>CM062812.1:65369841-66685674 GCA_031772625.1 Pinus tabuliformis
ATCAATTAAGATGAACCATTCTGCATAAGAAGTTAGGCAAAACAGTTGTGAACAACATATCGCATAATCAGTTATACATATGTTAAGCACAAACAAATGATTCCACCGTACAAAAGTGCCAAATGGTAATCCAGACATTCATACATCAACATATAAACAACTCAGCTGTATATCACTCTAAGAATATGAGTAGAAATTAATCAAGAGATAAAAGTACCATTTATGACTGATTTTTCACTCACAAACTTCAAGCAATAACGATTTATCTCTACTTACTTCTAACATCTACTAAGAGTACAGAGGTGCAACATCAGTAGCAGAATTAAAATGTAAACATAAATAAATCTCGATCCATCCATTCATCAAAAAACCCCCTCCGAGGGTGCAAAAGTGCATGTTCTGAGGACAAGTTTTTGACAAATTTCCGGACCCTTCTCCAAATGCCATGAGAAGGGTTAAATACTACTAACTAACTAATCTTAATTACACAAATTTAGGGAACGGATTCAAAAGAACGCCCTTTTACTAAAGCAAATTTATTTCTAAAAAATGAATCTAATTTCTAATGGTTTCTGTATCTGCTCCTTAGTGCTGTAAGCAATGTGAGGTTCGCTTGGAAAGAGTCGGTGGTTGTCTTTTCCTTTTGCTCGGGTGATAAAAGTAGAAATAACAAATGCTGACACCTCTTTCTGACAAAACTAGAAGATATTTTTCGAAAATCTTCCTCTGGCGGGTGTTTTTTGCTGTGTGTATACTTAGTATAACCAGATTTCTTTCAAACTGATTGTGTTGGTTGCTATTTCGGTTTTCCGGCCGTGTGAATGACTCAATGAGTTAGGGATTTCGTTGCTGAACAATCTTACGCATTGAAAATTGCTTCCATTCTTGTTCCAGGCTTTTCTGAAGCATCATCCCTTTTCAGCGTTTTTCTTTTTGCTTTATCCAATCTGAGCTTCAGGATCTTTTGCAAACATGCTGCTTTTGTGCGCCTTTGACTCTGAGTCTGGGATAGTCTATTTTCATCAGTGTGTCTGTGGAGTGATACTCTGGAATCCGCGGCTCTACTGATGCGGCATTCATCTGTGAAGGCATCTCCTCTTTGTTCTTCTTAGTATTGGCGCTTTCCCTTTTCCTTGGATGTTTCCTGCATATAGATTTATATTAGTCGCTGCCTTGCAGTTCACACAAAGGAAAAGAGACATGATGAAAAGATTGACATGAAAGCTTTAAACTCTAATGAATGCACAATCATGACACTCATAATGACTTGACTCTTCGAAAAACGCAACACGATCATCTTTGGATACTCAGGCGTGCAATCATTAATTTCCCTTAAGGTGCGCGCTCAATTTTGGGTTTACAGATCATGCCGAAGAAACTTTGTGATGAGTGGTTTCTGCGATTCGCATCGCAGCAATTAATAGTCTCATTCGTCGCAGATCGCAAATCGCAAAATCGCAGTTTGTAGGATCGCAAATCGCAATATCGCAATTTTCATTTGCTCATTGTGTGCTGCTTATGCGACGTTTGCGATATGCGACGTCGCATATCAGTCGTCGGCGATTCCTTTTTATTTTCTTTTAAGGGCGCTTTCAAAATATACGATGCGATGAATGTCGCATCGCTTCTTTGCAGATTACTTACGCGCATAGGAAAAACTCTTCACTCTCTCTTTGCGATGCGATATAGCTTCTAGGGAGTTAAATACAAAAATTTTGATAAAAATATTTTTGAGATTTTTTGTTAAGGGTCCCCCTTTGTTTGATATTATTGCTAATACTAAACAAAGAGGGGGGTTGTTGGTGACCACAACACACCTATATCCACCTAGATTAGTCATCTCCCCTTAGGAATAAATGTTCTCCAGTTTTTTTTTAAACCCATTAGATGGGGAAACATTTAATGAACTTTATCATGGGTGATCCACTTGCCTTGGTGCAAGAGTTATCCGACTTTGATAACGTGGTATTGGAAAGTCCCCTTAACCTATGTGTACATGATCTAATAAATGGTTTCCTATTCATTACTTCAATTACTCTGATATATCCTTTGTGTCCAATACTTGTGAAAAGTATGGTCCAAGGTGGTCCACATTGAACACTAGGTGTATTCCAAGGAAGGGAGGAATACTTAGCTCAAAATAATTGTCACCAACATCCTTGATAATTGTGTAAGGTATGTAGAAAAGTGAATGAAGATTATAATGGTTCTTATAAAGCATTCTTTTTTCGAATGCAACCAAAACTTGTTTCCCACCTGAAACTGTGGTGGAACCTAATGTTGATCATGTCATTTCTTGTACTTAGTATTGGTTTTTTGTAAAATATCATGAACGTGTTGAAGAATGTGCTGAATCCATTCAATGAATTTGGTGACTTTCTCAGCCTCAAAGTAAGCATGGGGAGACTCCACTTGTGTGGATGTAAGAGGGAATTCCACATGAATAAGACCCAATGGTTGAAATCCCAATCCCACTTTAAAAGAGATATGGTCAATCAAGCTATGGAGGGTTCTATTGTATCATGCTAAACATACGGGAGACTTTCATCCCATGTGCATGGATACCTGGAGTTGTACATGCACATGATATACATCATCATCTTATTGAAAGCATTTGTTCGACCATCAATTTAGGGGTGGAAGGCAATGGATTTGATGAGCTTGGTGTCCAATAGTAACTAGAAGCTTGACAATAATGTTCATAGGAACATATTATACCAATATGATATGATGTCCTATGGTAGCTGGAAATGTACGCACACCCAGTCCAAGAAGAGCTTAGTAGTGGGGTCTATTGTGATATTCTTCTTGTAGGATGTCAAAATAGGTATCTTAGAAAATAGATTTATAACCACGAAGACACAGTCACTTCCCTACTTGATTAAAGGAAGACTAGACGTATAGTCCATTGAGATGGATTCCTAGGGTGTATCGGGAGTAGGAAGAGGGGTGTATATAACTTACTTATTAATGGCTGGTTTGGAAATGGCATAGATAATAAAATACCTAATATACTTGCTAACATCATGTCAAATATTTGACCAACAAAAATACTATTTTAGCATCACCAATATTTTGTCAATGCCAAAGTATTTCCATCTAACTATAGTGAGCTTAAAAAAATTAGTTTTTCATGTTTCTTAAAGAAACACAAAGAGGGAAAGGATGGCATAGTAGTCCATTCAAAAGATGAAAGTTAGTGACAACTGTTGTTATGCTACCATCTCACAAAAGAGAAAAAAATATAGATCAACGACTTAAATATTATCCTCTTTTAGGGGGAAACCTCCTTTACATTACATAAATGAACAATTCTTCGATGATTCAAATGAATACCTCATTGGTATATATAGGATTCTAAGGGGTCGTAATATAATCAAAGCCTACATAACAATGATAATGTAAGGGCACAACAATAAGAATAGCGGGATTCTATTGGGCACAACAACAACAATATGGGGGATACATGGGCACAACAATAAAAATAGGGCAATACATTAACAATACCAATAACAGGAATACACTAGTATTATAGGGACCTAGCATGCCCCTCTTCTTCAAAAAAGGTGTTGTCCTCAATGCTTGAATAGTTCTAGATGCTTCTGTATAAAATTCTCATCCTCCCATGAGGAATCTTTAGCGTGTTCTTTTTTCCGTCACTGCTTCAGGGGTTTTTGTTTAGTTATTCTTTCTTTGTCAATTTTGGAAACACTGTTTGAACTGGAGGCTTTGTTGGGTGTGGAGCCTGATTATCTTCTTTATTTAGAGTAATCACACATTGTGCCCGAGTTCATAATGTGGTGACAATGCCTCCCATAAAATTATCACACCAGGGGGGTCGAGGGGTGGCAACGCCCCCGAAGATAGAGATAGATGTAAAATTGCCCTGTAAAAATGCTATAATTTCGTAGTCAATCTGGGTCATTCATTAGGCAGAGATTTGATAGTAGAAGTTTGTTTATGGGTTTTTACCCTAGAAGGCAACCCTCGCTATATATAAGGGAATTTTATTATGTCTATGTAGATTGGTATTCTGAGTGAGGAAGAGTGAAGAGATTGAGAGTTTAAAGGGAATTGCAGCGGCTCTGTTATAGGTTGTATCTCTTCATTTTTTTGGATAATATAAAAGGAAGACTGGTTGTTTCTCCATGGACATAGCCCAAATGGGTGAACCATGTATATCTGTGTCTCTCTTGTTTTATGTGGTTTCTGTTGGCATTATGGTTCAAGTGTTGTCCTTGATGGCAACTCACTCAGTGGATGGTACAGGTGCTCAAAGGTTAGTACAGGTGATGGCAACTTAATCAGAAGACAGATCTCAGTACAGCATGGCAAGAAAACTCATACACGCTCTTTCGTTAAGCCCAAGTCGCGTGTACACGCAAGTTCGATTCAGAAAAAGCGCGTGTATGTGGAAAGGTTCCTTTGGTTCATGGTGGTTAGACCTTGGAAGTTGTGCCTATGATTTCGGACCATTATGTCTCGACGGGCGTGTCGATCCCTAGTTTTAAAGTTGATGGTTTGTGTTACTATGGTTTTGGCTCTTGGTATTGAGAAAGGCCTAAGGCTATATAAGGAGAAGAAGATCATTAGGCAAAGATCATCTTTCGACAAGGCATGAATATCTAAGAGAGAAAGAGATCTGATATGCAGGTTCTGAGTTGGTTGATCTGAGCTAAGGAGAGATCTCATCGGTTGATGGAGAACTAGATCTAAGGAGAGATCGGGATCAAATGGTTTGAAATGCATGGTTGATTATGCGTATTTCTAGATCTGCATATTGTCGCAATGTTACGTTCTGAGTCTAACTAATATCTGGTACAGCTGCAAATTTTATTTTTAGATCTATACGCAGGTTGGCTTGGGTAAAAGCGCGTGTATACGCGGTTTCTGCTCATTAAAGTAGCGTATATCTTTTGAAGCTTGATTTGAGTTTACAGTGGGGTCTGACTGTTATTACAGAGTTCTGTAGTCTGCTCTGTGTTCTGGTAACTGGTGATTGACAGGGTTCAGTGCTTCAGTGATTCAAAGTTGGGTTGTTTTATGCTTCAATGATCTGTTGTGAAAATTGAATGAATTGTGGTCTCTCAGATTGTAATGTTGTGCTTCAGGAATATCCAAGTCTGAAAATGTATGAAAAGTGATACCTGGAAGAAGGAAGATTGTAGGTCAGCACCTACGTACTAGTATCTTGGCTAGTACAAAAGCAAAAGGGGGTTGGAGCTCCCTTCCAAGGAAGTTTGGAGAACGAGAGAAGGTTGAAGCCTTCTGCAGGTTGTAGCCTGCGTACTGGTATAAGGCTGCACCAGTACAAAAGATTGTAAACTGAAGTTTCATATTAAGAAAGATAGAGACAACTTGCAGCAGGTGGTTTTCACCCACATTGGGTTTCCACATTATATCTTGGTGTTCATGTGTGTGGCTTTTTATCTGTTCTGTTATACTGCACATGTTTACTGTTAATATGATGAATAATGTCCTGATGCACTTAATTGAAGAATAAGCCAACTAAATTGTGAGTTTTCTGCTTATACGTTGTTTTACTTCGTCACAGTAGCGTGTACACGCTGGTTCACTTAACTGAAGTAGCGTATATGTTTTGGGCATTTGAAAAGTTTGATTAATCTGATAATACTGATTCACCCCCCCTCTCAGTATTATTTCCAACAATTGGTATCAGAGCAGGTCCTTCAGAGAAGCTTGATCGCTTGAAGGAAGATCATTCATCATGAGCAACTACGAGAAAGAAGCATCAATCAGGCCACCGGTTTTTGATGGAACAAATTTCAATTATTGGAAGGTAAGAGTTACTGCATATCTTCAATCTCTTGGTACAGAAGTTTGGGACATTGTAGAAACAGGCTATGCTTTTCCTTCAGCTACTCCTACAGATCCAGATGAAAAAAGGCATATGAAACAAATGCAAAAGCAGTCGCTACTCTATTAGGAAGTATATCTCAAACAGAATTCATGAAGGTCATGCACTTCAAATCAGCAAAAGAAATATGGGACAAAATGATCACTAGCTATGAAGGAGATGAACAGGTAAAGCAAGCTAAACTTCAAACTCTCAGGATTCAATATGAGACTCTCAAGATGTATAATGATGAAAGTGTGGCTAATTATTTTCTTCGGGTAGATGAGATTGTTAATTGTATGAAAAATTTGGGTGAAGAAATAAGAGAAACTATAGTAGTTCAAAAGGTTCTAAGATCTTTATCCCCAAGTTTGAATCTAAAGTATCTGCAATAGAAGAAAAAGAAAATCTCCGTGTTCTCACTATGTCTCAGCTACATGGAATTCTAACCGCTTATGAAATGAGAAAGGGAGGTCCATCTGACAGAAGGGAAGCTGCTTTTAAGGCATCAGGAAAGAAGATTACTATGAAGCAAGCCATGTTCCAGAAGAAGAGGAAGAAGAATCAAATTTTGTCAGAAATCTTCAAAGGGGTTCTGGAAGGTTCAGAGGTAAGCTACCTTTCAAATGTTTTGCTTGTGGGAAGTAGGTCATTATGCTGCAAAGATGTCCTTATAAGGATAAAGGAAAAGAACCTGCTAGATGGAACAAGAAACAAAGTGCAAATAGGAAAAGCTACTACACCCATGAAGATAGTGATGGCTTATCAAACAGTGATGAAGATGAACAAGGTAATAAATATAAGCTGTTAATGGCATTTGAAGATGATGATTATGAGGATGCTATAGATGTGGATAATCTCTATAATGAAATCACTAGACTCAAGAGAAGCATAGAAGAAAGGAATGTGATTATTGATACTTTGCAATTTCAGATTGATGAAAAGGAAAAACATCTTGAAAAACTAGAAGGTGAAATTGTTGGTCTCAGAAAAGAAATTGAGAAAACAAAAACTATTAATCTTAAATTTGTCAAAGGATCTGAAACCTTGGATGAGATTATTAGTGTGCAGCGGTCTCCTCTAAACAAAAGGTTTGGGCTATAATGGAGAAACCTCTCAAGCATCCACCTCAAAAAGTTATCTTGATGCAGCAAGAGGAAATGAGCGGAAGAACAATGAAGATAATCAGGTAAAGCAGGGACGAGTTACAAACAGAAACTATCAGGGACAATCCTCCTTAAGGATGAACAAAAGCTACAACCAACCACAGGTAAAATCTTCTCAGTTTGGCTCAAGAATAGATGAAAATAGAAATTACAATCAGTTGGCTGGTAGATTCAATAACCGCAGAAGCTTCTTCAATGGACAATGCTTTTCTTGCCACAACTTTGGTCACAGAGCAGCTCAATGTGTTGCATATAAAACAATCATGACTAGGGAAGCTCAAAAACAAAGAAGTATGACAGGGATTACAAAAAGGACCTATAACAACTTTTCGGTGCTTGAAAATGAAGTTGAATGTTCTATTTGCAATAATTTTGGTCATAAAGACTCTGAATGCAGGAGCAGGTTTCAGGAGAAAAAGGAACAAGCCACAAGCACCAAAACATGGAGAATAAAGGAACCTCAAACAGAAAGATGTGGGATAGCATTTTATGCAGAAGGACAGGAAAATCTATGGTACATTGACAGTGGATGTTCGAAACATATGACAGGTGATAAAGAAAAACTTGAATCTTATTCTACTTTAGAAAAGGGAAAGAAAGTCTCTTTTGGAAATGATACTCCTGCAACTATAAAAGGAAAAGGTATTGCTCCTTTAAAGAAAAGGTCAAGGCTGGAAATGTTTTGTATGTTGATGGATTGAACATAATCTTCTAAGTGTCAGCCAGATGTGTGATCAAAAAACAGAGGTTATTTTCAGATCGAATGGATGTCTTGTTCGTGATCTTGATACAGGTAAAACAGTTCTCAAAGGCAAAAGAACTCCAAATAATCTGTACATATTTGAAGAAGAACAACAACAATGCTATCTTAGCAAGGATGAAGAGCACTGGTTATGGCATCGAAGGTTGGGACATCTAAGCTTCTCACAAATAAGGAAAGCATGCAAATATCAGGCAGTTCGCGATCTTCCAGATATCAAAATTCCAGACAACACCATATGCAAATCTTGTCAGTTTGGAAAGCAGACCAGAACTAACTTTCCAGAGAAGGAAGGATCAGCTAGCTTGCCTCTTGAGCTAGTCCATACAGATGTATGTGGTCCATTTAGGAAAAGGTCACCTCGAGGAGAAGAATATCTGATATTATTCATTGATGATTTCTCAAGGTTTGTTTGGTTAGGGCTTATGAAGCACAAAGATGAAGCATTCGAAAAATTCAAATCCTTCAAAGCATTGGCTGAAAATGAATCAGGACACAAAATCAAGTGCCTCAGATCTGACAGAGGTGGGGAGTTCACATCAAATGAATTTTTTGATTTCTGCGATGAACATGGGATAAGAAGAGAATTCTCTACAGCTAGAACTCCTCAGCAAAATGGGGTTGTGGAAAGAATGAACAGAACTATCCAACAAATGGCTCGTGCTATGCTCGATGAATCAGGTACTCCTGCAACCTTCTGGGGAGAAGCCGCACATGCTGCTGTTATCATTCTTAACAAAACAAATGTCCGAGTAAACAGCACTCAAACACCTCATGAGCTTTGGAGTGGTAAAACTCCTTCCGTGAAGCATTTCAAAATCTTTGGGAGCAAATGTTATATTAAGAACACTGATGAGCAACTTGGCAAACTTGAACCTAGAGCAGATGAGGGCATTCTTCTTGGTTATTCTCCACATAGCAAAGCATACAAGTGCTACAATAAAAGACTTGGCAGAATTGTTGACAGTATTGATATAGTGGTTGATGAGAAGGGATATATTCCTAGGCAAGTTCATCATGAAGAAGATGAAGGTTACTCTCAAAGGCGAAATGATGAAGAAAAGAACCTCAAGAAGAAGAAGAATCTCAAGAAGAACCAGAGGAGCAGACAAGAATAGAAGAGAAGACTCCATCCAGATATGTCCAAAAGAATCATCCAGAAACTCAGATTGTGGGCAGGGCAGAAGAAGCAGGAGTACAAACAAGAAGGACACTTGCAGAAGCTTCAAGCTACTTGGCTCTACTCTCCTCCATTGAACCACAAAATGTGAAAGAAGCATGCAAAGATGAATGTTGGGTCAAAGCAATGGATGAAGAACTTGAGCAAATCGAAAGGAACAACACTTGGGAATTAGTTCCTAGACCAAAAGATAAGAATGTAATAGGAACAAAATGGGTCTTCAAGAATAAGTTAAATGAAAATGGAGAAGTAATTAGAAACAAGGCCAGACTTGTTTGTAAAGGGTATGCACAGCAAGAAGGAATAGATTTTGAAGAGACCTTTGCTCCTGTGGCAAGACTAGAGGCCATCCGAATGTTCCTTGCTCTCTCAAGCTTTCAAAACTTCAAGGTATTTCAAATGGACGTGAAATCAGCCTTCTGAATGGAACTTAGAAGAAGAAGTATATATTGAGCAGCCAGATGGGTTCATTCTTGGGAATGATCCAAACCTTGTATGCAGATTGAAAAAGGCTCTCTATGGGCTCAAACAAGCCCCAAGGGCTTGGTACTATCGGTTGGACAAATATCTTCACCAACAAGGCTTTTCAAAAGGATCAGCAGATAGCAATCTCTATATAAAAGTTGAAAATAACAAATTGCTAATTCTTGTTGTTTATGTAGATGATATTATTTTTGGCAGCAATGAAGAAACTATGAGTCAAAACTTTGCCTTGGTTATGCAGAAAGAGTTCGAAATGTCACTTCTTGGAGAATTGACATATTTTCTTGGATTGCAAATCCAACAAAATGAAGGAGGTATCTTCTTGTCTCAAACCAAATACCTCAAGCAGATCTTGAAGAAGTATGGCATGGAAGAGTCAAAACCAGTATGTACACCCATGGTTACAGGATGCAGCCTCAGTGCAAATGATGAATCAGCAGCAGTTCACCAACCCACTTATAGATCCATGATTGGGAGTTTGCTTTATTTGGTAGGTACTCGACCAGATATTACTCATGCAGTAGGGATGGTTGGAAGATTTCAAGCCAACCCAAAGGAAACCCATCTTCAGGCAGTCAAAAGAATCTTCAAATATCTTCAAGGGACCAAAACTATGGCTTATGGTATCCTAGAAATACAGATCTCACTCTTCATGCTTACACAGATGCAGATTGGGCTGGAAGTGTGGATGATAGGAAAAGCACAAGTGGAGGTGCTTTCTTCATGGGTTCCAGATTAGTGTCTTGGTTCAGCAAGAAGCAAAGTTCGATTGCCTTATCTACAGCTGAAGCAGAATATGTGGCTGCAGCATCTTGTTGCACACAACTTCTTTGGATGATGCAGACCTTGCAGGACTTTCAAATCACTTGCACTCCACCTGTCTCTATCTTATGTGATAATACAAGTGCAATCAGCATTTCAAAGAATCCAGTCATGCACTCAAAGACCAAGCACATACCAATCAAGTACCATTTTCTTCGGGAACAAGTGCTTGAGCAGAGGTCAAATTGGAGTATGTTCCTTCTAAGGAGCAAGTTGCTGATATTCTCACAAAACCACTGCCCAGGGAAACTTTTGAATATCTCAGACAAAAGCTGGGAGTAGTTGATGCTTCATCCTGTTGTTGAATTTGTTTGTTCTACAGAAAAGTTGGTATACGCAGGTTACGGAAGGGATATGAGCGTATACACGCGGATTTGTGATGAGTAAGTCGCGTGTATGCTGGACGCTTGTTGCAGAAAGAATATCCGCGTACATACGCTGTTTTATACAGGATAAAACGCGTATATGAAGTTCTGAACAGCAAAGGAAAACTCTGAAGTTCTGAACAGCAATAGGAATGTCAGAAGTTTTCAGGCACAGTTTCAGGGAGTGCAACAGGCACAGGTTCAGGGGGAGCAGCTCAAAAGTCTCATAAAGCATTGTTGGCATTCAGATGTTTTGGTTGATTGGTTTAAGAAGGAGCTCAGAAAGAAATTCTAGTTGCTGATCTAACAAGATGTTTATCAGATGCTGCTGGTGTCTTTCCTAAGTCTTGGTCTAGATCTGTTGTCTCTATGTCATGTATCTCTCTTGTCTCTTTTATGGTGTCAAGGTCATGTAACGGCCTTTGTTGGTTTCCCCACTATGCCTGGGATGAATGATGAAATGTTCATGTATTATCATGGTTAGGTGGATGAGTCAATATTGATGTATCCCCACTTGGTTGGGTGGATGAGTCATTTTTTTGTATATCCTCACTTAGTTGAGAAATGGATGTATGTATGAGTCTTTGGTGATAGGAAGGTCTTTTATGATGTATAGAGTCATGTTCTTCTTGAAGAACATCTTTTGCAGATCTTGCCTACAGTCAAGGGGAGCATGAACAACACTGGTGAGCAGGATGGATAGATTGGTACTCTTTGGCATTCACAAGGGGGAGCACATGGAGATTTCAGCATGTACTCAGGGGGAGTATGGACAGCAGTATGGACAGCAGAAGGATTACAAGGAAGAGAATATGTTGGTCCTCCCTTTGCCCTTGATGTCAAAGGGGGAGAGTGACTTGGTGTGGTGGTTGCCATCAAGTCCAAAGGGGGAGATTGTTGGCATTATGGTTCAAGTGTTGTCCTTGATGGCAACTCACTCAGTGGATGGTACAGGTGCTCAAAGGTTAGTACAGGTGATGGCAACTTAATCAGAAGACAGATCTCAGTACAGCATGGCAAGAAAGCTCATACACGCTCTTTCGTTAAGCCCAAGTCGCGTGTACACGCAAGTTCGATTCAGAAAAAGCGCGTGTATGTGGAAAGGTTCCTTTGGTTCATGGTGGTTAGACCTTGGAAGTTGTGCCTATGATTTCGGACCATTATGTCTCGACGGGCGTGTCGATCCCTAGTTTTAAAGTTGATGGTATTGTGTTACTATGGTTTTGGCTCTTGGTATTGAGAAAGGCCTAAGGCTATATAAGGAGAAGAAGATCATTAGGCAAAGATCATCTTTCGACAAGGCATGAATATCTAAGAGAGAAAGAGATCTGATATGCAGGTTCTGAGTTGGTTGATCTGAGCTAAGGAGAGATCTCATCGGTTGATGGAGAACTAGATCTAAGGAGAGATCGGGATCAAATGGTTTGAAATGCATGGTTGATTATGCGTATTTCTAGATCTGCATATTGTCGCAATGTTACGTTCTGAGTCTAACTAATATCTGGTACAGCTGCAATTTTATATTTTTAGATCTGTACGCAGGTTGGCTTCGGTAAAAGCGCGTGTATACGCGGTTTCTGCTCATTAAAGTAGCGTATATCTTTTGAAGCTTGATTTGAGTTTACAGTGGGGTCTGACTGTTATTACAGAGTTCTGTAGTCTGCTCTGTGTTCTGGTAACTGGTGATTGACAGGGTTCAGTGGTTCAGTGATTCAAAGTTGGGTTGTTTTATGCTTCAATGATCTGTTGTGAAAATTGAATGAATTGTGGTCTTCAGATTGTAATGTTGTGCTTCAGGAATATCCAAGTCTGAAAATGTATGAAAAGTGATACCTGGAAGAAGGAAGATTGTAGGTCAGCACCTACGTACTAGTATCTTGGCTAGTACAAAAGCAAAAGGGGGTTGGAGCTCCCTTCCAAGGAAGTTTGGAGAACGAGAGAAGGTTGAAGCCTTCTGCAGGTTGTAGCCTGCGTACTGGTATAAGGCTGCACCAGTACAAAAGATTGTAAACTGAAGTTTCATATTAAGAAAGATAGAGACAACTTGCAGCAGGTGGTTTTCACCCACATTGGGTTTCCACCTTATATCTTGGTGTTCATGTGTGTGGCTTTTTATCTGTTCTGTTATACTGCACATGTTTACTGTTAATATGATGAATAATGTCCTGATGCACTTAATTGAAGAATAAGCCAACTAAATTGTGAGTTTTCTGCTTATACGCTGTTTTACTTCGTCACAGTAGCGTGTACACGCTGGTTCACTTAACTGAAGTAGCGTATATGTTTTTGGGCATTTGAAAAGTTTGATTAATCTGATAATACTGATTCACCCCCCCTCTCAGTATTATTTCCAACAATTGGTATCAGAGCAGGTCCTTCAGAGAAGCTTGATCGCTTGAAGGAAGATCATTCATCATGAGCAACTACGAGAAAGAAGCATCAATCAGGCCACCGGTTTTTGATGGAACAAATTTCAATTATTGGAAGGTAAGAGTTACTGCATATCTTCAATCTCTTGGTACAGAAGTTTGGGACATTGTAGAAACAGGCTATGCTTTTCCTTCAGCTACTCCTACAGATCCAGATGAAAAAAGGCATATGAAACAAATGCAAAAGCAGTCGCTACTCTATTAGGAAGTATATCTCAAACAGAATTCATGAAGGTCATGCACTTCAAATCAGCAAAAGAAATATGGGACAAAATGATCACTAGCTATGAAGGAGATGAACAGGTAAAGCAAGCTAAACTTCAAACTCTCAGGATTCAATATGAGACTCTCAGGATGTATAATGATGAAAGTGTGGCTAATTATTTTCTCCGGGTAGATGAGATTGTTAATTGTATGAAAAATTTGGGTGAAGAAGTAAGAGAAACTATAGTAGTTCAAAAGGTTCTAAGATCTTTATCTCCCAAGTTTGAATCTAAAGTATCTGCAATAGAAGAAAAAGAAAATCTCCGTGTTCTCACTATGTCTCAGCTACATGGAATTCTAACCGCTTATGAAATGAGAAAGGGAGGTCCATCTGACAGAAGGGAAGCTGCTTTTAAGGCATCAGGAAAAGAAGATTACTATGAAGCAAGCCATGTTCCAGAAGAAGAGGAAGAAGAATCAAATTTTGTCAGAAATCTTCAAAGGGGTTCTGGAAGGTTCAGAGGTAAGCTACCTTTCAAATGTTTTGCTTGTGGGAAAGTAGGTCATTATGCTGCAAAATGTCCTTATAAGGATAAAGGAAAAGAACCTGCTAGATGGAACAAGAAACAAAGTGCAAATAGGAAAAGCTACTACACCCATGAAGATAGTGATGGCTTATCAAACAGTGATGAAGATGAACAAGGTAATAAATATAAGCTGTTAATGGCATTTGAAGATGATGATTATGAGGATGCTATAGATGTGGATAATCTCTATAATGAAATCACTAGACTCAAGAGAAGCATAGAAGAAAGGAATGTGATTATTGATACTTTGCAATTTCAGATTGATGAAAAGGAAAAACATCTTGAAAAACTAGAAGGTGAAATTGTTGGTCTCAGAAAAGAAATTGAGAAAACAAAAACTATTAATCTTAAATTTGTCAAAGGATCTGAAACTTGGATGAGATTATTAGGGTGCAGCGGTCTCCTCTAAACAAACAGGTTTGGGCTATAATGGAGAAACCTCTCAAGCATCCACCTCAAAAAGTTATCTTGATGCAGCAAGAGGAAATGAGCGAGAAGAACAATGAAGATAATCAGGTAAAGCAGGGACGAGTTACAAACAGAAACTATCAGGGACAATCCTCCTTAAGGATGAACAAAAGCTACAACCAACCACAGGTAAAATCTTCTCAGTTTGGCTCAAGAATAGATGAAAATAGAAATTACAATCAGTTGGCTGGTAGATTCAATAACCGCAGAAGCTTCTTCAATGGACAATGCTTTTCTTGCCACAACTTTGGTCACAGAGCAGCTCAATGTGTTGCATATAAAACAATCATGACTAGGGAAGCTCAAAAACAAAGAAGTATGACAGGGATTACAAAAAGGACCTATAACAACTTTTCGGTGCTTGAAAATGAAGTTGAATGTTCTATTTGCAATAATTTTGGTCATAAAGACTCTGAATGCAGGAGCAGGTTTCAGGAGAAAAAGGAACAAGCCACAAGCACCAAAACATGGAGAATAAAGGAACCTCAAACAGAAAGATGTGGGATAGCATTTTATGCAGAAGGACAGGAAAATCTATGGTACATTGACAGTGGATGTTCGAAACATATGACAGGTGATAAAGAAAAACTTGAATCTTATTCTACTTTAGAAAAGGGAAAGAAAGTCTCTTTTGGAAATGATACTCCTGCAACTATAAAAGGAAAAGGTATTGCTCCTTTAAAAGAAAAGGTCAAGGCTGGAAATGTTTTGTATGTTGATGGATTGAAACATAATCTTCTAAGTGTCAGCCAGATGTGTGATCAAAAAACAGAGGTTATTTTCAGATCGAATGGATGTCTTGTTCGTGATCTTGATACAGGTAAAACAGTTCTCAAAGGCAAAAGAACTCCAAATAATCTGTACATATTTGAAGAAGACAACAACAATGCTATCTTAGCAAGGATGAAGAGCACTGGTTATGGCATCGAAGGTTGGGACATCTAAGCTTCTCACAAATAAGGAAAGCATGCAAATATCAGGCAGTTCGCGATCTTCCAGATATCAAAATTCCAGACAACACCATATGCAAATCTTGTCAGTTTGGAAAGCAGACCAGAACTAACTTTCCAGAGAAGGAAGGATCAGCTAGCTTGCCTCTTGAGCTAGTCCATACAGATGTATGTGGTCCATTTAGGAAAAGGTCACCTCGAGGAGAAGAATATCTGATATTATTCATTGATGATTTCTCAAGGTTTGTTTGGTTAGGGCTTATGAAGCACAAAGATGAAGCATTCGAAAAATTCAAATCCTTCAAAGCATTGGCAGAAAATGAATCAGGACACAAAATCAAGTGCCTCAGATCTGACAGAGGTGGGGAGTTCACATCAAATGAATTTTTTGATTTCTGCGATGAACATGGGATAAGAAGAGAATTCTCTACAGCTAGAACTCCTCAGCAAAATGGGGTTGTGGAAAGAATGAACAGAACTATCCAACAAATGGCTCGTGCTATGCTCGATGAATCAGGTACTCCTGCAACCTTCTGGGGAGAAGCCGCACATGCTGCTGTTATCATTCTTAACAAAACAAATGTTCGAGTAAACAGCACTCAAACACCTCATGAGCTTTGGAGTGGTAAAACTCCTTCCGTGAAGCATTTCAAAATCTTTGGGAGCAAATGTTATATTAAGAACACTGATGAGCAACTTGGCAAACTTGAACCTAGAGCAGATGAGGGCATTCTTCTTGGTTATTCTCCACATAGCAAAGCATACAAGTGCTACAATAAAAGACTTGGCAGAATTGTTGACAGTATTGATATAGTGGTTGATGAGAAGGGATATATTCCTAGGCAAGTTCATCATGAAGAAGATGAAGGTTACTCTCAAAGGCGAAGTGATGAAGAAAAAGAACCTCAAGAAGAAGAAGAATCTCAAGAAGAACCAGAGGAGCAGACAAGAATAGAAGAGAAGACTCCATCCAGATATGTCCAAAAGAATCATCCAGAAACTCAGATTGTGGGGCAGAAAGAAGCAGGAGTACAAACAAGAAGGACACTTGCAGAAGCTTCAAGCTACTTGGCTCTACTCTCCTCCATTGAACCACAAAATGTGAAAGAAGCATGCAAAGATGAATGTTGGGTCAAAGCAATGGATGAAGAACTTGAGCAAATCGAAAGGAACAACACTTGGGAATTAGTTCCTAGACCAAAAGATAAGAATGTAATAGGAACAAAATGGGTCTTCAAGAATAAGTTAAATGAAAATGGAGAAGTAATTAGAAACAAGGCCAGACTTGTTTGTAAAGGGTATGCACAGCAAGAAGGAATAGATTTTGAAGAGACCTTTGCTCCTGTGGCAAGACTAGAGGCCATCCGAATGTTCCTTGCTCTCTCAAGCTTTCAAAACTTCAAGGTATTTCAAATGGACGTGAAATCAGCCTTCCTGAATGGAAACTTAGAAGAAGAAGTATATATTGAGCAGCCAGATGGGTTCATTCTTGGGAATGATCCAAACCTTGTATGCAGATTGAAAAAGGCTCTCTATGGGCTCAAACAAGCCCAAGGGCTTGGTACTATCGGTTGGACAAATATCTTCACCAACAAGGCTTTCAAAAGGATCAGCAGATAGCAATCTCTATATAAAAGTTGAAAATAACAAATTGCTAATTCTTGTTGTTTATGTAGATGATATTATTTTTGGCAGCAATGAAGAAACTATGAGTCAAAACTTTGCCTTGGTTATGCAGAAAGAGTTCGAAATGTCACTTCTTGGAGAATTGACATATTTTCTTGGATTGCAAATCCAACAAAATGAAGGAGGTATCTTCTTGTCTCAAACCAAATACCTCAAGCAGATCTTGAAGAAGTATGGCATGGAAGAGTCAAAACCAGTATGTACACCCATGGTTACAGGATGCAGCCTCAGTGCAAATGATGAATCAGCAGCAGTTCACCAACCCACTTATAGATCCATGATTGGGAGTTTGCTTTATTTGGTAGGTACTCGACCAGATATTACTCATGCAGTAGGGATGGTTGGAAGATTTCAAGCCAACCCAAAGGAAACCCATCTTCAGGCAGTCAAAAGAATCTTCAAATATCTTCAAGGGACCCAAAACTATGGCTTATGGTATCCTAGAAATACAGATCTCACTCTTCATGCTTACACAGATGCAGATTGGGCTGGAAGTGTGGATGATAGGAAAAGCACAAGTGGAGGTGCTTTCTTCATGGGTTCCAGATTAGTGTCTTGGTTCAGCAAGAAGCAAAGTTCGATTGCCTTATCTACAGCTGAAGCAGAATATGTGGCTGCAGCATCTTGTTGCACACAACTTCTTTGGATGATGCAGACCTTGCAGGACTTTCAAATCACTTGCACTCCACCTGTCTCTATCTTATGTGATAATACAAGTGCAATCAGCATTTCAAAGAATCCAGTCATGCACTCAAAGACCAAGCACATACCAATCAAGTACCATTTTCTTCGGGAACAAGTGCTTGAGCAGAAGGTCAAATTGGAGTATGTTCCTTCTAAGGAGCAAGTTGCTGATATTCTCACAAAACCACTGCCCAGGGAAACATTTGAATATCTCAGACAAAAGCTGGGAGTAGTTGATGCTTCATCCTGTTGTTGAAATTTGTTTGTTCTACAGAAAAGTTGGTATACGCAGGTTACGGAAGGGATATGAGCGTATACACGCGGATTTGTGATGAGTAAGTCGCGTGTATGCTGGACGCTTGTTGCAGAAAGAATATCCGCGTACATACGCTGTTTTATACAGGATAAAACGCGTATATGAAGTTCTGAACAGCAAAGGAAAACTCTGAAGTTCTGAACAGCAATAGGAATGTCAGAAGTTTTCAGGCACAGTTTCAGGGAGTGCAACAGGCACAGGTTCAGGGGGAGCAGCTCCAAAGTCTCATAAAGCATTGTTGGCATTCAGATGTTTTGGTTGATTGGTTTAAGAAGGAGCTCAGAAAGAAATTCTAGTTGCTGATCTAACAAGATGTTTATCAGATGCTGCTGGTGTCTTTCCTAAGTCTTGGTCTAGATCTGTTGTCTCTATGTCATGTATCTCTCTTGTCTCTTTTATGGTGTCAAGGTCATGTAACGGCCTTTGTTGGTTTCCCCACTATGCCTGGGATGAATGATGAAATGTTCATGTATTATCATGGTTAGGTGGATGAGTCAATATTGATGTATCCCCACTTGGTTGGGTGGATGAGTCATTTTTTTGTATATCCTCACTTAGTTGAGAAATGGATGTATGTATGAGTCTTTGGTGATAGGAAGGTCTTTTATGATGTATAGAGTCATGTTCTTCTTGAAGAACATCTTTTGCAGATCTTGCCTACAGTCAAGGGGAGCATGAACAGCACTTGGTGAGCAGGATGGATAGATTGGTACTCTTTGGCATTCACAAAGGGGGAGCACACTTGGAGATTTCAGCATGTACTCAGGGGGAGTATGGACAGCAGTATGGACAGCAGAAGGATTACCAAGGAAGAGAATATGTTGGTCCTCCCTTTGCCCTTGATGTCAAAGGGGGAGAGTGACTTGGTGTGGTGGTTGCCATCAAGTCCAAAGGGGGAGATTGTTGGCATTATGGTTCAAGTGTTGTCCTTGATGGCAACTCACTCAGTGGATGGTACAGGTGCTCAAAGGTTAGTACAGGTGATGGCAACTTAATCAGAAGACAGATCTCAGTACAGCATGGCAAGAAAACTCATACACGCTCTTTCGTTAAGCCCAAGTCGCGTGTACACGCAAGTTCGATTCAGAAAAAGCGCGTGTATGTGGAAAGGTTCCTTTGGTTCATGGTGGTTAGACCTTGGAAGTTGTGCCTATGATTTCGGACCATTATGTCTCGACGGGCGTGTCGATCCCTAGTTTTAAAGTTGATGGTATTGTGTTACTATGGTTTTGGCTCTTGGTATTGAGAAAGGCCTAAGGCTATATAAGGAGAAGAAGATCATTAGGCAAAGATCATCTTTCGACAAGGCATGAATATCTAAGAGAGAAAGAGATCTGATATGCAGGTTCTGAGTTGGTTGATCTGAGCTAAGGAGAGATCTCATCGGTTGATGGAGAACTAGATCTAAGGAGAGATCGGGATCAAATGGTTTGAAATGCATGGTTGATTATGCGTATTTCTAGATCTGCATATTGTCGCAATGTTACGTTCTGAGTCTAACTAATATCTGGTACAGCTGCAAATTTTATTTTTAGATCTGTACGCAGGTTGGCTTCGGTAAAAGCGCGTGTATACGCGGTTTCTGCTCATTAAAGTAGCGTATATCTTTTGAAGCTTGATTTGAGTTTACAGTGGGGTCTGACTGTTATTACAGAGTTCTGTAGTCTGCTCTGTGTTCTGGTAACTGGTGATTGACAGGGTTCAGTGGTTCAGTGATTCAAAGTTGGGTTGTTTTATGCTTCAATGATCTGTTGTGAAAATTGAATGAATTGTGGTCTTCAGATTGTAATGTTGTGCTTCAGGAATATCCAAGTCTGAAAATGTATGAAAAGTGATACCTGGAAGAAGGAAGATTGTAGGTCAGCACCTACGTACTAGTATCTTGGCTAGTACAAAAGCAAAAGGGGGTTGGAGCTCCCTTCCAAGGAAGTTTGGAGAACGAGAGAAGGTTGAAGCCTTCTGCAGGTTGTAGCCTGCGTACTGGTATAAGGCTGCACCAGTACAAAAGATTGTAAACTGAAGTTTCATATTAAGAAAGATAGAGACAACTTGCAGCAGGTGGTTTTCACCCACATTGGGTTTCCACCTTATATCTTGGTGTTCATGTGTGTGGGTTTTTATCTGTTCTGTTATACTGCACATGTTTACTGTTAATATGATGAATAATGTCCTGATGCACTTAATTGAAGAATAAGCCAACTAAATTGTGAGTTTTCTGCTTATACGCTGTTTTACTTCGTCACAGTAGCGTGTACACGCTGGTTCACTTAACTGAAGTAGCGTATATGTTTTTGGGCATTTGAAAAGTTTGATTAATCAGATAATACTGATTCACCCCCCCTCTCAGTATTATTTCCAACAGTTTCTATGTTTATATTTATGTAATATTTTATGTGTTCCATTTCTCTATAATATATAATTTTATAACAACCGGTATTAGAGTTGAAGGTCTATCTTCCATATAAATTCACAGGAGAGAAGGGTTCCTAGTTCAAGTGGGCGCAATGGCGGAAGATGGTAGGTTCAGGGTTGAAACATTTAATAGCCAAAACTACTAGCTATGGAAGATGCAGATGGAAGATTCTCTGTATCAAAAAGATATGTACCTACCATTGAGCAGAAAGACAAATAATTTGATAGGTGTGACAGACACATAATGGAATATTCTCGACATAAAGGCACTTGGAACAATACGAATATATTTAGCAACCTCGGTAGCCTTTAATATTTCAAAGGAAAGAACAACAAAGGGTTGAATGTCGACATTGGAAAAACTATATGAAAAACACTCGGCCTCAAATAAGGTATTTCTTATGAAGCATTTATTTAATATGAAGATGTCAGAAGGTGGATCTGTAGCTGATCATTGAAATGAATTTAATACAGTTATGAGTCAGTTAAGTTCTGTAAGGGTAACTTTTGATGATGAATTTAGGGTTCTCTTATTTTTGTGCTCATTTCCAGAAACTTGGAATGGTTTAGTTATGGCCAATGGTAACTTTGTCTCTACATCTAGTACTTTAAAGTTTGATGATGTTGTCGGTTCAATCCTTAACAAGGAAATGTGAAGGAAAAGCTCTGGTTAGATGTCAGGTAATGATTTGACACTAGAGACTAGGGGAAGAAAAATGGAAAGAGGAAAGAGCCCAGGACATCGCAGTAAGTCAAGGAAAGGTAGATCAAAGTCCAGATTAGGGATAGTGTGCTGGAAATGTAGGAAGAAAGGACACCTGAAGAAAGACTGCAAGTCTCAGAACAGAAAAGAAGGAGACGTGCAACAAGAAAACAATCATGAAGTGAATGTGATAGGTGATGTGTTGCAAGATGCTTTGATTCTTTCATTAGAAAATATTATTGATTCCTGGGTGGTAGATTTACAGGCTTCATTCCATGCCACACTTGATAGGAAACATTTTCATGATTATGTTCAAGGAGATTTTGGACAGGTTCGATTAGGTGATGATAAACCCTATAAAATCATTGGAATGGGTACGGTTTTTATAAAACAACAAAATGGAAATCAATGGCTATGAAAGGAGGTAAGCCATGTTCCAAATCTAAAGAAAAATCTAATTTCAATAGGGCAGTTGGGAGGTGAAGGCTATGTAACTACTTTTATAGATAAAACCTGCAAGGGCACAAAAGGAGCCCTGGTAATAGAAAAAGGAGAAAAGGTTGGTACATTTTATTTATGCAATCGTATTTCTAATTATGTGAATGCTTTAACCTCTACAATATAAGATACGACATTGTGGAATCATAGGCTCAGACACAAGAGTGAGAAAGGGATGCAAATTCTCCATTCAAGAAATTTGTTTCCATGTTTCAAACATGTTGATTTGAAAATTGTGTGAAAATTATGTTTATGGAAAACAGAAGAGAGTCATATCCCTCAGAGTTGGGAAAGAAAATAAGAGTGAAAAATTAGAAATTGTGTATATAGATGTATGGGGATTGGCTTAGGTATCATCTCTCGGTGGCTCTTGTTATTATGTTACTTTTATTGATGATGAAACTAGAAAAACCTAGATTTATTGTATTCAAAATAAATCTGATGTATTTGATACTTTCAAGAAATGGAAAGCTTTTGTTGAAAATGAGATAAGAAAAAGGTTGAAATGTCTTAGATCAGAAAATGGAGGTGAATATTGCAACAAAGAGTTTGATAGGTATTTTACAGAGAATGGAATTCTCGGAGAGAAGATATTTCCAGGAACACCACAAGAAAATGGGTGTCAGAAAGGATGAACAAGACAACCATGGAGTGTGCAAGGTGCATGAGATTGCATGCAAGAATGCCTTTACAATTTTAGGTAGATGTTGTAGTTATGGTTATTTATCTAATAAACAGAGGGACCTCAAGTTCCTTGAATGGTGGTATTCCAGAGGAGGCATGGACAGGTAAAAAGATAAACTACTCATGTTTAAAGACTTTTGGTTGTGAAGCCTTTGTCCACATTAATAAAGAAAATAGATCAAAGTTTGAGGCAAAATAAAAGAAATGTACCTTTATTGGATATGGTGTTAATGATTTTTGTTATCTCTTTTATGATTATGAAAAAGAGAAAATCATTAGGAGCAAAGATGTCATATTCAATGAAAAGGTTTTGTATAAGGATCATATGTAGGAAAAGAAATATAAAAAAGAAAACATAGAATACATAGTGGTTGATGAGATCACAAAAAAGGTGAATGTGCTTGAAAATCATAATGATCAACAACCAGAACCAATACAACAACCACAACAAAAACAAGCACCTCAAACACCTGAAAGTCGTGTTAGAATATCTACCAGGATAAGTAGACCCCTTGAACGATACTCTCCTTCATTATAGTATGTATTAGTGACTGATTATGGTGAACCAGAATGTTATTTAGAAGAAGTGCAGGTAGAAACTAGGAAGAAGTGGGAGAAAGCCATGAAAGAAGAGATGGACTCCTTAGCACATAACCAGACTTGGGACTTAGTCAGGTTGCCTATAGGTAAGACAACATTATAGAATAAATGGGTTTACAGGTTGAAGGAAGAATATAGAGGTAGAAATAGGTATAAAGTGACGCAATGTTACCCACGCTTACAAACACAATATGCATGTAAAATGCATAAGCACATTTGTCCCGGGAATTTTAACTCTCTAAGGATTCAAATCTTCATTTATAATATGGTTAAGGGCCTGTTCATCAATTCCTATGTTGAATGATTTATTAAAACCCAACATAGTATAACCCTTCATTCAATGTGCATGTATCTGGACTTTAATCACCCCTTGTCCTTCATATATGACTTTACTAAAATCTTTCTTTTAAACCTTCCTATCGGGACATTATAACTCTTATAAGCCCTCATTTAACCTTGGTCGCATATATATAAACTTCCACCTCTTTATACATTGGTTATATACGATTTAACACATAAAACCTTTATCCTTTGATAATGGTGGACTTATATATGAAACCTCATATATCCGCGCTTAATCCTTTATAAATCATTTACAAAGGAAATATACGCAAAACATACCTTTTCCGCCTTGGTATGGCCTCTGCATAGATATCGATGCTACACCTTTATCGCAATCACTAATCGCTATTTTTCATCTCTACGGTCACATTAATGCATGACTCCATCTCCTCCAATATGCGATTTCACAGAACCTTCTGGACCTCAAATGTATAAAAACCACACCTCAATACTTTATTGGGTCTGCTTCATCACTCAACGCATTACTTCTCCACTAATACAACTTCATTGAACATTCGTGATGTGAATTAATCTCTACTGTTAATCTATCGCCATCAGATCAACAATTGATGTCTTCTCCGAACAAACACAACTTGTTCGATAGTCCTCCACCGTTGATTTGCAATTAGTGGATCTGACGGTCCATAGTGATTTCGGGTGAGACGCAAGCATGAATAATACCAACTCGATAAGTGGCTTTCTCTCTCTCCTCCATTGCTACATGTTGCTCGGTTAGTGGAATCAGGTGCCTTCCTCAAAATACAGCTTACAGCTTTTACCTCGTCCAAAATACCACTTCCTGTTGCGAAACCACTCTCCTCGTGAATTAACTCCCGCGCTCTTCCACCATGTGATTTAATCCTGACCGTTGATCATCTAGATCCAATGGTTACTGTTCGTCGATACACCATTTCTTCACTCTTCTGCTTCACTTAGGTTTTCCGCCATTTCTTCAATTTTCCATGGTTTTTGGGTTTTCAATGGTTTCGGCCTTTCGCTTTCAATTCACTTCCACTTGACTTAACTCTGGGAATTATTACTCTCTATCATTCAATAGCATAACTTGGGTTATCCAATTTGGTTCTACGCCCATTATGATTCCTCTGAACTATTCTCTCCCTCTACATAGTTCTACAGAACTTTGCCTACATCCTCTGTTACAGAATACACAACTTACATATAATTCAATCATTCAATATTCATTCCACATATCTATACAGTTTTGGAGTAAACCTTTATATATATAAATATGAACAACTAATTACATATCGAGACTCTCTGTCTTTGAGGCCTGATCTTCGATATTAGTGGCCTCGTCTCTTTACACTCTGTCTGTAGGCTTACATTTATACCAAAAAGGTTTTGTTGAACTAATTCTGGTTCAAACCCTTAATCTACTAAACTGACTCCTAAATGTACTTTCTAGTTCCTCGAATCATGAAACTGCCTTAAGATTTATAATTGGCTTCTAACTCTCTTGTCATTATTAACTACTCATGTTCTCCTTCATTCGAGAGCATTTACAAACCTCCTCACATTATATAATTAATTCCTATCCTACTCACTCAAAAGCCTAAATATTACATTAATTCAACACTTAGGAATCCAACTTCCCTAAAACACATGACCCCCCTATGTCTACTAAAATACATTGATTTTATGCTGGGTTGAATGCTCCTACATCATAAAGCTAGACTTGTGGTGAAGGGGTTTTCAAAGAAAAAGGGTATAGACTTTGATGAGATATTTTTTCCTATTGTTAAAATGACTTCAATCAGAACTATTTAAAGTCTTGTAGTAGCTAACGATTTTCATCTTGAGCAGTTAGATGTAAAGGCAACCTTTCTCCAATGGGATTTTGAGGAAGAGATATATATGCAGAAACCACAAGGATATGAGGTAAAAGGGAAGGAGAAACTAGTGTGCAGGTTGAATAAGAGCTTGTATGGCTTAAAACAGTCTCGAAGGTAGTGGTATCTAAATTTTGACAGGTTTATTTCTGAACAAGCTTATACTAGATGTGACTCTGATCATTCTATTTATCTCAAAAGGAAAAATGATGGTAGCTATATTATATTGTTACTGTATGTAGATGACATGCTTGTTGCAGGTTCTAACATGCAAGAAATAAATGTGCTCAAAATAAAATTGCCAACCTCATTTGCAATGAAGGATTTGGGTGTTGCAAAACAAATCCTTGGTATGAGAATAACTAGAGATGGGAAGAATGGAAAATTATCATTGACTCAGAGTGAGTACATAGAAAAGGTGTTGAAAAGATTTAATATGTAGAATGAAAAACCAATTAGTATACATTTGGTTAGCCATTTCAAACTAAGTAAGGAGGTGTGTCCCAAGACTCAAGAATAAATGGCTTATATGTATAAAGTTCCATATGCATTAACAGTTGGAATCTTAATGTATGCAATGGTCTACACAAGGCCTGATATTGCACATAGAGTGGGAGCTATAAGCAGGTACATTAACACTCTAGGAAAAGAACATTGGATGGTGGTGAAGTGGATTCTCATATATTTGAGAGGTACCACAAATTAAGCATTATGATTTGGTGGTTCAAACATTGCTCTATAGGGATATGTTGATGTAGATATGATGGGTGATAGAGATAACAAGAGGAGAAGAATAGGGTATGTGTTTACTATAGGTGGAACAATTGTTAGTTGGGTTTCAAAACTACAAAGTGTTGTTGCACTCTCAACAACAGAAGCAGATTATGTTGCTGCTACAGAGGCTAGTAAAGAAATGATTTGGTTACAAAGGTTTCTTGATGAATTGGGTAAGAAGCAGGAGTTAGGCAGGTTATATAGTGACAACTAGAGTGCCATACATCTTTGTTGGTTTGATGGGGCCTGACCGAGGTTCAAAAGTGTTTTAGCCAAATAAATCCCGACACTACCGGCCCTTTCAACGACAATCCGCGAAGTGCAGACTGAGGTCTCATCCGAGGTAGTATAGGAGGGTGCTGGAACCAGGTTTCCACACCTTATGGATGTCTTGATGAGGTTCGGAGAGTTCGCAATCTGATCTTGCGCACCTGTACTATGTCGCGCAGCTATCTGACCTTTGCGTAGCCCTTGTATCACGTGCGAGAAAGTGATGTCTAGATCCATTAACCTTAGTATGTTTATATTATAGATCTAACTTAATTCAGTAGTCTTTATCAATCATTCAATATTCGTAGCAAGTGCACATAAACATAAACCTTAAAGAGATGCATAAAACCATAAACACACAGATCTACGAGTAGATGAACAATATTTCAGAAACACTTACTTTTATTAATCTTCTATTCCAGTACATTCCTATTCCACCCTGCGCACTTAGTCGCAGGGGTCTGCACACACAGTTGTGGACTCTACCAGGCCTCTGCGCACACAATTGCATAGCCTATTCTTACTGCTACCACTTATGACTTGGACTTACAGACTCAGAGTCGATATTACTTTCAGAAACCCATACACTTAATATTTGAACTCAAAAACTACTTTCTACACATAGAGCCTTGCTCTATTTATACATTCCCATGGTCCACAGACCATGGGTACGCTGACACCTTCTAGATTAAACTACAATATTTTAGGGCAGCCTACCCTTTAACTTGACTTATTACAATTCATGCTCCGCGCACTTCGTAGAGCCTTTACAACACCATTACCCCAAAATTGTGGGCTTTAAGTCCGAAAACCATTATGCGGGGGATCCTCTACCCAACAGGCCCCTAACACAATCATCGTGACTCATCCCGAGTCACTCGTTGGTGTGGGGAGGTGCGCTACCAAGGCTTCACGGTCCACCATCCCTGTGAGTGATGTACTACAATCTGTTGCTTAATCCTTGCCTCCTGCAATGCTTCTTCAATATCCTACTCCATTGCCCCTACTAATTCGCTTAACTGATGATGCTCATTCTACTCTACTAGGTTAACAAAAAGCGACCCCTCATAGGATTTAGCTCTAGCTAAGATGTCAAATGCATGAACTTTTTGTGCAAGAGCAGCAAGCTTGCGATCTTTGGTCCAGTATACTCAATGTCTGTTGAAGCTTGTGTTGCATTTTTGCAAGAGAGTTTTTGTTGTCTGCGAGGTCCCAATATTCAAGTTTCGTCATGGGCACACAGCCCAGGGAGGCACTTTTCAACGGAATTCAATCTTTTATCCCAATATTCATCGTCTTTCCCTTATCTTTCATAGATTTCTTACTAGACTGCGGGTTTCGTGGTGACATCTGGGCTGGTCCTGCTATCTGTCGGGGAATTTTCGGTACATCTGCCACCACTGATGTTGGACTTAGTGCAGCGGCCTTGCATGTCGACATTATGTTGTCCCGAAGGTCCTGTGTCTCTAATATTGCAACCACCGGGATTACTCTCAAAGCGTCGAAGTTCGACGGGTGCATACCGATTGGATAACGCAATAACTTAAGTCTCAAGATGCCATGGTTTGTTCGGTGGATGACCAGCCATGATTTATAATCCTGTTGAAATTAAAATTCGACCGTTCCCCCCTTTTCTGGCTCATTAATGCGATACTGGCGGCAGACCGTTTCAAATCTAGTTCTGATGCTGTGTCTTAATTGCCCATCGTCCATTCCTCATTGTCTTAAATTGACCATCTTGTCATGAACAGTGACATCAACGGTCACTTTCTAGCCTGTCCACATAGCAGCGTAGACCCTTATTTGCGACCACGATTCCTATGATAGACTTTCCCTGCGTGGGACCCTCTTTCCACGCAGCTCTCTTGTAAACTCGTTTATAGTCCCACTCCTTTCAACTGCTTGGAGCACTGAGACTATGCTTCGGTTGGTTAGTTAGAAAGCTGACCCACTTGTGTAGGGCGTCAGGTGATTGCCATTTACTCTTACTGGGAAGGGCTCTCCATTAAGCTTGACGAGCTAGACCGTGCCTCTGTCTGTGACCACTTTCACCACATATGGTCCCAACCAATGCATGCGGAGTTTTCTAGGGAATGTTTCGAACTTGCTGTCATACAACAATACTAAATCGTCTACCTTTGAATGTGCACAACTTGATATGGCGATCGTGCCAAGCCTTCTTGCATTGTTTTTGTACCTACTGATGGAATCCCACCATAAATCATTCTTCCTTGAGTTCTTCCAGTTGCACAAGCCTCTCTTCGAAGGCTTCATGGTCTGCCATGCCTGTCATCATTGGTATTCATAAACTGGGTACAATATATTCCATTGGCATGATGACTTCTATGCCGTAGACTAACCTGAAAGGTGTCTGACTCGTCAATTTCTTGCATGTGGTTTAGTATGCCCATAAGACGGTAGGTATGGGCAAGTCCCAATCATTTCACTACACGTTACATACTTTGGTCAACACAGTTTCTAGAATCTTGTTGAATGATTCTACTATCCCATTAGCGTGCAGGTGGTACGACGTACTTTGCTGATGATATACTTGGAACTCCTCAGTGAGTGCACTGATAGTTTCATTTAGGAAGTGCATTCTGTGATCACTCATTAGAATTTTAGGGCATCCAAACCATGTCAACACATTGCCGAACAAAAATTTCACAGATATAGTGGCCGTACAGTCCTTAACCAGCTATGCTTCTGCCCATCGAGTCAGGTACTCTGTCGCGGTGATGATATAGCACGTACCCATCTTCCATTGAGTTTTGATGGGCCCCACAAAGTATATCACCCATTTTTTGAATGGCTACAACGTCATCTTTGGATTAAGGGGCGTCTCATCCCTTCGTGATGGTTTCCTAGTCCTTTGACATACATCGCAGGCTCGACAGTATGCTTTTGAATCTTGATGTAGAGTTTGCCACCATACTTTGACGTGAAGAATCTTATATGTCGTTGCCCATCGTGCATAGTGTCCTCCTACAGTGCCCCCATGTGTGTCTGCAAGGATCTTCCCCCATTAAAATTCAGGTACATATCTTTGTAATATCTCGTTGTTTCCCATTTTGTAGAGGTGCCCCGTGATAACAAAAAAACCCGCTGCGCATACCATCAATTCTTTCTTCTGCTAGACTGAATATCCCTGCGGCGCAGTCCCTGTGGTTAAGAAATGGATTATATCTTCGAAGTGGCCATCCGCGACACGCACTGCATAGAGTTTTGCATCAGGTAGTCCCTCCTCCAAATTTGTTGCCTCCTCACCATTCTCAATTCGTGAGAGGTGATCTGGTCCTGCATTTAAGCATCCTAGATTTACAATGACCTCGAAGTCATACTCTTAAAAAAATAACAACCATCTGCATATGTGCCCCCCAACATAGGCTTGTTCACCAAGTATTTCAACGCGGAATGATCAGTATACATCTTGAAGTGCCCACCAAGTAGACAGTGGTGGTATTTCTGGAGCGTGTATACCATCGCTAGTTAATCGAACTCAGTAGTAGAGTGGTTCCTTTCGGCTTTGGACAACTGCCAACTTGCGAATGCGATCGGATGATCGATGCCTTCCACACCTTCCTGCGTGAGTACAACACCCAGCGTGATACACGACGCATCAACATGTACATGAAATTCAATGTCCCATTTTGGGAAAACCAAAATGGGAGCGGATGCCATTTTTTCCTTGAGAACCTCCAGACTTTTCTTACAATCATCATTCCAAGAATATGTAGCATCCTTTTTCAAAAATGGTTCCATTGGTTCTTTATTTGTGCTTAGCTCCTAATAAACTTCCGATAGTAGCCAGTGTTCCGCAACGTGGTGCATAGTTGTTTGACACTTCGCGATGCTTCAGATTGAGAATGACAATAATCTTTGCAAGGTCAACCATCAGGCCTTCTTTGCAGACCACATGGCCAAACAAATTTCCAAAGGGGACAAGGAAGGTGCACTTCTTAAGATTCAGTGCAATCTGGTGCCATCGACAAGAATCCAGCATCAACCGTAAGCTCGCTATATGGTTTTTAACTAACCCAAATACAACCCAATCATAGAAATAGACCTCCAAAAACTTGTGGATGAACTCCTTAAACGTGGCAACCACTACACACGAAAATATTGCTAGTGTGTACTTCATACCAAAGGGCATAACAGTGTACTGAAAATAACCCCATTCGGTTGTGAACGTTGTCTTGCTCCTATCTTCCAGCGCAATCTTGATCTGATGGTACCCGAGAACTGCTCAGTGAATGAGTAAGCTTCCTGTCATTCTCCAATACTTCATCTGTAAATGATGTCAGGAATGGATCGTGAAAACAGGCATCATTAAGCTTCCTGAGGTCCACGCAGATTCGAATTTCGCCCTTCTATTTTTTTCTCTTGCACTATCATAGGACTCACCCAGTCGGATTCTTCCACTAGCTCAATAATTCCTGCTACAAGCATTTTTTCCAACTCTTCGTGGACCTTTTCCTTATACTTCGGATTCAAACGGTAAGGCCACTTCTTAACTGGATGCATCTAGTTTCAGAGTAATTTTCATCATTCCTAAGTTGCCAAGGATTCCCTTTAGCTCCGTGATTTTGGTTGGGAACAAGTGTTGGTATTCGCGAAGTAACTCGACGACCTTATCCACCGTGGCATCATCCCAATAATCCCCAAGCTTCGTGTAGCTCAGCTCCACATCTGTACTGATGTTTACCTACTTTTTTTTAGTGGTGCAGTGATGTTGGGGTACTCGATTGATGGTCCTCGAACATCGCAATTCCCTTCAGTTTCTGGAATATTAATATTTCGGGGGTCATCATCATCGTCCTCCACTTGTACGTTGTAACATTCTAGGGCATAGCTTAACTGAGGTGACCGTAGTGGTTGAGCTATTTCCCATGGTTCCTGTGGTATTTTGAAAATGGCGACTTTCATGGCTTGCAGCATTTCGTCAACAGTATCTGCCCATTGTCGGCATATCACATGACATGGAGAAATGCCATAGGATATTCCCCATATCAACTAGTGTTTGGCAAAGAACATATCTTCCCAATAGAATTTGAAATTCAGACATTGAGGATAGCTCAAGAAGTAGGCTTGAACCTAAATGAAGCACAGATTAACAGGCTACATCAAATCAATGAATGGGAAGAAATCTGGCTATCAGCTCTTCGGCATACTACACTAATCCAACAACAAAGAGTGAAATGGCATGATGCCCTCACCAAGAAGAAGATCTTTCATGAAGGTGATTACGCACTTCTGTATGATTCTAGGTTCCAGGATTTCCCGGGAAAACTTGAGACCAGATGGTTAGGCCCCTATGAGATACAAGAGATGGATGATAATGGAACCCTTACATTAGCCACCATTGATGGCTCTAGCTACTCTTTTAATGTGAATGGACATCAAGTACGCTTCTATCACAAACCGTTTACAAGGGAATCCTTTTTCCAGCAGTGATAGGAAGATTCCACAATACAAATTCTTGCTGAGGAGAAAAACCCTTCCACAACACCAGTCTAGTGAAGTATTTACATTTTTGAAACTTGTACATAAATTTTCCTTTCTTTTTGATTAGATTTGCTTGGATAATAGATTGTATATTAGTTTTTTCTCTATTTTTCTATTGTTGTTCCCTATAGAGAACAACTGTTGTTCCCTATAGGGAACAACTGCTGTTCCCTATAGGGAACAACTGCTGTTCCCTATAGGGAACAACTGCTGTTCCCTATAGGGAACAACTGCTGTTCCCTATAGGGAACAACTGCTGTTCCCTACAGGAAACAACAATTTTGGTGTGTATTTGACTTTGTTGTTCCTTACAGGGAACAACTGTTGTTCCCTACAGGGAACAACTATTTTCGTGTGAATTTTTCTTTGTTGTTCCCTACAGGGAACAACTGTTGTTCCCTCTAAGGAACAACAATTTCGACGTGCATTTTTTCTTGTTGTTCCCTATAGGGAACAACTTCTATTCCCTACAGGGAACAACTATGGTTCCCTATAGGGAACAACTGCTATTCCCTACAGGGAACAGTTGTTGCTCCCTATAGGGAACAACAATTTTTGTGTGTAGTTTGCTTTGTTGTTCCCTAGAGGGAACAACTGTTGTTCCCTAGAGGGAACAACTGTTGTTCCCTAGAGGGAACAACTGTTGTTCCTTATACGGGAAAACCATTTTTGTGTGTGTTTTCTTTGTTGTTCCTTGTAGGGAACATGTTATGAAAACAGCTCAAGAAAATATAGAAAAGATAGATCAATGCCTTAGAATTCAGCCTCTTCGAGGGGGCAACCTCCTTTACATTACATAAATGAACAATTCTTGGATGATTCAAATGACAAAACCTCCTTCCTATATATAGGAGTCTAAGGAGTCACAATATAGCCCATCCAACCTAACAATAATAATATAAAGCCACAAAAATAACAATAGAGGGATTCTATGGTGAACAGTAATAACAATATGGGGACAATAGGGGCACAACAATATTAATAAGGGGTATAACTACAATAGTAATGGGGTAATCACTAGTATTATAGGGACCCAACATGCCCCTCTCCTTCAAAAAAGTGTTGTCCTCAACGCTTTAGTAGTTCTGGATACTTCTGTATAAAATTCTCCCATAATTCTTAACAAACTTGCGATAATACCCTATCAACCCGAGAAATCCTCGCAGATGCTTTATGGATGTGGGGATTTTCCATTCCTTAATGGCTTTAATTTTTCTAGGGTCTACCTTAACTCCTTCATGAGATACAATATGACCCAGATATTCCACCTCTTGGACTCCAAAGAAACATTTGGATCTTTTTGCGTATAATTGTTTCTCCTCCAATAGTTGTAGCACCCTGTCAACATTTTTAACATGATCCTTCCAAGACTTGGTGTAGATTAGTATATCATCAAAAAATACTAACACAAATTTTCTAAGGAATGGTTTGAAAATTGAATTCATCAAACCTTGAAATGTTGAAGGTGCATTGGTAAGGTCAAAAGGCATGACCAAAAATTCATAATTGCCCTCATGAGTTCTAAATGCTGTTTTTGGAATGCCTTCAATCTTCATTCTGATTTGATGATATCCTGAACAGAGATCCAACATGGTGAAGTAAATTGATCCATGCAATTCATCCAGTAATTCATCAATGACAAGAATGGGAAACTTATCTTTAATAGTGATCTTGTTGAGCTCCCTATTGTTAGTGTTAGTCTTTCCAGCCTTCCTCCAATGATCAAATATGCTCTTACAAAGTGCTCTCAGAGTGTCCAGGTAAAATTTTGTCATTTCAAAGAGTTTTCAAGCAAAATTTGGTCACTAGGCATTAGGTCTAGGGTTTGATTTCACTGTCGGTCCATGTCATCATTCAGATGAGTCTATCATCATTCATAGGTTTTTCATCATCATGTCAAGTTCCAATCGGTCATTCTACACCTTATTCATGCTTCAGTTGTGCCTTGGTAAGGTCCATTTCCCTCTCTTAGGGTTTTGGAGGTAATTTCTCTTGGATGGTCAAATCATTAGCAAAAATTGTATCCAGATGTTCATACACCTTCCCCTATCCTTCATGTACCTTATTAAACACTTCCCATCCCTTAGATCCACCAAATTCCTCATTTTCGCACAAACCCTAGTTTCTTGCTACAAACTGGCAATTTTCTAGGTTGGGCCTGTGTTTTGCCCTTTTGGACCCCTTCCCCTCGCTCGCTCTCTGAGATTTTACTTTCCTCTGCTTCCTAACATCCCTCCCTACTTCCAAAAATTTCCCCAAGAATTTAGAAGCCCCTTATCCCCTTCATTTCGCTTCACTTCGACAAAATCTCTTGTTCCACACATTGGGGTAGGTTTTACTCACATGATGTTTCTGAGAAATCAAAGATGAATTTTCGAAAAATGAGAGAGATTTTTGTCAAAAACATGCCAAAGAAGAAAAACCTCCCTCACTTCTTACACAGGTGTCATGGTTTTAGAGAAATGTCAAAACTACAATCGCCTCGGGAGAATTGATGCACCTCTAAAGTGACCTTGGGAAAATCAAGTTTTCTCCTAGCTTGGTTGGCCAAATAACTTTCTTGATGAGTCCAATGATAACTAGACACAAATATCTTTCCAATGAGCTATCATGAGCTCAATGTGGAGTTGTGGAAGGCATTCAAAAGTTGACTGCAACAGCACTCTGCCTTGAGGCAGCCTCATTTGGCACATTTTGACCACTCTTGGGAGATTTGATTTTTGATAGAGAAACTGAACTCCAAATTGAAAAATTCTGGTTGCGTTGGAAATTAGACTCGAATACCTTTCCAACGCGTTATCTTGCGCCCAATTTGGACACCGGGAAGGCCTCCACAAAACATCTGAAAGTCGCGCTACGCATAGGGCTCAGGCGTGCTACCCTTAATTTGGGGAGGTCCATTTCACAAAAACTAAGCATTTTTGGATTTTTCATGACAAATTACACTTGCTCAGCCACTTCCAAGACATTTCATGAAGATTTGGGCCCCCAAAAGGTCAAAAAACAAGAAAAAAATGACCTTCTGCCACTTTTTGGACACACAGGAAGCAGTCTTGGGAGATTTTTATTTTTGGAGGGGCAAATGTGCACCAAATTGAAAAATTCCACTTGGGTTGGAAAGTAGACATCCAGACCTTCCCAACACGCCCACTTGTGCCTCATTTGGATGCCAGGAAGTGTCCCAAAAGTGGGCTCAAAGGCGCGCTATGCGTTGAGAAATGGTGCGCTACGCATCGGGACATTTTCTCAATTTTTCACCTTCAGCTCAGGAAAACGCAGCATTTGACCAGTTTTGACTTTTTGGTGGGATTTTTCATCCTCCTTGATGTAATTGATGTAATTTCATGTTGAAATGACACTTTTTTACCTATTCTAGAATATTCATTCATAAAATGGAAAAAAATTAATGAATGAATTGGTTTCCTAGCTTATAGAGGCAAGTTGTTTTGATTACCTAGATTGTAGTGCTCAGTTTAGAATTGGTTGAAACAGCTCCTAGGATGATGAGATCAACCCCTAGAGGCTAGGTAATGGGTTGGCATGGTCTATATTATGTATTTTCTAAATCATTTTCATGGTTGGAGAGGTTGGACTTTGGAGGGATAAGCTTAGACTGTATTACTCTTTGTATCTCTGCAATTTTGGCACAAGAAGAACCAGGGTTTTGCAGCACTATTTGGGATTCCTGTGGTGATTTGTGTTGATGGTGTGTTTCTCTCATGTACTTGTAAGTTTGTTATGTGTATCATTTTCCTACTCTTCTCTTCTGCAAATTAAGTAAATGAAGTGTTAAGGTAGAATTCATGGTTTCTATGCTCTGCCTTTAAGTTTGTTTAATATTTATGTTTTCATCTGTTTAAGGAGAACTCCTGATGGTTTCTTGCTCTCCTTAGCTCCTCACCAGTCATACCTATCCATTCACTTCCTTCAAAGGCATCAAGACAATCTCCTACCTTGCCCCAAAAAGACCTCTGCAGCAACTGTGTCTCATCCCCGCTCCCAAAATTGCCGTGCTCAGTTTTCCAACAAAACCCTAAAAATTTGAAATCAAATTTTCCCTATCAGTTTACTAGCCTAAAATCAGTGTTCTTTATTGGTCATCTCAGCCCTTTGAAGACCTTTTTCCAAGATAGACCCGGAGATAGCCCTCTCCTGTCCTCGTAGGGCTAGCTACGAGGCTAAGTGGTTTGATGTTGCCTTGAATTTTGCCTTCCTCAGCCTGAGGCAAATTCGAGCGCTAACATATTGGTGACCATACTAGGGAGAACAAATGGTTTGCTGGTTGATGTCAATTGTTTTATAAGCTACAGACGGAGCGTGAAGTTATGCCAGGTAGCCTTCGAAACGCTTTTGCTTTGCATTAGCGGAAGTAGATAAACACTGCTTCAGTCAATCTCCGGTCTAGCTTGTAAACGTGACATTTAACTTGTTAATTACCCCAGTACATGTATCAAGTTCAGATCTGATTGTTGAATGGTGGACAACGATCAGACACTGGCAAGGCTGAAATCATTCACCTGACGACTCTAAATTAGTTTTGAGATCAGATCCAAAGACTCCACTGGAGGATGATCCCGACCAGCAAAAACATGAAAGGACAACATGGACAGATCAGGTATTCAAGTTGGAATTTCATCCAAGACATTTTGTTCTTTGCCATAAATTATTTCTTCTCTTTTCCCAAGAATGTCAAGAAGGCTTTGCAAAGTATACTGTATTTGAGAAGAGATCCTTGGCTTGCAGTTGATTCTTTCCCTTTGAAAATTGTGAATACCAAAGATTTGCATGCCTTTGAGCTTGATCAAGACCTTTCTTCTAAATGTTGTGATGACCATCTTCAAATTGATGAGCCCCAAGCAACCAAGACTGATTCTATACCTGCTGTACATATCCCTACACCTTGTAAAATTCCAGATCGGTATAAACCTCTTGTTTTACCTTCTGTTCTTCATGCTTTCCCCAAAAACTATGATCTATACTTGCCGAGGTTTGATGGTGAATGTAAGAATGTCAACGCTGAACAACATGTGTAGAATGTTGAGAATTTTCTAGATCTTTTTGAAGTTGATGAAGAAGATGTCAGTATAAGGATTTTTGCTCTTTCTTTGCAAGCCAAAGTGAAGAGTTGGTTCAAATCCCTGCCTGATGCAAGCATTTCAGATTTCCAGCAGTTTTTCAAAGTTTTTCTCGGCAGGTGGATGATCGAGCAGAACCTTTTCTTGATTGTAGAAGAGTATAACCAGCTGAAAAGATTGCCAGGGGAGACAATACAACAGTTTTCAGCCATATTTAATCAAGTTTATTATTCAATGCCAGTTGAGATAAGGCCTACTCCTAGATCTGCTCTCTTGCACTATCCGGGTGCCTTTGATCCGGAGATGGATTTTCAGCTGAGAGAAAGGGATATTGCAACACTTCACAAGATGAAAAACAGTGCAATAAATGTAGAGTCGCATCTGCTGATCCGACGGGCAAGGTTGAAAGAAGAAGAGATAAAAAACATAGATCCAGCCGAATCAACATCTCTAGAGGTGAAACTTGACATTTTGGTAAGTGTAGTAGAAGAGATGATGGACAAGATCACCGCAAGAAATGCTTATGATGTTCAAGCTCATGGCTCGCTGATTGAAGAAGAACAAGTTGTTGATCCAAAACATTTTGTTTCTTATCCAAGTTGTCATAGATCTGATAATGATTGTTTTGTAGATCACCTTCGCGAAGAAAGAACTATTGATATGACCTGCATGCTTGATGATATGTTTTATACCGATGATTTGCCTCAGCTTGATCAGTATGATGATGATTATGTTCTCCAAACAGAAGCTAATCTTGCAATCAAACAAGCAGCTAGTTTGTGCGAGGAGGAAGTTCACTTTCAGCAGCTCGAATACAGTAATCAACCGATGCATATGAGTTATGACAATGATGAGGAAAGTGCATCAAAGTTTGAAGTAAGTGAAGGATCTTTGCCTTTTTGTTTTGATTCATTTCAGTTCATCAGAGATAACTACCATGCAATCAGAAATCAAATGTCAACAAGTCTTGATTTGAATCACTTTGAGAGCAATGAGAAACTTGTTCAAGACTTCTCATATTCAGATTTGCAACCCCTGAAAGCCCTTGATTGTCAAGTTGCAGCTGAAGACTTGGAAGTGGACACACATGATTTAATGATTCAAGGTGACTCCGTACCATTCTGTTTTGAATCATTTCAGTTTTTGAAGGGTAGATTGCATAGTAAATCTTCAAATGAACAACCTATCACAAATAACCAATCTCTCAGTGTTAATGTTGAGGATGAGACAGATAACAAAATTCTTGAGCAGCCTGTAGCATCAGATTTGCAGCCACCAAATGAAATTGAAGGGCAGATTACAGATGAAGCTGTGGAAGACAAAATACATGATTTGATGATGCAAGAAGATTCTATACCCTTTTGTTTCGAAGCATTTCAGTTTATAAGGCAGAATCTTCGTAAAATCTCTCAAGAAAAACATGAACAGCTAGAAGGATGTCATACATTTTCAATGGATACATTACAACAGTCTTTTCAAGTTTTTCATGATCCAATAGCTGATGTTTTGGATGAGGTTTGCAGTCAAAGTCTTTCTCCATTGACTACATGTGAGCTTGAAACATGTGCTGATATGAATTTGATCCGGCAGTCGGTTTCTTTATCATTTTTAGCAGAGGTCTCTTCACAAGGTTCAGATCAAAGTTTGCATTCATGGTATGAGGAAACGAGAAGTAATCCATTAGATGAGCTAGGTTCCAGTGTGCTTGAATTTTAAGATCCTTATGCAGTGTTTTTGGAAGTGGAGAGAGAATTCATATCATTCTATGGATCTGTTTCCAAGTTGTCATGGGAGTTGCCGTTCATTAGTTCTCTCTTGTTGTTCATAAGTGAGCACTTGCAGAAAATTCGAACAGCAGATGGAATACTTACTTGGTTGCATTGGTTGTTTCATTTCACTTGATCAGGTGATGAATGAAACTGTTAGAGTAGGTTTTGATGAATAAGCTCCCCTTTGAGCATCATTTAAAGTTGGTCGATTGTGTTTACGTATCGTCAGTTTTTAGTTGAGTCATGAGTCCTTTGTGAGTAAATTTTCAGTCTTGTTGTTAAGTTAGTTTGTGTCGGTTTTCAGTCATGCATTTTAGTTTGAGTTTTTGACTCCATTGCCCAATGGATAAGGCACTGGTCTGCTCTCCCAAAGATCTGTTGTTCTTGGCACCTCCAAGGAGCTACCATCCCCATTGGAGCCAATGTTAGTTTCAGTCTTTCCATCCTTCCTCCAGTGATCAAATATGCTCTTACAAAGTGGTCTCAGAGTGTCCAGGTCAAATTTTGTCATTTCAAAGAGTTTTCAAGCAAAATTTGGTCACTCGGCATTAGGTCTAGGGTTTGCTTTCACTGTCGGTCCATGTCATCATTCAGTTGAGTCTATCATCATTCATAGGGTTTTCATCATCATGTCAAGTTCCAATGGTTCATTCTACACCCTATTCGTGCTTCAGTTGCGCCTTGGTAAGGTCCATTTCCCTCTCTTAGGGTTTTGGAGGTAATTTCTCTTGGATGGTAAAATAATTAGCAAAACTTGTGTCCAAATGTTCATACACTTTCCCCTATCCTTCCTGTACCTTATTAAACACTTCCCATCCTTTAGATCCGCCAAATTCCTCATTTTCGCACAAACCCTAGTTTCTTGCTACAAACTGGCAATTTTCTAGGTTGGGCCTGTGTTTTGCCCTTTTGGACCCCTTCCCCTCGCTCGATCTCTGAGATTCCACTTTCCCCAGCTTCCTAACATCCCTCCCTACTTCCAAAAATTTCCCCAAGAATTTAGAATCCCCTTATCCCCTTCATTTCGCTTCATTTCGACAAAATCTCTTGTTCCACACATCGGGGTAGGTTTTACTCACATGATGTTTCTGAGAAATAAAAGATGAATTTTGGAAAACTGAGAGAGGTTTTTGTCCAAAACATGCCAAATAAGAACAAAGTCCCTCACTTTTTACATAGGTGTCATGGTTTTAGATAAATGTCAAAACTACAATCGCCTCGGGAGAATTGATGCACCTCTGAAGTGACCTTGGTAAAATCAAGTTTTCGCCTAGCTTGGTTGGCCAAATGACTTTCTTGATGAGTCAAATAATAACTCGACACAAAGGTATTTCCAATGAGCTATCATGAGCTCAATTTGGAGTTGAGGAAGGCATTCCAAAGTTGACTACAACAGCACTCTTCCTTGAGGCAGCCTCATTTGGCACATTTTGACCACTCTTGGGATATTTGATTTTTGATAGGGAAAATGAACTCCCAATTGCAAAATTCTAGTTGGGTTGGAAAGTAGACTCAAATACCTTTCCAATGAGCTATCGTGCACCCAATTGTGACACCGGGAAGACCTCCGAAAGACATCTGAAAGTCGCGCTACGCGTAGGGCTCAGGCCCGCTATGCATCAGGGTTTTGGCTCAACGCGTAGCGCGCCGTGCGATACCCTTAAGTTGGGGAGGTCCATTTCATAAAAACTCATCATTTTTGGATTTTTCATGACAAATTACACTTTCTCAGCCACTTCCAAGACATTTCATGAAGATTTGGGCCCCCAAAAGGTCAAAAAACAAGAAAACAATGACCTTCTGCCACTTTTTGGACACACAGGAAGCAGGCTTATGAGATTTTTATTTTTGGAGGGGTAAATGTGCACCAAACTGATAAATTCCACTTGGGTTGGAAAGTAGACATCCAGACCTTTCCAACAAGCCCACTTGTGCCTCATTTGGATGTCGGGAAGTGCTCCAAACGTGGGCTCAAAGGCGCGCTACGCATCAGGACATTTTCTCAATTTTTCACCTTCAGCTCAGGAAAACGCAGCATTTGACCAGTTTTGACTTTTTGGTGAGATTTTTCATCCTCCTTGATATAATTGATGTAATTTCATGTTTACATGACACTTTTTTACCTATTCTAGAAGATTCATTCATAAAATGGCAAAAAATTAATGAATGAATTGGTTTCCTAGCTTATAGAGGCAAGTTGTTTTGATTGCCTAGATTATAGCGCTCAGTTTAGAATTGGTTGAAACAACTCCTAGGATGATGAGCTCGACCCCTAGAGGCTAGGGAATGGGTTGGAATGGTCTATATTATGTATTTTCTAAATCATTTTCATGGTTGGAGAGGTTGGACTTTGGAGGGATAAGCTTAGACTGTATTACTCTTTGTATCTCTGCAATTTTGGCAAAGGAAGAACCAGGGTTTTGCAGCACTATTTGGGATTCCTGTGGTGATTTGTGTTGATGGTGTGTTTCTCTCATGTACTTGTAAGTTTTTTATGTGTATCATTTTCCTACTCTTCTCTTCTGTAAATTAAGTAAATGAAGTGTTAAGGTAGAATTCATGGTTTCTATGCTCTGCCTTTAAGTTTGCTTAATATTTATGTTTTCATCTGTTTAAGGAGAACTCCTGATGGTTTCTTGCTCTCCTTATCTCCTCACCAGTCATACCTATCCATTCAATTCCTTCAAAGGCATCAATACAATCTCCTACCTTGCCCCAAAAAGACCTCTGCAAAAATTGTGTCTCATCCCCGTACCCAAAATTGCCGTGCTCAGTTTTCCAACAAAACCCTAAAAATTTGAAATCAAACTTTCCCTATCAGTTTACTAGCCTAAAATCAGTGTTCTTTATTGGTCATCTCAGCCCTTTGAATACCTTTTGCCGAGATAGACCCGGAGAGAGCCCTCTCCTGTCCTCGTAGGGCTAGCTACGAGGCTAAGTGGTTTGATGTTGCCTTGGATTTTGCCTTCCTCAGCCTGAGGCAAATTCGAGCGCTAACACCTATAATCCGGACACATGCATCATGATCCATCCTTCTTGTGCGCCAATACTACTGGAGTAGAGAAAGAACTTTGACTCGGTTGAATTATACCAGCCTCTAGCATTTCTGCAACCATACGTTCAATTTCACTCTTTTCGGCATAGGGATATCTATACGGCCTGATGTTTGGAGGAACACTTCCTGGAATCAGATGAATAGCATGATCATGATCACGCATAGGTTGGAGAGCTTTGGGAGTCTCAAATACCTTGGAATGATTGTCCAGGACTTTTTGGAGATCTGGATAAATAGATGATTCTGATGTGGAAACATCTAGCAAACATAATTGTGCAATTACACCTCTTTGTTCCTTTTTTAGAAGCTTTGTCATACCATTAGAGCTGATTATCTTTCCTGGTTTCCCTACAATACCGCTTAATTCAACTTCCTTCCGCAGAAAATTTGATGAAAAGTTCTTGAAAATTAAAAGCTATTGTACCTAGGGATTGTAGCCATTGGACTCCTAGCACAACATCAGCACCTTCCATTGGAATGGAAAGCACTGGGCTAGTCAACACATATTCTCCCATGGATAGCTTGATATTATGGCACTTTCCAAAGCAATTTATTGTTCCTCCATTTGCAATCATCACTTGACACTCTGGTTCTGGATATAGGAAGAAATTCAATTCTTTTTCTACCTTACAATGAATAAAATTATGGGTGCTTCCTGAATCAATCAGCACTATTACCTTTTTCTTCTTGATTTGTCCTTCTATCTTGATGGCTTGAGGAGTGGTAATTCCAGCCAATGCATTACAAGATGAGGTCGGATTCATTTCTTCTTTATCTAGGCTTTGTTCTTGGAGTATATCCTCTTATTTTAACCTTTCTTGCTCCTTTTCTTCTTCCTCTTCACAATCTATGTAGAATAATTTCTTCTCAGCACACTTATGACCTTTAGTGTATTTGCTATCACAACTGTACAAAAAAAGCCCTTTTGCTCTTTTTTCTTCCAATTGTTGTGGTGTCAACCTTATAGGTTGTGGAAGACTAGGGGTAACAACACTTCCGTCTTTATAGTTGTGAGTGGTATGCTTCCTGGTTACCATAATTTTTATTTCCATTTTTCTTGCTAACCTGAATACCTTCTCTAATGAATTAGGTTCCCAAAGGTGAACATCATGTTGGATATTATCCTTTAGAGACCCTATGAACACATCAATCCTATGCTCCTCTGGAATATCTTTTACCCTTATGTTCAATTTTTGGAACTCCTCAATGTGCTCCATTATTGAACCCTTTTTTTTGAGACTTATCAATTGACTAAAAAAAGTGTTGCTTTTTGTATCTTCATAACGTGCTATCAATTCTTCCGTAAAAATTGCCCAAGTGATAAATTGTTTATGAGAGAAAATCCATTGATACCATACAAACTGATTTGGTTCCAAATATAAAGTTGCAATATGTACCTTTTGTGTGTTTTTCACATTATTGAGTTCGCGAAATTGCTCCATCTGTAATATCCATGATGCGGGATCCTTGCCATCAAACTTCCTCATATCGATTTTTGGAATATGGTGGGTCTTCGATCCCACATTAGAGTCTATGATATCATGATTAACATTTCTTTTGTTCGCATCATGAGTTTCCTTTACTACCTTTTCACCATTAGTAAGTATTTCTTGTAGAAAATTTGTCAAATCTGTCTTCAAATCTGCCATGCCTTTCTTCAAATTTGTGTTCAAATCTATCTTCAAATTGTCCATCTTAGCTTCCACGCCATTCACCTTAGCTTCCACGCCATTTATCTTAGCTTTTGTTAACTTTTGTGATCGTGACATTTGTTGCACTTGTTCTTGTAATTTTGATATATCATGTAGCATTTCTTCCTCTTCTTCATGAGTGATGCTAGAGCTTTTAGGTTCCTTACTAGGTGTTTGCATTTTCTTTCCTTGGGGCATCAGTTACCGATAATAATGCTCTACTAGCCCTCTGAATTCCTTCAAAGTAAATTTTCAAACCAATCTTAAGCAGAATTTTAAAAGAATCTACACACCTTTTTTTTTCACTTTGTAGGAGCTCGATATTGCCTCTGATGTATCTCTCTACTTTCAGAACATCCAGTTCTGAAATTGCAACCTGTGGTAGCCCTCTGTGTCCTCTTTCCAATTCCACCAGTCTGATCGAAATTGGATTCTTGAAGGAAGAGTTATGCGAAATTTACCACAGTGACCTGATTATAGACTAGTTCAGTAGAGCAAACTTGTACGACGTGCCATGAGTCAGTGTTTCGACCTTTAGCTTTGAAAAATGTATAGGAGGAACTACAGTCCGTCCTCTTTCTGCACCTTTTTACGAAATTTCAATCCAGTGCTGAGAGAAAACGTTATGACTATTTTCCCCAGGTCACCTGTTTGGAATGTAATTCAGGAGTCTGCAAAAAGACCAACTTCCTCAGATCATATATCCGAAAATGTAGCACAAAAAGCTCTGAAATTCAGATCTGAGATTTAGCGCGATGTCTTCTCAAATGGTTTTTTTTTCAACTTCTGAAACATCGCAGAAAAAAAGTTATAGCGAAAATTCGACGATGACCTGTTTGGAGCAGCGAAACCCTAGAATCCAAAGCTCTGATACCAAATGTTATGAAACCAGCTCAAGAAAAGATAGAGAAGATAGATCAACGCCTTAGAATTCAGCCTCTTCGAGGGGGCAACCTCCTTTACATTACATAAATGAAAAATTCTTGGATGATTCAAATGACAAAACCTCCTTTCTATATATAGGAGTCTAAGGAGTCACAATATAACCCAGCTGACCTAACAATAATAATATAAATCCACAAAAATAACAATAGAGGGATTCTATGGGGCACAGTAATAACAATATGGGGACAATAGGGCCACAAAAATATTAATAAGGGGTATAACTATAATAGTAATGGGGTAATCACTAGTATTATAGGGACCCAACATAACAACTGTTGTTCCTTATAGGGAACATCAATTTTTAAGCATGTATTTCCCTTGTTGTTCCCTACACAGAACAGTTGCTATTCCCTATAGGGAACATCATTTTTCGTATGTATTGCCCTTGTTCCCTACAGGGAAGAACACTGTTTTGCGACTATTTTTTTTATTTTCCCTACATGGAACAGCTGTTGTTCCCTCTAAGAAACAGTACATTTTTTTGCGCATTTTTCTTTGTTGTTCCTTACAGGGAACAACTGCTGTTCCCTATAAGGAACAACAGTTTTTGTCTGGGTTTTTCTTTTGCTATTCCCTTCAAGGAACAACACTTTGTGAATATTTTTGAGAACATCCTCTTTCTCTTCCTTCCATAATCATCCCTAGACCATCCCATTTTCACTCTTTATGATCCTCTTAATGGCATGAAAGGTACAATACATATTGAAGGACAACAAATATGGAGTCTAGTGGAATAGGAAAATACATTGAATACTATCATCTTTAACAAGATTGTGTTGGGATGATCAAAAAAAGAAAAGGACACAGTTATCTATATCACTTCACTATCCTCATTTCCACTATAAACCAAACTGATTGATTATCTGTAACATGCTAGTTTCCCCTTTCCTGTATAACTCTCTGTGTATTGTCAATAAGGTCATGGCTATATTTTTTATATTGATATGTCAAACTTCTTCTGCCATCCCTACTCTTAAGGAATGCTGAGCCACCCTCTATGTATAAAATGGGGACTGTAAAAACAAAAAAAAGAAGTAAATAAATAAAAAAATATATAAAAATAATAATAATAGAAATATATATATTAACAGTTTTATGATTTTTTTCCACACATGGAGGATAGGGGGTCTCACCACGAGCCAGCCTACCATGATCACAAGGAAGGAGCAAAGTCGCATTCCCACTATGGCCACCACACCAGGGATATGATCCAATGGATGCATAAACAAACAAAGTCCTTGGAAATAGGAGGTCTCATCACGAGCCGGCCTTACCACTTTCGCTACTTCCCAATGAATGGCAATGTGTTCACCTGGTTACCAAGCCAACACATTGGTCTCTACTATGGACATCATAAGACACTTCCCCAATTATACATAGAGGACCATGGTTCCCAAAGGTTAGAAAGAAACTCTGTCGAGGCTATGGACGCCTGCGGGCAACAGAAGCTCTGCTGATGGTATTGAAGCTTTATTTTACATCAATAACTATTATAATACCCTCTTCTTATGTTTTTATGTTTTCTACGGAGAGATTATGTTCCTAACGTACCTTGAACCTTTATGCATGAGTAATCTTTTTTATCAATCACAACAGTTTAAGTGGAATAACGACAGTAAAGTATTATTTCTTCCTCATGCTGTCCCTTTTTCCTTATTATATCACATCACGGTAGCTTATCACTTATTGATAGTTCTTGTTACAAGCCTTGTTTTCATCACTCCAATATTCTTTACGATCCTTTCATTAATATGCATACCTTGCCAATCCATCACCCCTGTACTTCATCGCCAGCGCATTATCCTTCCACTCATTCGGTCGTAGGCGACTTATTATTTCGAAGGGGCGCGGGGACCTTCAATGTACTTATGAATGTACTGTCATTTTTTTAATTGGATTTTGTAGAATGATATGACATTCGATGATCATCGAGCATGTGGTATTATAACAACCCTCAATAACGGTATTGATGTTTATAAAGTATCAACCAATAAAGCTATCACAACCCTTTGTTGTTCCATCACTCAGCTCTATTCATCGTTGTGTTTTTATCTGCTACACTTATCGTTCCTAGAGTTCAAGTAGAATGAGAGAAAGAACAGTGCATAGAGAACCGCTAATATTGGCTGTTTCTGATGCAGCCAGGGAAATTCTAGCTCAAGTCAGGTGGATAGCATACTCTACGAGATTTCAACCACCCAACGAGAAAATTTCCATTGAATTCTTACGAAATCTACAGAATTGACAATCCATGGTAAGGGGCAGGCAAATCACAGTATCAGACACTGTGATAGTAGAAGTATCTGGGTTACGAGCAGAAGGACCACTGTGGGCTGGTAAGTTGTTGAAGCTGCAGAATGCTATTGAGGCTTTCGGGGATGAAGGATAGGAGTTGATCAAAAAATGCAAAGACATTCAACCATCTTCACTTGGAGAACCATGGGGAGAACTAGCAAGAATCGTCCTGAACTACATTACATGTGACGGGCGTAAAGACGTGGTAAGACCATGTCAACTCAAACTCTTAGCAATTCTAAACTGAAATAGCTCTGTAAATTTACTTGCATTATTGAATTCTTTATTGCATGACATTGCCAAGAGGCTAAAACGGTCCCAACACATAGAAACCATAGTAAGCGACCACTGTTTGGTCAAGCTAATAGTTAGCTATAACCTTGCCCATCAACAATCAAGCTGGGATGAACTAATACTAGCTCTCGAAGGAGGTTTAGCCCTACCTACACCTAACCTTGTTCCGAAAAGGAAGAGGACTACCCTTGCAAGGAACATACCTCAAGAGCGCAGATGATCCACAAGGCTGAGGCCAAGATTAACAGTGGTCGAAAGTCCTTAAGGCAGTACTAGTCAACCCATAAAATTATCCAGCCCAGGAAGTGAACAATACTTGCATCTAGAAGGACAGGATAACCCTGAATTAGAACATGAGGAAGAAGCAGGGCATTCTGGAGATGAACAAAGAAATGAATCAGGACTTCCATCAACATAAACCACAAGTTCCCAAGGTGACCTGTTGCACGATTTTGAATTGGCCTAGGTCCTGGCCAACATGAATGATTACATGCAGCCTGAAAGCCTGCTCAATCTTAATTTGGGAGAACTCCAATCTCCTAAGAATGCTGGTGACACCAGAATTCTATCTCCCTTAAAAGATGCAAGCCATGAAGCAGAAACAGATGCAGAGTCCATTCAAGAAGAAGGGAACCAATTAGGTGACACGCCTCCAGTAGAAACCAACCAGGTAGGCCTAAGCACAAAAATATAGGCCAAGAAGGAGAAGCTGAATTTGGGAAATCGATAACCAATCTGGAGACACAATCCTTTTAGAACAGAGCGAGGATGAGCAACCAGGATCTATAGAAGCAGAAACTATTAATGAGACTGTCAGTAGAATAGTTTCTCCTCCGAAAAAGTATAGAGCCAAATTGAAAAAGCTCAGGAAAGAACAACAGAAGCCTCACAAAACAATAAAAAGGGTCAGAAGAAAAATAAAGGAAATCACAGCAGCAAAGGTCCTAGACAAAACCCCAGAGATAGCAAACGTGGCTGTACAGACAGAATCATATGAAGCGAGGGCTACAGGGACTCAAACCGAGCCCATACCCTCTCAACCTATTATCACTCAAAAGGAACAACATGCAATACTTGTAGAAGTAACTACCCAGACAGCGAATGTACCCTCTTACAACATAACTACTCAAGTGGAGGATGTACCCTCCTATAGTGTGGCTACTCAGTTGGAGGTTTGGACCTCCCATAATAAAGAAATACAGACAGAAGGCATCCCTTCTCATAGCAGAAGTACTCAGACAAGCATTCAAGCCAAAATGTCATGACACATAATGACCCCATTATATTGAATCTTCAGGAAGAATTACCATAGGCTCAGCTCACATTCGAACGGCTTAAACAAGAAACTATTTCCAAGCAAAAATACCAAGAGTTGTAGAGGCATATTCGGGAAATGAATGCAATAGAGAGTGAGACCTTTGACAGATACAGAAAAGCAGAAGAGAAAATTGAGAGAATCAAGCTCAGATTGGATAGGGTCATAGCTTGGATATACACCATCTGGTCGTTATGTAGAAATGTCTTGGCATGGAGGGTTCCTGCCACTAATATGCCTTGTTTTTGTTAGAACGATACTTGTTGTTGAAAATTAAAGCCCCGAGAGTTGGAAAACCAATCGAATTAAAAAACAGTTGAATATTTTATAGATTGTTGAAAACAACATGGTGTAAAGGTTCAAAGGCTGCTTTGTGAATTTTACCTACACAATTTTGTATTAGAGGATGAGGTGGAAAAGAAGCCTAACCATTTTGTGGGAGATGTTCAATTCCAAGCCTTTATCTTGTTTGCAGTCAATCAACTTAAATGGTTGAAAGCTCATAATGCATTCTAAAGACAAGAGCATGGATTGGATCTTTGGGTAAGAAGAGAACCGAAACACCCTTTACAAATGCTTGCCAACCATAAGAGTTTGATGACAAGGGAAGGGGTTATTAAAATTTTAGCGCCTATTTAGAAGGAGATTGTACAGATGAGAGTAACATACTTCCTCTCCATTCAAGAAAGTTCTTTGGCTGCATCCAAGCTTAGGTGGGCAGTCTCCACTAGTAGTGTACAAGATAGAGAGCCATTTAATTACAGAAATTTTAAAATAGTTGCAGATCGTTTTGTCACTTATAGCAATCTCATTTTGAGAGAAGGAACTTATTGGTTAGGATGTCGGTTTTGTAGCCCCATCATTTGGTATCCTCTTGAAGGTTGTCCGGCTATATATGAATTGCCTGAAGAGAAGGAAGGGCCCACCTTTGAGATCTTGGCCCAGAATCATGGTTGTAGAACACTTTTCGATGTTCCTTCTCCAACCTACTCTTTAACTGCACTGCATATGAATTACTTGCATTTCATGAGGCCATGAAACAGGGTAAGCAGGGGAGTATGCTGAGTTACAAAATGGGTATGTATTTACTATTAATCTCATCATTTTTTCCTTGATTCTTATCTTTTCCATATCTTAATGCACTAATATATTGAAGAATTATTGTAAGAAATAAAGGAATTATTTTTAGTTACGATTTAGCTAACTTTAGTTACAAAAGGAACGATTTTTGTTCCCTGATGTTGGAACATCAGAATCCGACAAGAAAAGGAAGGATCGAGTCGGTTGTGGACAAGGCTGAGAACGAATCAGAGGGATCAACGTGGAATAGGAAAGATGTCTAAAGTTAGAAATCGGTTGCAAATCCCTTAGGATCGGGAGATCCTAAGGGGTCACATTTACCATTTATCTTTTACCCTTTCTGATTATAAAAGACGACGATTATAAGAAGAAGGGGAATCTTTGTTATTTTTCGACTTGTAATTGTAATTACAGACTCTCGCTGTTGAGAGAACACGACTATATTGTAATTCTCTTTAAGTTCGATGATTAATATATAATCAAAGTTGATATTCCCTTGCATTATCTGAAGTAACCTAGCAGTGTTCGCTGGTAGCTAAGGGCCCAACCTCTGGTGGATTTAACTACCTTCTTTGTGTCATACATTTCTTATTCTTGCAAGTGTGATTGGTTTTATAGTTTTCCTTCTTTCTTTGATTTTATCTCCTTTTCTATTTATTGTTTTCCTATATTGACAGAATATCTTTGCTTTATATGATTTACAACACTGTCGTTTGATTCAATTTTCCTTCATTGTATATTAAGTTAATTAGATAAGTATTCGAATTGATTTAATCAACTGTAAAGAGTTTAATTATCACTATTGGACTCTCATATTGATATCATTGCTACTCGGATTGTTTACTAGAGATTGAGTTTGATTTAGATTAAATCAGTTAAGAAGAGATGAGTTACTCCTACTATAATCTCAGCTGATGTTGTCGTTAGTTGAATTGCTGTAAGATTTGATTTTGGTATAGGATTGAGTTTTAATAATTGCAATTGGAGTTTATTAGATGCATCCATTTACTCTTGTATTAAAAGATCTACTACAATTTATGAAACATTACTCTCTGAATTAATAGTAGCCACATACTTTGTACACTCTTGAAATAAGAGGACTTGCCCAGGTTGATGATTAATGTGGGATAATTAGGAGTTTTAAAAGGCGCCCTTTATCAGCCAACAACTACCAAGCATAAGGATAATGGAAAGAAGAAAGGAGAGGTGCAAGTTATAGAGAGGCAAGAACAAGTGTAGGTGTAGGTGAAAGCTTCAAAGGAGAAGGCACAGGTTGCTGAGAGAAAGGTACACTTTTCCTAGAAGGTCCAGGTTCCAGAGATTCAGAAGGAATCTAGTTCAATAGGGATCTTATGGATTCATAAGGAGACTCTCTAACCTAAGAATAGAATGTGGTCAATGGTGAAAAAGGGTGCTCCTGCAACTTCCAAGAAGGAATCATGGAAAGAGTGGAAGACGTTACAGGATAAAAAGAAGAAGCAGGTTGCTTCCAACAGTGATAACAACACTTCCGAGGAGGGTGTAGTTCATCATACAGGGATTATTGTGATTGTGAGAGCAAAGAGTTGGGCAAGTGTGGCAAGTAGTGATGATGATGATGAGATACTTCCTAGTCTTAGAAGTACCTTCCCCGCTAAGAGGGAGTGTTGAATTGTGTATATTGGAAGGTACTCTAAACCCTAGGGATTAAGGTTTGGAGGACAAAACTCCACAAGGGGTTCTTGTCGGCTTCGACCAAGTGTGGGGTTTTGGTACCCATCATGTTTTGGGGTAGAACCTTGGTAGATTCAAAGAATGTGATGGATGAGGATGATAGCGCTCAGAAAGAAGATTCCAACACATCAAAAGTCATCTGAATCCATGTTTTCATTAGAGATATATGAATTTTTGAAGTTGACATAGTAGATATTGGATTTTCAGGTAGGTTGACTTGAAGAAAATTCCAAGTAGACACGTCTCCTTAAGTAACCTCATTGGAGGCCTTAAAGCCTATATATTGAGGACGTGTTGATTCATTTTAAGCATACATATTGTGGAAATACATCTCTAAGTATCCTATAAAATTTTGGTGAAGCAAGAGAAGAAAAGGGCAGCGTGGAGATGCCCTAGGAGCAGGGTGGAAGATTTCAGGTGGATGTAGGTACAACGTAAATTTTTCGGGATGCTTGGGTGTGAATTTGGTATTTTTCTTGGATGTTATTGCAGGATAGCAAGAGAAAAGTTTAAAGAAAGCTAAGTTGCAGCAAAAGAAGGCCAAAGTGATAGCGTGAAAGAGCTTATGGAGTAGCATGGAAATTATGTGGTAGAGGTCGAGTGTTGTAGGAGACAGCAGGCTATTTCAAGGGCTAGATAAGGGTTCTTTCAACACTGGTTTAACTGGAAGTCAAGGCCGAGGAAGAGAGGAGCATGACAATGTTTTTGGATGATTGTTTGGGTAGTGTATGAGGGAGGTCGAAGACCTACAATTGCTACTGGGTTAGGTTGCAGGCCATAGCCAGTAGCTAGAACTGTTTCATGGGCAGTGTCAAGGTGGCAAAGGCATGTTTGAGTCAGGGTGGTAGTGGAGGGGTCTCTCCAAGGAAACTGCAGTTCATGTGAGCTTCATAAGTCTGACTGTGTAAAGGGTTAAGGGCTAAATGTTGCTCCCTAACCTGAGTTGAAACTACATAAGACAAGTGTGAAGTGACAACAACATTTATGGAAAGGTATTCGGTCAAAGTATTTGAACAATTTGGATCAGATTGTCAAGCAGCACGTTGCATCCAATAGGAAGACATTCCAGGGAGGGAAAGTGTATTCCTAGGTGTAGATTCAATAGTGATAGTATTGGGTATCATAGATATAATTCAGGGCAATATCTTGGCTACCCAAAGTATTCCTAGACAAGATATCTTGAAGGATGAAGAGAAGCTAAAGGTTGGGTGAAGGATGGTGCTAAAGTGCAACACTCTGATGGACAAGAGTTGTTACTAGCTTGGAAGATTGGAGCTCAGGAATTGGCCAACCCATAGAGTAGTTGATGAGCCCATGTTTATTGTAGCATATGTGATTTGCAACAATGATAGGAGGCATACCTCCTAGAGTCTTGATGTGTGAATGTGTTGATGGACTAAGGCACTACTAGTGAGTAGTATGGGTGCGACAGACTAACTGGACAAGATAGAACATAGAAGTGTTGTAGCCAAGTTTGTCATTGTATCTTGTAACCATAGACGATTTTATTTATCAGATTTGGATTAATATAATGAAGATTGGTGATTTTACATTATTGTACAAATTTGTTTAAAACTTTGTATACTGTGCGTATGTGATTTATTACTTTATATTTCCGATGTGCAAAGTAGTTTATGGTTGAGATTCTTGGTTTAGTAGCGTTAGTGATTTTAAGAATCTAACATAGACCCTAGCTCGTCGAAATTCAACATTTATGACTTGGAATTAGAATCATTAATATGTGCACGTAAAACATCAAGACATTACCTTTTGGGGAGGAAATTTACCTTGGTGACTGATCACCTCAGTCTAAAATACTTTTTTCAGTCAGCCGGATTTGAACAGAAGGCAGGTGAGGCTGGCATTCCTCAATGACTTTGATCTTGAAATCAAGAATATTCAAGGGAAGGAGAATAAGTTGGAAGACAAGTTGAGTAGGCATGAACATCTATTTCTTGGATCGACTGGCAGTAAAGTAAATATAGAATTTGTAGTATGAATTAAACAGACTATACACTAAGATCCTTAGTATCAGGAATTTCAGCAGAAAATGGAGCATAAAGGGTTATCTCTATATGGAGAAACTACGGAAAAATTAATTACATGAAAAAATAGGATATGTGTACCTAATGAGAGTACCTTTAAATAGACAATATTAGATAAGTATCAAAAGACACCTTATGTGGTCCATCCCAGATACTAGAAAATGCTCACTGCACTAAGAAAAAAATGATTTTGGCCGGCCATGAAATGAGATATGGGAGAATATTTAAATGCATGGAATGCTAGCTGGTTAAAGTGGAACATCAACATATTTCGAGATTGTTCAACACTTTACCCATACCAGAGTGTTAGTGGGAAACCATTTCAATAGATTTTATTATGGGATTACCCTGAACAAAAGGTAAACATGACTCTATTATGGTGGTATTAAATGTTTTGATGAAGGCAACTCATTTTATACTTGTACAATCCACTTTTGGGACCGCTCAAATAGCTAGTGTTTTTATGAGGGATATATTTTGACTACATGGAGTACCAAAAGCTATTGTAGTAGATAGAGACCCAAAGTTTACCTCCAAGTTCTAGAAAGTGCTCTTTGGGGGATTAGGTACACAATTGAAATTCAATAGTGCATATCACCCACAAACAAATGGCCAAACCAAAAGAAAAAAGAAAATTCTTGAAGATATCTTGATAATGTATGTCATGCACCAGCCTTCGAAATGGGAAGATTTTTTTCATTTTGTAGAGTTTTCCTATAACAACAGTTACCAAGATAACATTAGAATGAGTCCTTTTGAAGCCTTGTATGGAAAAAAATGCCATACACCTCTTAGCTAGAGCCAACCAGAGGTTAAGCTATGGTGAGGAATGGATGCCTTACACGAAATGGAACACTAGGTGAAGGTAATATGCCAGAATATCAAAGCAGCCCATGATCGACAAAAGAGTTATGCAGACAACAATAGGGTACATAAGGAATTCAGAATTATTGATCTTGTGTTTTTGTGGGTAAAATTGCGGAAGAACACACTTCGCACTGGAACTTGTGTTGAATTGGCCCCACGTTACTATGGGCCTTTCGAAATGGTGGATAGAGTTGAACTAGTAGCTTATCAGCTAGCTCTGCCCACTCATATTAAAGTACATAATGTATTTAATGTATCATTATTAAAAAATATGTTCATGATAGTTCTCATGTGGTTGATTAGAATGTGGTATGGGTGGAACCCAAAGCAGACTTCCTACCAGGGCCACTTCATATTCTAGATGAGAGAGAGACCGTGCTCCAGAATTTATTCACCCCTAAGTTTAAGGTAAAATGGAAGTACTTTATTCCCGAGAAGGCTACATGGGAGCAAGAGGATCCTAGGAAGGAACCGTACCAAGGAATTTTCTCAAAATAGTTGGACATATAATAATAAATAGAACACTAAGGATGGTGTTATTGTGAGAGGGGGGATTGTAACACCCTCTTCTTTATGTAATTTCTATGGTTATATGTTTTAAAAATAGTGTTGTAACTCGCTAGGGGCCACTTGAAAGAAAAAATAAAGGTAGATTTCATAATAAATAATTAATATTTTTAAGTTGGAAATGGTGGGAAAGGAAAGCTTATTAATCTGAAAATTAGATATTTAGGTAATTATCCACTCCGTTGAAGATAAATGCTGAGGGAATAAATATGTGGGAGAGAAAAACAATTTTTTAATGTCTTGGAGACAAAAACAGATTTTCTTACTTTTTTTAAAGAAATGAGGAAAAAACCTAGGCTAAGGGGATAACCTAACCCCTAAAAGGTAGGGCGCTACCAAAAGGAAACATTTGTTGACAATAATGTATATGAGACATGAATTGAAAATCAACAAGAGGTTGCTGAAGGCCAGAGTCAAGCTTCTCAGCTCGGGGGGAACTAGAGAGCACTTGGTTCATGGCTGGGAAGATAAGCAATCACCATGCCATAATTTCCAACGATTACATCAGTTAGACATTGTTATCCTTATTGTTTTATTGTCATTCTTGTCTTATTCTTAAAAACTTTTAATGAAAGGTTTAAATAGTTATCTTCTACATATTATAATTATGGAGTGCGTGTTGTTTTAGAGTAAATGACTTAAGAAATGGAAGCTTCGATTACATGTTGTTCCTTGAGACTGTAAGGTCTAGATATTAACTAACTTAAGGGCATGGAAGTGCAGAATGTGCATAAAATTGCATTGTATGTTATGTTTAACAAAGTTACAATACTTGAGTTGATACTTCATAGATATTACAATGCATGTTTTGTTGTTAACTTTAATTTGAATTGAATTATTGTTAAGTGTTAAATTTAGACTCCATGCTGATGCAGAAAGATAAACTATTTTATTGTGGTAAGTAGGTATAACAGGAAAAGTCGTGAATAGGATTTCACAAAAAAAACTGCATGATAGCACGAGTAAATTTCTAGTTTTGAATGTTTGTAAGAGTAAATCTCCAGATTAATGCGTTGATGTGAAGACAAACTTAGCTTCTATAATTATATATTATTTAACATTTAAAAAGGTATTTGATAATACCCCAAGCTTGTCGCTCAGTCATTCGCCTTTCTAGCAAGACAGAAAAGGTAGTCCTAAGATAAAATGTGTAGTTGGGCAGAAAATTAAAGGCATGCAATGGTAGCCATTATGGGGAATTGGAGAGAGATTCCTTGTTCTTTTGACATGATGGAAATAAAAAATCAGAACGGAGTCACCATGCTTAAGAACCTAAGATCCATTTTCAATATTAGGGATTCCCTTGAATGTAGAACTTGTTGCAGGGTGGGTGAGAAATAGTGAAGCATATTCTAGGACACATAGGTAGTTCCTAGAGTACTAAAATCATACCTAACCAGAGTAAATGTAAATTCACAAATAACTATATCAACCTAGCAATAACTAAAAACTACTTTGGTGATAAGATAGGAAATTTACAACGTCGCTAACTGTAAATATTTTCTTACCATGAAAAAGAACAACTACTTTGTTATGTAGAAGAGGAAAGAATTTATGAAAACACATAGGCATAGGTGACCTTAATACAATGAATGTATAAGCAAAGAAAAAAAATACAATTGTGCATATTATAACTTCTTTGGTTTTACCAAGAGTATACGACAATATAAATAGGAAAAAGTATCCTGCCAAAGCTATTCCTTTAGTGGAGTCGCTAAACTTTACAAAAATCGTTATATTAACAAACAAAAAAGTATCTAAATATTTTATGAGAACTTCTATTCCATAACTAGAAGAGACTGGTGAAATCCAGAAATAGAATAATCTTATGAAATTCCTTAAAATATTCAACAGTTAAAATTGTGTTGGAGGCAAGAAGGAGCAGGTCCTTTAAAAGAAACAAGGACCTACAAATTATATCTTAGACCCAACATAGGGGACCCATAACAAACGAAAACAAAATATTACAGTACCTTATAAATTACTTGGATAAGTTCCAATGGTATTGTCTAGCCAACACCATGAGCTAGTGAGGCTTCTTTAATATTACAAGTATGGCGAGGGTGAACCCATTTCTTAATAAATTCCCTCTGAATAAGGGTAATAGAAATAAGATTTATCGAAACCAGACTCAATCATCAGTGTAATAATAGATAGAGATCTTCAAGAGAACAGAACAGGAATAGGGCATAGAGGGAGCTAACGCAACAAGAATCATATCAAACAAGCATCAACTAATGGGGAAGAAAACCATGCGAAATGTACCCACATAGAGTGAAAACAACAAGTGTGCGAGAACCCAAGATTGCAATTATGTCCGTAAAACCAAAATGAATGATAAGCTCGAATTTTTACTGGGCAGCATGGAATGTGACAATAGAAAGGTTGTTGCAAATAGTTGGAGTAAGAATAAACCAACTAATACACAGAAAACTACATAAAAGGTGTAAACCTTGTTACTTGCGAGTTCGTAGAGCGATTCCTTTGCTCGCCCGGTGAACCTGCCATTTGAAAAACAATGAAAGAAAGGAAAATCAAAGCGGAATCCTAAGAATTAAATTCAGGGTTTAATCCATAACTGTAACTAGTAGTTTCGATGAGTCAAATTTTACTTGGGTGTGTGAGTTGCCACCCAACTCCAAGATGCAGAAAAATTTGTCAGGCATAATGTGGTACAAGAGTGTAAACTCTCGAAGCCATCAAAGGAGATAATCCCCAACCGAACACTTAGAAGAACATGGCTCAAAAAAGGACGGATTATGATTTCTTGTAGAAATGCAATACCTGTGTTGTAAGAGAGACAATCTATTTAAAGAGGGCCATACATATCCTCTCCTTTGTGTAGCGTGTGACACATTGAAATAGAGAGACCAATATTAATTTGTACAAATTATAAATTGACATTAAATCAAACCCAAAATGTATATGAATGCAACACGCGAGCAATAACCCAATACCTGGATGGTTGTATGCTATGAGAATACACATCAAACAAGCTAGGTAATGCAACAAATTTCACCTTCATAGCCTTGTGGGAGACACGTATCCATGGCATGGATCTCATTGCAACATAAAGATAATGAGACCCTAGCACACTAAGTATAAACTCAAAAGGGTTTAGGGTACTAGCACCTAGCCGAGAGGACCGTTGATTTAGGAGGAGGACTCTCGCATCCTTGATCTGCGACAACCTCGACAAGGGGGACAATCCAGAAGAGTGCGTGATAAGCATGTGAAGACTCTGAGTTGAAAAGGGCTAAGTGGCAGAGAAATAGGTAGGCTCCAATGAGATGAAGGCATGAATTAATACGTTAGAACACGTTGTAATGGGGAAAGGTACAACCTTAGCATATGCGGCGGTGGGATGATAGGAGAAATTAAAAACTTTTAAGTAGGGCGTATGGAGATATGTACATACCTTAGCGCCATTCATTATATGGCTCGGAAACATATGAGTTAAACTATCTTATCACCATTCATTATATGGTTGGGAAACATATGAGTTAAACTACCTTAGCGCCATTCATTATATGGTTGGGAAACATAAGAGTTAAACTACATTAGCGCCATTCATTATTTCACTTAGAAACATAGGAGTTGTTGTTTAAAGATATGGTTAGAACATCCCATACCTACCATTGTTTAATAGACAACCACATACCTCACCTATGCTACACCTCGAAAGTTCAGTATGGAAAGAGAACATAGCATTAGAATGTGTGGTTACTTTTACTTAATGTTCAGTATGGAAAGAGAACATAGCATTAGAATGTGTGGTTACTTTTATTCATGAAGTATGATGCAAAAGTGATTATAAAAAAAAAAAAAAAAATGCTTTACTTATAGCACTATTATATTTCAATTTCGGTATGGAAACTCTATAAAGAGGTGTGACAACTATATTAACATAGTCATATAAGTTAAGATTAATGAACTCCCATAAACCAAGTATTAAACACTCATCAACATTTATTTACAAAGCAAAAAGTCTTCATAAAGCACCTATAAATATATATCTCTTCATGTATATTTTATCTTTTTTCATAAAATCGCTTGTAAAAAAAATTGATGGTTGACGTTCATCTCTCTTACTTTGTGGAATGACATCAGTATCCTTAATTTTCTTTTAAGTAGAAACCATAATTTTCTTTAAATAGAAACTATAATTTAATTGCAGCGAGTGCAACAATGTACTCTCTTTTTTAGCTGCAATGTTATTCCATCTTTAGGAAGGCATGTTGGTTTTAGCTATTCTGGGAGGGGTTTTGGAGACAAAGTCGCAGCGACACATGCATTCCAACCTTAGGAGAGCAATGTTTGTTTCATATATTTTGTTATGCGCTTTGGCAACAAAGGAACACATATATATTTGAAATTAAGCTGATAATCCCTAGCAATTTAACATCAGATCATAGGGATTTTTATTCCTCTAGTCAAGCTAGAACGTCATTACTTTTAGCGAAAAAAAAGTCGTTCATAAATTTTGCTCACATGCTGTCTCTATCGTCGTCGGTCAGGACCTCCAAAAATTTGAATTATCTTGAAACAATACTACCTGGGCCTCGATCCTATGGATCGTGCTAAAGAAAACCCTCACAATCTAGACGTGAAGTGATAGTCCTTCGAGGAGATGGACTCCTACTCGTCGCAGGAGATGGAGTGGCTTGGGGAAGAGAGCGAGGAGTAGATCCGGAAGTGGCTTTATTCAGCTCGGGCTAAATCTCTCCTTTTTTTTAAGGATGGGTTTGATGGTTTGGTCCTTTAGGTCTAACTTCACGTTACCTTTAATTATTTTTTTACTATGGTGAATGAATTATTTTTAAGTATGGTGAATAATTTTTGATTTAGTAGGAGTTTGGACTCCATTGCATTAGGGGAGATTTCACTTTGAACCTTGTCACAGGGGGTCAAGGATGTTGTGATTTAAATCAAAGTAGAGGGATAGCATTCTATTGTGCCATCCACTCAATAGTCCCAAAAAAAACTTCATCTTCAATTTTTTTTTTGTTTAAATTTAACATTGGAAATAGAAAAGAAAAAAAACTTTTTTAAATTTCACATCAAAAATAAGAAAAAGAAAAAAAAAGCCATTAATTAATTTTCAATATAATCTATTTATTTACATAATAGCTTACAAGTTCAATTTAGGAAAATTAGATAAATAGTCAAATTGCTAAATAAATAAACTTTTTATATTTATAGTGAAATTACTTCACTAAAAAAAGGTCCCTTATTCCCACACACAAAAAATATACACTAATTTTATATTTAATATCTAACTTTCTATATATATTTTTATTAATATCTTACTTTTGTTTCCATATTTTATTTTTATTATAGCTTTAATCCTGAGATTATATATCAAATCCCTAGAATCTTGCTGCTTTCCTGCGCACTACACTTTTAATTTTGTATTTAACAAATAACCACCGAAAGGAGTTGATACTAATAATGTAGAAATGTCAAAGTCCCAACCCACAATATATGCTAGTTGGTGAAATGCACGGCAATTTGCTTTATTCTATCAACTCAAACATCACAGCAGACGATATCGATCGATTCTATGCTTCTGTCAAATAAACTTGGAAGATTTTATTTATATTTACTGTGATATGAAATAATGGCTACTATTTAAGAGGAGATCGATTCGAGACGAGTGGCCAAGGGAAAGGTCTGGAATTGTCGTGCTACCTCAAGACTTAATATGGCCGACCGGCCCTCTCCAAACAGACAACCTGGTAACTGTGTTATACATCACCGGCAGGCCCATCTGTATGGGAGCCATGATAATTCTCCATATATTAGGTGTTCGTATACTGGGGGCTACAGGTCACAACACTGGACTCAGTGGAATTCTGACCATGCAATTCTATGAAAAATGAAAAACCTAACCCAGGCTGGAGATTCCAACACTGCGTAATAATTTGTGGGCTTCTTGAAATTTCTCATGTAACATTTGCAGTTGCGTCTATAGAACTCTATTTCGATTGCAGGCAAAGGTTCGCAGGAAATATATAATAATGTTCCGCTTGACTTTGGTCAGTTCTTATTAGGTATTGAATAAAAATAAATTATCTGTCATACAACATCAAAAGAAATCTTAACAAACCAATTAAAAATGAAATTATATATTTACAATGGGATCAAAATCATGTTTAAATGAATAGATTCAGAAAACAAATAAATTTTTGTAAGGTTTCTATTATTTTATATATAGTTCATGCCACTAGGGGAGAGTTTCCATTATTTTATAAATAGTTCATATCATCATGAGAAAGTTTACATTATTTTATAAGTAGTTCATATCATTAGGGAGAAGGGTGTGCTGTTGTTATGTAACTTGCAATAGAACATTTAAACATATACACATTTAAAAAAATGGAACAAGAGTTTCAACCATGAAGATTTACACTCATTTTACCATCAAGATTCTTAATGTGTAAATAGGCTTTGTTATAATACCAAGGGTCAATATCATAGCTTATAAGAAACCCTTAAGTCACTTCATATGATATCTTTTTATGTAATCAATTTAATTAAAATAAGTCACTCCATATGATATCTTTTTATTTAATCAATTTAATTAAAAGAGCAAAAAAAGCATAACTACTTTGGCTATAAATGTTAACCTTTGATTTTTGTATACTATTATTGGTATCCCGAATGTTAAATCACTACCATCCACTTAACAATTATTGATAATTAAATTAAAACTCTAGAATCCCTATTCCAAGGATATTTAGTGAAGGTTAAATCACTACCATTCCGCTAATAATGATTGATAATTAAATTAAAATTCTAGAATCCCTATTCCAGGATAAACACATTTATATCTGTAATTAGGTGGACAACTTTCTGTCTATTTGAAAAATGTTTTTCTACAATTTAATTTAATTATCAAAAAATATTAGGTGGATGCTAGAGATTTATCGTCCTTGAAATATGCCAAAATATTCATAGTAGTATTCACACATCAGTGGTTAAGATTTATCTCCAAGTTAGTTATGCTATTTTAATTAATTTGTTTGGAAATAATTAATTAAAGAAAATATCATATCAACATATGTCATATTGGACATGCCTTATTGATAAGTCATTATATTGACCCATGGTATTGTAACAACAATTATTTACAAGTAAAAAAAAATCATGGTAAAGAGGGTGAATCTACAAAATTGTTACATGCTTTTTAGACTGTATATATGTTTAACACTTATATTAATTCTTTTTAATAATAATAATTATTATAATTATAATTTTTTAAAATAGTTCCACGAGAAACTCAAATGGTGATGAAGTGATCTAAAATCATGCAAGCCAAAAGATCAAAGGTTCAATACGAGGTTGTGAGCTTGTGTATGGAGAGGAGAACTGACCCAATTGTTGATTCCTCTCTATTAAGATGATGATATTAATAATAATAATAATAATAATAATAAATTATAAGTCAAAATTTATATTAATCGAAAAGTATATACATGGATATCAAAAAGCATGTGGTCTCATCTTGACTAGTTTTGTTGACTGATGTGATGACCATACAACATACAAAAAGAAAAATTGTCAACTGAGAGGTCGAGACCGTGAGAGGCCTCACATTCTAGAAAACTAACAGAACAAGAAACACACCAATGAACATAATCAGTCGTCGAATGTAATTGAAGCGAGGTTGTCTGGCCTAGTACTTAGGGTAGCTCGTAGACAATACATGCAGTTGACATGGTGCTCAAAGTGAGCAAGTCAGGTTTTGAGTTTCTCAACCTTTTAAGTTTGCAAATTCTTGTTACGCCTGACTATGACCACCATCTCATGAACATGGCACTCGAAGTACTAGATCTCCTCGAGTTTTTCCATGATAGCCTCATGTAACTCCTTGTGAGCTTAATCATGGAAGTCTAGCTGAGCAGAGACAGATTGGAGAAGTTCAAGAATTGTTGAGGAGGGACCAAACTTCCTGGAAGACATCCAACCCATGAATCCATGATGACTTTGGCTGGAGCAATCTTGTCTTGCTAAACCATAAAGATGACCTTACCCGTGACCACCCACTTCTAAATCATAGCCGAGGTGTGAGACTATTTGATGATGGTAGATTGACCATGGAAGCAATTGACGAGCTATGACCCCCAGGAGCGCCTCGACCCCCATGACCACAACATCTCGCTCCCCACCTAGAGCTTCCTTCTTGAACAGAAACATCATCGCCCCGAGACCTAGCTATGGGGTAAGTACCTTCAGTCTTTGTAGAAGAAATTATGCGTGAGGACCAAAGACATGATTTCATAATGGAGCGTAAAAGGGACCTACATAACTCAAGAAGAGGGACTCCCCCAGAAATACCACCTACCACCCAAAACCAACCAAGAGCAACCGAAAACAAGAAATACAAGGAGAACCAATGCCAAGAGGCCCACCACCCTAAATTCGCCACCTGAGAATATCTAAATAGGGCTAGAGAGGATAAAAACTAGAGGGGAGAGGTTCAAGTAGAAAGAAACAAGCATCCACGACAAAATTGAAAGGTAATAAAAATCTAGCACTCGAGATGAAGTAGAAAAATGAGGGGTGAGTTAAGACCACATTCCCTAGTAAGAAGGAGCTAGAATGTGATAAACTAGAGAGACCATCAGCACCCTAGACCGAGAGTCACCACCCCAAGAACAACAATACCACCTTCATGCCCAAAATTACAAAGGAAATAATCATAGATTCAGAACTAGTCATTCCAAAAGCATCCCTAAAGTAGCCAAGGTCGAAAACCATAGGAGCAGAGGGAAATTAAGATAGGATCCGACTAGAAACAATGATGGAACATCCCCTAGAGAGACCCAAAGAAGGAATTTTTCTTGGGTAGATGGAGCAAGTGAGAGGGAGACACTTGGGGCATGCCTATGGCAGAAAGAAGAGACCACCACCTTGGTGCAGAATCTGAATAAGATGTTAGCAGGCAGAGAGATGCAAAACATAGAAAAACATTTGAAAACGAGAGGGAATTACCATCGATGGGCCGTAGCCAATGGATGAACGATGTTATCATGTCGACACAAATGTAGACTCGAGGGAATGAACTGTTCACACATGCAAACATAGGCAAATATATTATGGCATAGTGGAGGGCCGCTACCCTATCTTCAAAAGCCTTAAAAACTTAACACCTTGCATCCATCACGTGACGGGTGGCTATCCTAGTCCAACGCCCCCACCGAGGAAATAATAATAATAATCTAAAATAAAGTTATTATTTAGTTAATTTTTATAGGAAAACTTAATCTAAGTAATGTGAGATGTACCATGGGGTAACACGACTATCATTGAATGATGCCAATTGGTGCTTATCGACCATTTAATTTATATCGTTACACTAGTAAATATATGTCACAAAATTATTAGACATGGAGATTACTCCCACTTTATGATAGAGATTCTAAACTTGTTACAATATGTAATTCCCCTCTATTTCAGAAACTATAATGGTTAATACATTATATTTATTAGTTGAAATATTGATAATAATGGCACAATGGCCAAGGTTTGTTTTTGGAAAGAAACTATGATAATGTAAAATTGAGTTGGAAATAATTAAATATGTTTTTGAGAGGAATTAACTTGGAAGAACAAAAGATTGGATGAGATCATTGTCCTAATCGATAATCTAGGATCAATAGATTGGATCAAGGAAAAATAATTATTCAATTTTCCCAAATCACTCTGAAGAAAAACTCCTAGAGTGAAATTATGTGATTTACTAGATAAGTAAAGAAAAAAAATCTAAAAAATCACTCAGTGCGGAGGAAAGAGCACTGCAACGAGTGAAAATAACCATAGTGGGAAAAGATAGGCTTTAAAGTATGAAAAATAATCCTTTTTAAGAAAATAAAAATAGGAAAATCCTAGGGTATGGGGATTGGAAGATCCTAGAAAAGAAGGACACCATTATAGAAAGTCTACTACGAAAGTGAGACATAAAATTTCCTTCATGAAGACAACAGAGGTTGTTGATTCTCGGATGAAAAGTGAACTTAGCTTGGGGGAGACCGGGAGTGACGGTTCAAGGTTGGGTGGAAAATTATTCTTTCTGAGTTAATTTGGTTGTTGGTTATTCGATTGTCTGGTAATGAAGTATCTATATTTTTATAAATTTTTCTGTTGTTATGGGACTAAATTGATTATGGTATGTTCAATTTTAAGACCTTGGATAATCATAGTGTTTTTTTTTAATATGGTATTTAATTAAATAAATGTATATTTATTTGCCATAAATGAACTCCTAAGTATTGCATGGTTGTGGCTCCAACAACTGTATGGTCTCTATGTAGGTAGTATAGTTGCATAGACCCTTGAGTCTCATTGCATAAATGCAATTAGATTTGTCTTAGATCATGGGTTGTATTAGTTATGTAACTACTGTATTTAGCTACTCTCTAGTATATAATTCTCATGGTTGAAAAATTTTAGTTTATATGTGTATATTACATTAGAATTAAAATCAAAAAGCAATATGTAGGAATTCTCATAAGTAGGCGAGCATGCATGTGTCTTGGTATATGAGGTGAGACTATGGGATACAAAAATGTGTACCCAAAGGCTCGTACTGTTACAAGTGTTCGCTGTAACAATATCAAGACTACCTCGTTTTCCCATTATATTGGTATTAACACAACCAAAATCTCATGGAAGTAGAGTACAATGATATAATTGGGGTATAGGTTCAGCTAACTTGAAAATAGTGATCATACACTTATCAGACTCAATAGTACACTTCTAGCTCTAGTGCTACTACGATATCCTAGCATAGCTATTAACTGTAAATTAGATACTGAAGGAAACAAAGAATAATTACATATCTTATGCTCAAGTGATGTTGACCCAACATATCTTAAACGTTGTTCAAGAAGGGTAACCCAGATCTTCGAAGTAAGTCTTCCAAATTAATGAAATTGCAAGAAAGCAGAATAGCAGACAAGTCTATCTACTCAAACTCAACCAGAAACTATCCCATGAATAGATGTTCCTAAGAGGGGCAATATATATGAGAACTATAAGGAAATAAAAATGCCTTGATAGAAAATGGTGAAGAGTTACCATTTCCAACACTACGTATGCAATTAAAATAATTAGAGCACAACATCTTAAACATACCATCACCAAACAGTTGATCCATAAACATAGCAAGGAGTTGATATTATGACAAAAGTTAAACAAATAGTTGTACATAGAGGAAAACCACAAATAACTTATTAACGGTTACACAAGTTAAGAACCTTGAACAGAAATGGCCATGTTTGTAACAGTTCAACGAGAAGGAAACATAAGTTAGTGGGCATATTCCCATTTAACATTTAAGAAAAATACAATATGAAGCAAATCTCTTGGAGTCAACAACAAACTTTTGGGTGAAACCCATCTCCCAAAAAGGGGGAAAAACAAAAACAAAACCAATACAATAATTAACTCTGCTCCAGTCCGTCTTTCGGGGTATACCTCGAAAAAAGATTAAAAACACCTCAAAGGGTGCAAATGAACTCGAGAGATCAAGATAAGGCTACAAAGGTGAATATGCATGTATTGTGTATGACCAATACGAGTAGGGGATTCAAGAATCTGAGACCAACCTGGAATAGAGTCGAATATTAGAGGAGTTAGTTAGGTGAAGAACTAAAAAATCATCACACTCCCAGGCATGGGTGGTGGAGATTACCTGTGATGGCATGATAAAAAATGGAGAGTTGAGCTAGCCAAAGATGAAAACTCAAAAATAATTTAGATAAAGTTAACATTTATTTATCATGGAAAACTACCATATCTAAGGATAACCACACCAAGCCTCCATACCTTTTCTAGAAATAGAATTATTGTATGCATGAGCTGAATGAACCTGGGCAATGACCTAACAAACTAGGTAGGGAAACAATTTAAAACAAAGTAACTAGTTAGAAATGGTTGAAAATTGGGAATGAACCCATAATATGGAACAGAAACCCACCAAGGTATCTCAAATGAGGAGGGCCAGTGTCCCTTTTTCTTATTCAACTATCTCTCCAGTAAAAACTTGTTTAAGACCTGCAAATAGACAACAATTTTTTAGATATGACATAGGAAGGACGAGTTCTTAAGAAATTGAAAATGAGAAAAAAAGTATACTTGCCATATTGTTACCTGTGAAAATACAGACCCTTAAACACTGCTGAAATGGATTAAGGGTTCCATCATAAGAGAAAAATAAAACACTAGGATTTCTAGTGCCTGAGGGTGTCCATGACGCTTCTCCAAAACCAAAACCATTTCTGTTGTTGGGTATGCCAACAGGGTAGAGCAATTCCTGTTCAGAATAAGTTCGAAAAAGCACTAAGTATCTCTGAGTAGAGTAGGATAAAAACTATGGCACATTTTGTTAGGGTTTGATAGGATACATCTCTTACTGTCGATCTACTAATGACACATCTCAGCCCTGGAAGTCACATCATGGAGTTAATAACGAAGTGGATGACAATACCACAGGGGAGGAAGAGACCACATGGCTCGAATGGAGTTGTAGAACTCGAATGGTGGAAGGTACGGTGGTCCTCTGGTGGCCCTAACAAAGGATATATTAGAGTGAATAGGTCAAAGAAGGTAAGGTGGGGGCAAAGGTAAATTTCTTACCCTATTTGCCAAATGATCTAGGGAGAACAACATTGGAGATGGGGAAATTGGAGTATTTCCTAAGGTCAACATTAAACAACCAACACCATAACCATATGTAAGAAGAGACCTCCATAAGTTATGCACAGTTAACCTTGTATATAGTTAAATGTAATTATTTTATGTGTATTTCAGTCCTAACCACCTATGACATCCTGTGAACCAAACAAATGATAAGAGACTAGAAAAAAATTGAGCTTGTGTTGTATAGTGTTATGCAATAGAAGAGCTAAGTCGCTAAATATGATAACAATACCTCATACATCTGATCCATTTCTAATGTCATAGGAAACGATTAGAAGAATAAACTATAAGAAAAAGAAATCATATATATGATTAGGTACATCGAAAATGGTATCAGAACCCATCTTTCTACACTAGGCTTGCATAAAGGTTCCATTACTAGTTACTGTTGCGTAGGATTATCATTAAAAGGAAATTTTGATGATGTTGATAAAATGATTTTCTTGACTCACACCTTACTCTAGTTGAAGGTTGGAGGAGAAAACCCCAACCACTACTGGAGGGGATGACTTATATATAGAACTAGAAGAAGGAGGTACGTCAACTCCCACTTGATTTTCGGAAATAATCAGAATCTTGCAATAGGAATCGGCACAACCCCGAAGTAGCACTGAGCGATTAATAAAAGCTGGTGAAGAACACGAGATATTGATTAGAGAATGGACTCAGAAATCTAGTCATAAGGGTTTTGAGCCAGAAGGGTCAAAACGGAAGCCGACAGGATTGACATCGGATAAATCAGAAAGTGGATAATAATATGATAAAATAGATTCTAAGACCCCTAAGGATAAAAAAAAGAAACAACTAAAAGGAGAGTTCTAAAAGATAAAAGCTCCTATCTTTGATGGGGAAAAGCAAGAGGACGGAGAATATTGGCTCCTAAATATGGCTAACTTTTTTCAAGCGTACGACTATGAAAGCATCCCAAAAGCAATATTATATGTTTATCAGTTGCAGGGGAAAGACACTCTCTGGTGGGAGGACACAAAAATGATACATCTATTAGATGATAAAATTGTTTCATTAGAGGATTTCCAGCAGAAATTGAAAGCTCTCTCTCTGAGCGAGAGATATTATGATGACCGGGCAAAAGATTTCCATGAATTGAGATTAGGACAGCTTACCATGGATGAGTTTGTAACCAAGTTCACTAATGTGCTTCGGTATGTGCCTTACATCAAAGAGGAAGAGGCTAAGATACATAGATTTTTGAATTGTTTACCAGTTGTGTATAAAGAAATAATCAAATTCGATAATCCAGTAACTCTGGATGAAGCAGTGAGAAAGGCTTGACTTTGCTATCAACAGTTCAGAAATAAAAGTGAGCACTTTCAACCCTTGTAGAATAAGGATAAAAACAAGATGGGCCAACACAATCTTACACTCACTCCAAACCTGTAGAGTTAGGGAGCAAGATGAACATATGGGGTAAGGAATGGGAGCCACAAAAGTGCTCGGGATGTGGCAAAACACACTTGTTGTGGGATTATTCTATGAATCTAAGGTCCATTTATAATGTATAGGTGGAACATGAAGCTTCTACGGTAAATGATGTGGCCAAAAGAATTCAGAGAATCAACACGACACTGGAAGACCAATATGGAGAACATCAGTCTACCATGATTGTGTTATGAAACCAGCTCAAGAAAAAGATAGAAAAGATAGATCAACGCCATAGAATTCAACCTCTTCGAGGGTGAAACCTCCTTTCTATATATAGGAGTCTAAGTTGTCACAATATAACCCAGTCGACCTAACAATAATAATATAAAGCCAAAAAAATAACAATAGAGGGATTCTATGGGGCACAGTAATAACAATATGGGGACAATAGGGGCACAACAATATTAAGAATGGATACAAATACAATAGTAATGGGGTAATCACTAGTATTATAGGGACCCAACATGCCCCTCTCCCTCAAAAAAGTGTTGTCCTCAACGCTTGAGTAGTTCTGGATGCTTCTGTATAAAATTCTCATCCTCCCATGTGGAATCTTCAATGGATAAGTTCTTCCACTTGATAAGATACTCCGAAATTGAATGAAATTGATAAGTTCTTGTTTCTGTGACTACTTCCGTTTCCAATATAATTTTTCCTTCCTCGTCAAGTTCTAGCAGTATTGTTTGAACTGGGAGCTTGTTGCCTATAACCTTCTTTAAACATGAAACATGGAAAACTGGGTGTAATCGAGAAGCTGGAGGAAGCCCCAATTTGTATGCCATAGTACCAATCTTTTGCAACACCTTGTACGGACCATAATACTTTTGTGATAATTTATTATCCTTCTTAGCTTGCTTGAGGGACATTTGCTTATACGGTTATAGCCGTAGGAATACCCAATCACCTACATCAAAACTTCTTTCACTTTGATGTTGATATGCCTGTTGTTTCATTCTATTATGTTCCAACACGAGGTTATCCTTTAAGAGTTGGAAGACTTGTTGTTGATGTTCGATGTGATGTTCCATTGCTTGAACCTTAGAACTTTCTCTTAAATATGATGTGATGGATGGTGGCTGATATCCATAAAGTGCCATAAATGGGGTCATTTTTGTTGTTGTATGGAAGGAAGTGTTATACCACCATTTAGCTAGAGGCAACCATTTGACCCATTGTGTCTGTTTATCATATACAAAGCAACGAAGATATCCTTCCAAACATTTTTTTACTATCTCAATTTTCCCATCAGATTGAGGATGATAAGATGAGCTATGAGCTAAATGAGTACCAAGACAAGAAAATAATTCTATCCAAAAATTTCCAGTGAAAATTGGATCTCTGTCACTTACAATAATATTTGGGTTCCCATGTAGCTTTTGAATTGTTTCCATAAATGCAGTAGAAACTATACCGGCTTGGCACGTGCAATACTAGCAGATGCTTTATGGATGTGGGGATTTTCATTTCCTTAATGGCTTTAATTTTGCTAGGGTCTACCTTAACTCCTTCATGAGATACAATATGACCTAGATATTCCACCTCTTGTACTCCAAAGAAACATTTGGATCTTTTTGCATATAATTGTTTCTCCTCCAATAGTTGTAGCACCCTATCAACATGTTCAACATGATCCTTCCAAGACTTGCTGTAGATTAGTATATCATCAAAAAGTACTAACACAAATTTTCTAAGGAATGGTTTGAAAATGGAATTCATCAAACCTTGAAATGTTGAAGGTGCATTGGTAAGGCCAAAAGGCATGACCAGAAATTCATAATGACCCTCATGAGTTGTAAATGCTATTTTCGGAATGTCTTCAGTCTTCATTATGATTTGATGATATCCTAAACGAAGATCCAACTTGGTGAAGTAAATTGATCCATGAAATTGATCCAATAATTCATCAATGATAGGAATGGGAAACTTATCTTTAATAGTGAGCTTGTTGAGCTCCCTATAATCTGGACACATGCACCATGATCCATCCTTCTTATGCACCAGCACTACTGGAGCAAAGGAAGAACTTTGACTCGGTTGAATTATACCAGCCTCTAGCATTTCTGCAACCATACGTTCAATTTCATTCTTTTGGGCATAGGGATATCTGTACGGCCTAATGTTTGGAGGAACACTTCCTGGAATCAGATGAATAGCATGATCATGATCATGAATAGGTGGGAGACCTTTGGGAGCCTCTAATACCTTGGAATGATTGTCCAAGAATTTTTGGAGATATCGAGAAATAGATGATTCCAATGTGGAAACATCTAGCGAATATAATTGTGCAATTACACCTCTTTGTTCCTTTTTTAGAAGCTTTGTCATGCCGTTAGAGCTGATTATCTTTCCTGGTTTCCCTGCAATCCCCCATAATTCAAATTCCTTTTACTCCACAAAAAAATTTCATGAAAAGTTCTTGAAAATTTAAAGCTATTGTACCCAAGGATTGTAGCCATTGGACTCCTAGTACAACATTAGCACCTCCCATTGAAATGGAAAGCATTGGGCTAGTCAATACATATTCTCCCATGGATAGCTTGATATTATGGCACTTTCTAGAGCAATTTATTGTTCCTCCATTTGCAACCATCAGTTGACACTCTGATGTTGGATATAAGAAGCAATTCAATTCTTTTTCTACCTTACAATGAATAAAATTTTGGGTACTTCCTGAATCAATCAACACTATTACCTTTTTCTTCTTGATTTGTCCTTCTATCTTAATTGTTTGAGGAGTGGTAATTCTAGCCAATGCATTACAAGATATGGTCGGATTCATTTCTTCTTTATCTAGGCTTTGTTCTTGGAGTATATCCTCTTCTTTTGACCTTTCTTTCTCCTTTTCTTCTTCCTCTTCACAACCTATGTAGAATAATTTCTTCTCAACACACTTATGACCTTTAGTGTATTTGCTATCACAACTGTAACAAAGCCCTTTTGCTCTTTTTTCTTCCAATTCTTGTGGTGCCAACCTTATAGGTTGTCGAATACTAGAGGCAATAACACTTCCATCTTTATAGTTGTGAGTGGTATGCTTCCTAGTTGCCATAATTTTGCTTTCCATTTTTCTTGCTAACCTGAATGCCTTCTCTAATGAATCAGGTCCCCAAAGGTGAACATCATGTTGGATATTATCCTTTAAAGTCCCTATGAACACATCAATCCTATGCTCCTCTGGAATATTTTTTACCCTTATGTTCAATTTTTGGAACTCCTTAATGTGCTCCATTATTGAACCCTTTTGTTTGAGATTTATCAATTGGCTAAAAAAAGTGTTGCTTTTTGTATCCTCATAATGTGCTGTCAATTCTTCCATAAAAATTGCCCAAGTGATAATTTGTTTATGAGAGTAAAGCCATTGATACCATAAAAACTGATTTGGTTCCAAATATAAAGTTGCAATACGTACCTTTTGTGTCTTTTGCACATTATTGAGATTGAAAAATTACTCCATCTGTAATATCCATGTTGCAGGATCCTTGCCATCAAACTTCCTCATATCGATTTTTGGAATATGGGGGGTATTCGATCCCACATTAGAATGTATGAAATCATGATTAACATTTCTTTTGTTCGCATCAAGAGTTTCCTTTACTACCTTTTCACCATTAGTAAGTATTTCTTGTAGAAAATTTGTCAAATCTGTCTTCAAATCTACCATGTTTGTCTTCAAATCTGTCTTCAAATTTGCCATGTATCTCTTCAAATCTGTCTTCAAATCTATCTTCGAATCATCCATCTTAGCTTACATTCATTTTATCTTAGATTCCATGCCATTTATCTTAGCTTCTATTAGCTTTTGTGCAAGTGACACTTGTTGCACTTGGTCTTGTAATTTTGATATATCATGTAGCATTTATTCCTCTTCTTCATGAGTCATGCTAGATCTTTCAGGTTGCTTACTAGGTGTTTGCATTTTATTTCCTTGGGGTATCAGTTATCGATAATAATTCTCTATTATGGCCTTTGAATTCCTTCAAAATAAATTTTCAAACCAAGCTTAAGCAAAAATTTAAAAAAATCTACACACCCTTTTTCACTTTGTAGGAGCTCGATATTGCCTCTGATGTATCTAAGTACTTTTGGATCATCCAATTCTAAAATTTCATCCTGTAGTAACCCTCTGTGTCCTCTTTCCAATGCCACCTATCTGATCCAAATCGGATTCTCCAAGGAAGAGTTATGTGAAATCTCCCACAGTGACCTGATTATAGACAAGTTCAGTAGAGTGAACTTGTACGACATGCCACAAATCACTGTTTCGACCTTTGGCTCTGAAAAATATACACAAGAAACTACAGTCCATCCTCTTTTTGTACCTTCTTATGAAATTTCAATCTGATTCTCAGAGAGAAAGTTATGACGATTTTCCTCAGGTCACCTGTTTGGAATGTAATTCAGGAGTCTGCAAAAATACCAACTTCCTCAGATCATATCTCTACAAATATAGCGCAAAAAGCTTTGAATTTTGGACCCGAGGTTTAGCACAATTTCTTCTCAAATGGGTTTCTGTTTTAGCGAAAATACCACGATGACCTGTTTGGAGCAGCGAAACCCTAGAATCCAAAGCTCTGATACCAAATGTTATGAAACCAGCTCAAGAAAAAGATAGAAAAGATAGATCAACACCTTAGAATTCAGCCTCTTCGAGGGGGAAACCTCCTTTACATTACATAAATGAACAATTCTTGGATGATTCAGATAAAAAAACCTCATTTCTATATATAGGAGTCTAAGGAGTCACAATATAACCCAGCTGACATAACAATAATAATATAAAGCCACAAAAATAACAATAGAGGGATTCTATGGGGCACAGTAATAACAATATGGGGACAATAGGGACACAACAATACTAATAAGGGATACAACTACAATAGTAATGGGGTAATCACTAGTATTATAGGGACCCAACGGACTGATATTGAAGGTATTATCCAAAACCAGCATGTGTCTATTTTAATAATCAATGGGGCTAGCCTAAGCTATATAAATCCTCAGATTGTGGAAAAGTGTAGTTTAAGATCAGAAAAAATTCAGAGTTCCTGGCTGGTGCATCTAGCCACTTGTACTAAAAGGAGAGTGACCCATGTGGTAAAATAGTGTGTAGTGAATTTAAATGGATATCTCATAGAAATCAACTTAAACATCCTTCCCTTAGGGTCATACAAAGTTTTAATTGGGATGGATTGTTTGGTACAACAAAAAATTGTAGTGAATTGTCTAGAAAAGATGGTGAGTTGTGTGGATCCACAAGGGAATTCCTTTTTGGTGAAGGGAAAACCAAAACCAGTTTCACTTAGACAAATAACAACCTTACAACTGAAAATAATAGCAAGGAAAGGCTATCAATTTTATATGGCACATGTGGAAGAACATGAACAACAGACAGAAGATGGAAGGTTTGATCATTTACCTATGGTAAGAGAGATTTAGGATGTGTTTCCTGAAGAAATTCCCAAGTCATCCCCTCAGAGGAACATGAATTTTTCAATTTATTTAGTGCCTGACGCTATGCCTGTGTCCACATCCCCATATTGAATGAGTACCCAAGAGTTGTTAGAATTAAATATGTAGCTATAAGAGCTATTAGATAAAGGCTATATCAGATCGAGTGTGTCACCATGGGGAGCCCTGGTATTGTTGATTAAGAATAAGGGTGATACAATTAAAATGTGTATTGACTATAGAAAACTAAACAAATTAACCATTAAAAAGATATATCCTTTACCTCAAATTGATGATCTATTTAATCAAGTGAGGGGAGCATTTTTTTTTTTCAAACATTAATCTGCGAACTATGTATCATTAGTTATGCATAAAGGAAGAAGATATACATAAGACAACTTCTAGAAATAGGTATGGGAATTATGGGTTCGTGGTGTTGCATTTCATACTCATTAATGCACTTGCGACCTTCATGTGTCTCATGTATAGTGTGCTACATAAGTACCATGACCAACTTGTGTTAGTCTTCATCGATGATATTCTAGTATACTCTAAAAAAGTGGAGGAACACCAAGAGCATCTTAGTTAGTGTTGCAAACACTGAGAGAGCATAAAATTTATGCAAAGAGAAGTAAGTATGAGTTTTATAAACCAAAAATCCAATATTTAGGACACATCTTCTCCAAAGAGGGATTAGTGGTTGACCTGGAGATAGTTAAATCCATTCTGAATTGATCAATACCAAAATATGTATCAGCAGCTCATTACTTCATGTCGATTGTTGGGTACTACTATAGAATTGTGTTGGGATTTTCAAATTTGGCTGACTCCATGACCTCTCTAAAGAAGAAGGGGTTGAAGTTTGAACGGACAAATAAATGTCAGGAGAACTTTAACAAATTAAAGAAAATGTTTACAACAACCGCTATCTTAAAGATAGTAGACCCAAATAAGGAGTTTAGAGTGTGTACTGATGCTTGTCTAGAAGGATTGCGGGTATGCTACTACAAGACAATGTGCTTATAGCCTATGAGTCAAGAAAACTAAAAAAACATGAATAAAATTATGTTTTTTATGACCTGGAGCTAGTTGTCGTAATCCATGGCCTGAAAATGTGGAGGCATTATTTGCTAGGAAAGAAGTTTGTGTTGGTAACTGATCATATTAGCTTAAGGTATTTATTTATCCAACTTGATATAAATTCAAGGAAGGCAACATGGTTAGATTTCCTTAGCAAATTTTACAGGGAAATCAAACACATTAACGGAAAAGAAATCAAAACCATTGATGCACTAAGTAGATATTTTCATTTGTTGGTTGCTAGTGCAGAAAGTAGTGTAAAAATGGATTTTGAAGAACAAATAAAATGGGTAGCCCAACAAGTCCTAGATTGTCAAGAAATGTAGTTGAAAGTAAAATAGGGGGAAATCTTGGGATATGATTTAGTCCCAAAAGGTTGAATTACATATCATAATAGGTTGTATATTCTGGGGTAGCAACATTAAAGAAAATGATTCTAGGTGAATGCCATAAGAGACCATATGTTGGTCATTTGGGGTATCAGAAAATGATAAAAAACTTAAGAAAACATTTTTTGTGGACAGGTATGAAGAATGAGGCGGCAAATTATTTAGCCAAATGTCCAGATTGCCAACAAGTTAAAGTGCAACACAAGCATCCAGTAGGATTGTTGAATCCAGTGCCCATACATGAGTGGAAGTTGAAGGTGATCTCCATGGATTTTATTACTGGATTACCAAGGAACATACATCATCATGACTCCATTATGGTAGCAGTTGATACATTGACTAAAGTAACACATTTTATTCTAGTATAATCCACTTTTGGTACTGCATAGATTACTAATATCCTTATGCAGGATATCTTTAGGCTACATAGGATACAAAAGGTGATAGTATTGGGTAGAGATGAAAAATTTACATCCAAATTATGAAAGGGTTAGTTTGGGGATTCAGGAACTAAGTTCAAATTCAGTACTGCATACCATACATAGACATATGGGAAAACTAAAATAACAAACCAAATTATGGAAGATATGCTCTAGATATATGTGATGGACATGCCCACTAAGTGGGAAGATTTTCTACAAGTACTTGAGTTTGGTTATAATAAAAGCTACCAAACTACTACCAAGATGATCTCCTTCGAAGCCTTGCACGGCAGTAAATGCCATACCCCACTCAGTTGGAGCCAACCTGAGGAGAGATTGATTCTTAGACCAAAGGTTCTGCAGGAAATGGAACAAAGAGTGTGGAAAATTAAACAGAATATTAAAACTACCCAAGATTGACAAAAAATTTATGCAGACAGAAAGAGAGACCGTAAGGAGTTTAAGGTGGGAGAGCATGTGTATCTGAGGGTTAAACCTTAGAAAAGTACTCTTAAAACCAGAGAGTGTGCTAAATTATCACCCCGATTCTATGGGCCATTTGAAATTCTAGATCGCATGGGTCCAATAACATACCAGTTTGCCCTACCTAGATCTGTCAAAGTTCAAAATTTATTTCATGTGTCATTATTGAAAAAATAATTTCATGATCCTTCTCACATAGTTGACTAGAATGAGTTATAGGTGGAGCCCAAAGGAGACCTTCTATGAGAGCCACTTAGTAACTTGGAGCCGAAAGAGATCGTGCTCTATAATAAGGTTGTGGCCTGGAAAAAATTGTAGTAGAGGTACTTTACTCTTGAGGAGGCCACTTGGTAACCGAAATACAACATGAAAACAAATTATCCAGCTTGGTTTGTAAAACAATGTCTGAGAAATAAACACCGAGGATGATGTTCTTTTATTTTAGGTGGGGAGGATGTAATTCCCATCTATTGTATAAACTATAATAGTTAAGACATTATATTTAGTAATTTAAATTCTAATAATAATGGCATGATGGCCAAGGTTTGCATTTGGATAAAAAAATATGATAATGTAATTAACTGAGTTGGAAATAATTAAATGCGGTTTTGAAAGAATTAACTGGAAAGAAAAAAATATTGAATGAGATCATTAACCTAATCCATATTCTAGAATGGATAGATTGGATAAATCAAAAGAAAAATATTCAACTCTCCCAAATCACTCTGAAGAAAAGCCCCTGGAGTGAAATTATGTGATTTAATAGGCAAGTAGAGAAAAAAACCTATAAAATCACTCAGTGTGGAGGAAACAACACTTAAAGCGGTGAAAGGAACTATAGTGGGAAAATAAGAGGCTTTAAAGGATGAAAAAATCCTTTTTAAGAAAGGAGAAAGCAGAAAATCCTAGGCTATGGGGATTGGAAGATCCCAGAAAAATGGGATGCCATTATAGAAAAGTGATCTTAGCTCAGGGGGAACCAGTAGTGACGGTTCAAGGTTGGGTGGAAAATTATTATTTCTATGTTAATTCGGTTCCTGGTTATTCAAGTTTCTGGTAATGAAGTATCCATCTTTTTATAAAATTTTATGTTGTAATGGGAGTGAATTGATTATGTTCTATCCAATTTTAGGACCATGGATAATCATAGTGTTTTTCTTATTATCGGTATTTAATTAAAGAAATATAGATTTATTTGGCATGAAGGAACTCCTAATTGTTGCATGGTTGTGGCTCCAACAAGTATATGGTCTCTCTGTAGTTAATGTAGTTGCATAGACCCTAGAGTCTCATTGCATAAATGTAATTAGATTTATCTTAGAGCATGTGTTATATTATTTATGTAACCAATACATTCAGTTGCTCTCTTGTATATAATTCTCATGGTTCAAAACGTTTAGTTCAAATGTTTATATTACATTAATTAAAATGAGAAATCAATATGTAGGAATTCTCATAAGTAAGAGATCATGCATGTGTTTTGGTATATGAAGTGAGACTTTGGGATAGATAAATGTATACCCAAAGGCTTTTATTGTTAAAAGGGTTCTCTATAAGAATAGCATAGGTACCTTGTTTTCAAAGTATCATTGTATAAACACAACCAAAATCTCAAGGAGTCAGAGTACAAGGATATAGGTGGGGTATAGCTTCAGCTGACTTGAAAATATAGATTATACACTATTTGAATCAACGATACACTTCTAACTCTAGTGCTACTACGATATCCCAATGTAACTATAGATTGTAAATTAAACACTGAAGCAAACAAATAATAATTGCACATCTTATGCTCAAATTAGGTTGATCCAACATATCTGAAATTTTGGTCAAGAAGGGTAACCCAAATCTTTGAAGTCAATCTTCCAAATTAATGAAACTTTAGGTAAGAAGCATAGTACACAAGCCTATATGTTTAAACTCAACGAGAGACTATCTGATGAATATACATTCAGAAGAGATTTAATATAGATACAAACCATAAGAAAAGAAAACACCTTGAGAGAAAATGGCAAAGAGTTATCATTTTCAGCACTATGTATGCAATTGAAATGATAAGAGGACAACATCTTAAACATCAACCATCATTGAAAAGTTTACCAATAAACACAGTAAGGAGATGACATTATTAGAGCAGCTAAACAAATAGTCACACATAGAGGAAAACCCCAAATAACTTATTAATGATTACATAAGTTAAAAACCTTGAACAGAACTGTCCATGTCTATAATAGTTCAACGAAAAGGAAACAACAATGAGTGGTTGTATTTCCATTTAACATTTAAGAAAAATACAATATTAAGTGACACTCTTGGGGCCAACAAAAAACTTTGTGGTGAAACCCAACCCCCCAAAAGGGGGAAAAACAACAAAACAATACAATAATTAGTTCTACTCTATTCCATCTTTCGGGATATAGCCAGAAAGAAAATTAAAAACACCTCGAAGGGTGGCAACAAACTCAATAGATCCAGAGAAGGATTCAAAGGCAAAGATGCATGTACTATGTATGACCAATAGCAGTAGGTGATTCAAGAATCCAAGACCAAGCTAAAAAAGAGTCAAATCTTAGACAAGTCAGGTGAACAAACAAAAAATCATCATGCTCATAAGAATTGGCTCTGGAGATTACATGTGAGGGCATGAGAAAGAACAGAGGGATGAGTCCGCTAAGGATAAAAACAGGAAACTAATTTAGAGAAAGTTAACATGTAGCTATCATGGAAAAATACCATATCTAAGGATAACCAAACCAGGTCTCCATATCTTTTCTGGAAACAAAATTACATGACGTGAGTCGAAGGGACCAGGACAATGAGCTTACAGACTAGGTAGGGCAACGTTTTAGAATAGAGTAACCAGCTAGAAATGGTTGTAAATTGGGGATGAACGTAGAATATTGAAGAGAAACTCACCAAGGTCTCTCAAATGAGGAGATTGAGCATCCTTTTTTCCTATTCAACTGCCCCTCCAGCACAACCTCATTTAATACCTACAAATAGACAACAATTGCTCAGATATCACATAGGAAGGACTAGGTCTTAATAATAAAAAAAAAAGGAAAAAAAAATATACTTTCCATAGTGTTACCTGTGCAATTGCAGACCCTCAAACCCTTGTGAAATGGATTAAGGGTTCCATCAAAAGAGAACAATAAAATCCCTTATAAAACCAAGCTTTCGAGTGCTTGAGGGAGGCCATGACGTCATTCCATAACCAAAACCATTTATGTTTCTAGGTATGCAAAGAGGGCATAGTAATTCATGTACACACTAAGCTTGAGAAAGAACTAAGTATCATCGACAAGAGTAGGATCAAATCTAAGGCGTGTTTTGTTAGGGTTTGAGAGGCTTCAGCTCTTACTGTCAATCTTCCAATGACACATCTCAACCCTTGAAGTCGCATCATGGATTTAACAATGAAGTCGATGATAGTACCACAGGGGAGGACGAGATCACATGGCCCACATGGCCTGGTAGAACTTGAATGGCAGAAGTTACGGTGGTACATTGGTGGCTCTAACAGAGGAAACATTAGAGCACATAGGTTAGAGAAGGTAAGGTGAGGACCAAGGTAAAGCACCCACACTATATATGAGCCAAAGGATCTATGGAGAACAACATTGGAGATGGGGAAAATTGGAGTATTCCCTAAGCTCAACATTAGAAAACCAACACCATAACCATATGTATGAATTAAACTCCATAAATTATTCATAGTTAACCTTCTATATAGTTAAATGAAGTATTTAATGTGAGTTGCAGTCCAAACCACTTATGAGATCTTGTGAACCAAACAAATGATAGTAGAATAGAACAAAATTGGGGTTGTGATGTCTGATAGCCTTTAGAAGAGAAGAGTAGGTTAACTATGCTAAAGGATATGGAATAGTGTTATGCATTAGAAGAGTTGGTGGTCTGGTTAAAGTGTATGGGATAATCGTTCAAATCCAGAAACAATCACCTCAAGTGTCAGTGGAATTTCTTCTTCTATTTCCCTTGGAATTTCAGTTGTCCACCTCCAAACTTAGATATTCTACTAAAAGAACAAAATTGCTAAAATTACCCAAAAGTTAGCAAAACTTCACTTACCCCAGAACCGAAAGCAAAAAACTGCTGCTCATAAACTCCTCGCATCTGCCTTTCTCCCAACCTTTTTCACGTTAATTCCCCATTGTTAATCCTCTTTCTTCAATCAAAAGGTTGGCACTTTCCATGCTTGCAAACTAGCTGGGTGATCCTCCACCGTTGATCAAGCCCGCTTGATCCAACGATTGACGCTTAATGTCACATGGAATTCTCGCCGATGTTTATCAAGCTGAGATCATGCGAGAAAAGAAGTTTCTTCATGCTACGTGTGGGATGCTAAATGGAATCGCATGACTATCCCAAAATACTACTTACCTCATTGAGCCCACGCAAAAATAACTTTCGCCTATGAAGATTGCTTTACTCCTCTATTTAACTTCGGCGCTGGTTTACACATGACTACCATAGATCTAGCAGTTCTGTCGATGGGGCGATTCTAGGCTTCTTCGGGCTCCCTCATGAATTTATCAGACTTTTCTCCTTCCGCTATGATTTTAGCACTTCCACCAAGTTTAGCTCTTCTCTAAGGAATTTAGAGCTTAGCTAACTAAAGCTTTGTGGTTTGAAACACATTCAATTTAACTTAATACACATTGAACGAGGGATTAAACATGATATGTTACCAAATCATACAGAACTCTAATTTTAGAGGCCAAACTGGAATTCAACAATACACAGAGATATTTCGAAGGAATTCAACCTCCAGGATTTAACCCTTCATGCATAGAATACATACAGATATAAAGATATTTCAATTTTTTTATAGTATAATTCTCCATAGCCAAATCTAGGAAAATCCTCTTACAATAGTTCAAAACTTACATAAATTCCTTACATTCAACAATCTGATCCTCAATCCATGGATCAAATCTATCTAATCCTAGATAAATACTTAAACTACATGATATTCTCCCTGAGAATCTCAACTAAGTATGAACTACTTGGAGTAATTACAAAATAATTCAAATACCTATATTATAGCTCAAATCCTACCTAGAAAACTTTGTAAATTGATAGCTAAAGGATCCCGCTCCTTTTCTTGTAAACGTTTTTTGGATTTTTGGAATAAAATGATGTCTTTTTCCTTCAAGCCTCATGCTCCTACATCAGACTCTTGAGGTCAAAATTCTTCATGGGCTCCTGTCCATGAGCTCTTATACAGAACTGCCCAACCTTTGTAGCATGGTATATGTCACCCAGGTAGCATGAACAATTTGTTGATCTTTCTAGTTGACCAAGTACTGAAAATACTCTTGTCCCTTTATATTCTTAAACACTCTTTTATCCAATATCTTCTATGGCTGCAATACCTTTGTTGTAGGTAACTATTTTACCCAATCCACCTCTTGTTCCTCCTTGTCTTCTACTATGTCATCTGCTTGTCCCTTTTCATACCTGTACAAATTAGAAACATTGAAAATTGGAGGTATTCCAATACCAGGGGGTAACTCAATTTCATATGAATTTGCAAAAAATTCCTTAAGACTCTGCATGGTCCAATTTTCTTAAATTTTAACTTGTTATACTCCCTTTTTGGAAATCTTTCCTTCCTTAGGTGTGCCAAAACCAAATCTCCAACTTCAAAGTTAACTTCTCTCTTCTTCAAATTTTCTCTGTTCTTGTACTTTGTGTTGTTGTCCTGTAACTGTTGTTTTACCTATTCATGTACTGCTTGAATCTCTGAAACTAAATCTTCTCCTTGAGCACTCCTCATTTCAGCTTTACCCAAATCTCTTAATTCAAACACTCCTCTTGGGTGCATTCCATAAACTATATGGAATAGACTTTGCCTTGTACTCCTATTAGGAGAATCATTATATGCATATTCAGGTTGTGCCAATACTTGATTCCACTGTTTTTGATGTTCACCATGCAAGAGTTCTCAAAGATTACCTGAGCTTCTGCATACAACTTCAGTCTGCCCATCAGTCTAAGGATGATAAGAAGAATTGAAACATAGTTTAGTATCAAGTTTCTTTCACAAGGTCCTCCATAAATGACCAAAAAATCTGGTATCTCTGTGTGAAACAATGCTCTTAGGTAAACCATGTAACCTTACAATTTCTTTAAAAAACAAATTTTCAATATGAGTAGCATCACTGGTTTTTGAAAATAGCATCACTGTGCCTTTTTCTAAAATCTGTCAATTACTACATAAATTGAATCATGTCCCCTTCGAGTTTTTGGTAAACTCCAAACAAAGTCCATACTTACCATATCCCAAGGTCTATCTAGAATAGGTAATGGAACATACAAACCTGTGTTTTGGCTCCTTCCCTTTGCATACTCATAGAATTTACAATTCTTCACATACTTTTCTACTTCAATTCTCATCTTCAGCCAAAAATAAAACTGGTTCAACTACTCATAAGTATTGTTTGCACCAAAATGTCCTCCAACTCTATTGTTTTCTACTTGATCAAATTTTCTCTCATAGAACAATTTGGTATGCACACCTAATTTACAACATCCCTTCTTGTAAGAAATAATATAGCCACTTACTATTGTCTAACAAAATAGGATTCTTACAAGCTCCAAATGCCTCTTTAAAATATAAATCTTTCTCATATAATTCCTTAAGAAAATCAAAACCCAACACTTGAATTTGACTTTCTTGAAAAATTATTTTTCTACTTAATGCATCTGCTACTTTGTTTGGTTGACTAGTTATATGTTGTAATACAAAATTAAAACTTTGAAGATATTCTACCCATTTTACATGCTTCTGGTTAATATTTGGTTGTTGCGTAATGTACTGCTATGCATGGTTATATGAATAAAGTATGAACTCCTTAGACATCAAGTAATGTCTCCACTTTTTCAAAGACTACACCACTGCATAAAACTCCTTCTCATAAGAAGAATATTTCCTCTTTGACTCATTCAATTTTTCACTGAAATAAGCTATAGGTCTATCCTCCTGACTTAAAACAACTCCAATGGCCTCTCCACTAGCATCACACTTCATTTGAAAAGGCTTATTAAAATCAGGCAAAATCAAAATAGGTTTCTCAGTAATCTTCCTCTTCAACAACTGGAAGTTCCTTTTTGCTTCAGTAGTCCATTTAAATGGTTGTCTGTCCTTCTTTATAGTTTCAACAATGGGAGCATTGACCTTACTAAAATTCGTTATGAATTTCATATAAAAACTATCAAGACCATGAAAACTTCTTACCTCAAAGACACTTTTTGGTGAAGGCCACTCCAGGATTTCCTTGATCTTCTTTCGATCCATCTTTAACCCATGAGTAGAAACAACAAAACCCAAATATACCAACTCTTCCTTCATGAATGTACATTTCTTTAAATTTAATAGTAACTTCTATTGTTGTAGCCTCTGTAAGACATAATTCATATGTCTCACATATTCCTATTTTGATCTGTTGTAAACTAATATATCATCCAGATATACCATTACGAATTTACCAATAAATTATTTCATAACTTCATTCATAAGCCTCATAAATGTACTAGGAGCATTTGATAACCCAAAAGGAATTACCATCCATTCATACAATTCTTCATTTGTTTTAAAAGTAGTTTTCCATCCATCTCCCCCTCTAATTCTGATTTGATGATAACTGCTTTTTAAATCCAACTTTGTAAGATATCTTGCTCCACTCAAACAATCCATCAAATCTTCAATTATAGGTAAAGGAAATTTGTACCTGAATGTTATCTTATTGATTTCTCTTGAATCAATGCACATTCTCGAGCCTCCATCTTTCTTTGGACTCAACACTGTTGGAACTGCACAAGGACTCAAACTCTCTCTAATCAGTCCCTTTTCTAACAGTTCCTAAAACTGTTTCCTAATTTATTCATTCTCTATGGGAGTCATGCTATAACCTTCTTTATTAGGTAGATTTGCTCCTGGAATCAAATCTATATGATGACTAACTTTTCTAATGGGTCGTAACTCATTAGGAAAATCATCTACAATGAGATAATAATAATTGTCCAGCATCTCTTGAATTTAAACTGGTAAATCAGAAACTTTAGTGGAAGTAATTATTAACTTAGATTTGCAAATCAATGCAAAATTTACCTCATCCTCTTCAATCTGCTGTGAGTACTCCTTTCCACTCAGTAGTAGAGTCTTTGGATCAAACTTTCTCGATGTATCCTCTTCTTCCATAGGCAACAATGTATGAATGACACCATCTTTACTAAATTTGTATGAGTTCCTCTTTCCATCATGCATAGCTCCTTTTTCATACTTCCAAGGTCTTCCCATAAATATGTGACACGCATCAATAGGGATCACATCACATAGAATTTTGTCTCTGTATTTGACCAACTGCAACTCCACTTCACACTGTTCATTCACTAACAACTCATATCCCCTTTTAAGCCATGACACTTTGTAAGGTGTTGGGTGTTTCTTTGTCTTCAATTTCAACTTACCCACCACTCTTATGGAGACCAAATTATCTGTACTACCACTATCAATTATCATCTAACAACATTTCCCTTAAACCTTTCACACAATCATGAACAAGATCTTTCTCTGCGATGGTTCAACAATATCCTTTGCTAGCTTTAACAAAACTTTGTTAACTACCAAAGATTCCCCTTTCTCTAGTACATTTCTTCTTCTATTACCTTTGCTGCTTCCTCTTCAGTCTTAGCAGCAATTGCATTTCTCTGACTTATTCCTATATTTTCTCAGCACTCGTAGGCTCTGTGTCCTATCTTGTTACATCTGTAACATTTGACTTATCTTCCTCTGCCTATGCCTCCTATTCCTCTGGAAAAACTCCCTCTACCACTTGCATCACCTCATGTGGGTGCATGCTAACTTGAGTTGCCGCTAGCTCCATCTCTAGGTGTTGTAGACCTCTCTCTAACACCTTGACTTCCCCTTCCTCATAAAGTACCTTTATTTCTTGCAGATTGCTTCCTCATGATTTTTTCTTTAGCCTTCAATACCATCTGATAAGCCTCTTCTACTGTTTTTGGAGACAGTATAGTTATCTCATCTTCGATCTCCATTCTCAGACCATTTACATATCTTGCAACCTTCTCATTTGTATCTTGGATTTTTCCTACTCTTATACTCACTTTGTAGAATTCCTCTATGTATTCCTTTATTGTCATAGATCTCTGTCTAAGGTTTTGCATCTGTCTAAATAATGTTTGTTGATAATCACTTGGCAAAAACTTACCTTTCAACTTTGCGACCATCTTGTTCCAAATTTTAATTGGTTTTTCACTAAGTCTTCTTCATTCTGCCTGCACTCCATCCCACCAAAGTGTTGCATGTCCTTTCAATTTTGTGACAGCAAACTTCACCTTCTTTCCTTCTTGTGTTTCTTCATAATGAAATAATTTCTCCATGTAATTAATCCAGTCTATCAATTCCTCAGGAATTAAGCTTCCTGTATAAATTGAAACTTCAAGTCTCGGTGTAGATGTGTAGGAATTTACAGGGTAAGTTCCTCAGACAGAACACCAAAGGACACCGCTCACAACCAGATCACAGATCAATACACCAGTATTTTTGACGTGGTTAAAACCCTCAAAGAGGGAAACAGTCCACAGCTTGAGCCAACACGACCACTTCAGGCAATTTATTAATAAAAGAATGAAAATTTACATATGCTTCTCTCATAGACGGATTACACTACAAATGACCCTCCATGCGCTTTAAATAGAAATCATGGACCAATCGGGTGTTAAGCCATGGATCAAGTGTCAGTAATACCGAGGAGAGAATGAACCGTCGGATCACTACATATCGTGACTGTCAGATTGTAAGTTACAAAATGTACAAGGTAAAGAAACACACTTTACCTAATTCTATACCTGACTCTATACTAGACCAAGTTGTCGTTAACTATTTCCTATGTGTCAGAATATCCTAACAAGATGTGGATCTCAATACTGACTTAAATAATCTCATTTCAGGAGTTACATCTGCAGGTTCCTCTTCTTCTATAGTTCCAACTTCAGGCTCACTGACATCTCCAACATCTTCATCTCTTGCCATTTACATTGCTTCTAATCTAGCTTGCATCTACTGCATAGCTTCTAATACTTCAACATTTGCAAATGGTCTTCCTCTTCTTCGACCACCACCTCTTCCTCCAACTCTAAAAGCCATGTTGGATTTCCTTTTTTGATTCTTGAGATCCTGTTCAGGGTCAGTAGGCTACTCTGATACCACAATTGGTGGTTTGGTTTCAGTTGTAAGGGATAATCATTCAAATTTAGAAATGATCACCTCAAGTGTAGATGGAAGTTCTTCTTCTATTTCCCCTGGAGTTTCAGTCATCCACCTCCAATCTTAGATATTCTACTAAAGCAACAAAATTGCTAAAATTACCAGAAAATTAAAGAACTTCACTTACCCTAGAACTGAAAGGAAAACAAATTGTTTTTCATAAACCCCTCACATCCACCTTTCTCCCAACATTTATCTCGTTAATTCTCCACCATCAATCCTCTTTCTTCAATCCAACGATTGGCGCTTTCCTCACTCGCAAACTAGCCGGGTGATCCTCCACCGTTGATCAAGCCGGCTTGATTGAATGGTTGATGCTTAATATCGCGTGGAATTCTTGCCGATGTATATCAAGCTGAGAGCACACGAGAAAAGAAGTTTCTTTGTGCTACGTGTTGACTGCTAAATGGGATCGCATGACTATCCCAAAATATTGTTTACCTCGTTGAGCCCGTGCAAGAACATCTTTCGCCTATGAAGACCACTTTACTCCTCTGATTAAATCCAGTGCTTGTTTGAATGTGACTACCATAGACCTAATGGTTCTATCGATCGGACTATTCTAGGCTTCTTCAGGTTCCCTCACAAATTTATCAGAATTTTCTCCTTCCGCTATGATTTTAGCACTTCTGCGAGGTTTAGCTCTTCTTTAAGGAATTCAAAGCTTAGCTAACAAAAGCTTTGTGGTTCGAAACACATTCGATTTAACTTAATACACAATGAACAAGGAATTAAACACGATAACACCAGATCATACAACTCTAATTTTACAGGCTAAACTGGAATTCAACAATACAGAAAGATATTTCAAAGGAATTCAACCTCCGAGATTCAACCTTTCATGCATAGAATACACGGAGATACATAGATATTTCAATTCTTTTACAATCTAATTCTCCATAGCCAAATCTAGCCAAATCCTCTTACAATACTTGAAAACTTACATAAATACCTTACATTGAACAATTTGATCGACAATCCATGGATAAAATATATCTAATCCTAAACTACATGATATTCTCCCCAATAATCTCAACTATGTCTGAACTACTTGGAGTAATTAAAAAATCATTCAAATACCTATTTTCTAGCTCAAATCCTATCTAGAAATTGTAAATTAACAAGTAAAGGATCCCACTCCTTTGCTTGTAATCCTTTTTTGGATTTTTGAAATAAAATGAAGCCTTTTGCCTTCAAGCCCTATGCTCCTTCATCAAGAGTAAAGTCGTTGAATATGATAATAGTATGTCATACATCTGATCCATCTCTAATGTCATAAGCAACCATCAGAAGAATAAATTATAAGAAAAAAATTTGTATACATGACTGGATACATTACACAATACCATGATGTAGTATGACAACTTACTAATACCACATGCTAAAAAAACCATAATACATGTTCATATACCACATGCCCAAAAAATCATAAAACATGTTCATATGACACTTTTTTATTTAATTAATTTAATGAAAAGGGGAAAATGGGCATAACTATTTTCGAAATAAATCTCAACTTTTGAATGGCTACTACTAAGATATTCTAAAATATTTTGTGAAAGTTAAATCTACTATCCACCTAATAATTATTTATAACTAAATTAAGACTACCATAACCATAAAAATTAATGATAGGCATCAATTTATAATAAATGTTCAAAATACTTATTTCATTATACACATCATATTAAGTTTGCTAAAATTAAAAAATCATAAGAATTAACCAAATCTCTCCTCTATTAGGGTTTTTGAAAAATTGAATTAGAGTGAATTGTGTGGGTGATAATTCCATCTAGGCTATCATCACTGCAGGTAATTTTGTCATCATTAACTAATGCAAAGTAACATGGTCTCGTCTCTGCACATTAGACAAGAGATTTGACAACGAAACCAGGAATATATGCAGCTTCCTGAGTGGAAAGCAATTCATCTCCGTTTTTGTTGGAAATTACAACTGTTGCCAAACATTTCATTGTCATTGTTTCTTTAACTAATGCATCTATGTCATCTATTAAGTTTATGTTGAGAGAAACCACTTCATGTTTGAAATAAAAAATATATGTATTTCTCCTTGAGGCATTGTATCATCCGATGCCAATTGAATTTTGAGCTCCACCTAATTTGCAGACTAAAGGAATGCCCATCTTATTGTTGACCGAAATCCCATACATAACAAGAATAATACTATTTTCCTCCAATGCAATTGTCTTATTTTCTTGTCTAGAAGCAGACCTATTAGCTTCAAGTAGACCTAGAAGTAGACCTATTAGCTTCAACCTCATATCTTCTAATGAATGAGATTTCTTTTCTCTTAGCATGACTACAAAGTCATCTTCAAATTCTTTGGAAAAACTAGCTTTTGCAGCTGCTACTAGTGGCTTACCATTAGGAGGCTTTTTATGATAGAGTTTATTAAATCTCTAGATAAACTTGGCCACCTGTTCATGAGGGTTTCTCTTCAGTTCTTCAAATTCAGTGAGAAGTAGACAGGATCCTTCTTTACCCCCCATTGACTTTTAAAAATAGTTATGAGCTCATTCCATGTTCTAATAGAGGCAGGTGTAAGTTGTCTAAACCAAATCCTAACATTTCCTTCTTAGGATTGCACAAATAATCTCATATAAAAATTTTCATGTTCTATGTTCATGTTATCTACAAAATCCAAGAAAGCTTCTAAATGATCTTCTCGTGAAGGACCAATTTCACCATTGAATCTTGGTAAATGCTTTAGATATCCATCAGGAAAATTTGCCAAGTTTTGAAGAAGGACTAAAGTAGCGTATCTTGCTTGTACAATGGGTTTAAAATCCATAGTGGAAGGTGGAGTCTGGGGTGATTGAGTAGATTATGAAGATGAAGGTGAAGGAGAATCAGAACGGGTATTATTATGTGGAGGAGAGAAACAAGGAGGAGACCTCCTTGAGGATTTCAAAGGGGTTTTAATAACCATCTTTTGAACTCTTCATGGAAAGTCTTCCTTATTTTCAAAAAAAGGATTTGACTACATAGAGAATGTCTCTTCAATATTAGTAGAAGTTGATGGAATAGAATAAGTAGTTGGAGAGATGAAATTTGTAGGCTTGAACTAAGGTAAATATAAACCGAATTCTTCCACAAATGAAGGTGATTTTATAGGAGTGGATGGCACTTTATATGACTCAAGTGAATGGATTAAAAAGGCTGATGGAAGATCTATTCCTTTTGAATGGAGTTCAGAAACCCTAGGAGGTAGTTCAGTCCAATCAGGATTAAATGGAACAAATGAAAAAGGATCTATAGATGATATATCTTTAGGGTGTAATGTTGAAGAAGAAAAATAGGTTTGAAGTCTTATCCTTAAAGAGGCTCCCCTAATAATTCTCTCTGGATCTAGTAGAGGGTTAAAAATCTCAGAATCAGAGCCTAATCTATTATGCTTAAAAGGAGCCAACTTGAAAAAGTGGAATCACTAGGTGAAAGATTTTAACCTATATGTAATCCTTTATTCACCTTAAATGAAAAGAGAAAAATCGTTGCCCCCAGGGAAAATAAATCTTTCAAACCTTCGCTCTAGGACAACGAGGCCAATCTGATGTTGTCCTTTGAGATAACTCTAGGTCAATTAGTTATGCCAAATCATCTATAATGTTTTGTTGTTTTCAATTATTGGATGACCAGTGAACAATTTATAAACATGTGATTTAAACTCAGATAGATTTCTGAGTAAAATAAAAGGATGTTCTTTAACTTAACATAGTTAATTTGATTTTAATGGGGTGGAAAAGTAGATCATAAAGAAGTATAAGTTATTGAATATTAAAACTGAATACTTAGCAAACTATAAGAATAATTTAAGCAAACGATGTTTTCTTAATCAACAAAATATAATTAAACTGTTACAAATAGGTGAGATAATTTATAATTATGGAGGAACTTACAATAACAAACTATTCTGTAAATTAATCTCTTATTATAAACACAACTTCACATGGGATTCAAAATAAAGATTTTGTCCAAATTACTGTAAAAGAGTTAATTTATATGAAGAAAACATAATGAATGAATAACATGGAATAGAACTCACTGAGAAATATACCATATGAGATAAATCCATAATCCTTTATTATTCCAAAAAAGATGCTCCAGCTTAGTACAAATATTCTTGATAGCTTGTTCAAGGGTTTAACCCTTAATAACTCAAAGAAGGAGCTATTTATACAAAATTTGGAAAGCATCTATGATCTCTTGGAACAACATACCAAAATAGCTGAAAATTGCAAAAATAGGACAATAATGTAGGAACCGAGAAACTATTGAAGAGGTGGCTCTATCTTTTGGGAATTTGTTGATGATCTGGCATGAAAAGGTTGATGAGATGTCATACTGTTAGGATAAAAAATTACTCAATTGTTTCACACAACTGATCCCATCTTGCTTCACTTGGGATTTCAAAATTCACCATATTTCTAAATACTTCATCCACTTTTGTATAGCTCTCGAAATTTTTCTTGCTATGGAGCATATGTCTAATTTCATGCTTGATCGTCAAATCAAACTCCTAGGCTTCCAGAAATGGCTTCCCTGTTATCTATCCTTTGATTCGTGAAAACATGGTTCTATCCACTACCATAGTATACAAGTTCTTGCAATAATATTCTAATTTTATCAATTTATCATTTAGAGCTACCAATCCTCGTAGTCCTTTCTGATTTAAAATATTAAATTTTGAATGGAAGAAATATCCAGGGTTTGACATTTTGCTTCTAGGTGGTTAATCAAATTCTTCTTTTGTAAGAGCTTCTTAATCTCTAATATGGTAGTTTTTATCTCATAAATATTTATTTATTCCAGTTCTTCTCTTCTTTTTTAATTTAGCACCTTTATCATATATGAGGCTTCTATTGGCATGGTCTTTAAAGCTACTTTCTCTTATTCTATTGTTGATCTGCATCTGGTAATGAGTTACTGTTGTTCAAAAATTATTTGTATGGATGGCCATACATCTGTCATAGATTGTCTGATGTGTGTCCAAATATGTTCCTTGGCTTGGTCCAAAGTATCTACCATTAGGGACTCACTTTCTATCTTCTGGATCTTAGGTTCCAATGTATGGGACTTCTGCATCTCCTCAACATACAAAGTATCTTCTTGACTTTTTGCGATTCTAAACTTTGGAATTTTTGCAATAACTTCTCATTTTCCTATTTCTGTATGGCTAATTCTTGTGATAATTTTGTTGAATCAGTTGTTGCTAATGTACACTCAATGGTTGTTAACGATGAGCTAGGTTCTATGCTTGCAACTGCTATTGGGAGTGTTGTGACTGGAACCATAGCAAGTTGTGCTGCTTCTTTTTCCTCTTGTAACTATTCAACCTACTCTTCCATTTTCTTTAGCTATATATTTTTCTCAATGACAAGCTTGAGCATGTACCTTTGACATGTTTGGTGTCATATCCTAGTTTAATTACTAATTCATCTAGTGCCTTGACTTTGTTATATTTAGCTAATGAACAAATATTTTCTATCTTGAGTTGAGATCGAACATTGGATAGGGCAGTCCTAAGTTTGGAAAGAGACATAGTTGTAGTTGTCATGGTGGAACACAACATCTCACCACTCTATCTATGCATATCCATCTGGTCGATTGGATTGATTTGACTAAAATCAAATGAAAACAAAGTCTTTTTATTATCTCATGCAGACTTTAGGAAATGGCATTTGGGCTTGCAAGAAGGCCATCTACATTCTTCCTTTCTCACTGTCGAAAGAAGAAATAAGCCTATGCTCAGAAGTTGATGTTTATTTCCAGAATTGGATGTAAAAATTAGACTTCCAAGTCTCATTCTTTTGTTTAATCTCAAGGAACCCTGATAAGTTGTTCTGATCATCTAAAGAATTGTCTCCTATGGATTGAATTATTTCTAGAGCTTCCCTAGAAGGTGAAGTTCTAGGATGAGCTCTTGGAACACTAGCTCCTGCTGATGTAGAATCTTTTGAATCTCTAATATCAATTATTACTAGTTGATTTTCTTCTGTTGACAGTGTCAAGCCAATCTTTGGCTTCTTCTATTTTAAAATGAATCCTTTCATAATCTCCGTAACAAATAAGGTCTCCTCTCTCACCCTTTTTTATTTCTTACTCTGAGGAACTCAAGTTTGTTCATTGTGGGTGGATAGAACCTGTTCATCTGCCTCTTGGAGTGTCCCATCGGCCCATTTCTCTTTGTTCGTGAACTTTTATATTTCTGGTCTTGGAGTATGATTATAGGGAGTCATTTTTAATTCAACTCTCAAGGCAGAAATAATGCCAAGAGGGTCATAAGATCAGGTAAAGCTAGGTTGGAAATTAATTATCTTTAACAATGTATCTGCCTCAACACCAACTCACCTGGTGTTGCAAAGGAATGATCCAATCTTTGACTTGATTTTAAATTGAGATTTCTTTTTCCCTGACACAAAGTGCAGGTCATCCATGTTGATCATCTCCCTAATATATTCTAGAGAGAAAATTCTCATAGGAACATACCTGGGCAGCCTATATGGTGCAAGCGCCTAACCATGTACCCTTATATCTGTATAGTTTTGGTATAAATACCAGTCACTAGTTTTAGTATGCTCACTTAAGTGTAAAATCCCCTTTATTTCATCTCCAATCCTTGGCTCTCTCTCATTGTTGAGAAGTTGCGCCATTGGATCCGTGAATGTTTCTAAAATGTGAGAATGAAGAACTTGTGGAAGTGGTCCTGACTATTTCGGTCTGATGAATCATGGATTGATTCACTCCTTGTTCATCAAGATTGCTGAGATTGATGGGAAAGATATCTCCATGCTGAAAAAGAAACATGTGGAAAATTACTGAGTTGTAGTTGAACACTCCCTGTATAGTGAGATTCATGAATTGTTCATGTATATTATCAGCCAAGAATTGACTGTAATTATATATGAATTTTGCTTCTTGATCTTTGTTGAAGATGGAAAGGAATCCAAGGTTGGGTTCATCAACAGATTGGTCATCAGGATATCCTAACAAGTAGGAAAGTAGAGAAATATAATGCATGCAAGCTTCAGGAAATATGGAAGATGGGTAAGGTGGATTCCTTTTTTGTAATTTTGCATCCTCAAGCAAAAATATCTCAAAGATTTGGGCTCTCTATGGAAAGGTTAGCTTATGGGATAGATCCATAAGTGTTGCTTGTGAAAAATGGCTTAGAGAGTCTAATTGAGGAATTAGGAGCATCTGGTTAATGATTGCAACAGGGATGATGATTAGAATGTCTCCATTCTAAGCCACCACTACTCTTTTTATGGGGTCATATCTGTCTTGGCATGAGGTAATCAGGTCAAGGAAATGATGTGTTTTTGGGAAGCTAAAGAAAGGAAAAAGTGATTCCCAAAATCTGATTGGGTCTTGTTTGTCAAGGTATTTTTGTTTGAGCCATAGGTGTAGTTCGTGGAAGTCAAACTTATACTTGGCATCTGAAATTTTGAAAAGGGAGTCAGCAAGGGGAACATGGTCAATATCGACCAGTGTGGTCGTAGAAGCACTTTTTTCTATATTCTTCTTTCTAGAATTCCCTTTTGGTGCCATGCTAACAGACAGAGGAATGAGATATAAGATGGTTATCGGCTAAACAGATAATAGGTACACTACTTGAATCTGGTGACAGATTAATCAAATCACAAGAGTGTTTGTGCATGGAAACTATTTCACCTGCAACCAATAGTAAAGAGTCAAACAAAAGTGAAAAATAGATGAGTTTAGGTTTATTTATAACATGCAGTGTTTGGCTAATGGTTTGTTTTATGATTGTAGCAACTTTAACGTTTTAGGAGCTTAGTTGTAATGGACGAATAAAAAGAATGGGTATGAGAGCTTGGAAAATAGGTATTTTAGGTGATGGGGTTTGACTGGTCAAGGGATAACAGTCAAAGCATGGGATGGAGAACCGTTGGCAAAAGAAAACCATTGGTGGATTTCAGAGGGGGTAGAAAATAATTTGTGGTTTTGAGTCGGGGGGTGTGGAGTCATGAGATTGTGACATGTAAGGTTGGGGCATCCTCGATTAAAACCACTTTTCAGACCCCTCCCCCCCGGCCAAACTGCGTTAATGGGAAATAGTTGAGGGGGGTGCAAAGTTTCTCCTTGCCACTGATCTGGGCGGAGAGTAAATCCAACGTTTGATATTGATGCACACTTTTATTTAAAGACAACAAGTGACTTTGCCCTAAACAAATATATGTGCCATATAACATAAACTTTAATGTCAAATACTTATAACAAAGATTAATACCTTTTTAAGGAAAATTAATCATCAATTAGTAAAAATTTAACATTTTTGGTGTGGTGCATTTAAAGAAGAAGCCTTTGAATTTATTATTTTTGAAACGAAGCTTTTATTTTCTTTTATTTTCCTAACATTTCTTGTTTTCTTTTGCCTCTGTTATTTAGTGCAACTAACTCCTAACATTTTATTTCATATTGATATATATAAGATGTACAACCGTCGTGACCTTTTTTTATTTTTTTCTTTTTCATCCATATCCTAGCTTAACATTTTGAATTTATTTTTGACAAATATACTAACTTATCAAAACCAAATAATTTTACAACACCTCAAACTATTAATATCTTATTCTATGATATTATAGCATAAATTTATATATAGATTTATTTATTTTTAATAAAATGTAGAATTGATAGAAATGATACAGAAAAATTCAATAATCAAGAGGGCCATAATGTGAGGATAACCATTATTTTTTATACAACAAGCTATTCCTACAATTCGTTTATGATAGGATTTCTCACACCATGTTCACCAAAAGATGAATCCATCTAAGTGAGGGACCTTAGATTAATCATGCTCCCATTTTTAAAATAGAAAAACAATATCAATACCATCAGGTATCCAACTTAATGTAATACATTTAAATCATGGAAACCCATGGTAGTTCCAAAAAATGATCATAAGTGTTTCGAATCCCTATTTATTATTATGTGTGTCATATCTATCGTTAATAACCCTTTTATTTCTATTCATTACCCATTTTTTTTCCATTTTGGATTTTTTTACCTCTTGAACCTCCTTTCTTAAATGAGCCTTGTTATTTGTAATGACGTATTCATTTATAAAATCTCTTTTCTAGGTTTTAAACATGTACAAAAATTACCTGCAAATGAATTATTAAAACAAAAAAATATATAATGGCAAGAACATAAAAAAAATATACACAAAGATTTCCCCTAGATCCCAAAAACGGGACTACTGGATTGATTTTTCATTGTTTTCTTTTCAATGTTACAATACATATATAGACATGTTGAAGCATTCATAAACCCCAATACACTAATCCTAGATTAGAACATAATCGTAGTTCCCTTCACTGGATCTACAAAATGCCATGAGCAAAAAAACATCATGCCCAAAAACATGTGCAAATCCCATGCACAAAACCATGGATAGATTCGCCCCCTATCTTTGGGTCTTCCCAACTATTATTGGATCCACACAAAAAAAAAAAAAATCACGAGGCATTTCCCGAGACCACATGCACGGGGCCTACCGCCCCCATGCAAACCCCCCAATAGTGGGGGCTTTCATCCCCCCTGTAAGCCCCCATTATGCCTGGTGCAATGTAAAACACATATTGCTAGTCATGGAAAGAATATAACGCACACCCAAAATACCCTTTGAAGCTCAAATATTTACTAACTATGCCAAATTTATGATTAATACAACTTACTCAAACATATCTATTTTTATGTTTGAGCATACTTCCCAACCAATTTTCTTGTATGCTATAAGTTATTTGAATTTGTGACTAGTTCTTTAACTCTTTTGCTATTACTAGAATGACCTTTTTTTTCTTTCTATTTTACACTAACAATTATGAGATCCAAGTATCTTTGATTATGCTTGTGAACCATCTCATTAGCTTACTCAATTTTTCTTAGATGGATTTGATATATTATTAATTTTAGAGAGTACTTAGTTCTAAATTGATATTTAGTTTTGGTTTCAACCCCTTCAATTTCATCTCCCAAGTTGTAATTTTCCTTGGCCATTGATAGGTTCTATTTTATCATTTGGTGTAATCTAGCCTCAATTTTTTGTAGCTAACTATAGAACCCCAAAATTAAATTCTTTATCTTCTCTTCTAACAATCTAGCTATCAATTTAAGCTTCTTATCAAACGTTGCCTCTAAATCTATTTTATGTTCCACTTCTTTGTCTTGTGCCATTCTTTCTAATGAATTTATATTATTATAAAGACTATTCAGGGTGACTTTGTTAGGTCTCCCCTTATTAAGTTGAGTTCTTGGAGACCTTCTAGGGTGACTTTGTTATGCCTTCCCTTGCTAGGTTTGATTTTTGGCATATGTGGTGAAATTCTCATAGTTGAACATAAGAAAGAATAAATAAATCAGAATAAGAATTTATGCAGCATGATGTTCCTTATAGAGATAACTCATCATAAAGATGACCTATTCATAGTAATAACCTAGGGTTCCACATCCACTATAGATAATAATTGTAGATATATCACTGTAGAGATAATCATCACTACATCACCTTTAACTTAGCAGATCCATTACAAAATTATAACGAGTAATGTAAATTTTTCCATATAAAAGTCAACTAAGAAATAATCAATTGCTAAATGACCCTCCTTTAATAAATTCATCATGGAGATAATCACCACCCATAAACACTACAGATATAATCACCAAAAATAACACCATATATAATACTATAATCACTAGTCATATATGTTCAAGTCCATAGACCAAGTATTAAACACATCAACATTTACTTACACAAGTCCATCTCTCTTCTTTTGTGAAATGAAATCAATATCCTTAATTTTCTTTAAGTAAAAACCATAATTTTACTCCCCCTTTTTTTTTGTTTTAGCTACAATGGCAATCCATCTTTAGGAAAGGCATGTTCGTTTTCGCTGTTATGTGAGGGGTTTTGGAAACAAAGTGGCAGCCACACATGCATTCCATCCCTAGGAGAGCCGTGTTTGTATGATATATTTTATTAGGGGCTTTGGCAACAATGGAATGGTTACATATTTTAAATTAAGCTATTAATCCCTAGTAATTTAACATTAGATCATAGGGATTTTTATCCCACTATTCAATCCAGAAGGTCACTACTTTTAGCTAAGAAAAAGTCCTCCATAAATTTTGCTCACATGCCCTCTCTATTGTGGTGGGTTAGAAGCTCCAAAAATCTGAATTGTCTTGAAACAATACTACATGGACCTCAATCGTGTGCATCGTGCTAAAGGAAAAAAAAAAAAACCCTCTCAGTCTAGACGTGAAATGATACTCCTCCTAGGAGATTGCCCCTAGTCATCTCAGGAGATTGAGTGGCTTGGGAAAAGAGTGAGGAGCAAATCCGGAAGTGGCTTTATCCAGCTCGAACTTTATTCAAAGGCACTATATGGCTCCTCCTAAGGATGGATAAAACCTGAGCTAGTGTTTAATTTTTTACTATTGTGAATGAATTACTTAGTAAGATTTATATATTTATTTTTATTATGGTGAATGAATTTATAATTTAGCAAGAGTTTAAACTCTATTAAGCTAGGGAGCTTGCTTCTTAAGTCTTGTCAAAAGGGGCCAAGGTTGTTAGGATTTAAATCAGTGTAAAGGAATAACATTCTATTGTGCCTGCCACTCAATAGTCCCAAAAAAAAATTCAACTTCAAGCTATTCACTTTTTTAAATTTAATATTGAAAAAAAATAAAACAAACAAATTATTTTAAGTTTCACATTAAAAATAAGAAAAGAAAAACAACCACTAATTAATTTTCAATCTGATCTACTTATTTACATAATTATAGGTTACAAATTCAATTTACAAGAATTAGGTAAATAGTGAAATTGCTAAATAGATAAACCTTTTTATACTTCTAGTGAAATTACTTCACTAAAAGCTGGTCCCTTATTCCACACACCAAAAAATCTATACACCAATTTTATGTTTAAAGTCTAACTTTCTTTATACATATTTTTATTAATATCTCAATTTTATTTTTTCCCTATTTTATTTTTATTATAGCTTTAATCCTGATTGATATATATATATATATATATATATAATGTCAAATCCCTAGAATCTTGCTGCTTTCCTACTTCACTTTTAATTTTGTATTTAACAAATAACCACCGAAAGGAGTTGATAATAATAATGTAGAATGTCAAAGTCCCAACCCTCAATATATTCTGGTTGGTGAAATGCACGGCAAATCGCTTTATTCTATCCACTCAAACATCACAGCAAAGGATATCGATCGATACTATGCTTCTGTCAAATAAACTTGGAAGATTTTATTTATAGTTACTGCGATATGAAAATAGTGGCTACTATTTAAAAGGAGATCGATGCGAGACGCGTGGCCAAGGGAAAGATCTGGAATTGTCGTATGGCCGACCAGCGCTTCTCAAACAGACAACCTGGTAACTGTGTTATACATCCCCAGCAGGCCCATCTGTATGGGAGCCATGATAATGCTCCATATATTAGGTGCTCGTATACTGGGGGCTACAGGTCACAACACCGGATTCAGTGGAATTCTGACCATGCAATTCTCTGAAAAATGAAAAACCTAACCCAGGCTGGAGATTCCAACACTGCGCAGAAATTTGTGGACTTCTTTAAAGTTGTCATGTAATATTCGCAGTTGCGTCTATAGAACTCAAATTCGATTGCAGGCAAAGGTTCGGAGGAAATATATAATAATGTTCCGCTTGACTTTGGTCAGCTCTTATTAGGTATTGAATAAAAATAAATTATCACAGGAAATTTTAACAAACCAATTAAAAATGAAATTATATATTTACAAAGGAATGAAAATCATGTTTAAATGAATAGATTCAGATAACAAATAAAATTTCGTAAGGTTTCTGTTATTTTATATATAATTCATGGCAATAGGGGAGAGTTTCCATTATTTTATAAATAGTTTATATTATTAGGAGAGAGTTTATATTATTTTATAAGTAGTTTATACCATTAGGGGAGAAGGAAATGTTGTTGTTATACAAGTTGCAATAGGGCATTTAAACATATATACATTTAAAAAAACACTGAAGAAGATTTTCAACCATGAAGATTTATCTTCACTTTAATATCAAGATTCTTAATCTGTAAATAAGCTTTGTTATAATACCAAGGGTCAATACCATACCTTATAAGAAGCCCATAAGTCACTTCACATGATATCTTTTTATTTAATCAATTTAATTAAAATAAGTCACTCCATATGATATCTTTTTATTTAATTAATTTAATTAAAAGAGCAAAAAGAGCATAACTACTTTGGCTATATATATTAACCTTTGATTTTTGTATACTATTATTGATATCCTATAATATTTCCTAAACATTAAATCACTAGCATCCACTTAACAATTATTGATAATTAAATTAAAACTCTAGAATCCCCATTCCAAGAATATTTAGTGAAGGTCAAATAACTGCCATCCACCTAATACTTATTGATAATTAAATGAAAATTCTAGAATCTCTATTCCAAGATAACCACATTTATATGTGTAATTAGGTGGACAACTTTCTCTCTATTTCAAAAATGTTTTTCTACAATTTAATTTAATTATGAAAAAATATTAGGTGGATTCTATATATTTATCCTCCTTGAAATATGCCAAAATATTCATAGTAGTATTCACACATCAATGGTTAAGATTTATCTCCAAGTTAGTTATGCTATTTTAATTAATTTGTTTGGAAATAATTAATTAAAGAAAATATCATATCAACATATGTCATATTGGAGAGGCGGTATTGATAAGTCAATATATTAACCCATGGTATTGTAACAACAATTATTTACAAGTTAAAAAAATCACGGTAAAGACGATGAATCTACAATATTGTTACATGTTTTTTCGATTGTATATATGTTTAACAGTTATATTAATTCTTTTTAATAATAATAGTAATAATAATTATATTTTTTTTAAATAGTCCCACGGGAATCTCAATTGGTGATGAAGTGATGTAAAATCATGCAAGCCAAAAGATCAAAGGATCAATTGTTGATTCTTCTCTTTTAAGAAAATAATAATAATAATAATAATAATAATAATAATAAATTATAAGTCAAAATTTATATTAATCAGAAAGTATTTACATGTATATCAAAAAGCATGTGGTCTCATGTCGGCTAGGTTTGTTGACCAATGCAATGACCATACAACATACAAAAAGAAAAATTGTCAACTGAGAGGTTCAGACCGTGAGAGGCCTCACATTCTAGAAAACTAATAGAACAAGAAACACACCAATGAACATAATGAGTCGTCGGATGTAATTAAAGTGAGGTTGTCCAACCTATTACCTCGGGTAGGTGGCACACAATACATGCAGTTGACATGGTGCTCAAACTAAGCAAGCTAGGTTTTGAGCTTTTCAACCTTTTAAGTTAGAAAATTCTCGTTATGCTAGAATACAACCACCATCTCATGAACATGGCACTGGAAGTACTAGAGCTCCTCGAGTTTTGCCATGATAGCCTCATGTAACTCTTTACGATCTTGATCATGGGCGTCTATGCGAGCAGAGACAGATTGGAGTAGTTCAAGAATTGTCAAGGATGGACCAGACCTCCTAGAAGACAACCGACCCATGAATCCATAACGACCTTGGCTAGAGTAGTCCTATGTTACCGAACCACGAAGATGACCTTGCCTGCGACCACCCATTCCTAAATCATAGCCGAGTTCTGAGACCATTTGACGATGGTAGACTGACCATGGAAGCAATTGATGAGCTACGATCCCCAGGAGCACCTCGACCCCCATGACCAAAATGTCTCACTCCCCACATGGAGCTTCCCTCTCAAATAAAAACATCATCACCCCGAGACCTAGCTATGGTGTAAGTACCTTCCATCTTTGCCGAAGAAATTATGCATGAGGAGAAGGGACATGGTTTCATAATGAAGCATAAAAGGGACCTACATAACTCGAGAAGAGGGACTCCCCTAGAAATACCACCTGCCACCCAAAACTAACCAAAAACAACTACAAACAAGAAATACAAGGAGAACCAATGCCAAGAGGCCCGCCACCCTAAATTCGCCACCTGAGAATATCCAAATAGGGCTACAGAGGATAGAAACTAGAGGGGAGAGGGTCAAGTAGAAAGAAATAAGCATCCAAGACAAAATTGAAAGGTAATAAAAATCTAGCACCTGAGACGAAGAAGAAAAATGAGGGGTGAGTTAAGACTAGAATTTCGAGTAAGAAGGAGCGAGAATGTGATAAACCCGAGAGACCATTAGCAGCCTAGACCTAGAGTCACCATCCCAAGAACAACAACAACAACACCTTCATGCCTAGAATTGCAAAGGAAAGAATCATAGATTCGACACCAATCATTCCAAAAACATCCCCGAAGTAGCCGAGGTCGAAAACCACATAAGAGGAGGGAAATTAAGATAGGATCTGATGAGAACCAATGAAGGAGCATCCCCTAGAGAGGCCCAAGGAAGGAATGTTTCTTGGGTAGATGGAGCAAGGGAGAGGGAGATGCTTGGGGCATGCCTGTGGTAGAAATAACAGACCACCACCTTAGTGCAGAAGCCGAAGAGGATGCTAGCAGGGAGAGAGGTGCAAACACAGAAAAACATTTGACAATGAGAGGGAATTACCATTGATGGGATGTAGCGAGAGGAGGAACGATGCTATCGTGTTAACACAAATGTAGACTCGAGGGAATGAATTTCTCACACACACACAAACATAGGCGAATATACCATGGCATAGTGGAGGGGCCGCTACCCTATCTTCAAAAGCCTTAAACACTTAACACTTGGCATCCATCACGTGACAGGTGGCTATTGTAGTCCAACACACCGACCGAGGAAATAATAATAATAATCTAAAATAAAGTTATTATTTAGTTAATTTTTAAAAGAAAACTTAATCTAAGTATTGTGAGATGTACCATGGGGTAACACAATTATCATCGATTGATGCCAATTGGTGCTTATCGACCACTTAATTTATATCGTTGCACTAGAAAATATATGTCACAAGATTATTAGCCATGGATATTCAGTCCCACTTTATGATAGAGTTTCTAAAATTGTTACAATATGTAGTGCCCCTCTATTTCAGAAACTATAATAGTTAAGACATTATATTTATTAGTTGAAATACTCATAATAATGGCACGATGGCCAAGATTTGTTTTTGGAAAAAAACTATGATAATGTAAAAATTGAGTTGGAAATAATTAAATATGATTTTGCGAGGAATTAACTTGAAAGGGAAAAAGATTGGATGAGATCATTATCCAAATCGATAATATAGGATGGATAGATTGGATAAAGGAAAAAAAAAAAAAAAAACTATTCATCTTTCCGAAATCACTTCGAAGAAAAATTCCTAGAGTGAAATTATGTGATTTACTAGATAAGTAAATAAAAAAATCTAGAAAATCACTCAATGCGGGGGAAATAGCACTGCAAGGGGTGAAAAGAACCGTAGTGGGAAAAGAGAGGCTTTAAAGGATGAAAAATAATTCTTTTTAACAAAATCAAAATAGGAAAATCCTAGGGTATGGGGATTGGAAAATCCTAGAAAAAAGGGATGCTATTATAGAAAGTCTACTAGGAAAGTGAGACATAAAAATGCCTTCACGAGGACAATAGAGGTTGTTGATTCTGGGAGGAAAAGTGATCTCAGCTCGGGGGAGACTGGGAGTGACAGTTCAAGGTTGGGTGGAAAACTATTCTTTGCAAGTTAATTTAGTTTTTGGTTATTCGATTGTCTGGTAATGAAGTATCTATCATTTTATAAATTTCTCTGTTGTAATGGGACTGAATTGATTATGTTATGTTCAATTTTAGGACCTTGGATAATCATAGTGTTTTTATTAGTATGGTATTTAAATAAAGAAATGTAGATTTATTTGGCATAAATGAACTCCTAAGTATTGCATGGTTGTGGCTCCAACAACTGTTTGGTCTCTATGTAGGTAATATAGTTTCATAGACCTTGGAGTCTCATTGCATAAATGTAATTAGATTTGCCTTAGATCATGGGTTGTATTAGTTATTTAACCACTGTACTCGGCTACTCTCTAGTATATAATTCTCATGGTTGAAAAATTTTAGTCCAGATGTGTATATTACATTAGAATTAAAATGAGAAAGTAATATGTAGGAATTCTCATAAGTAGGTGAGCATGCATGTGTTTTGGTATATGAAGTGAGACTATGGGGTACAAAAGTGTGTACCCAAAGGCTTCTATTGTTACAAGTGTTCTTTGCAACAATAGCACGACTACCTCATTTTCCCATTATAATAGTATAAACACAACCAAAATCTCATGGAAGCGAAGTACAATGATATAATTGGGGCATAGCTTTAGCTAACTTGAAAATAACGATCATACACTTATCAGAATCAACAGTACACTTCTAGCTCTAGTGCTACTATGATATCTGAGCATAGCTATTTACTGTAAATTAAACACTGAATGAAACAAAGAATAACTGCATATCTTATGCTCAAATGATGTTGACCCAACATATCTAAAACGTTGGTCAAGAAGGGTAACCTAGATCTTTGAAGTAAGTCTTCCAAATTAATGAAATTGCAGGAAAGAAGAATAGCAGACAAGCCTATCTGCTCAAACTCAACCAGAAGCTATCACATGAACAAACATTCATAAGAGAGGTAATATATATGAGAACCATAAGGAAAGAAAAATGCCTTGATAGAAAATGGCGAAGAGTTATCATTTTCAACACTACGTATGTAATTAAAATCATTATAGGACATCATCTTAAACATACCATCAATGAACAATTTATCCATCAATATAGTAAGGAGTTGATATTATGATAAAAGTTAAACAAATAGTCGTACATAGAGGAAAACCACAAATAACTTATTAATGGTTACATAAGTTAAAATCCTTGAATAGAACTGCCCATGTTTGTAACAATTCAATGAGAAGGAAACATTAGCTAGTGGGCATATTCCCATTTCACATTTAAGAAAAATACAATATGAAGCAACGCTCTTGGGGCCAACAACAAACTTTGGGTTGAAACCCATCTCCCAAAAAGGGGGAAAAATAAAAAGAAAACCAATACAATAATTAACTCTCCTCCACTCCATCTTTCGGGGTATACCCAAAAAGCAAATTAAAAACACCTCGAAAGGTGGAAATGAGCTTGATAGATCCAAAGAAGGCTTCAAAGGTGAAGATGCATGTACTGTGTATGACCAATATGAGTAGGGGATTCAAGAATCTGAGACCAACCTGGAATAGAGTTGAATATTAGACAAGCTAGGTGAACAACTAAAAAATCATCATGCTCCCAAGCATGGGTGATAGATATTACCTGTGATGGCATGATATAAAATAGAGAGATGAGTTAGCCAAAGATAAAAACTCGAAAATAATTTAGAGAAAGTTAACATGTATCTATCATGGAAAACTACCATAGCTAAGGATAACCATACCTCACCTCCATACCTTTTCTAGAAATAGAATTATTTTACGCATTAGTAGAAGGGCCCTGGGTAGTGACCCTAAAAACTAGTTAGGGAAGCAATTTAGAATAAAGTAACCATCTAGAAATGGTTGCAAATTGGGGATCAACCCCGAATATGGAAGCGAAACCCACCAAGGTATCTCAAATGAGGAGGGCTAGTGTCCCTTTTTCTTATTCAACTGTCTCTCCGGCACAAACTTGTTTACTACCTGCAAATAGACAAAAGTTTCTTCGATATCTCATAGGAAGGACGATTTCTTAATAACATGAAAATGAAAAAAAAATATACTTGCCATATTGTTACCTGTGAAATTACAGACCCTCAAACCATAGTGAAATAGATTAAGGGTTCCATTAGAAGAGAATGATAAAACACTAGGATTTCCAGTGCCAAAGGGTGTCCATGGTACTGCTCCCAAACCAAAACCATTTCTGTTGCTGGGTATGCCAAGAGGGTAGAGCAATTCATGTGCAGACTAAGTGCGAAAAAGCACTAAGTATCTCCGAGTAAATCACGATATAAACTATGGGACATTGTGTTAGGGTTTGAGAGGTTACATATCTTACTGTCAATCTACTAATGACACATCTCAGCCCTTGAAGTCACATCATGGAGTTAACAATGATGTCGATGGCAGTACCACAGGGGAGGAAGAGACCACATGGCCTGAATGGCATGGCAGAACTCGAATGGCGAAAGGTACAATGGTACTCTGGTGGCTCTAACAAAGGATATATTAGAGTGCATAGGTCAGAGAAGGTAAGGTGGAGGCCAAGGTAAATTTCCGACCCTATCTGCCAAAGGAGCTATGGAGAACAACATTTGAGATGGGGAAAATTGGAGTATTCCCTAAGGTCAACAATAGACAACCAACACCATAACCATATGTAAGAAGCAACCTCCATAAATTATGCACAGTTAACCTTGTATATAGTTAAATGTAAGTATTTTATGTGTATTTCAGTCATAAGCACTTACAACATCTTTTCAACCAAACAAATGGTAGGAGACTAGAAAAAAATTGAGGTTGTGGTGTATAGTGTTATGCAGTAGAAGAGCTAAGTCGCTAAATATGATAACAATACCTCATACATCTAATCCATTTCTAATGTTATAAGAAGCGATCAGAAGAATAAATTATAACAAAAAGAAGTCATATATATGACTATGTACATCGGAAATGGTATCAGAATCGATCGTTCTACACTGGACTTGCGTAAAGGTTCCATTACTGTTACTATTGCGTGTGATTATCATTAAAAGGAAATTTTGCTGATGTTGATAAAATGATTTGCTTGACTCACACCTTATTCTAGTTAAGGCTGGAGGAGACAACCCCAGCCACTACTCGAGTGGATGACTTATATATAGAACTGGAAGAACGAGGTATGTCAACTCACACTCATTTTGCGGAAATAATCAGAAACATGCAATAGGAACTGGCACAACTCCAAAGTAGCATCGAGTGATTAATAAAAGCTAGTGAAGAACAAGAGAAATTGATTACAAAATGGACTGAGAAATCTAGTCATAGGTTTTGAGCCAGAAGGGTCAAAACGGAAGCCGATAGGACCAACGTCGAACAAATCAGAAAGTGGAGAATAATATGATAATAAAGATTCTAAGACCCATAAGGATAAAAAACTGAAAGAACTATAGGGAGAGTTCTAAAAGGTAAAAGCTCCTACCTTTGATGTGGAAAAGCAAGAAGACGCAGAAGCTTGGCTCCTAAATATGGTTAATTTTTTTCAAGTGTATGAATATGAAAGCATGATGAAGGCAAGATTGGATGTTTATCAGTTGTAGGGAAAAGCCACTCTTTGGTGGGAGGAGACAAAAATGATACATCTGTTAGATGAGAAAATTGTTTCATGGGAGGATTTCCAGCAGAAATTCAAAGCTCGCTCTCTCAGTGAGAGGTATTATGATGATCGGGCAAAAGAACTGAGCCATGAATTGAGATTAGGACAACTTACCATGGATGAGCTTGTAACCAAGTTCACCAATCTTCTTTGGTTTGTGCCTTACATTAGAGAGGAAAAGGCTAACATACATAGATTTTTTAACTATTTGCTAGTTGTGTACAAAGAAATAATCAAATTCAATAATCCCATAACTATGGATGAAGCAGTCAGAAGGGCCCGAATTTGCTATCAATCGTTCCGAAATCAAAGTGAGGGTTCTCGACCCTCACAGAATAATGATAAAACAAGATGGACCAACATAATCTTACACTTGCTCCAAACTTGTAGAGTTGGGGAGCAAGAAGAAGATAGTGGGTAAGGAACAGGAGCCACTAAAGTCCTCGAGATGTGGCAAAACACAATTGTTATGGGATTATTCTCAGAATTTGAGGTCCATTTAGAATGTATAGGTGGCACATGAAGCTTCTACGGTAAATTATGTGGGCAAAAGAATTCTGAGAATCAATGTGAAGCTGGAAGACTAATAAGGAGAACATCAATCTACCATGATTGATATTGAAGGTATTATCCAAAACCAACCTGTGTCTTTTTTAATAGACCATGGGGCTAGCCTAAGCTATATAAATCCTTAGATTCTGGAAAAGTGTAATATAAAATCAGAAAAAATTCAGAATTCCTGGCTGGTGCATCTAGCCACTTGTACTAAAACGAGAGTGACCCATGTGGTAAAATAGTGTGTAGTGAATTTAAATGGATATCTCATAGAAATCAACTTAAACATCCTTCCCCTATGGTCATACAATGTTTTAATTGTGATGGAATGGTTGGTATAACAAAAAATTGTAGTTAATTTTCTGGAAAATACGGTGAGTTGTGTGGATGCACAAGGGAATTCCTTTTTGGTGAAGCGAAAACTAAAACTAGTTTCAATTAGACAAATAATAGCCTTACAACTGAAAATAACAGCAAGGAAAGGCTATCAATTTTATATGGCGCATGTGGAAGAACATGAACAACAAACAGAAGCTGGAAGGTTAGATGAGTTACCTATGGTAAGAGAGTTTCAGGATGTGTTTCCTGAAGAAATTCCCAAGTTACCCCCTCAGAGGAACATCAATTTGTCAATTGATTTAGTGCCTAATGCTACACCTGTGTCCACATCCCCATATTGAATGAGTACCCTAGAGTTGTTAGAATTAAATATGCAGCTACAAGAGCTATCAAATAAAGGCTATATCAGATCAAGTGTGTCACCATGGGGAGCCCCAATATTGTTCGTTAAGAATATGGGTGATAAAATTAAAATGTGTATTGAATATAGACAACTAAACAAATTAACCATTAAAAAAATATATCCTCTACCCCAAATTGATGATCTATTTAATCAAGTGAGGGGAGTGGTTGTTTTTTCAAACATTAATCTGTGAACTCGATATCATCAGTTATGCATAAAGGACGAAGATATACACAAGACAACTTTCAGAACTAGGTATGGGAATTATGAGTTCGCGGTGTTACCTTTCAGACTCATTAATGCACCTGTGAGCTTCACGTGTCTCATGAATAGTGTGCTACATAAGTACCATGACCGACTTGTGTTAGTCTTCATCGATGATATTCTAGTATACTCTAAAAATGTGGAGGAACACCAAGAGCATCTTAGATTAGTGTTGCAAACATTGAGTGAGCAGCAACTTTATGCGAAGAGGAGTAAGTGTGAGTTTTATAAACCTAAAAACCAATATTTAGGACACATCATCTCCAAAGAGGTATTAGCAGTGGACCCGGAGAAAGTTAAAGCCATTATGAATTGGCTAATACCAAAATATGTATCAGCAGTTCGTTACTTCATGTCGATTGTTGGGTACTACTGTAGAATTGTGTAGGGATTTTCAAATTTGACTAAATCCATGAACTATCTAAAGAAGAAGGGGTTGAAGTTTGAATGGACAAATAAATTTCAGGAGAGCTTTAACAAATTAAGGAAAATGTTGAAAACAACCCCTATCTTAAAGATAGTAGACCCAAATAAGGAGTTTAGAGTTTGTACTTATGCTTGTCTAGAAGGATTGGGGACTATGTTACTGCAAGACAATGTGGTTATAGCCTATGAGTCAAGAAAATTGAAAAAACATGAACAAAATTATGTTGTTTATGACTTGGAGCTAGTTGCAGTAATCCATGCCTTGAAAATGTGTAGGAATTATTGGCTGGGAGAGAAATTTGTGTTGGTAACTGATCATATCAGCTTAAAGTATTTATTTATCCAACCTGATATAAATTGTAGGAAGGAAAGATGGTTATATTTCCTTAGCAAATTTGAAAGAAAACAAAATCGTTGATGCAGTAATTAGATATTCTCATTTGCTGATTGCTAGTGCAGAAAGTAGTGTAAAAGTAGATTTTGAAGCACATATAAAATTGGTGCTGCAACAAGTCCCGGATTACCAAGAAATGCGGTTGAAAGTACAATAGGGGAAATATTGGGATATGATTTAATCCAAAAAGGTTGAATTACATATGATAATAGTTTGTATATTCTAGGGTAGTAGCATTAAAGAAAATCATTCTAGATGAATGACATAAGAGACAATATGTTGGTCATCTGGGGTATCAAAAAATGATAACAAACTTAAGAAAACATTTTTTTTGGCCAGGTATGAAGAAAGGGGTGGAAGATTATTTAGCCAAATGTCTAGAATGCCAACAAGTTAAAGTGGAACACTAGCATCCAGTAGGATTGTTGAATCCAATGCCCATACCTCAGTAGAATTCAGAGGTGATATCCATGGATTTTATAACTGGATTACTAAGGACCATACATCATCATGACTCCATTATGGTACTAGTTGATACATTGACTAAAGAAAAACATTTTATTCCAATACAATCCACTTTTGGTACTCCACAGATTACTAATATCTTCATGCAGGATATCTTTAGGCTACATGGGATACAAAAGGTTATAGTATGAGATAGAGATGAAAATTTTACCTCCAACTTATGGAAGGGTTAGTTTGGGGGTTCGGGAACTAAGTTCAAATTCAATATTGCATACCATCTGCAGACATATGGGAAAACTAATAGAATGAAAAAAATTATGGAAGATATGCTCTAAATGTATGTGATGGACATGCTGACTAAGTGGGAACATTTTCTACATCTAATTGAGTTTGGTTATAATAACAGCTACCTAACTACTACCAAGATGATCTCCTTCGAAGCCTTGCATGGCAAGAAATGTCATACCCTACTCAGTTGGAGCCAACCCGAGGAGAGATTGATTCTTGGACCAAAGATCCTACAGGAAATGGAACAAAGAGTGCGGAAAATTAAACTCAATATTAAAACTTCCCAATATTGCAAAAAAGTTACACAGACAGGAAAACATACCATAAGGAGCTTAAGGTGGGAGAGCATGTGTATGTGAGGGTTAAACCTCAGAAAAGTACTCTTAGAACTAGATAGTGTGCTAAATTAGCACCCCGATTCTGTGGGCCATTTGAAATTCTGGATCGCATGGGTCTAGTAGCATACCAGTTGACCTTACCTAGTCATGTTAAAGTTTATAATTTATTTCGTGTGTTGGTATTGAAAAAATATTTTCATGATCCTTCTCATATAGTTGACTGAAATGGGTTATACGTGGAGCCCAACGGAGACCTTCTACAAGAGCAACTCATTATCTTGGAGTGGAAAGAGATCATGCTTTGTAATTAGGTTGAGGCCTGGGATAAAGTGTAGTTGAGGCACTTTACACCTGAGGAGGCCACTTGGGAGCTAGAAGACAACATGAAAACAAATTATCCAGCTTGGTTTGCAAAACAAAAACTGAGAAAGAAACACCGCAGATGGTGCTCTTATATTTTAGGCAGGGAGGATGTAATTCCCCTCTATTTCATAAACTATAATAGTTAAGACATTATATTTAGTAGTTTAAATACTAATGATAATGGCATGATGGCCAAGGTTTTCTTTTGGAAAAAAAATTATGATAATGTAGTTAATTGAGTTGGAAATAATTAAATGTGGTTTTGAAAGGAATTAACTGGAAAGAAAAAAGATTGAATGAGATCATTAACCTAATCCATAATCTGAGATGGATAGACTATATAAAGGAAAAACGATTATTCAACTCTCTGAAATCCCTCCAAAGAAAAGCCCCTCAAGTGAAATTATGTGATTTAATAGATAAGTAGAGAAAAAAATCTATAAAATCACTGAGTGTGGGGGTAACAACACTTCAAGGGGTGAAAATCACCGTAGTGGGAAAATAAGGGGCTTTAAAGGATGAAAAAGAATCCTTTTTAAGAAAAGAAAAATAGGAGAATCCTAGGCTATGAGGATTGGCAGATCCTAGAAAAACAGGATGCCATTATAGAAAGTTTTCTTGGGAAAGTGAGGCATAAAAATGCCTTCACTAGGAAAACAAAGGTTGTTGGTTCTAGGAGGATAAACGATCTGAGCTCGGGGGGAACTAGTAGTGATGGTTCAAGGTTGGGTGGAAAAAAATGAAGTATTTATCTTCTTATAATATTTTATGTTGTAATGGGAGTGAATTGATTATGTTCTATTCAATTTCAGGACCATGGTTAATCATAGTGTTTTTCTTAGTATCGCTATTTAATTAAAGAAATGTAGATTTATTTGGAATGAAGGAACTCCTAATTATTGCATGGTTGTGGCTCCAACAACTGTATGGTCTCTATGTAGTTAATGTAGTTGCATAGACCCTGGAGTCTCATTGCATAAAGGTAATTAGATTTATCTTAGAGCATGAGTTATATTATTTATGTAACCACTATATTCAGTTGCTCTCTAGTATATTATTCTCATGCTTCAAAATGTTTAGTTTAGATGTTTATATTACATTAGAATTAAAATGAGAAAGAAATATGTATGAATGCTCATAAGTAGGAGATCATGCATGTGTTTTGGTATATGAAGTGAGACTTTGGGATACTTAAATGTATACCCAAAGGCTTGTATTGTTAAATGGTTCTCTGTAAGAATAGCATAGTTACCTCGTTTTTAAAGTATCATTGTATAAACACAACCAAAAAATCAGGAAAGAAGAGTACAACGATATAGGTGGGGTATAGCTTCGGTTGACTTGAAAATAGCAATTATACACTTATTTGACTCAACAATACACTTCCAAGTCTAGTGCTACTACGATATCCCAACATAACTATAGATTGTAAATTAAACACTGAAGCAAACAAATAATAACTGCACATCTTATGCTCAAATAATGTTGACCCAACATATCTAAAATGCTAATCAAGAAGGGTAACCCAAGTCTTTGAAGTATGTCTTCCAAATTAATGAAATTGTAGGCAAGAAGCATAGCATACAAGCCTATATGTTCGAACTCAACCAAAGACTATCCCATGAATAGACATTCAGAAGAGAGGTAATATAGATACAAACCATAAGAAAAGAAAACTCCTTTAGAGAAAATGGCGAAGAGTCATCATTTCTAGCACTATGTATGCAATTGAAATTATGAGAGGACAACATCTTAAACATCAATCATCATGAAAAAGTTTAGCAATAAACACATTAAGGAGATGACATTATTAGAGCAGTTAAACATATAGTCACACATAGAGGAAAACCCAAAATAAGTTATTATAGATTACAGAAATTAAGAACCCTAAACCGCATTTTCCATGTTTGTAACAGTTCAACGAAAATGAAACAAGAGCAAGTGGGTGTATTTCCATTTAAAATTTAATAAAAATACAATATTAAGCGACACTCTTGTGGCCAGCAGAAAACTTTGGGTTGAAACCCATCCCCCCAAAAGGGGGAAAAGAAATACAATCTACTCTATTCCATCTTTCGAGGTATAGCTGGAAAGCAGATTAAAAACACCTCGAAGGGCTACAAAAAACTCGACAGATTGAGATAAGGATTCAAAGGCAAATATGCATGTACTATATATGACCAATAGTAGTAGAGGATTCAAGAATCCAATACCAAGTTGAAAAAGAGTCGAATAATAGAAGAGCCAGGTGAACAAACGACAAATCATCACACTCATAAGCATTGGTGCTGGAGATTACATGTGAGGGCATGAGAAACAACAAAGAGATGAGTTAGACAAAGATAAAAACTAGAAACTAATTTAGATAAGGTTAATAGGTAGCTATCATGGAAAACTACCATATCTAAGGATAACGAAACCGGGCCTCCATAGCTTTTATGGAAACAAAATTACAGTTCATGTGAGTCAAAGTAATCAGGACAATGAGCTGACAAACCAATTAGGACAGTGATTTAGAATAGAGTAACCAACTAGAAATGGCTACAAATTGGGGTTGAACCAAGAATATGGAAGAGAAACGCACCAAGGTCTCTCAAATGAGGAGAGTGAGCATCCCTTTTTCCTATTCAGCTGGCCCTCCAGCACAACCTCATTTAAGACTTGCAAATAGACAACAATTTCTTAGATATCACATAGGAAGGACCAGAACTTAATAAAAAAAAAACGAAAAAAAATATATACTTAACATAGTGTTACATGTGCAATTGTAGACCCTCAAACCCTGGTCAAATGGATTAAGGGTTCCATCAGAAGAGAAAAATAAAACTCCTCACAGAACCAAGCTTTCCAATGCTTGACGGAGGCCATGACACCGCTCCATAACCAAAACCATTTATGTTTCTAGGTATGCGAGGAGGGCAGAGAAATTCATGTACAGGCTAAGCTTGAAAAAGCATTAAGTATCACCGAGAAGAGTAGGATCAAAACTATGGAATGTTTTGTTAGGGTTTGAGAGGTTGCAGCTCTTACTGTCAATCTGCCAATGACATGTCTCGGCCCTTGATGTCGCATCATGGATTTAACAAAGAAGTCGATGATAGTATCACAGGGGAGGACGAGACCACATGACCCTAATGGCATGGTAGAACTTGAATGGTAGAAGGTACAGTGGTACTCTGGAGGCTCTAACAGAGGACGAAGCACATAGGATAGAGAAGATAAAGTGAGGACTAAGGTAAAGCACCCAAACTATACATGAGCCAAAGGATCTAGGGAGAATGACATTTGAGATGGGGAAAATTGGATTACTTCCTAAGGTCAACATTAGAAAACCAACAACATAACCATATGTATGAATCAACCTCCATAAATTATTCATATTTAACCTTCTATATAGTTAAATGTAAGTACTTAATGTGAGTTGTAGTCATAACAACTTATGAAATCATGTGAACCAAACAAATGATAGTAGACTAGAACAAAACTGGTTTTTTTGTGTCTGATGGCGTTTAGAAAAGAAGGGTAGGTTAACCATGTTAAAGAATATAGAATAGTGTTATTTAGTAGAATAGTTGGTGGTCTGGTTGTAGTTGTAAGGGATAATTGTTCAAATCTAGAAACGATCACCACTAGCGTAGGTGGAAGTTCTTCTTCTATTTACCTTGGAGTTTCAGTCATCCGCTTCCAAACATAGATATTCTACTAAAACACAGAATTTCTAAAATTACTCGAAAATTAGCAGAACTTCATTTACCCTGAAACCGAAAGGAAAACAAACTTCTATTCATAAACTCCTCACATCCACCTTTCTCCCAACCTTTATTACATTAATTCTCCACCGTCAATACTATTTCTTCAATCCGATGGTTTGTGCTTTCCTGGCTCGCAAACTAGCCGGGTGATCCTCCACCGTTGATCAAGCTCGTTTGATCCAATGGTGATGGTTAATATAACGTGGAATTTTGGTCGATGTTTATCAAGATGAGAGCATGCGAGAAAAGAAGTTTCTCCATGCTACGTGTTGGTTGTTAAATGGAATCGCGTAACTATCCCAGAATACTGCTTACCTCCTTGAGCTCGCGCGAAAATAGTTTTCGCCTATGAAGACTGCTTTACTCTTCTATTTAACTTTAGTGCTTGTTTGCACACAGCTGCCCGTAGATCTATTGGTTCTGTCGATCAGAAATTCCTAGGCTTCTTTGGGTTCCCTTAGGAATTTATCGTACTTTTCTCCTTCCCATATTATTTTAGTGCTTCTACTATGTTTAGCTCTTCTCTAAGGAATTCAGAGCTTAGCTAACTAAAGCTCTCTGGTTTGAAACACATTTAATTTAACTTAATACATAGTGAACGAGGAATTAAATGTGATAACACCAGATCATATAGAACTCCAATTTTATAGGCCAAACTGGAATTCAACAATACACAAAGATATTTCGAAGGAATTCAACCTCTAGAATTTAACGTTTCATTTACAGAATACACAAAGATATAGAGATATTTGAATTCTTTTATAGTCTAATTCTCCATAGCCAAATACAGCCAAATACTCTTACAATAGTTCGAAACTTACATAAATACCTTACATTCAACAATCGGATCCTCAATCCATGGATCGAATCTATCTAATCCTAGATAAACACCTAAACTACATGATATTCTCCTTGAGAATCTCAACAAAGTCTGAACTACTTGAGTAATTACGAAATCATTCAAATATCTATATTCTAGCTCAAATCCTGTCTAGAAAACTTTGTAAATTGACAGCTAAAGGATCCCACTCCTTTGCTTGTAAACTTTTTTTGGATAATGAAGCCGTTTTCCTTCAAGCCTCATTCTCCTCCATTAGACTCGTGAAGAAAAAATTATTCATGGGCTCCTGTCCATGAAATCTTCTACAGAACTGCCCAACTCCTGTAGCATGGTATCTGCCACCCTGTTAGCATCAGCAATTGGTTGATCTTTCCAGTTGACCAAGTACTGAAAATACTCCTATCTCCTTGTCTTCTTAAGCACTCTTTTATCCAATACCTTATCTTGCTGCAATACCTTTGCTATAGGTAATTGTTTTGCCCAATCCACCTCTTGTTCCTTCTTGTCCTTTGTTGTGTCATCGGCCCGTCCCTTTTCATACATGTACAAATCAGCAACATTTAAAATTGGAGATATTCCAATACCACGGGGTAACTCAATTTTAAATGCATTTGCAGAAAATTTTCTTAAGACTCTGCATGGTCCAATTTTCTTAAATTTTAACTTCTTATACTCCCTTTCTGGAAATATTTCCTTCCTTAGGTGTGCCAAAACCAAATCTCCAACTTCAAACTTAACTTCTCTCTTCTTCAAATATGCTCTGTTCTTGTACTTTGTGTTGTTATCCTAAAACTATTGTTGTCTTCAAATATGCTCTGTTCTTGTACTAGAGAAGCTCAAAAACAAAGAAGTATGACTGGAACAATGAAAAGGACTTATAACAACTTTTCGGTTCTTGAAAATGAAGTTGAATGCTCTATTTGTAATAACTTTGGTCATGAAGACTCTGAATGCAGGAGCAGGTTCTGGAAGACAACTCAGAAGGAACAAACCTCAAATGTCAGAACATGGAGAATAAAGGAACCGCAACCAAAAAGATGTGGGATAGCCTTTTATGCAGAAGGTCAAGAAAGTCTATGGTACATTGACAGCGGATGTTCAAAGCATATGACAGGGGACAAAGAAAAACTTGAATCATATACCGCATTAGAAAAGGGAAAGAAAGTTTCCTTTGGAAACGATATCTCTGTAGCCATAAAAGGAAAAGGCGTTGCTCCGCTGAAAGAGAAGGTCAAAGCTGGAAATGTTTTGTATGTTGATGGATTGAAGCATAATCTTCTGAGTGTCAGTCAGATGTGCGATCAAGGAACAGAGTTAATATTTAGATCAAATGGATGTTGTGTTCGTGATCTTGATATAGGTGAAACAGTGATCAAAGGAAGAAGGACTCCAAATAATCTATACATATTTGAAGAAAGACAACAACAATGTTATTTGAGCAAGAATTATGAACACTGGCTATGGCATCGGAGGTTGGGGCATCTAAGCTTTCCACAAATAAGGAAAGCATGCAAATATCAGGCAGTTCGTGACCTTCCAGATATCAAAATTCCAAACAACACCATATGCAAATCATGTCAGCTTGGAAAGCAAACCAGAACTAATTTTCCTAAGAAGGAAGGATCAGCTAGCATGCCTCTTGAGCTAGTACATACAAATACATGTGGTCCATTCAGAAAAAGAACACCTCGAGGAGAAGAATATTTGATATTATTCATTGACGATTTCTCCAGGTTTGTCTGGTTAGGACTTATGAAGTACAAAGATGAAGCATTCGAAAAATTCAAATCCTTCAAAGCCTTCGCTGAAAATGAATCAGGACACAAAATTAAGTGCCTCAGATCTGACAGAGGTGGGGAGTTTACCTCGAATGAATTTTTCGATTTCTGTGAAGAACATGGGATAAGAAGAGAATTCTCTACAGCTAGAACTCCTCAGCAAAATGGAGTTGTGGAAAGGATGAACAGAACAATCCAACAAATGGCTCGTGCTATGCTTGATGAGTCAGGTACTCCCGCAACTTTCTGGGGTGAAGCTGCACATGCTGCGGTTATTATTCTCAACAAAAAAAATGTCCGAGTAAACAGCACTCAAACTCCTCATGAACTCTGGTGTGGTAAGACTCCTTCGGTGAAGCACTTCAAAATCTTTGGGAGCAAATGTTATATTAAGAATACTGATGAGCAACTTGGCAAACTTGAACCAAGAGCATATGAAGGCATTCTTCTTGGTTATTATCCACATAGCAAAGCATACAAGTGCTACAATAAAATACTTGGCAGAATTGTTGACAGCATTGATGTTGTGGTTGATGAGAAGGGATACATTCCTAGGCAAGTTCATCATGAAGACATCGAAGAAGATGAAGGCTACCCTCAAAGACAGAATGATGAAGAAGAACCTCAAGAAGAAGAAGAACCTCAAGAAGAACCAGAGGAGCAGACAAGAATAGAAGAGAAGACTCCATCCAGATATGTTCAGAAGAATCATCCAGAATCTCAGATTGTGGGGCAGAAAGAAGCAGGAGTACAAACAAGAAGAACAATTAAAGAAGCTTCAAGCTATTTGGCATTACTCTCTTCCACTGAACCAAAAAATGTGAAAGAGGCATGCAAAGATGAATGTTGGGTCAAAGCAATGGATGAAGAACTTGAGCAGATCGAAAAGAACAACACTTGGGAATTGTTTCCTAGACCAAAAGATAAGAATGTCATAGGGACAAAATGGGTCTTCAAAAATAAATTGAATGAAAATGGAGAAGTAATTAGAAACAAGGCCAGACTTGTTTGTAAAGGGTATGCGCAGCAAGAAGGAATAGATTTTGAAGAGACCTTTGCTCCTGTTGTAAGACTTGAGGCCATCCGAATGTTCCTTGCTCTCTCAAGCTTTCAAAACTTCAAGGTATTTCAAATGGACGTGAAATCAGCCTTTCTGAATGGAGACTTAGAAGAAGAAGTATATATTGAGCAGCCAGATGGTTTCATTATTGGGAATGATCCAAACCTTGTATGCAGATTGAAAAAGGCTCTCTATGGTCTCAAACAAGCTCCAAGGGCTTGGTACTATCGTTTGGACAAATATCTTCACCAACAAGGTTTTTCAAAAGGATCAGCAGATAGCAATCTCTATATGAAAGTTGAAAATAACAAATTGCTAATTCTTGTTGTTTATGTAGATGATATTATCTTTGGCAGCAATGAAGAGGCTATGAGTCAAAACTTTGCCTTGGTTATGCAGAAAGAATTTGAAATGTCATTACTTGGAGAATTGACATACTTTCTTGGATTGCAAATCCAACAAAATGAAGGAGGTATTTTCTTGTCTCAAACCAAGTACCTCAAGCAGATCTTGAAGAAGTATGGCATGGAAGATTCAAAGCCAGTATGTACCCCCATGGTTACAGGATGCAGCCTCAGTACAAATGATGAATCAGCAGCAGTTCATCAACCAACTTATAGATCCATGATTGGGAGTTTGCTTTATTTGACAGGTACCCGACCAGACATTATGCATGCAGTAGGAATTATTGGAAGATTTCAAGCCAACCCAAAGGAAACTCATCTTCAGGTAGTCAAAAGAATCTTCAAGTATCTTCAAGGGACTCAAAACTATGGCTTATGGTATCCTATAGATACAGATCTCACTCTTCATGCTTACACAAATGCAGATTGGGCCGGAAGTGTGGATGACAGGAAAAGCACAAGCAGTGGTGCATTCTTTATGGGTTCCAGATTAGTATCTTGGTTCAGCAAGAAACAGAGTTCGATTGCTTTATCTACAGCTGAAGCAGAATATGTGGCTGCGGCATCTTGTTGCACACAACTTCTTTGGATGATGCAGACCTTGCAGGATTTTCAAATCACTTGCACTCCACTTGTCTCTATCTTATGTGATAATACAAGTGCAATCAGCATTTCAAAGAATCCAGTCATGCATTCAAAGACCAAGCACATACCAATCAAGTATCACTTCCTCCGGGAACAAGTGCTTGAACAAAAGGTCAAGTTGGAGTATGTTTCTTCTAAAGACCAAGTTGCTGATATTCTCACAAAACCACTGCCCAGGGAGACTTTTGAATATCTCAGACAAAAGCTGGGAGTAGTTGATGCTTCATCCTGCTGTTGAAGCTTGTCCATTCTAAAGAAAAGTTGGTGTACGCGTGTTGTATAAGGGATATCCACGTACATACGCTGATTTATGCAGGTGAAGTCGCGTATATGGAGTTCTGAACAGCAAGGGCAGATTCTGGTTGGAGAAGGTCTGAGATGGGTATGACAGAGTCTTTCAGGCACATTTTCAGGGGGAGCAGCAGGCACAGTTTCAGGGGGAGCAGCTTAAAGTCTAATAAAGCATTGTTGGCATTTAGATGCTTTTGGTCCTAGTTCACAACTGTTGTTGGTTTCAGGAGAAGGAGCACAGAAGGAAATCTTGGTTGCTGATCTAAAAGATGATTATCAGATGCTGCTGGTGACTTTCATAAGTCTTGGTCTAGATTTTTCGTCTCTATGTCATGTATCTCTTTTGTGATATTTCTTCTATGGTGTCAAGGTCATGTAACGGCCTATGTTGGTTTCCCCACTATGCCTGGGATGAATGATGTAATGTAATTGGTTGTTATATGTAAGTTTCTGATGTATCCCCTCTTGGTTGGGAGTATGGATGTATATATTGAGTCTTTTGGTGATAGGAAGGTCCTTTATGATGTATAAGTCTTGGTTCTTTTGAAGAACATCTTTTGCAGATCTTGCCTACAGTCAGGGGGAGCATGTTCAGCACAGCAGAGCAGAGATATCAGCATGTACTCAGGGGGAGCACAGCCCTTTGCCCTTGATGACAAAGGGGGAGAATGATTCTAAGGATCTTGGGGTTGCCATCAAGTCCAAAGGGGGAGATTGTTGGCATTTTGGCACAGGTGTGGCGCTACGGTACAGGTGTTGTCCTTGATGGCAACTCTCTTTGAAGACAGATCTCAGTCCAGACTACAAGAATGAAGAGAAATTTCTTATACGCAGGTTCATTAAGCCCAAGTTGCGTATACACGCAGGTACGCTACATACCAAGTCGCGGATACGCAGTCTCGCTATATACGAAGTCGCGTATACACGCAGTTTCATGAACAGAAAAGTGCGTACGTGTCGAGAAGCTTTCTTTTGGTCCGTGGTAGTTAGTCCTCGGTACTTGAGCCTATGTTTTTTGACCAAGGTATCTCGACAGTCGTGTTGATCCCAAGTTTTGAAGTTGATGGTATTGTGTTACTATGGTTTTGGACCGTGGTATTGTGAAGGGCCTAAGGCTATATAAGGAGAAGAAGATCATTAGGAAAGTGCACTGAAAAAGTCTTGAATATCTGAAAAAGAAAGAGATCTCGTATGCAGGTTCTGGGTTGCTTGATCTAAGCTAAGGAGAGATCACACCGGTTGATGGAAGACTAGATCTAAGGATAGATCGGGATCAAATGGTTTGAAATGAACTATCGGTATATGGTTGATTACGCATATTTTTAGATCTGCATACTGACGCAATGTTATGTTCTGAGTATGACTGATGTCTGGTACAGCTGCAAGTTATGAGAAATTATTTTTAGATCTGTACGCAGGTTGTCTTTGGTAAAAGCGCGTGTATACGCGGGTTGATTGAAGTAGCGTATATCTTTTGAAGCTTAATTTTTGGGGTTGCAGTTGGGTCTGACTGTTATTGCAGAAGTTCTGTAGTCTGCTCTGTGTTCTGGTGACTGGGTGTTGACAGGGTTTCAGTGGTTCAGTGATTCAAAGATTGATGATGCTAGTATTGGTTGTTTTATGCTTCAATGATTTGTGAATGAATCGTGGTCTTCAGATTGTAATGTTGTGCTTCAGGAGTATCCAGTCTGAAAATTGATGAAAAGTGGTACCTGAAGGAAAGAAGATTGTAGGCCAGCACCTACGTACTAGTATCTTAGCTAGTACAAGAGAAAAGGGGGTTGGAGCTCCCTTCCAAGAGAGTTTGGAAAACGAGAGAAGGTTTTAGCCTTCTGCAGGTTGTAGCCTGCGTACTGGTATAAGGCTGCACCAGTACAAAAGATTGTAAACTGAAGTTTCTTATTAAAGAAAGATAGAGACAACTTGCAGCAGGTGGTTTTCACCCACATTGGGTTTCCACCTTATATCATGGTGTTCATGTGTGTGGCGTTTGTGTGATGATCTGTTCTGTTATACTACATCTGTTTACTTTTAATATGGTTAATAATGTCCTGATGCATTTACTGAAGATAAACTAACTGAATCATAAGATTTCTGGTTATACGCTGGTTGCTTTAGACACAGTAGCGTGTACACGCTGGTTCACTTAACTGAAGTAGTGTATATGTTTCTGAGTATTGAAAAAGTTTTATTGATCTGATAATACTGATTCACCCCCCCTCTCAGTATTATTTCCAACACAATGTGCAAATCCCATTGCTGAAACAGCCCGTGATTTGGATTTTTAGATTCGGCAGCAATAGGAAGAGGTCATCGAATGAGCTGTTACACTGGACGTAACAACTATATTCAAAAGTCGACATTGTCACAACCATTGTAATAACATTTTGTTAATGGAATCAGTTATCCTATTCTAGCATATCAGGTCAAAAACAAGATTTATAATGTAATCAATTGTAATAGATGTCTCCTCTTTAAAAAGAGGAGACATTAACATTAGACAGGACATAGAGAGATTACGGGAAGTTCTAGCTGGGAGTAAAGGAACTTAAATCTTTTTGTAATATGATACTTTGACAGATGAATAAAATATTGTTCTGAGCATTCCTTTTTAGTTCCGTTCTCTGGGGAATCTTGTGCGAAGGAAAGAGCCCACCTTCATCACAAGATTCACCTATTAATTTCTGTAGTGTGTTATGTATTATTTTTGCATTCATGCCTTGTTAATCTCTGTTTGCTGAATTTACTTATGCGTTATTGAAACTCTATAGTTATTGTTGAAACTCTGTTTCTACTTGGTCATTGCACCGTTTCCATAAATTCATTCATAAGTGATCAATGATTATTTTAATTGGTTTTCCAGAGTGAGTTTGTGAAGCATGGTAATCAGAAACAGGTGCTGAAGACTCCTGCTTGAGGAATAGGGTCCTGTTCTCTGTTAGAGCACAACTAGTCTTTTCCTTTGCAAATCGATTTCCTTTCCTAGATTTTTCTTTTTAAATGTAATCTAGGATTCCTTTGATCATTGTCTACAATAGAGATATTGTTTCTACTGTATCTCAAAGTAGAACTTTAGTTTGTTTAAAGCAAGGTGAGATTAGAGTAATTGGTACTGCAACTTTTCATTGCTTTTGGGATTGAGCATATACAGTGTGTGATTGCCTCTAAAATAAACAGACTTCCATGGGTTGACAATTCATGTAGCACTGGTTGTTTAAATTGATAAGCAATTAAAGTGACCAACATTTTGGCGCCATTGCCGGGGAAGGCAATTGTATATTTCAAAATCATTAATGTTTTTCTTTTAGATATGTAGAATGCATGAGAGGACGCAAGAAAACCAACCATACAGGTTGCAAGGGCAAAGGAGGAGGAAGAAAGACATTTATTGACGATATCATATCAAAAGCTGAAACTTCTTAGAGGCTAAGCTCTCGGAAGCCAAAGCCTCAGCTATCCCTTCAAACAAACTATGAAACAAAGGAAGTTGTTGGCCCTGAAAAGGTTGAGGAACCAGTAGAAGACATTGAGGAACCTGTCGAAGAAATTGAGGAACCAATTGAATATGTTGAAGAGCCAACATAAAACATTGAAGACAGAGCGAGTGCAGCAGGAGAACAACCAATGGAAGAGAACAATGAAGGATTCTCTGGTGGAGGATAGGTAGGACCTGAAGGAAGAGATGAGAATTCTCTCTCTACCTTGGGATTTCCTATTGGTGATCTTCCCAAAGGGGCAACTCCCATGAAGAATATCCCACTTTCGGCCTTACCTAACTTCCATGGTTTATCTTCTGAAGATCCTGATGAGTTTCTTTTTGAGTTTGATATATTATGCAGAAGTTATTATTATGTTACTAATGCTCAAAAATTGAAGCTGCTTCCAGCAACACTAAAAGGAAATGCACTAAGATGGTTCATGAGTCTGGGAGGCCATGTAATCACAACATGGGAACAGATGAAACAAAAGTTTCTGCTCAAATATCAAGACTACTGCCAGACAAGAGAAAAAAGGGAGGAATTATTTAAGGTGGTACAAAAGGAGGACGAAAATCTGGAAGACTTTGTGGAAAGGCTACAATATAATCTGCAGAGATCTAATCATCCCGATGTAAGTAAAGATATTCTTAAAACAATATTATTGAAAGGGGTGAGGGATGATTGTCTAGACATGTTAAATATGCTTGGTAAAGGAGACATATCTAAAGAATCATATGATGAAATTTTTAACCTCTGCAAAAGATGTTCAAGAGGCGCTGCAAGGAATAGATCAAACAGCAAGGATAATGCATATTCAAGAGTTCAAAAATTAGCCAGTGGGGGAGCAACAAGAGCTAAAATAGGTAATTTACTTGAGGAATTTAAAACTGAAATGTTAAGTTCTTTTGCTTCACAGATTGACACCTTGCAGGTTAAGAAGAAACAAGCAGAAGCAGAAGGTGATTTGGCTATCTTTTGTTCCAAATGCAGAGATAAACACCCACTAAGGGAATGCCCATTGGACAAAGTACCAATTTGTACCCTTTGTCAGAGGGATCATGAAACACAACAATGTCCTTCTTTACCAGGAATAAAAGCAGCATTGCAACCAACCGAAGAAGAAGCTGAAGCAGTCTATCTACTGACACAGAGAAGGTAATGGCAACCACGAGGACAAGGTATGAACTCTAATATGCCATTTTCTAATCATTGGAACAATTATCCTTCTTTTAATCAAGCATATTACCCTCCCTTTAACGAGATGCAATACCCACCCTTCAATCAAATGAATTACCCACCCATGCAACAACCAAACCCTCCCTTTGTAGACCCAGCAATGTGGACTCCTTGGCCTCCACAACAACAATCTTACTTTAATCAATGGAATCCAAACTGGAGGGGTTAGCAACTCTTGTTTCCAAATCAATTTCCTCAGTTTCAGCAACCACTCCATCTACCATCAGGTGCTCCACCAAATAATCAAACGATGAGACCCCAGCTACCTGTACAACCAAACCCTAACCCCAATAATAAAGCTGTGCAAGCTATTGATATTTAGAACCAGCCTATAGTTTATGTTTTCCCTGCGCAGTGTAATGATATTCACTTACGATATGGGAAAATAGTCGAACCTATTATTGATGATATTACCTCTTCTGATTCTGATAAAGAAGAGATAAAGAACAATAATTCACGTAAGGAAATACAACCACCCTCTAATAAGGGTGCTGAAATAGCAGAGCCACCATTCCCTGAGCGTTTAGCTTTGACTAAAACGCCCGAGCCACCTGCTTTCAATCTTTTGGGGGAATTACAGAATCTTTATGTTAAAATTCCACTTTTACAAGCATTAAGAGATGTACCAATTTATGCCAAAACTATGAGAGATATTTGTATTAAGAAACCTGGTAGGAAAGCTAAAGATCCCCTTACAATTCATGTTATGGGTGATCTATCAGCATTAATGTCCGGAAAAGCTCCTCCTGTTAAATATGGTGATCCCAGCCATCCTATTGTTACAGTTCATATTGGAAAAACTATCATTTCACGAGTTCTGGTAGATTTAGGTGCTGCTATATATATTATGACTCTTGAAACTTCACAACTGTTACAGCTGAAGAATGTGATCAGAGAGACACCAACCATTCTAGAGTTAGCTGACCGTTCTATAATCAAACTGGAAGGAGTCATTGGAGACCTAATCATCTCAGTTGAGTTGTGGAATTACCTAGCTGACTTTGTGGTATTACAGACTAAAACAAAGTTGGGGGGACATCCTCTAATTCTGGCAAGGCCCTGGTTGGCCACAGTCGATGCCTTTATCAGCTTTAGATCTGGTTCAATGACAATTTCTAATGGATGTGAAACCAAGCAGCTTACTTTCTACCCTCATGCCACACCTATGATTAATGATAATTCTATATGGCTGGACTATGATGATGATGCTACTCAACCTATTTTGACTATCGGACAAGCTTTAAGCCTTAAAGACACCACTGAGGATGAAGTAATTAATAATTTTATTTGTGAACCCTCCTCGGTCACTTTTGAAACACATAATCAGTTGACTGCAATTTTGAAATATGATACCCAGGAAAAGCTTAAATCTGAAGATCTACCTCAAACATCAACTACCATCTCCTCTAAAATCATAACAATAGAAATCGAACCTAGCAAGACATTGAACATAAACACTAACTTGACAGATGCTGAAACACAGCAATTAATGAAGTTACTTCATGAAAATAAGGAAGCATTCGCATGGGATTATACAGATATGAAGGGAATCTCTCCTGAATTATGTACTCATCGCATCTACATCAAGGAGGGTTTCCGACCAATCTGTCAACCCTAGCGACGAATGAATCCCAATTTGAGGGAAATTGTCAAAGAAGAACTTCAAAAATTGCTTAATGCATGGTTTATATATCCCATATCTGATAATGAATGGGTTTCTCCATTGGCAATAGTATCTAAGAAAAACGGGAAATGGAGGGTGTGTGTAGATTATAGAGCCTTAAACAAAGCCACTCAAAAGGATCACTTTCCCTTGCCATTCATTGATCAGGTGTTAGATAGTTTGTTAGGGAAGAAATTCTTCTCCTTTTAAGATGGTTTTAGTGGGTATAATCAAATCAAAATTGCACCCCAAGACCAAGATAAAACCACTTTTACTAGTCCCTGGGGAACTTTTGCCTATAGAGTTCTCCCATTTGGACTATGTAATGCACCAACAACCTTTCAAAGAGTAGTGATAGGAATCTTTTTTGATATGCTTAATGACTCTATGGAGATATTTATGGATGATTTTACCCCTTATGGTGTATCTTTTGAGGATTCGTTACAAAACCTTGAAGAAGCACTTAAACGTTGTGTACAAGCTCACCTTTCCTTAAGTACTGAAAAATGTCATATGATGATGAATAAAGGAATTGTACTTGGACACTTTATTTCATTTCAAGGAATTTAGGTAGATCCATCCAAAATACAAGTAATTCAGAACCTTCCTATTCCTAGAACACAAACTGATGTAAGAAGTTTTTTAGGACATGCAGGATACCATAGAAGATTTATCAAAAAAATTTCCAAAATAGCTTCTCCTTTGTTTGTGTTACTTATGAAAAATGTTGAATTCAAGTGGATTGATCTTTTCCAAAAAGCATTTGATGAACTCAACTATCAGCTATCCACAGCTCTTATTTTAAGGGGACCTGATTGGGCACTTCCCTTCCATATATCCTCTGATGCTTCAGATACTGCAATTGGAGTTGTCTTGGGACAAGAGGAAAACCATCTTCCTTATGCTATCTACTTCATTAGTAAGAATATGACTCCTGCTAAGCTTAATTACACAGTTACTGAAAAGGAATTTTTAGCAGTCATTTATGCCATTAAAAAGTTTTGACATTACATTACTGGTTACTCTACTTTTGTCCATACTGACCACTCGACTATTAAGTATTTAATGAACAAATCTGTCACAAATGCCCGAGTTACCAGGTGGCTATTATTATTGCAAGAGTTTGATATTAGAATTGTAGATTGACCAGGTAAAGAAAATGTAGTTTCTGATTTCCTTTCTCAGTTAAAAGCTGATGATAATACTCCAGTAGATCATTCCTTTCCTGATGAATATTTATTTGCAGTATCTGCTCACTCACCTTGGTATGCAGACATTGCCAATTATCTGGTTGTAGGAAAGTTACCATCACACCTATCACATCGAGAGAAAAGAAAGATCATTCAAAAAAGTGCTCGGTATAGCTGGATAAGTGGGTGTCTTTTCTATACAGGACTTGATCATGAAATCCGGAGATGCATTAGAGAAGATGAGGTTTATGATATACTAAAAGCTTGTCATGATGGCCCTTGTGGAGGGCATTTTGCTGATAAGAGAACGACACATAAAATTCTCAGGATGGGTTATTATTGGCCCTCACTCTTCAAGGATGCAAAGAAATATGTTTGGGCCTGCGACAGCTGTCAGAGAATGGGTCAACCGAATCATAGAGATGAAATGCCATCGAATCCCCAGGTAATACTTGAACCCTTTGAAAGATGGGCTCTAGACTTTGTAGGGCCCATTAATCCTCCATCCAATCAAAGAGTTTACATATTGGTTTGTACAGATTATATGACTAAATGGGTGGAGGCTAAAGCACTTATTAGAGCTAATGAAGAATCTGTTTTAGCTTTTCTATTCGAAGAAATATTTGTTAGATTTGGAGTGCCTAGAGAGCTTGTTACAGATGGAGGACCTCCTTTTAATTCTCATGGTTTTAAAGCCACCCTTCAAAAATATCATATTCATCATATAATCACTACACCATACCACCCCCAAGCCAATGGGCAAGTGGAGAGTACAAACAAAGTCATAGAAGCCATTCTAACAAAAACAGTGAAGGAAAACAAGAAGGATTGGTCTCAAAGGCTCCCTGAAGCACTATGGGCTTACAGAACTACCTGGAGGAATACTACAGGATTTTCTCCCTATGAATTGGTTTATGGTAAAAGTGTTGTATTTCCTGTGGAATTTGAAATTAAAACCTTAAGAATTGCTTTAGCTGTTAACCTTGATCTGACTGATGCACAGACAGCCAGGTTGCAACAGCTTCAGGAATTGGATGAAAAGAGGTTAGATTCCATTCATCAAACAACTATGATCCAACAACAAAGGACAAGGTGGCATGATAAAACCATCAAGCATAAGCAGTTCCAAAAAGGTAATTGGGCTTTATTGTATGATTCTCGGTTTGAAAATTTTCAAGGGAAACTATGTACAAGATCGTTGGGACCTTACGAAATAGATACTATTTTTCCCAATGGAACAGTAAGGCTCCTAACAATTGATGATTCTAGAACACCATTATTAGTAAATGGTCATCGGCTCCGTCTGTACCAGTGACCCATTTCCAAAGAGGATTTTAAGGCCACTTGCATGGCAGATTCACATTATCTCTTTTTGGGGGAGCCTGCTGCCCCTCATTTCCATTAATTTCTACATTGTATTTTTAGCATTAGATTAGATTTCTAAACTAATAATCCCTGTCAAGGGTTGGCATGTGGCAATTGACTATTATACAGATTCCAAATTAAGGAAAGGCTGATTGAAAAGGACGATCCTACTACAAGCAGATCCAAGCTTCATCTTGAAGCATTGTCATCTCATTTCAATCCATCCATAGTTCATTTCCCCATCTTTCAGTAACATTTCCATCATTTCCCCTCCTTCCTCTTTCCCATGTTCCCATCATTTTTCAGCAACATTTTTCCTATTTTCCTCATCAATGAGATAGTACCTTTCAACAACATTTTCCCTATCTTTCCCATCCCTGGAATAGTATTCTTCAACAAAATTTTCCCTATCTTTCCTATTGCTGAAACACCATCCTTTACCCATTTTCCTGTTGCTGAAACACTATCTTTTACTCATTTTCCCGTTGCTGAAACACCATTTCTTTTTCAAAAGACATAATCACACAACACTTTCCGTCATGAAAATCACTTCTTCTATTTTTATGCTAATTTTGTCCTCTCACTGCCTTCTCCTATAACTATACAAAGCTTAAACAAAATCACCCTCATACTCCAAAAGCTTCTTCCATGACTATTGATGATCTATTGTCAACAAGCACTGTATTTTTCGAAATATGGATTAAAGGTAAATATGAGGTATGTAAATATTATGTGTAAATACTATTAAACTATAGTTGAATGAGAAGATTATGTCATAATTACCATGATCCCCATACATTTAAAGCTATTATTTCAGACGTAGTTGGGGGGGAATACCAAGATTATACGCCATCATTTCACAGCAAGCCAATTACCGTCATTATTTTACCCACTATCACGTCTTATCACCTCGCCTCTGCGTTGTTACTCCATGTTCTCATTTGCAAAATTCACTCTATCCGCAGTGTGGTAACTAGGTTTTTGACTGTGCATTTTACCGAAGCTGGTTAATTATGGGAGGACCTGCTATTTGACATGAGCCCTGCTCAATAGCTCTACTTGAATTACATCCAGAGGTATATCAGATTTTTCAGTGGGCAAGCTGGGTAGATTATTTTCAGAGGCTTCAGGGATTCGATCCACAATAGGTCCTTGAATTTGCACGTAATCTATGGGAGGGCCATTCTACTGTTCAGGGAGTTCGAATTCCGGTCACAGAGCATGACATAGCACAGGTTTCAAGCCTGCCGGTCACTGGCATTCGATGGTTCAGTTGTAAGCATATCATTCTGAATGCACAAATGGATTTTCTCCTGCCAGGAGAATAGGTCGAGCCAAAAGGCCAGGGTGTCTGACTTCACTCATTACCACCTCCATGGCCAACAGTTGTTGAATTCGTCAAGCATTATCTCACTTGTGAAGGTTGCTACCAGGTAGTCTATCAGCATGACTTTGTCTTGTTAAATCATTTGAGACATGGTCGACTGTTGAATATTCTGTATTATTTACATGAGTGTCTAAGGAATATGTCACATTACTGTAGACAGGTAAATTTCCCACTCCTTTCCCTCACCCATCACCATCTTGTCCAGCTACTAATTCAGAGCGGTTTTTCTCAACAAGTTCCCCCTCTTAATAATCCACCCCTAGACCCTGAGCAGGCTGCTGAAATTCCTTAGAAAGTTGCTGAAAATCCTCAAGAAGTTCTTGAAAATCCCCACGAGCAGCAACCCGAGAACATTCCTGATCCCCGAGAAATTCCACCAGCAGAATTAGTCAATCCAATTGACCCTCCCACCACATCAACTCCATCCCACAATTTAGCAAAATCATCTAATCCTACCGTTCATATTCCTAGTGATGATTCTAAAGATAACCTTCCCATCGCTATGCTGAAAAGAAAAAGGCAATGTAAGACCACTTTCCTACCAAAAAGGTGAACAAGGGCCTCAACTAAACAAGCTACCATTTCTCATAGCCCTCCCCCTCAGAAGAAACCCACTTGTAAAAGGAAAATTACTACTCTCCCTAGCTTTTTACCCCAAAGACGAATGAGGGCGTCAACTGAAGCGCAACTATTGCCACCATCCTAAATTCCCCACCTATTCATCTCAAACCCCATACCCCACCGCGGTCCCAAGTCCCCAAATCTTTACCTGTCTCACCCTCGGGCACTGAAACAGAAGAACCAGATGCCTAGGAATTTTACGACATCATTTCTTTCAGAATAAGTAGCTATCACACAAGAACCAGCTGCTGATCCACAGAATCTGGATGCCCAGGATGTTCCACAACACATAGCTGCTACACAAGAACCAACTGCTGATATACAAAACCTGGATACTCAAGATGTTGTACATGACATAGCTGCCACACAAGAGCCAGCGACTCATTGAGTAGCTACCACACAAGAACCAGCTGCTAATATACAAAACCTGGATGCTCACAATGTTGCACATGAACTCTAGCAAAATCATATATACTCAAATTGGGAAGCCTTAGAGCAAGTACTCCAGTAGTCTCGCGCACAGAGGAAAGAGAATAAAGAGCTAAAGAGTAAACTGTTCCTTATGTTTGATCTTGTTCACAAATTATTAGCTACCAGGAAACCATCTTCCAATTATACACTTTTTGTTGTAGAACGCCTAGTGTTCTTTCAGATAAAAGAAATTAAAAATGGGAAATCTCATGAAGTATCTACACCTGAGCAGTTTGTGGAAACTTTCACAGAAGTATCCACCACTGATCAACATTTTCTCTGTGAGATGTATCTCCACAATGAGACTATCCCTGAAAATAGGAAGATCAATCTTAACCCTTTGGTTGGTGATGTTCAAATTAGGGCATTTGCCTCTTCCCTGGCCAATCAGATCACATGGTAGACTGCCCTCCTTGCAGCAAAGCATAATGAGGACAACTGTCTCCTGTGGATTCGATCAGAGCCACAAAATCCTACCATTTTCATTTGGGAATATTCTCAATTCTTGAAAGAACCAGGGATGGTTGAACACATTAGGCAACTACAAGCAATAGTTTTATAGGACTGCCAACATTTTGCTAAGACTAAGGAAGCTGCCACCTTAAAAGCAAAGAACTTATTCTAGCAATAGTCCTCTAAGGAAAGGCAGGAGTATAACCTCTTTAGTCCCCCTAATCTTGAAGCAGCAATTTCAAGGGTACCTGACTATATCAGATGTGTTCAGCAATGTGCTGAAAAATGGATAGGATATCATTTTCGTTTTCCTCTTCTATGGATGCTAGCACAAGAATATAAGGCTCATTACAAGTTGACTAAAAAGGAAGAAGCAGTAGCATGGCAGAGGATACAAAATGTGCATGGGTTCAAATATCTAGCTGAAAATACCTTCTATAGTTACTGTTTAAGTAATTTTCACTCCAAGGCCCAGTACCCCGACTAGGATTCAAAGTAAAAGTTGCATGAGGACATGCAACCCTTTCAATTTGGAGGGATGTTAGGACCCTACATTGTCCCTTTTTGCTCATATATTTTTCTCTCATTCCATCCTTTTTCAATCCATAATTAAAGCCCATGATATTACTTTAATCCATTTTCCAAAGGCATATAACATTTCTTCTCATTACTATATGTTTGATTTGTTTTACATACAATTTTACCTTACCTTCATAATTAATCGTTGATCAGATAGTTGCTGAAATAGTTTTGAAGACTGCAGATTTATCATTGCGGTCTACGTTGCTGAAACAATTAGAACAATGCGCAAATCCCATTGCTGAAACAGCCCGTGATTTGCATTTTTAGATTCGGCAGCAACAGGAAGAGTTCATCGAAGGCGCTGTTACACTGGCCGAAACAACTATATTCCAAAGTCGGCATTGTCACAACCATTGTAACAACATTTTGTTAATGGAAGAATCGGTTATCCTATTCTAGCATATCAGGTCAAAAACAGGATTTATAATTTAATCAATTATAATAGATGTCTCCTCTTTAAAATGAGGAGACATCAACATTAGAGGGGACATAGAGAGATTATGGGAAGGTCTAGCTGGGAGTAAAGGAACTTGAATCTTTTTGTAATATGATACTTTGACAGATGAATAAAATACTGTTCTAAGCATTCCTTTTTAATTCTGTTCTCTGGGCAATATTGTGAGAAGGAAATGGCCCACCTTCATCACAAGATTCCCCCATTAATTTCTGTAGTGTGTTATGTATTATTTTTGCATTCATGCCTTGTTAATTTTTGTTTGCTTAATTTACTTATGCGTTATTGAAACTCTGTATTTATTGCTGAAACTCTGTTTCTACTAGGTCGTTGCATTGTTTCCATAAATTCATTCACAGGTGATCAGTGATTATTTTAATTGGTTTTCCAGAGTGAGCTTGTGAAGCATGGTAATCAAAAACAGGTGTTGAAGATTCCTACTTGAGGAATAGGGTCTTGTTCTCTGTTAGAGCGCAACTAATCTTTTCCTTTGCAGATTGATTTCCTTTCCTAGATTGTTCTTTTTAAATGTAATCTAGGATTCCTTTGACCATTTTCTGCAATAGAGAGATTGTTTCTGTTGTAACTCAAAGTAGAACTTCAGTTTGTTTAAAGCAAGGTGTGATTAGAGTAATTGATACTGCAACTTTTCATTGCTTTTGGGATTGAGCATATACAGTGTGTGATTGCCTTTGAAATAAACAGACTTCCCTGGGTTGACAATTCATGTAGCACTGGTTGTTTAAATTAATAAGCAATTAAAGTGACCAACAAAGGAAAGTATACAAATGAGATACTACAAAGATTATGCATGGAGAGTTGCAAACCCATGGAGACACCTCTAGTGACCAACTAGAGGAAGGAGGATGCCACATTATGTGAGGAAGTGGATGATACCATTTATCGGAAGCTAGTGGGTTCACTGATGTAACTTGTGAACACACAACCAAATATGTGTTATGCAGACAACATTTTGGAGAGCAACTAAGCATGTTCTATGGTATGTCAGAGGCACTACCGAGTTTTGACTATAGCACAGACGGACATAGGGAGTGAAGTTGTGTGGCTTCAGAGATGCAGATTGGGCGAGAAATCCATCAAACTAAAAGAGTACATCAAGTGGAATTTTCAGTGTTGGGTCCACATCGATTTCCAAGTACAGGAGGAAGAAAATATTTTTGGTGCTTAGATCAGCAGAAGGAAAATACATGTTGGCACGTCGAACAGCGTGTGAGGCGATCTGGATGAGTAAGTGTTGAGGCAATTATATGAAATATATATCACCACAATATTAAATTATCAACCAGGGATTCATAATTAGTAGAGATGATACACTATATGTGTTGATAACAAATAAGTTTCTATGTCTGATGAGTATATCCTAGATAGAAAGCATTCAAAACTAAGACAAATTTCGATCCCATGCCATTAGTAGGAAAAAATAAGAAATGAAATCTTAATCAGAATCTAATCTAAAATTTTCTTTCTCAGGTAACAAATATGTTCATTTACAGGCTCATGAAATGAAAATATGGATTCAACATTGTTTTCCCATAGCAACAGATTTCAATTAACTTACTGCAATCAAGCATCAAACAATCAATCATTTCTAATCTAACTAGTTCTAAAGGAAGCCATATATTCTTGTACAACAAATGTTAAGTATGAAAAGAGTCTTCACATCACAGCACATGTAGGTGAATGGTGAGATCTCTGTTCTTAACTCTTCCTGTTCCTTCAAATTAGAATTCAACACCTAAACCTACATCCTAAGAAATAAGTTTTCATTCATAAAACTAATGAGTTATCACTTAGAATAATAGCTTACTTTCATATGATCAAAACTGGAATCATATCAAACACTCTGAAATTGAATTATAACACTAAATCACTCTCACACATAAAAAGAAACCAATATTCACAATAAGTGTAATAAAAAATTACCTTGATTTCTTCGGTGAGCCCTTGTCGACCTACCAAGGAAAGCTGGAAGAATTTACAGAACTAAAGAATCCACCAACATATTGAACTCATCAATTTCGGCTCATATTATTGATTTCAAAAGAAATGATTACAAGAATCAAGTCTCGAGCATAATAGTAAAGTTAAAACTCTGTCTCTCACTCTAACCGCAACTATTTGGCTTACTGTCTTGTTCACTGTCTCATTGTCTCTAACTAGCTGGTGCAACAGAATCAATGGTTTAATAAAAATCCACAATGGATCTTTACAACCCAACAATCGGATCTCAATTGACAGATAAATCACCCCGCCGATCAACCCCTTTCCTTAACACTTTGCCTTTCCCTATTGGAACTCCAAAAGCCTTTGAAAAAGGCTTAAAGAATGCTTTTCCCCTTTATAAGAAAATATATAATTATCACCGCAGATCCGGATCTGACCGATCAGACGGTCGGGATCCAATCGCAATATCGGCGGTCGGCAGGCACAAGCACCTGCTATCGGCGCTCTCCCTTGGTACGATGCGATATTGCTATCGCTATCGGTGATTTGTAATGGCACATAACAATATACATAAACCCACTCTGATATGCCAATGTGATACCAATCGACGATCAGGAGTCGCAAGGGTTGGACTACTCCACTTAAGTGATGTGATAATGCCCACCGGACCCGATAACACTAAACACCCAATTATATAAACTTTCAAATCTGCCCTTTCAAATCCGCTAAGTGTTTTAGCGTGACTTCCTTTGCAATGCCTTTCGCGATGCGATATGGGAAATACACATAGGCCCGACACGAAGGGGTTACACAGACCCGATATCAATAACACTTCTGCCTATAACAGTTGAAGTCTGGATCTCTATTTAAACTGAGTCTTAGCCCGATACTTAGTGTATTTGGGTATTTTTGCCCACGGAACCAAATTTATGAAGTTCACTCACCAATTGATCCTTCAACACAACAATCTCATTAACCAACAAGAAAACACAGGCCAACATCAATATTTAGACACAAAGAAAAGAAATCAACATTCAAAGCCTCTGCAGGCTGTTCAATAAGTCTTTCATGCCACACTGTTTTATTACAAATAAAACAATACAGAGTCTTGGTCTAAGGCTAGATTACACAGGAAAAAGACCTCTGTCTCACAATGCATTCCAAAACTCACTCTATGCCTTGCTCCACTCAGCAACCCTCTCTTTTCGCTAATTACATTTTCTCCTTTTATCACTCAAATAATTCCTCTAACAATATCTAACAACAATCTTCTATTCTTAAGAGATCTAACAGCAAATCATCTATTTCTTAGCTCTCCTTCACACCTATGCTGACAACTCTATCTCTAAATCTAAAATAAGATAGTCTCAACTTATTACAATAATGAATTATAACAAATTATTTGATAGATCCAACCCTCTCAGTAAAAACTAGTTTTGACCCAACAGTCAATGAATTTCAACTTGTTTAGCCACAACATGTGAACAAGTTTTCACATTGTTGGCTAATCCCGATGCTCCTGCATCACTAGCTAGCTAACACCTATCATCGACAAGCCTTCTCTTATAGAAGAATGGTAATTACATTCAATGTGAACATATGTGATCAAATCATTAAAAAATTATACAGTTCACTTTTTTTACATGTTCAGCTTCATCCTCATGATACGCAATGCATGAGTGATGAACCATATCTTTAATTTTCCATAAAAATTAATGCGTCGAACATAGTCTAAGAATCTATGTGACCCAATCCATATAGTTAGAGAGTACAATGATTCAACTATTTCATTCATACTAAAAAGAAATAATAAAAACCATGCTTAAAATATAAATTACCTCATATATACACAAGAATGCTAAAAGTCATGTTTTTTAAGAAGGTAGAAAAATGGTGAGTAGATTTCGAGGTAAAGTTGGTCAAAAATACAGGGAAATATGGGGTATGAAAGGCATAATAAAGGAGACTCAACAAAAATATACTTTTTGGATTGTTTGGTCAGATGATGGATCCAACTGTGATCTACTAAGATAATCAGAGTTGCATCAAGCTCTCTGAGAATCCTATTTTTCATAATCGATCCAAGCATATAGATATCTGGTATCACCATTTATGGGATTGTGTGTAGATTTAGATAATGTTCTTGCAATGTATTCCAACAGAGGAAAAAGATGCTAAAATTTTGAAAAAGGCCTTGTTAAGAGGAAAGTTCAAGTTCCACAGGCGCAACATAGGGGTGGTTGATAATCCATTTCTTACTGAGAGGGAGTGTTGAAAAATGCAGCAAGAAACTCTCAATTTGTTTTTTCCTTGATTAAATTGAGAAAATTCAAATTTCCACATCAGCGAACAACTTGGATGATGCTAACTTGTGTTACATGGCTTGTGTCACCTAGTTTACTCAGGAAATTTGAGTTGGAGGAATTAGATTTCAGTTCAGCATGTGTGATTGCAAATTTGTAGCAATCAAGGTGAGTTATCTCAGGTTGTTTTTAGTTAAACTGGTTTCAACCTTTGGAGGAACTAGTGGAAGGTCGATTAAGCAGTGGACTTTAGTCAAACTCAGTGATCATCTAGTTAACTAATCAATCAACCCAAAATAGCTAGTGAATGAAGAGAATTTGAGTTACCCAGTTAAGGTGGAGATTCCAATGAAATGTAACATTAGTTGTAGAATAGTCTTGAGTGTGCAGGTGATGTATGTAGTCTAAATATCATCCTAAAGCATTTTTGCAATCAATTTGAGGAATTTCCCAAATAATAGGGGCCTAATTTCTCAAGGAATAGGAAATAGGAGCTCAAGAAGAGGAAAAATTTGAGCTCAAGCAGAGAGATAGGTGATGCACTTGTAGGGTGTGCTCATTTTAACAAAGCAATTGTAATACATCTTATTCTCTTGATTTAATGCAAGCAAGCATTGGAGTTTTTAGTAGTTTTCTTTCCTCGGGAAAAATACTTGTTGCATACATGTGTTATTTATTATTGCATGTCTAAAATATTTTTTATGGATTGTGAATTAATGTCCCAAGAGTAGTAGAGTAGGTTTGTGTCTTGTGATTTTGATTAAAACTTCATGAGCAATTGCAAATCTACATCTTAATTTCTACAGTCTGGGAATGAGCAAAGGGAGGGCATTCCCAACTTCCAATTTCTCCCATGTGAGGATATGGAAGCCAATGTAGCACTCAACGCCTTCCCACACCATTGAAACTTACTCAACCTTAAAATTAGTGATTCAAAAATTATGTCAATGGTGAATCTAGGTACATTCAGATCTTTAATGCACAATGAATTAACAACGAGCCTTGGAATCCACCATTGATGGTGTTGGTAGTGCCATCGCTTAGAGAAAAGGTTTTTTAATTGAAATTAGAATGTTGGAAGTTCATTTTCCTTTTTGATTGAGTGATTTAGATGGCTCTAAAGTCAATATAAATAATTTTGTGGTCTCGAGCATTATTCGATTTCTATGATATTAATATTAAAGAAAGGATTAGGCACTCCTACCTTGGTCCCCCCATTCATCTTGTTATTTCCAGGCAAGCAAACATTGTTTCTAATCAAGTTATCAATGAGGGAAAGAAGATTTGATAAGAGAGTGGGTGAATATGGTTCTTTGCTAATATCCCCTCTTCAACTCTTCACATTGCCAACATAGGATTCACTGATATATGCTACATAAATTCAATTTATATCTTTGGTTCCTGTTTACAATACACATAGTTTATTCTAGTGTAAGATTCACCTAACTGTGAGTGCTCTCTTTCTCATGTTGGTTGGATTTCTCTGTACCTATTGTTTCTCACCCGTCGAATGGTTAATTTGGCTATCTCAAGATAGCCAAAAAGTGTTGCTTCTTTTTATTTTTTGTCTCTCATTTCCATCTCTGTGTTGAATGAATTTTCTCTCTCATTTTTTCAATATGCCTTGTCAAGGAGCCTACTCGAGATGAGGCACTGGTGGGTGTGGAGCTCTCAACAACTCCCAAGTTAGTGATATATCTCATGCTTTAGTTGATATATTTTTGGAGCATACCCCTTTGGGAATTCAACATGAAATGAAGGGCATTGAACAAGAAATTATAGAGGAAATGGAGAATGTCTCTGATTTGAAGGTTATGGATTTGATATCAAATTGAAATAGGGCCCTGGCCTAGGGATATTTCATGGCCACCAAAACCAATACTTACACACCATTAACTTCTATTGACATGCCAAGAACCTCCTGGGGAAAGTTTTATTTGAAAGAAATGAATGTGGAGATTGGATTATCATTCACATGGAGGGATTGCTCTTATTATTTCATCTTATGGATGATCACATGGTGCACATGGAGGTTTCTATTCTTCGACATAATTCTTCTCCAAGTAACCCTAATTAACAAGCTCCTACCAATCCATCTTAGTTTTAATGATACACATGCTACTAATATTGGTCATGCTTTTTTTTTTGGACAGATCATTTAATAGCATATCCTTACTACTAGTCTATTCTTATACTATGATGTTATGGGATGTTATGCCTAATTTTTGTACTTGGGTTAACTATATTCATGTCCTCCCTGTTTTGTGGATTGTCATACTTGTTATCTATTGTATTTGGTCTAGTTTCCTACTAGGCAAGAAAAATCATGACAATTTTTTGATATTCTACATGAATTATAAATATTTTGAATATGAATATAGAACCATACCAAAAAAAAAATATAGGCAAGAAACTAGTGGGAAAGACTTAATTTCACATGAAATAGAAGTCATCATGCAGGAGATGGTATAGAGGAAATGTTGTTGGGAGGAGTTGGCAAAGGAGTTTAAGTGTGCATTGAGAGTTATGGAATACATTTTAAGCATGGCGTTGTGTACAAGGAATGTTGTAGAGATTGAATTTGAGGGAATTAAGGTAAAATTTGGGATGAAAAAATCCACACATGGTGGATTGGGGCTATTGGAGCGAGTCGTTTGGTTACCAAAGAAATTGCAATAGCTTAGCTACAAGTGTGTCTGGCTCGAAAGGAGGAAGAAACTACGAGCCTCACAGGAGAGACAATGACAGCGGGATAGCCCTATGCCAATTAACAATTGTTGTCAAATTCAAAGTTTGTGTCGCACTCTAGTGAATTCTAGAATTGTTTGAGATAGAAGCCAAGTCCTTTGGATTTCTTCCATGTTGGGAAAATTTTGGGTTTCTAAAGGTTGTCAATAAGTAGGAAAATATCTGGCAGCATCACTATTAGTGTCTGGCAGTTCTTCACACTCCTCACTGGATTTTTAGTTGGATTTTGTCTTGTATTATGACACATGTGGCATGGTGTCATCCTTTGTTTTAATTTTGTTAATCTTGGTAATAGTTGTTTCCTTTTTAAATCTTGGGGAATTTTTTATGATGGTAGTGCATTTTCTTGGGTAGTATATTGGTTGTGGATTATGATTTTCTATGGTATTTCTTGGCATTGTGATATTTCTTGGGCTCAAGAAGGTTTAATTAGTTACCTAAAAGGGTTATCCCACCCTCAAACTCTCTGAGTGTTCCTATTCTTATCATGTTTATGTCATGAAGTGGTGTATCTCAGAAAGCTTTTTGGTGGGTTGAATGTACCTGAGGTTGATGGGATTTTACGACAATGGTGGGGGTTAGGCTACACCAACTTTTAAGCCATAACATTTCATAATGGGTGGCTATATGATTTGGCGAACTAACAGGGGATGATGTGGATTTTTGTTTGGAGTTGGGTCAAACTAGTACATACTACTACACATGTGCAAGAGTATTGTTGGGAGGAAGATTAAATTTGGCAGGGACATATCCCCTATATTTGATAGATGTCATTATCTTCTTGGGATGTAAGAATTGGGGTTTGTTTCTTTAGAGTGAGGGGTGTGGTCAACATTTGGGAACTGGTATTCACTAGGAGGAAGTATTATTCATTGTTAAACCATTTGCAGGCTAGATAGTCATGCCACATCAAATGGCTCGAGTCAGGCATGTAGCCAACTATTATTAGGAAAGAGCCAAATGAGGTAACTCTCGAGTGCAATATCATATAACAAGGTTTGTTTCACGCTATTGTGAATTTATTTCATACCATCTTCAGGAAAAAGTTACCTAGGAAGATAAAGAGGAATCATCCCACCAAACCTCCCTCTCTTATACTTAGGAGTTGATGGAATGGACAAAATGGATTCCATACGCAATGCATATGAGAGGTATATCTCACCAATACATGAAAATAGTGGATTTTTGTAACATTAGGCTCCCAACCACATATGTCCTCACTGAAGATAATCTTTCTTTTTTTATTTTGGTCAAGTCTTCCTTGCAAGAGTCTAACCAAGAGTATGTAATCCATTTTGTACAACTCAATTTTTCCAATAAATAGAATTTCACCTTAAAAAAGAAAATATTTAACTTATATATATATATATATATATATATATATATATATATATATATATATATATATATATATATATATATACTTTCCATCGTGGGATAAGATAATGCTTTATTTTTAAGAATAAATCATTTTTAATAATACAATTATTATTTTAATATAATAGTCCATAAATATTTTTATTAATAAAATATAATTTTTGATAATTAAATTCATGGTAGTGTAATTTTTTTTTTGTAATATTTATATTTATATTCAAAAAAACAAAATTACATATGGTAATCTTGATAGCTCAATATTGTCCTGGTCAAAAGACCGGTATCATGAAAAATACATAACAAAAGTGTACCACCAAAGAGAGAATCGTTGACATGGTAACAAACCAATCATACAAAAACAAAAGAGATTCTGAGAGTTGATCATTTTATCTTTTAACAAACATTTCCATGTAAAAAAGAGAATGGCAAAAACACAGTAGCAACCACCAACCATGAAACCATGAGCTAGAAACAGAAGCTGAGAGGGACTTATTCATCCAACATAATCATCAAATGACATGGAGAGGAGTCTAGATGGACCATATTGATTGGTTGAGCATTTCTAACCTATTCACCATCTCGAGGAGCATTGGAATCAATATCAAAGTCTGAGATAATATAGTGTTCTATTTGGTTCAATTTGGCCACACTTTCGTCCATGTTATAGTGGATATCCCCGAGAATATGTTTCAAATCCTCAATCTAGCCACAATTTTGTCTGTGTTATAGTGGATATTCCTGAGAATCCGCTTCAAATCTTCGTAACCCACAAAGATCTTGTAATTATCAACTTTCTTATCTTAAAGCTAAAGAAAGTCTCCATCTTCCCATATGAAAATCAGAAATGCATAAAGCATAATCTCCTTTTCCAAAACCTACATCCCTCAACCTTGCGAATTTAATGTGTCAATGCCTCCACCATATGGAGGTTCTACAAAAATCAATATACAACGACTCGTGATGTGAGAGCTGCCAAGTTGAGGCAGTACCACTAAAGCTTGCCACCAACTTGGCCAAGCAGAGTGTTTGCAATTAAATTATCAGCAGCAAGATCACCCGTTCGCCGGAAAATAAAAAGCAAACGACAAAACAACCCATGGGGGAGATGTAAATTAATATTCAATATATCTTAACTTTTAACCAATATTCCATCATAAAGATTGTTAGTTGTCATCTTTTAATGAGGCAAGTGAATACTCTTTACCTTTTTGAGTACGCACGCGAGGTGCGTGAAAATTTTGGGGCATACATTATTTGTATTGAATATGTTTTCTAGTACCGTTGGTTGAGCTGAGTTTGACCCAACTCTGAATTGAGCGGTTCCTTAGACACTAATAATTTTAAATAAGGGAACACCTTATGGTATCATTTCCATATACTACAATATAAATAAGTACAATATAATGACGTAATCAACCTTTTCAAATTCAACAAATCAATCATCCCAAATTCCTAGATAAGGTATCACGCACTACCATTAGCGACGTGTAAATGTTTTGAGTAAACGTGTCAATATTAGGAGAGAAGATAGAAGTGATCAAAGATTTCCTGAATGTAATGAATGCGTCAAGTTGTTCTATACCTAACAATTATCTACGAAATCTCCTTGTCGATGAGTTCGTATCAAGGACGAGATCGTTCATCTTTGACAAAGTGAGACAAGGGGAACCAAAAGCTTAGGAAAAGTTGAACAATGGGCATGCCTTTAACAATTTTAAACGTCTTTTCTACCTTTATGGACAAATATAACACCTCATGTAATTCTTTTTAAAGGATTTCCTTATGCAATTTACAAATTTTATGTCTTCTATAGAACTTGCATCTAACTTTTAAAATGTTATATACCTTTTTCTTTTTGCCACTTTAGGTGGCTTAAGAGAGAGTAAAATTTTGATAGCTTTGTTGTGTTCCCATTCTTAGTGATTTGTGTTTTCAAAATCTGGTTTTTAATATGATATGACTGGCCATGGATGCAAACATCAATCTATGTTTCAATATTTCTCTATGCGATTAAATAAGAAAATAGAAATGGCTGAGACTAGTGCGAGAGGAAAATAACACATTTAAGTGTATATAGATATAAAAATATAATTAAATTTGTTAGGATTTGAATTGGTTTAAAATAGGTAAAAAAGTGAAGGATATTGTTCTGCTATATATTAATATTGAATTATAATAAAATTTTAGTTATATTTGAAATTTGTATTTTGTTTCTATTAGATTTGTGATTTGAAAAATAGTTTATTTTAAAATTTTCTCATTTGATTTTTTATCATTTTTCTTTTTTAAGGTTTTTGTATTTTTTTGTTATGGAAGATAGTTATAATGACGTTTATTGAGATCAAATTTGGTTTATTGAATTTTAAGAAAGATCAATAATTATTTTGTTTGTATTAGATTTTCGTTTTTGTGCTCAAAACAATTTAAGCTAAGTGTTCCTAAATCATAAAAAAATATGAAAGCTTAGATAAGAAATATTCTAAAATTGCGAACTAATATGGTTGCACATGTAACATTTCAAGAGAAAATGTTTATCATCAACCATTTGGAGGCACAAAGATGATTATTTATTTTGATCCATGATGTTTTGGGAATTTTGCAACACCCTATCTCACTATGGAGCTTATGAGATTTTGTATTTATTTTACCATTGTTAATTTTCTTCTTTATTCTAGTAAATATAGAGTAGAGTGATATTTTGAATATTCTAGATTAGGGTTCATGACCCATTTATAGTATCTTAATTTTATCTTATCCTCTAATTCATAAATTTCTCCTTAAATTTACATGTAATAACATTTCTAATATTCATTCTATTTATAGATTTCTTTATTTTCCAATTATTTAGCTAAGATTGTTTTCTGTATGCCATTCAATGCTTGAGCTACAAGTGATTTTGACAAGAATTTGAAACAATTTTAAAAATCTTATTTTCCTCCATGTTATTTATATTCTTCTTGAATATCAAAGTCGTTCTCTCAATGGGGGGAAGACTCATGATGATATGATATGATGTATTGTATTTGATTTTTAGCTTATAAGTTATAAAACAATTTTGTATTTTCTCTCTCTTTATCCATGATCACTTAAAAAGATTACAACTAGAAACTTTTTAAACATATGAGATAACAAGACCGAAAACAATGATAAAGAGGAGTTTCTTCTTATCCCATAGGTAAATATTCAACAATTTATAATATTTTGCAAGTCCACAATAGTTTTCCACCATTCATTTATCATTTTCTCAATGTTAATGTTTTAATTAAGTTTGTAATGAATACCAATTTTCAGATATTTGTATGGAGCCACCTCTTAGTTTTCATGCATGAAATTAGTGTAAGTGATATTTTGGATTTAATGATTATAACATTCATTTTGTAATGTTTATAGACATACTTATGATAGAGGAGAAATCCTCGAGGATTTTTAGTTTCTTGTAAAAATCATAAGGACCCATCACCAAAAGTATAATAAAGTCGGTGCAAAGAAGACGGATGATGACTACACTAGTGAGATTTTGGTGAAAATAACTTTCTTATTCCAAACAGTACTACAACTTGTCAATTTAAATGCTAAAGAGTGTAAGCGAATGGGGAAAACATTTCTAAACTCTTATATTACATTAATCTATTTTGACTAACCGTTATTTTTCCTAAGTAGGAAATAATATTCTCATATGACATTGTGACACTCGCTCTCAACCCGAAAGGAACTCTTAGCTCCTATAACTTATTCTAAAGGTTAGTCATTGACATTGTGTTAAAATATTTTCTAAAATCAATGTATACAAAATTGGTTTTATTATTGTGGCATTCCTTCATAATTTTCTTGAGTGTAATAATTGTTCAATTTCCTTGGGGCTATATTGTTCTTCTCTTTGATAATTACATTTCTTCATTAACACATTAAATTCACCCCTTAACATCATAACAATATTACGGTTTACATCATTATTCAGCAACATATGCATGAGTCTTCATTCATACAACTATCCAGCAAAAATCAACTAAACAATATTGATGAGATGAACTGTAACTATTTGCGGTTAAATATCGAACATTACGGTCAACAAGCGAAAACTTGCGATAACTAAAAAACAAAACCCTACTTTCCAGTCGCATGGAGGAAGTGTTGTGTGTGTGACTCAAAGGCTTCAGTTGCACAGATGAGATGACAAGCGAGCAACTACAACCGAGATCTCTCTGTGACGTGCCTACGACTAGGCCCCAAAACCCTAAAACAGAGATGCAATAGAAAAAATAAACTAAGCAATGTCCATGAGATGAATCGAACCATGTTCATACTCAAAAAAATTGATTCAAAATTCTGTAATGAGATGTCACTATCTACAGTCAACTGTGAAACACTGTGGTCAACGAGCGAAAACTTTGGACAACTGAAAAGCCAAAGCCTACTTTTTGGTCACATGGAGGACATGTTGTGTGTGCGACAGAAAGGCTTCACTTGCACGGATGAACCGTCTAGTGAGCAACTACAACTAAGATCTCTTTGTAATGTGCCCATGACTAAGGCCCAAAACCTTGAAATAAAGATGAAATAGAAAAAATCAACTAAACAATATCCATGAGATGAACCTAGCCATGCTCATACTCAAAAAACATGATTCAAAAGCCTGTAATGAACTATCATTGTCCACGGTCAACTACTGAACACGACGGTCAACAAGCAAAAACATCAGATAACTGAAAAACCAAACCCTTCTTTCTAGTCGCATGGAGGACGTGTTGTGCATGTGACTGAAAGGCTTCAGTCACACAGATGATCCAACTAGCAAGCGTTTGCAACCGAGATCTCCCTGGGACATGCCTGCCACTAAGGACCAAAATCCTAAAACAAAGATGCGAGTTATGGACCCTGTGATTTAACCTTTGTCAGAACCCATTCCTCTGGAGATCTGTGTCAGACCTATGTGAGCCAAAAACAAGAAAAAGAATAGAAAAATGTATCACGATGATATCCAAACTAGGATGAGGTCACTTGTATTTATAGTCTTCAAAGGGTGTCCAATTTCCTTTAGGGGTGACCTGATCAAATATGCACATGTGGACTCATAATTCAAAAATATACTTTATCTTGTCCAAATTTAATGATCTTTAGGTCGATTTTGATCATCTCTAAAAGGGAAATTTAATGAAATCATATCCATAAAATAAAATATCCAAAGTGAAATTCAACCCTAGTTACCAGTTTTAACAATAATGTAATCCACAATTGAATAATAACTTCTAAATCTAATGTGTCTTTTAGCTCTTTTTCAATAACTAATTAACCATAATTCTATTTTTAATATATAAATAAAATATAAAATAAATAAAATATAAAAATAATTATTTTATACTACTATTAATTCATTATATATTAGTTTTTAATATATAAATTAAATATAAAAATAATTATTTTATACTGCTATTAATTCATTATATATTAAAAAATATATAAATTTATTTATTTAATGAAATATTGATGATTCTTTCTCAAATTTCCAATTTCCTTTGGCGGCTAACATGGAATTTTTAAAACATTTACTTCTCATTTTTTCGCTGTTATGATTATTTTTTTAAATTTAAATATCTCACAAAACTTTAAATTATTTTTAATTAATGTACTATTTTATTAATGTTTTGGTAAAATATCTAGTACAAATGCGTTCTTTCTCGGTCATCATTATATAATTGAATACCTTCATTTACAACTTTAAGAGGCAGACTTGTATATATGAGAATAGTGGCACGCTTTCACCTTTCACTAAGAAGGTTTATTTATTATATCTATATGAATAGGTGGCACATTTTCATCTAGAGATTATTTATTGTTTTTATAATTTATTTTAAAGTATTTTTTTTTCATGAATTTTAAATTATAATTGAAAAATGGTGGCATTAATATTATTTCATTTGAAAATGACATTTCGATATTATTATGTTTTTTTTAATTAATTTTAATAATTGGAAAAATGTGATATTAATATTATTCCATTTTAAAATGATATTTTATATTATTATGTTTTGGAAAAATTAATGTTTTTATTTGTCATCATTTATTCATTAATGCACACTTCCATACAATTTAAAAGAGGTGGAGATGTTTGTTTGTATTTAAGTAGCACTCTTTTACTTTCTAAGGGGGTCATTAATGCACACTTTCATACAATCTAAAAGAGGTGGAGATATCTGTTTGTACTTAAGTAGCACTCTTTTACTTTTTAAGGGGTCACTGAAAAGGTGAATTTGTACATACACCCTCTCAAATGTGAAGATGTGCATGTGTACGTTATAATTTTACTGTAAGTAACTAATTTTTCTTATGTATCTATTTTATGTGAGAGGGAAATTTTTGTCACCAATTAATATGTTGAATATGGTAAAATCATGATTTTAGATTATGTGTACAAGGGTTTGCTCCTTAAAGTCAACTTTGTGATGATAGGTAACATAACATTGTTAGAACCATAATGAGAAAGGATATAGATTGAGAAATATTTTAATGGAAATAATACATCATAAACCACCTCCCTCACATAATTGTTAATTTTATAGTAGAGCTAGTTAGTATATGATATTGACATTTAATAATGAAAGATTAAAGTTAAAGTGTGAATGCCATCACCATCAATAATACTTTGAATTATAATAAGATTTGTAGAGATAATCTATATGACTGAGAAAACATTACATTGTTAGTACCATAGAGAGATAAGATGTGGATTGAAAACCCATTGGTGTGACTAAAGCTTGAAAATCTAGATTCAATATTAATAATGACATAGGAAAATACATTAATATGTTTGCAATTATAACTTTTTACTAATAAATATTTCAATATATTTAATGTTGAAAAGTAATCATAATTTTGACTTTACTAGATAATTGAGAGTGAGGCTCTTGTCATTAAGCATTATGACCTCAATGGGTAAACATAAGGTTAGTAGTGAGAATCTATGACCAATAAAAAAGAGGTTGGTGATGAGAATTTATGTTACATGTAAACATTAGAATGGTAATAAGAATATACCTTTATGGGTAACACGACATTATTAGTACCATAACTATTGGTGTAAGAATTTATGTTCCATGTAAACATGATAATGACAATAATGATCTATGTTGATGGGTAATGTGGCATTATTAGTACCATAATGAGGAGGGTGTTTTATAGGAGTTGTGCTCCAAAACCAAGTTTTAAATTGACAAAATGTCTACTAACAATGATGACTAATAAATGTCAAAACTCATAAAACTTATTCATATAACCAAAAAAACCAATGTACAAAATATGGATAAACACCATTAATAAAAATTGACTAAAAGTAAAAATTTACTCTCACACATATTATAACTTAATGTTTTTTTAAGCCCAAAATCTTAAATCAATCGAGAAAATATTTATAGTACATACTTTGGATGGACATCTTAGTTAGCCTTGGTGTACTAGCATGAAATCAAACCAGAGGCAATAATTGAGGCTTAGGCATGAGTTTTCCAAAATAAGCATGTAATCTTGGATATGACAAATATCTAGATTACAAAAATCTGGCCTAAAATCCATTAAAACCATAGTAATCTAAAGCAAGAGACAGATAAACTAGATGCCATATAAATTGAAAACATAGTTGTCGGATGTAGCATGCCATGAAAAAATACTGAGAATAATTCGCTGGAGCAAGATGCTAAGGCTGGCTTGGTGGTGTTTGATCCCTACTGCCAAGGATGAATACCTCCATGCATTACATTTCCTTGTACAAAGAAACAATTCATGTCTATTGTCATTACTTTATATCATAACAAATTTCATTGCTACATGAATAACATGATACTTTTCATAATATAAAAAGTAGTTTATTAAATAATATTCAAAAATCAAAATTTAAGTCAACAACTTTTTTAAAAAACCTTTAACTATAAATAGTGTGAAACCTGTAATTATAAACAATGTGTGTGTGTGTATATGTGTGTGTGAGAGAGGGAGAGAGAGAGATAGGTATTTAAAATATATATTGAAGAAGCCTATAGGGCATAAACATGGTGTTTTGTTAAGGCACTCTATGGTGAAAATGTCACTAGTTCAAAACTCTATGGGAAAAAATATAACCATCGTAATAGCTCATGTGGCCTAGGCAGTGTGCAATCTCGAATGGTTTGACAACTTAAATGCTCATCCTCATTAATAAAAGTACCAAAAATCACAATATATATATATATATATATATATATATATATAAAATCAATTTAGTAACACTATATTAATATATCAAATTATTTTTAAATAATTATAATTTTTTGTTTTTTAAATTACATATTATTTAATATTGGTATATTTATATTTTTTTGTTTTATTAATGTTTTGTAAATTAAATAAAACTCTCTCTAGGATCATAGTTTTATATTTGCAACTATCATAATATCCAACATAAATTTTAAAACATTAGTTGTAAAAAATACATCATATTGATGCTAACAAATTTGTTTTTAATCATTATTACTCTTTTCTTTTAATAATATTTTTCTTCAATTCAATAATATAAACCATCATATTTTTATAATTTTTATTTCTTTTTATAATAAATAAAATTTGCATTTAAATAAATTAGGTTTTTACCCAAGTTTTTTTTAGGAATTTGATCATATAATTTTAAGCTAGATTGTGATTAGGTTTTTTAATGTATAAATAGATTAAGAACCATACAAATTCCAAAACATGGAACTTTGCAAATTAAATTTATTGATAGAGTGAATTGATCTATTTCCAGAAAATTTTTGTGCACTAAAACAAAATTGATTAGGAAAAAAATACTAAAACCACCTTATATTTTTTTGGCACATTGGCAAAAATATACCTACTTAAAAGTACTCTATACACATACATAATGTATTTTTTTATATATATGTTTAAGAAAAATAACTTTTTTTTTGTTATATATATAGTTTACTAGGTTTAAAATAAAATATTATTTTTTAAAATTAACATTTTTAATATTTTTTTTGTTAATTCTGATAAAAATATAAAATTCCAAGCATGATTGTTTTCTTCGACACTTTGCCTTTCATTTAGGCTTTCACAAGTAACATTCGTACATAGTTAATAATAATGTCGAAAGTCAAAGCGTAACCCAACATCTTTGTCATCTGTTAAAGGCATGGTGATGCCTGTATCATTGAATACACTTCATTTTTTACATTCAACGCTCACACTATCGATCCATTATATCTTTCTATCGCATAAACTTGCAAGGCTTTATTTATATTTGTTGTGGAATGAAAATAACGGCTACTATTCGCGTGACGAGTTGACAAGTGGGGAATTGGTGTTAGGTCACGACTTAACACGGCCGACCGGCGCTCTACAAACCGACAACCCACTGCGTGATGGATTTCTGATAATTGTGTTATGCACCCCCAGCAATCCCATTTATTGGGCGCTTTAACACTCGACTCCTCAGCGAATATCTAGCCATACAATTCTATGAAAAATGAAAACCCTAGGCCGGAGATCCAGACCTAGGCCGGAATCTATATACACATTTAAGTGTATGTAGATTTAAAAATATAATTAAATTTGTTAGGATTTGAATTGGTTTAAAATAGGTAAAAACGCGAAGGATATTGTTCTCCTATATATTAATATTGAATTATAATAAAATTTTAGTTATATTTTAAATTTGTATTTTGTTTCTATTAGATTTGTGATTTGAAAAATAGTTTATTTTAAAATTTTCTCATTTGAATTTTTTTATCATTTTTTTTTAAGTTTTTGTATTTTTTTTTGTTATGGAAGATAGTTATAATGACGTCTATTGAGATCAAATTTGGTTTATTGAATTTTAAGAAAGATCAATAATTATTTGGTTTGTATTAGATTTTCGTTTTTGTGCTCAAAATAATTTAAGCTAAGTGTTCCTAAATCATAAAAAAATATGAAAGCTTAGATAAGAAATATTTTATTATTGCGAACTAATATGGTTGCACATGTAACATTTTAAGAGAAAATGTTTGTCATCAACCATTTGGAGGCACAAAGATGATGATTTCTTTTGATCCATGATGTTTTGGGAATTTTGCAACACCCTATCTCACTATGGAGCTTATGAGATTTTGTATTTATTTTACCATTGTTAATTTTCTTCTTTATTCTAGTAAATATAGAGTGATATTTTGAATATTCTAGATTAAGGTTCATGACCCATTTATAGTATCTTAATTTTATCTTATCCTCTAATTCATAAATTTCTCCTTAAATTTACATGTAATAACATTTCTAATATTCATTCTATTTTATAGATTTCTTTATTTTCCAATTATTTAGCTAAGATTGTTATTTGTACGCCATTCAATGCTTGAGCTACAAGTGATTTTGACAAGAATTTGAAACAATTTTAAAAATCTTATTATCCTCCATGTTATTTATATTCTTCTTGTATATCAAAGTCGTTCTCTCAATGGGGGGAAGACTCATGATGATAAGATATGATGTATTGTATTTTATTTTTAGCTTATAAGTTATAAAACAATTTTGTATTTTCTCTCTCTTTATCCATGATCACTTAAAAAGATTACAACTAGAAATTTTTTAAACATATGAGATATCAAGATTGAAAACAATGATAAAGAGGAGTTTCTTCTTGTCCCATAGGTAAATATTCAACAATTTATAATTTTTTGCAAGTCCACAATAGTTTTCCACCATTCATTTATCATTTTCTCAATGTTAATGTTTTAATTAAGTCTGTAATGAATACCAATTTTCAGATATTTATATGGAGCCACCTCTTACAAGCTACTTTTTCATGCATGAAATTAGTGTAAGTGATATTTTGGATTTAATGATTATAACATTCATTTTGTAATGTTTATAGACATACTCATGATAGAGGAGAAATCCTCGAGGAATTTTAGTTTCTTGTAAAAATCATAAGGACCCATCACCAAAAGTATAATATAGTCGGTGCAAAGAAGATGAATGATGACTACACTAGTGAGATTTCGGTGAAAATAACTTTCTTATTCCAAACAATACTACAACTTGTCAATGTAAATGCTAAAGAGTGTAAGGGAATGGGGAAATCATTTCTAAACTCTTATATTACATTAATCTATTTTGACTATCCGTTATTTTTCTTAAGTGGGAAATAATATTCTCATATAACATTGTCACACTCGCTCTCAACCCGAAAGGAACTCTTAGCTCCTATAACTTATTCTAAAGGTTAGTCATTGACATTGTGTTAAAATATTTTCTAAAATAAATGTATACGAAATTGGTTTTATTATTGTGGCACTCCTTCACAATTTTCTTGAGTGTAATAATTGTTCAATTTCCTTAGGGCTATATTGTTCTTCTCTTTGATAATTACATTTCTTCATTTACACATTAAATTCACCCCTTAACATCATAACAATATTACGGTTTACATCATTATTCAGCAACATATGCATGAGTCTTCATTCATACAACTATCCATCAAAAATCAACTAAACAATATTGATGAGATGAATTGTAACTATTTGCAGTTAAATGTCGAACATTACGGTCAATGAGCAAAACTTGCGATAACTAAAAAACCAAACCCTAATTTCCAGTTGCATGGAGGAAGTGTTGTGTGTGCGACTCAAAGGCTTCAGCTGCACAGATGAGATGAAAAGTGAGCAACTACAACCGAGATCTCTTTGTGACGTGCCTACGACTAAGCCCCAAAACCCTAAAACAGAGATGCAATAGCAAAAATAAACTAAGCAATTTCCATGAGATGAATCGAACCATGTTCATACTCAAAAGCACTGATTCAAAAGTCTGTAATGAGCTGTCACTATCTACAGTCAACTGCGAAACACTGTGGTCAACGAGCGAAAACTTTGGACAACTGAAAAGCCAAAGCCTACTTTTTGGTCACATGAAGGACATGTTGTGTGTGCGACAGAAAGGCTTCACTTGCACGAATGAACCATCCAGTGAGCAACTACAATTGAGATCTCTTTGTAGTGTGCCCATGACTAAGGCCCAAAACCTTGAAATAGAGATGAAATAGAAAAAAGCAACTAAACAATATCCATGAGATGAACCTAGCCATGCTCATACTCAAAAAACATGATTCAAAAGCCTATAATGAACTATCACTGTCCACGGTCAACTACTGAACACTACGGTTAACAAGCAAAAACATCAGATAAATGAAAAACCAAACCCTACTTTCTAGTCGCGTGGAGGACGTGTTGTGCATGTGACTGAAAGGCTTCAGTCACACAGATCATCCAACTAGCAAGCGTTTGCATCCGAGATCTCCCTGGGACATGCCTACGACTGAGGACCAACACCCTAAGACAAAGATGCGAGTTATGGACCCTGCGATTTAACCTTTGTCAGAACCCACTCCTCTGCAGATCTGTGTCAGACCTATGTGAGCCAAAAACAAGAAAAAGAATAGAAAAATGTATCACGATGATATCCAAATTAGGATGAGGTCACTTGTATTTATAGTCTTCCAAGGGTGTCCAATTTCCTTTAGGGGTGACCTGATCAAATATGCACATGTGGACTCATAATTCAAAAATATACTTTACCTTGTCCAAATTTAATGATCTTTAGGTCGATTTTGATCATCTCTAAAAGGGAAATTTAATGAAATCATATCCATAAAATAAGCTATCCAAAGTGAAATTCGACCCTAGTTACCAGTTTTAACACTAATATAATCCACAATTGAATAATAACTTCTAAATTTAATGTGTCTTTTAACTCTTTTTCAATAACTAATTAACCATAATTCTGTTTTTAATATATAAATTAAATATAAAAATAATTATTTTATGCTACTATTAATTCATTATATATTAAAAATATATATAAATTTATTTATTTAATGAAATATTGATGATTCTTTCTCAAATTTCCAATTTCCTTTGGCTGCTACCATGGAATTTTTAAAACATTTACTTCTCATTTTTTCGCTGTTAAATTTAAATATCTCACAAAACTTTAAATTATTTAATTAATGTACTATTTTATTAATGTTTTGGCAAAATGTCTAGTACAAATGCGTTCTTTCTCGGTCATCATTATATAATTGAATACCTTCATTTACAACTTTAACAGGCAGACTTGTATATATGAGAATAGTGGCACGCGTTCACCTTTCACTAAGAAGGTTTATTTATTATATCTATATGAATAGGTGGCACATTTTCATCTAGAGAATATTTATTGTTTTTATAATTTATTTTAAAGTATTTTTTTTCAAGAATTTTAAATTATAATTGAAAAATGGTGACATTAATATTATTTCATTTGAAAATGACATTTCTTTATTATTATTATTATTATTGAAAAAAATGTGATATTAATATTATTCCATTTTAAAATGATATTTTGATATTATTATGTTTTCGGAAAATTAATATTTTTATTTGTCATCATTTATTCATTAAGGCATACTTCTATACAATTTAAAAGAGGTGGAGATGTTTGTTTGTACTTAAGTAGCACTCTTTTACTTTCTAAGGGGGTCATTAATGCACACTTTCATATAATCTAAAAGAGGTGGAGATATCTGTTTGTACTTAAGTAGCACTCTTTTACGTTTTAAGGGGGGCACTGAAAAGGCGAATTTGTACATAAACCCTCTCAAATGTGAAGATGTGCATGTGTATATTATAATTTTACCGTAAGTAACTAATTTTTCTTATGTATCTATTTTATGTGAGAGGGAAATTTTTGTCACCCATTAATATGTTGAATATGGTAAAATCATGATTTTAGATTATGTGTACAAGGGTTTGCTCCTTAAAGTCAGCTTTGTGATGATAGCTAACATAACATTGTTAGAACCACAATGAGAAAGGATATAGATTGAGAAATATTTTAATGGAAATAATACATCATAAATCACCTCCCTCACATAATTGTTAATTTTATAGTAGAGCTAGTTAGTATATGATATTGACATTTAATAATGAAAGATTAAAGTTAAAGTGTGAATGCCATCACCATCAATAATACTTTGAATTATAATAATATTTGTAGAGATAATCTATATGACTCAGAGAACATTACATTGTTAGTACCATAGAGAGATAAGATGTGGATTGAAAACCCATTGGTGTGACTAAAGCTTGAAAATCTAGATTCAATATTAATAATGACATAGGAAAATACATTAATATGTTTGCAATTATAACTTTTTAGTAATAAAGATTTCAATATGAATGTTGACAAGTAATCATAATTTTGACTTTACTAGATAATTGAGAGTGAGGTTGTTGTCATTAAGCATTATGACCTTAATGGGTAAACATAAGGTTAGTAGTGAGAATCTATGACCAATAAACAAGAGGTTGGTGATGAGAATTTATGTTACATGTAAACATTAGAATGGTAATAAGAATATACCTTTATGGGTAACACGACATTATTAGTAGCATAACTATTGGTGTAAGAATTTATGTTCCATGTAAACATGATAATGACAAAAATGATCTATGTTGATGGGTAATGTGACATTATTAGTACCATAATGGGGAGGGTGTTTTGTAGGAGTTGTGCTCCAAAACCAAGTTTTAAATTGACAAAATGTTTACTAACAATAATGACTAATAAATGTCAAAACTCATAAAACATATTCATATAACCAAAAAAACCAATGTACAAAATATGGATAAACACCATTGATAAAAATTGACTAAAAGAAAAAATTTACTCTCACACATATTATAACTTAATGTTCTTTTAAAGCCCAAATTCTTAAATCAATCGAGAAAATATTTATAGCACATACTTTGGATGAACATCTTAGTTAGCCTTGGTGTACTAGCATGAAATCAAACTAGAGGCAATAATTGAGGCTTAGGCATGAGTTTTCCAAAATAACCATGTTATCTTGGATCTGACAAATGTCTAGATTACAAAAATCTGGCCTAAAATCCATCAAAACCATAGTAATCTAAAGCAGGAGACAGATAAACCAGTTGCCATATAAATTGAAAACGTAGTTGTAGGATGTAGCATTCCATGAAAAAATACTGAGAGTAATTCGTTGGAGCAAGATGCTAAGGCTGGCTTGGTGGTGTTTGATCCCTACTGCCAAGGATGAATACCTCCATGCATTACATTTCCTTGTACAAAGAAACAATTCATGTCTATTGTCATTACTTTATATCATAACGAATTTCATTGCTACATGAATAACATGATACTTTTCATAATATAAAAAGTAGTTTATTAAATAATACTCAAAAATCAAAATTTAAATCAACAACTTTTTTAAAAAACCTTTAATTATAAAGTGTGAAACCTGTAATTATAAACAATGTGTGTGTGTGTGTGTGTATGTGTGTGTGTGAGAGAGAGAGATAGGTATTTAAAATATATTTTGAAGAAGCCTATAGGGCATAAACATGGTGTTTTGTTAAGGCACTCTATGGTGAAAATGTCACTAGTTCAAAACTCTATGGGAAAAATATAACCATAGTAAGAGCTCATGTGGCCTAGGCAGTGTGCAATCTCGAAATGGTTTGACAAATTAAATGCTCATCCTCGTTAATAAAAGTACCACAAATCACAATACTCACTCACATACATACATGCATATATATATATATATATATATATATATATATATATATATATATATATATATATATATATATATATTATATTATATTTAAATAAAAAAAAATCAATTTAGTAACACTATATTAATATATTAAATCATTTTTAAATAATTTTAATTTTTTGTTTTTAAATAATAATTAAAAATATCTCTATTTTTATTACAATTGTCTTTTAAATTACATATTATTAATATTGGTATAAATGTATTTTTTTGTTTATTAATGTTTTGTAAATTAAATAAAACTCTCTCTAGAATCATAATTTTATATTTGCAACTGTCATAATATCCAACATAAATTTTAAAACATTAGCTGTAAAAAATACATCATATTATTGATGCTAACAAATTTATTTTTAATCATTATTACTCGTTTTTTAATAATATTTTTCTTCAATTTAATAATATAAACTATCAGATTTTTATAAATTTTATTTCTTTTTATAATAAATAAAATTTGCATTTAAATAAATTAGGTTTTTACTCAACTTTTTTTAGGAATTTGATCATATAATTTTAAGCTAGATTGTGATTAGGTTTTTTAATGTATAAATAGATTAAGAACCATATAAATTCCAAGACATGGAACTTTGCAAATTACATTTATTGATAGAGTGAATTGATCTATTTCCAGAAAATTTTTGTGCATTAAAATAAAATTGATTAGGAAAAAAATACTAAAACCACCTTATATTTTTTTTTTTGCACATTGGCAAAAATATACCTACTTAAAAGTACTCTATAGACCTACATAATTTTTTTTTCTTTTATATGTTTAATTTTTTTTGTTAGGTATATAGTTTACTAGGTTTAAAATAAAATATTATTTTTTAAAATTAATATTTTTAATAATTTTTGTTATTTTTTTTCTTTTATATGTTTAATTTTTTTTGTTATATATATAGTTTACTAGGTTTAAAATAAAATATTATTTTTTAAAATTAACATTTTTAATATTTTTGTTATTTTTTTTCTTTTATATGTTTAATTTTTTTTGTTATATATATAGTTTACTAGGTTTAAAATAAAATATTTTTTTTAAAAATTAACATTTTTAATAATTTTTGTTAATTCTGATGAAAATATAAAATTCCAAGCATGATTGTTTTCTTCGACACTTTGCCTTTCATTTAGGCTTTCACAAGTAACATTCGTACATAGTTAATAATAATGTCGAAAGTCAAAGCGTAACCCAACATCTTTGTCATCTGTTAAAGGCATGGTGATGCCTGTATCAGTGAATACACTTCATTTTTTACATTCAACGGTCACACTATCGATTCATTATATCTTTCTATCGCATAAACTTGCAAGGCTTTATTTATATTGGTTGTGGAATGAAAATAACGGCTACTATTCGCGTGACGCGTTGACAAGGTGGGGAATTGGTGTTAGGTCACGACTTAACACGGCCGACCGGCGCTCTACAAACCGACAACCCATTGCGTGATGGATTTCTGATAATTGTGTTATGCACCCCAGCAATCCCATTTATTGGGCGCTTAACAGTCGACTCCTCAGCGAATATCTAGCCATACAATTCTATGAAAAATGAAAACCCTAGGCCGGAGATCCAGACTCTGAGTGAAAAATCTACTACGTCTTATGTTTCCATTGTTTTCCGTTGGATGGTTTTAGCTATTGCATTGCAGCGTTGCTATTTTGATCAAATAAAGGGGTAGGCTTTGTAATATTATGTAAATTTGAAAATATATAAATTAAGTAAAAACAATTTTACAAAAAATCGGATCACAATTTAGTTTTATTTTTAATAATTAGTTTGGGTTTATTTATTATTATTATTATAAAATATGTAAGATGAGGTTTTTTTCAGACCGAAAAAAGCACCATAATATTATATTGAGAGAATATAAGGCTCTAGATTGTACAAATTACAGCATTGAGGGGCTGTAGAATCTTGATTTTGAAAATACAACCTGTTGGCAAAAATATTCCAGAAAGAGCATCAGTCACAAACATAACCATGTGATATGCGACACATACACGACCAGTTCAGATTTGAAAACAAATATAGAACCAAGATCAGAGTTACTGCTAGTCGTCCATATATCATGACATATTCATACATTAGAAGCAAAAGATAAGAAGGAAGGAAAATCCATAGAGAAATCAGCATCCAAGGATAGAGAAATCCTGGATGAGCCAGGAATTCTTGCCGAAAATAACTTTCATGGGCCAGGACCCTGTCCCAAGACAGAGACCCTCCTTTGACAGGCAATCTGCTCACTGATTTTGAGCACGACAGATATGATGAATTGAGTTGTTTTTCATGAATCCCCAGTAGAACATGATCCTATCCAACCATCCTGCTAGGTGGGGGGATCTGATGTGACTCGATCCCGTGACATAATCAATCACAGATTTGGAATCACCAAAAATAGAAATAGCCTAGATATCAAAAAAGATGCAAAAAGCGAGAAGACGAGCAAGGGCCCACACCTCGGCCAGGCTGTTGGAACCCCTGCCACCATTCCATGAAATAAAGTATTGCAAATTCCTGTCCATTACAATGTAAACCCCACATCCATAGATCTTATGTTGTTCGGCCCCATCGAAGAACGCCCTTGGAAATTCTGAGCAGATACCTACATCCTCTGTTCTGGTGTCTTTCTTCATTTTGGGCAGCTTTTTTGGAATAGAATCACATACATGATTTGCTACGAGCTGAGGGGGATCTTTGATTCCTTGAAAATCTTGTTGTTCCTCCATTTCCAAACACACGAGAAGAAGATAATAAGCAAGCGTTTCCATGAGTCTCTTTTCGAACTCCACCAATCAAAAGCTCCCTAAGTAGAGACAAATGCAATGAGAGGGAAACCAAAAAGATTTCCCAAGTCCTGCCAAATTTGCATCGAAGAATGACATTGGAAAAAGATGTGGAAATTAGACTCCTCGTGAGAAAAACACATCACGCATCTACTTGGCCCATGCCAATTCCTTTTCCTCAGATTCTCCCATGTCAAATTTTTGTTGTGGAAAACAAGCCACGAGAAGAAAATTAATTTCAAAGGGCAACCTTTCTTCCACAAGATCGGAAGAAAAATCGGACTAACACGATGGGACCTTGGGCCAATCAGATCAGCATAGATGTCTTTTACTTGAACCACCATGTTTGCATTTGGAACCGACCAAATCAGATAGTCTTCTACCCCTGAACGATGAAAGCCGCAACCTTTCAGAGATACCATGACGGATTTCCAAAGCTCAGCCAGCGAAGCCGACATGCCGAGATCATTAGCCTCTTTCCAAAGGGGAAAAGGACCTTGCTAGGTTAAAATGAGATTATCCCAAGTAAAAATACCAACTCTGTTCAGAAAATTAAGATGTTCCTCAGGAATGGAAATACCTTCCCGTCCACCCATGACGGGATCTATGCCAATAAGAATTCTATTGCCAGATTGTAATTTCCACTTCAAATGCTTTAGAAAATATTTCTCTATTTTTCGAAAACTGAGCCAAATAGTTGAGCCGTATTTTGTTCCAATCCTACCTTTCCTGTACGAGAATTATATATCCCTTCCTTTCATATATTTCTTTTTGATGGTGTCGCTCCACGGCCCTTCCCCGAAAATCCCCCTCCACAAAGACTTACAAAGGAGAGCTTTACCAAAGACCATAAAGTCCAGTAATCCCCAACCCTTGAGCACTTGGGTGAAGCTATCTTTTCCAACCTAGAAAGATGATATTTTTTTGATAGGATAGATATTGTAAATTGTGGTATTTTTTTTGCTTTGTGTTATCAATAATGGTTAAATAAATAATAAAATTTAACTTTCACAAAATATTTTTAATAATAATCAAATATCAATAGTTGAAAATTTTATATTAAAATAATAATGTTTTTTACTATTTTAATTCAATTAATTAAATATAAAAAAAAAAAACTTTCAACACGTGGTACTGGTAAAATGAGATTGAATCCCATAATTAAAAACTGTAACATCCCCGACATTTTTTTTGCGTTGTCTGGCCTACTCCACCCTTATAACTCATAAATTATCGGTAAGTATAATGTGGATAAAGCGGAGATATAATTCTTGTTCCTTAATAACTCTTAACCAAAAGTCAATTACTTGTTTAACAGATTTTGCATTAAATTGTGGCTACTTACATATTTACATACATAATATACGTGCACGCCTCTATGGTTCCAACATGGTCCGGGACAACCTGGGATTCTACGATATGCATTATCATTTATTATGGATATGTATACGTTCTCAAATCTAAGATAAGCAAGGGAGCTAAGCTCGCATTATCTTTGGAACGGTAACTAATATTTGATGTATATTTCCTCCTAGACATTCAACTTATTAGTCCTTGCCATCTGGCAATGGGCAGGGACTATAGTAATCGAAAAGCTTTGCTTTAGCATTAGTTTCGACCTGTTCAACTCTGTTATATGGTGATTATTACAAAGTTCTCAATCGCGTTGTGCCGGGATAACCAAAGTCTTCGAAGTTATTCTGCTTTGCCATCTTATTTGGCCTCTTCCCGAGGCGGAAGAGGCTGGAGCATAGCCTATTTTGCTTTAGGCCCTGTTCATTATTACTAACCGTCAACGGTTTCATGTTAATGTTGACATTAGTTTGTATTATCGGCACAATCATTTGCAGGTTAGGCTAAATTATTAGCACAATGGTTTGCAGGTTAGGCTATTTGAGCAGGGTCGCTGGCTACACCGCCATCTGCATGTACTACTTGTCAGCCAGATATTAAGGCTTCTTTGCAGGCAAGCCATGTACTACTTGTCAGCCAGATATTAAAGCTTCAGCCAGATATTAAGGCTTCTATGCAGGCAAGCCATGTAAGTTCTGGTCCGGGGCGAATTTGATTTCTCTGGGCATACAGTATTCCGAGAGGGAGCGTTCTGATTCCGGAAAGCAGCTCAGGACCGAAACCGAATGAGAGCGAGCTGCAGTGTAATTTGCTAAGAGGAATTGCAGTGTAATTTGCTAAGAGGAATTTGCAGGATTTCCTCTTGCCCAGGAGGGAGCTGCAGTGTAATTCCTCAAGTCCCCACTGTAGGTAAGACTGTATGGAAATCTCCTATTAGTAGCCCAGGCAACCACTTTGTTAATAGTGTAATGCTTCGAGTTGAGAATAGATTTTTCCTACTGAACCATGCCTTGCCTTCTCAGAAGGTTTATCTATAATTGGTGGCTGAAAGTCAAATTGCGTGCATAGAGTCCCTAGTTCTGGCTAGCTTTTGTTTAAGCTGTGCTAATGCCATGGTTTCTGCAATTCAGACTTATCACTAGCCCCAGCCCAGGCTTTGCGAAGGGATGGCTCTGCTTAGGTAATATCAGGACCAACCCACAACAAGTCTTACTTCTCTTTTTTCCTGCTGTGCGAAGGGAAGGAAAAAACAAACCGTCTGTAACAAACCAACCTGTACAAAGCCCCACCAGATATGAGTGTCTTGAGCTGGGAAGGCGTAACAGATTGAAGCCAAAAACATTGCTACCGCACACATCCCTGTATAGCTCCCTTACCATTTCATGTGCTAATGCCATGGTTTCTGCAATCGACCTACCCTTCTTAAGCCTTCCTTCTTCGATAAGCTTTCTTAGATGAATGACGGAGTCTGACTGTGGATAGAGGGAGAATCGAATTACTACCTGACTCTCGACTTCTACAGTGAACTAAAGCCCCTCGAGCCCCTTGAGAAGTGTTGCTTTTGGCCTGTTACAAGATTAATCTCTTTTGTTTCTCACAGGTTTTTTCTGCATTTTAATGAATATATTGCTGGCTTTTTAGGCATTTCTGTCTGGGGTCTCGATAGTCTCTCGCTGGATTTCTCTATTGTGTCTAACCTGAAATATACTCTTTGGCAACTCAATGACGAAACCAAAACATGAACTACACGACCAGACAGGTGGACAGTCCGAAAAGTGGTGATTTATGTGCGATGATTACAAATCTTTGTATGTTACATGTTTGCATGCTTTCCGCGTGCCTTTTGGAAAGCTCTATCGGCCCACACAACTAGACAGGTGGACAGTCAGAAAAGTGGTGATTTATATGTGATGATTACAAATCTTTGTATGTTACATGTTTGCATGCTTTCCGCGTGCCTTTTGGAAAGCTCTAACAGGATGTTGAGGTGTCCACAACATGGCTTCTAACAGGATGTTGAGGTGTCCGAACATCTACAATCTCTTCCTATTTTTGGCTTGGTTTCTCGTGGTTTCTTTCTGGTCATCTATACTGCTGTTATTTTCTCATTATTATTGTTATTATTTATTCCCGTAAGCTTAAATGGTTATTATTTCTCCCTGTAAGCCTATTTTCTATGGTTGCATTAGCGCTTATAAAATGGGTGTAATTCAATGGTTTAATAGCACACAAATTGACTTGTTGCATGATGCTATATGACTGTAGTCAGGTGTCATGCATGATTTGGTATTATCGCCAGATTTAGTATATTGATTTTATCAGTCACATTGTGGGCTTTGATGTTTGCAGATTGTTGTGGGAAGAGTTGGTAATTAAGTGCTCACAAATGAAGTTGGAGAAGTTACAAGGTAGCTATTACTCCATTTTGGCTTTCATGCAATATTAAACAAATGTCAGAGATGAGGTTTTCAAATGTGATTAACTACCAAGTTCTGAAAAGCATAATGATGAGGCATCCATTCAATCCCTATCACACTCTTATGGTGTTAAGATTAGACTAAATTTGCTTCAATCTCGACAGCTGGCTGGCTTCCATGCTTTTGTTCCTGCTTAAGTGTGCATTGAGTGTGGATTTCAAATTCATTCTTGTGTAGTCTGTTGTCTTTTGCTTCTGTCAGTTTATCCTTTTAGTCGATGGTTTATACTTTACTGTATATATGTATGGCAACCAAGAAATAGAATGGGACTGAACTCTGGGAATGAGAGGCAACCAATGTTGAAAAAAAATAAAATTCCCAACAACAGAAGATGGTCTGCACAAAAAACACCCCCAATAAGACGGAAAGCCTGGCACAGTAGCACCCTAGAGATCCCAGAAGTTGCATCTTTCATTTAATGCTAATGTATAGCTGTCTCTGCTGATGGTTATTTAGTAACTGCATGTCTGCTTGTGAGTACTGGATAGTTATCCAAAGGTAAAGCTATGGGTTCTAAAGGATAACATCCTATAAATACACGAAAAATCTTTACTTCCTTAATTATAGATTTGCATGATCTGGCCTTCACTTGGTGCTGCATGGTCTAGGAATCGTATAAACATTTGCTTTTCCATATATTATTTCCCTTTCTAGGCTTTGTTATTTGTAATTTCCCTTTTATCGCAGCTACTAATTTTACGGTTTCTAAATGTGAACCGAAACCATCATGATTAATAGCCTGAATAAAAATGCCAGAAGTTAAAGTGATATAGAAGATGTTATTGTGCAAACAGAGTTGAAACATTTTTTTTAGTTGTATTTAATGATGGAGGGTTGGGGATGTGGATTGGTGTAATATTTGATCTGAATGACTATGCTAATTGCTTTTTATCAAAGACTATACAGATAACCTTGGTAGCTACTTGACAGACAAACATTTTATCATGCATCTGAGAATGAACTCAAATACAGTGCTAGAACACCCCAGTGAATTTAGAGACGGTAATGAGAACAAAACTTGGCCTCAGTTTTTATCAAAACTGAGGATCAATCAACTTATGATTGGCACCTACACATCCCGGGCATTGACCAGCAATCATATTCAACCTTTGAGAGCCTACTCTTGTTGTTGCATAACTCAAAGATTTTGTCAGATAATGTTGTCAATTAAGATTATTCCCAGTATATTCAGAGTTCCCTTCTAGGTGTCATGCCTTCTAATCCTTCTTTGAACTCGTTTTTTTGGTTATAATTTATCACAAGCTATTACTATGATGGTAATGGTATATGGCTATAAGGGTTTTGCTTACAATAACAGTTAATATGGTCTCTTCTAAACATTTTGTTTAGGTTGTATCAAGCTTTTAGAAATCTAACTTTCATTTTGCAAGCTTTTCAATGGGATTCTCCCTACTTGCAGTCTAGGGCTAAGTTTTGAGTCTAAATTATCAACAATACTCGTAGAGATCGATGTTAGTCACTTAGCAATGTCAAAAGAAATAAGCTTTGGCATTGTATATTGTATTGAGAACATCTCAGCTTTATGATTTCTGTGTCATTTCATATTGTATCCAGAATAGTTGGGCTTTATGAATTCTGTGGCAATGTATATTGTATTCAGAACTTCTCAGCTTTATGACAGCCATCTCTCATACAGTGCTTGACCTAATTTGATAGCTATGTTCACATCAGATGGTCGATTATATTGCTCACAGAATCCCAATTCAATTCTGTGAACTATAGTTTTTGCTCTGCTACATTGTGTTTGTATTCAAATTACCTACTGTAGATCGTTTGGGTTAACGCAATACTTGGGTAAAAAGGGGCTTCTGCATATGTAAGTTTTCTTCGACTTTCAAGAAAATATTGGGTTGTTCAGAGGAATGACTATTCTTCTTGCCAGTTCTCTGCTTGATCAGCTTTTTTGACAGAGACCTGGCCCATCTAGTTTGTGCTTTTCTTTGCTCCCTTGGAAATTTCTTCTGGTTTAGAAAAAGAAGCAACTATGGATTATCATGGCGGTTTTTGTCTTTTCTTTAAATTATGCTTCAGCATTGTCCTTTTGTGGGTTTGATGATGTTTGCATTTGTCCTTCATGTTGCAGAAATGGACTACAGGGGTTATGCAATAATGGGTATTTGGATTGCAGAAGCTTTGTTGGATATGCTAGGGAATACATCAAATTTGATAGCAACATTGAAGGAGAATGATCTTCTTTTTGTCTTATGGGTACTCAGCCGGAATTGATATTGAATCACCATCCATAGAATCAAACCCAAACCACATGTATTACATTTTCAAGCTTAGATGCTTTCGCTTCAGCACAAGTAACTAGTTTTAACTTGATGTATTTGGATAATGTGCATTTTCTAAAATGTGACAACGCCTTGTTGATATGCATAAATATAACCTTATGCATAAAAATGTAATGGGGTCCGCATTGCTTATACAAGGTTCTAGATATAGATATATTACACTTTACAGTTTTTATTATTATGTTATAGCTAATTCCTTTAGGATTTTTTCTAGAATTATTTTAGAAGTTATGTTAGAAAATGTAATTTCACTTGTCTCAGTAGTGACTTTTTATGTAAAGAGTTTCTTCCTATTTTATAGGAGTGGTTTCCCTAGTTCGGTGTGTGGTTGAGATATTCTCTCAACCAACTGATTATGTGTCTAAGATAGTTTTCCTATCTTGAGACAACAGTTCTTGTATATATGTAATATCATATTTGATTAATAGATATAGATTTCTTAATCGATTTTTATCATGGTATGAGAGCCCTGAGGGCCTGGCCCCTCTTGGGCTTGGTCTGTCCATCTCGATCGGTGCAGAGGAGGCATTGGTAACCAGCTCTCTTGGTGGCAGCGCAGTGGCGGTGTGGTGGGTCTGTGCTGTGGAGGTTTTGCATGTGCATTAAGGTGAGCAAAAATCCTGAAGGGAAGAGTAGAGATGGTGGAGGAGAGTCGGTCTATTCTCCATTGCTAAATTAATTGTTGCAGCAGGAGTGTGGTGCAGTGTAAGAGATCGGATCGTGGCGGGAGTATGGCTTTTATGGCTCTTTGATGTGAGCTTATTGATTTGCATGGGCATTTGACCTAGTGCAATCATCTGTGGCCTTGAAGAGCTGTGAAGCCTATAACTACGGTCCGAGGAGGTGTGAGTTGTGTTGAAACAGAACTCGGATCCATTTATCTTGCAAAGGGTCACCTGGTGTCAGTTATGTTGGTTGCAAAGCGTCTTGTCTAATGCTGTGAGCATGGAGCATGGAAAGGTTGCCCGTGTGGCTCTTGCGTGTGACCAAAGTGTGGATTGTTGCATATCAAAGTATTATGCATGAGGAATGACTAGAAGAGAAGGTGAAGGGCAGCCAACTTGTGCGATTGGAACCTGCATCCTTGAGAAACAGAGGTTTATCCCTGATGATCTACTATAGCCGTTGGGCTCATTCTATATGAAGCATAGAAGAATTATGTGGGTGAACAAGACGGTCTAAGAAAAGGATGGGCTTCCTTGCAGACGGTTCCAAAGTTGTTTGGTTTGATGACAGGATGAAGGAAAATATCATCCAATGACCGATTGAAGAAATCGACGAACTGTGGTCGGTTGAGCTTGTCGTCAAGAACGAGTTGCTTCAACTTGGTTCTGTGGTGGAAGTCGGTGTAATAGATGGGGATCAATTGGATATTGAGCTCATTTTTTAATTCTTGGTCGCCACTGCCATTGAAGCAGTCGAAGGCGACTCAATATTTGGTCGTGGAAGAAGAAGAGGAAGATCCAGAGATGGAGTGAGATCCAAGCATGTCTTTGACTAGGACGACACACACAGTGAATGGCTTTTGGAAAATTACGCATTCTCCGATTTTTTTCACGATGGGCATCCTCAGATTTTTCTAGCCATGAGTTCAACTCCAACTGCATGTGAGAGTGTTGTGGGAGATTTTCTACCAGTTGAAATCGGCGAGCAGCAGAGTCATTCCATTTTTTTTTAGAGGTCACATGGTTTGATGTGAGGGGAAGCATGGTGCGGTGGCTTGGCTGAAAAAATCGATTTGGTGAGGTGCGTTCAGCTATAGAGTAGTGAACGTTAGTCGAGTTGGATGCCATGGAAAATCATCGTTTGCTGTCAACATTTGAGTTTGATTGTTTCCAGTTCGGATCCTATGATTAGTGGTTCTGCCCTCTGCGCTCTTTTGGGAGCCTTAGATCTGATTCACTCTGGAAATTTTCATGCATTTATGAATTCTTCTCATGAAGTTTTCGACCAGAAAAAGAAGCAAGGATTTGTTGAGCTTGACCAGGCGGTTTTGCAAGGCAACGGGGTTTGGTGATCAATTCTGATGGCTGGCAGCGATGGTGGATCTCATCATCTAGGAAAATAACAATCTACACATTGTTGAGTTGTGTTATAGAACTCCGTGCATTTTATCTTTGGAGGAACATACTTGTTATTGGATCTGTGAAATTGTTTTGATTTACATTAATCTCTAGTGTATGTTGGGTGTGGATGATGTAAAGGCATCAATATTGTAAATCTGGTTAAAAATTGGATGTTTTGTGACAATTAGTCTGGCCAACTATTGTCACGAGTTTGAATCTGTGTTCGAATTGGCCATTCCAACAATAGACAAATTTATTTGCAAAAATGCGTAACAACCATATATAATTATTACATGATAGTGAAGATGGCATTAGAGGAGCTGCATCAGAGATTGGAAGATGATGGAAAATCGAGTTTGTGTGAATTAGTGTGAGTTTGTTGAACAGATTCATGGTGTAGTACAAGTCACATATTGTAATTAGAACAAATCCACATGTCATATACTCTTTTGTAATAGTTAGTTGTGGTCTTGAAATGTTTTATGTACCTGCTGTAAGACCTAGAGAGGCATGCATACCCTTTGTTATGTGTTCCCTCTATAAGAGATTTTTAACACCTTGGAAGAGTGTGTCATGTGGGATGGATACATTTGGGTGGGAAATATCGGTTTTCGGCTCCATGAGGTGAACTTTTATAGCTAGGGGGAGTTCATTGAGAGGTTGGATGAACCATGTATGTGAAGGACTTCCTAGTAGACTGGCGGTTGTAGCGGTTGGGAACCCATGCATTCTGGTATATGGCTATTCCTTTATATGGACATCGATAATTGCATGAAGAAGGTACAAGGTGTAATTATGAGACTGGACGAGATGTAGATCTTGTAGATTGATATCGAGACAAGTAGTCATTAAGGGGGAGTGTTGGAAAATGTAATTCCACTTGTCTTAGTTGTGACTTTCTATGTAAAGAGTCTATTCCTATTTTATAGGAGTGGTTTCCCTAGTTTGGTGTGTGGTTGAGATATTCTCTCAACCAACTGATTGTGTGTCGAAGATAATTTCCTTATCTTGAGACAACACTTCCTATATATATGTAATATCATATTTGATTAATAGATATAGATTTCTTGATCGGTTTTTATTAGGCTACCCTCACACATCTGATTGATTTAGTGGTAGATTATGTCTCTTATATCTATCATGATCTTCACCATCTAGATCTTAGGATTGGGATCAGATGGTCCTGGTGGGAAGAGGAGTTATAATGGTAACTACCTCTCTCACCCTTCGAAGCTCCCTCACCCCAGTTGCATCTTTGCCTTTGAAGGAAATTTGTTGTGCAACTGGTTCTTCTTCCATGGTTTACAGCTATGAGCCCCACTCTAGTAAATTCCTCCATCTAAGCATAAACACAGGTAGTTTAATATTAATTATTTTTCCTACTAGTGTTAATTACTCCTTGATTGTCTAACTAATCCTCTTCCAATTTTTCATGCAGGAAGCTCTTTTCCTGGAGAGCTCCACAGTTGGAATCTATGTTGGAAAAGGTAATCTCAACCATAGTAGTTATTACACTGATAACAACCATACGTGTGGGAAAATTAATCTCAACCAGAGTAGTTATTACACTGATAACAACCATACATTTGGGATACCTTTAACTGCAAGTTGCGGATTTTGTTTGCACGCTGAAGAACATATTAAATGAAGTTTTGAGTACAAGTACAAAAATTAATCTCAACATTTAATTGCAAGTTGCGGATTTTGTTTGCACGCTGAAGGACAAATTAAATGAAGTTTTGGGTATGAGTACAAAAATTAATCTCAACCATAATAGTTATTACGCTGATAACAGCCATACGTGTGGGACACGTTTAACTACAAGTTGTGGATTTTGTTATTTGCAAGATGAAGGACACATTAAATGAAGTTTTGAGTACAAGTACAAAAATTAATCTCAACCATAGTAGTTATTACAATGATAGCAACCATACGTGCTGGGCACCTTTAATTGCAAGTTACAGATTTTGTTGTTTGCTGGTTGAAGGACAGATTAAATAAAGTTTTGAGTATGAGTGCAAATTCTCCATTCTGCAACACACATCAATCAATTAAGAATGAATGTGCACTTAATGAAGGGTTGGTGAATACATATGGTCAAACATTTATTCGCCATTGAAATATGTAATCAACAACATAAAAAAACATTTTATGTACAATCGCTCATCATGTTTCTTAATGTTTTGTTTTGTCATGTATTAATATGTCAAACATGTATGTTTTGAAAACACGTATTTAAAAACTCTTTTGCATAAGCAAGGTAGTACGTCTGAGAGGTCAATAGGAGAAAATCGTGGAGCAAATTTTGGTGGGCACCTGATTTTTGTCTTTTTGGTTATGGGGCTTTACATAGTGTTACTCTGCAACTCCTGGTGAAGCTAAATCTTAGTAAGAATTTTGTTTTACTTGGTGAAGGATCAACATGCAAATGTATTTTCATGTGCTTTGAAATATAATCTAAAGTATAGTTTGTTGGGATATGTTTTCGAAATTTCATGACTAGTTTTACCACACAACCACTCTGTTCTACTCTCTACCATTACCACTCTATTCTACTGTGAATTAACTTTTTTGAGTTTTTAGCTCCATTTTAGTTGCAATGTGACCACTCTATTTTACTATGTTCGACTATGAGTTAAATTTTCGAGTTTTTAGCTCCATTTTACTTGCGATTTGAACTCCACAACTAAAGTCTCGAGGGAGATTCCTCTACCCTAAATATTTCATGTGGTATCAAAGCAGGTTAAACTCTCTTAGTGTAAGAAGAAGTGTTTTTACTAGGAGTTAAAAACTGTTTTGAAGGTAGATTTTTGGAGCGTATTTACCAGGAAGGAGAATTTTGTTTTAACAGTTAAAATGGAAACATCAAGCACAAGCTTGACTAATCCTCAAATACCTAAGTTTAATGGTAAAAATTTATCACTACTGGGTTATAACAATGAAGGCTTTGTTTTCTTCCCAAGGTGTTTGGGATTTGGTGGAGAATGGGTTCCAAGAACTAGCAGATGCAACAACATACAATGCCTTGTCACATGCAAAAAAGGATTTGTTGAGGGACAACAGGAAGAAGGATTCAAAAGCCCTCTTCTACATTTTTCAAGCAGTTCATGAAATTATTTTCCTAAGGATTGTAGCAGCAACAAATTCCAAGCAAGAATGGGACACCCTCTAGAAAGCCTACCAAGGCATGGAAAAAGTGAAGACAACAAAACTACAAATGTTGAGGAGAGACTTAGAGACAATTTTTATGAAAGAGTATGAGAACGTAGACTCATTTTCTACACAAGTAATTGGACTGGTTACTCAAATCAGGTCTGATGGTGAGACACTTGAGGAAAGGAGAAAAACTAAGAAAATTTTAAGAAGTCTACTAGAAAGATTTGATGCCATTGTTGTGGCCATAGAAGAGATAAAGGATCTCTCACAATTTTTTAGTGGATGAGCTTCATGCATCACTGGTTTCTCATGAACATAGACTGAATAGAGCAACAAGTTCCTCATTGGAGCATGCCTTCAAGAAAAAAGTTTTATTTGGTCAAGGTAGAGGCAGAGGAAGAGGAAGAAGTCCATGCAAGAGGTAGAAGAGGCATCCCTTCAAGCTCAGTGAAAGGGGAAGAAATCAAAATTCAAGTCAAGGCCCAAGCCAAAATCAAGCATAAGGTTAAAGGTATGATAAATATCAATTTTCACGGCATTATTGTAAGAAGTATGGTCATGATGAAAATGAATGTAGAAAGAAGAAACATGACACAAGTAACAAACCAAGTGAAAATTTCACAAAGGAAAATTAGAACCAAGATAACATGCTTTTAGCTTGTAATGTAGCACAAGAAAAACAAATGGATGCATGGTTTCTAGATTCAGAGTGAAACAACCACATGACACAAAAGATAGAAATGTTTTAGAATTCAGATGAAAGTGTGAAATCTAAAGTGACATTAGGGAGTGATAGCAAAGTACTATCATGGGCAAAGGAAGAGTCAATATTCTAACAAAGAAGGGGGAGAAAAAATATATTCCAAATGCCTATTTTGTCCCTAGTTTGAAGCATGACCTCATAAGAATTGGACAACTCATGCAAAAGGGCTACAATGTATTTTCAAATTTGATGAGTGCACAATTTTGGATAAGTCACCAAGTAGACATTTGATTGTAAAATTTCAGATGACAAGCAATAGAATGTTTATCTTCAAGATAAAATCAAATTTGAAGGAAGAAGGTGCACATGCAGAACTGTCAATGAATTTACAAGAGTATGGAAGAAAAGTTGCATTTGTCACACAAGTAAACTTTCAAACAGAGGTCAAAGATGAAAATTGGTTATGGCATTTGAGATTTGATCATCTCTGAGGCTTGAATTTGCTGCATACGAAAAGCATGTTGAAGGGATTGCTACTCATAGAAAAATCAGATAGCCCATGTGAAGAATGCATCTTGGGCAAACAACATAGAGAGACATTTAAAACAGGAAAGTCAATAAGGGCAAAGGCACCTTTGGAGATTGTCCATTCAAACTTATGTGAACCAATGTAGACACCATCAATTAGGGGAAACTATTATTTCTTACCTTTATAGATGATTATACAAGTAAGACATGGGTCTACTTCCTAAAACATAAAAGTGAAGTGTTTGAGCGCTTCCACAAATACAAAGTCCTTGTTGAGAAGAAAAGTGGATAATACATCAAAGCTTTGAGGACTGACAGAGGTGATGAATACATCTCAAATGACTTCCTACGTTTTAGGAGGGAGCATGGAATTCACAAGCAATTTACAACATGGTATACACGTCAACAATATTGCTTTGTGGAAAGAAATAATAGGACCATTATGGAAATGGCAAGGAGCATGTTGAAGAAAAAACATTTTCCAATTTATTATTGGGGTGAAGTTGTCACTTGTGCAACATATATCATTAATAGGTGTCCAACCAAAATCGTCAAGAATATGGTTCCTGAAGAGACATGGAGTGGAAGAAAGCATAGTGTCACTCACATGAGAGTGTTTGGATGTGTGGTGTATGCACGTGTCCGAGATGAACTAAGGAAAAAGTTGGACAACAAGAGGGAGAAATGCATATTTGTTGGATACAGTGATGAATCCAAGTCATACAAGCTCTACAATCCATAAACTAACAAGGTCATAATCAGCAGAGATGTGTAATTCATACAAGAGGAAGCACAGAATAGAACTTTAGAGAAAGCAATCGATATGAAAACATGTAAAACACAAAAAGACAGAGGAATTGATGACAACAAGTAATTCATCTATGATTACTCCTCCTACTCCTATTCAAGCACAACAAAAAATCCACAAGTGACACCATCAACAAATAATAAGATAATACCGCACAGTAAAGCAATTGCTTCTCAAAACATGCCACAAAGACCCACATCGTCATCTACTTCAACCACAACCTCAAGTAATATATGAAGCCCATATTCGATATAATATAATATCATTTCCATATAGTACAATATAAATATGAAAAATATAGTTAAGTAAATTATGTGCTTCTCAGACGTAATCATCCTTTTCAAATTCAACAAATCAATCATCCCAAATTTTTACATAACTTATCACACACTACCATCATCGACTTGTAAATGTTTTGAGTACACGTGTCAATGTTATGAGACGTGGACACATCATAAGGGAAAGAGGAGAGAAGATAGAAGTGATCAAGGATTTCCTTAATGTAATGAATGCGTTAAGTTGTTCTCAAGGAAAAGAGGAGAGAAGAAGACAACCGTGAATCAAACAAGTTGTTCTATACCTAACAATTATCTACGAAATCTCCTTGTCGATGAGTTCGTATCAAGGACGATATAGTTCATCTTTGACAAAGTGAGACAAGGGGGACCAAAAGCTTAGGAAAAGTTGAACAATGGGCATGCCTTTAACAATTTTAAACGTCTTTTCTACCTTTATGGACACCTATGACACCGCATGTAATTCTTGTTAAAGGCTTTCCTTATGTAATTTAGAAATTTTAGGCCTTTTATAGAACTTGCATGTAACTTTTAAAATGTAATATGACGTTTTTTTTGCCACTTTAGGTGGCTTAAGAGTGAAATATTGATAGCATTGTTGAGCTCCCATTCTTCGTGATTTGTGTTTTCAAAAGTTGGTTTTTAATATGATATTACTGGCTATGGACGCGAACATCAATCCATGTTTCTATATTTCTCTATACGAATAAATAAGAAAATAACAATGACTTAGACGAGTGTGATTTGAGAGGAAAATAAGAAATTTAAGTGTAGACACATTTAAAAATTTAATTAATTTCATTATTATTTGAATTCGTTTAAAATAGTTAAAAAAGTTAAGGATATTGTTCTGCAAATATTGAATTATGATATAATTTTAGTTATATTTCGTTGTTATTAGATTTGTGATTTGAAAAATGGTTTATTTTAAAATTTTCTTATTTTTAAAGGGATTTTTCAAAAAAAAAAATTAAAGTTTTTGTATTTTTATTTTTTTTTGGTTTATTATGGGATGTAGTGATGATGCCTGTTGAAATTAAATTTGGTTTATTGAATTTTAAGAAAGATAAATAATTATTTGGTTTGTATTAGACTTATGTTTTTGTGCTCAAAAAAATTTAAGCTAAGTGTTCCTAAATCACGAAAAAGTATAAAAGGTTAGATAAGAAAAATTTTAAAATTGCGAACTAATTTTGTTCCAGATGTGATATTTCAAGAGAACATGTTTGCCACCAACCATTTAAAAGCACAAATATGATGATATCTTTTGATCCATGATGTTTTGGGACTTTTGCAACGCCCTATCTCACTATGCTCTTTATGAGAGTTTCTATTTATTTTAGCGTTGTTAATTTTCTTCTTTATTCTAGTAAATATAGAGAGATATTTTTAATATTCTAGATTACAGTTCATCCCCTATTTATAGTATCTTAATTTTATCTTATCCTCTAATTCATAAATTTCTCCTTAAACTTACACGTGATAAAATTTTGAATATTGATTCGATTTTATAGATTTCTTTATTTTCTAATTATTTAGCTAAGATTGTCATCTTTATGCCATTCAATGCTTGAGTTACAAGTGGTTTTGACTAGAATTTGAAACAATTTCAAAAGTCATTTTGTCCTCCATGTTATTTATATTCTTCTTGTATATCAGGTATTTAGTTAAAGTCGTGCTCTCATTGGGGGGAAGACCCATGATGATAAGATATGATCTGTTGTCTTTGATTTTTAGGTTATAAGTTATGAAACGAGTTTGCATTTTCTCTCTCTTTCTCCATGATCACTTAAAGAGATTACAACCATAAAAATTTTAAACATATGAGATAACAAGAGTGAATGCAATGATAAAAAGGAGTTTCTTCTTATCCCATACGTAAATATTGAACAATTTATAATTGTTTGCAAGTCCGCAGTAGTTTTGCACCATTCATTTATCGTTTTCTCAATGTTAGTGTTTTAATTAAATTTGTAATGAATACCAATTTTTAGATATTTTTATGGAGCCGCCTCTTACAAGCTACTTTTTCATACATGAAATTAGTGTAAGTCATATTTTGGATTTAATGATCATAACCTTCATTTTGTAATGTTGATAGACATACTCATGATAGAGGAGAAATCCTCAAGGATTTTTTAGTTTCTTGTAAAAATCATAAGGACCCATCACCATAAGTATAATATAGTCGGTTTAAAGAAGGATGGTGACTACACTAGTGATAGTTTGGTGAAAATAACTCTCTTATTCCAAACAATAATATAAGTTGTCAATTCATATGCCAAAACGTGTAAGGGATTGGGGAAAAAATTTATGAACTCTTATATTACATTAATCTATTTTGACTAATCGCTATTTTTCTTAACTAGGAAATGCCATTCTCATATAGCATTGTCACAGTAGCTCTCAACCAGAAAGGAACTCTTAACTCCTATAGCTTATTGTAAAGGTTATTCATCGACATTCTGTTAAAATATTTTCTAAAATCAATGAAAAAAAATACGAAATTGGTTTTATTATTATGGTACTCCTTTACAATTATCTTGACTGTAATAATTGTTCATTTTTCTTACAGGTATATTTTTCTTTGCTTTGATAAGTACATTTCTTCATTTACACATTAAATTCACCCCATAACATCTTAACATTATTAAGATTTTCATCCTTATTCAACAACATATGCATGAGACTTCATTCATACATATATCTAGCAGAAATAAACTAAACAATATCCATGAGATGAACTGTCACTGTTTGCGGTCAAATGTTGAACACTATGGTCAAGGAGTGAAAACTTGGGATAACTCAAAAACCAAACCCTGCTTTCTGGTCACATGGAGGACGTGTTGTGTGTGCAACTAAAAGGCTTCAGTTGCATGGATGAGTCGGCAAGTGAGCAGCTACAACCGAGATCTCTTTGTTATGTGCCTGCGACTAAGGCCCAAAAGCCTAAAACAAAGATGCAATAGAAAAAATAAACTAAAAAAAATCCATGAGATGAACCCAACAATGCTCATTCTAAAAAACCATGATTCAAAAGCCTTTAAGGAACTGTCACTATCTATGGTCAATTATCGAACAATGCGGTCAACGAACGAAAACTTCAAAGAACTGAAAAACCAAACCCTAATTTCTGGTTTCCCAGAGGACGTTTTGTTCATATGACTGAAAGGATTCAGTTACACGGATGTGTCCTTTAGCGAGAAACTACAACTATGATCTCTCTATGACGTGCCTCCGGCTGAGGCCCAAAACCCTAAAACAAAGATGCAATAGAAAAATTCAACTAAAAAATATCCATGAGATGAACCCAACCATGCCCATATTCAAAAACCCTGATTCAAAAGGCTGTAATGAGTTGTCATTGTCTACGGTCAACTGTCGAACACTATGGTCAATAAGCAAAAACTTCAGACAACTAAAAAACCAAACCTTTTTTTCTGGTCGCATGGAGGACGTATTATGCGTGCGACTAAAAGGCTTCATTCGCTTTGATGATCTAAATAGTGAGAGTCTGCAGCCGAGATCTCTCTGTGACATGTCTGCGATTGAGGCCCAAAACCCTAAAACAAAGATGCAAGTTTTGGACCCTGCTATTTCACCTTTGTGAGAACCCATTCCTCTGTGGATCTGCCTCAGACATGTGCAAACCAAAAACAAGAAAGAGAATAGAAAAATGTCTCATGATGATATCCAAATTAAGATGAGCTCACTTGTATTTATATCCTTCCAAGGGTGTCCAATTTTCTTTAAGGTCGACCTGATCAAATATGCAGATGTGGGCTCATAAATAAAAAAATATACTTTCCCTTGTCCAAATATAATTATCTTTAGGTCAATTTTGGTCATCTCAAAAAGAGGAATTCAAAGAAATCATCATCTTTATAAAATAAATTGTCCAAAATGAAATCCAACCCTAATTACCAATTTTAACAATAATGTAATCCAAAGATAAATAATAATTCCTAAATCTTATATAATTTTAACCTTTTTCTCCTAACTTGTTAACCATAATTCTACCTCTAATATATAATTTTAATATAAAAGTAATTATTTTATACTACTATTAATCCATTATATCTCTTTTTTTTTTTAATGAAATATCGACGGTCTTTTTCTTCTTTTCAAATTTCTTTGGATGCCCTTCCATTAACGATACCACGGAATTTTTATAACATTTACTTCTCATTTTTCGTTCTTATGACTATCTTTTTAAATTTGAATATCTCACAAAACTTTAAACTATATTTAAATAATATAACATTTTTTTAATGTTCTGGTAAAATGTCTTGTACAAATGCGTCCTTTCTTACTCATCATTATATAATCGCACACCTTCATTTATAACTTTAAAATTCAGACTTGTACAAATTTATGAGGCAGACTTCTATATATTGGAGGCACGCCTTCACCTTTCATTAAGAGGGTTTATTTATTATATCTATATGAATAGGTGGCACATTTTCACCTGGGGTTTATTTATTGGTTTTATAATTTATTTCTACGTTTTTTTATTTTTTTAATTTTAAATTATAATTAAAAAAGTGTGGTATTAATATCATGCCATTTTTAAATGATACATTGATATTATTATATTTTGGAAAATTATGGATAAAAATTTAACGTTTTTATTGGTCATTTTCTATTCACTGATGCACACCTTCATACTATCTAAAAGGGGTGGATATGTGTGTTTGTACTTAAGTAGCATTTTTTCACCTTCTAAGGAGGGTGAGTGAGAAGGTGAATTTGTATATATATTTTCTTAAATGTGGAGATGTGTATGAGTAATTATAATTTTGTTATAAATAATTAATTTATCTTACGCATCTATTTAATGTGAGAGGGAAATATTTATCACCATTTAATATGTTGAATATGTTAAAATGATGATTGTAGATTATATACCATGGAGAGAGGGTGTATACAAGAGTTTGCTTCTTATAGTCAACTTTGTGATGATAGGTAACATAACATTGTTAGAACCATAATAAGAAAGGATATAGATTGTGAAATATTATAATGGGAATAATATATCATAAACCACCTACCTCACATAATTGTTAATTATATAGTAGAGCTACTTAATATATGATATTGACATATAATCATGAAAGATTAAAGTTAAAGTGTGAATGCCATCATCATCAATAATACTTTGATAGATAATCATAAGATTTGTAGAGAGAATCTATATGAGTGGAAAACATTACATTATTAGTACCATCGAGAGATAAGATGTGGATTGAAAACACATTGGTGTGACTAATGCTTGAAAAGCTAGATTCAATATTAATAACCATATAGGAAAACACATTAATATTTTTGACATTATAACTTTGTACTAATAAAGGTTTTTAATATATTTCATGTTGACAAGTAATCATAATTTTGACTTTACTAGATAATTGTGAGTGAGGATGTTGTCATTAAGCATTATGACCTCAATGGATAAACATAAGGTTAGTAGTGAGAATCTATGACTAATAAACAAGAATTTAGTGTTGAAAATTTATGTTACATGTAAACATTAGAATCGTAATTTGTATATACCTTGATGAGTAACACGTCATTATTAGTACCATAACTATTGGTGTAAGAGTTTATGTTCCATGTAAACATGATAATGACAATAATGATCTATGTTGATTGGTAATGTGGCATTATTAGTACCATAATGGGGAGGGTGTTTTATAGGATTTGTGCTCCAAAACCAAGGTTTAAATTGACGAAACTTCTACTAACAATAATGACTAACAAATGTCAAAACTCATAAAAAGATATTCATACAACCAAAAAAATCAATATATAAAATATGGATAAACACCATCAATAAACATTGAATGAAAGAAACAATTCAGTGGCACACATATTATAATGTAATGTTTTTTTTAAGCCCAAATTCGTAAATTAATCTAGAAAATATTTATAGTACATACTTTGGATAGACACCTTAATTAGCCTTGGTGTACTAGTAGGAAACCAAACGAGAGGCAATAATTTAGGCTTATGCATGAGTTTTCCAAAATAAGCATGTTACCTTGGACATGACAAATGTTTAGATTACAAAAATTTGGCCTAAAATCCATCAAAACCATAGTAATCTAAAGCAATAGACATGTAAACTAGATGCTATATAAATTGAAAACATAGTTGTAGGATGTAGCATTCCATGAAAACATACAAAGACTAATTGGCTAGAGAAAGATGCTAAGGTTGGCTTGGTAGTGATTAATCCCTAATGTCAATGATCAATACCTCCACGCATTACATTTCCTTGTACATAGAAACAACTCATTTATTGTCATTACTTTATATCATAATGACTTTCATTACTACATGAATAACATGACACTTTTCATAATATAAAAAGTACTTTGTTAAATAATACTCAAAAATCAAAATTTAAATCAACACCTTTAAAAAAAATCATATATAGATATATTTCAAATATATTTTCAAGAAGCCTATAAGCCATAAAGATGGTGTTTTGTTAAGGCACTCTATAGTGAAAACGTAAACTCTATGGAAAAAAATATGACCATCCTAAGAGCTCGTGTGTGGCCTGAGCCATGTGCGATTCGAGTGATTTGACAACTTAAATACCCATGTTCATTAATAAGGGTGCCCCACACACTTATTATTTATATTTAAATAAAAAAAAATCAATTTAATAACACATTATTAATATATTAAATCATTTTTAAATAAATATAATTTTTTGTGTGTTTAAAATAATAATTAAAAATATATTTATTTTTATTATAATTTTTTTTAAATTATATAATAAATAATAAGTGATACATATTATTTAATATGTGAATAAATGTATTGGAGTGAAAGCCCCGTAGTGTTGTTTCCTAGAAATATGCTATCTTCATGTTGTTGTTTACTTAACAGCAAAAAGAGAAAGAAGTAGGAAGTGTGAGGTTATATTGTTCACCTTTGTTTGTTTACCCGAGCCCAGCCGAGCCCCACTAGCGAGCGTATTCTTATATGGGTACCGACTAGCGAGCATATTCTCACTTAGGCCCCCGAAGAGCTATTTTTGTTTTATTAATATTTTTCTAAATTAAATAAAACTCTCTCTAAGATCATAATTTTATCTTTGCAACTATCATAATATGCAAGATAAAATTTAAAACATTAGTTGTAAAAAAATATATCATATTAATGTTAACAAATTTATTTTTAATCCTTTATTACGCACTCTTTCAATAATATTTTTTTCAATTTAATAATATTAAATATCAAATTGTTATAATTTTTATTTCTTTATCATAAAATAAAATTTGCAATTAAATAAATAAGTTTTTTTCCCAACTTTTTTAGGGATTTGGTCATATAATTTTAACCTCGATTGTGATTACATTTTTTTTAATGTATAAATAGATTCAGAACCATATAAATCTCAAGACACTAGAACTTTACAAATTACACTGTTTAAATTTATAATTTATTTTGCAAATTAAACAACTTAAACTTATAATTTTTAAAAATATCCACTAGATAAAATTGACAAAAAAAATAATACTAAGACTACCTCTATTTTTTTTAGATATTGACAAAAATATACCCAGTTAAAAATAATCTATACAATTAGATAATGTGTTTTTATTTTCTATTTTTTAAATCAAAATCACTATTTTCCATATATAAACATATATATATATATATATTAGAATATTATTTTTTAAAATTAACCTTTTAATAATTTCTTTTTAATTCTGATAAGAATATAAAATTCTAAGCATCATTGTTTTCTTCGACACTTTCCCTTTCATTTAGGCTTTAACAAGTAACAGTGGTACATAATTAATAATAATGTCGAAAGTCAAAGCCTAACCCATCATCTTTGCCATCTGTTAAAGGCATGGCGATGCCTGTATCTATGAATAAACTTTATCTGTTTACATTCAACGGTCACACTATCGATTCATTATATCTTTCTATCGCATAAACTTGCAAGGCTTTATTTATATTTGTTGTGGGAGGAAAACTAACGGCTACTATTTGCGTGATGCGTTGACAAGGTGGGGAATTGGTGTTATGTCAAGACTTAAAACGGCGGCCTGGCGCTCTGCAAAACGACAACCCGTTGCGTGATTGATTTGTGATAATTGTGTTATGCACCCCAGCAATCCCATTTATTGGGCGCTCAACACTCGACTCCTCAGCGAAAATCTGGCCATACAATTCTATGAAAAATAAAAACCCTAGGCTGGAGATCCATGTCATTTTTATTATTCCAACTTCCACCATAATATCATATCCTCCCATCACCATAGTTACTAAATTTGTTTGAAACAGGGCAAAAAATTTGAAAATTCGTCAATTAGATTTGAATAGTGAATATTTCGATAAAATTTGATATGGTTTGTTTATGGATTTCTTCATTTGGGCACCTTGTCAAAGAAATCAATAGTGCTCAATAGTGGACGCACCAAGGGACACAACATGCTCAATATTGCTTACTTGGACTTTCTAATAGAAGATGAAACTGATAGATATAGTTGGGTTTGGTTCATTCTTATTCGCAGCCCCAACCTCTTTGAAGGGATAGATCTGATTAGGATTCACAAGCCTAGAATGGTAAAGCCAGCACTTGGTTGAACATATAAATAATGTGGGGCATCCAAAAACAAAATGAAATAAAAATAACTGTGAAATTGGAATAATTCTATGTCTCAATTTTACAATGAAAGGCATAAACATGGACAAATCTAGAGAATTTGTCAAGTAAATTAAGTTTTATTTTATATGTATGTTTTTATTTTGATAGAATATAAATAAATATGTTTAGAATTTGTGAAGTAAATTATGTTTTATTTTATATGCATGTTTTTATTTTGGTAGATTATAAATAAATATGTTTAGAATATGTAAGCCTAGAATGGTAAAGCCAACACCTAGTTGAACATATAGAGAATGTGGTGCGTACAAAAAAACAAAATGAAATAAAAATAATTGTGAAATTGGAACAATTTTATTTTTCAATTTTACCATTGCTCTAAACGGCGAGAACGGCACAAACTTAGAAAAATCTAGAGAGTTTGTGAAGTAAATTAAGTTTTATTTTATATGCATGTTTCTATTTTGATAGATTATAAATAAATATGTATAGAATATGTATTTATTTTTAAGGTAAGAATTTTGGAAAAATGAGTTTTGAAATTAAGTAGTTATGTTAGATTTAAGTTTTGAAAATAAGAGAGCTTTGGAGGAAAGAGAAAGTGTGATGCTTTTTATTGAGTTATATTTCTAAGGTTATTATATTATTTAGAGTTAGGAAAAATTATTTAGTTCAATAAAAATTAACAGAACACATTATTGTATATATATATATATATATATATATATATATATATCCCACTCTTTAAGATGTATATTATCAATTTTTTCCAAATTGAAAAAATTTCTTCCGAATTTTTATTTTATCGTATCAAATTCGAATTTGCACTTGGTAACTATACCCATCTCTACCTCTCTCATCATAAAAACTTGCCACCTTGTTATCACTATACAATTCACCTTTTCCATCTAGGGAAATGTTGCCTATATACATATAGTTGTTGTGTTGTACAATTCCACCAAAAGAAATCAAAGCCATTGATGAGTTCCATTTGTTTCAACGCTATCCAAATCATATGCCACAAATTTGTTTTATTGTAAAGTATGTGAGGGTTGAAGGTTGTGTCCATACAAAGAGTTAGCTAATTAGAAATGGTACTCTTCTTTGAGTTTTAGTAGGTTTAAAATTATAATTCTGACACAAATTTGTTTTATTGAAAACTATGTGAGGGTTGAAGGTTGTGTCCATACAAATAGTTCGCTGATTATTAAGGATACTTTTACTTCAGTTTTAGTATGTTTAAAATATATAGATAAATAATTATTAATTAAAAAAATTAATTATGAGTTTTACATAAAAATCAGTCAAGATAGATTAAAAAACCTCTTCCAATAACTAGGGCATTGTTTATGAGCAAATTCAGGGATGAACAAAATGGAGGAATGGCATAATGGACTTCAAAAGGATTTAGACAAGAAATATGGGATATTAGAAGCATATATATATATATATATATATATATATATATATATATATATATATATATATATATATATATATATATATATATGCTAAATTCTAACAAAAATTCACCACATTACAAAACCTCTTAATCAATATTTCCTTATTATAAAACATAGCTAGGCCTAAACAAAATGTTTCATAGGATTCCAACTCATCAAATTCACCTAGCATATCCAATCCCCAAATATATATACCTTATTGGCTTCCTAATACTCCAAATCCACACTTGAAATTACCTACTCATGGCATGATGTTCCATAACCAATCCCCATCATATAACCAACCAATCTTTACATATCCACCCATAACAAAACTAGAATTGTCAAAATTAAACAAAAATAAAAGCCAAGGTGTGGTTTGGTTCAAAAAAGCAAAATAATGCTTTGAGATATAAAGCATTTATAATAATTATGAAAATATTAGATATGCATCCATACAACCATAAGAAGATTCATATAGCTAGTATATATAATGGAATAAATCATGGTATTGAATAAATTGGAACAAATTTCGAGATGGATTATTTAAATGGTTCCAATGTGTCAAGGAAGAGGATTTTTTTTCACAAAACTTTCCAAGGTACAACAAAAAGTAAATGTGGATGAATTTACATGTGAATCTAAAGCAAAAGATACAAGAGTACCTAGATTGTTAGAAGGACATTAAATTTAATATTACATCATCAAACTGAAACTTGTTGACAGTGTTGGAAATCCATCAACCAGGGGGGACTCCTAATCTGTTGTTGAATGTTGGTTTTGCTATGCTAATTTCAACTTTCGAATTAAAACAATTTCTTATCATCTGCTTCATGTGCATAGGTTTCCTTTGTGGTCTTTATGAATGAACATGTAAATTTATGTTAAGTTTTATGTCAAATTCATGAGCAAAATAGCATCAAAGTAAAGTGTTGAACAACAACAAACAAATTTATAGCAAACCATCAAAATTAACACTTAACATAGTGGTTTGATGAAGGAGTTCACCCCTCCTGGGCTACATCTCCATGGTTTAGCTTCCATGGCTTGGGCCTCTGTATTAGCTCAAAATGGAAAAAAGTGTTGTTTACAACGCTCTACTACTCCTGAAACCTACCTCAATGTGCTTATAACATCAAAATCATCTAGGAATGCCTTTTCTTGATCCCAATTTGGTCGAATTTTGCAAACGTTATGACAAAAACAGTTTCTCCTAGTAAAACTCCACTAAAACTGGAGAACTCTAGTTAATTCCACTAAAAATGGAGGAATCCCCAGATTTGTCGGATCTGCCAACTTCATCACCAGACTAAATTGTGCTTAATTAGTGATAAGCGGAGATTAATTAAGAGTTAATGATGCAGTGAGTGCTAATCATGCATGGTCATGGTTACTGTTAGTCAACGTTTTGTTGTTGTGTTCACATGGGATATTACCTGCCGAGTTAGATGATGGTTATAGTTTGCTGGCTGACGGTTATGTGTTACCGGTCACACGGGAAGGGGGCTGGCCCACGGGCTGGATCCCTCCTCCCCCATCGTGAATGTATATCACCCTAGCTATAAGCGGCAGCCATAAACTATTAAGAACCATCATTGAGGTAGAACGGTAAGGGTCAAGGTTTATATGGGTAAGGTGGTGGGTTCAACTTCGCCGACCTACCCATAATTTTACACTGCACATTGATAGTTGTCGGTCCTTTGGGGAGGGACATGTGGCGGCCTCCCGGCTTGCCACTTGTCCCCTACTCATTGGTCCACCTTTGACCAATGAAAACAATACATATCACCACACCTGCAGACCAATAACAATGTGCCACTTGGTGAGTCCTTACTAGACATTGACCAACCTTTGACCCTGCCCAGTCATCTACCACGTTAGCAATACGGATTGCTGACTGTGTAATGACTGTACCCTTTTTTTGCAAAAATTCCTCTCTTTGGCAAAGCAAACAGAACGAGATATCTTCCTCATACGAGCTTCGTTTTGAGCGAAACAAGTCGTGTTGGGATCATATCGTCGAGGCAGACGCGGTCATTTAGGCTTTGAGAGATTCTGAGAACTTTTATTTTTGAGCTAAATATTGAGCACCTGATCATTCCTCCCCACTGAAAGCCTTTTGGACCCCACCTTCATCTCCCTCACCTTCTCGATCTACAACCATTTGGCCTTAGAATTATTTTTTCCCTTCAGTCACACTCGAAGGTATTCAACATTCCCTCTCTTTGAATTTTTGGTTCTTCTGTCAAGTATTAGATCTTGTTGAATTTCATCAAGATATTTTGGCAAGAAATCATCTGTTGATGGCAGCTAAACATGCTCTCCTTGATCATCAATCAAAGGAGGCTCAAAAAATCTCAAATTCTCAACATTAACAATAGAGTATATTTGGATATAAGGAGGCAAATCTATCTTAAATGCATTGTTACCAATATTTTATAGAATTTTAAAAAGACCATAACAGACTGGCTTAAGCTTTTTACCTTCCCCATGAAGTCTCTCTTTTCTAATATATAACGAAACTTTAGATCCAACTTGAAATTTGTGATTGACACGGTGTTTTTCATGCCTTGCCTTGTAGCTCCTTTGACTCTTTTCAAGTTGTTCTTGCACTCTGTGTTGTATCAACTGAATTTTCTCAATGAACTTCCTTGCATTATCATTGTCACTATGACCATCGATCGCGACATCTTTCTCAAAGATGAAGTCCAATGGAAATCTTGGCAAGTATCCAAAACATGCCTCAAATGGCAATGTGTTTGTGGAAGAATGCTTTGCCCTGTTGTATGCATGTTGCATGTAATGCAACTGTTCATCCCACAACTTGGGATGTTTGCTGCAATATCCTATAAGATGATGAATGACTGTCATGTTGACCACCTCGGTTTGTCAATCTGTTTGCGGATGAAAGGATGTACTCTTCTTCAACTTAGTGTCCATCATGTCCCACAAATTTGACCAAAAATTCCAAACAAATAGAGAATCTCGATCACTTACAAAGGAAGTAGGAAGACCAAAATGAACCCAAATATTTGGAGAGAAAAGATGAGTTGTTTGTTCAGCTGTAATCTCCTTTTGACATGGTGTTAGAATACACTTCTTGCTGAACATGTCTACAACTACATACAAGTAATCATGACATTTCGTTGACAATGGAAGACCTCCTACAAAATCCATTGAGATACTCTCCCATGGACGTGGGGGTACCGGAAGTGGAGTGTACAATCCTAGTTTCCTATTGTTAGGCTTAGTTGTTGCACACAAAGAATATCTGCTAATGAAATCAGATACATTATCAAATATGCATGGCCAATAACAATGCCATTGGATATTTGCTACTGCCTTTCCTACACCAAAGTGTCCAGCAATCAATGAAGTGTGCGCCTCCCTTATGATACTATTTATTTCTCCTTGTGGAATACATAACTTGCCTAAGTGATACAACAAACTGTTTTGTACATGGTAATATAACTCTTCAATTTGGTTTCAATAGCTCAATCTTGCATACACATCTTGAAAGTCATTATCATATGCATATTGTTCAATGTAAATTTCATGTAAAACAGAATTGTGCTTGAGTATAATAGATGAATTTATAATAGGTCTAGAAAGCATATCATCTGCCTTATTGTAGATTTTCTTTTGTACTTGATAACCAAATGAAATTGTTGTAGAAAACCCATCCATCTGAAGTGTCGTGATTGTTGCAACTTTGTATGTGATTGTAAGTAATATAATGGTTGACAGTCGGTATGGATAATGGTCTCCTTCCCCATCAAGTAGTGTTTCCATTTTTTAACACATTGTACCAATGCATAAAGTTCCTTTTCATAAGTGGAATAGTTAGTCACTGCACCATTAAAATTTTCAGAATGAAATGAAATGGGCTTACCATGCTGCATAAGAACTGCTCCCTTGGCATAATCACTAGCATTAGTTTGAATCTCAAATGGCTGTCAAAAATTCGGAAGAGCCAATACCAGTGTTGAACTGATCTTTTTTTTAAAAGCATCAAATTCTTTCTACTGTACATCTCCCCAGTGGAAGACTTTCTTGACACTAGTCAATGCATGTAGTGGAGTTGCAATGGAAGAAAAGTTAGCAATAAATTTCCTTCCAATATTGCGCTCCCCCTAGAAAGCTTCTTAACTGTGTAACTATATTGGGCTTGGGCCAATGCAGAATGACCTCAAACTTAGAGGGGTCTATCTTCAGCTCACCTCCTCCAACAATGTGTCCCAAATACACTAAATAAGTCTTGCCGAATTCACACTTTGACATCTTTAAAAAAAACTATTCTTTTCTCAAGACGCCAAGTACTTTCTTCACATGCATGACATGTTCATATATGGATTTGTTGAATATGAGAATATCATCTAAGTAAACAATGACAAAGTCATCTATAATTGTATCAATACATCATTCATAACTCTCACGAAAGTAGAAGCATTTGTAAGACTGAAAGGCATAACAAGCCACTCAAACAATCCTTGTTGAGTTTTAAATGTGGTTTTCCAAATGTCCTCTTCAGCTATTCTAACTTGATGATAACAACTTCATAAGTCTAACTTAGTGAAATAATTTCCATAACTCAATTGATCAAGAAAATCATCAATTATTGGGAGTGGATAATGATTCTTTACCATTATTTCTTTCAATGCATGGAAATCCACGCGCATGTGCCAATTCCCGTCCTTCTTTGCAACGAGACGATAGTTGAACCACATGGCAAAGTAGATGGGCATATGATACCTTTGTTTAACAATTCTTGAATTTTCTTCTTGATTTCCATGCTCTCCATGATCGACATGTGATACATGCCAATGTTTGGAGGTGGAACAGCTTGTTGAAGCTGTATCTCATGTTAAATTCCCCTCTTGGGAGGTAACCCCTTTGGTTCCTGAAACATCTTGCCCTGCTTGCTTACCACTTCAAACAAATTAGATTTTAAATTATCATCACAACCTTCAAAATATTCAAAATCAATATCATTCTTTTTCTTGATCATGAGAAGAACAAAATTTTTACTTGCATTTACTAGTCTTTTCATCTGCCCTGCATTAACCAAAGAAATGTTTAACATTTTGCGATGGGCTCTCACAATATACTCCACTCCATCCTTGAGAAACAAATATTTGTTCTCATGGTGATAAATTATTGCTTTCCTATCATACAAATATGGGCTCCCTAGAATGATTCCTGATATGTCAAGTGGAACTACATCTAACTCAACTTCATCAATGATTTTTTCAGTAATGGCAAACATGAATAAGCATTTCTTTGTAACTTGTAAATTTGCATTATTGACTATCTAACCCAAGGGATATGCCTTATGATGAGGTACAGTTTCAAGATTAATCTTTTTGACCAAGTCTTCTGAAATTAAGTTTTATTGTGACCCATTATCAAATAATGCATCAATCTTTCTATGATTTGAAATTACCCTTACATGGAACAACTGTATCCTTGATTCTTCATTTGAGTGTTGTTGTGACCATGTGAGGAACTAGTGCTTGCAATAGATTCTTTTACTTTTGTGACCATCGCCAAAATCTTGGTCTCATCACCAAAATCGGATCCAAGATCATGTTGTGTGGTAGTGGTCATCTTTTGTTTTCCCTTATTGTTTGGTTTCTTAGTCCTTAGTTTGGGATGTAATTTCCAAGAATGGGTGTCATCATGCGCTGCTTTGGAACAATGTTGGAATATAGTTTTCTCCACTTCTTTCTTTGCATTTGCATTCTTCTTTCCCTTCCGTTTTCCACCCTTCTCTTTCTCCTTACCCTTGAATGGCTTCTTCTTACTACCTTCTTCCTGAATGTTCTTTCCTCTTGCTTCAAGGTGTGTGGTTGGCACACATACCTCATCTAAATTGCTTGGATTGAACATAAGGATAGTATGTTTTAAGTACGAATGTAAACCCTCAATATATTTCAACAGTGTATCTTGGGAATTCAAATTTACTCCTAACAATAAAGCCCTTGTTGGGCATGGAATCCCCCCAAGGCATGTTTTGGGGCTTAAAGCACAAGTTTTGATCAAGTCCTTTGTAAAGACTCCACGATTTATGGGTGTGGAGCGCGAAGTCGTAATAGAGTCATTGGGTTGTCCACCCTTGTTTTCGTAATGTAATGTCGGCTTGAGAGATCCACCCATGGTTTGCAAACCATGGGATTGTATAAATAGAGCAAGGCTCTAAGAGTAGAAGATAGTGAGGAAATGAATAGAATAGAAGCATGATAAGTCTAAGATATTGAGTTGAAGTGTAATGTGTGTATTTGGGTCGTAGAGTAGGAGAAGGCTTTGCAGTTGAGTTTGTAGAGGCCTAGTAGTCTGTAGCTGAGTGCGCAGACCCCTGTAGCTGAGCACATAGGGCAGGTCAAGTTTGTAACCATGGGAAGAATTAATAAAGAGAAGTTTACCATATTTATGTGTATATTTTCCTACTTTATGTATTATTGGGTATAATTTGCAAGTTTACTGTTTATTTGTTGTGCGAACATATATGTAAGTGCTGTATAAATAAATATAAGACAAGGCTTCTATTTACGCGAAGATAACTAACTGGTGTAGGAAGATAAGTATGATCTCAAGTGCGACTTAGGGAAATAGTGTAGAGCGTTGCTCCAACAGTGTGGAAGCCCCACAACCCCTGGTTAGGGCTGCGCGAGGGCATGTATATCAGGGCGTGAAGGCCAGGGAAGTACGGGAAGCAACTTACGCGTAGGGATGAGCAGTTGGACCAAATCAACCCCTCAAACATCTCAAGGGTGCAGAAACCTGGTTCCAACATCCCCCCACACTACTTCGAGTGAGACCTTAGTCCGCACAACGCGGACTATTGCCGAAAGGGCCAGTAGTATGGGGACTTGTTTGGCTAATTAACTCCAAACCTGGGTTAGGCCCCAACAAGCCAACAAATGGTTCCATTGTCGGGACGGGGATATGCATAGAGGTGTCTGATGTTGTATCACTAGAATCCAACTAAGAAAGGTGTTGAGGATTGGTTGGATAGGAAGATTCATGAGTTCACAGTGCGGGAAAATAGGAATCCGTGACTATCAAAGAAGAGTTGTTAGACTGCTACTTATACATAGAGATCCATTAAATTTTCTTCTCATCTTTCCCTACTGAGCTATATGAGTGGATTGTGAAGCTAGCAGATAGCCAAGGAAGGTGTAATCTCAACAGACCTATTGTGTGGACTCCAGAATTGGTGCGCAGATTGGAATCATCATAGGATAAGATCGCTCACGCTGTTGATCACTGGCTCGATCGAATTATAGGAGGATTCATCACCGAGTTCGCAGTGGATACTTCAGTTAGCTACAGCGAGGCAGAACGATGCTTCCTCAAAGGACCGCGAGGTAAGTACATTAAATATTTGAACACTTGGATTAAAATGCTACTATGTGAAAAGCGGGTTATGCAAATAAATTGATTTTTGGGGCTACGCGAAGTGGGAGAGTCTACAAAAATGAAGGTAATACAGAACTAGAAGCTAGCCCCTTGATTTCACCTCCACGAGGGACAAGGAAGAGCTCGCGAAGGCCTCACCAAGAAGTGCGATCAATTTGATAAAACAGAGGATTCCGTGCATACCACCCCCACCCACACTGCCACCAGTTTCACCATCTTCACCCATACCACCTCCACCACCACTGTGAGTTAGTATGGCAAGAGCAATAAAGCTGCCAGTGTTCAAGGGAGTAGGAAGTGAAGATCTAGACCAGTTTTGGTTCGTGGTAAAAGTTGTATGGGAAGCGCAGGGAGTTACAGATGACGATATAAAGAAAGCGACGTTGGTTAGCGCTCTGTAGCATCACGTGCTAACCTAGTACATTAAGCATTCCAATGACAATCTAAATGCAAGGATCGTAGATATTCAAACTGCGCTAAACAAAGAATTTAGCAGGCCGAAGTTAGAGGCGTAGTTGATCATTGGATTCAAGGAAATCACAATGCTACCAGGTGAAACCCCTTGGCAGTTGGATCAAAGACTGATGTGCACAATTCGTGAAGCTAACATGATGTTGATGGATGTACAACACCGCGAATTGTTTTTAGCATAATTAACACTGCATTTAAGGAATGTGGTGTCACAACAGAGGCTAACAACTTAGGCAGAGGCCTTGGAGGTCGCGATGACACTGCATGAGAACCCGATATAGGATCCCAACTTGGGAGTTCAGTAGATCCATGCGCAGTTGAAAAACTTGTGCCTTGAGATGCAGAGTCTGAAACAAGACAGGACAGCTCGCCCAGAAGTGTGCGAAGAGGTATGGTGCGTAAAGTGCAAGGGTCAGTGGCATGACAAGGACCACTTCCCAGTGTTTGCAAATTACCTCGCGGGAGGAGGACCAATGCCATTGAGATCAGATGCACAAGCAAGCCGAGCATGATGCCTACATTATGGTGCATGATTTATTAGATAGGAGGAAAGCATGCTATAGATAATGGCCATCTATTACAGAAGTACATACAGAATTCACAACAGTTGTTTGGTAATTTCTATAGATTAGTGGGACATGATGAGCGCACCTATAGAAATTATGAGTTGATGATGGATCAGACTCCTACCTACAGAGTTCAGGCCGATATGCGGCCCATTGACGAGAATGCAAGGATGGCATGAACCGGATTTTAGGGGCGCGCAAGAGGCCGAGGTGGAGGAGGACCTGGAAGAGGTTGCGAACAACTGATATGTTACAATTTCGGAGGGCCAGGACATTATGTTCGCTATTGTATGAATCCAACACGGGCATCATGTTTGTATTGTACATTGTTTGATCATGATACAGAGGATTGTCCCACTGATAACGAGGTTGCGTGATAAGGGAGGCCTCCAACCACCCCCGACTTAGAACCTGCAAATGATGAGGTCTGAGAAGCATGAGGAAGACCCTAATGTGAATATTGTGCTCTGAAGTGGAATTATGATAGGGGATGACAAAGGCAAGAAGCCTGAAGAGAGTACTTGTGTTCACAAGGCTCCGACGAAAGAACTAGAGTTTGATTTGGAGCGCACTAAGGAAACCTTCATGGAAGTTAGGAAGAGCTTCGCTAATGCCTCCACTTTAGGAAGCAAAGACAGACCAGAGCCAAAAATGGACCCATCAATGCTCACGACATTCCTGGAAACATGCATGAAGTTGTTGCATGAAAACAAGGTTGTAAAGGGGCTGCAGGAACTCATAAATTGATGTATTGGGACCGTGCTAGGAGAACCGCACATAGTCCCGAAGCTTGGAAAGAACACGATGCGAATGGGAAGGGAAATGAGATTGACCACACAGATTGGAGAATATGAGATGGACCAAGTGATTCTAGATCTAGGATCGGATGTGAATGTTCTGGCAAAGCAGACATGGGAGAGCATGGGAAGGCCTATGCTACAATGGTCTCCTATCCAACTACAAATGGCGAACCAGAAAAATATCCTACCTATGGGGAGATTGCAGGGAATCACAGTGGATATCGAAGGAGTAATAGCGCTAGTAGATTTCGAAGTGATAGAGATTTTTGATGACATCAATCCCTACCCTGTGTTATTAGGAATAGATTGGGCCACTGATATGAATGGGGTGAAAAAAATGAAGAAGTGCAAGATGATTTTTGAGAAAAAGTCTATGTGTGTAGTTGTACCTTTGGACCTTGTAGAAGGATCATGCTACACGGAGGCAGTGTGCGACTACGACAGTGACGATGATTTGGACTACATCTACAAGATAATCGCATGAGAACAAGACTACGTGAATCGAACTGCGATGGATGAATCTCATGGTAAGGCAAAAGATCCTACACATCAGATTCTGACAAGGAGATAGAACGATGGCACAAATGGTTACACAAGGTAACCACGCTGAACTGTAACATGATGACGAGATTGCTACACTACGTATCAATGGAGGTAAGGGATCTTCCTACGTATGATCAGGTTAAGTGAGGTAGATGAATTCTTAAACAGATTCGAAAGGGAGGTGTTGGAACAACAAAATTTCGAAGCTTTGAAATGGGTACTGTGCACTATGCTCGCAAGATGGTGGGGTGCGCACCAAAGAAGCTTTGAGGATTGGCGCGAATGCAGGAGGATGATGCACATGCGGTTTGGAAAGCCTCAGATGTGATTAAAAGACAAGTATGATGGACAGGATGATCCATGCACGAACCTCGCCAAATGGACGACAGTATATGGGGAAGAGCCACAACCTGAGTGGGTGCACCTGTTCTATCATACCTTGGATATTATACCCATGAACTGGTATATAGAGATGGAGCTTCACCATGGAAGAAGTGAATGGGATATCTTGTACGAAGGATCCCTGTTAACCTTCACATTTGACGATCGTTGGTGGGATATTGTTGATGATGCGCTACAAGCCGTAAAAGAAGCTATCTTTAAAATACCCCAAGATCCATTAGAACTAATTCAGCTTGAATGGGAAACCTAGCTGAGCTGCGAATAGGAATGTTACAACATGAATACTGAAGAAGACGACGAAGATCTGCAAAAAGTTAACATTCCAGAAACTAAAGGCTATCACGAGCTTCAAGGGCCATTGATTGAAGACCTTCACATAACCACACCGGTAAAGATAAAGTAGGTAAACATCAGTACGGAGGCCAAACCTAAGTATGCAATGCTCGGTGATTATTGGGATGGTGCAATGGTTGATAAGGTCGCTGAATTACTCCGCGAGTACCAGGACTTATTCCCGACCAAGATCACAGACTTAAAGGGGATCGTTGGTGATTTAGGGATGATGAAGATCACCTTAAAACCCGACGCAAAGGCAGTTAAGCAGAGGCCTTACAGCTTGAACCTGAAGTACAAGGAAAAGGTCCGCATAGAACTAGACAAAATTCTCACAGCTAGAATCATTGAGCTAGTGGAAGAATCCGACTGGGTAAGATCTATGGTAGTGTAGGAAAAGAAGCAGAAGGGTGAGATAAGAATATGTGTGGATGTGAGGAAATTTAATGACGCATGTGTGCACGACCCATTCCCAACTTCATTCACAGATGAAGTATTGGAAAATGTCAGTGGGTAGGAAGCATATTCTTTTACTAATGGGTTCTCAGGATACCACTAGATCAAAATCACACCGGGAAGACAGGACCAAGACCACCTTCATGATTGAGTGGGGCTGCTTTCAATACACCATTATGTTATGTGGGTCGAAGAACGTGCCAGCCATCTTTTCGCGCATAGTTTTTACAGGCTTCAAAGAATATATCAACAAATTCCTGGAGGTCTATCTGGATGATTGGACTGTATTTGGATCAGTTAAGCACCATGTAGAAAGCTTACGCTTGATGCTATATACTTGCTGACAACACCAAATCACGCTGAACCTCAAGAAGTGTACGTTTCTCGTTCCATTTGGAAACTTGTTGGGACATGTGGTCTGCAAATAGGGATTGATGGTAGACCCCTTGAATATTGCAGTAATTCTGAATTTTGGAAGCACCGTGAAGTGTCAAATAGTTGCACGCTACCCTGGGACATACGGGGTACTACAGGAAGTTCATCAAAAGCTATGCCCAAATCACCACACCAATGGAGAAACTATTGAAAAAGGATGTCACGTTCTACTGGAATGATGATTGCATGAAGAGCCTGGATGTACTAAAAGAGAAATTGGCCTCTGTGCCAATCCTGGTCTTCCCAAAATGGGATGTGGAGTTTCATGTCCATGTTGATGCGTCATGTATAGCGCTGGGAGTAGTACTAACACAGGAGGGTGGAGAGGGCTTAGATCACCCTATCACTTTTGAAAGTTGTAGGTTGTCTAAAGCAGAAAAGAAATAATCCACAAATGAACTTGAGGGGTTGGCTATGGTGTACGCACTTCAAAAATATTGGCACTATTTTCTAGGGTGACACTTCAATATGTATACAGACCATTCTGCACTAAAATACTTGGTCAATAAGCTTGTGTTGGGGGGGTGCATATGCAGGTAGCTCTTATTGTTCCAAGAATATGATTTTGAGGTCATTGCGAAGCTTGGACGCCTAAACGTAGGACCAGATCACTCCATGACAATGATAGATCATAATGAAATAACCACTTGCATATGTCATGCATGCCAAAAATAGCAAGGAAATCATACATGCAACTCGATACCTGCAAGTAAAATCTCTTATAGCTAATGATATCGATGTCCTCTTCCGCTTTCCTAATTTTCCTTTGCCTTACTGCTCCAAATCTAAAGTACGTCACACTCGTCCAAGAGTGTGAGAGAGAGAGAGAGAGAAAGTGAGAGCTCCAAAACTTAACTGATCAAAATTCATGAACCAATCCTCAGAAGCCTTTTTATCAATGAGGCCTCTATTTTCTTCACTTTCCATTATTTTCCTTCAATTTCCTTCTCACATATATCTACCTTCCTTTTCTCCTATTTTCCATTATTTTCATAAATAAATGTCATTTTTCCTTTCCAAAGCCTTATTCATTTCCTTTTCCTATTTCCATAGTAATTAATTAATCACAAGTGATCCCCATCGCTATGTTCTTGTCCAACATTCAACTTGGAATACTTGTCCCGTGACCAAGGTCTTATTTTACTTTTATTAATTTTTACATCGCTTTTTACCAGGGCTCTTACAAATATCGTCAACATTTCCAACAGATTTAAATAATAAGAATGCATTGGAAATTACACTATCAAGCGTTATAAGAATGGATTCTCCCCAAACCTTAAAATTAAAAGGGAAAATAAAGAAGAAAATTTTATGGTCCTAATAGATATGAGAAACACTCATAATTTGGTTGACACAAATATTACAAAGAGTTTGAATATTATAATATATCTAATGTCCAAATATGAAATTTATGGTAGAAGATGGGAAAAAAATTAAAGAAATAGGGAAATTCCATAAAGTTAGATTACATATTCAAAACTACAATTTAGATTCCCAGTCTAGGAGGAGTGTATGACATCTTGGGCATCCAATGGCTACAAACTTTAGGAATGTACTCCATCAACTCTCCAAAACACTTTATAAAGTTTGCATGGAAAAAAAAAGCATAAGTTATATGGGTTCCAACCACCTCAAAATAAAATTTTATCCCCCCTCTTGGAATTGTTGTCACTGACGAAAAAGGAACGTCAAGAGTAGCAAGGAATGTCTATTATGTTTGATGGATTGGGTATGTTTTTTGAAGTATGCTTAGTTGGTGAGGTGTTGTGATGCAACTTGTTAGTAGCAAGGTTGAGCAAGGAATGTTTAATATATTATTATGTAACAACAATTAGTTGAAGACATGCAAGGCAAGGCAATGTGATGTATTGATTTATGTTTATATTGATGCTATGTTCTAAAGGAGTTGTGATAATTGTTATTGAACTATTTGCATATATTTATTTTTTTATTGAATTCTTCATTACTATATTGTTGAGCATAGTTATGCTTTCATTAAACACTTTCTTTCATTAAAGGAGACATGTTCTTCTAATGTGAATTTACCTGAATTTCATGATGAAAAGACAGATGAACATCAAGCTCGAATTAACTCAACATTGGCTAAAATAGACTTGGAAATGAGAAAATAAACTAATAGGAATTGTTGCAGATATGTGATGAAAGAGAACATGAATTCAAGGAGGAAATTATTAGACTAAGGACACAGATTGAAGAAGAAAGGAGAATAAAAGATTTGAAGAGTATTTGATTGAAGCGGAGAGACCCAAAATATGAAAGATTAGAAGTTGAGATTGGTTTAGTAAGAAATGAACTAGATGAAAAGAATAGGATTTGTAAAAAATTAGAAGAGGATGTTGTTTCCATGAAAAACTAAAAAAATTCAAGTAAATCTAAGGAAACCATTAAAGAGGATACAACGAAATAAAAAAGACCAGTACAATAATCCAATAGTAGCATGAATTACAAAGAAAAAAACAAAAACAAGAAACATTATCAAAAGCCAAAGAATGAGGTGATGAAATGGTCCTTTACAAGAACTTAATTTTCTCTTGGAGATGAATTGACAAAGTTTGAAAGATCTCAAAGGAAATTATTTTCTCCCTGAAAATATGTCAAATGTTTTTCCTACGATGAACCTAGACATGTAGTAGTAGAATGTAAGAGAAAACAAATCAAGACTAGTCAGTAGCATATGCAACAGATAAGAATGGTCCCTTATGCAAACAAACAAAGAATACCATCAATGACGAGGTACATAAATCATTCTCGTGGTTACTCTTATTTTTGGAATGAATTTGGACATAAAGCTATTGAATGCAAAATGTATGCAAAGAACAATAAAAATGACTCAATAAGGTATAAACCATTTTTTCCATTTCTTCATCTTACAACTGGTGTTATTTATGTAGAAACCTTAGCCATAAAGATAAAGACAACAAGCTACCATATACCCTACAAAACTCCAACAAAACTAAATAATGAATAAAATACCTACAATAGATGGTAGCTCAGTAAAGCATGGAAGAGAAAGAAAATGGAGCTGGCAGTGACCTCAATGCACTAATGTCAGCATGACCTTAAGGGGAGATGTTCAAGAAAACAAAAAATGAATTCAATGAATGTTAGAGGAGTAAAATTTCAGGGGGAGAGAAGTCCCATTAATGCTCATTGGAGACATGGAAATCAAGTAGATGTTAGTAGAAATTTTAATGAAAATATAAGTAGAGCCAAATAAATCGAAGGAAATTGAAGTCAATTTTAAGACACCTACAATGAAGATGGAAAACTTAGTCATCTTGAAAGTGAAATGCAACCTCTACTAGTTGCGCCGAGGTGCGCTTTGCAACCAAGTATTGGGTAGATATCACGTAAAAACATAAATGTAAACGTAAATATAAACGTAAATGAAAATGTAAACATAAACATGTAATGTTTATGGGGGTAGATCTCATGGAAAACGTAGTAAATATAAACGTAAGCATGTAATGTTTATCATTTAACATATTTAACATTCACTAAAAATTTAACGTAAACATGTAATTTTTAATATTTAACATACTTAAAATTTATTAAATATTTAATCTAATCTTAACTAATGTCGGCCCTAATGAAAATTCAAGTATCTTTCTATCTATATAAATTTAACACCAAAAACAAATTGTGGAATTATATTTGCGAGGAAGCATTTTGGCATAGTGCGAAGTGTGAAATAATATTTCTGAGGAAGGATTTCAGCAGTTGTGTGAAGTGGGAAATAATATTTGTGGGAAAGGATTTCGACTTCTATACAAACTGAGATTGATTTCTAGGTTTGATTTCGATTTCTCTTACTCCTATAATGAATTTTATGTTTTTTCTACATTTTTGTTTACAAAATTTAGTACTGGACTATTATGAAATCAACTCACAAAATAGAAGAAGGGATAGATCAAAGACTTCAAAATAAGCCTCTTTGAGGTGGAAACCTCCTTTACATCACACAAATGATCAATTCTTAGAGGATACAAATGACAAGACATCCTTTCTATATATAGGAGTCTAAGGGGTCACAATATAATCAAAACTGACATAACAATAATATTCTAAGGGCACAACAATAACAACAATGGTTTTTTATGGGGCACAATAATAACAATATGTTGACTACATGGGCACAACAATACAATAAGGGCCTACACTATTAGTATAGGAACCTAACATGCCCCTCGCCTTCAAAAAGTGTTGTCCTCAATGCTTGAGTAGTTCTCGATTCTTCTATATAAAATTTTCATCCTCCCATGCAAAATATTTAGCAGTTAAGTTCTCCCACTTGATGAGATACTATAAACTGGAAAATTCTCAGGATGAGAGAATTTCATGGGAAACATGGTATATATGTTAGGAATGGTTAAATAAGACGTACACATTTTTAAGCCAATGAAATGCTAACAATTTTTTTTAGTTAAAGTTAAAAATGCTTTAACTTTTTATAAAGTTAAACATTATAACTTGCCATGGTCAATGCAAAACTAATAGTGGTGAACAAGAATATTGATTGCTAGAGTACTGCATGGACAAGAACTAATAGCTATTTATTATAATAGTCATTAATTATAAAAATTACATGTAAATAAAACAAATTCAACAAAATTATAAAAGAAATGCTAACGAGATGCTAAAAATTAGTAACTATATATAAATATAACTATTTTAATAAATAAAGGAAATAAATGCTCACAATATTCTGAAAATTAATAACTAATTATTATAATAGTTATTAATTTTGTTTGTTTAGTGTCTTTAAAATTTTCTTATCTAGATATAATGAACAGTATTAAAAAAAAATATTTTGGAAACATGGTGTGTTAATTTTTTTTCTAATTTTATAATATTTTTTTCTCTAGTGAATTGAATGATTTGTTTGAAATTTTATTTATAAATCTTATATTAAAAGTAAGTACCCATTGTTTCTAATAAATAAAACATTAATTTAATATAATGCATATATAAAAAATTTGCATAGTAAAGGATATCTAGATATAAATTCAAAGAAATTTTTACATAATAGAGTATGCTTATAACCAATATAGATTCATCTTAAGCATGGATCTAGCATATGCCAAGAGGGATCAAATCTTTTCAAGTGCACACCGAGTTTAGAGTATAAAATTTGAAAAAAAATTGCATCCCTCTCATTCTTAGATAAATCCCAATGAATAAATAGCAACAACATGTATTTTTTCATTGTTTGAAATGTATTTTTAAATGCTTAATTAAACTTATAAGATCAAAAATTTTTATTGATTTTCATGAAATATTGAAAAAAAAATATGAATCAAAATGTAAAATAATAAGACTGCATTAAATGCTTTCACCCTAAAATCTAAACTTACATATAGTTATTCATATAATACCATCCAAAAAAAAAGTACTTTAAAAAACCATGCAATTAGAGACCGTGTCGATAGTCTATTTTAGCGTTTCATTATCATCTACTCTGTCGATAGTCTATTTTAGCGTTCCATTATCATCTACTCATTAATGCATCGAGCAACAAAATATTATTAAATACTAAGGACATTCAGAGACATACAATCATATTTATTGGAACATTACACACGATATTTATTAAAACATTACAGATGCAGATTACTATGTGTAATTTTAGTGTTCCATCAGCATACATGTGACAACAATAATTTTGTATTTAGGTAGCAAGCATGTCGAGCATAATAATATTTTAATGTGCTAAGCACGTCGAGTGACGTATGATGAAGGCATTCTTCTTGGTTACTCTCCATATAGCAAAGCATACAAGTGCTACAATAAAAGACTTGGCAGAATTGTTGACAGCATTGATGTAGTAGTTGATGAGAAGGGATACATTCCTAGGCAAGTCCATCATGAAGACATCGAAGAAGATGAAGGCTACCCTCAAAGACAGAATGATGAAGAAGAAGAACCTCAAGAAGAACCTCAAGAAGAGCCAGAGGAGCAAACAAGAATAGAAGAAATGACTCCATCCAGATATGTTCAGAAGAATCATCCAGAATCTCAGATTGTGGGGCAGAAAGAAGCAGGTGTACAAACAAGAAGAACAGTTGCAGAAGCCTCAAGCTATTTGGCATTACTCTCCTCTACTGAACCACAAAATGTGAAAGAAGCATGCAAAGATGAATGTTGGGTGAAAGCAATGGATGAAGAACTTGAGCAAATCGAAAAGAACAACACTTGGGAGCTGGTTCCTAGACCAAAGGATAAGAATGTTATCAGAACAAAATGGTTCTTCAAAAATAAATTGAATGAAAATGGAGAAGTAATTAGAAACAAAGCCAGACTTGTTTGTAAAGGGTATGCGCAGCAAGAAGGAATAGACTTTGAAGAAACCTTTGCTCCTGTTGCAAGACTTGAGGCCATCCGAATGTTCCTTGCTCTCTCAAGTTTTCAAAACTTCAAAGTATTTCAAATGGACGTGAAATCAACCTTTCTGAATGGAGACTTGGAAGAAGAAGTGTACATTGAACAGCCACATGGGTTCATTCTTGGAAATTATCCAAATCTTGTATGCAGATTGAAAAAGGCTCTCTATGGTCTCAAACAAGCTCCAAGGGCTTGGTACTACCGTTTGGACAAATATCTTCATCAACAAGGTTTTTCAAAAGGTTCAGCAGATAGCAATCTTTATATAAAAGTTGAAAATGACAAATTGCTAATACTTGTTGTGTATGTAGATGACATTATTTTTGGCAGCAATGAAGAAGCTATGAGTCAAAGCTTTGCCTCGGTCATGCAGAAAGAATTTGAAATGTCCTTGCTAGGAGAACTGACATATTTCCTTGGTTTGCAAATCCAACAAAAGGAAGGAGGAATCTTTTTATCTCAAACCAAGTATCTCAAACAGATTTTGAAGAAATATGGCATGGAAGATGCAAAACCAGTATGTACACCCATGGTCACAGGATGTAGTCTCAGTGCAAATGATGAATCTGCAGCAGTACATCAACCAACCTACAGATCTATGATTGGAAGTTTACTATATTTGACAGGTACCCGACCAGACATCATGCATGCAGTTGGAATAGTTGGAAGATTTCAGAAAAATCCGAAGGCGACTCATCTTCAGGCAGTGAAGAGAATTTTCAAATATCTTCAAGGGACTCAAAATTATGGCTTATGGTATCCTAGAGATACAGATCTTACTCTTCATGCTTATACAGATGCAGATTGGGCCGGAAGCGTTGATGACAGGAAAAGCACAAGTGGTGGTGCGTTCTTTATGGGTTCCAGACTGGTATCTTGGTTCAGCAAGAAACAGAGTTCGATTGCCTTGTCTACAGCTGAAGCGGAATATGTTGCTGCTGCATCTTGTTGCACCCAACTTCTTTGGATGATGCAGACTCTGCAGGATTTTCAAATCACTTGTACACCACCTATCCCCATCTTATGTGATAACACAAGTGCAATCAGCATCTCAAAGAATCCGGTTATGCATTCCAAAACCAAGCACATACTAATCAAGTATCATTTTCTCCGGGAACAAGTGCTTGAACAGAAGGTCAAGTTGGAGTATGTTCCTTCTAAGGAACAAGTTGCTGATATTCTCACCAAACCATTGCCCAGGGACACTTTTGAATACCTCAGGCAAACGCTGGGGGTTGTTGATGCATCATCTTATTGTTGAACCTTTTTGATTGATGGTACAGGTTCAGGGGGAGCATATAATGCATTGTTGGCATTATGGAGGATGGTCAGAAGGAGATCTTGGAAATAGCTGCAATATGTCTCTATCTCTTTCATGGTGGATTATGGTTCTTTGTTGCAGATCTGGGGAGCATGAGCTTAGGGGGAGCATACCCCTTTGCCCTTGATGTCAAAGGGGGAGAATGAAGCTGAAATTTGTAAGGTTGCCATCAAGTCCAAAGGGGGAGATTGTTGGCATTATGTTTTCTGGTATGGCTATATGTTACAAATGTTGTACTTGATGGAAACTTCCATGGCAAGGCTCTCAATTTATTGAAAAATTAAGGAGGACGCAGGAAATCAGTTCAGAAGGTGCGTACCCGCAGGTACACCTTGCAGGAACCGCGTCCAGAGACGCAGGCCAGCTGTTCAGGAGGTGCGTCCAGCCAGTGCACACATTTCAAGGTCACGTGGGGGTTTCTTGTGTTTTACTCTTGGTATCTAGCCGACGGTATTGTGTTATTATGGTGTCGGCTCGTGGTATTGTTCCATGATTTGAGGAGGAGCTTGCCTATATAAAGCAAAGGAGATCATTTGGTTTGAGTAAGTCTTTGGTTGAATATCTTATGAGGCTAGATCTGGTCTAGATCTAAAAAGGCGAATCTTCTGAAAGACTGAGATCTCTTTGGCGCATGATCAGATCTGTAGATCTGATTGTTTGGGTTACTCCTAAAGTCTTGAAATCATTCATACCCGAAGGTACGCAGGTCCAGTGAAAGGCAAGTGCGCCGGGACGCAGTGCAGTAAGAAGAGACCTGCATGGGGACGCAGGGCAAAGCAAGATTCAGGTGCGTCTGGAACGCAGTACAGTAACAGGCGCACTGCGTGTGGACGCGGATCATGATAAGGATCAGGTGCATCTCGGAGAAAAAAGACGCGGCGCGATAGTATTTCTGGGTGCGTCCCTGCAGCAAAAGACGCGGCGCGATAGTGTTTCTGGATGCGTCCCTGCAGCAACAGGACGCAGTTCAGTTGAAGGAACAGTGCGTGGGAACGCAAAGCAGCAGAAGGATCTCTGCGTGTGGACGCAGGGGAGCAGAAGGTTAACTGCGTCTGGTCGCAGGCCACAGAAGGGAAAACTGCGTCTCTGTCTTAAGATGTTCTGTTGATTGAATTTCTCTGTTGATAAGGTGTTCTGGGTTAGTTCTGTTATTACTGATCTGATAACTGTAGTGGACTGTAACTGTTATGTACTTGATGATCATTTGATGCTTTATGAAAAGAAGTAGGGGGTTGTAGCTCCCTTCCAGGAGAAGACTGGAAAACGAAAGAGAGTTGTAGCTCTCTGCAGGTTGCAGCCTGCGTACTGGTAAAGGACTGCACCAATACAAAATCATTGTAAAAGGAGTTTCTAATTTGAAAGAAGATAGAGACATATTGCAGCAGGTGGTTTTCACCCACATTGGGTTTCCACCTTACATCTTGTGTTCTTTGGTGTGACTATCTGTTTTCCTTGTTCATGCTCATTATTTTATGGTACTGACATGCAAAATAATTCAAAGATCAAAATAAAGAAGATTTATTAAATTGCTAGATAATACTGATTCACCCCCCCTCTCAGTATTATTTCCAACAATTGGTATCAGAGCAGGTCCTTCAGAGAAGCTTGATCGCTTGAAGGTAGATCGTTCATCATGAGCAACTACGAGAGAGAAGCATCAATCAGGCCACCAGTTTTTGATGGGACAAACTTCAATTATTGGAAGGTAAGAGTTACTGCATATCTTCAATCTCTTGGTACAGAAGTTTGGGACATTGTAGAAACAGGCTATGCTTTTCCTTCAGCTACTCCTACAGATCCAGCTGAGAAAAAGAAGTATGAAACAAATGCAAAAGCAGTCAGTACTCTGTTAGGATGTATATCCCAAACGGAATTCATGAAGGTAATGCACTACAAATCCGCAAAAGAAATATGGGACAAAATTGTCACAAGCTATGAAGGAGATGAACAGGTAAAGCGTGCTAAACTTCAAACTCTCAGGATTCAGTATGAGACTCTCAAGATGTATAATGATGAAAGTGTGGCTAACTATTTTCTTCGGGTAGATGAGATTGTTAATTGTATGAAAAATTTGGGTGAAGAAATAAGAGAGGCTATAGTGGTTGAAAAGGTTCTAAGATATTTGTCTCCCAAGTTTGAATCTAAAGTATCTGCTATAGAAGAAAAGGAAAATCTACGAATTCTTACTATGTCTCAGCTACATGGAATTCTAACTGCTTATGAAATGAGAAAGGGAGGTCCTTCAGACATAAGAGAAGCTGCTTTCAAGGCATCAGGCAAAAGAGATTATTATGAAGCAAGCCACGTCCCAGAAGAAGAGGAAGAAGAATCAAATTTTGTCAGAAATCTTCAAAGGGGTTCTGGAAGGTTCAGAGGTAAGTTACCTTTTAAATGCTTTGCTTGTGGAAGAGTAGGTCATTATGCTGCAAAATGCCCTTATAAGGATAAAGGAAAGGAACCTGCTAGATGGAACAAGAAACAGAACGCAAATAAGAAAAGCTACTACACTCATGAAGATAGTGATGGTCTATCAAACAGTGATGAAGATGAACAAGGTAATGAATATAAGTTGTTAATGGCATTTGAAGATGATGATTATATGGATGCTGTAGATGTGGATAACCTTTATGATGAAATTACTAGACTCAAGAGATGTATAGAAGAAAAGAACATGATCATTGATACTCTACAATTTCAAATTGATGAAAAAGAAAAACATCTTGAAAAATTAGAAGGTGAAATTGTTGGTCTTAGAAAAGAGATTGAGAAAACAAAAGCTATTTATCTCAAGTTTGTCAAAGGATCTGAAACTTTGGATGAGATTATCAATGTGCAGCGATCTCCTCTAAACAAGACAAGTCTGGGCTATAATGGAGAAACTTATCAAGCATCCACCTCAAAAAGTTATCTTGATGCAGCAAGAAGAAATGAGCAAAAGCAAAATGAAGATCATCAGGTAAAGCAGGGACGAATTACAAACAGAAACTATCAGGGGCAATCCATCTTAAGGGTGAACAAAAGCTACAACCAGCCACAGGTAAAATCTTCTCAATTTGGTTCAAGAATGGATGACAATAGAAATTACAATCATTTGGCCGGTAGATTTGATAACCGCAGAAGTTTCTTCAATGGACAATGCTTTTCGTGCCATAACTTTGGTCACAAAGCAGCTCAATGTGTTGCATATAAAACAATCATGACTAGAGAAGCTCAAAAACAAAGAAGTATGACAGGGATTACAAAAAGGACCTATAACAACTTTTCGGTTCTTGAAAATGAAGTTGAATGTTCTATTTGCAATAACTTTGGTCATGAAGACTCTGAATGCAGGAGCAGGTTCCAGCAGAAAAAGGAACAAGCCTCAAGCACCAAAACATGGAGAATAAAGGAACCTCAAACAGAAAGATGTGGGATAGCTTTTTATGCAGAGGGACAGGAAAATCTATGGTACATTGACAGTGGATGTTCGAAGCATATGACAGGTGATAAAGAAAAACTTGAATCTTATTCTGCTCTAGAAAAGGGAAAGAAAGTCTCTTTTGGAAATGATACTCCTGCAACTATAAAAGGAAAAGGCATTGCTCAGTTAAAAGAAAAGGTCAAGGCTGGAAATGTTTTGTATGTTGATGGATTGAAGCATAATCTTCTAAGTGTCAGTCAGATGTGTGATCAAAGAACCGAGGTTATATTCAGATCGAATGGATGTCTTGTTCGTGATCTTGATACAGGTAAAACAGTGCTCAAAGGCAAAAGAACTCCAAATAATATGTACATATTTGAAGAAGGACAACAACAATGCTATCTGAGCAAGGATGAAGAGCACTGGTTATGGCATCGAAGGTTGGGACATCTAAGCTTCTCACAAATAAGGAAAGCATGCAAATATCAGGCAGTTCGCGATCTTCCAGATATCAAAATTCCTGACAACACCATGTGCAAATCATGTCAGTTTGGAAAACAAACCAGAACTAACTTTCCAGAGAAAGAAGGATCAGCTAGCATGCCTCTTGAGCTAGTACATACAGATACATGTGGTCCATTCAGGAAAAGAACACCTAGAGGAGAGGAATACTTGATATTATTTATTGACGATTTCTCCAGGTTTGTCTGGTTAGGACTTATGAAGCACAAAGATGAAGCATTTGAAAAATTCAAATCCTTCAAAGCCTTGGTTGAAAATGAATCAGGTCACAAAGTTAAGTGCCTCAGATCCGACAGAGGTGGGGAATTTACTTCAAATGAATTTTTCTATTTCTGTGATGAACATGGGATAAGGAGAGAATTCTCTACAGCTAGAACTCCTCAGCAAAATGGAGTTGTTGAAAGAATGAACATAACAATCCAACAAATGGCTCGTGATATGCTTGATGAATCAGGAACTCCCGCAACTTTCTGGGGTGAAGCTGCACATGCTGCGGTTGTTATTCTCAACAAGACAAATGTCCGGGTGAACAGCACTCAAACTCCTCATGAGCTTTGGAGTGGCAGGACTCCTTCGGTAAAGCACTTCAAAATCTTTGGGAGCAAATGCTATATCAAGAATACTGATGAGCAGCTTGGCAAACTTGAACCTAGGGCAGATGAAGGCATTCTTCTTGGTTACTCTCCATATAGCAAAGCATACAAGTGCTACAATAAAAGACTTGGCAGAATTGTTGACAGCATTGATGTAGTAGTTGATGAGAAGGGATACATTCCTAGGCAAGTCCATCATGAAGACATCGAAGAAGATGAAGGCTACCCTCAAAGACAGAATGATGAAGAAGAAGAACCTCAAGAAGAACCTCAAGAAGAGCCAGAGGAGCAAACAAGAATAGAAGAAAAGACTCCATCCAGATATGTTCAGAAGAATCATCCCGAATCTCAGATTGTGGGGCAGAAAGAAGCAGGTGTACAAACAAGAAGAACAGTTACAGAAGCCTCAAGCTATTTGGAATTACTCTCCTCTATTGAACCACAAAATGTGAAAGAAGCATGCAAAGATGAATGTTGGGTGAAAGCAATGGATGAAGAACTTGAGCAAATCGAAAAGAACAACACTTGGGAGCTGGTTCCTAGACCAAAGGATAAGAATGTTATCGGAACAAAATGAGTCTTCAAAAATAAATTGAATGAAAATGGAGAAGTAATTAGAAACAAAGCCAGACTTGTTTGTAAAGGGTATGCGCAGCAAGAAGGAATAGACTTTGAAGAAACCTTTGCTCCTGTTGCAAGACTTGAGGCCATCCGAATGTTCCTTGCTCTCTCAAGTTTTCAAAACTTCAAAGTATTTCAAATGGACGTGAAATCAGCCTTTCTGAATGGAGACTTGGAAGAAGAAGTGTACATTGAACAGCCAGATGGGTTCATTCTTGGAAATGATCCAAATCTTGTATGCAGATTGAAAAAGGCTCTCTATGGTCTCAAACAAGCTCCAAGGGCTTGGTACTACCGTTTGGACAAATATCTTCATCAACAAGGTTTTTCAAAAGGTTCAACAGATAGCAATCTTTATATAAAAGTTGAAAATGACAAATTGCTAATACTTGTTGTGTATGTAGATGACATTATTTTTGGCAGCAATGAAGAAGCTATGAGTCAAAGCTTTGCCTCGGTCATGCAGAAAGAATTTGAAATGTCCTTGCTAGGAGAACTGACATATTTCCTTGGTTTGCAAATCCAACAAAAGGAAGGAGGAATCTTTTTATCTCAAACCAAGTATCTCAAACAGATTTTGAAGAAATATGGCATGGAAGATGCAAAACCAGTATGTACACCCATGGTCACAGGATGTAGTCTGAGTGCAAATGATGAATCTGCAGCAGTACATCAACCAACCTACAGATCTATGATTGGAAGTTTACTATATTTGACAGGTACCCGACCAGACATCATGCATGCAGTTGGAATAGTTGGAAGATTTCAGGCAAATCCGAAGGAGACTCATCTTCAGGCAGTGAAGAGAATTTTCAAATATCTTCAAGGGACTCAAAATTATGGCTTATGGTATCCTAGAGATACAGATCTTACTCTTCATGCTTATACAGATGCAGATTGGGCCGGAAGCGTGGATGACAGGAAAAGCACAAGTGGTGCGTTCTTTATGGGTTCCAGACTGGTATCTTGGTTCAGCAAGAAACAGAGTTCGATTGCCTTGTCTACAGCTGAAGCGGAATATGTTGCTGCTGCATCTTGTTGCACCCAACTTCTTTGGATGATGCAGATTCTGCAGGATTTTCAAATCACTTGTACACCACCTATCCCCATCTTATGTGATAACACAAGTGCAATCAGCATCTCAAAGAATCCGGTTATGCATTCCAAAACCAAGCACATACCAATCAAGTATCATTTTCTTCGGGAACAAGTGCTTGAACAGAAGGTCAAGTTGGAGTATGTTCCTTCTAAGGAACAAGTTGCTGATATTCTCACCAAACCATTGCCCAGGGACACTTTTGAATACCTCAGGCAAAAGCTGGGGGTTGTTGATGCATCATCTTATTGTTGAACCTTTCTGATTGATGGTACAGGTTCAGGGGGAGCATATAATGCATTGTTGGCATTATGGAGGATGGTCAGAAGGAGATCTTGGAAATAGTTGCAATATGTCTCTATCTCTTTCATGGTGGATTATGGTTCTTTGTTGCAGATCTGGGGAGCATGAGCTTAGGGGAGCATACCCCTTTGCCCTTGATGTCAAAGGGGGAGAATGAAGCTGAAATTTGTAAGGTTGCCATCAAGTCCAAAGGGGGAGATTGTTGGCATTATGTTTTCTGGTATGGCTATATGTTACAAATGTTGTACTTGATGGCAACTTCCATGGCAAGGCTCTCAATTTATTGAAAAATTAAGGAGGACGCAGGAAATCAGTTCAGAAGGTGCGTACCCGCAGGTACACCTTGCAGGAACCGCGTCCAGAGACGCAGGCCAGCCGTTCAGGAGGTGCGTCCAGCCAGTGCACACATTTCAAGGTCACGTGGGGGTTTCTTGTGTTTTACTCTTGGTATCTAGCCGACGGTATTGTGTTATTATGGTGTCGGCTCGTGGTATTGTTCCATGATTTGAGGAGGAGCTTGCCTATATAAAGCAAAGGAGATCATTTGGTTTGAGTAAGTCTTTGGTTGAATATCTTATGAGGCTAGATCTGGTCTAGATCTAAAAAGGCGAATCTTCTGAAAGACTGAGATCTCCTTGGCGCATGATCAGATCTGTAGATATGACTGTTTGGGTTACTCCTAAAGTCTTGAAATCATTCATACCCGAAGGTACGCAGGTCCAGTGAAAGGCAAGTGCGCCAGGACGCAGTGCAGTAAGAAGAGACCTGCGTGGGGACACAGGGCAAAGCAAGATTCAGGTGCGTCTGGAACGCAGTACAGTAACAGGCGCACTACGTGTGGACGCGGATCATGATAAGGATCAGGTGCGTCTCGGAGAAAAAAGACGCGGCGCGATAGTATTTCTGGGTGCGTCCCTGCAGCAAAAGACGCGGCGCGATAGTGTTTCTGGATGCATCCCTGCAGCAACAGGAAGCAGTTCAGTTGAAGGAACAGTGCGTGGGAACGCAAAGTAGCAGAAGGATCTCTACGTGTGGACGCAGGGGAGCAGAAGGTTAATTGCGTCTGGTCGCAGGCCACAGAAGGGAAAATTGCGTCTCTGTCTTAAGATGTTCTGTTGATTGAATTTCTCTGTTGATAAGGTGTTCTGGGTTAGTTCTGTTATTACTGATCTGATAACTGTAGTGGACTGTAACTGTTATGTACTTGATGATCATTTGATGCTTTATGAAAAGAAGTAGGGGGTTGTATCTCCCTTCGAGGAGAAGACTGGAAAACGAAAGAGAGTTGTAGCTCTCTGCAGGTTGCAGCCTGCGTACTGGTAAAGGACTGCACCAGTACAAAATCATTGTAAAAGGAGTTTCTAATTTGAAAGAAGATAGAGACATATTGCAGCAGGTGGTTTTCACCCACATTGGGTTTCCACCTTACATCTTGTGTTCTTTGGTGTGACTATCTGTTTTCCTTGTTCATGCTCATTATTTTATGGTACTGACATGCAAAATAATTCAAAGATCAAAATAAAGAAGATTTATTAAATTGCTAGATAATACTGATTCACCCCCCCTCTCAGTATTATTTCCAACACTTACCAAGTACATAAATGTAATGGTGACATAAAAAATTTTCCGAAGAAAAAAGCGAACTTTTTATTAAGAAAAATAAAAAGTTACATTGCATATGCTTTTAGCATTTCTGATGATTCAGATGCTTGTTGATTTGTCATTCTTTAAAAACACAAAAAATCTCAGTCTTTCTTGACTGATTGAGAAGTTTGAAATATATCTTATACTGCTGTAATAGAAGTCTGATAATAACTATCATGTCTTCCTCCCTTCAGGAGGCTTAGAACAGTTAACAGAAATATTTTAGGGTCTCCTTCAGAGAAGGAAAACAACCCCTTACATGGCTGTAAGTTCACAAAATCATGCTGTTATGAAAAGTATAAAGAGAGTTTTCTGATTGCAATGCTCGAAATATAACAGAAAAAGATGCTGGAAGTATAAACAGTGGTACCCATGAACCAGAACAAAAAGAAATATAGAGCCGCGTTCATTGTGGAGGAGAAAAAGGAGGCCGAACAGAGGTAAAGGACTGCCCCTGTCTTAATTCAACTATTGACCAGCTTCCCAGAGCTTGCTGTAAACCAGTCTTAGAAAGCTGGTCTGCTTCCTCATTTTTATCCCTGTAGACATGGCAGATGATAAAACTGTTGAATGATGACTTTAAATGCAATATTTCTTCTAAAATGATCTTCAGAATTTGATTTTGACATATAGCACTCCCATTAACCCAGTTTATGACATTCAAAGAGTATCCGAAAATTTGAATTGTGAAGATGTTTCTTTGAAGAAGCCAGCAAAGAAGAAGGCGCAAGGCGGACAGCTCAGCAAAGTTGTTGGTGCCAGAACCTATACCTACAGATGCTTTTAAAGAGTGATCAGGATTCATATGAATGCACAATCTTGCACCGGCCTTGTTATTTTGAGATGCTCCGTCGAAAAAAGCCCAGGGCATGCCCTCCTGGATAATAATAGGCTTGTGATGTGAGTGGGGATTTTTTGCTTCAGGGATAGGGATGGCAGAGTAAATGGTTGCACAGTTAATAGCTGTGATAGATATTGGAGTGTCTTTGTCTTGAGACAGACTTTTATTCCTCGCTATCCACACCCCGCAAAAGAAGATAAGAGGGAGGTTTCTCATGTTCCCCTCCGGGTAGATCTGCCACCATCTACTCCAAGCTTCTTCCAAGGGTTCAATCCCCCACTGCGCCTTAATGTTGAGCAATCTGATTAACTCCCCCCAGATCTTTTTTGATTCTGCACAGGATATAAAGAGATGACTTATTGATTCCTCTTCTATCTTACACAAGGGGCACCTCCCTGGCCCAACCAAGTATCTAGCTCGCAAAATGTCCCAAGTTGGAACTTTCCTTTTTAGCATACACCAAAAGAAGATTCTGGCCTTTTCTGGGCATTTTAACTTCCAAATGTGTTTTGACCACCATTCTGGGTTTCCCCAACCTTTCTTTTGCATTAAGAAATTATATCCGTCTTTTGGGGAGTATTCACCTGTTTCCCCCTGAGCCCAGATCAGCAAGTCTGGTTCATTTTTAAGCCTGACATTGGAGCGATGGAGTTCTTGAATGAAAGAGCACCATTCGTTCTTCCACCTGATGTTTATTCCTAGCTCTTCATCATTTTTCCAAGCCTGTCCCCATATAGTAGAATGGCCTGTTTTCTCCACCTGATTTAGAGTTAAAATGCCCTTACTTCCTAAATGTCTGAGTAAGCCTGGGGATAAGGCAAAGGCTTCATTACAACCTACCCAGGGATCCCTGCCAATCCTTATTTGTCTTCCGTCTCCTATCTTCCACGCCAGCCCTTGTTCAATCACTGAGAATGCCTCCACCGTGGCTTTCCAAATGACTGAGACATTCTTCTTTATCTTTTCCTGGCTCCTTATCCAATCTTCCAAAGAGACTGGGTCTATGTATTTTCTTTTGACCACCCTTGTCCATAAGTTCTCCAATGAGATTAATCTCCATCCTGATTTAGCTGCCAGAGAGAGACTAAACTCAGGGAGCCTTTTTAACCCCCAACCTCCCCATTCTTTTGGCCTAGCCAACTTATCCCATGCCACCCAGGGAAGAACTGAACTTTCTTTTGAGCCTGCCCACAAGAATCTACAACATATCCTTCTGATTTTCTCCAACACTCCTTTAGGAACCCAGGTTAAGGCTGCCCAGTATACTGGAATGGCTAACAGTACAGATTTGATGAGGGTCAGTCTACCAGCTCTGGAAAGCCATTTGAAACTCCAATGAGAAATTCTGGCTTCTAACTTGGCTATGAGCCAGTTCCAATCCTCTTTCTTGTATGCTGCCGGTTTTAACCAAAACCCCAAATATTTGAGGGGGGAATCCAGAGGTTGATATTGGAAAGGAAATAGATTAAGCAACGTGGTTCTTTCCCTTCTGTCAATATCTGCCACAGAAACCTGAGACTTCCTGGAATTTATCTGCATGCCAGTAGCTTTCAGAAAAAGATCTAATATGCATTTTAGTTCCTTAAGTTCATTATACGATCCATTTGAGAAAATCAAAATGTCATCAACGAAAAGGAGATGAGTGATGAAAAGATTTATTGCTACCTCGATACCTTTTACCTTCTCCTCTCTTCTAGCTTTATGAATCAACCTGCTTAACCCTTCTGCCACTAGAAGAAACAGAAGAGGAGATAAAGGGCAACCTTGCCTTAAGCCTCTTTGACCTCTGAAAAAAGGTGAAGCTGCTCCATTGATAAGAACTGCATAACTGACATTGGAGATGCAACCCATAATCCAACTGATGAAAGAATAATTGAAGCCCAGATGAGTTAGAAGCAACCGGAGATAAATCCAATTGATTCGATCATAGGCTTTGGAGAGATCTATTTTAAGAACCACACCCTTCTTTTTCTTTTGTCTGACACTATGTAATACCTCCTGTGCTACTCCAATGGCTTCGTGGATTTGTCTTCCATTTAAAAACCCAAATTGTTCCATTGAGATGTTTCTTGACAGAATAGGAACTATTCTAATAGCTATCACCTTTGCAATAATCTTATATATACAGTTGCATAAGGAGATCGGCCTGAAGTCTTCAAAATTCTCTGGATCGTCCTTCTTTGGAATGAGAGCTAGAAAAGTTGAATTGAAAGGGCTGTAGACTTCTCCTTTCTGTCTTGATTCTTCTACTACATCAGTGATTTCAGAACCAATTAAATCGAAGAAAAAGAGGAAGAGTTCTATAGTCCACCCGTCAGGCCCGGGGCTTTTATCCTTGGCCATAATTTTCATAGCAGCTTCAACCTCCTCCTTGGATACGGGGTTTGATAATTCTTCTGCTTCTCCCTCTTCGACAAATCTTGGAAAGCATTGCGCAGTTCTAATAACCTCTGCTATGGTGGCCTCTCCCGAATCTGAGAATAATCTCTGGAAATGTCTCTGTCCTAAACCAGAGAGGCCTGAAAAAGTACTGACCTCCCTTCCTTCTTCGTCTTTAAGACTCCAGATGGTGTTTGCTGATTTTCTTCCTTTGGCATAATTATGAAAAAAACTGGTGTTTTCATCACCCGCTTTTAGCCATATTGCCCTGCTCTTGAGCCTCCATTCCTCTTCCTTGTCCAAGAGGAATTGGTTCTGAAGTTTTTCCAGATGGAGGATTCTATCCTTAGAAGCCTGTGAAATATATCCATCCTCCTCAGTACTCTCCAATTTCTTCAGTTCCTCCCTGATCCTGATCAACTCTTCATTCTGTTTAACCTTCGTGTCCTTTGCCCAGGAGATAGTTGCTTTCTTCAATCTCTTAAGATTTTCCATAAACAAGAAACTTTTTTCCTCTCTTGCGCTTCTATCCGGATGAATCCAAGTTTCCTTGAAGAGCTTATTGAAGGAAGGATCTTGTAACCAAGAGGAATTGAATTTAAAGGGGGCAGGAGGCTTTGGGGGAGGGAAGGAGAGATCCAAAAAAATAGGGAAATGATCAGAGTTACCTATCTCATCAACCCACTGTCTGAGAATAGGGATCTTTGAAATTAAATCTTCAGATAAAAGAAAACGATCCAATCTTTTAGCTACTCGAGCCTCCCCTGCTCTTCTGTTCCTCCAGGTTGGCTTGAGTTTGATCGGGGAGGGGTCAATGAGATTGTTGTCCGAGAGGAGATTGAGGAAAAAATCCGACAAGGGGTCTTCCCTGGCCGATGGACCCCAAGCCTCTGCTATCCCTACTGAGAAATTTAGGTCGCCTCCCACTATCAACAGAGAAGACTTCATCAAGGATTTGGCCATCAGGTCATTCCAGAATATCTCCCTTCCTTGACAGGGGCCATAAATATTTACAATTGAAATGGGAAGAGCGAGGTTGGGGGAAATAATCTCCAATCCCATTACATGCTTCGTCCCCCATTGATTTATTACCTTTATTCTCCCTTCTTTATACCCAATTGCAAGACCTCCAGAATGGCCCGATGAATCCACTGCTGAGAATTTCCACCCTGGCAGGAGAGCACTTAGCATTGTTTCCACTTCAGTTCCTTTTCCAAGAGTCTCTTGGAGAAAAAGAATTTCAGATTTAGAGTTTTGGATCCAATCTCTAAGGGCCAATTTTTTAGGTTTACTGGCCAAACCCCTACAATTCCAAGAAGACAGAATCATTTGATAACGGATTCAGGGGTCTGCACCGCTCTAAGAACCCCAGGAATTGAGTGTTGTTTTCCATCAGCTACATCCAATTTTGCTTTTAATTTGGCCTTAGACAAGTCTGATTTTCTTCCTCTCTTATTTTTGGAGAAACCTTGAGGGACCAACTGCCCTAAACCTCCAACTGATCCTGACGACCCAGGCTTTCCTCCCAAGGATCTAAGGTTATAGGGGCAGGGGGTGTGAGGTACCGGGGGAACAAGAGGAGGCCAAACATCTTCACAATTCAAATCGAGGGAAGGCATGGCAACCAAAATAGTTTCAATATCAGTTTCACCCATTGAAGTGTATTTGTTCTCATTTAAGCCTTCATTATGATTATGAGAAAGAGAGGGCATTTTATGCAGAGATTCAGAATTATGTTCTGGAAATTGAAGAGGAGAAGGAGGTAGATCTGAACACATACCCTTTTCAGGTTCTTTGGCAGGATTTTGATCAGCGATTGAATCCCTTACGGTCTCCTCCTTTGCTTCCGCAGGTTGCAATTCTGTAACCTTGGCCGGTTCTCGGAGCTGAGGATCTTCGGGCGATGGCTCTTTCTGAGTCCCCTCTGTCTCCATTTCTTCAACTATCTGCTCCACCAAGCCTTCCTTCTCCTGAGGAACATGAGCGTGAAAGAAATCCTGCTCCCTGAAAGCTGAGGTCCTCCGAAACCGCCTCCTTCTCCTGGACAGCGGACAGTCCTTGGCAAGGTGCCCATACTCATGGCACCTATGGCACCGAAAGGGCAAGTGCTCGTAGTCCAAAATCTGCTCAAATACATAATCTTTGTACTGCAAATTTATTTTTTGGGCAAGACCTCTGCTAGGGTTTAGGCTCACCAGAATGCGGGCCATTGCTCTGTTCTTTGTCTCCAGAAATGACATGTCGGCTTCCAGGAAAGAGCCCAATCTATTTCCAATGGCTTTAAACACTGCTTCAGTCCAGAGGAACGAAGGAAGGCCAGGGGCCCTTACCCAGACCGGAAAAACGTCGGTTTTCTCTCTAATAGCGTCAAAGAGGGGGCTCCATTTTTTCAACAGAACCGGGATGTTCCCGATGATCCAATTTCTTTCAAGCACCCATTCAGCTGCCTCCCTATCCTCAAACCGGAGCATAAACCATCCCTTAGCTAAACAGGATGCCTCAAACCCTAGGGGTCTGTCAGAAACAAACTGTTGTTCTCCCCATGCTTGCAAAAACCCTGACGAGAGTTTCTTGCCTCTCACCCTGCCGACCAGGGTGCATTCTGCTACTCCTAGGGTTTCTTCAATTGAGACCTCCATACCTAGGACCGAATTTCCTTCCAACTCCTGAGATCCAATCGGTCTTTGGGTTTTTCTTTTCTCTCCTTTTTTCATAATTCCTTCGGCAGAGACCCTGGCTTCCTCAAAAGCACCGTTCCATTCTGGTTCTTCCTGGGTCGGAACCGAAGGGATTTCTAACTCCAGCCGAGACTGAACTAGGACTAAGGAATCGAGGAAGGGGTCTTCTGTTATTTGTTGACCGACCAGCGAACCATCAATTCCTCCCGGCTCACCCGCTTGACTGTCGATATGGCCTTCGAAACCTCCTGCTATGCTTTCTTTATGAAAGGGAGGGTCTCTTGAAAGAGAAACCCTAGAAAACGAAGAATCCCTTCCAGAGCCCCTTGCTTTGCCAAGCCCTGAAGCAAGCCCTAAATTTATTATATCTTCGATGCCCCCTGAGAGAAAGTTCCGGCCCGAAACAGATTTTCCCCTGTTACCAAGAAAATGAGCAGCATTTGACGCCCTCTCCGCCGCATCCTCTCTGACCGGCTGCTGGAAGGATGTCTGGTTTCGAATCCTGAGAGCATTTCTGTCAGTTTCCTTACTGAGCTGCAGGAAAGAGGGTTTAGTCTCCAGAGATACCTGAGGAGGCGGTTCTAGCCTTGATAGCTCGTAACCCCCGAAATACCGTTCAACATTTTGGGTTGTAGGTTCCTTCCCCCAAACTGATAAAATGTCCTCCAATTCCGGGTCCAAATCAACCAGTTCGTTTGGATTAACCATGGTTATGGATGCTGTTCCGAGGATGGCGCCGGAAACAGTCTAGGTGCCAGCGCAAACCCTTGACCTATACTGTCGCAAACGGAAAAAGGTTAATCTAGCAACTCCTGTGAATATGTTACCTCCCAGCTGACCGCATAACCGAAAAACTCAACCTCCAGCTGCCAGTCAAACCAAGATTGTCTTTCTTACACCTGCTCCTACGCACGGAAACTGTCTGTAAGCTCCCTAACCGTGCCCTGATCGCGGTTCCACCCGGAACCCTCGCCTCCAAACCCTAGCCATCTTCCCTAATGGTGACATAAATTACTAAAAATTGGATTTTATTTAAACCATCTACACATCATAAACGAAAACTTTCTATATTTCCCAATCCACCATGTGCATAGTGAGGAAGGGAAAATTTCCCTACTAAAGAGGATTAACCAACGCAAAATCAAACTCCAATTGTAGATATGTAATGATTACATAATAAGGTTGTACTCAATCAAAGGTAAAATAAATAAATTAGAATAATATTAAAAGTAATACAATTTATTTTGTAATGTGATGCGAGAGCGTCTAGCTAAGGGTATCATGACCGGGTGTTGGTATCCGCCAAGGTGGAAAGATTTATCAGTGTTTGGTTTCTTTATGTTTAAACGGTCAAAGCAAAATGTAGGGACTTGTTGGTTTTTTTTTTTAATTTCATTATTAGTTATGGAACAGTATAGTTAGTTAGGGTCACTGTCACAATTGCCTATCTTTTAGTGAGTAATTATCTTATAACTATTTCTTTCATTTAGAACCAAAAAAAATACATCCATGCAATTGTAAAATCTTTCAGTGCAAGAAGAACCGAATGAATTAACCGTTATGTAACTAATAAAAGAAACAACTGAAGCGTAACTGTACACAGTTCAGGTAGTTGTGGGAAAACAGTACAAATATGAAATGTAAATCATTCTGAGGGGTTCAACATATGCAAACAGAAGTACAATACAGAGAATCATTTTTTTTCTTTCATCCGAGTCCATCTATAATTGTTCACTGTAACATTCATTTACTTCTTGGTCCTTAATCACTGAGTAAGTTAAACTAGGCAAACATTTCACAATCCTATACTTTTCATTATTTCTTTTTTTCAAAGAACGGAACGCAAGCAAAGAAAATTGCATAAGTACTTCCAGTCTGAAAGGCTAGCAAACCACACACAGTGTTCATGAATGAAAGAGACAAACACAATTATGAACAACTCGTCCAAGAACGAGACTATACATGATTGACAACAAAACCCAATACAAAGGTAACAAAATATAACCAAATCCATTGTTTAATTCTTTTCATTCCAACAACAAAGATATTTGTATACATATAACAGTCCAGGGTTAACCTTCGAACGTCGAAAGAACCAAATGAACCAGCAGAACCCTAAGGGCGATGGTTTTGGACGACCACCCTCCAACACAGAGTTTTACAATTACAAAATTTGCGGAAATCAAACAAGGGTTTGTACAAAACTAACCTAGGTCACATAGCGACAACAGAGGAGTATAAGCGAACAAGAACTGGGACTCTGTCCAACAAAAACAATAGAGACTAATAATAAAAACAAGTTGATAATAGTGGTAGAGCCTACTGGGAAAGAGCTGTAGCGCTCACGCCAACCATGCCAAGGAACGAACCCCCAACTTGTACAAGCAAAGCAGGCTAGCATCATGAGGAAAATGTCAATAGAGTGAAAGGTGAGAAGAAAACAAAGAGCAAGGAATTGTATGTAAATTGGAGGAATTGTTACCTGGAGGTTTAGATGCACAGAGAGACTGCAAACCCATTGAGCCACAATCTATTGTGACAACTCGAGACCGAGTAGAAGTCTTCATTAGAACCAGAGTAAGATAAGGAGGTAAGGTAAATCATGGAGAGGCAACATACCTGAAGAGGACTGCGAGCAGAGGAGGCCACTGTGACTATGACCTGTAGCATGCAAACCCGTTAAACAAATTTGACAACCAGAAGGACCTCAATATAAATAGAATAGTGGAGCAGAAACTAGTTTAGCAACCAACAAGCAAAGATAGTAGCCATTTTCTTACACAAACGAGCAGAATTGTCACTCTGTGCCCAAGGAATCAAGCAAATAAGTCACCAGAATAAACGATGGAGCCACACCAACAAGCAGCATAGCTCATAGCCGGCACAAGCAGAGCCTGTGGCTCATTTCCATCCTTCCACGGCATGAAAACTCACTTCTAGACCAAGCCCTCAGCGCAGCAAAGTTGCAAGCGAAAAAATGAAAGAATGACATGGAAAATAGGGTTTTGGCATAGACCAAGGAACAAGAAATAGAAAACAAGGCGAGTACTACCAGCTGAGCATAATTAAAGATCACCATAAATGCCACCCAATGAAGTCCAGAATCATCATAAGGTTAGCCACTAATCACCACTGTTAAGTCCCAAGATCATCGCTTAATCATTTAATTATTGATTAGTGTATTATTGTGTTGTTGATAAGCATTATTGTGTGGAACTGTGGGCTGGTCCCATCATAGTGGTATTAGAGTAGGATTTAGTGTTTCCTTGAGAAATGGAAGTTGGAAGATGATGATGTGCAAGAGGTGCTCGGAGAGCAGCAGATGAAGGATTGCAAGTGGAAATTAGGATCCTTACTACCCGTTTGGAGGCAGTTGAAGCGGGAAGGAGATGGGATCCAGAGGTAGGAGATGACAGCGAAGAAGAAGCCATAGTGACAATAGATGGATTGGATGAAGAAGGGCCAGAAATGAGACTTTTGAGGTTGGTACTATTGGTGAGCAGCAAGCCTAAACCAGAAATCCAAAATTATGATGACAGCTTGTCCACAAAGGTTCTATTGAACTAGATCAGTGAACAGGACAAATATTTTGAGTGTGAAGAGGTCAACGAAGATCGGAGAGTTAAGTTCGCTGCAACAAAACTGAAGGGACATGCGGCCCTGTGGTGGGACAGTGTCCAAACATAGAGAAGGAGGATGAACAAGTTGCCAATCAAGAAACTGTCAAGGATTGTGGCTAAGTTGAAAGGCCGATTTCTACCTAAGGATTACCAGATTGCGCTATATCGGCAAGTGTAGAATCTGAAGCAGAAAGGGACGACAGTAAGAGAGTACATTGAATAATTCTACCAGGTAAATTTAAGAGCTGGTTATATGGAGGACACCCTGAAGAAAATAGCCAGGTATGTGAATGGTTTAAGGTTAGAAATATTAGATGAAATCAACATTCTTTCCTCGAAAAACGTAGAAGAAGCATATCAGAGTGCTATAAAAGCAGAGGAGAAGATCACTAGAAAAAAAAATGCTAGGAGAGGACGGGGAATCGGCAGAGGAAGAGGACAGTCTTATGGTAGAGGATGAACTACCAGCAATAATGAAGAAGGCAGCAGTTCTAAAGCTTCCAGGATAGCAGAAAAAGGTGACAGCACAAGAGGTGGTAGGCCATATCAGCGAGGAAGGGGAAATGGCCGAGGCAGAGGAGCTAACTATCAGTGCTATAGGTTCCATAAGTGGGGGCACAGATCTTTTGAGTGTCTTGAGGTGGAACAAGCTAGACAGAGAGGTGTGTATGTCGCAGAGCCAGAGGAAGAAGAGGCACCTCCCAAAGAAGCAGAAAATGTGCCGGAAATAGGGGAAGCCTTAGTCTTGAACAAGGTGTTGCTGAAACCCGCCAACGAAAAAACTGGACAAACTCAAAGGAAAGCTTTGTTCCAGACAGTTTGTAAGTCACACGGTAAGTGTTGTAAGCAGATTATCGATAGTGGAAGCACAGATAATCTGGTTCCCATGGAGATGGTGGAGAAGCTGGGGTTGAAGCTGTTGAAGCACCCCACTCCTTACATGGTATCCTGGCTTCAAAAAGGCCTTCAACTGTTGGTAGATGAGTAATGTGAAGTGGAGTTCCATATCGGCAGATATAAGGATAAGATCATTTGTGATATAATGCCGATGGATGTATGTCACATACTGCTAGGTAGACCATGGTAGTGTGACAGGAAGGTTGTACATGATGGGAAGACAAATTGTTATAAGTTTGTCAAAGATGGGATCAAGCACACGCTTGTACCCATCAAGGAAGAAGAGACATCAGAAACAAGCAGGACGAGAATGTTACTGATTGGCAGAAAACAATTTTTGAAACAGATTGAAGACAGTGAAGTAAGCTATGCTATTATGAGAAGAGCGAAGACGGTGCTACCACACACATAGGTGTCAGATTTGCCCGCGGAAATTCAGTAGATTCTGCAAGAGTTCAGTGATATAGTAGTGGATGACTTGCCAGATAAATTGCCTCCTAAGAGAAGTATAAGTCATCATATTGACTTTATACCTGGAGCAAGTTTTCTGAATAAGGCAGGGTATCGGAGGAGCCCCAAAGACAAGGAGGAGATCAGAAAACAGGTGCAAGAATTGCTAGATAAAGGGCTGATAAGGGAGAGTTTGAGCCCTTGCACAGTTCTAACAGTTCTTGATCCCAAGAAAGGAGAATGGCGAATGTGCACAGATTCGAGGGCCATCATCAAGATCACCATCTGGTACAGATTTCCACTGCCATGGATGGACGACATGTTGGACTACCTGAGCGGGGCAACATATTTTTCAAAGATTGATTTAAAGAGTGGGTATCATCAGATTCGAATCCGAGAAGGGGGTGAGTGGAAGACAGCCTTCAAGACCAATGAAGGACTATATGAGTGGCTGGTAATTCCATTAGACTGAGCAATGCATCTAGTACCTTTATGTGATTAATGAACGAAATGCTGAAAGAATGCATTAGGAAGTTTGTAATAGTGTACTTGGACGATATATTAATTTTCAGCAAAACGAGAGAGGAACACTTTCGATATGTTCGAAAAGTGGTGGAAAAATTGCAGTATAACAAGCTACTAATAAATCTACAAGAGTGTACTTTCCTGCAAAGATAATTGGTTTATCTGGGTTTCGTGATTGCAGAAAACAAGTTGAAGATCGACCCAGAGAAGATTGCAGCAATTGTCAACTAGCCATCCCTGAAAATTCTGTTTGAGGTACGTAGTTTTCATGGGCTGGCAAGTTTTTACCGAAAATTTATAAGAAATTTCAGTGAAATCTGCGCACCTATGTTGGATACTATAAAGAAGGCAAGTCAGCCTTTTCGTTGGACCGACGCAGCAAAAATGAGTTTTCAGCTACTGAAGAAGAAGATCATAGAGAGATCGATCCTGAGATTACTGGATTTTAAAAAGCTTTTTCAAGTTCGCTGTGATGCAAGCGGTACGACCATTAGAGCTATACTTAGCCAACAAGACAAACCTATTGCATTTTTTAGCAAGAAGTTGAACGAAAGCAAGCAGAAGTATTCATCCTACGACAAGGAATTCTATGCTGTCATCCAAGCACTGAAGCATTGGAGACACTATCTGCTGGGGAATGAATTTGTTTTATTCTCGGATAATTCTGCATTGCAATATGTGATGCAACAGCACGAGCTGAACCACAAGCATGCCAAGTGGGTTGAATATTTGCAGAGTTTCACCTTTGTGTTGAAACACATCAGCGGGTAGGCCAACAAGGTGTGGATGCATTGAGTAGAAGAGCCTTACTCTTGCAGGAGAGTACGATACAAGTGCTCGGTGTTAAGCACTTGAAAGACTTGTATCAGACTAACACGGATTTCAAGGAGGCTTATGAAGCATGTCAGAATCCTTTGGTAAGAAATAATAGTATGTGGTCGGACTATAATTTGTAGGAGAAGCTTTTGTTTAGACAAGGACATTTATGCATTCCTCACTGTTCAATGAGAGAAAATATCATTCTAGAGAAGCACAGTGGAGGTCTAGCTAGACATTTCAGCATAGACAAGACGTTAGAGCAGCTCAACCATTTTTATTATTGGCCAAAAATGCGAAGGGATGTGCAGAGATTTGTGACTAGATGTAAAGTGTGTTAGTTGGCAAAAGGACACAGTCAAAATATGGGACATTACACGCCATTTCACATTCCAAGTAGACCGTGGGACTCAGTCAGCTTGGACTTCATCTTGGATCTACCAAGGACACAGTGGGGTTATGATTCGATGATGGTAGTAGTGGACCAGTTTTCGAAGATGACGCATTTCATCCCTTGCAGAAAAACTAGCGATGCCACTCACGTGGCCCACTTGTTCTTTACAGAGATCGTCAGACTACATGGTCTACCTAAGTCTATTCTCTCTGACAGGGACATGAAGTTTACAGGGCACTTTTAGCGCACCTTGTGGAAGAAAATGGACACACAGTTAATTTTTAGCTCTACTTATCACCTGCATACCAACAGACAAACCGAGGTGGTAAACAGGAGTCTGGGAAACCTGCTACAAAGTTTGATTGGTGAAAATTCGCGAATGTGGGATCGAGTACTTTCCCAGGCGGAGTTCGCTTATAATGACTCGCCTAACTGCAGCACAGGTTACATTCCTTTTCAGATCTTGTATGGCATGCATCCCCACGGAGTGCATGAGTTGCGAGATCTAGGATAGGAGGAAAGGTGGAGTGGTGATGGGGAAGATTTCGCTAAAGCGATGAATGATTTGCATGAGTAGGTGAAAGTAAAATTGTAGGACAACAGTAAAAAAATATAAGCAGCGAGCAGATTTGAAACAGAGAGAAGTGCAGTTTAGTGTGGGGGATGAAGTCCTCGCACATTTGCGCAAGGAGCATTTTCTGAGAGGCTCCTATAATAAGCTGAAGTACAAAAAGATAGGCCCTTGCAAAGTTCTCGGAATTTTTTTAGCAAATGCTTATGAAATATAGCTGCCACCAGGAATAGGCATTTTTCCCATCTTTAATATGGCAGACCTGTTCCCATACACTGCTGATCTAGAGGAAGACAGTACAACACGGCCTACATGGGATACCCAAGACGGAAGTGAGACTTGGATGAGACAAATGCTTTACTTTCATCCCCCCCAGATCGAGAGGATACTCGACACTCAGGTGGCCAAGCGAACTCGGGGAAAGGAGTATCTGTAATATCTAGTCAAGTGGAAGAACCTTCCTATTGAGGACAGTACGTGGCTTGACGCCAGTTAGATAGAGTAGGCGGGTTATTCAGCTGAGAAGCTCATGGACCAGAGTCATGAATTCTTATTACCCCGGGAGCCTGATGCAGGAGCATCCAGCTAACGGCACCATGATCGAGTGTTGGTCTCCACCAAGGTGGAAAGATTTATCAGTGTTTGGTTTCTTTATGTTTAATTGGTCAAAGCAGAATGTAGGGACTTGTTGGTTTTTTTTTAATTTCATTATTAGTTAGGGAATAGTATAGTTAGTTAGGGTCACTGTCAGAATTGCCTGTCTTTTAGTGAGTAATTATATTATAACTGTTTCTTTCATTTAGAACAAGAAAAATACATCCATTGCTGCAAGAAGAACCGAATGAATTAATCATTATGTAACTAATAAAAGAAACAACCGAAGCGTGACTGTACATAGTTCAGGTAACTATGGGAAAATAGTACAAATATGAAATGTAAATCATTCTGAGGGGTTCAACATATGCAAACAGAAGTACAATACATAGAATCATTTTTTTTTCTTTCATCTAAGTCCATCTATAGCTGTTCACTATAACATTCATTTGCTTCTTGGTCCTGAATCAATGAGTAAGTTAAACTAGGCAAACACTGCGCAATCCTATACTTTTCATTATTTCTTTATTTCAAAGAATAGAACAAAGGCAAAGAAAATTGCACAAGTACTTCCACTCTGAAAGGCTAGCTAACCACACACAGATTTCACGAACGAAAGAGCCGAGCGCAATTACAAACAGCTCGACCAAGAACGAGACTATACATGCTTGGCAACAAAACCCAAGACAAAGGTAACAAAATATAACCAAATCCACTGTTTAATTCTTTTCATTCCAACAAAAAAGATATTTGTATACATATAACACTCTAGGGTTAACCTTCGAACAATGGAAGAACCAAACGAACCAGTAGAACCCTAAGGGCGAGGCTTTTGGATGGCCACCGTCCAACACAAAGTTTTACAATTACAAAATTTGTGAAAATCCGACAAGGGTTTGTACCAAACTAACCCAGGTCGCATAGTGATGACAGAGGAGTATAAGCAAACAAGAACTGGGACTTTGTCCAACAAAACTGACAGAGACTAATAATAAAAACAAGTTGATAACAGTGGCAGAGCCTGCCGAGAAAGCGCTGTAGCGCTCACACCAACTATGCCAAGGAACGAACCCCCAAACTGTACAAGCAAAGCAGGGTAGCATCATCAAGGAAATGTCAGTAGAGTGAAAGGTGAGAAGAAAACAAAGAGCAAGGAATTGTATGTAAATTGGAGAAATTGTTACCTGGAGGTTTAGATGTGCAGAGAGACTGCAAACCCATTGAGCCACAATCTACGATGACAACCTGAGACCGAAGAGAAGTCTTCGTTAGAACCATAGTAAGACAAGGAGGTAAGGTAAATCATGGAGAGGCAGCATACCTGAAGAGGACTGCGAGCAGAGGAGGCCACTGCAACTGTGACCTGTAGCATGCAAACATGTTAAATAAATTTGACAACCAGAAGGACCTTAATAAAAATATAATAGTGGAGCAGAAACTAGTTGAGAAACCAACAAATAAAGATAGTAGCCATTTTCTTACACAGACGAGCAAAACTGTCACTCTATGCCCAAGGAACCGAGCAAATAAGTCACCAGAATAAGCGACATAGCCACACCAACAAGCAGCACTGCTCATAGCCGATGCACACACAGCCTGTGGCTCATTTCCATCCTTCCATAGCACGGAAACTCATTTCCAGACCAAACCCTCAGTGTAGCAAAGTTGCAAGAGTGAAAATGAAAGAATGACATGGAAAATAGGGTTTTGGCGTAGACCAAGGAACGGGAAAGAAAAAATGAGGCGAGTACTGCTAGCTGAGCATAATTAAAGACCACCATAAATGCCACCCAATGAAGTCCAAAATCATCCTAAGATTAACCACTAATCACCACTATTAAGTCCCAAGATAATCGCATAATCATTTAATTATTGAATAGTGTATTATTGTGTTGTTGATAAGCATTATTGTGTGGAACTGTGGGTTGGTCCCATCATAATGTTGAAATATTGACAACCTGTAAAAAAAATTGGCAATCAAAATACTAAATGTGTAATACCATGCCTACGGAATGTACAATAAGATATATATTAGTTTTTCATATTTTTGTTATAAATTTATTTTCCATTTTATGTATCAAATTGAGAGTCACTCATATGTGAGGTTGAAGTATTGATTTTATCCCTTAGAAAGAAGATATTAAGCACATCATCACTCATAGTTCACTAATGAATAATACTTCACTTGATGACCTCATTATAGGAGTGATGACCACTTTCTATGTCACAACATAGAGTCATGACCCTACCAAGCTTCCAGAGTTGCTCATTTCAAACAAGATTAATTTGAGAAGGTTTGACTTGCCTTGTCTACTCGCATGATAATTTATATGACACTCTAAAATCATCAAGACCTAGGGTTATAGATTCACCCTCTCCTCTTTTCACGAAATCTATATAATGGTGTCATTCTTAAGGAAGATCATAGATAAAGAGCGACATATAAGTACATAGTGCTAAACAATATTAAAAAGAGATTTCTTGTTTCCATAAGTTTGGCTCACCTATAATTGTAAGCCAATGAGGAGTTGGAGTGAAGGAGCCATAAAGAATTTCAATTACATTCATGATATATGCATTATAATGTTATGATCGCACTCCACTTTACCCCCTCCTCCCTATCCCCACCCCAACCTTTCCCATGTATTATTTGGATGTCAATTATCTTGAGTAATATATTATTGATCCAGTAAATATAAAACTAAATATTTTGTAGCAAACATATATATGGGGTATTTATTATATTTTGTGTTTAGGATATAGGTGCTTGGAGTGAAAGCAAGATCTTCAAGAGCTAAATTATAATCTTATACAATGATACTAATTAAGATGACATACAAAATTCAAGGATAAGACAATCCATCTATTTTACCTCTTTCTTTTCTTATATTTCAAAGAATATTAGAGATCAATCTAAGAAGAGTATGAATGGTATAAACTATTTTGTCCTAGACCTTGGGAAGTTCGGTGTGATCATTAACAATAAAACAAGGGTATCTTCTTAAAAACACTTTCACCACTTAAATTTGTTGCAATAATATGCTTGACATGAGTTGAACATGTCACTTATAGGAATTGAAATTTAGTGAGAGAATAAAAATCCTTCCTTATAACCACCCAATATAACTCAATTAACATTAATGTTATCATTTACTGATAGATTATGGAACATTGATCCTTAGAATTCCAATTTTCTAAATTTTCTTTAGAGAATTATGCTTATATTTTTGGGAATGTTAAAGTTGAAAAGTTTGGAGTCTTCTATTTAAATAATGTAGGCTGCTCTTAGAACTAAGGAAAAACATTTGAATTCTATATGAATGAGAAAGATCTATATGTGTATACTTAAAAAATGTAATCATCTATATAAACTAATGCAGTCTTTCAATTTCTAGTCTCATAAGCTAATTTGAAATATTATTCAACATATCTTCTTCTAATTTTGTTTATATGTTATTCTTCAACATATATCGTTCTTCTTTTAATTAATAGTAATTTTCAAAGTCGAAGTCAGTCTTGCACTCTAGTGGATTTTGAAATTGTTTAATACAAACAAATGGCACTCTAGGTTTCCTCCACCAAATTGGATAATTTTTTGCTTCTAAAGGTTTTCACTAAGTGGGAAAATCTTTGGTAGCATCACTATTCGTGTCTGGTACTTCCCGACCTTCCTCACTAGATTTTGTGTTCTATTTTCTATTGTTCTATGATGCATGTGGCATGCTGTCATCCCCTATTTCTAATTTATGTTAATCTTGGTAATAGTTGATTCCTTTTCAAATCCTCGGGGAATTTATTACGCTGGTAGTGCATTTTCTAATGTAGTACATTGGTTTTGGATCCTACTTTTCTATGGTGTCAACTAACATGATGATGCATGTTGGGATCAAGAGGGTTTAATTAGTTACCTGAAATGTCTACTTCAGCGTCAACCTCTCTCAGTGTTCATATGCATATTGTTATTATGTGGTGAAGTGGTGTTTCTTAGTAAACTTTCTAGTGGGTGGAATGCATCTAAGCTTGATGGGTTTTTGTGGTAGTGGCACAATGTAGGTTGCATTGGGTTTGGGGCCATAAGATTGTAGAATGGGTTGTGGTATGGTTCAACGAACTAACATCAGATGTTATGGATTTTTGTTTGGATTTGGGTCAGAATAGTATGCAGGTGCAAGGGGATTGTGGGAAGGAAGATTCAATTTTGGGTTCCATCCACTATCTTTGGTCATTGTCATTATCTCTTGCATTGCAGGAACTATGTTCTGTTTCTTTGGAGTGAGGGGTGTGGTCCATAGTTGGGTGTTGATCTTCAATGGGAGGAGGAATTATTCATTTTTAGACAATTTGTAGGTTGGATAGTCTTTCCATGTCAAAGGGCCCATGTTAGAGATCAGGCTACTTATTATGAGGAGAGATCCCAACGCAGTAACTCTCTATTGCATCACCATATACCAAATTTCATTTCACGCTATCCAAAACTTATACCATAACATATTCGAGAAAATATTACCCATGCAAAAGGAGAAGCATCACCCCATAAAACCTCCCTCTCTAATACTAATTTGTTGATGGAATGGAAAGAATCAATTTCAAACATGGGGCATATAAGAGGTAAATCTAACTAGTACATGCAAACAATGGAAGTGTACTGAGGAAATTAATATTCTACTTGGAAGAATCATTCAAGACTACCATGAATCCTGGTTGGACATTATCCATTCATTGCACCACCTATAGAGTCAACTACACACTCTTGATTACAGGATGGAATGAGTTGAGGGACACTTAGGCATTCCCTTGAATGTAGGGCATCCTCTAGAAGGCACATAAGGCCTCGTGGTGATGGTAGGATTAGACTCCGAATAAGTTAGTTGTTTTTATTTATGATGTATCCTATGTATATGGCTACTCATGCATGCGTGTTAGCCACAACTTGGATATTTTTGTAATGATGGAATGCCAACTATCTAGGTCTTCACTCAAGATGACATTTTTTGAGTTATGGTTAGGTCTCATTTGGGAGAGATTGACAAAAAATATATAATCCTTCCTATATACCTCAGATAATAAAATTTCACCTTACAATTTTGTTTTAATTAAACTTCCAATATATTACTTATCATATGTAATGAAATATACCTATCATATGTGTATATATATGTATAAATAATAAATATTTTGTATGAATACCTATTATCTATTTCAAAATAACATATTGTTTTATTTTAATTTTAATTGTATAACATTTTTTCCAATAATAATTCACTTTTAATAGTATAATTATTATTTTAATATAATTATAGTTGATTATTTTTAATAGTAAAATATATTTTTATTAATAAAATATTATTTTGGATGTAAATTACTCTTCCATATATCGTCACTTTTAACCAATGGAAGCTTTATGCAATTGAAATATGAAAATAGTCTATCATAAAAATTGTTTAATTGTCGTCTTTTAGTGGCAAGTAAATACCCTTTACCTTTGGAATGCCCTAGGTGTGTGGGCAGACATTATGTTTATTGAACATGTTTCTTTGGACTGTTGATTAAGATGAGTTTGACTCTGAATTGAGTGGTTCCGAGGAGTGTTAGACATTGAGGACCACTTTATAACATCATTTCCATATGCTGCATTATAATTGAATAAAATGTGTGAATGTGAGAGGCTTAATCATCTTTTTTAAATTCATCAAATCAATCATCCCAAATTCCCATTATCCCTCACAAGGAAAAGACGAGAGAAGAAGACAAACGTGATCAAGAATTTTCTTAAGGTAATGAATGCAACAAGTTGTTCTTATCTACGAAATCTCCTTGTCGATGAGATAGTTCATCTTTGACAAAGTCAGACAAGGGTGACCAAAGGCTTGGGAAAAGTTGAAAAATAGGCATGTGTTTAAGAATTTCAAACGTCTTTACTACCTCTTACACTTGTGTATTTTTTTTCAAAGGATCTTTTATGCAAATTATAAATTTTAGATGATCTATAGAACTAGCATGTAACTTTTAAAATGGTATATCATGTTTTTTCGAATGCCCTAATTACGTGGCTTAACCAATGTAAAATATTGATAGCTTTGTTTGGTTCCCCTTCTTCGTGATTTGTGCTTTCAAACGTTGGGTTTTAATCAATATTATGTTAACATGATGTTACTCGCTATTTATTTATGTATGATTAAATTTGGGGTATTATAATAAGATATTTTAACTATAAGAAAATAGCAATGACTTAGAGGAGTGTGATTTGAGAAGAATTTTCTGAGTAAAAATTTAAAGAGTATATAAATTTAAAATTTTAATTAATTTTTTTATAATTAGATTAGGTTTAAAAATAGGCAAGTGTATTTTTTTCGTTATGGATGGTGGTGGTGGTGGTGATGATAATGTCCATTTTGACCAAATTTGGTTTATTGAATTCTAAGAAAGATAAGAAATTATCGGGTTTCTTTACACTTTTTTTTTTATGCTTGAAAGAATTTAAGCTAAGTGTTCCTAAATGACCAAAAAATTGGAGTGGTTAGATAAAAAATATTTTGAGATTGCTATCTATCATGGTTGCACATAGGGTATTTCAAGAGAAAGTGATTTTCATCTTCAACCATATTGGAGGCACAAAGATGATAACTTATTTTCATCCATGATGTTTTGGGAATTTTGCATCATCCTATCTCATTATGGAGCTTCGAAGAGTTTGTTGTTCTTTTACAATTTAAAGGGGGTGGATATGACTATTTGTGCCTAATACGCACACCACCACCTCCTAAGGAGGGTCAATCAAGAGGTGATTTTGTACGTACACATTTCTCAACTGTGAATATTTGCATGTGTGCACTATAATTTTAGTGTAACTAATCAATGTTATGGATCTATTTAAAGTGGGAGGAGATTTTTTTATCACTAATTAATATGTTGATGATAGGAAGATTGTGATTTTAATTATATACCATGGAAAGGGATGGTGTGCACAATAGTTTGTTCCCTAAAGCCAATTTTATAATGACAGGTAACAAAACATTATTATTACTATAATGTGAAAGGATATAGATTAAGAAATACTTTAATGAAAATAATAAGTCATAATCCATCTCCCTCACATAATTTTTAATTATATGATAGAGCTATCCATGATATGATATTTAAAAGTAATCATGAAAGGATAAAGTTAAAGTGAGATGCTATCACCATCAATAATACTTTAATAGATAATTATAATACTTGTAGAGGGAATCTATGTTAGTGGATAGCATTACATTGTTAGTACCATATAGAGAAAGGATGTGGACGGAAAAGTCATCGGCATGACTAACTCTTTAAAAGTTAGATTCAATATTTAAAACTATATAGAAAATGCATTAATATCCTTCAGCTTAAAACTATGTGCCAATAAAGGTTATCAATATATTCATTGTTGACAAGTAATTATAATCTTAGCCTCACTAGATAATAAAGAGGGAGTATGTTTTCATTTGTAATTATGACCTTAATGGGTAAACATGAGGTTAGTAGTGACCTCTATGACCAATAAACAAGATGTTGGTGATGTGAATTTATGTTACATGTAAACATGATAATGACAATAAGGATGTATGTTGATGGGTAACATGACATTTTTAGTACCATAGTGGGGAGGGTTTTTTATAGGAGTTGTGCTCCAAAACCAAATTTTAAATTGATCAAACATCTACTAACAATAATGACTAACAAATATTAAAATTCCAAATAATTACTCATATAACCAAAGACACCAAGATATAAAATATAGATAAACATCATCAATAAAAATTGACTTAAAGAACCAATTTACTCTCACACATATTATAACATAATATTTTTTTTTAAGCTCAAATTCTCATATAAATGGTGAAAATATTTACACTACTCTTGGGATTAGTCAGCTTTTTGTCTCTTTTGTTACACATACATGTATACAGTACATAGTCTACTTTTCTTTGTTTAGTATATAGTAGTAGGTACAAATGTCAGTTTTCCACTCCTTGGTCTTTTTGTTTTCTCATAGTTCTAGACATGCCCATCCACAATATTGTTCTGGAAAGCAATGATGATATAATGGAAATATAATCTTTTATTGTCAAATGTAAACTTTATTTATTTTTTATTAATACAAATCTTTGAACCAATTTAAAAAAAAAATTACTTTGTATGAACACGTTAATTGGTATGAAATCAAACCAAAGGAAATAATTGAGGCTTAGGCACGAATTTTTCAGAATAAGCATGTTATGTTGGGCATGACAAATGTTTACAAATTAAAAAAAATTGGCTTAAAATGCATCAAATCTCAAGTAATATAAAATAAGAGACACATAAACTAGATGCCATATAAACAAAAAAACATAGCTCAAGGATGCAACATACCATGAGAAATGGAGAGACTAAATGGTTGGAGCAAGATGGCTAGGCTAGCTTGATGGTGATTGATCCTTATCCAGAAACATGACTACCTACGTGCATTTCATTTCCTCCATAAAAAGAAGAAACTCATTTATATTTTCATTATTTTATATTATAACATAATGCAATTAATATGTAAATAAAATGATATTTTTAGTAATATAAAAAATAGCTTGTTAAATAGCATTCAAAAATCAATTTTGAAATAAACAATTTTTTTAAAACCTTCATATATATATATATATATATTCCTTTTTAAAATGGTGACTCAAATATTATCATAAATTGGATCAATCAGAATACTAGATGTCACGCTCACACACTCATAAATTTGCTGGACGAAGTATTTCATCTCAAAGCACAATTTAACTCCATACTTGTTCGTCATATCTACAGGGAGCATAACCACAGTGCCAACAGATTATCCAAGGAAGCCACGCACCTGCCAAGAGGACAGTGGATAATCCAAGAATAGAGGGGCACCTCACAGTACCAATACTACCACAGGCCTTATATAGATCAAATCTACCATCAGGTGGATGGTCACTAATTTTTTGAAGGATTATCGATCATATAATGATAATGTAGATATTTTAGTTTTATTTATGAGCAACACCCTGCGAGGTGTACATATGTTTATATAGAACATTATTACAGCATCATCCTGTGTGATGATTTTTTTATTTTTGACACAACATCATCCTGCGTGATGATTTTTTGATATTGACACAGCCATATACAGGAATGGTTTGTAGATATTATAGATATATGGACACAAATTGCATATGTTGAATAGCATATACTACATGTAATTTTTCACCATATTAATGAAAGATTACGATTTTTCCGGTGGAAAAAAAAAATATTTTTTCCTTTTTAAAAAACATATATATGAAAATTTTCATTGTGTTTGAAATATATTTGGAAGAAATTAGTATTTATTTTATATTTTCTAAATAATAATTGAAAATATATTTATTTTTATTATAAATATCTTTAAAATAACATAGTAAATTATATATTGAATTCATTTTTTGGTTTATTATATCAACATTATTGATGCAAGATGAACATGTATGATCTCCTGGATGAGACTCAAAGCGACTTTCATTATGTCCTCTCTCTCACCACTGAGAACTTCCTCTAGCATTGAGGGTTTCAGTCTTCAGTAGTGGGTTATCTCCATGGATGGGCGTAGAGGAGGGAGCTCCACTCCCTCCTACAAGGAAGAAATGGCCAACAAGGGTAAGAAGCCTCCGGAAAAAGGCAGAAGTAATGTGAAGGAAGGAAGAAAAAACAGGGAGGAGGAATCAAAAAGTACCAAATCGAAGGAGAAGGATGGCACAAAAGACAAGGAAGAAAATGAAAAAATACAAGGAACAAAAGTAAAAAATCAGAAGGGTCAGTGCAAACCCAGAGCTAAAATTACTCCTAGAGCAGTTTTAAATGATCCAGTGATGTAGGATCATAGAGATCACATGCAGACTTATGCAATCATATGCACATTCATGGGGCTATGGCCCACTAAAAAATCTTTACAAACATGGATAAGATACCACTGGAAACTTAAAGGAAGCATTGATCTTCATCTGGGGTCCAAAGGATTCTTTACTGTGGTGTTCACTAACATTGAAGATAAAGACAGAGTGTTTGAAGGCGGGCCCTACTTCTATGCAGCAGCAGGGCTCTATATGCGGCCATGGATGATGAACTTCGTTCTGGAGCGGGAAACTTTCACTTCAGTTCCGGTGTGGGTAAGACTCTATTATCTACCTCTTGACTATTAGTAAATTGAATCACTTACAACCATAGGCAATAAATTAGGACGGTTTATCAAAGCCTCTGAAGCCACAAGGAGGGGAAAATACACCTCTTTTTCTAGGATCTGTGTGGAGATGGACCTATCTGGAGCTCTTCCGGATGAAGTCATCTTGGAGGTTTTTGATGAGGAATGGGTGCAAACAGTCGACTACGAACATATTCCATTTAGATGTCGAAGATGCCATGAACATGGGCACCTTCTAAGAGATTGCCCCCTTAGTAAAGCAGAGAACAAAAGCAAAATAAACACAATGAAAGACACAGACAACTTTCACAAAGTAGTTCATAAAGGAAAAAGTGGCAAAAAACGGCCAAAGCAACACCAAGCTAAAGGACAAAAGGTTATTCAGAACCAGTTCCAAGTTCTTGAAGAGGATGAAGAAATATCAGTAGAAGATCAAGTAATGAATGAGGATTACGAGAAGAAAGAAAAGGAGAAAGAAAGAGATTAGACACAGGAAAATGAAAAACAAAAGGGGATCATGCTGAATGAATCAACGCTGGAAATGGATCAGGAAATGACCCAGAGTGAAATGGATATGGAGGACAATGAGCTATAGGAGATTCTTGATAGAGAAAACCTAGATCTAGAAGGGTTCTTGGCTCAGGGAACAACTGGCGGGGTAGAATCACTACCACAAGAAGAGTTCAATCGAATACAGTAGTTATTCTTATGGAAAACCCAAGCAAAGGGTTTGGAGGGAGTAAACAACATTGAAAGACAGAGCAATGAAGGGGTGAAAGCAGTAAAAATGACTCCGGGGTTAGCACCGAGAAATCCAGGAAAAAAAAGGAGCAGGAAAAAATAGAACGAGCTACTGATGGAATGTGGAAAGCTTATGGTAGACTCAGGTAAGATGAAAGACCTAACCAGTTACTCCTTTACCAATATTTAATTATGAAGTTCACAACTTGGAATATTAGAGGTCTTGGTAGCAAGAGAAAACAAAGAATGATGAATAATAGAATGAAATAGGAAGCTCCGGATATAATTTTTGTCCAAGAAACAAAATGCTTCATTAAAACATTAAGGCAAATCCATAGCAAATGGCTCAGTAGATTTGAGTTTCTAGAAGTTAAAGCATAAAATACAGCAGGGGGTATCCTCACTCTCTAGAATCCCCAAAAAATTGGAATAATTGATGCGAAGGCATCAAGGAATTATTTATCAGTTGTTATACAGCCAGTAGGAGACAAGGACACTTATCTAGTTACGAATGTTTATGGCCCTCAAAGGTTAGATGATAAAATCAGGTTTATAGATTCCTTGGTGGATATAAGAGTCAGACATGAAGGACTACCTTAGGTCCTAGGAGGGGACTTCAATATGATAAGATCACTCTCGAAGAAAAAGGGGGGTACAAGAGCTCTAAATAAAGATTCCTTAGCCTTCCAAATCTTTTCAGAAAGCATGAAGCTGGTTGATATTGAGACAAACAATGGCCTCTGTACATGTAACAATAAAAGAGGAGGGGACTCACAGGTAGCCTCCAAGTTAGATAGATTCATGATCTCTAAGAATCTCATGCTTCTAGGCAAGGAAATAATTGCAGGAATTCTTCCTTTTGTAGGTTCAAATCACTGGCCGGTTCAAATGGAGATCAAGGGAATAGGTACCCCAAGAAATAGACCTTTCAAGTTTGAAAATATGTGGTTTTATCACCCAGAATTCATCAGCATCATTGAAGAATGGTGGGCGGAGGATTTGCAAACTCAAGGATCAACAATGTTCCCGCTTCACAAAATATTAAAGCACATAAAGCTGAGGCTTAAAGCCTGGAACAAGAATGAATTTGGTAATATTTTTGCAGGAAAGAAAGCTGTGGAAAATAAAATTTTGGAGCTAAACCAAGCTTTGATCAAGGAAGGCTTTGATAAGAACAAAAATGATCAAGTAGAGAAACATCACCAAGAATGGGAAAAGTTGTGCAATCAAGAGGAAATTTTTTGGAAACAAAAATCAAGAGTTCAATGGCTAAAAGAAGGAGAGCGTAATACTAAATTTTTCCACAAATCCACAATAGCAAATAGGACTCACAACAGGATCTCTTCGATCAAGGACGTGGTTGGGTAGATACATCAATCCCATGAGGAGATAGAAGCAGTGTTAGTTAATCACTTCCGAGGTATTGCTCAAGAAAACACTTTAGATAGGGTTCCTTTCATCAAGGACCTCACTAAGCATATCCCTAAGTTGGTATCTAGAGAGGATAACTGTAATCTCAACAGACCTGTAACCGAAAAGGAGGTCAGTGAGGTCCTCAAGGAAATGCAAAATGGTAAGGCTCCAGGTCCAGATGGATTCAATGTAGATTTCTTCAAAGCTTGTTGGAATATTGTCAAAGAGGATATTTTAAGGGTAGTGGAAGACTCCAGGCTGAACAGAACTATTTTGAAAGCTCTCAATACCTCCTTTATCTCCCTAATTCCAAAACAAGATAATGCCCAAACACCTGAGAGGTATAGGCCCATCGCTTTATGCAATGTAGTTTATAAGATAATTTCCAAGGTTGTGGCCAATAGACTCAAACCTTTGCTGCCTACGTTGGTTTCGGGGGAACAATCAGGGTATGTGGAAGGCAGACAAATTCTAGATAACATCATACAAGCTCACGAGGTGGTCCACTCGTTAACTAGTGAAAGGAAATCGGGTATGATCATGCAATTGGACATAGCCAAAGCATATGATAAAGTGAATTGGACATATATCAAGAAAGTGCTTGCCGCGTTTGGTTTTGATCATAATTAGGTCAGATGGGTCATGGCCGTGGTGACCTCCTCCAGCTTTTCAATTTTAATTAATAGCTCTCCCTCTGAAATTTTTCTTCCTTCTATAGGACTCAGACAGGGAGATCCACTCTCTCCTTTTCTCTTCATCCTGATGATAGAAGGGCTGGGGCGGTGCATTAAGCATGCAAGAGCAACCAAAAAAATTCGATGACTCCAACTTTCGAAGAATGGTGAAGTTCTTACTCATTAACAGTTTGTAGATGATACCGTGTTACAGGGAATTCCCACGGTCAAGGAAGTGCTAGCATACAAACAAATTTTGAACAACTTTGCTTTGGCATCAGGTATGGAAGTTAATCTTTCCAAATCAAAAATATTTTTCTTTAATACCCATATAGCCATCAAGAGAAATGTCTCTAGAATTCTCGGATTTCAAAGAGACTCTCTCCCCTCTAAGTATTTGGGAGTTCCTCTAACGACTAAAACTTTGCTCAAAATCATATGGGAACCGTTAATCATTAAGATGCAAGATAAGTCTAGGAAATGGGCAAACAGGTCTCTAAATCTGGCTAGTAGATTGGTTCTCACAAAGGCAATGCTCCAAGCTATCCCTGTCTTCATGTTATCAGCTTTCCCAGCTCCAAAAGGAGTCTTATAACAATTTAGAAACATCCAAAGAGATTTTCTTTGGGGCAAAGAGGAAACAAGGAAAAAATGGGCTTTAGTCTCATGGGAAAAGATCTGTAAACCCAAGAACCAATGAGGCCCAGGATTGGATGATATAGAGATTATAAGTAAGGTTCTAGGGGCCAAACTTTGGTGGAGGTGGGTTAAGGATCCCAAGGCTCAATGGGCAAGCATCTGGAAGGAAAAATATGCTAGTGCTTGGCTTTCTCATGATATCATAAGAATGTCTGGAAACATAAAGGGCTCTCCCATATGGAATAAGGCCTGGGAGAACAGAGAGGTTGTTCAAAAGAATAGTTCTTGGGAAATCAGAGATGGAGATCTGGCACTATTCTGGGAGGACAAATGGCAACAAGAACCAACTCTTTTGAGAGAGGAATTTTTGGGCCTCAAACATGAGATAGACAACCAAGGATTAGTGAAAGTAAAGGACTTTTGGGAGCATTCTCACAATACAGAAAAATGGAGAACATGGACAAAAATAGGTGGCAGAGAGAACAGGACCCTGAACAATAGAGCAGAGACCCTTAAGAGAATTTTGGATCAGAGGATAATTCTAGTTACTGAAGGGCAGGAGAGGGCAACTTTAATATTAAGGAAGCAAAAGGTATTCTCCTTGGGCTAGAATCCCAAGCTCCGGATAGAACTTGGCAGAAGTTATGGAGGCACAAGGGCTGGATGAAGATAAAACTCTTTATGTGGCTGGTTCACCACAAGAAAATCCTAACCTGGGATAATATCAAAAAGGGAGGTATGCTAGGACCCACCAGATGCCAGATCTGTGAAGTCCAAGAGGAGACCATTGAACATCTTCTCAATAGCTGCATTTTCACCTCCAGGTTATGGGATTTTTTTGCCACCATCTTCAAATATTTTGATAGAGTCAAAGAAAGCATCACTAAAACCCTAAACAATTGGAGGAACAATTTTTCAGATTATGAAGTTCTTAACTCTGCCTGGGCTCTTTTTCCAAGTTTCATCATATGGAATGTGTGGAAAGAGAGAAACAGAAGAATCTTCAAAGAAGAGAAGAATTCCTCTCTTTGCTTGTTGGAGCAAATCTCAAAATAGCTTAAGGAGACGGTCAGCACTACAGTAAGGGATCTCCCCAAAAATCCTCCCTCATAAGTATATTTATCTATTCTCAGGAAGTTAGGCATGCAGGGGCTTATTCCACAAGGTATAGAAAGGGAAATAAGCATGAGCGAATCGGTTAAAGATTTCTGGAATCCTCCCTCGGAAGGTTTTTTAAAGTATAATATCGATGGGGCTTCAAAAGGTAACTCGGGCATGGCAGGCTTTGGAGGAGTTCTTATTGATGAAAACGGAAGCATCATCTCCCTCTTCTATGGTCATCTAGGAAAAGCCACCAACAACATGGCGGAATTAATGGCATTGGAGCAAGGCTTAGAATTTCTGAAATAAAACAATTGCCAAAATGTAATAATAGAAGTGGATTCAGAGTTAGTCATCAATGCGGCCAAGAGAATCAGTCATGGAATAGGGTCGGAAAAAGTTACAAAACATTGGAGGTTATTACGGGTTCTCCATAAAATTTAGGGACATCTTTAGGGACTACACACACTTAGATTCATCCATGTGTGTCGAAAGGCCAACAAGTTGGCAGATATTCTTGCCAACCAAGGTGTCAGCTGTAAGGACAACAGAATTTCGATGGATTGGCTCGCAATGTCGCCGAGCAACCTAAAAGAACTTTGCCATAACCAGGAGGAAGAGGACAAAGAAGTGTATAAGAACAAAACTAAGGAAGCTAATTCACAATGAGCAGATTTCGGCTAGATTCACTTTCTTGGTCTGACAAGCCTACGGTGGAAGACTGGTCAGGGTTGGCCTCAACAACCATGGGAATCTCTTCCCTGAATATCCCCGGAGTCGGACGCAAGGTTATCTCGGTCAGAAGGGAGGTAGAAAGTAATAAACGATGGCATCTATTATGGCGACAACATTTCACAATTTTCAGTGGCAGGAGACAAAACTGCTTCCAAAGTGGTTTAGGAGCGATCACAACGCTTTCAAGCCGAAGGTGGTATTGAATTCTGGGCAGTGATACCATTCAAATCCTAATGCGTGGATGAGGGCCTGGCCTGAAAACCATCCTCATCGCACACTAAAGTATGATCACTTCGGCCGTGTGATTTGTAGCTCCGCCATCCGATTGGGATAGGCCGATCAACGATCCAGATTAGACGTGTGGTTTGGTGGGGTCCGGGGGTTATCCATCTTGCTTCTTCATGGTGCGAAATGGATCTTCAGCGTCTGATTTTAAAAGAAGATTGGACGATAGGGATTTAGAGGCATGTTAGTTTTTTTATGGTACGGCTTTATGCAGGGAGGGTTCTCGGGCCCTGTGATTCCCGTTGTTTATTTTTTTTGTACTCAAATGGTTTGGGAGGGTTTTTTTTTGGGGTTTGAGAGCTTAGTTTCTGTCGAGCACGCTCCTAGCAAGCCTAAGACAACACAGTTTGGTGGCTTTATTTAAATTTTGTAAATTATGTTTGATTTAATGAAATAGAAGGCATGACTCTTGCTTAAGCAAAAGAAAAAACATAGTAAATTATATATTAATAATTTATTTTAAAAAATAAATTTTAAAACATTAATATTAAAATTAAATAATTTAATATATGAGTAAACACATTTTCTATTTTATCCTTACTTTTTAAATTAAATTAAATTTTCTAAAATTATAATTTTATTTTTATAATTTTTTTTTTGTAAGCTGAGGTGGGACTCTTTCTATTACTATATAGAAAATAAAACAGAACATAGTATCAAAACATAATAACTCGCCCTCATGGGGAAACCGAGTATTTTAGCCATCGAAAGTTTTTAATGGCCGACCAAAAATAGAAAGCCCAAAGTCTGATTATCCTTGCAAGATGAACTAAACAGTCTTGAGTACACCTAATCCTACTGGTCTGCATAAAGTATATTCCCTTATCTAGAACATGCAAAAAACTATATTTAACTAGACTATGAACTTTCATATACATATCTTTTCTCAGACATCTTCAGTTGCAGGTTGCTGGTTTGCTCCTCCGTCTGCTCCCTGATGTTCTCCCTTCAGTAGCTGCTGTAATTCATCCAGTTTCTTCTCTTGCCTCTCTAAAGCAATGTGGATGAACCTCAGTTCCCTACGCAAATCCGGGCCTCCCTGCGCTATTTCCACCATCTCAGTAGCAACTTGCTCTAATGCTTTTGCCAATAACCTTTTCATTACCCAGTAAATGTGGAGAGATTGTTTGAACAGAGACATTCTGCCCCTGGTGTTGCCTGGGTCATGCAGTAAGAATTCCCAGTCCTCCATTTCTGCGTCAGATTGGCCTTGTAAAGACTCCTCCTCCAAATGCTGCATAATTCTTCTGACCTCTGGATTTGTATTCTGCTGATAGGCCCTCTCAGCCTGGTGAATTCTCTGCTCCATCGATCTCCTTGTTTTTTTAGCTGGTCCCGCTTCCTGCTTCAGATTCTCGCTTCTGTCGCCTTCATTCCTGCTCTGCCCCCGACCTCTCTTGCCGCCCGTATCCGTCCTACTCCCCGCTTCCCTGTCGCTTCTTCTCCTGTCGTATCTTCTTACGCGTTCCACCTGCGGTGCTGGCTGATCCTCTTTCGACTGCTGGTTGACCCAACCGCCTGTTGCACTGCCTCGTGCTTTATACTTCCTATTAGTTTCGCGACGGGGTTCTTCATCCTCAGAATCGTCCTCAACCTCAAAAATTTCTGCCGGGAGCTCCTCTTCCGCAGCAGCCTTGCCTTTCCTGTCCCTGTTCTTGTCAGCTGCAATAGTCAGCTCCTCCGCCACCCTTGACCTCATCCTGGTTTCCATGCTATCTCCAATTATGTCGTGGGGTATGTTCTGGTGCCGGGTAAAAATTTTCCTGTCTCGCTGTCTCGCTTCTGTCCTAACCTCTGCACGCTGAATTGGAACGAAACTAACCTGCTACCTTCCCTTACCCGTCTGGGTACTTATAACCTTTCTGCCATCAAAGTATGCCACTATATCGGCGATGCATTGCCGCCATTTGTTATCCGGGATGTTGCCTCTCCTGGCCATCATTCCTTGTTTATCATTTACCGGTTGAAGTTCTGACATGCCGTTCCACCATCCTCTCCGATCGCATGCATTAATTATATCGCGGTGGGAGTGATCCTGAGGTGCCTGCCACACACGCCGCCGGTGTACTGCACTGTGCATTTTCATCATATCATTCCTCTGTCCATACTGACCTGCATTAATTAGCCGAGATCTCCAGTCCCACTCACCTATCCAACTCATTAATCCTGGCGTTCTCGCTCGTTGCCTGATCATGATCCTCATTAATAATCGTTGCCAAGTCTACCCAATCTCTGCTGGCGCGCACCGCTTTCCATTGGCTGTCTACAATGCTGCCTCATCCTTTACAACCCTAGTTCACCAGGAAGTCGGCCGCGCGGTTCCCATTCCGCCTTACATGGTTAAATAATTTGTATTCTATCCTTTTTACCAGACCTGCTATCTCTTGGACAATGCCGACAGTTCTCCAACTGTTGGTAATTCGTTCCTAATCTCTTCCATTGCTAAGTTTCTTCAATATTTCAATCGCGATCTGAGAGTCGCCAACTATTTCCAAGTTTGTGTAACCATTTCTGATTGCGATTCTCAGCCCCTAGTGGATCGCCCAAAGTTCAGCCTCGTTATTCGTCATTTCCTCGCCCCATTCAGCATAAATCCACCTTGCCTGCTTCTGACTATCGCGAAATATGCCTCCGAAACTAGAATTGCCAGGATTCCCTTTCGATGCTCCATCAAAGTTTAATTTGATGAAGTTATCTCTGGGGTAAATGAATTTATCTGAATTTTGGGCTCTCGCACTATGCCTGATGTCCTGCTTATGATACACCATCTCATACTTTAAGTTTAAGCTGTTCAAGATCATCTCCTCTGTTTGATTAGCCTTCCAGACCTCTGCGTCCCATTTCTCCACCAAGATTGTTTCCCTCATTAGACTAACCGCTCGTCTCCATATAGTTTTCGAATCTTTTATTTTGTCCCGGAATATCCGACAGTTCCTTTCTTTCCATATCATCCATAGCACGAAGCCTGCAATAAGATCCCAAGCTCTGCTAACAACTTTACATTGGAATTTCTCCTTGTTCCATTGGAAAATTATTGCGTTAATATCTCTAGGAACTATCTCAGATTTGCCGACTATCTTTCTTGTATCCATCCATAATTTCTTAGAGAACGAACAATTAATTAGGAGGTGATCTCGGGTCTCCTCTTCGGTTTGACAAAGACAACATCTTGAGGGTCCATTGAATCCTTTTTTTTGAATTCTGTCCCAAGTTAGGATCTTGTTCTTAGCTGCAAGCCATATGAATAGGGAAACTTTCGGCCACCAGTTGCTTCCCCAAATAATTTTCCATTCGAGATTCTCTTCATTTATAGCCTGTGTGTCCACTAAGTAGTATGCCTCATTGACGGTGAAAGATCCTTTCATGGAGTTCCCCCATCTAAGAATGTCCCTTCCTGTTCGAGCTCTAATTTTCCTGGAGTCCACCTCTTTCATATAAGATTCTTGTTGTTCTTGATTTAGCTCGCGGTCCCATTCAATTGGTTCTATCCATTTTCTCCAGATTCCATCCAATTCATTGTCTTTCCAATAGTCTTTGACACATTTTCGATTTCCCTCTATTCTTTCCTGTAGCTGTTGGACCGTCTGAATTCTGTTCATTTTTTCCTTCTGCTGCCATTTTTCATCCCAGAAGTTGGCTTCCTCGCCGCCTCGAATTTCCCAGAATGTATGGTTTTCTACTATATCTCTGTTCTGTCGAGCTAGATCCCAGATTGTTGAACCCTTGGGGGTTTCTCTCTGTCTCAGAATGTCAACTATTGTGTCTGGCATATTGTATTTGAGTCTCCAAATGGCTTTCCACAGGTCATTACCCTCTCTTAGCCATCGCCACCAGAGCTTCGCTCCTAACACTTTATTGAGTTTTTCCGGGTCGCGTAAACCCAATCCTCCTTTTTCCTTCCTCTCTGTTAGGTGTTTCCAAGAAACTAGGGCCCATTTTTTCTGTTGATTCGCCCCTCCCCAGATAAACTTTCTCATGATCTCTCTAATCTTTGAACAAACTCCTAAAGGAGCCGCCATTATCGACAGAGGATATATGGGAATAGCTTGGAGGACTGATTTCGCCAGCACTACCCTTCCTGCCATGTTTAAAGTTCTAAAAGCCCAGTTCGCTACTCTGTTTCTCAATTTGTCCAAAACTCCTTGCCAATTTTTCAATTTTTTGGATGTGAAGTCCAGTAAATTCCCCAGGTATTTCGTAGGCAGCTCTCCTCGTTTAAAGCCCATCAGTCTTGTAAGATGATTTTTAATTTGTTCCATAGTGTTAAATATAAATACACAGGATTTGTCTCTATTAATTTCCAGTCCGGAGGCTTCAGCGAATAAGTCCAAAATCCTCTTCAGCTGTCTCACTTCTTTTACAGTTGGTTCCCCAAATAACATAATATCGTCAACGAATTGCTGATGGGTTAAGGGCAGATCATTACCCCATAGCTTCAAGCCCTTGATTTTGTTCGCTGCCCGTTCTTTTTTAATATATCTACCAAGGCCCTCTGCTGCCAATATGAAAAGAAACGGAGATAATGGGTCTCCCTGTCTAATTCCTCTAGATGCATTAAAAGTTTTTGAGGGGGTTCCATTAACAAGTATGGAAAAGTTCGGAGTAGTAATTAGACTATGAATCCATTTTACCCATCTCTTACTGAATCCAAAACTTTCCAGGACTTCTTCCAAATATTTCCAATTCAGTCTATCATATGCTTTCGACAGATCTAATTTAATCATCATGCCCTTTTGTTTTTTCATCTTTAATGAGTGGATAACCTCTTGGGTTACTACTAGACCATCTAGGATTTGCCTGCCTTCTACAAAACCCGTTTGTTCAGTAGATATTAACTTGTCCAACAGTGGTTTCAGTCTTTTGGCGATCAAGGTTGTTATAATCTTGTAAATAACATTACACAATGCTATGGGTCTAAAACCTTTGGCATCTTCTAAATTATCATTCTTAGGAATCAAAGCATAGAAGGTAGATTTAATGGCAGGCCATACCTTCTGATTCATCCGAGATTCTTCTATCAACTCTAGGATTTCTCTTCCCAGAAAATGCCATCCCGCTTGGTAGAATTCGATCGTGAAGCCATCGGGGCCTGGAGCTGTACCTTTTTTCATGGATTTTACTACTTCTTCTATCTCCTCTAAGTTGGCAGCTCTCATTAGAGCGTTATTTTGGTCTTCAGTAACTAATCGTGGAATGGCCGAGCATATTTCCTTTATTGCTTCCGATCTGTCTACTAGAGGCTCAGCGAGGATATCTTTGTGATGATCCACCAGCACTTGCTCAATTCTTTCTTGCTCAACTACTCTTTCGCCATTCTGGTATTTGATGGATAATATCCTGTTTCTTTGTCTGTGTTGAATCATTGCCTGATGGAAGAATTTTGTGTTCCTTTCCCCTTCCCTTAACCATTTTATTCTTGACTTCTGCCTCCATAAAATTTCTTCTTGCTTTCGCCTTTCCTCTAGTTTTCCAAGAATTATCGCTTCTTCTCTAATGCTCTCCTCTGTGCTGCCTTCTGTTATTATCTTTTGTTGCAGTGATTCCATTTCTCCCTCTAGTTTTTGTTTGTCCTCCATAATGTTACCAAATTCCTCCTTATTCCATTTCTTAATTCTCCCTTTCAACTCTTTAAGTTTCAGTTGGAATGTATGCATCTTTCCTTTACCCTGAACTGTACTTTGCATCCACCATTCTTCCATTTTCTTTATGAATCTCGGGTCCCTTAACCAAAAGGATTCAAATCTGAAGGGTCTCCTTCCAAGATTCCTTTTGATATCCACCTCCAGTCTGATAGGCCAATGGTCAGATCCAAGAGATGGCATGATCTTAGCTTCAACGAAAACGTCCTTGTTCATAATAGTTTCTGATACTAGGAAGCGATCAAGTCTCGATGCTATCTGATTCTTGCCCCCCCTCCTATTGTTCCAGGTGCAGATTCCATTGATAGTTTGAATGTCTACAAGTCTTAAATCATCTATCATATCATTGAACATTTCCATGTACTGATCTGACTTTCTTATCCCTCCCTTTTTCTCCTCTAGGGATCGGATTAAGTTAAAATCCCCTCCTATAATCCATGCAGACTCTAAATAGATTCTACGAATTACTTTCATGTTTTTTATAAAGCTTTCTTTTTCTCCTGGGGTATGTGGGCCGTAAACCCCTGAAATGACTACCTTTTCTTTCGTTCCTACTATTCTACCAATGCCTGTAAGGATTCTGGTCATACTGGTCCAGCCTTCTATGATTATGTCGTTTGGGTTCCACAAAATTGCAATTCCTCCCGGAGATCCAATAGCATCTTGCCCCATAACTTCGTATTGAAGCTTATTTTTGTTGATTATTTCTTCCAACTGCTGCACTGTAATTTTCGTTTCCTGAAGAATCATAATACTCGGTTTGTCCTTTTTCAATTTCTCTTTCATGTACCTCTGTTTTCCTTTACTATTCAGACCCCTAATATTCCAGCTGATGACAATCATTTAAAACTTTTGAAAGGAGGGGAAGAATACCTCTGACAGAGGTATCACTTTACCTGAATTTATCAGCGTTTCTCCCACAGTCTGAATGGCTTCACTCAACGTTTTTCGTCCTCTTTTCCTGTTGTTTTTGCCAGAGCCGTCCATTCCCATCTGACCATTCTCCTGATCGCTTGCTATGGTTATCTGTTTATCCATGTTCTCCCCTTTTTTTTCCTTGTACTTTTGAAATGCTTCTTTGTACAGTTGTTTTTGTTTCTCTGGTATGAATCTGTTATCCAGGTTTTTCCATTCCTGAATTAACTGTTTCATGATTTTTTCCTCCTCCACCTCATTTTCCTTCTGGCTTTCCACTTCCATCTGGGTTTGGTTTGTTACTATTTCTGACTTTCCCACAGCCCTTTCTTCAACTGCTTTCCCCGTATCTGTTTCTTTTCCTTTTATTTCTTTAACTATTTCCATTGGCGTATTACCAAGATCTTCATCATCCTCCAGGTTCACTTCGTAATCCTCGTTTTCGTCTTGGAGGATTTGAAACTTGTTTTGACTCCCTGTATTTAGGGGCTTTTCTTGTGTCTGAGTTTTGGAGCCATCTTTGCCTTGTTTCTTCCTTCTTGTAACCTGTTGAAAATCCCTATCTGCCTCTTCCGTTTTTTCTGGTTCTCTTTGTTGTTCATCTTGATTTCTATCAAACCCTTCCTCCTTATTCAGCGGACATTGTCTATATAGATGGCCGTATTCATGGCACTTTCGGCACCTGAACGGGATATGTTCATAGTCTATTGGCTGTTGCCAGACTTCATCGTGATATTCTAGCTCAATATATTCTGGAAGGGGCTCTGCTATATTCATATAGACACAAAGTCTTGCATATGATGTATACTTGCCTCGCTTTGTTGCCTCTGCTATTTTGACAAAGCCCGCGATTGTTTTCCCAATCCCCTCTAGTATTTCAGGATCCCAAAATTCCACTGGTAAACCAAACAATCTAACCCAGATTGGGGCAGCTAACATTCTTTCTTTTTCAGGGTTATATCTTTCTTCCCAGTATTTCATAAACAGACCCGCATTATTCATAAAATACGGTCCTTCCTCAAAAACCCTTTCTTTGTCCTCCAGATTTGCGAAGATGGCTGTGAAAAACCCTTTTGCTCCTAGTTTCAAATCTATATGTCCTTTTGGTCTCCACCTTTGATAAATCCACCTGTACAGTTCTTTCTCAGTTGGCCAATACCCTACAAACTTGCATATCAGTGCATGGTCCTTCATGTAGCAGTTATATTCCTCAAGTTTGTTGCAGGGTATGACATATCTAGGTTGTTTTTGTGCCCTTGGAAGACATTTCCCACCCATCCTCTTTTGCCATAGGTTACCCATCACTGGTGCGTTATTCTCCTTCAGGTTACGCTGCGTTCCGCTTGTCCATTTCTTCCTCAGCTCTAATACTTTTAATGTTTATCCTCGTTCCTCTGCTGAATACTGATCACTCAATTCGTTTATGCTCCGAGATTACCTTGCTCAATCCGCCTGTCGTGCCTCTCTTCGACTGCTTCCCCACGATTTCCGCCTGTAGCTCTAGATTGTTGCCCTGTCCGCTTACCCTAGCCTGCAAACGCGCCCGTGAACCCTAGCTCCCTCCCCGTAAAACTTGTATCGATGTTTGGAGTCAATTTTATTTTTATAATTAACTTAATATCTAATTTAAATTTTATTAAATGCAAGGGCACCGAGCTTGCTGGTATAATTATTACTCTTCTCTTTTATGTTGATGATATATTTTTTCTTGCAAAAAGTCGTGATGACATCAAACAAGCAACTTAAGACTCTTCATGTATACTGCTCCAAAATGGGTATGACAATTAATACGGATAAGACTAAAGTCACCATCATCAAATCCAAAAATATCACCCATAGTAATTTAGTCTATGACAAACATTACTTACAGCATGTTTCTTCTTATAAATATTTGAGTATTGACTTTCCTCATCAGCTCAACCAAAAAAATATTATATAGTAAAGAAAATATTGAACCAAATAATAAAACGAACTTACTTAATTGTTGTGTTAATCAATTTTTACTTGTTTATTTAAATATTTTTTTAAATAGATGTTGACCAAATTTATTTTATTATTTAAAATATAATATACTTACACATCACTATTATAATAAATTATAAAATAAACCTCTCTACACAGAAAAAAAAATAGCATTCATACATATCTTATCCTAACCCACCATCCTTATCGTATGTTAAACGCACAGTGATGCCTTTCTCTAGGAATAAAACATAATCCATAGAACTTTTCTCTATCAACGGTCACACTATCGATTCATTATATCTGTCTTTTACATCATCTTGCGAAGATTTATTTATGTTCGTTGTGGAATGAAAATAAGGGCTACTATCTAACCGGAGTTCGATGCATGATGCGTTGAGAACGGAAAGGTCGGAGATCCGTGTTAGGTCAAGACTTAACATGGCCGACCGGCGCTCTACAAACCGACAACCCATTGCGTGATTGACTTGTGATAATTGTGTTATGCACCCCCGCAACCCCATTTATTGGGTGCTCAACACTCGATTCCTCGTCGAAAATGTGGCCATACAATTCTATCAAAAATGACCAACACAGTCAAAATCTTTTGAATATCTTTCTTTGTATTTCTAGTAACACTTCAATTGATTCTGAAGAGAGAATATTATGTTGTTTCATCTGAAAAGATGTATTAGAGAATTTGTTAGATTACCTTCAATTTTAATAGATTTATTTTTGTTGGGGACTAACCAGATTTCAATAAACAGCAGTGCAGACCATACCATAGGTTCGTGTGGTAAAAGCACCATATTCAGAACTGACTAAACCGCAGGCGCCGACCATACCCGACAGTGTAGTGAAAACACCATTTTGTGAAAATTTCCTAACCCTGTACCGCTCCGCCATTTCGTCTCTTGCGTTGCAATCTTTACATGTGGTATAAATTGAATGGTCGATATTCGTTCCGTGATATCAGTGGTGGGCGCCCGATCTTCACGAAGGCTTCAGTCACAGAAAACCCTTCGGTAATTTGAATTGTTAAATGCAATCAAGAATACAAAGGATCGATACTTACCTTGTAAGAATACGAAGGATTGTTAGAAAGGGTTTTTTAAATGGTACACAACTTATTTCAATTTTAAATATTTTAACAATGAAGTTAGTCCATGAACTTTGTACAACTCTTTAAATTATAATTTTAATCATATTTTAATAATTATCAATAATTATCATCTACTTCCCCTGATGAGTGTTTGAGGGTTTAGTCAATTGAATTTTTTTGGTGGTTGTGCTAATAAACTAAAGCGTTAAGTTTCGAAATATTTCATAAATTTGAAATATATAAATTAATTTAAAATAAATTTAAATTTGGGATATATTTTGAATATATTTTTTTCTTATTTTATATTTTGCAATTTTTTTCGAATTTTAATTTAGTTATCAATAATTATTAGGTGAATGATATGGATTTAAATTCCACATAAATATTTTACAATAATTTTAATATTACTGATATATTATTGGTTGAGATTTATGTCAAAATAGTTATGTCATTTTTGTCATTCAAATGAAATTAGTTAGATAAAAAATGAATTATGGTCTATATGACATGTGGTATTGATATGTCATACTACTCGCATATGGTATTGTAACAAAACCTACTTACATATTAAGAATCTCCACGATAAAATAGGTTTGAATCTCTATGGTTAATCTCATTACATGTTTTTTAATTGCATATATGTTTAGCTCATATATTAATTATTTTCGTAGTTAATAATAATAATAATAATAATAAGTTTGAAGTAATTTTATTATTATTATTAGGAGGTGGGATCACCCACAAATATTTGAACATTTTATTTATGGAAAAAAGTGCTTTAATAGTAGGTTCATTAAGTGTCAATCCAAAGTCTCATGGAGTAATTTAAAATAAAGTTATGATATAGTTAGCTTTTATTGTTTACCATCTATTTAATTTATATGATTGGGCTAATATTAATCTATGACATCTCTCCTTAAAATGCCATCTCATAATTTCATTTATAATAACAATAAATCATTGGAAAAGATTGTCAACCTCTAATACCTCACTTCATATTATTAAACTTACTTCTTGTCAATTTTGAGTACATTATCAAAAAAATATTCCAAAATTAACAATTATTTTTAAAAATAATATAATCTTTTGAAAATGCTTTTAAATTATATTAAACACAAATAATAAGAAAAGTATTTCTTATCCTCTTTCTTCACTTCAATTTCTTTATGGTAAAAGAAAATATTTTAAATAATTTACTTAATTTTTTTAGGTAATAATTATTTTTTTCAATTAAATTTTAATATGGATAATTTAAAAGATTGATTAAATATATATATATATATATATATATATATATATATATATATATATATATATATATATATATATATATTGAAGTATTAAGGGTCTTTCGCAATGTATTATATTAGATATCGTTTTTTGGGATTCAACTGCGTTAAGAAAGTCATTCATCTGTGACCATTCCATGAGAGGTGGTGGTAACTCAATAATTTCTCATGATTTTTTAATAGTCCACTTAGCACTCATTGCATGGAGTGATGCTCACAAGGATGAAGAAGTGGGATTGAAACTAGTGAAATGAATCACATAGCTTCAATCATCGCTTCCAGGGTGCATCTATGACCATTTCCATGAGAGGTAGTTGTAACTCACTAAATTCTCATGTTTTGAATAGTCCACGTAGCACTCATTGCATCGGGTGATGTTCATAAGGGTGAAGAATTGAGATTGAAACTAGTGAAATAAATCACATAGTGTTAATCATCACTTACAGGGCTTGCACCCGGTAACAAAGACTTCTTGGGAGGTCACTTGTAAGACCTCCGGGTAATTGTGACGGGCACCGGGCACGGGCGCACGACGGGCGCGCGACAAAACAAGTTTGCGACGAGTTGCGGTGAAGATACAACGAAACATGCAACGTTATGGAGCATGCGAAAAAGACTAAGTGTTGAACCTCTTCACACTTGGGCGCGCATGTTATAAAGGCATGCGGAAGGTTTACACGCAATGATGGATGGGCGGTGAACATATACCAAGCCGACGGGTAATAAAACGAAGGTTTGGGCGTTCATCTTAATATTTGGAGAGTCGGCCCAAGGTAGTACGCACTTATGTTATGTGTATAAATAAAAGTGGACTGCGGTACATTTGCATTAACTCATCTTCGCTCTCCCATCAATGCAAAAGGGTAAAAGACCTGCGCAGAGGTAAAAGGGGAATATGCATGGGTTATGCGTAGTTCTTCCATTGTGCAGAGTTGGGATTTTGATGCCAGTTGAGATGTGAAGGTTCGATTGTGCAGATATTATGTGCAGGACTTGATAGAGAGAGATAGGTGGCTCGGGTGAGCACTCCTCTTTGTGCAAGGGTGCACATGATGTAAAAGGCTGTTCTATGCCTTGTCGTAAAATCATTCTAAGTATTGGCTTGGAGTTTGCCAAGCATTACTTGTGTTGTAATATTGAAGACGTTGTTATAATATATTGTTGGGCAGACTTTCTGGGAGTTGCCCCTCCCTTTGTACTTGCTTATTATTGATGTTCTCGGTTAATTGTATATGGTTAATGATTGAGAATGGTCTTCACTAAAGTATAAAGGATAATGCTTTTACTTGGTTGCAAAACATAAGCTAAGTATGTTCATGTTGAAGTAGGCGTAGTCCACGGGTGTTAGTATTGTTAAAAAGAAAGCGCTCGGTGGTGCCGCACCTCGCTACAAGCGGTTGGAAGATCACCGCAGGTGTAGGGGCGTGACAGTTGGTATCAGAGCTCGGTCGGAGCTGGTGAGCAAAGGTTGCTCGTGGCAGTGACAAGGGTACTTGCAGGTGAAGGAAGCCGTTTCACACGAAGTGAAACAAGGGTTGGTTCAGGTTGCAGGATACTCGAATGGTCAAGACTAGATCACAAAGGAAGGAGAAGCTGGTCGAGATGGCAGCCGGGTCTCAAGCCGGGTCTAGTCATGATGGCAAGGAAACTACTATGGAGTTCATTGAAAGGGTGTTGGTAAAGGTAGAAGATATGGAGATTTCTTTTGAAGAGAAACTCGATGAACTCCGAACACAGAATGATGAGCTTAAGACACAAAATGAGTACACTGATCTTAGGTGTGCACAACTTGAACAAAGAGTCAAAGAGGTCGAGGAATCAAGAAATCAAGGTCTTGCAGAGATCGTGAACTTGAAAAAGACTCTTGAAGATACAAAGAATGAGCTTACAATTGTGAAGAGGGCCATGGGGCATAATTCATTTGGAGGAATGCCTCATATGAAGGTCAAGGAACCAGAATCTTATGATGGAACAAGGAAGGCAGCAATTCTTGGCAACTTCTTGTGGGACGTGGAGCAGTACTTGGAGCGGTTGAACTTGGTTGATGGTGAGACACAAGTCAAGGTAGCTACTCAGTTCTTGAGAAAGGATGCTAAGATGTGGTGGCGAAGGAGAGTGGACCAGATTTCCAATGGCAGTGCTAATGACATCACTTCGTGGAAAGACTTGAAGAAGGCTTTGCAGACCCACTTCAGTCCTCAGGATGACACATGGGAAGCAAGGACCAAACTCAAGTACATAAAGCAAACAAGAAGCCTACAAGCATACCAGCAAGAGTATTCAAGTGCAGCTTTGGAACTTCATGACATGGCAGAAAAAGACAAGGTGTTCAACTTCATTATGGGATTGAAACCTTGGGCACGCAACGAGGTGAGGAGACAGAAGATTAGAACACTTGAAGAAACTTTTGCTGCAGTTGATAGGTTGGTGGACCACTTTGAGGAAACTTCTGATGACAAGAAGAAGAAGACCGAAAAGCCAAAAGAGAAGAAGGATGATGGTGGTTCAAAATCGGAGGGTGGCCCGAAAATGAAGAACCTTTTGAAGTGTTGGTTATGTGCAGGACCACACACGGTGAAGAATTGTCCCTCTAAACTAAAGGTGGCTACGGTTGCACAATCTGATGATGAGGGTAATGATGCTTCTGTGGGGATGATGCAGATACTTGGTGCTTCTGCTACTACAGAAGTAGTCTCTAAGAGAGACCCGAAAAGAAACAAGTTAGAGTATGTTCGAATGAAGATTGGAGATACTAATGTACTCACTATGGTGGATAGTGGGGCTTCTCACAACTTCATGGGAGAAGATACTGCAAGAAGAATTGGGCTGAAGTTTGTACCGGCAAAGGCACAAATGAAGACAGTGAATTCTCCTCCTATGGACATTCTTGGTATAGCTGAGAAAGTGGACACTACACTTGGTGAATGGACCGGAAAGGTGGACTTCACTATAGTGCGGATTGATGACTACGAAGCCGTATTGGGCATGGAGTTTATGAAACAATTTGATGCTATGATTGTACCACATTTGAAGAAGCTCTACATTTATGATGGAAGGGAAGATGTGCCCATCGGTGTGCCTACCATTGGTGCAACAAGACCTTATTGTAAAGTGGGAGCAATGCAAATGGAGGATAAGGAAAAAGTGAACAAGCGGTTGTCTACTGTTGAGTCAAAGCTTGTGGAGCAGTTAGTGGTCATAAAGACACTTTCAAATAGCATCTTGGACTTAACGAGAAGGCTAGAGCTGGTGGAAGATGATGATGATGATGATGAGGTATATGTGAGGCCGGATGTCCAGAAGGAATACCGGGTTGCTTATCTACAAAGGATGGAGATTGAGGATCCTGATAGATGGATCGAGTTGATTAGTGAGGGAGAGCCTTCAGGCTCTACCCCCTCTACATCTTCTTAGATGAGTAAGAAGATGGGCTCATTGTTAGCTGCTCATGGCAGTGAGTCCTCAAGCATATGGAGCAGGTATGATTGATGATGGCATGTTGCAAATGAGATGGATGGGGTTTCCATGGACCTGAGCATGGATTATGGAGATACATACTTTGGTATGGTGAGCTTGGTGGCAGTGGTCACTAGGCCAAGACATGGTGGAGACAGTGGTTCTGCATATGTTGCAGTGATGTTTGCCTTATGTGGAGGAGTCAACATCATGGATGATGGTATGTTGTCGAGGACGACAACGATTTCAGGTGGAGGAGAATGTAAGACCTCCGGGTAATTGTGACCGGCATCGGGCACGGGCGCACAACGGGCGCGCGACAAAACAAGTTTGCGACGAGCTGCGGTGAAGATACAATGAAACATGCAACGTTATGGAGCACGCGAAAATGACTAAGTGTTGAACCTCTTCACACTTGGGCGCGCATGTTATAAAGGCGTGCGGAAGGTTTACACGCAATGATGGATGGGCGGTGAACATATACCAAGCCGACGGGTAATAAAACGAAGGTTTGGGCGTTCATCTTAATATTTGGAGAGTCGGCCCAAGGTAGTACGCACTTATGTTATGCGTATAAATAAAAGTGGACTGCGGTCCATTTGCATCAACTCATCTTCGCTCTCCCATCAACGTAAAAGGGTAAAAGACCTGCGCAGAGGTAAAAGGGGAATACGCATGGGTTATGCGTAGTTCTTCCATTGTGCAGAGTTGGGATTTTGATGCCGGTTGAGATGTGAAGGTTCGGTTGTGCAGATATTGTGTGCAGGACTTGATAGAGAGAGATAGGTGGCTCGGGTGAGCACTCCTCTTTGTGCAAGGGTGCACATGATGTAAAAGGTTGTTCTATGCCTTGTCGTAAAATCATTCTAAGTATTGGCTTGGAGTTTGCCAAGCATTACTTGTGTTGTAATATTGAAGACACTGTTATAATATATTGTTGGGCAGACTTTCTGGGAGTTGCCCCTCCCTTTGTACTTGCTTATTGTTGATGTTCTCGGTTAATTGTATATGGTTAATGATTGAGAATGGTCTTCACTAAAGTATAAAGGATAATGCTTTTACTTGGTTGCAAAACATAAGCTAAGTATGTTCATGTTGAAGTAGGCGTAGTCCACGGGTGTTAGTATTGTTAAAAAGAAAGCGCTCGGTGGTGCCGCACCTCGCTACAAGTGGTTGGAAGATCACCGCAGGTGTAGGGGCGTGACATCACCCATCCCAAATCGCATATGGCTTAAGCACACTTAACTATAGATTTTTCCCCAGTCAAACCCACTTAACTTTACTAATTATATTTTATATGTGTAATTAAAGAAAATAGTTATTATTCTTCCTTATTACTTAGATTTTAAATATTTGAATTTAAAATAAAATATTATAAACCATTTATTTTTAATTTTTAAATAATTTTTTTTATTTCAATTAAATTTAACATGTATATTATCGAGCAAAACCTTGTTATTTCATTACCATTTAAATGTTATTGACTTAATTCATTTAATAGATGTGGTTTATGATTTTTCTTTTATCTCTTAATAAATGCCATCTCCTTGCTAATGAAATATTCCAAAGAATTTACTTTTAATTCGGTTTAGTTTATTAGGTTAAACTATCTATGTATTTATATCTTTAATTTGTTTTATTTGATTTCTTGCCACATTAAATAAAGAACATCATCATCCCATTTTAATGTGAATTGGTTGGTGATATACCTAATAATAATATATTCAAAAGGTGTATTACAATATTATATTCTTCCTTAACACTTTCAAGCTCGTTAATGATGCGTATGAGGGTACCCAATCCAAAATATTTATTTTGGAAATTTTCTTTTGTACATTACGATTTGTCCGAATGGATTTTTTATTCTTAAATTATATTTTAAATTTTTACAATCTTCTTATAACTAAATAATAATTAATTAAGGAGTAATTTTGATCATGATTATTTAAGAAAATATGTTTTAAGTTATATTTAAGCTTAGTCTATAGATTTTAAAAATATCAACTATATATAATTTGAAAATTAGTTATTAGTTTTAAAGAAAATAAGTTAAGATGATAAAAAAACTCCACTGACTACTAGGACAATGTTTACGACAAAATTTAATTGGAGATTGACTAAAATGTAATAATTATATGATGAAATTCAAATAAATTTAGAGAATAAATATTAACAGTTAGAAGTAATATTAACTAACATTGCGATGTCATACAATAGGATAAAGTAGAGCTAAAGAACATTGCTAGAAAACATATCACTAACTTACAACAAAACTAAATCACATTAGAAAATCTCTTGACCAACCTTACCTCATTATTAAACATAGCTAGTCAAGAACAACATGTTTTTGAGGCTTCCAATTCACTAATCTCACCAAACCTCCCACATCTACCTAAATAACTGGCCAACCGGGGTAAACATGTGATGAAGAGTTACTATGATATGATTTGAATCCCTATGCAGTAGTTAAGGAAGTGTATTTGACAGAACATAGACAACCTAACCTTCTACCCATGCAATAGAACCCCCAGGAGGCATCCAACTCATCCAAGTGGTGAACCCTTGAGAAAAACTAACTTTTTTGCTTCAATAAAGCCTTCGTCGCTCCCTTGACATGGGCGTGCATGTGACTGGGACCCTCCAGACACTTCCACAACAAGGCATACATGTTAATGGGGACATTTCCAGGTAGTTTTGTGTCAGCGACTCCGAAGTTTGTGTCACTTTTTTAGGGCGAGGACCCAGGCCACTTCCGAGAACTCCATGAAACTTCCAGAAATAAAAAATGAAATTGAAGCAATGACAATGATGGAAATAATTGAACAAGGACTTGAATCGACCCCTACTAGCCATGATAGACATTTTCTCAAACATTTCACAAATATGAATCCTACAAGCTTAAACAACATATCTGAGCATAAGGCTCTCGAGCTTATTTGAGAATCACTAAGAAGAAAGGTTGCCTCATCACAATAACTCCATTACCATCTATTAAGTCACATATTCATTGTACATTCAGTGATAACCATACCATGATGAGACCCATACATTTTCACTCTCATGAACCTCATTCATAACCATCATATAACCAACGAAACTATCAAGGATATAACCACAATATAAGCCATATATAAATAATTATATTTACCCATAAAATAACAAGGAGAAAGAGAGCTCTTACTGATGATTACATAAGCCGAATAGGTATGGGACTTCCAGAAACCACTCGACTATAGACTAGGCTAAACCAAATCTACCGTTTAGCCAGTCACCCCCGTACCATATTCCAAGCATGAATGTGGGATCTCATAAAATAAAGCATTCAAAACCATAGATGGATTCTAGAATCCAACCACCTCAACCCTCAGCCAATGATTCCACCTCATGGTTGGACATCACTAACCATCACCAAATTGGTCTCTACCCAAGCTTTCTAGGGCTGTAGTGCATTTGTCCCAACCAGGGCTTCCACAAATAGTAACTCAATCCACAGGTGTCTTCGGTCTTCTAGAGTTTTTGTCCAACCACGACTTCTAGGACTAGTAACTCAACCCACCGAGGGATTCTTGATTGTTTTTCTAACCAAGGCTTTTAGGAATAGTAGTGCAACCTAAGGTGTTACAGGGATTCCAGAGCATTTTTCCAACCAACGCCTCTAGGAACTAATAACTCAATCCACAACCAAAGGCACAATAAAACAAACCAGAAAACAAAAGTAAAACCCACAACACCATGGCTATCCAGGAAGTGGGAAGGTTAGGGAAAACCATTGTCATAACCAAATAACCACTTGCATATGTCATGCATGAAAAAATTAACAAGGAAATAATACATGCAACTCGGTACCTACACGCGAAATCTGTTATAGCTACAGATATCGAGGTCTTCTTACACTTTCCTACTTTTCCTTTGCCTTATTGCTCCAAATTCAAAGTATGCCACACTCCTCTAAGATTTCTCCAAGAAAAATCTAAGTGTCCAAGTGTATGAGAGAGAGAGAGAGAGAGAAAATGAGAGCTCCAAAACTTAACTAGTCAAAATCCATGAACTAATCCTCAGAATCCTTTTTATCAATGAGGCCTCTATTTTCTTCGTTTTCCAATATTTTCCTTCAATTTCCTTCTAACATGTAACCTGTGACCTTTCACCTTCCTTTTCTCCTATTTTCTATTATTTTCATAAATAAATTCCATTTATCCTTTCCAAAGCCTTAGACATTTCCTTTTCCAATTTCCATAGTCATTAATTAGTCACAAGTGATCCACATCACTATGTTCTTGTCCAACATTCAACTTGGAATACGTGTCCCATGACCAAGGTCTTATTTTACCTTTATTAATTTTTACATGGATTTTTAACCGGGATCTTACAAATATCGTCAACATTTCTCAACCGATTTAAATAATAAGAATGCACTCCAAATATCATTATCAACCATTATGTGAATGGCTTGTCCCAAACCTTAAAATTGAAAGGGAAAATGAAGAACAAAATCTAATGGTCCTAATAGACATGAGAAACACTCATAATTTGATTGACACAAATATTGCAAAGAGGTTGAATATTTTAAGATGTCAAATGTTGAAATATGAAATTTATGGTAGAAGATGGGAAAAAAATTAAAGGAATAGGGAAATTCCATAAAGTTAGATTACAAATTTGAAACTACGATTTAGATTCCTAGTCTAGGATGAGTGGATGAAATATTTGGCATCCATGGCTACAAATATTAGGAATGTATTCCATCAAGTATCCAAAACACTTTATAGAGCTTACATGGAAAAAAAAGTATAATTTATATGGGTTCCAACCACCTCAAAATCAAATTTTATCCTCCCTCTTGTAAATGTTATCATTGATGGCAAAGGAACATTACGAGTAGCAAGGAATGTCTATTATGTTTGATGGCTTGGGTATGTTTTTTGACGTATGCTCAGTTGGTGAGGTGTTGTGATGCAACTTGTTAGTAGTAAGGTTGAACAAAGAATGTTTCAGAGATTATTATGTAACAACGATCACTTGAAGAGGTGAAAGGTAAGGCAATGTGATGTATTAAGTTATGCTTACATTGATGCTATGTTATGAAGGAGTTGTGATGATTGTTATTGAACTATTAGCATATATTTATGTTTTTATTGAATTCTTCATTACTATATTTTTTTATCATACTTATGCTTTATTGCAAGGCATGTTGAGCTAATTTCATAGTTAATGTATACACAAATGAACAAATATTGTTATCCCTTGGAGGTGAACAACTTACTTTCATAATTTGTTATTTGGTGATGAGATAATTGCATGTTGATGATGTTGAATATATTGTTATGGAAAAAGAGCTACAAGATATGCTAGAAATGCAAGAACTATTGATAGTAGAATAGAGAAGTAGCAAAGTATCATGGCATAGTTGGTGTATGCACAATTATGTAAATAGGTGCATTGAGTTATGTTTTATTATAAACTAGTTATGGAAATGTAGTCGCATATTTTGAGTTGGTTTGTTATCAGAGATTGTTATGTTGCAGAGTTTGTTATGATGCAAGGAAAATCCAAGATGCAAGGAAAAGAAATGGAGAATGTTGTTATGATTTTTATGTTGTGATGTTATAGTTGTTGATGTATTGCTAATGTATGTTGTGAAGGCTGTGGTTGCTATGGTTGTTGATTTATTCATTACATGTGGCTAAAAATAATATTTAATGAAGCATTTATTTTATTTTAATATTCAAAATCTCAAAAGGTGTAAAACAAAGGAGTGCAATGCAATTAGATAATTTTTTTCACTTAATATTGATGTGTGGAATAGCAACCCCATAAAATCATTTTTATAAAAATGTGTGAGATTGTAAGGCTATATGATTAGAGAGTTACAGATTGTGGGATTTGATTAAGGTGTTGCTCATTAGTTACCTAGAATATATATATATATATAACTAATGTGAAGAAAATTTTGAGGATAAGAAGAAGCATATATGGAAATGGACATATTTAGAGTTATAAACCAGCTAAACTAGCTTGTTATTTCTTGTATGTATCATGGGGTTGTAGTCTCCTTTTAAGTTCTATCTAGATAAAAATAACAAGTTGGAGCCTGTTGAGGTAGGCCCATTTTGTGGGTTGTAGCCAATAGAAAATTGATAGGAGTTGGAGCCTCCTTGAAAGTTGTAGCTTGGAGAAAACTAAGTTAACAACCTCCCATAGGTTGGATCCTAGAAAAAATCAGAAGTAAGAATGGAGCCAATGTTTGCCTTTGCATCACAACAATAACAAATTAGTTGTTTTGATCCCTCTATCGGTTTCCACTTAGGTTTGGTGTCCATCTCATTATTTTGTTTGTTTATTTTATGTTTTCATTGAAGTTGTTAAGTTGCGGTTCACATATTACATATTCTTCATATATTAAATATGTATTTTATATGGTGTTAAATCATTCATTGAATAATTTAAATAGACACTAAGAATAAAATAAAAAGTTTTCCATGAATGTACTAAACTAATTCAGCCTTGTTCTTAGTTTAGTTAAGTTTCCATCAATTGGCATGAGAGTTGGTTCCTTTTGTGACAACTTCATAGCTAAAAGGTATACTTTCTTAAGTCATGGACTATCAATGTGTATTTGTGCTAAGTGCCACAAACTTTCATGAATTGAGATATAAGGTAAAAACTGAATTGATAGGTTATGGACCCTATGTATGGAAGTTAGTGTATTAAGGATACTACAAATATTCCCCCTCTACACAAGAACACCAATGGAATGATCAAGAAAAAATCATAATATACAAAAAATCATAATAATTATGTTGATATAGTTATAGGCCTTAAATATTTAAAAGGGATCCATGATATGTTGACACTCATGCATGAAGGAGACACTAATAGAAGTAGTGTAAAAAGGAAACTAAAAAGAGGAAAAATAAAAAGTATTGTAAAAAAGAAAGTGTTTAATCAAATGAGACATGTTCGGCTAATGTGAATGTACCTGAATTTCATGAAGAAAAGACAAATGAACATCAAGCTAGGCTTAACTCAACATTGGCTAAAATAGACTTGCAAATGAGAAAATAAACCATAAGAAATTGTTGCAGATATGTGATGAAAGAGAACATGAATTCAAGGAGGAGATTATTAGCCTAAGGACACAACTTGAAGAAGAAACGATAGTAAAATATTTGATGAGTATTCGATTGAATCAGAGAGACCCACAATATGAAAGATTAGAAGTTGAGATTGGTTCAGTAAGAAATGAACTAGATGAAAGAATAGGTTTTGTAAAAAACTAGAAGAGGATGTTGTTTCCATGAAGAACTTAGAAAAGTGAAGTAAATCTAAGGAAACCATTAAGAGGATACAAGAAAATAAAAAATACCAGTACAATAATCCAATAGTATCATGATTTATAAAGAAAGAAACAAAAACAAGAAACATTGTCAAAAGCCAAAGAATGAGCTGAAGAAATGGACCTTTACAAGAACGTCATTTTCTCCTGGAGGAATTGACGAAATTTGGAAGATCTCAAAGGAATTATTTTCTCCCTAAAAATACGTCAAATTTTTTTCCTACCATGAACCTACACATGTAGCAGCAAAATGTAAGAGAAAGCAAATCAAGACTAGTCAACAGAATATGAAACAGACAAGAAGGGTCCCTTAAGCAAACAAACCAAGAATACCATCAACAATGAGCTACATAAATCATTCTTGTGGTTATTGTTATTTGTGGAATGAATTTGGACATAAAGCTATTTAATGCAAACTATATGCAAAGAAAAATAAAAATGAATGAAGAAGGTACAAACCATTTCTACCATTTCTTCATCTTACAAGGTGTTATTGATGTAGTAACCTTGGCCATAAAGCTAAAGACAACAAGCTACCATATACCTTACAAAACTCCCAGAAAACTAAATAATGAAGAAAATACCTACAATAGATGGTAGCTCACTAAAGCATGGAAGAGAAAGAAAATGGAGCACACAATGACCTCAATGAACTAATCTCAGCATGACCTTAAGAGGAGATGTTCAAGAAAACAAAAGATGAATTCAATGAATGTTAGAGATTAAAATATCAGGGGGAGATAAGTCCCATTAATGCTCATTGGAGACATGGAAATCAAGTAGATTTTAGTAGAAATTTTAAATAAAATCTAGGTAGAGCCAAAGAAATCAAAGGAAATTGAAGTCATTTTTAAGACACCTACAATGAAGATGGAAAACATAGTCATCTTGAAAGTGAAATGTAACCTCTACTAGTTGCACCAAGATTCTCTTTACAACCCAGTATGGTGGTAGATCTCACATAAAATTATAAGCATAGACTTAAATGTAAACATAAACATGTAATGTTTAGCATTTAACATATATAACATTTACTAAAAATTTAACGTAAGCATGTAATATTTAACATTTAACATACTTAAAATTTACGAAAAATCTAATCTAATCTTAACTAAAGTTGGCCCTAACTAAAAATCACGTCTCCCTCTCTATCTATATAAATTTAATTCCAAAAACAAATTGTGGAATTCTATTTGTGTGGAAACATTTTGGCACAGTGCAAAGTGTGAAATAATATTTCTTAGGAAGGATTTCAGTACTTGTTTGAACTGGGAATAATATTTGTGGGAAAGGATTTCCACTTCTGTACAAACTGAGATTGATCTCTAGGTTTGATTTCCATTTCTCTTACTCCTAGCATGCATTTTATGTTTTTTTCTACATTTTTTATTACAAAATTGAGTATTAGACTGTTATCAAACCAACTCACAAAATAGAAGAAGAGATAGATCAACGACTTCAAAATAAGCCTCTTTGAGGGGGAAACCTCCTTTACATTACACAAATGAACAATTATTGGATGATACAAATGAGAAGACATCCTTTCTATATATAGGAGTCTAAGGGGTCACAATATAATCAAAGCTGACATAACAATAATATTCTAAGGGCACAACAATAACAATAGTGGGCTTCTATGGGGCACAATAATAACAATATGGTGATTACATGGTCACAACAATACAATAATGGGGTTGCACTAATAAAAACAAGGGACTACACTAGTAGTATAGGGAACTAACATGCTCCTCGCCTTAAAAAAATGTTGTCCTTAATGGTTGAGTATTTCTGGATGCTTCTATATAAAATTTTCATCCTTCCACGCAGAATCTTTAACACTTAAGTTCTTCCACTTGATGAGATACTATAAACAGGAAAATTATCAAGGTGAGTGAATTTCATGGGAAACATGGTATAGATGATAGGAACGCTTAAATAAGACATACACATTTTTTAGCCAATGAAATGCTAACAATTTTTTTTAATTAAATTAAAAATACTTTAACTGTTTATAAAGTTAAACATTATAACTTGCTATGGTCAATGCAAAACTAATAGTGGTCAAGGGGAATATTCATTGCTAGAGTCGTGCATGGACAAGAACTAATAACTATTTATTATAATAGTTATTAATTATAAAAATTATGTGTAAATAAAATAAATTCAAAAAAATTAGGAAATAAATGCTCACGAGATCCTAAAAAGTACTAACTATATATAAATATAACTACTTTAATAAATAAAGGAAATAAATTCTCACAATATTCCAAAAACTAATATCTAATTATCATAATAGTTATTAATTTTGTTTGTTTAGTCTTTTTAAAATTTTCTTATCTAGATATAATCGAGTGTACTAAAAAGACAATATTTTGGAAACATGGTGTGTTAATTTTTTTCTAATTTTATAATAAATTATTCTTTAGTGAATTGAATGATATTGGCTTGTTGGGGCCTGACCCAAGTTCAGAGTTAATTAGCCAAACAAATCCCTGTACTAATGGCCCTTTCGGAAATAGTCTGCAGAAAGCGGACTGAGGTCTCACCTGAAGTAGAATGGGGGGGTGCTGGAGCTAGGTTTCCGTACCCTTGAGATATCTGAGAGTTTAAACTAGTCCAATTTTCCATACCTGTGCGCAGGTTGCTTTGTGTACTTCCTAGGACTTCCTGCCCTAATATACTTGCCTTCGTGTAGCCCTAACCAGGGGCTATGGGGCTTCAGTGATGCTGGAGCAGCGCTCTGCTCTATCAACCCAAGTCGCACCAGAGATCTTACTTATCTTCCTACGACTAGTCAATTATCTTCGCGAAACTTATTTACTTATACAACACATTCATAAGAGTTTGTGCAACAATTAAACAATACACTTACAATTTATACCCAATCATACTTCATCTGTGAACGGTGTTGGGAATGGGTCATGCACACATATGTCGTTCAACTTCTTGAGGTCCACTCATATTCTTATCTTGCCCTTCTGCTTCTTTTCCTGCACTACCATAGGGCTTACCTAGTCAGATTCTTCCACTGGCTCGATGATTCTAGCTGCTAGTATTTTGTCTAGTTCTACGTGGACCTTTTCCTTGTACTTGATATTCAAGTGATAAGGCCTCTGCTTAATCGGCTTCGCGTTGGGTCTTACGGTGATCTTCATCATCCCTAAATCACCAACAATCCCCTTTAAGTCTGTGATCTTGGTTGGGAATATGTCCTGGTACTCATAGAGTAACTCAATGACCTTATCCACCATCGTGTCATCCTAGTAGTAGCCGAGCGTTGCATACTTCAGTTCGGCCTCCATACCAATGTTTACCTGCTTTTTTTTACCGGTGTGGTTATGTCAAGGTCATCAATCAATGGCCCTTGAACCTTGCGATAGCCTTCCATTCCTGGAATGTTAATTTTCCACGGATCTTTGTCGTCTTCTTCAATATTCACGTTGTAACACTCCAGCACGTAGCTTAGCTGTGACACCCATTTAGGCTTAAGAACTTCCATTAGCTCTTGGGGTATTTTAAAAATAGTTGCTTTTACTTCTTGTAGCACGTCATCAACATTATCCCAGCAGTGATCCTCAAACATGAAGGTTAACAGGAATCCTTCGCGCAAGATATCCCATTCGTTTGTTCCATGGTGGAGCTCCATCTCTATATACCAATTCATGGGTATAACATCCAGGGTATGACATAACAGGTGCACCCACTCAGGTTGTGGCTCTTCCCCATAGACCTTTGTCCATATGGCAAGGTGTGCGCGTGGATCATCCCATCCATAATACTTGTCTTTTAACCGCATCTGAGGCTTCCCAAACTGCATGCGCATCATCCTTTTGCATTCACGCCAATCCTCAAAACTTATTTGGTGCGTACTCGACCACCTCGAAGTCATAGCGCGCATTACCCATTTCAAAGCTTCGAGCCGTCATTGTTCTGACGCTTCTCTTTCAAATTTTCTCAGGAAGTCATCTACCTCACTTAACCGATCATAGGTAGGGAGGTTTCTCACCTTCGTCGATACACAGTGCAACGATCTCATCATCATGTTATATTTCAGTGTGGTTACCTCGTGTAATCGGTTCTGCCATCATTCTATTTCCTCGTCTAAATCTCATGTGCATGAACTTTCACATTCCCATGAGATTCATCCATCCGTGATTGGATTCACTCAGTCTTGCTCTTGCGTATTTATCTTGTAGATGCAATCGAACTCATCGTTGCTATCATAGTCGCGCACTGGCTCCATGTAGTGCGATCCCTCTGCAGGGCCCAAATGTAAGACTATGCGCAAAGACTTCTTCTCAAAATCCATATTGTGCTTCTTCAGATTTATTACTCCATTCATGTTAGTGGCCCAATCTATTCCTAATAGCACCGGGTAGGGATTGCTATCATCAAAAATCTTTATCACTTCGAAATCTACTAGCGCGCTTGCTCCTTCGATATCTACTATGATTCCTTGTAATCACCCCATAGGTAGGATATTTTGTTGGTTTTCCATTTGTAGTTGGATAGGAGAACGTTGTAGTGTAGGCCTCCCCATGCACTCCCATGTCTGCCTCAATAGGACATTCGCGTCCGATCCTAGATCTAGAATCACTTGGTCCATCTCATATTCTCCAATCTACGCGGTCAATCTCATCTCCCTTCCTGTTCACGTTTTGTGCTTTCTGAGCTTCTGGACTACACGTGGTTCTCCTGGTGCAGTCCCAACGTATCCATTTATGAGTTTTTATAGCCCCCTTAAAGCCTTGTTGTTGCGCAGCAGCTTCATACATGTTTCCATGAACGTAGTGAGCATCGATGTGTCCATTTCCAGCTCTAGTCTGTCTTTACTTCCTTAAGTGGAGGCATCAGCGAAGCTCCTCTTGGCTTACATGAAGGTCTACTTAGCGTGCTCCAAATTAAATTTTGGTTCCTTATTTGGAGCCTTTCGAACCCAAGTCCTTTCTTCAGGCTACATTTCTTTGTCATCTCCTATCGTAATTCCACTCTAGAGCACGACATTTACATTAGGGTCTTCCTCGCACAGCTCATACATCATCATTTGCAGGTTCTGGTCAGGGGAGGACGAAGTGCTCCTTTATCACACAACCTTGCTATCAGTGTGGGAAAATCCTCCATCTCATGATCAAACAACGCACAATACAAGCATGATGGTCGCATTGGATTCCAATTGTGGGCACAATGCCCTAGCCCTCCAGCATTGTAACATATAAGCTATCTGCGACCTCTTCCTAGTCCCCCTCCACCTCGGCCTCGTCCGTGCCCCTGAATTTCGGTGCGCTCCATTCCTACATTCTGATCAAGGGGCCGCGTTTCGGCCTGAACTCTATAGCTAGGAGTTCGATCCATCATCAACACATAACTTCTACAAGTGTGCTCATCATGTCCCACTAACCTACAGAAATTACAAAACAACTGCTGTCAATTCTGCGTATACTATTGTAATAAATGGCAGTTATCTATAGCATGCTTTCCTCCTATTTGAAAAATCGTGCACCATAGCGTTGCCGCCACACTCGATCCTGCTTGTGCCTCCGTTCTCAATGGCATTGGCCCTCCTCCCGCAAGGTAATTCGCGAATACTGGGTAGTGGTCCTTGTCATGCCCCTGGCCCTTGCATTTTATTGACCATACCTCATCATGTACCTCTGGGTTGGTTTTCCTGTTTTGTTTCAAACACTGCATCTCAAGGCACAAGTTTTTCAATTGCACATGAATATGTTGAACTCCCAGGTCGAGATATTCTATCGAGGTCTCCTACAATCTCATTGTGACCTCCAAGGCCTCGGCCTGAGTAGTTAGCCTCTGTTGTGACAGTGCGTTCCGTAGATGTGGCATTAACGATGCTACAAATCATTAGGAATGTTGCCCATCTGTTAACGTCATGTTAGCTTCACGAATTATTCACTTCAGTCTTTGATCCAACTCCTAAGGGGTCTCACCTGGTAGCATTTTGATCTCCGTGAACCCAATGATTGACTATGCCTCTGACTTTGGCCTACAAAATTCTTTGTTTAGCACAACTTGGATATACGCGATCCCCACATTTGGATTTTCATTGGAATGATTAATGTACTAGGTCAGTGTGCGATCTTGAAGAGCGCTAAACAACGTTGCCTTCTTTATATTGTCATCCATGACTCCACGCACTTCCCATACAGCTTTTATCATGAACCAAAACTGGTCCGGACTTCCATTCCCTACTCCCTTGAACACTCGTAACATTATCATGCTTTCCATACTGCTTCACAGTGGTGGCGGAGGTGGTATGGGAAAAGACGACGGTCAATACGGTGAAACTAGCAGTGGTGTGGGTGGGGGTGGTATGCGTGTAATTCTCTTCCTTATTAGATTGATCGCATTTCTTGGAAAGACCTTCGCGAGCTCTTCTTCACCCCCTCGCGGAGGTGAAATCAAGGGGCTAGATTCTAGTTCTGTGCTACCTTTGTTTCTGTAGATTATCCCACTTCGTGAAGCCCGAAACATCAATTATTCACATAACCCATTTTTCACACAGTAGCATTTTAATCCAAGTGTTCAAATATTTAACGTACTTACCTCACGGTCCCTTGAGGAAGCATCGTTCTGCCTCACTATAATTCACTGAAGTATCTACATGAATTCAGTGATGAATCCTCCGATGATTCAACTAAGCCAGTGATCAAGAGCGTGCACGATCCTATCCTCTGATGCTTCCAATCTGTGCACCAATTCCGGAGTCCACACAATAGGTCTGTCGAGTTTACACCTTCCTTGGCTATCTTCTAGCTTCGCGATCCACTCGTATAGCTCATTAGGAAAATACGTGAAGAAAATTTCATGGATCTCTATGTATAAGTAGTAGTCTAACCACTCTTCTTTTGACAGTCGCGGATTCTTGTTTTCCTGCACTGTGAACTCATGAATCTTTCTGTCCAACCAATCTTCAATTCTCTTTTTGTCGGATTCCAACGATACGACATCAGACATGTCCATGCAGATCCTGGTCCTGACAACAGAACCATTTGTTGGCTTGTTGGGACTTGCCAGGTTCAGAGTTAATTAGCCAAAGAAGTCCCTGTACCACTTGCCCTTTTGGCAAAAGTCCGTGGAGTGTAGACTCAGGTCTCACCCGATTTAGTATAGGGGGTGCTGGAGCGAAGTTTCCGCACCCTTTAGATGTCTGAGAGTTTCGATTGGTCCAACTGTCCATACCTGTGCGCAGGTTGCTTCGCACACTTTGTAGGCCTTCGCGCCTTGATATACTTGCCTTCGTGTAGCCCTAACCAGGGTTTGTGGGGCTTGCACGCTACTAGAGCAGCGCTCTACTCTGTTCGCCTAAGTCGCACCTAATATCTTACTTATCTTCCTACACCTAGTCAGTTATCTTCGCGCAACTTATTTACTTATACAACACATTCATAAGAGTTCACGCAACAATTAAACAACACACTTGCAATTTATACCCAATCATACATTAAAACAGGAAAAGAGACACAGAAATAGGGTAAGCTTCTCTTTATTAATTCTCCCAATGGTTACAGACTCGACCTTCCCTGCACACTTAGCTACAGGGGTTCGCGCACTTAGCTGCGGACTACTAGGCCTATGTGCACTCAGCTGCGGACTACTAGGCCTATGTGCACTCAGCTGCGGACTACTAGGCCTATGTGCACTCAGCTGCAGAGCCTTCTCCTATCCTACGACCCAAAAGACACACATTACACTTCAACCCAATTTGTAAGGACCTCCGGTCATCGGTGCGACTAGCGCCAGCGAGCGCACGGGCGTGCGGGCGGGCAAAAGTGCGACGGGTCTGCGACGTTGGTGCGACGAGCTATGACAATATGCGACGACAAATGCGACATTATGAGGAACCCTTAAAAACGACTAAGTGTTGGACGGTTTATACGATGGCAAAGGAGCTTGCGGTTGGGAGCAAGTTGACTTGTAAACAAGTTGAATGAGCGTGTGTTAGGGGCTTTGGGGGGTCGGCCATTGGGCTGCACACCCCCTCCCACCCACGTTAACTTGTGTATAAGTGTGTGAGCATGGAGCTCACTTCAATCATCATTCGAATCACATTCTCTCATATGCATAAAAGGGGTAAAACTGCGCAGGGGTAAAAGAGACTACGCATATCTCATGTGTAGGTCTTATAAGGTGCAGTTTTGGATTTTATGCCGGTTGGAGTGTGGCAAGCGTGCCGGGGTTCGAGATATGTGTGCAGGACTTGGTAAGAAGGTCGAGTGGCTCGGGTGAGCACTTCTTCTTGTGCAAGGGTGCACACGGTTGTAAAGCAGGTTGCTTGTATTGTAAAATTGGTTAAGTGTGAGACTTGGTTTGGCCAAGACACACTGTTGTATTGTAATATGATATTCTTAATAAAATTGTTGGGCATACTGTTCGGGAGTTGCCCCTCCCTTTATACTTGTTTGCAATTGTTGATGTTCTCGGTTAACTTCATATGGATAATGAATGAGTATGGGCTTCATTAAGTATAAAGGATAAATGCTTTTACTTGGTTGCAAAACACAAACTAAGTATGTTAATGTTGAAGTAGGCGTAGTCCACGAATGTTAGTATTGTTGAAAAGAAAGCGTTCGGTGGTGCCGCACCTCGCTATAAGCGGTTGGAAGACTACCGCAGGTGTAGGGGTGTGACAGTTGGTATCAGAGCAAGGTTTGCTCGTGAAGGTTTGAAGCTGATACACAACTTGACAGTTGGTATCAGAGCTCGGTTGGAGCTGGTGAGCAAAGGTTGCTCGTGACAGCAACAAGGGTACTTGTAGGTGAAGGAAACCATTTCACACGAAGTGGAACAAGGGCTGGTTCAGGTTGCAGGTGACTTGGTAAAGATGTCTATCTTGCAGAAATTGGGTTATGCATCCTTCGAAGAATTCGAAGGGAGTCTACTTGAAGAGTCAGAAAGAGTAAAACAAGGATTTGTAGAATGTGGCAAAAGGTTGTTTGAAACAGGGAATGCTCTTCGTGCCTTGGTTAAGGGATTTCTGATGAGAATAGAAAGGAAGCTCTTCGACTTGCAGAGGAAGCAGACTTGATTGAAGCAGAACTCAAGGAGCTCAAGATAAGATAGAAGGAAGTGAGGCATCTCCTAGCCTTGAAGAGGAAGGCTGAAGCTGAGGAAGAACTTCTTCAACTTGGTTGGACAATAGAGCAAGATGAAGTTGAAGATTGTGCTAACAAGGAAGAGGAAACCATGGTAGATGAAGATGTTGCAGACATGATTACGATGGAGGATGGACTTGAGGCTGATCAAGTTGAACCAGGATCGTGCAGTTTGTCAACATGTATGGATGAGGTCACTCACATGGAGGAGCCTCATGATGATGAAGTAAGTGATGATACTTGTGTTTCATTTGGACATTTGGTAGATGGACCGTATGCAGGGAGAGGCAAAACCAGTTTGCCTATGATATGGAGGATCTTTCCATGGATGACTATGATGGAACCTTGTATGGAGGAGCAAGGATTGTCGGTTGTTGCAGGACTTGTTGGGGTTGTTTATGACCTTATGGTAGAAGGTACAAAGGCCCTTGACAAGGGAGGAACATGATGATCATCGTGGAGGATTGGGTCATGCTTTAGCCACATGAATTGGCTAAGTGCCCGGCATGACTCATGGACAGGTTGAGGAGGGCACACACTTGTGATGATACTTGGGTGGACTTCTCATGGCCGAGACCAAGAGATAGTCTTGGTGGACACTTTGGTGGAGGAGCTATGATGGAAGGGACTCATGACATGATGATGATATGGTTGGGTGACCGAGTTCACTAAACCGAAGATAGCAGCTTCAATGAGGATGACTGATTGTTGTGGTAGGTCTACTTGGTTGGACTACATGGACAACATAGTCATGGACATCAGGTTGGAGGCATGGAGCATGGCAGTCTTATGCAGGGACATTATGTGGAAGCACTTGTAGAGGTGTCATGGACATCCAATGAGGAGTGCCAAGACAAGGATGTTGTGCAGATGGATTTGCCGGTGTGACATGGAGACTTATTACTTATGAGCCAATGGAGAGGTTGTACACTCTTGTGCAACAAGGCCATGGACTTGGTTGGATTTGTGAGCTGATTATGGAGCATTCCTACTACATGGAGATGTTGGTTGGAGATGACTCATGGAGCTCATGGTGACATGAGATTGTTGTGACTTTTAGGGACTTCATACATGGTGGACTTAGAGGATTTGATGCATTGAGGAGCTGAGGTCAGGTGACTTTGATGCAGTATGGGATGCATACTTTCAAAGTACATGTATGGGCATGGGTTGGAAGAGTGACTTGATGTAGAGGATTGGTATGAGGCACTTTGAAGTGATGAAGTTACGATGATGATGATGATGCTTTGGTGATACACTTAAGCATGGGTTGAGTCGAGACTCAACTACCTTCTATACATGAGAGCTGATCTGATCGAGGATCATGGGCACCACATGGATGGATGAGACAAGTGCATACTTGTTTCTATGGAGACTTGAGGGATGGCACATTTCAGATGATGAAGAGGCTTCATGGACCTGAATGGGGCACATCGAGAGTTGGTTTTAGGAGAAGGTCTCTTCACATGGAGGAGACACACACATGCACAACATGTTGCAGATGAGATTGATGGAGTTCCATGGACCTGAGCATGGATTGTGGAAATAGATTCTTGATGAGTCAAGGATGTGGCAGATGTTTGAGGAACAATTGATGATGACATGAGGATGTTCACTCTCATGGATTGGGCGTGATGGTTGGATTAGCTACCCAACTAGTTCAGACATGGGGTCGCGAAGTGTACAGAGATGTGTTGGCATTATGCTGGAGTATCATGACATAGGTTCACATGATGACATATGGATCGAGATGACATACTTTGGTATGGGGAGCTTGGTGGCAGTGGTCACTAGGCCGAGACATAGTGGAGAAAGAGTCTCTACATATGTTGCAAGGATGTTTACCTTGTGTAGAAAGGTCGACATCCTGAATGATGATGATCTTGGTGGAGAGCTACCGAGATGGTATGTTGTCAAGGACGACAACGATTTCAGGTGGAGGAGGATGTAAGGACCTCCGGTCATTGGTGCGACGGGCGCCGGCGGGCGGTCGTGCACGAGGGCGCGGGCGGGCAGAAGTGCGACGGGTCTGCGACGTTGGTGCGACGAGCTGCGACAATATGCGACGACAAATGCGATATTATGAGGAACACTTAAAAACGACTAAGTGTTGGACGGTTTATACGATGGCAAAGGATCTTGCGGTTGGGAGCAAGCCGACTTGTAAACAAGTTGAATGAGCGTGTGTTAGGGGCTTTGGGAGGTCGGCCATTGGGCTGCACACCCCCTCCCACCCACGTTAACTTGTGTATAAGTGTGTGAGCATGGAGCTTACTTCAATCATCATTCGAATCACATTCTCTCATACGCATAAAAGGGGTAAAACTGCGCAGGGGTAAAAGAGACTACGCATATCTCATGCGTAGGTCTTATAAGGTGCAGTTTTGGATTTTATGCCGGTTGGAGTGTGGCAAGCATGCCGGGGTTCGAGATATGTGTGCAGGACTTGGTAAGAAGGTCGAGTGGCTCGGGTGAGCACTTCTTCTTGTTCAAGGGTGCACACGGTTGTAAAGCAGGTTGCTTGTATTGTAAAATTGGTTAAGTGTGAGACTTGGTTCGGCCAAGACACACTGTTGTATTCTAATATGATATTCTTAATAAAATTGTTGGGCAGACTGTTCGGGAGTTGCCCCTCCCTTTATACTTGTTTGCAATTGTTGATGTTCTCGGTTAATTGCATATGGATAATGAATGAGTATGGGCTTCATTAAGTATAAAGGATAAATGCTTTTACTTGGTCGCGAAACACAAACTAAGTATGTTAATGTTGAAGTAGGCGTAGTCCACGAATGTTAATATTGTTGAAAAGAAAGCGTTCGGTGGTTCCGCACCTCGCTATAAGCGGTTGGAAGACTACCGCAGGTGTAGGGGCGTGACACAATTAGTCTTACTCATTTTTATGTTACTCTATTCCCTTTTCTATACACTTAGAGCCTCGCTCTATTTATACAATCCCATGGTCCGGGGACCATGGGTAGGTATATCAAGTTGACATTACATTACAAAACCGAGGGCGGACAACCCTGTGACTCTATTATAACTTCGCACTCCGCACCCATAATTCGCGGAGTTTTTACAAAAGACATGGTCAAAACTTGGGCTTTAAGCCCCAAAACATGTCTTGGGGGGATTCCATGCCCAACAAATGATTTGTTTGAAATTTTATTTATAAAACTTATATTAAAAATAACTACCCATTGTTGCTAATAAATAAAACATTAATTGAATATAATGCATATATAAAAAAATTACATAGTAAAGGATATCTAGATACAAATTCAAAGAAATTTTTACATAATAGAGTATGCTTATATCCAATATAGATCCATCTTAAACAAGGATCTAGCATATGCCAAGAGGGATCAAATATTTTCAAGTGCAAGCCTCGTTTAGAGTATAAAATTTGAAAAGAAAAATTGCATCCGTCTCATTCCTAGATAAATCCCAACGAATAAATAGCAACAACGTGTAATTTTTAATCGTTTGAAATGTATTTTTAATGCTTAAATAAACTTATAAATTTAAAAAATATTTATTGATTTTTATGGAGTATTGAAAAAAGATATAAATCAAAATATAAAATATGATTATACATATAGTTAGATCTAAGATACCATCCAAAAGAATTTCTAAGACAAAATTATTTCAAAAAAACCATGCAATTGGAGACCATGTCAATGTTCGAATTTAGCATTCCATTATCATCTAGTCATTAGTGCATCAAGCAACAAAATATTACCAAATACTAAGGACATTCAGACATACAATAATATTCATTAGAACATTACACACGATATTTATTAAAACATTACAGATGCAGATTACTATGTGTAATTTTAGTGTTCCATCATCATACATCTGGCAACAACAATTTTGTATTTAAATGCAAAGGATGTCGAGAATAATAATATTTTTAATATGCTAAGCACGTCGAGTGACGTATAACAAATATTTATCAAGATATGAAAGACGTTGAGCAACACATAAATCGATATATTTAAATGTCAGGGAAGAACAACTAAGAGAGAGGAGAACTTGCAGTCTTGGCAAGTGTAGCAACGATTTCTTAGGCACTGCTACTAGGTCAACACCTTGTAACAAGATCCAACCTCTACTTGGGTTAAACGCCACTCTACGATCTCATCCATTTACAGTTAGTTGTCGAGGAAATGAAATGGGTTTAATATTTAGTAAGAAATTTAAAAAGATGAGTAATTATTTATCAAAAATATGATATGATTTTCTGATGAAAAGGAGCGCGATGAAAATCCATACAATAGAAAACAAAACTAGATTTGTCACTTATTTCTTGATAAAAAATGAATGTATTAACCAAATGGCTAAATGGCTCTCTAAGGGAGATACCTCAAAAGTGTATCAACATTTATACAAGCGCACTTTCATTGAGTCAAATGAGTCTCAAATATATAGGGTTTCACAATAACGGTATGGTTTCAACTACTTCTAGATATTAGAATATGAGGTCTAAAATTAGAGTCTCAACCCTATCATCATCATAACAATAATCTAAATTTAGATTTCTTCATTACTTCCAACACTCCCCCTTAATAAAAAAAAATACTAAACAATAACATACCCCTGTTGGTTTAATCTCAACTAAGCTTCTATAATTCTTATAAAATGAATATCGATCTTCCATGAACAATCTTCTATTCCGTCAAGGTAAGTTTGTTTAACTTATCAGAACAATCAAAATGCAGTGCATGAGTAACGTCATAAAGTCAGTGTATATATACAAAACTACTCTTCCCATTATTATAATAAATATCTAGTGTAAACGATTTAAACAACAATGGTACTCCTACCGAGATTTAAGAAATAAGACTCGACAAGACTTCAAGGCCCGAAGTGTGTGAATTAAAATAAAAAGCAAACCAACATTGCAACGTTAAAAGTGTTAATTAAATTGAAAAATTAGGTTACATATATTTATAAAAAATTATGTTATATAAAACTAATAATATTTTTTTCCTGTATATATATAATTAATGTTATTTAAAAAAAATACATTTACCAAGTACATAAATTTAATGGTTACATAAATTACTAAATATTGGATTCTATTTAAACCATCCACACATTTTAATCGAAAACTTTCTATATCTCCGAGCCCACAATGTGCACAATGAGGAAAGGAAACTTTCCCATGTATATATATAATTAATGTTATTTAAAAAAAATACATTTACCAAGTACATAAATTTAATGGTTACATAAATTACTAAATATTGGATTCTATTTAAACCATCCACACATTTTAATCGAAAACTTTCTATATCTCCGAGCCCACAATGTGCACAATGAGGAAAGGAAACTTTCCCATGTAAAAAGGATTAGCCAATCCAAAATAAATAACCAATTGTAGATATGTAATGATTACATAATAAGGTTGTACTCAATCAAAATTAAAATACATAAATTAGAATAATAGTAAAAGTAATACAATTTATTTTGTAATGTTAAATTATTGACAACTTGTAAAAAAATAATTGGCAAACGAAATACTAAATGTCTAATACCATGACTACGGAATGTACAATAAGATATATATTAGTTTTTCATATTTTTGTTACAACTTTATTTTCCATCCGATGTATCAAATTGAGAGAGTCACTCATCTGTGAGGTCGAAGTCTTGATTTTATACCTTAGAAAGAAGATATTGAGCACATGATCACTCATAGTTGAATAACGAGTAATACTTCACTTGATGACCTCATTCAAGGAGTGATGAACACTTTCTATGTCACAACATAGAGTCATGACCCTACCAAGCTTCCAGAGTTGCTCATTTCAAACAAGATTAATCTGAGAAGGTTTGAATTTCCTTGTCTAATGGCATGAGAATTTATATGAGGATAAGGTGCACCATCTATTTTCCCTATTTCCCTTTTTATATTTGAAAGAATATTAGAGATCAAACTAAGAAGCGTATGAATGGTCTAAACTATATTTTCCTAGATATTGGGAAGTTCGATGTGATCATTAACCATAAAACAAGGGTATCTTCTTAAAAACACTTCCACCACTTAATTTTTTTGCAATAATATGCTTCATAGGAGTTGAACATGTCACTTATAGGAATTGAAATTTAGTGAGAGCATAAAAATCATTCTTTCTAACCACCCAAGGTAAGTCAATTAACATTAATGTCATGATTTAATGATAGATTATGGGACATTGATCCTTAGAATTGCAATTTTCCAAATTTTCTCTAGAGAATTATGCTTATATTTTTTAGGAATGCTAAAGTTGAAAAGTTTGGAGTCTTTTATTTAAATAATGTAGGCTACTATTAAAACTAAGGAAAAATAATTGAATTCTATGTGGATGACAAAGCTCTCTATGTGTATTCTTAAAAATGTAATCATCTATATAAAGTTATGTAGTCTTTCAATTTCTAGTCTCATAAGGTAATTTGAAATATTCTTCAACATATGTTCTTCTAATTTTGTTTATGTCTATTGTTCTTCAACATATGTTCTTCTATTTCTGTGTGTGTGTGCGCGCGCGCATGCGTGTGCATTTTAAGGTTACTATTGTTTCTTAATTTGATTAATTATGATGTTAGAATACTTATGAAACTTTCAATCCTCGGAAGGGGGAAGTGCATGGAAGAAAGGGGGGCTTTTGGATTATATCACCTGAGTTGTTAAATGGGTCAGGGAATGTGGTATCCCACCCCCGACGAGGCTTAATTTCACATGAAATAACAGTCATCATGAAGGAAGTGGTACAAAGGAAATGTTGGTGGGAGGAGAATAAAAAGGTAGCTATGAGTTTAATCATGTGATTAGTTTTATGGTAATAATTTTAAGCATGGTGTTGTGTATAGGGAATGTTGTAGATATTTAATTTGAGAGAATTGAGGTTCAGACTCCATTGTAATGAGGTCAAGTTGGGATGAAAACATCTGCATGTGGTGGCTGGAGGCTAGTGGAAGGAGTAGTTTAGTTACGAAAGAAACTGCAACAGCCCAACTATGAGTGCGTCTAGTGGAAATGCAATAGAAGTTGTAAGCCTCATAGGTCAAATAAAATTGGAGTGGGACAGGCCTATTTTAATTATTAGTCATTTTCAAACTTGAAGTCAGTCTTGCACTCTAGTGGATTTTGAAATTTCTTAAGACAAACAAAAGGAACTCTAGCTTTCCTCCACCAAATTGGATAATTTTTTGGCTTCTAAAGGTTTTCACTAAGTGGGACAATCTCTCGCAGCATCATTATTGGTTTCTGTGAGTTCCTCACCCTCCTCATTGGATTTATTGTTCTATTTTCTGTTGTTCTATGATGCATGTGGGATGTTTTCATCCCATGTTTCTAAATTATGTTAATCTAGGTAATAGTTGATTCCTTTTCAAATCCTCGGGGAGTTTATTATGCTAGTAGTGCATTTTCTAATGTAGTACATTCGTTTTGAATTCTATTTTTCTATGGTCTCAGCCAACATTATGATATATGTTTGGCTTAAGAGGGTTTAATTAGTTACCTAAAAAGGCTATCTTAGCCTCAACCTCTCTCAGTGTCATATGCATATTGTTATTATGTGGTGAAGTGGTTTTTCTTAGGAAATTTTCTAGTGGGTTGAATGCACCTAAGGTTGATGGGTTTTTGTGGTAGTGGAACAGGGTAGGATGCATTGGTTTTGGGGTCGTAACATTTTAGGATGGGTGGTGGTATGGTTCGATGAACCGACATCAGATGTTATGGATTTTTGTTTGGATTTGTGTCAGAATAATATGTAGCTGCAAGGGGATTGTGGGGAGGAAGATTGAATTTGAGGGGCCATATCCACTATATTTGGTCATTGTCATTATATTTTACATTGTAGGAGCTAGCGTTTGTTTCTTTGGAGTGAGGGTGTGGTCCATACTTGGGTGTCGATCTTCAAAGGGCCCATGTTAGGGATGGGGCCACTTATTATGAGGAGAGAGCCCAATGAGGTAACTCTCTATTGCATCACCATATAGCAAGGTACATTTAACACTATTTAGAACTTAAACCATACCATATTTGAGAAAATATTACCCATGCAAAAGGAGAAGCATCATCCCATAAAACCACTCTCTCTCATACTAAGGTCTTGATGGAATGGAAAGAATCAATTTCAAACATGGGGCATATAAGAGGTAAATCTAACTAGTACATGCAAGCAATGGATGTAACTCAGGGAATTAATTTTCTACTTGGAAGAATCATTCACAACTACCATGAATCCTGGTTGGACATTATCCATTCATTGCACCACCTACACAATCACCTAACACTCTTGATTATAGGATGGAATGAGTTGAGGGACACTTAGGCATTCCCTTGAATGCAGGGCATCCTCTAGAAGGCACATAAGATGTCATGGTGATGGTAGGCTTAGAATCTAAATAAGTTAGTTTTTTTTCTATATGGTGTGTCCTATGTATATGGCTACTCATGTGTGTGTGTTAGTCACAACTTGGATATTTTTTTAATGATGGAATCCCAACTATCTAGATCTTCACTCAAGATAATTTTTCTCAATTATGGTTAGGTCTCCTTTATGAGAGATTGACCAAAAATATACAATCCTTCTTGTATAACTGAGATAATAAAATTTCACCTTACAATTTTTTTTAATTAAACTTCCAATATATTACTTATCATATATAATCAAATATAGATATCATATGTGTATATATATATGTATATATAATAACTATTTTGTATGAATAATTATTATCTATTTTAAAAGAGCATAGTGTTTATAGTGTTTTATTTTAATTGTATAATATTTTTTTCAATAATGATTCACTTTTAATAATACAATTATTATTTCAATATAATTATAGTTAATTATTTTTAATAGTAAAAATATACCTATATTAATAAATTATTAATTTTGATGTAAAAATATTATTTTTGATGTAAATTACTCTTCAATATATCGTCACTTTTAACCAATGGAAGCTTTATGCATTTGAAACATGAAAATATTCTATCATAAAAATTGTTTAGTTGTCATTTTTTAATGAGGCAAGTAAATACTCTTTACCTTTTGAATGGCCGAGGTGTGTGAAGATTTTGGGGCATACATTATGTTTATTGAACATGTTTTTCTCGACTATTGATTAAGATGAGTTTGACTCTGTATTCAGTGGTTCCTTATAGGTGTGCTAGACATTGAGGTACTAATCACTTTAAATACAGGAACACCTTATAATATTATTTCCATGTACTACCTTATAATTGAATAAAATATGTGAATGTGAGATAACATATCACGCACTGCCATTATCCATCAGAACGAGAAGAGGAGAGAAGAAGACAAACGTGATGAACAAGTTGTTCTATACCTAACAATTATCTGCGAAATCAAGGACGAGGTCGTTCATCTTTGACAAAGTGAGACAAGGGTGACCAAAGGCTTGGGAAAAGTTGAACAAAGGGCATGGCTTTAACAATTTTAAATGTCTTTTCTACCTTTATGGACACCTATTACACACATGTAATTGTTTTCAAAGGCTTTTCTTATGCCAATTCCAAATTTGAGGTGATCTATAGAACTGGCATGAGTTCGTGTCAAGTACGACATGACAAAGGGAGAGTAGGGTGACCAAAGGCTTGGGAAAAGTTGAACAAAGGGCATGGCTTTAACAATTTTAAATGTCTTTTCTACCTTTATGGACACCTATTACACATGTAGTTTTTTTCAAAGGCTCTTCTTATGCAAATTGCAAATTTTATGCATGTAAGTTTTAACATGTTACACGATGCTTTTTCGCGTGCAAATATTGATAGCTTTGTTTAGTTCCCCTTCCTCGTGATTCGTGTTTTCAAACGTTGGTTTTTAATCAATATTATGTTAACATGGTGTTGCTCGCTATTTATCTCTATGTGATTAAACTTGGCGTATTATAATAAAATATTTTAATTATAAGAAAATAGAATTGACTCAGAGTAGGGTGATTTGAGAAGAATTTTTTAGTTAAGAATTTTAAGAGTATATAAATTTAAAATTTTAATTAATTTTTTTATAATTTGAATAAATTTAAAAGATAAAAAAATTAAGGATATTATTCCACCATATATTAATATTGAGTTATGAAATATATTTAGCTATATTTAAAATTTATATTTTGTTGTTGTTAGATTTGTAATTTAAAAATGGTTTATTTGTAAATTTTGTCAATTTTAGAGGGTGTTTCTATAAACTTTTTCATGTTAAAATTATTGTATTTTTTGTTTGTTATGGATGGTAGTGGTGATGATGATGGATGTCTATTTCGACCAAATTTGGTTTACTGAATTCTAACAAAGATAATAAATTATAGGGTTTCTTTAGACTTTTTTTGTGCTTGAAATAATTTAAGCTAAATGTTCTTAAATCACCAAAAAATTGGAATGGTTAGATAACAAATATTTTCAAATTGCTATCTATTATGGTAGCACATAGGGTATTCAAGAGAAAGTGATTTTCATCTTCAACCATATTGGAGGCACAAAGATGATAATTTATTTTCATCCATGATATTTTGGGAATTTTACATCACCCTATCTTACTATGAAGCTTGTGAGAGTTTGTTGTTGTTTTACTGATGTTGACTTTCTCCTTTATCCTCGTAAAAGCAAAGAGATATTTTAATATTCTAGATTAGGTTTCATCACCTCTTTATAGCATCTTATTTTTTATCGTATCCTCTAATTTTTTATCACACATAAATTTCTCCTTAAATTTGGATGTCATAACAATTTTAATATTAATTCTACTTTACAAATTTCTTTTTTCTCCAATGATTCAACCAAGATTGACATCTTTATGCCATTCTATGCTTGAGTTACAAGTGGTTTTGACTAGAATTTGAAACAATTTTAAAAATCCTGTAGTCCTCAAGGTTATTTATGTTCTTCTTGTACATTAGGTATCTGGTTATAGACATGCTCTCAATGGGGGGATAAATCAGAATGGTAAGATAGGATGCATTGTCTTTGATTTTTAAGGTATAAGTTATAAATGAGTTTTGTATTTCTCTCACTTTCTCCAAGATTACTTAATCATGTTACAACCCCAAACTTTATGAACATATATCAAGAGTGAAAAGAGTCACAAGGAGGAGTTTCTTCTTATCATGTAGCTAAATATTCACTAAATTATAACTATTTTCATGTCCATGCTAATTTTTCCATCATTCGTTTATACTTTTCTCAATGCTATTGTCTTAATTAAGTTTGTGATGACGACCAATTTTTAGATATTTTAATGGATCCACCTCTTACAAGCTACATTTTCATACATGAAATTAGTGTAAGTGATCTTTCGTATTTAATGATCATAACCTTCCTCTTGTAATATTGATAGACATATCCATAATAGAGGAGAAATCTTTAAGGATTTTTAGTTTCTTCTATAACTCATAGGGACTTATCACCATAATAATAGTATAGCTGGTGTAAAGTAGAAGGTTGATGACCACACTAGTGAGAGTTGGGTCAATATAACTTGCTTATTAGAAAAATCCCATAACTTGTCAATTTATATGCCAAAAAGCATAAGGGATAGGGGACAACATTTATGAACTCTTAGATTACAATTAAGCTATTTTGACTAGCCCTTATTACTCTTAACATGGGAATAACATTCTCATACAACATTATCATACTTTCTCTCAACTCAAAAGAATCACTTAGCTCTTCTAACATATTTTAAATATTGGTCCTAGGAATTGTGCTAAAATATTTTCTAAAATCATTGAAACAATATATGAATCTGATTTTATTATTGTGTCACATCTTCATAATTATCTTAAACGTAATAATAGAATCCACAATAAATAATAAATCTTAAATTTAATATCACATTTAGCTCTTTTTCCCTAAATTCCTAATTACAATTCTATATATATATATATATAACTCATTTTATATTACTATTAATTCATTATAAATTTAAAAATGTAAAATTAACTATTTAAAAATATAAAATTAACTATTTAATAAAATATTGATAATTATTTTCTTAATTTTCCTTTTTTTAAACCTTTATTATCACGTGGTTCCATTAATGATACTAAGGAATTTCCAACACATTTACTTCTCATTCTTATTCTTTATTTTTGTTATGATTATTTTTTTAAATTTAAATATTTTAATTTTTTTAATTATATTTAAATAATATATATTTATTTTAATTTTTCGTAAAATGGTTAGTACAAATGATTCAATATTATTCATCATTCAAAAAAACTACATACCTCATTCACAATATTAAGAGGTAGCTTACGAATATGTAAATAGGGGTCACACCTTCGCCTTTTAACTGAGAGATTTTATTCATTGTTTTTATATGAATAGGTGGCACATCTTCACCTTACGGTTTACTCATTTCTTATTTTCCAAATTTCATTTTTTTATAAATTTTTCTACAAATTTTAAATTTAATTAAAAACGGTATTAAAAATTTTTGATATTAGTATCGTGTAATTTTTAAATGTTAATTATTCACAAATATATACTTTTATACAATTCACAAGGGCTGAATATGTGTAATCAGCACACCATCACACCATCACCTCTTAAGGAGAGTCAATCAAGAGGTGAATTTGTATCTACACATTTTCAAATGTGAATATTTGCATTTGTGCACTGTAATTTTAGTGTAGGTAATTAATGTTATGGGTCTATTTAAAGTGGGAGGAGATTTTTTTATCAGTATGATTTTAATTATATACCATGCAAATGAATGGTGTGTACAATAGTTTGTTCTTTAGAGTCAATTTTATAATGACACGTAAGAAAACATTATTAGAACTATAATGAAAAAAAGATATAGATTAAGAAATATTTTAATGAAAATAACACGTCGATGGATAGAATTACATTATTAGTACCATATAGAGAAAGCATGTGGATGGACAACTCATCGGCATGACTAACTCTTTAAAAGTTAGATTCAATATTTAAAACTACATTAAAAAAATGCATTAATATCCTTCACATTAAAACTATGTTCCAATAAAGGTTATCAATATATTCATTTTTGACAAATAATTATAACCTTGTCCTTACTAGATAATTGAGAGGGAGTATGTTGTCATTAGTCATTATGACCTCAATGGGTAAACATGAGGTTAGTAGTGATCTCTACGACCAATAAAAAAAATGTTCGTGATGAGAATTTATGTTACATGTAAACATGATAATGACAATAAGGATGTATGTTGATGGGTAACATGACATTTTTAGTACCTAGTGGGGAGGGATTTTTTATAGGAGGTGATCCAAAACCAAATTTTAAATTGATCAAACATCTATTAATAATAATGACTAATGAATGTTAAAATTCCAAATGATTACTCATATAACCAAAGACACCAATATATAAAATATGGATAAACATCATCGTTAAAAAATTACTTAAAGAACCAATTTATTGTCACACATATTATAACATAATATTTTTTAAGCTCAAATTCTCATATAAATGGTGAAAATATTTATAGTACTCTTAGGATTAGTCAGGGTTTTGTCTCTTTTGTTACACATATATGTATACAATACATAGTCTACTTTTCTTGTTTAGTATATAGTAGCAGGTACAAATTCTAGTCTTCCTCTCCTCTATCCTTTTGTTTTTTCATAGTTTTAGACATGTCCATCCACAATATTGTTCTGGAAAGCAATGAGGATATAATGGAAACATAATATTTTAGGGTCAAATGTAAACTTTCTTTATTTGTTATTAATACAAATCACTGAACCAATTTACAAAAAAAATTACTTTGTATGGACACGTTAATTCTTATGAAATCAAACCAAAAGAAATAATTGAGGCTTAGCCACGAATTTTTCAGAATAAGTATGTTATGTTGGACATGGAAAATGTTTACAAATTAAAAAAAAATTGGCTTAAAATCCATCAAAACCGTAGTAATAAAAAATAAGAGACACATAAACTAGATGCCATATAAACTAAAAATATAGCTCGAGGATGCAACATACCATGAGAAATGGAGAGACTAATTGGTTGGAGGAGGATGACTTGGTGGTGGTTGATCTTTATCCATAAACATGACTACCTACATGCATTGCATTTCCTCCATAAAAAGAAGCAACTTATTTATGTTTTCATTATTTTATATCATAACATAATGCAATTAATATGTAAATAAGATAATATTTTTAGTAATATCAAAAAATAGGTTGTTATATAGCACTCAGAAATCAATTTTGAAATCAACATTTTTTTAAAAAACATATATATGAAATTTTTATATGTATGAAATTTTTCATTGTGATTCAAATATATTTGGAAGAAATTAATATTTATTTTATATCTCTTTAAATAATAATTGAAAATATATTTATTTTTATTAGAAACCTTTTTGAAATAACATACTAAATTGAATTTGAAAACGGGGTTGCTCTGCAATCGGAGCTAGGGTTGAAGTTAGGGTTATATCGTTGGGTACCATGGCAGGATGCGCAGGGGGGAGTGCCACTCCCTCTTACAGTCAAATAGTGGTGGACAAAAGCAAGGACACTGGAACGCATCATTTCAAGAAACCTATGGAGATGGCAACAGAGGCTATTAACACAGAAAAACTGGGAAAAAAACAGACCTCATGAACAGGAAGGGGATCAGCAGGAAGCCAGTAGATAGAAGAGGACAGGGGGCAGCAATCAGAAAACTGCTTCCATGAGCACAACTGGGGTTTGCAAACCCAAGCTGCCCATAATTTCTTGAGTCATTTTAAGCGACCCAGTGCTACAAGCGCATATAGATCACATGATGGAATATGCAATTATATGCAAATTCATGGGGATATGGCCGATGGAGAAGGTGCTGCACATATGGATAAGGAGCCACTGGAAACCCAAGGGTGAAATAAACCTTCACCTAGGATCCAAGGGCTTCTTCACAGTGGTTTTTACAAGCCTAGAGGACAAAGACAGAGTGTTCGAAGGAGGACCTTATTTCTACACTGCTGCAGGGATCTACATGAGACCATGGATGATGAACCTTGTCCCACAGTGCGAAACATTCACATTGGCACCGGTATGGATTAGACTTTACTCCCTTCCTCTGGATTATTGGTTGCCAGAGTCTCTAAAGACAATAGGTAACAAACTAGGGCATTTTATAAAGATCTCAGATGCGACTCTGAAAGGAAAATATACCTCCTTTGCCTGGATATGTGTGAAAATGGACTTATTTGGGGCACTTCTAGACGCAATCATTTTAGAAGTGTATGACGAAGAATGGGTGCAGGTGATGGACTATGAACATGTCCCTTTTAGGTGTCGTGAATTCCATGAACATGGACATCTATAGAGAGACTGCCCAACAAACAAAATGGATAGAAACATCAAAATCATAACAGATAAAAATCCTGAGGGTTTCACCAAGGTCGAGGGCAAAGGCAAAGGTGAGAAGCAACAACAAAAGAAGATTGATGAGGATAGACAACCAAGCCAAAATGGTTTCAAGATCCCAAAAGAAGAAGTTGGAAACAAAGGAACAAACCAGGAATCAGAGATCACTCCTATTGAGAAGGAAAGGGATGCAAGCATGGAAAATATGAAAGAGAACAACCAGCAAAAGGAGGCTCTGCCAAGCAGTATGGAGATAAGTAGGGAGCATGAGATGATGTTGTAAATAATACTGAGAGGGGGGTGGTGAATCAGTATTATCAATTCTTTTCCAATTTATACAAAGATTTTTAGATCTGACTAATGAAACTTGCGAATACCTCCCAAACTTATAATTTAATTTATTCTTCAAATGTTGATCATTAATCTGTGTGTCAGAATCATATAACAGTAAGCAGGAATAGAAAAGTAGAGTAGACAGTCACACAAAAGAACACAAGATATAACGCGGAAACCCAATGTGGGTGAAGACCACCTGCTGCAATATGTCTCTATCTTCTTTCAATTAGAAACTTATTTTTACAATGATTTTGTACTAGTGCAGTCTTATACCAGCACGCAGGCTTCAACCTGCAGAAGGCTACAACCTTCTCTCATTCTCCAAACTCTGCTGAAAGGGAGCTACAACCCCCTTTTCTCTTGTACTAGCTGAGGTACTAGTACGTAGGTGCTAACCTACAGAAGACTTCTTTTCTTCAGGGACCACGTTTCATAAATTTTCAGACTAGATCCATCAATCAAACATCAAATAGATTTGCAATCAACCAACTTCCTTGTACAAATACTGAATCAACCAATAACTTCTCAGAACACAGTACCAAACACCAATTTAGAACCCTGAACACTGTAGTAATAGACAAAAGTAGCTAAAACATATTTCAAGAAAAAGTCTGCAACATCACCAATAGAAACCTACGTACGTCCGCAGTATTCAGTTCTTTAGCCTGCGGGTATCCGCACCTGTGATCTGTCAAACCTGCGGGTATCCGTGCCTACGTTGTGTCGAGCCTGAAGGTATCCGCGCCTACGCTGTGTCGAGCCTGTGGGTATCTACGCCTACGCTGTGTCAAGCCTGCGGGTATCCGCGCCTGCGCTGTGTCTAGCCTGCGAGTATAGAAATTTATCAAAATTCAATTATACCCCAGATTATCAGATTGATAGATCTGAACATGCGCTAAAGAGATCTCGACCCATCAGTAGATCCGTCTTGTAATGCTCAGGTTTCTCCTTGATTCAGGTCCAGCTATAACTCACCAACTGATCACCAGTATTTCAGATCTCGCTCATCTCAACATATTCAACTCATTAGTTGCCTCAGCCAAATGATCTCCTTTCCTTTTTATAGTTTAGGCCTTACTCAAACCATGGTCCAAAACCATAAAGATCCAATACGAGGAACTCAAAACCTCGGATCAATACTTTAGATGCAAAACCACAGACCAAAGCCATAGGATCAGAAATGTCAGACTAAATACCATGGACCAACCATAAGATTTCCGTGCTTTTCTCTACATGAAAGTGCGTGTACTTTACATCTGCACTTTTTGTCCAGAGCACCTGCGTACATGTCCGCAACTTTTGTTCGGCGCACCTCCGTATGTCCGCGGCTTTGTGAACAGGAACCTGCGGGTATCTCATTTTCTACTATTTTGAGAGCTTGAAGTTGTGATCTACTATTTTGAGTGAGTTTCCATCAAGGACAACACTTATGTCATTGAGCCAAACCTGTGTCATAATGCCAACAATCTCCCCCTTTGGACTTGATGGCAACCCAAAGTCACTCAAAGTCTTTTCTCCCCCTTTGACATCAAGGGCAAAGGGTTATGCTCGCCCTGAGTACATGATGAAATCTCTGCTCTGTGGTGCTGCCCAAGCTCCCCCTGACATATAGGCAAGATCTGCAAGAAGATGTTCTACAAAATAAATATGACTTTATACATCATAACTGACCTTCCTATCACCAAAGACTCATACATACGACTCCCAACCAAGTGGCGATACATGATATAATAAGCATATTATCCATCCCAGACATAGTGGGGCACCAAGATAGGCCGTTACATGACCTTGACAAAAGAAAGATAGAGACAAAATATCAGCAGCATTATTCAGATTAGTATTCATGTTCTCCTTCTACACTTGCTCCTCTTGAAATCAAAACAACTAAAGAATTGAACGAATATCTTATATGATAATGCCAACAATGCATTATTAGAAGAATATATGCTCCCCCTGAACCTGTGCTAGATTGTCTCTGATAGACCCATATCGGACTCTTCTCATCCTTGTTTTTCTTCAAGTCGACTGAATCCACATAAACCAACGTATGTATGAAACTCGCGTACAACCAACAATCTCTGAAACAAACACGATTCAACAGCAAGATGATGCATCAATTACCCCCAGCTTTTGTCTGAGATATTCAAAGGTCTCCCTGGGTAGTGGTTTGGTGAGAATATCAACAACTTGTTCCTTAGAGGGAACATACTCCAATTTGACCTTTTGTTCAAGAACTTGTTCTTGGAGAAAATGATACTTGATCGGTATGTGATTTGTCTTTGAATGCATGATAGGATTCTTTTAAATACTGATTGCACTTGTATTATCACAGAAAATGGAGATAGGTGGAGTACAGGTGATTTGAAGATCTTGCAATGTTTGCATCATCCAAAGGAGTTGTGTGCAGCAAGATGCAGTAGCTACGTATTCTGCTTCAGCTGTAGATAATGCAATAGAGCTTTGTTTCTTGTTGAACCAAGATACTAATCTAGGACCCATGAAAAATGCACCACCACTAGTACTTTTCCTGTCATCCACGCTTCCTGCCCAATTCGCATCAGTGCATGCATGAAGAGTGAGATCTAAACCTCTAGGATACCATAAGCCATAGTTTTGAGTTCCTTGAAGATATTTGAAGATTCTCCTAACTACCTGAAGATGAGTTTCCTTTAGATTTGACTGAAACCTTCCAACTATTCTCACTGCATGCATAATGTCTGTTCGGGTACCTGTTAGATAGAGCAGACTACCAATAATGGATCTATAGGTTGGTTGATGTACAGTTGCCGATTCATCATTTTCACTGAGGTTGCATCCTGTCACCATAGGGGTACATACTGGTTTTGAATCCTCCATCCCATATTTCTTCAAGATCTTCTTGAGATATTTAGTTTGTGATAGAAAAATGCCATCTTTGTTTTGTTGTACTTGTAAACCAAGAAAATATGTGAGTTCACCAAGCATGGACATTTCAAACTCTTTTTGCATCACCAAGGCAAAATTTTTGACTCATGTCTTCTTCATTGCTACCAAAGATGATATCATCAACATACACAACAAGTATCAGCAACTTATCATTGTCAATTTTTATATATAGATTGCTATCAGTTGATCCTTTTATGAAACCTTGCTGATGAAGGTACTTATCCAACCGATAATACCACGCCCTTGGAGCCTATTTAAGGCCATAGAGAGCCTTTTTGAGTCTGCATACAATTTTTGGATCATTTCCAAGAATAAACCCATCTGGTTGTTCAATATATGCTTCTTCATTTAAGTCTCCATTCAGAAAGGCAGATTTTACATCCATCTGAAAAGCTTTGAACTTCTGAAAGCTAGAGAGAGCAAGGAACATTCTTATGGCCTCAAGTCTGGAAACTGGAGCAAAAGTTTCTTCAAAGTCTATTCCTTCTTGTTGCGCATATCCTTTACAAACAAGTCTTGCCTTGTTTCTAACCACAACCCCATTTTCATTCATCTTATTTTTGAAAATCGATTTTGTCCCTATGACATTCTTATCTTTTGGTCTAGGAACCAACTCCCAAGTGTTATTATTTTCAATCTGCTCGAGTTGTTCTTCCATGGCCTTGACACAGCATTCATCTTTGCAAGCCTCTCTTATGTTCTGTGGTTCAGTGGAGGAGAGCAATGCTAGATAGCTTGAAGCTTCTGAAATGGTTCTTCTTGTTTGTACACCTGCCTCTTTCTGCCCCAAAATTTGAGATTCTGGATGATTCTTCTGAACGTATCTGGATGGAGTCTTTTCTTCTATCCTTATCTGTTCTTCTGGTGCCTCATGGGTTTCTTCTTCGTCATTAATGTTATTTTATGTTGACAGATAGTCTTCGCCATCTTCGAAATCTTCAGATCTTACCTACCTAGGAGTGTTTCCTTCTTCATCAACCACTACATCAATACTTTCAACAATTTTACCAAGTCTTTTATTGTAACATTTGTAATCTTTGTTGTGGGGAGAGTAGCCAAGTAAAATGCCTTCATCTGCTCTAGGTTCAAACTTGCCAAGATTTTCATCAATCCTTTTAATGTAGCATTTGCTTCCAAAAACTTTGAAGTATTTTACAGTGGGAGTCTTACCGTACCAAAGTTCATGAGGAGTCTGAGTGCTGTTTACCCGGACGTTTGTCTTGTTGAGAATAGTAACAGTGGCAAATGCGGCTTCACCCCAGAAGGTTGCGAGTGTTCCAGACTCATCAAGCATAGCACGAGCCATTTGTTGAACCGTTTTGTTCATCCTTTCCACTACTCCATTTTGCTGAGGAGTCCTTGCAGCAGAAAATTCCCTTCTTATTCCAAGTTCTTCACAAAAATCGAAAAATTCATCTGAGGTAAATTCCCCTCCTTGATCAGATCTGAGGCATTTGATTCTGCGATCTGATTTGCTTCAACCAAGGCTTTGAATGACTTGAACTTTTTGAAAGCTTCATCTTTATACTTCATGAGTCCTATCCAACACATCCTTGAAAAGTCGTCAATGAACAGTATGAAATACTCTTCTCCTCGAGGTGACCTCTTCCTAGTTGGCCCACATATATCGGTGTGAACAAGTTCCAGTGGCCTGCTAGCTGATCCTTCCTTCTCAGGGAAATTAGTTCTGGTTTGCCTACCAAATTGACATGATTTGCATATTGTATTGTCTGGAATTCTGATGTCAGGAAGATCACGAACTGCCTAATATTTGCATGCTTTCCTTATCTAAGAGAAGCTAAGATGCCCCAATCTTCTGTGCCATAGCCAGTGTTCATCATTCTTTCTTAAATATCATTGTTGTTGTTCTCCCTTGAGTACGTATAAGTTATTAGGAGTTCTTATGCCTCTGATCACTGTCTTTCCTGTATCCAGCTCACGAACAATACATCCATTTGATCGAAATATTACCTCAGTTCCTTGATCACACATCTGACTGACACTCAATAGATTATGCTTTAAGCCATCAACATACATAACATTACCAGCCTTGACCTTTTCTTTCAAACGAATAGAGCCTTTACCTTTTATGAATGCAGGGGTGTCATTTCCAAATGAGACCTTCTTTTCCTTTTCTAAGGCACTATATGGCTGAAGTTTTTATTTATTACCTGTCATATGTTTCGAGCATCCACTGTTGATGTACCATTGATTTTCCTGTCCTTCCGCATATAAGGCTATCCCACATCTTTCCGGTTGCGTTTCTTTCTTTTCCATGTTTTGGAACTCAATGAGGCTTGCTCCTTCTGAGTTGTTTGCCGAAACCTGCTTCTGCATTCATAATCTTCATGACCGAAATTGTTACAAATAGAACATTCTATTTCATTTTCAAGAGCATAGAAGTTATTGTAGGTTCTTTTCATGATTCTTGTCATACCCCTTTGTTTTTGAGCTTCCCTAGTCATGATGGTCTTGTAGGCAACACATTGAGCAACTTTATGACCAAAGTTATGACAAGAGAAACATTGGCCATTGAAGAAATTCCTGCGATTATCAAATCTACCAACCATATGATTGAAGTTTCCATCCATTCTTGAGCCAATATGAGAATGATTTACCTGTGGTTAGTTGATGCTTCTGTTCATCCTTGATGTAGATTGCCCCTGATTTACTTGATAATCTTTGATCATTCTTGAAGCAAATTGTCCCTGATTTACCTGGTGATCTGCATTATGCTTTTGCTATCGATTGTCAACTTGTTCAGTTCTCCTTGCTGCATCCAGATAAATTTTGGAGGTGGATGGCTTTTGAGCTTGCTTCTGAGCTTGATATGCTTCTTCAGAATATCCGAGACCAGTCTTGATTAGAGGAGAACGCTGCACCTTGATAATCTCATCTAAAATTTCAGATCCTTTAGCAAATTTGAGATTAAGGGCTTTTGTTTTCTCAATTTCTTTAACTAAGTCCCACAATTTCACATTCTAACTCTTCATTGTGTTTATCTTTTTCAGCAAGTTGGAATGTTAGAGTATCTATAATAATATTCTTTTCCTCTAAACAAACTTTAAGTTTAGAAATTTCTTCATAAAGACCTTCTTCATTTATAGCATCCAAGAAATCATCATCTTCAAAAGCCATCAAAAGTCTATCATCATTACCTTGTTCATCTCCATCACTATTTGACAATCCATCACTGTCTTCATGCGTGTAATAGCTCTTCTTATTTGCATTCTATTTTCTGTTCCATCTAACAGGTTCCTTACCTTTGTCTAGTCTATCTTTGTGAGGACATTTTGCAGCATAATGACCGACTCTACCACAAGCAAAGCATCTGAAAGGTAGCTTACCTCTGAATATTCCAGTTCCCCGTTGAAGGTTCTTGACAAAATTTGATTCTTCCTCTTCTTCTGACATATGTCCTGACTCATAGTAAGCTCCTTTTCCTGAAGCCTTGAATGCAACTTCTCTCCTGTCTGATGGTCCTCCTTTTGTCATTTCATAAGCAGTTAGAATTCCGTGCAGTTGTGACATGGTGAGGCTCTATAGATTCTGCTTTTCTTCTATGGCAGAAACTTTTGAATCAAACTTAGGAGACAAAGATCTTAGAACCTTTTCAACCAAAACAAATTCTTTTATTTCTTCACCCAAGTTTTTCATACAATTTACGATCTCATCTATACGTAGGAAATAGCTAGCCACACTTTCATCATTATGCATTATGAGACTTTCATATTGAATTCTAAGAGTTTGTAATTTTTCTCGTTTTACCTGTTCATCTCCTTCATAGCTCAGAATGATCTTGTCCCATATTTCTTTTGCACTTTTGAGCTGCATAACCTTGACGAATTCTTATTGAGATAGACTTCCTAATAGAGTATTGACAGCTTTTGCATTTGTTTCATACTGCTTCTTACCAGCTGCATCTGTAGGAGTTGCTGATGGAAATGTGTATCCTGTTTCCACAATATCCCAAACTTCTGTACCAAGAGATTGAAGATAGGCAGTGATTCTTACCTTCCAATAGACGAAGTTTCTCCAATCAAAAATCGGTGGCCTAATAGATGCTTCCTTTTCGTAGTTGCTCATGATGATAGATGTTCCTTCAAGCGATCAAGCTTTTCCTGAAGGACCGGCTCCGATACCAATTGTTGTAAATAATACTGAGAGGGGGGGTGAATCAGTATTCTCAATTCTGTTCCAATTTATACAAAGATTTGCAGATCTGACTAATGTAACTTGCGAATACCTCCTAGACTTATAATTTAATTTATTCTTCAAATGTTGATCATTAATCTGCGTGTCAGAATCATATAACAGTAAGCAGGAACATAAAAGTAGTGCAGAAAGTCACACAAAAGAACACAAGATATAAGGTGGAAACCCAATGTGGGTGAAAACCACCTGATACAATATGTCTCTATCTTCTTTCAATTAGAAACTTCTTTTTACAATGATTCTGTACTAGTGCAGTCTTATACCAGCATGCAGGCTTCAACTTGTAGAAGGCTACAACCTTCTCTCATTCTCGAGACTCTCCTGGAAGGGAGCTACAACCCCCTTTGCTCTTGTACTAGCTGAGGTACTAGTACATAGGTGCTAACCTACAAAATACTTCTTTTCTTTAGGGACCACATTTCATAAATTTTCAGACTAGATCCATCAATCAAACATCAAATAGATTTGCAATCAACCAACTTCCTTGTACAAATATTGAATCAACCAATAACTTCTAAGAACATAGTACCAGACACCAATTCATAACCCTAAACACTGTAGTAATAGACAAAAGCAACTAAAACATATTTCAAGAAAAAGTCCGCAACATCACCAACTGAATGCAACTATTAAAAATAGGTTTCAAACTTAAATAACTGACAAAATCAACAAGGTTTAACATTTGGAATCAACCATGGGAAAATATCTCCATATGCTTGCAAATGAATTTCAAGAGAATCTTTATCTCCTTGATGACTTGCAGGAGGAAGTTGAGTCTTTTTTTTACTAAAATTTGAAGAAGCAACTCGAAGAGAAAAATAATCAACACATTATGGAGATGGATTGTTTAAAAGAGAAAACGGTGGAGTAGTATACTTTTTTGAAACAAGATTATGATGTCTTGTATGAACAACAAATTGAGAAGAATGAGGTCATTCAAAAGCTGAAAGATTCTAATCAGGAACTTGAATTGGAAATTAGTCATCTTTAGAAATTTGAGATGGAGATAGTTGATCTTAAGGTGTCATGTTGTCCTTCTTCCACATTTGATGATGTTGAATGCCGAAAGTTTGATTTCAATGATCATGACTCATCACATGCCTTTGTCACACCTAGTTTTGAAAACCATACTATTGGTATTGGGTCTTGATTTCTGAGAAAAATCGGATATACCAGAGGAGTAGTTGGGAAGAATTGACAGGGATATGTTTCTCCTATTAACCCTGTAATGGAAACATCAAGAGAAGGTCTTGGATACGATCATGTTGTTGCCTCATAACCTACATAAAGCTATGAGGTGCTTGAATAAAATGCTCTTGATAAACATATTAATGACATGGATGCTAATGTCATTCTAAATGAAAATGTTGTTTCACCCAAGTTTGAGTCTAAAAAAATAAAAAAATGAGCTATCTTCACATCCTCATCAGAATAAATTATCCAAGCATCAACAATATTAGTCAATAAGTAGTCCAACGTTCAGATCATTACATAAGAGACGTGAGAGAATGAATCAGAGACCAATGCCAACCATTAGGATTGATTATGGATGATCATGGCATCATTTCAACCAATGCTTGAAGGCTTCATGTCTTTATGTTGCATGAGTTTTTCATTATTGATTGCCATTGTACCCTTAGTTGTGCTTCAAATGGGAAATTTGCTGAGAATGGGGACTATTGATTCTCACTTCTTCTACAATTGTGTTTTTGATGGTGAGAGATATGGTTGTCATTTCTTTGTCGACAAGTGCCATTCTTTGTGTTTGATCAGCATGATGGTGACGGTATTCTGAAAACTTTGGGAGTGTTGTTGTACAACATTTTCCATACTTACAAGAATCATTGTTTTTTTTTTGGTTGATGAGGTTGCTTATGCTTGAAGCCTTTGTCTGAGTTATTTACCAACACCTAGTTTATTTGAATCATTTTTTTGGGAGAAGTTGACAATGTTTACTACATGTGTGCCTCTGCAACAATCCTACTTCAGAGATTGACTGAACTCATTGAGGTTTCATGGCTCTCATATTTAGAGTTTTGGTACTTCAATATTTCATAGTTCTTGATTGGAGAAGGCATATGTTCTTTCCATTGAGTGGATCATTATGGGATCTACAATTTCATCTTCGTGATAATTTGGGCACTAGCATCTTTCTCTCTTTATTTTTTTTTGTGGGGGCGTGGGGGCGGGGGCTGTGGGTGGGGTGGGGTGGGGGGGGGGGGGGGGGGGGGGGGGGGGGGGTGGTTTGGGGGGTTGTTCCTAGGAGATTTTCTCTCTTTCTCCGTTTATGAGAGTGTGTACATGGGTAACTAATCATACATTGTTATCGAGAGTCATTATTTATTTCCTTTCTTCTTTAGTTATTGATAATAAATGAAAAATAAAGTGGAACATAACATTTCTCTTCTCAATATTATGAATTAGTTAAATAAGATTACATTGGAGAAGTCAACAATAAATAACTACAGTGGCATTGAACTAAACTGGACTAACGAAAACTGAAATGGGACACTTGGATGGATGGTTGTAAAAACCTAGTAGGTGGTTGGAATTAGATTCTCCAACACTCCCCCTTAATGACAACCACATAAAAATTTAATTAAGATGTTTGTTGGCCTAGGTCTTAGCTATGCTTACAATTTTAAAAAAAATGACTTTAACTAGATTTACTTTTCTTCTTCTCTTCTTCCAGATCGTGTAGCCTCTAAATTGTTACTACGTTTTCTTTTTGTTGTATCTTTCAAACCTTAGCTTCTTCATTTCTTGGTGGAGGTCTTCCATTTTTCCAGGTTGTCTAAGAATGTCCTCGACTTCTTCAAAATTTGGCTTGTATGTGGATTGCTCCCACATGTCATATTTTTCTTGCGTTTTTTTTCATCATCAATTTGCTGCAACATAAAACCATAATACAATTTCATCTCTTCTGGACTCCAATACCTAAAAATTTCATTACTGTTTTCATCATCAAATTTGTCTTCAAGGTTCATTGTTGCAAACTCCACGCATACTCATCTATACATGGTATTGCAATCCATGTTTGAAAGAAATTTAATTATTCTTCATAATCGTCATGTTTACCTGCGCATTGGAAATTAATGGTAAGTTTAAAAACATATGCAAAACCACATTGGTTATGTTCCTTCTGCTCCATAATGATATTTTTCTCATGTTGTGCTTCCTTCTATGTCTTTGCGTCTGTTTTCTTTTTGTGGGCTTCCTTCTGTTCCTCTATCTCTTTCTTTTCTCTGTGTCTTCCAGTGCTTTACTAACTTTTGGTGCTGCAGACACGTTGTCTTCCACTTGGTTTTCATATTCAAGTGGGACTATCTCACCAAATAACATCATGTCAATATCATGTTTTTGTTGTATCAACTTCAACCATTCATCATTAGGTAACAAATTTTCATCAAATTTAACACCAACGAATTGAATTGTTGGTTTAAGCATAACATTGATTGGAATCACCTAATTGTCATCAACAAGCTCTACTGCTGGAATCACCAAGTTGTCATTAACAAACTCTGTTTCTAGATTCACCAAATTGTCATCATCATGATCTATTGCTAGAATCACCAAATCTTCATGAGCAACCTCCGTTGTTGGAATCACCAAATTGGCATCATCAAACTCTATTACTAAAATAACCAAATACTTGTCCACTTTTAGCTCATAACAGTGGGATTCACCAAATTCTTCATCTTCAACTCGATTACTCCACCTTACATAAAAAACTCTTTTTAAGGGTATCCCATGCCTCCTTTGTTGTTTTTGCTTCATTCATTCTAGTTTTTGCTTATCATCACAAAAAAAAAAAAATCAAACATCTCTTACTGCTACTTTGAATTTCTTAACCTCTTGGCTTTTCCCATTTTTTTTTAGTGTTCAATGACTTCGGTTCAACAAACAAATCTTCGTGCAAAAATCGCAGTGTCCCCAAACAAAGACATCTTTATGGTGAAAACTTCAAACAAATTAGAATGTCTAACTCTATCTGTCTTTAGCTCTAACTTAGAGTGACGGCATGCAACAATGGTATTTCAGGAATCTCAAATTAATTAGTCTTCAATATAATTTTTATCTAAATTTCTCAGAAAACAATAAATCCATAAATACTTTGACACACCGTTTCTTTGAAAAATATTAAAATGCCCACTCTAATTTGAAGAACGCCTTTTTTTTATTGTTACAATGCCCATATAAAAATCACCACTCTCACAGCCCACTTTAAAATTTTGAAAGCAATTTTAAAGATCTTTTTGATACAATACGAAACCACTATACCTTTGTGTATTATACCAATCCCACTTTGCATTAAAAAAATTATTCATTCAACTATTCCTAAAGCCTTTCAAAATATCATTTTCTTTACGAAATACCATGATTAGAATTTTTGTGTTGCGTACGGGCTCCATTACGTTGACTTGGGATTCCCGAAATAAAATTTAGAATTGCCTTACGCCAAAAATCTATCATTAAATTATGCTTAATTAATATATAAATAAATATAAATCTATCATTAAATTATGCTTAATTAATATATAAATAAATATATAAACTTGTAACAAATTTATTTAATTTTGAAAAAAAATATAAAATTCCAAGCATCATTGTTTTTTCGACACTTCGCCATTCATTTAGGCTTTAACAAGTGCCATGCGTACATAGTTAATAATAATGTCGAATCCGAAGGTATGGTGATGCCTGTATCTCTTTTTTATTTCAACGGTCACACTATCGGTTCATTATATCTTTTTATCGCACAAACTTGAAAGGCTTTATTTATATTTATTGTGGAATCAAAGTAACGGCTACTATTTAACCGGAGTTGGATGCGTAGAGAAGGGTAAGGTTGGTAATCTGTGTTAGGTCAAGAGTTTGCATGGCCGACCGGTGCTCTACAAACCCACAACCCACTGTAATAAGCCGTAGTGTTAAGCACCCCAGAAACCCCATTTATTGGGCACTGCACTCCTCCGCGAGAATCTGGCCATACAATTCTATGAAAAAATGAAAACGCTTGGCTGCATATTCCAACACTGAGTGAAAATCTTTTGAATTTCTTGCGATAATTCGTCCGTTGATTCTTTGTTTTAATTTTTTATTTTTTAAAATTTGATGTAATTTGGTGTTACTTCTCATAGCAAAAATGCTTTAATAGTTAAGATTCTACCAAATTCTCAGTTTAAAGTTATTGGAATGCAGTTGTGATATTTTTATAAAATATAGAGTTAGGTTTTGTTAAATAATAATTTTACATAATTTAATATTATAAAATAATTTTATAATCACAATTTATAATTTTGAAGATGAATTTCATTAATAAGTTCTAAACATTTATTAGAAAACATTTGTGATTAATTTAAAAATTATTTCAAAAAGTCACTATAAATCACAAAAAATTCATATATATATATATATATATATATATATATTTAGACTTAGTTATCGAGAATCTACAGTGAAAACCATTTCCCGCCAACGTTTCAAATCGCAAGTGGGATCCATCATCAGGGCTTTCTTGAATGCTGATAGTAGAAGAGCTTAATTGAGGGATTTAAATAGTTATGAGGAGAGTAGATTTTAGGATGAGATGAATGTCACCTTTGTTTTAAGAATATTAATTGCAGATTTTTAATAATTTTTTATTAATTATTGATGAGTTAATTTATTAATTTAAATTATTATTATAATTCTTAATCTTAATATTAATAGTTTAAAATTATTATTATAATCCTTAATCTTAATATTAATATTAATAGTTTAAAATTTAATATTAATGATGATGATGATGATGATGGTTAATGTCCACTGAGACCAAATAATGGTCTATCGGACCTAAAGAAACAAGTTATCTATTTTGATTTAAGATTTTATTCCTATGCTCAAAAAGCTTGGAGAGAAGCCTCCCGAGCTCACTATAATTTTGACATTGTAAAAGGCTAGGAAGGTCAGTATTGTAACAAAGATTGTGAAACTGAGATCTAATGTGGTTATACGCGAGGCACTCGAAGAGGGAGTGGTTTTCATCCTCGATGTTCGTATTCTCACATATATGGCAGATCCTTTCCGTCCATGGCGTTTTAGGAACTGCCCAACGACCTATTTCACTATGGAGCTCATGAGAATTCGTTCTAATCTTTGCTATATTAATTTTCTTCTTTGAGCTAGTTAAAATAGAGAGATACTTTTGATCTTCTAGGGTGGGGTTGATGACTCTCTTATAATAACTTAATTTTCTTTTAGCCGCTAAGTCTTTCTCACACCACATTTTTTCTTTGAACTTAGAAGTAACAATATCTTTAATGTTATTTATATTTTGCAATGCATCATTTTTGTTGATCTCCCAATAGTTTAACCAGGCCCTTGTGTCTTTATGCCACCCTCGATTAAGCCTTAGGTGGTTTTGGCTAGAATTTAAAGCTAGCTTAGGAAGTCTATGATCGTCTATGTTACTGATTTTGTGCTTGTACAACAGAAACCTAAGCATAGCTAGGCTCTCAATAGGGGAAATACCTACTTCTATAAGGAGAATAGGATAGGGTGTATTACTTTTAATTTTCAAGTTATAAGTTATAAAACGCTTCTGGATTTGCTCAATCTTTCTCCATGATTCTCTAGAGATGCTGCAACCCCAAACCTCACAACCATATAAGATAACAGGAGTGACTAAAGTTTCAAAGAGGAACTTATTTTTATTCCACATTACAAGGTTTGCTATTTTACAATTATTTTCAAGACCAAAGTAAGCTTTCCACCCCCCATTAATCCTTTTCTCAATGCTATGGTTCCAGTTGAGCTTGTGATGAATATCAATTCCTAGGTACTTGTAAGAATACACTTCCTCCAAGTTATTATCGTCATACATAAAATTAGCGTAAATGTCTTTCTTGGATTTGATAATCATAAATTTTGTTTTGTCAGTGTTAACAGGCATACCCATGGTAGAGCAGAAATCCTTAAGAAGTCTGAGTTGCTTATTAAGATCAGATGGGCACCTTGCCAAAAGAACAATATCGTCAGCATAAAGAAGAAGGATGACGACTATCCCAGCTAAGATCGTGCCATCACATCCTGCTTCCTCTAAATAGCCTTCGAGCTTATCCATGTAAATGCCAAATAGGGTAGGGGAGAGGGGGCAACCTTGTTTAACTCCGATGTTACACTTAATATCTTTCGACTACCCTTCATTGTTCTTTAGCTTGGCAATTACATTCTCGTATAACCTTATAGCGACAGCTCTCAACTTGAGAGGAACCTTTAGCTCTTCTAATCTATTCCAAAGGTTGTATCTAGGAACCGTATCGAAAATAAATTGGATTTATCATTACGACATTCCTCCGCAATGATCCTAAGCGTAACAAGGTGGTCTGTTGTTGAGTGATGCCTTCTGAAACTTGCTTGGCCTTTAGCTCGCTTACCTTCACTTTCAAGCCATATGCTTAACTTCTTTTCCAAAATACTACCATATAACTTGGCTCAGAGAGGGTTGATCATAATTGTTCGATAATTAGAGGGGTTATTTGTATCCCCACTTTTAAAAATAGGGATAATGAGGCTCTCAGTCCAAGGTTTAGGGAACCCTTGCTTGACTGCTTGATTCAAAAGCTTATGGATGTGGGGGATGAGGACAGGACCTCCAACTTTTAAGATTTCTGCTTGGTAACCTTCAATGTCCTTAGCTTTCCCATTAGCGAGGCGATTAACCCCAAACTTAATGTCTTCTAAAGAGAAAACTTCTTTCGTTGTGAGAAGGGTTTCCAAATTATCCATGACATTTGGAGATTCATAAAGCTTTTTAAGATAGGAATTCCAATAATTAATTTTAATTTATTAATTATTAAAAAAAATTAATATTAATACGATGTACTAATATTAATACTAATATATATAAAATATTTATTTCACATTTTAAATTATAATTAATAATATTTATTTCACATTGTAATTTATAATGAGTAATAATTAATTTATTAGTTTATAATTTGATATATTAGTTTAATAATTACTAATATTTATAATAATGACTACGACCTTAATTATTAATATTAATTATTAAGTTTAAGGTTTAGGGATATCAAGATTAAGGATTATAATAATAATTTAAATTAATAAATTAACTCATAAAAAATTATTAAAAATCTGCAATTAATATTCTTAAAACAAAGCCGACATTTATCTCATCCTAAAATCTACTCTCCTCATAACTATTTAAATCCCTCAATTAAGCTCTTCTACTATCAACATTCAAGAAAGTCTTGATAGATCCCAGTTGGGATTTGAAACGTTAACGGAAAATGGTTTTTACTGTGGATTCTAGAGTAACTAAGTCTAAAAATTCTAATATATTAAAAAAAATCATAATTTACTTTAACTTTTGTCAATTGATGTTTACAATACTAAGATTGTAAATTTTATAAGCAATATAATAATTTATTTTTAATAATATAATTATTATTTTAATATAATTATAATTAATTCTTTTAACACTAAAAATATATTTTTATTAATAAAATGATGTAAATTAAACTTCAATTTATCGTCCCTTTTAACAAAGGGAAGCTTTATGCAATTGAAATATGAAAATATTCTATCATAAAAATTGTTTAGTTGTCATCTTTTAATCTGGAACAAGTTAGTACTCTTTACTTTTGAGTGCCCGATGTGTGTGGCGATTTTGGGCCATACATTATGTGTACTGAACATGATTTTTTGGACTCTTGATTAAGATGAGTTTGACTATGAATTGAGTGGTTCCTTACAACTGTGCTAGACATTGAGGTACTAATCATTTTAAATAGAGGAACACCTTGTAATATCATTTCCATATATTACCTTATAATACCATTTCTATATACTACCTTATTATTGAATAAACTATGTGATTGTGACAGGCGTAATCATCTTTTCAAATTCAACAAATCAATCATCCCAAATTCTGAGATATGCACTACCATTATCCAGGTGTAAATGTTTTGAGTACTGTATCCACGTGTCAATGTTGTGAGACATCTGCACATCTCAAGGAAAAGAGGAGAGAAGAAGACAAACTTGAATGCAACAAGCTGTTCTATACCTAACAATTATCTACGAAATCTCCTTGTCGACGGAGTTCGTATCAAGGATGAGATGGTTCAATCTTTGACAAAGTGAGACGACGGTGACTAAACGCTTAGGAAAAGTTGAACAATGGGCATGCCTTTAACAATTCTAAATGTCCTTTTGACCTTTATGGACACCTATTACACTCATGTAATATTTTTCAAAGGCTCTTCTTATGCAAATTACAAATTTTAGCTGGTCTATAGAACTGGCATGTAATTTTGAAACTGTTGTATGAAGTTTTTTCGGATGCCCATTACGTGGCTTAATCAATGTAAACCATTGATAGTTTTGTTTAGTTCCCATTCTTCCTGATTTTGAAACTGTTGTATGAAGTTTTTTCGGATGCCCATTACGTGGCTTAATCAATGTAAACCATTGATAGTTTTGTTTAGTTCCCATTCTTCCTGATTTGTGTTTTCAAACGTTAGTTTTTAATCAATATTATGTTAATATGATGTTACTCACTACGAATGCAAGCTTCATGTTTCTATATTTATATCTATAAGATTAAACTTAGGGTATTATAGTAAAATATTTAAATTATAAGAAAATGGCAATAGTTTAGAGTGGTGTGATTTGAGAGGAATTTTCTCAGTACCAGTTTCAGGATATAATTTTTTTTTTAATTGATAGGGAATAGTTTTAAAATTAGGTAAAAAAATTCAGAATATGATTCTACCATATATTAATATTGAGTTATGAAAGAATTTTAGCTATATTTAAAATTTATATTTTGTTTTTATTAGACATTTGAGTTAAGTGTTCTTAAATCGTTAAAAAAATGGAAAGGTTAAATAACAAATATTTTGAAATTGCTATCTATTATGGTTGATATAGGACATTTCAAGAGAAGTGATTTTCATCTTCAACTATATTGGAGGCACAAAGATGGTAATGTATTTTCGTAACGATATTTTGGGAAATTCACCCGATCTCACTACGGAGCTTCAGATTTTGTTGTTATTTTAAGGATGTTGACATTCTTCTTTATGCTAGTAAAAAAAAAGAGATATTTTTAATATTTGAGATTATAGTTCATCACCTCTTTATATGATCTTAATTTTACTTATCCTTTAATTTTTCATCGCACATAAATTTCCCCTTGAGCTTAGATCTCATAATATTTTGAATATTAATTCTACTTTACAAAGTTCTTTGTTCTCCAATGATTCAACCAAGATTGATATCTTTATGTTATTCTATGCTTGAGCTACAAGTGGTTTTGACTAGAATTTGAAATAATTTTAAAAATATAGTCGTCCTCCACTTTATTTATGTTCTTCTTGTACATTAAGTATCTAGTTAGACACATGCTCTCAATGGGGGAAATAATCATGATGGTAAGATATGATGTATTGTCTTTGATTTTTAAGATATAAGTTATAAAGAACATTTGTATTTTTTTGTCACTCGAAAATCACCTAATCATGTTACAACCTCAAACTTTATAAACATATAATAAGAGTGAAAAGACTCACAAAGAGGAGTTTCTTCTTATCCATTTCGTAAATATTCATTAATTTATAACTGTTTGCATGTCCATAGTAAGTTTTCCACCATTCATTTATAATTTTGCCAATGCTATTTTCCTAATTAAGTTTGTGATGAAGACCGATTTGCAAATATTTTAATGGGTCCACCTCTTACAAGCTACAATTTTGTAGATGAAATGAGTGTAAGTGATCTTTCATATTTAGCTGTCATGACTTTCATCTTGTAATGTTGATAGACATATCCATAATAGAGAAGAAATCCTTGAGGATTTTTAGTTGCTTGTAAAGCTCATAGGGACTTATCACCATAAGAATAGTATAATCGGTGTAAAGAAGAATGATGATGGCGACACTAGTGTAAATTGGTTAACATAACTTGCTTATTCCAAAAAAAACTCATAACTTATCAATTTATATGTCAAAAAGCATAAGGGATAGAGGACACTATTTATGAACTCTTATATTATAATTAATCTCTTTTGACTAGCCCTTATTATTCTTAACATGGAAATAACATTCTCATACAACATTATCATACTTTCTCTCAAGCAACACTTAACTCTTCTAACATATTCTAAAAATTATTCATAAGCATTGTGTTAAAATATTTTCTAGAATAATTGAAACAATATAAAAAATTGATTTTATTATAAAAAATTGATTTTATTATTGTGTCGCTTTAGCTCCTTTCCCATAATTTTTTAACTACAATTCCATCTTTAATATAAAAATGACTCATTTTACATTACTATTAATTCATTATAAATATAATAATATAAAATTAACTATTTAATAAAATATTGAGAATTATTTTTTAAATTTTTCATATTTTTAATAAAGATACCATTCCATTAACGGTACTAAGGTGGTTCTCGTTATTTATTTTTATTATAATTGTTTTTAAAATCTAAATATTTTATAAATATTTTTTATTATATTTAAATAATAGATATATTTTTTAACGGTTTGATAAAATGGTCGGTACAAATGGATTCAATATTAATCATCATTAAAAAAAACTCATACCTTCCTTCACAACTTTAAGAGGTAGATTACGCATATGTAAATAGGTGTCTCACTTTCACCTTTCAATGAGAGACTTTATTCGTTGTTTTTATATGAATAGGTGACACATGTTCACCTTACAGTTTACTCATTGTTTCAATAATTCATTTTTTAAATTTATTTATTTTTATAAAATTTTCTACCAAAAAAGTGTGATATTAATATCGTATAATTTTTAAATATTAATTTGATATTATTATGTTTTCTTTTTCAAATTAACATTTTTACCTGTAATCATTTATTTACAAATACACACCTTCATATAATTTACCAGGGGTGGATATGTGTGTTTGTGCCTAAGAAACACACCCTCACCTCCTAAGAAGAGCATTTATTTACGAATACACATCTTTATATAATTTACAAGGGGTGGATATGTGTATTTGTGCCTAAGCAACATACCATCACCTCCCATTGAGGAGGTAAATTTGTACGTACAGATTCTCAAATGTGAAGATCTGCATGTGCACACTAGAATTTTAGTGTAGGTAGTCAATGTTATGGATATATTTAAAGTGGAAGGAAATTTTTTATCACTAATTAATAAGTTGATTATAAGAGTATCATGATTTTAATTATATACCATGGAAAGGGATGGTGTGTAAAATGGGTTGTTTCTTAAATTCAACTTAGGTAATAAAACATTATTAGAATTATAATGAGAAGGGATATAGATTAGGAAATATTTTAATGAAAATAACATGTCATAAACCACCTTTCTTACATTACTGTTAATTATATGATTGAGCTAGCCAATATAAGATATTTAAAAATAATCATGAAAGGCTAAAGTTAAAGTGAGATGCCATCACCATCAATAATAATTTGATAGATAATTATAATACTTGTAGAGGGAATCTATGTCGATGGATAACATTATATTGTTAGTACCATATAGAGATAGGATGTGGATGGAAAAATCATTGGCATGACTAACTCTTTAAACCTAGATTCAATATTTAAAAGCATATAAGGAAACACATTAATATGCTTCACATTAAAACTATGTGCCAATATAAGTTATCAGTATATTCATTGTTGACAAGTAATTATAGTCTTGGTCTAACTAGATAATTGAGAGGGAGTATGTTGTCATTAGTCATTATGACCTCAATGAGTAAACTTGAGGTTAGTAGTGACCTCTATGACCAATAAACAAGATGTTGGTGATGAGAATTTATGTTGCATGTAAACATGATAATGGAAATAAGGATGTATGTTGATCGGTAACATGACATTATTAGTACCATAGTGGAGAGGGTGTTTTATATGAGTTGTGCTCCAAAACCTAGTTTTAAATTGATCAAACATATAATAATAATAATTACTAAAAAATGTCAAAACTCCAAATAATTACTCATATAACCAAAGAGATCAATATATAAAATATGGATAAACATCATTGATAAAAATTGACTTAAATAATAATTCACTATATACATATTATAACATAATATTTTTTTAAGCTCAAATTCTTCTATTAATAGTGAAAATATTTACAGTGCTCTCGGGATTGGTAAGTTTTTTTGTCTCTATTGTTACACATATATGTGTACAATACATAGTCTACCTTTCTTTGTTTAGTATATATTAGAAGACTCCATGTCAGTCCTCTATCCTTTTATTTTTTTATTGTTCTAGACATGTCCACCAAGTGGAAAGCAATGAAGATATGGTAGAAACATAATCTTTTTGGGTCAATGCAAACCTTCTTTATTTCCTATTAATACACATCTCCAAACCATTTAAGAAAAAAAATACTTTGTATGGACACGTTAATTGGTATGAAAACAAACCAAAGGAAATAAATGAGGCTTCCCCATGAAGTTTCCACAATAAGCATGCTATGTTGGATATGACAAGTGCTTACAACTTACAAAAAATTGGCTTAAAATTCATCAAAACACTAGTAATAAAAAACAAGAGACACATAAAGTAGATGCCATATAAACTAACAACATAGCTCGAGGATGCAACATACCATGAAGAATAGAGAGACTAATTGGCTAGAGCAAGATGGATAGGCTAGCTTAGTGGTGGTTGATCCTTATCGAGAAACATAACTACCTACATGCATTGCATTTCCTAGATAACAAGAAGCAAATTATTTATGTTTTAATTGCTTTATATCATAGCATAATAATATTAATACATAAATAACATGATAATTTTAGTAGTATAAAAAATAGCACTCAAAAAACAATTTTGAAATCAACAATTTTTTTAAAACCTTTAAAAAAGATATATGTGAAATCTTTCAATTTTTAAACGTCTAAAAAAACATATATATGAAATTTATATCTATACATGATTTTTTCCAGTGTATATCAAATATATTTTTGAAAAACTTATTATTTATTTTATATTTTTAAAATAATAATTGAAATATATTTATTTTTATTATAAATATTTTTAATAATATATTCACTTATATATTATTAATTTATTTTTAAAAAAGTATGAGTATTAAAATTAAATAATTCCTAACAACCATTCTTTCCTCATTTCTTTAATGAATGTTGACAGATAATAATTCCAATAGAGTCAAACCCTTTCCATATCCATTAGTATTTGATAAGAAACCTCCCCTTACACAGAAACATATAAAAATAAATAGTTTGACACTTTCGGTACTTATCTGCATTCTAATAATCCCTTCTGGAAAAACTAATCCTGTTTAGGAAGACCACTCCTCCCTACCAATGAGAACAATTATTACCTCAAGTGATCTGCATCTTGGGGGGAGGCCCCCAAGATCTAAAAGCTTGAAATGGATTTTGGGAGAGAGGCCCCCAATATCTCAAAAATTGAAATGCCAAAAGAAAAAGAGGAGAATGCCCAATAAACAAAATCACAAAGAATTTTTTTATTGAAATGGAGAATAATTGTAGAAGCTACATTGTGGCTGACAAACACTCCTTTTAGAAAATGAAACTTGTTACTTATAGTCTTTTTCAGTTACAATGCCATGGGTTAATTCCGTGGGTGAATGAATACCATGGGTGGATGCCACAATACCACGGCTCAATTCCATGGGTGAATGAATACCATGGGTAGATGTCACTTACAATACCATGGGTAAATTCCATGGGTGGATGAATAACATGGGTGGAGGAATACCATGGGTTGATGCCATTTTCTATTCAGATCATTCCTCCCTCCTTAAGAAGTAATGGTCCCCATTGTGTGAAGTTCCCTCCAGCGAAGCCTTTGTTGAATATGAAGAGCCACTGAAGAGAAGGGTTTTATGTGGTTAACCCATAACCATGATGAACGAAGATCCAACGATAGAGATATATTGTAATGCTTGTGACCAACTATGATACTGACAGTGTGCGGCCTAGAAAATGGACTTTGATGAAGTGTGGGTTTGTGGATGACCCATAACCATGATGAATGAAGATTCGAGGATAGAGTTACCATATAATACTTGTGACCAACTATGATACTGACACTGTGCGGACTAGCAAATGGACTTCAATGAAGTGTGGGTTTGTGGATGACCCATAACCATGACAAACAAAGATCCGAGGATAGACATACCCTGTAATGCTTGTCAGCAACTGTGATGCTAACAGTGTGCGACCTAGCAAATGGACTTCGATGACAAGGATTTTGTGTGGTTGACCCATAACCGTGATGTTGGTTGTTGATGAAGTAGCATGTGCCTACATAGCTTGGGGTGGGAGGACACGTCTCCAAAGAACCCAAGCCGAATGTTGCTATGTGGTGGGCTCCAGTATTGTAGCAATAATGCTACAACTCCTGGAGCTTCCTTCTCTAATTTTATCAACCCAGTAGTTCGTAACAAACTTGGAAGCGACGGTGTTGTATGCACAAGTACTAGCTCTTGTCGCAGCTGTCACTTGGTCAGCTGGCACAAGTCCGCTAGGGCTCAAGCCAACTTCTATATGTTCTCAGAAGAAGCTTTTTAAGTGATGAATGAAAGCTATCTCAAAGGAAATTAACCTACTTTACAAGAATGAACTGAAAGCCAACCAAACATGGAAACCCTAGTAAACCCTAATCTGACCAGCTTAGTCCTTACGATGCAATAATGGGAATGCAACTTCTAAAAATGATGCAATTACTTCTAGTGAGATGAGATGCATGAGTTTAAACTACTTTCATCTGAAGAGAACATGTTTTTGTATTTTTGCTCAAGTGGTTGGAGTTATTATGACTGTGCTTCTTACTGGGTCTTGACTGTGCAGGGGTAGTTCAAGGGGAGGAAGGCTTGGGAAAGGTCAGGAGGACTCTGAGAGGTTCCAGGGGATCCCTAATATCATTCCACAGAAGTTCACAACGTTCAGGTGCCTGGCAACCGTGTTTGCAAGCTTCTACAGGATGTCTGCAGGGGATCCTACAGGAAGCTCGGGATTTCTACAGGAAGTCTGCTAACTTCTACAGGATGTTTTGCAGTCGGAGTTTTGGGTGATGGAGGAGTGAATGAGCTGTATGGGTGGATAGGGAGGATGAGAGGGGAGCTTGTGATGGCTTATGGACAAAGAGATGAGATGGAGAGAGGGTGTGTAAAGCTGGTTGGTCGATAGAAGGGTAGAGGCAATGGAAGGCCGAAAAGATAAAACAACGTGGGTAATAGAAGAGTTGGTGGGCAAAGGATCTAGCTAGGAGGTAAGGAGATGGCTTAAGCACGGCTGAGAAGGATAAGGAAGTGATAAAGTGGTGATGTACAGTGTAAATGAAACAAATCACCTCTGTCTTGCACAAAACCGAGGATTCATCAACCTATTCTAACTATTTTATTAAAAACCAAAGAATAGCGATGGAAGTTAAGAGAGAAATCGTTCATGGTGCTGAAACAAGGAGTTATTGCTCAAGATCTAAATGCATGGACACTTCTACCAATGGAAATATGACTTTAAAGCTTGCATGAACATGTAAAACTGCGTTTTTTGGTGGTTGGCACGGTCTACACTCCCAATCTCTAAACAGAGGTGGAAGTGAGTGTACGATCAACCTTTTCTTGGAACTCTGATGAATTCTAATCCTCCTACTCTAATCTAAGCTGCTGAAAGCACTTTATCCATAAAACTAACCTACTTAATCACATCAAGAAATTTGAATCAGCAGACTGTGTTTTCCAAATGCATGTCAAGGCAAAGAAATGAAATGCTGAAAGGAAAGACAAGTAACAATACAAAGAAAGGAGGCCTATTGCTCTCAGGTTGGGCCCAAACCTGAGAGCTATAGCTCCTCTAAGAACTCAGGATTGAACTCAAATCTGCCTGCCTTTTATTAAAAGATCATAATCATAAGTCTAACAACATGCCAAAAATGGCTTACAAAGAGCAAAACAGAGTTATAGCTCGTGATTCAAAATCTGCAACAAAGGTTCAAAAGTCCCCATCGAAGGCTACAACCTCAATATTTATACATGATGAGGGCCAAGCTGGCGTCCTAAATTAGTGGGGCTTGGTTGTCCAACTAAAAGTAAACTACTGTTCCTGTAGAATCCGTTGGCTGCCTTCTAGCTCGGTGGTGATAGCTGTTGGAGCTCGGAGTTGGGGTGGAGATCACGAGGAAGGTCATTCAAGGCTGTGGACAACCTTCCTACAAACCTGCAATGCCACCTTGGTTGTCTCCTTGCCTCCATCTGCATGGTCTTTGCTCCATTTAATGTCAAAAAACCTGAAATAAACATGTATTAGCCACATAGGCATAATGACTGCCCTCCTTCCTACAAATAACATGAATATACTAGGAAATGATGCATAAGTGATAAAAAATGAAGGGTTGAGCAAGGTAAGTAGGTCAAATGAGCCCAAAATGTTACCAAAATTTGGGGCTCATCATCACCCTCCAGCTAAAATATTTGCTCATCCTTGAGCAACTAGTCCAACTCTTCATCCTTCATTGCCTTTACTGCTACCCTTACATCCCAAGCCTCTGTAGTAGTGTCCTCCTTGCTGATATGAAACCCAGCCCTTCTGTTTACCTCTTCCCACTGTTCATTATCATCTTTCTCTGTGCTGCCTTCCATCAATCCTAGCAGTAGTGGTGGGCTTAGCTTAAGGCCAATCCAGCTGGCCTGGAGGTTTTGCATGGATTTCTTATAGAGGGCCACCTGTACCAGAGCTTCCCTCATCCGAGTTGGGGTATGGTACTCTCGGATTTTCAGACTGTGGGCCAATGTATTCCATCTGCGGGTGCATTCTTGGACAGCGTTGTCTCCTAACAGTCTCTCCATGTCCTCAAAATGAGCTATGGCTTGGGCCTGTTGATCCATATATCTTAATGAAGCTTGAGGGTCAGTGGACAAATGTTGGTGTGCCGAGATTAGTGCAACTGGATCCCCTGGTTTTGGTCTGATGAGCAATGGCTCGTTCAGCTCTCGGTTCATGACCGCTTTGGCTTCTGCTGCTCTTTTGTCCTCATGGTTCAGCCATGAGGCAAATGCCATTAATTGCATATCTCCCAAGGCCGTATTGGGATCCCATGAAACTACATTAGGCAGGGCCAGATTATGGAGGTAGAACTCCGCTAATTTGGCCTTATCCTCTGATGAACTAGTACTGCATACTTCAGTGAATTGCTGCGGGTCTTGGAGCTGAGAGATACCTCTTTGCGCCAAGGTATTGATTTGGAATTGCAGCCATTGGTCTTTCAAGTACAGGCCATAGGATTTGGCCGGCTGTCTGCATTGGATAGAATCCATGGCCCATCTGGCCATGCAGGCCAATTGTGCCTCTTTCTGCTGCAGCTATTCTCTGAGAGCTTGCACCTCAATTTGTGCTTGTTGTTCTGCTTCCTGTAGATGGGTAGTTGGCTCCCCAAGACCGGTGTTCAGTTCCTTTTTGCCTTGCTATTCTGTTGTGATGTCCTTGGAGGATGTACCTGTCCCTGCCCTCAGCTCCTGTAGCTGCAATCTCAGCTTTTGGTTTTCTTCCTGTAGGAACACTCGTTGGCAATTTGCCACATGTTTAGCCATGGACAATTCACTTCTGGCTTCCTTGAGCTGCTCCTGCAAGGGACCTATGTCCGCCACACCCTTTGACTTGGCTATTTTCATCCACATGTGTGTACGGACTCTTTCTTCCTCCAATGCAAAAAACAGTGGCACAGTAAATTTCTGAGGTATAGTTTTGCCAGCCTCTAAAAAGTTGTAATATGAACTCAGACTTGGCTGAGGGCTGGGCTCTGGTATATGCTCTGTCTCCACTTCTTTTCGTGGCTCTACCTCTCTTGGTGGCTCTACTTCGCCCTCCCTCGGTGGTGATAAGGGTGCTTCTCCTTCCATTCTCTCAGTTTCTTTAAGCCTGGCTAAGGTTTCCTGTAGAGCATCTTCAGCATCCTGTAGCCGAGCTTTTGTAGTCAATTGGTCTAACCTTTCTTGCCACGTAGTTTTCTTCGGGCTCCCCCTCTCATAGGTGACTGATATCCTCGAGGGGGACCTTTCCTTGGGCGAAGTAGGGGCATCTTCAATAATGATTGGGCTGCTGGACGGAGGTTGTGGCTTGCCCGTCTTTATTCTCACACTTCTTCTAGCTTTAAAATATAGAGGGGTCTCCCTCTTTCTCTTCTCCTTTGGCTTAGGAGGTGTGCTAAGGGCGGCCAACACAGCTGCTGCCTCCCTTGCAAGAATGTCAGCTTTCTTCTCCTTGGGTTTCACTTTTTCAGGGCTTCCTGTAGAAGACCCTGTTTTAGTTAATTTCGGGCTTCCTGTAGAAGACCCTTTTTCAGCTAATTTCAGGCTTCCTGTAGAAGCCGGTTTCGGTTTTCCTGTAGAAACAGGTGTCACCGCTTTGGTTTGTTTTGCTGCATGAGTTTTACTTTTTGACTTGGTTGCGGTTGTTGTCAAGGCACTTTTGCTGATGTGGACCTTCTCAGCCTTGTCCACTCTGCTTTGCAATCTTTTCTCTCTTGCCGTCAAAATGGGTGTGTCATCTTTCTCTTTGGCACCCTTTTTCTCTTATTTCTTCTCTTGCTTTTTCTTCTGCTCCGTGGTCGGGGTCTTCTGGCCTTTTTCTTTCTTCGCTGCGGGCACTGACTCTTTCTCCTCACTGCTAGATGAACCGAGCTCTTCGGTCAGCATCTTTATATCACCATTCTTGGTCAAATTTTTGAAGGCTTCCCATGAGAGAGGAACCTTGTATGTGTGGAGCGCATCCTCCACGAGGAGTTTGATGAGTCCATGGTGGGCTACCTGGTCTGGTGTGCCTTCTTTCAACTTGGTGGCACACTCAATCAGATACTGTAGTAGAAAGTAGGGGAGACTGAGTTTGTTTTCTACAGGTAGATCCATCTGGTGCCTTAATTCAGTGAGTAACCGAAAATGGTACCCATATACAATGCTAAAACGGCCTTCGCAGGTGATGTACTTCATAATCTGCAGGTTAACCTCATTCCACGGTGGCAGTAAACTGGTTCTACGAACCCCATTTTTATCTTCTGAGAATTCCTCCTCTGGTGGAAAGAATTCTTTCTTAGCCTGTTGGCCCAATTTCCTTTCTTCTTTATCCCATGGTAATCCCATTGGGAGCTCAGTAACTCGGCTGATGAATTGTGGGGTGAGTCTGAGACTCAAACCCCTGAAGTTAACGGTGGCCAATGTTTTGGATTTCGGCCTCAGAGCTTGCAAAAACTCCTTTGCCACCTCGTCGTCGTAGCCTTGTAATTTGTCACAGAAGGATATCCATTACGCTCGCGTGAAGAGCTCCATCACCTCAGGATTTTCTCTTAACTTCGTTGAATCAGTTGGTTCCCTTCTGATGAACCCACCCGGCATGGTGAAAAACTGCAGCGTTAGCTGGAGGTGGCGAATGCGGAAGAAATTTGGCCTACTGGGATAGAGCATAGAATTACGCCTCTGTCATGCATATAATTCACGAAGCTTATCTCCTGAGGACCTTAACACAGCTTAATTACACTGACATCCTATAGGACGACAATTCATGCAACGGCAGACAATATTTGCAAAAATTTTCTACGACCAGACTGTAGACGTCGATTCTGCCACCCTCAAAACCAATTGCATGGAGAGTTCAGGCTTACCTTTTTTAATCCACCACCTTTTGACGTGAGGAACCCGATTTCCTGTAGAAACAGCTTTCCTGTAGGAGCAGCGCGCGAATTCTGGAGGATACTGCAGTGGGTCTGCGCTCTTGGTGTTGCTTCACAGGCGTTCGAATGGCCAAAGACTTGGAGTGTCGAGCTGCAGAGGGATCCGGATGATCACTTGAGTCTCAAACGGTGAATGATAAATGCATGGGGTGGCAATCTAGCCGATTAGATTTGAATTCGGCGGAATCCGTGGCGCGGGGGTGAGCTGTCCTTGCCGGACCGTTGGACGACGTCACTCCATCATTCGTTTGCGAGTTCCCTTACTGCCGCATCATTCCCCACAGATCCGCCGCCATCACTTCTGTTAAAACTCGTTTTTCCCGACGGGATTGCTCTCACGTGTGCACTGCCCGTTTCTTTTTCCACGACCATCGCCCAAACGTCCGACTAGACCACTAACTGGTCGACGTGGCCAGTCGAATGGCCATACAACCGCTCAACCCATTCACTTCACACTTGCAAACATTTTCAAAGTAAAATTCATGCAATTCGACGGAAGAAAGGGTCGAGGCACTTACCTGTGCGGCCGCAACACGATTTTTCGGTTCTTGGACGACGATGAGTGGATTTATTTGCTGCTGGTGGATTTGCACAGGCCCGGAGGTTCATATTCATAGGCCGTTGATGATGAATTTGATGCTTCGGCTGCATGCGCCCGCGTTTTCATTGCATGTGGCAAGCGCTGTGAATGGTGTACACTCTAGCGGGCTTAACTGTTACGGGACTCCTGCAGGATGTCCTGTAGCAGTTTTTCCTCCTCGGGTGCATGCTGCACGACGAAGGCAGTGGCCTCACGATCACGCTCACAGAGCTCATGGATGGCTGGGATGGATATGGTATGACATCTCAATGTTTTTTTCATCTTAAAAATTGCTTTCTCTTGATAACTCAATGATCTGCTTTGATGGTGCAGGTAACTTCATTGCATGTCGACAAGGGTGGTAGAAAGAGGTGACAGCAGTGTGTAAGGGTGACAACAGTAGCTTGCATGCGTCCAAACCGATCCTTGGTCATTAGATCTCCTCATACAATGAATTCTGGGCCGTCCCAAACTTCTACAGGAAGTTTCCTGTAGAAATACAGAACTTCCTGTAGAAAGTTTGCACCTTCCTGTAGAAAGTCTGCACCTTCCTGTAGAAAGTCTGCATCTTCCTATAGAAGACTTAAGCTGTGATGAAATCGTGCCCATACCTTGGAGAAGATGAGTATTCTTGGAGGAGGTGCTAGTGAGGTCTCCTGGCAGCATGATAAGGATCCTTGGCTTTGAGTTGAGAGACCTCCTCTCCTTCATAGAATACCTGCAACCTGCATGCATTTCCACATTATAAACTTGTTGTCCCTGTCTTTTTTGCATATTGTTTTTTCTTTTTTTCTTTTCCTTTTTTCTCTTTTTTTTTGAAAGATAGCAGGGGCGCCTCAATGAGGTTTTCACCCTTGCCATCTGCCTTAAGCGCCTCAGAGAGGTTTTCACTCAAGGATCTTTTTTCAATTTTTTTTTTTTTGAAAGACAATAGGGGCGCCTCAATGAGGTTTTCACCCCTACCACCTGCCTTGGGAGCCTCAGAAAGGTTTTCACCCAAGGATATTTATTTTATTTTTTATTTTTATTTTTTATTTTTTAGATCTTTCAGGGTATGCCCAAAGCAGAGGCAGAACCCTTCTCTACGACCAACACTGATTTCTCCATAGTTTTGATGAACTCTTGTCTTGAGAGAGGTTTCCTGTAGATATTCAGTCGATGCCCATTGACAAGCATGGGGATGGCTTCCTCATCAATGGTCTGAATAAGAACAGATCCATTGTCATGACATTTTTCCACTGCATATGGTCCCAGCCATCTGGTTCTCAGCTTCCCCTTGAAATCTTTGTGCCTGGAGTCATACAACAGTGCCCAATCTCCTGGCTGGAATTGCTTGTCATGGAGGTGTTGGTCATGCCACACCTTTCTCTGAAGTTGAACCACTTCTGAGTGAAGGAGGGCCTGCATCCCGTGCTCGTCCAGTCCATTCAGCTGCAATAACTTTTCTTGTTGTGCATGGCTGAGATCTAGGTCTAGCTGAGCTGCCATCCTCAAAGTGTTGTATTCAAATTCAATGGACAGCAAAGCTTTCTTCCCATAGACTAGCTCATAAGGTGTGAAGCCGGTGGTGGTCTTCCAGGTGGTGTTGTAAGCCCATGTGGCCTCAACCAGACAATCTGCCCAATCTTTCCTACTGCTTCTCACCACCTTAATCAAAATCCCTTCCAATGCTCTGTTGGTGACTTCCACTTGCCCATTTGCCTGTGGATGATAGGGGGTGGAAGTCCTATGCTTGATTTTGTGATGAGCTAGTAGGTCTTCAATTAAGTTGGATGTGAACTGGCTCCCTTCATCGGTGACCAGCTCTCTTGGGTAGCCAAATTTGTAGAAGATGTTCTCCCTTAAGAACTCAGCCACCTTTTCTTCTGTTGCTGCCTTGATTGCTTTAGTCTCTGCCCACTTTGTCAGGTAGTCAGTGCACACAATGATGTAAGACCTTTGCCTCGAAGGAGGGTTGATTGGACCCACAAAATCCATACCCCACTTCTCAAATGGCTCAAGAGTCACTTGAGGTTGGAGAGGCATCTCATCCCTTTGAGTCGGTTTCCCCATTCTTTGGCATCGGTCACATTGGCTGATATACCTTCTGACATCTTGATGAAGTGTGGGCCAATAGTAGCCTGCCTGCAGGATTTTGAAGGCAGTCCTCTTTGCTGCAAAATGTCCTCCACAAGGCCCATCATGACAGGTGAGGAGGATATCAAAGACTTCCTCCTCCCTTACACAACGCCTTAAGATCTGATCAAGGCCAAGCTTGAACAGATTGCCCCCAATCCAAGTAAATGAGGCACTTTTTCTGATGATTCTGCTCTTCTCTCTTGAAGATAGGTGCGGAGGGAACTGTGCTGAATCAAGGTAGTTTGCTATATCAGCAAACCATGGAGAGAGTACTGAGATAGTAAACAGATGTTCATCGGGCATCTGGTCATCCACTGTTCCATCCTCATCTGCAGACAAATCCAATCTAGATAAAAAGTCAGCAACAACATTTTCTTTACCTGGTTTGTCAACAATGGTCAAATCAAACTGCTGCAACAAAAGTAACCATCTAATAATACGAGCATTCACATCTGGTTTATTCATTAAATATCTAATTGCAGCATGATCCGTATGTACAAAGGTTTGATAGCTAGTAATATAATGTCGGAACTTGTTTAGTGCATGGACCACAGCCAAGAATTCTTTCTCGGTTACAGTGTAATTCAGTTCAGCTTTGGACAAGTTTTTGCTAACAAAGTAAATGGCATATGGAAGTTTTTGTTCAACTTGTCCTAAAGCTGCCCCTATGGCTTTGTTCGAGGCATCAGTGTGGATGTGGAAAGGTAGGGCCCAGTTTGGACCTCTCAAGATTGGGGCTGACACCAACTTGTCCTTTAATTCATTCAAAGCCCTCTGACAATCGTCAGTCCATTTAAACTCCACATCTTTTGCCAACAGGCCAAACAATGGCGAGGCTAGCTTGCTGAAGTCTTTAATGAATCTCCGGTAATACCCTGCTAATCCTAAGAAGCTCCGAACATCCCTTACCTTTTGGGAGGTGGAACCTTCTTGATGAGAGCAATTTTGTTAGGATCCACTTGTAACCCTTGGCAAGAAATGGTATAGCCTAGCACGGTCCCTTCAGTCATCAGGAATTCACATTTTTCAGGACTAAGGGACAGGTTCATCTCAATGCATTTGGTTAGGACCTTTCCCAGATTGGACAATGCTTCCTGGAAGTTGGACCCATAAGGAGTGAAGTCATCCATATAGATTTCCACCGCATCATGGAACAGCTCCGAGAAGATGCTCAAGACAGCTCTCTGGAAGGTAGCAGGAGCATTGCATAGCCCAAAGGGAAGAACTAGGTAGGCAAAGGTGCCCCAAGGACAAGTGAAGGTGGTTTTATCTTGGTCTTCCGGGCTGATTTGGATTTGGTTGTACCCGCTAAACCCATCCAGGAAAGATAAGAACTTCTTTCCTGCCAGTCCATCCAACACTTGATCTATGAAAGGTAGAGGGAAATGGTCTTTCTTGGTAGCTTTGTTCAGTTCTCGGTAGTCCACACAGATTCTCCACTTCCCATTTTTCTTGGGAACCAACACCAGAGGGGACACCCATTCACTATCTGAGATGGGGTAAATGAATCCGGCATCCAACAGTTTTTGCAATTCTTCCTTGACAATGTCCTTAAGGGCTGGATTCATTCTCCTCTGAGGTTGCCTAACCGGTTTACAATCCTCTTTGATGTATATGTGATGGGTACAGACCGAAGGATGGACTCCTTTCATCTCCTTATAGCTCCAAGCAAAAGCATCTAGATGACTGGCCAACAGGCTACACAGCTCCTTTTCCTGGGAAGGAGATAGGGAGGAGCTGATCTTTAACGTTCTCTCAGGGCCGAACTCCACATTCTTGACTCTGGGAGTGACAGGGTTGGTGGCACAAAGGTCCACTAAGGTGCTGGCTTGGGCATCCTCCACCAATTTCTCTAAGGATAGTGCACTGGAAGGTGGATTCTGGATCAAGGTCTCAATCAAGTCATCCTCGGTTGGGGGGTCTCTTCTAGTGGTGTCTAGGGTGCACAAAGGTGCTGAGTACACCCCATCCTCTTCTCCTTCCTCCAACCACAGTGGTAAGTCATGCTCTAAGGAGGGTTGGGCAGGAGGGTATAGGACTAGCTGCTTGGACATAGGACCATTTTTGATGGTCATGTTTCCTGCACGGCAACTTATGTAAGCATCTGCAGTGGCTAACCAAGGCCTTCCCAAAATAAGAGCATATCCAGTAAGCTTTGCCTTGGGTTGCAGAACCAAGAAATCTGCAGGGTATTCCCAAGAGTCGACAGAGACCAAGACATCCTCCACAATCCCTTCGGGAGTCACGGTGGAGCGATCTGCTAGTTGCAGGACTGTCGAGGTCTTCCTCAAGGAACCCTGAAGATTGAGTTTGAGCATGGTATCCCTGGTCATCACATTAATGGCAGCCCCCAGATCAATCAAGGTGTGAGGTATGATGGTGCCATTGATGTGGACATCTACTACAGGACTTCTAGGATCTAGGTACTTTGGGCAGATGACTTGTCCTAACATAAGGTCAGACAGTTGTCCTAAGACATTGATGGTTGAAGCATCTCTCTTTCGCCTGCCTGGGTGTTTGAAACACTTTTCCTTAACCAGTTTGTTGTATATTGGCACATCCTTGATGGCTTGGAGAAGTGGTATTTTCACACACAACTGCTTGAGCTCTCCCAGAAGCTCATCCTCCAATGGGTTGGGTTGTGTGGTGGCTGTTAGTCTCTCAGGAAAGGGTGGAATAGCCTTTGGTTCACTTTCCTGTTTGTCCTCCTCGTCCTCTGGGGGAGGAGGTTGGCGATCCGGAAGAGTCTTTCCAGATCGAAGATTGATCTCCTGGATCTCCACAGCATAGGTAAGGCATGATGTTTCCCCAGTGTATACCTGCTGGGCCTGTCTATTGTTGGGGTTCGGGTTCGGTTGAGCAGGCATTTGAGGTTGCCTTGGATGAGCAGGAGGTAATGGTTGAGGTTGAACTGGTGGTGGAGGCAAAATGGCGGGAGGAGTGTTGTACTGGGGCCTCCACCCCGACTGAGGTGCATTCCACTGAGGCTGTGGCTGGGCATGTGAGTGATATGAATGAGTAGTGGGCTGAGTAGGGTACTGAGGTGGATAAGACCATGGAGGAGGCATAGACCAGGAAGGATGAGCAGGGGGACCCCAGGAAGGTGTAGGAGTCGATTGGTTGGGGCTGTAATAAGCTTGGGGTGCCCCTTGCATACCCTGCTGGTAAGGTCTAGGTCCTTGTGGCCTCCTTTGGTTGAGGAAATAGAGAGGTTCAGTGGGGGGTTCTGTCCCTTGGTACATGGCTTTAAGCCCAGGTAAGGTTGGACATTGATTTGTGGGATGGTCCTCCTCACAAACGAAGCACACTTCAACCGAATGCAATGGGCATTCGTTCTTAGGGTGTCTCCTTGTACATCTAGGGCAGAAGATAGCCAAGGCCCTCTCAGCTTCTTCCTTTTTCTGCTGGATCCTGAATGTGTCAAGTTGCATGGCAATGGTCTGTCTCACCTCACTCTTAAGATCTTCTAATTGATTTGCAAACTCATGCTTGGAGAAGGGAATACCAGCTGAGAGGAGGTTTCCTCTACCTCGTTTCCGGGCTGCCATAGAGTGGTTTCTAAACATAGTCTTGATGTCCTCATAAGGCAGTTGGTAAATATCTCCCCCAGCTAACATGTGAAGGGTATCTAAGAGGTCTTCAGGGACTCCTCGGAGCAGGACCAACTTGAGGGATTCAGGGTCAAGTGTGCACCTAGCCCGTTTATAGCTAAGTTGGAACCTCTCCTCATAATCCTCTAAGGACTCATCATTTCCCATGGTCATCTGAAAGATTTCTCCCTTGGTTTCCTTGGACCGACAGTAGTCCCAGTACTTGGTATTGAAAGCTTGCTGCATCTGAGCCGAAGTGGTGATACTATTCCCAGGTAAGCCCATGAACCAGCGTAATGCTGCATCCTTAAGAGTTGAAGGGAATAGTTTCAGCTTCTGCTCATCTTCAGTATAGTCATAGGTTCGACAAAGGACAACAAACTAGAACAGGAAGGTATCAGGATCTTCAGTAGTCAGTCCATGGAAGTGAGGTAGAGCGGAGGGACTAATGTTTTTCATTTTCATGTCTCCATTGGTTTCTCGGATGGGGAAGGCACCTTCTATTCTCTCATCTTCTCCTCTATTTTCAGCCATAGCTTCAGATGAGATGGTCTCTAATTCTTCTTCTGCTATAGGATCTTCGTATATCTCAGGAGGTTCACCTATAGGTTCTTCTGGATCACTGTCACCGAAGAAGAGAGAAGGGTGACTCAGTGATGTGGTGGGGGTGTTGGGTAAGAATTTGCCTGTTTTATCTCGATTCCTACGAGGCATGAAATGGAAAGACTTTTTTGATTGCTTTTGTTTTTTCTTTGGTACCTGCAAAACTGAAACAGATTGATCTACAACTAGCTATCTTGCTGAAATAAAAATGCAGAATTGAAATGAAAGCAGGAAAGAACTAATCTACTTTGCTCAAATGGAATTGAAGGAATGGAAATGCTAGTCTACGCTTGCAGAATTGAAATGCTAATCTATGCTTGCAAAATTGAAATTGCAGAATTGAAATGCTAATCTATGAAAGCAGGAAATGTCTATGCTACTTTTGCAGGATGGAAATGAAATAAACTACTTGGCAGAAGGCGAGAGTAGGAAAATAGAAGAAAAGCAACAATTACTAATACTCTGATGCTTCCCCGGCAACAGCGCCAAAAAGGATGGTGGGCTCCAGTATTGTAGCAATAATGCTACAACTCCTGGAGCTTCCTTCTCTAATTTTATCAACCCGGTAATTCGTAACAAACTTGGAAGCGACGGTGCTGTATGCACAAGTACTAGCTCTTGTCGCAGCTGTCACTTGGTCAGCTGGCACAAGTCCGCTAGGGCTCAAGCCAACTTCTATATGTTCTCAGAAGAAGCTTTTTAAGTGATGAACGAAAGCTATCTTAAAGGAAATTAACCTACTTTGCAAGAATGAACTGAAAGCCAACCAAACATGGAAACCCTAGTAAACCCTAATCTGACCAGCTTAGTCCTTACGATGCAATAGTGGGAATGCAACTTCTAAAAATGATGCCATTACTTCTAGTGAGATGAGATGCATGAGTTTAAACTACTTTCATCTGAAGAGAACATGTTTTTGTATTTTTGCTCAAGTGGTTGGAGTTATTATGACTGTGCTTCTTACTGGGTCTTGACTGTGCAGGGGTAGTTCAAGGGGAGGAAGGCTTGGGAAAGGTCAGGAGGACTCTGAGAGGTTCCAGGGGATCCCTAACATCATTCCACAGAAGTTCACAACGTTCAGGTGCCTGGCAACCGTGTTTGCAAGCTTCTACAGGATGTCTGCAGGGGATCCTACAGGAAGCTCGGGATTTCTACAGGAAGTCTGCTAACTTCTACAGGATGTTTTGCAGTCGGAGTTTTGGGTGATGGAGGAGTGAATGAGCTGTATGGGTGGATAGGGAGGATGAGAGGGGAGCTTGTGATGGCTTATGGACAAAGAGATGAGATGGAGAGAGGGTGTGTAAAGCTGGTTGGTCGATAGAAGGGTAGAGGCAATGGAAGGCCGAAAAGATAAAACAACGTGGGTAATAGAAGAGTTGGTGGGCAAAGGATCTAGCTGGGAGGTAAGGAGATGGCTTAGGCATGGCTGAGAAGGATAAGGAAGTGATAAAGTGGTGCTGCACAATGTAAATGAAACAAATCACCTCTGTCTTGCACAAAACCGAGGATTCATCAACCTATTCTAACTGTTTTATTAAAAACCAAAGAAAAGCGATGGAAGTTAAGAGAGAAATCGTGCATGGTGCTGAAACAAGGAGTTATTGCTCAAGATCTAAATGCATGGACACTTCTACCAATGGAAATATGACTTTAAAGCTTGCATGAACATGTAAAACTGCGTTTTTTGGTGGTTGGCACGGTCTACACTCCCAATCTCTAAACAAAGGTGGAAGTGAGTGTACGATAAAACTTTTCTTGGAACTCTGATGAATTCTAATCCTCCTACTCTAATCTAAGCTGCTGAAAGCACTTTATCCATAAAACTAACCTACTTAATCACATCAAGAAATTTGAATCAACAGACTGTGTTTTCCAAATGCATGTCAAGGCAAAGAAATGAAATGCTGAAAGGAAAGACAAGTAACAATACAAAGAAAGGAGGCCTATTGCTCTCAGGTTGGGCCCAAACCTGAGAGCTATAGCTCCTCTAAGAACTCAGGATTGAACTCAAATCTGCCTGCCTTTTATTAAAAGATCATAATCATAAGTCTAACAACATGCCAAAAATGGCTTACAAAGAGCAAAACAGAGCTATAGCTCGTGATTCAAAATCTACAACAAAGGTTCAAAAGTCCCCATCGAAGGCTACAACCTCAATATTTATACATGATGAGGGCCAAGCTGGCCTCCTAAATTAGTGGGGCTTGGCTGTCCAATTAAAAGTAAACTGTTGTTCCTGTAGAATCCGTTGGCTGCCTTCTAGCTCGGTGGTGATAGCTGTTGGAGCTCGGAGTTGGGGTGGAGATCACGAGGAAGGTCATTCAAGGCTGTGGACAACCTTCCTACAAACCCGCAATGCCACCTTGGCTGTCTCCTTGCCTCCATTTGCATGGTCTTTGCTCCATTTAATGTCAAAAAACCTGAAATAAACATGTATTAGCCACATAGGCATAATGACTGCCCTCCTTCCTACAAATAACATGAATATACTAAGAAATGATGCATAAGTGATAAAAAATGAAGGGTTGAGCAAGGTAAGTAGGCCAAATAAGCCCAAAATGTTACCAAAATTTGGGGCTCGTCACTATGCTGAAACCGATGAGTGTGAAGCAGGTGCCTACTAAAGTGGGGTGGGAGGGCACATCTCCAAAGGGAACTCGCTCTTGATGCTACTCTAGGATTAAAATAGACATAACTCAGTCAATTTAACTTAGAATACTATTTGTAACCTGTTTTTCTAAAAGGAAGGACAATTTTTCATCTTCCCATGTGTTGGAAATCCTTATCTGGACACTCTAGAATCTCATATTCACGCTGCAACTTTTCCGATGTCATAAAAGTTATGAAAAAATAGCTTATTTTAAATGAGCAATCTCTCCCACATCTGAACTCTGATTCGACCCTTTAAGTCATCCTTATACCCAATAAAGATGCACTTTTCAGATTTACTATCCAACTTGGTTCATTTCTCCTTTGGAACATGTACATATGCATCACATCCAAATACCCTCAGATGTGAAGGAGAGGGTTTCTTACCAGTCAATAGCTCTTGTGGATTCTTATCCTCCAATGCTGATGAAGGTGACCTATTGATGAGGTAACATGCAATATCCACCGCCTCTTCCTAGAATTCCTGTCCTAACCCGGCATGACTGAGCATGCTTCTTGCCCTTTCCATCAACGTCTTGTTCATTCTTTCTGCAACTCCATTTTTCTAAGGTGTATATGGCGTAGTATTCTACCATGCTATACCAAACTTCTTACAGAATTCTTCAATTCCCTTGCTGTAAAACTCTCCACCATTATCTGTCCTCAGCACCTTTATCTTCTTCTCTGCCTAATTTTCCACGAGAGCCTTAAATTCTTTAAACATGTCAAAGACTTCAGATTTCTTCTTAAGGAAATATATCCATGTATTCCTTGAGAAGTCATCTATAAATGATACATATTACATAGACTTACCTAGTGATGGAACCTTCACAGGTCCAAACACATCACTATGCACAAGCTCTAATATTTGTTTCACCCTCTTACCACCAGAGTGGAATCTCACCCGATTCTACTTCCCATATACACAATTTTCATAGAAATCGAAATCTAGAGAGCTATTACTCATACCTTAGACCATACCTTTACCATGAAGTATTCGAAGGCCCTTTTCTCTAATATGTCCAAGCCTTTGATGCCACAAAATGGCCTTCTCTCCAGAGACCACTAGATTTTCTGCTCCACTTTCAGGAACCACAGAACTATTGCACCCATCAATAACAATGCCACCTTGCAGCTTGTACAAAGTTCCAATCCGAACTCCCTACATCAATACCAGTGCTCCCCGAACCATTTTGCAGGTATCCTTCTTGAGCACTATTTTTACACCTACATCATCCATCTTGCTTACAGAAATCAGATTTCGAGCTAATGTAGGAATATGTAGAATACATGGGTGCGTTCTAACCCTTCCACCTTGCAATTTCAACTTTACTTTTCCACGACCAACGATTTTAGCCTTCCTGTCATCCCCCAAGAAGACATCATTACAATCATATTTCTCATACTTGCAGAACCACTCTCTATGGGGAGTGAAGTGAGAGGATGCACCTGAGTCAATCAACCATGCCTCATGATCTACATGTGTACTTGAAGAAGCCAAGTACACATCCCCACCTTCATCTGAGGTGGTTTTCGCCTCTGCAGAAGGAGCCTCATCATATCCCTTTCCTTTGCCAGGAGCTTTAGATTTACAATCCCTTTTGAAGTGGCCTTCCTTTTCACATTTCTAGCACACCACCTTTACAGGCTTTCCTGGAGATTTGGATCTCCCTCTAGATTTAGATCTCCTACTCAATGACTTATTTTTGTTTCTGTTCTGGGACTGTCCTCGTATAGACAAGGCATTACCATTCTGGCTCTCCATATTTTTCCGTCTCATCTCCTTCGTCAGTAAGGCTGAGACTATTTCATCAAACTACAAGGCAGTTGCATTGCTACCTATTGCAATAACAAGACTATCCCAAGAATCTGGTAGAGAACACAACAAACTGATGCACTTATCTTCATCTGAAATTTTAATATCAGCAGATGCTAACTGACTTACCACAATATTAAATGCATTCAGATGCTCTATCACTGAGTCTCCATCTTTCATCCTCAAGTTATACAGCTTTTTCCGTAGGAACAATTTATTCACCAGAGACTTAGATTGGTACAAAGTCCGTAACTTGTCCCACAAAGCCTTCGCCGTAGCTTCCCTTGATACATTCAGCAATATAGAATCTGAGACACACAATCATATTGTGCTCTTTGCCTTCCGATCCAACTTCTTCCATTCTTCATCGGACACTCCCATTGGTTTAGTACCCGGATCTACTGTGATCCACTGATCTTTATCCACTAACAGATCCTCCGTCATGAGTTTCCACAACTCAAAACTCTAACCATTAAATTTCTTGATCTCTATCTTTCCACTGCTCGCCATCTTCTTTCACCACCAGAATCGATCTCGCAGATCTCCCACTGAACAGGGTCTACCACAGACCCAAGCAAAACCCCTTAGAAACAAAGGCGTCCCCTTGAAGCCAAAACAGCTCCGAACCAAGTGTAGGTTTTAATCCCATGTAGAAATTACGTGCATACAAATTCTAAAACATAGAAAATAAACAATGTGAGGGCATAACACATAAAACACATACACAGAGATTTCCCATGGATCCCAAAACCGGGACTACCAGCTTGATTTTTCATTATTTTCCTTTCAATGTTACAATACATATTTATACATGTCGAAGCATCCAATACCATGGACCGAAAACCGTCGCGTCCAAAAACACGTGCGAAAATCATGCAACAAAACCATAGGTGGGTACGCCTCAAACCCCCTATGACCCCCCGCCATCTAACCCCCAGTTAACTACTTGGACTAGTCATGGAAAGAATATAACACAACCCTACAGTCCATGAACTGTCATCAAAAACATTTCTGCAACACAGTTGATCTTAAATCTGCGATGTCTCCCTCAGCTAAACGCTGATTCGACCAATTTGTTTTTGAATTTGGGTATTTTTCATAAGGAATCCAGATCTGTTATTTGTTTTTGTAAATGTTGCACTAAAAATTTGAGATATGATCTGCAAACTCGCCGCCCAAAACCATTACTACAAAAACATGAAAAAAGAAAAATTCTTCCCGCTTGGCACAAGAAAATACTTTTTGGAGGATGTAGCACATGCCTGAAGTTTGTTGAATATTGCTGGAAAATTTGAAACTGAAATATGCATCAAACCCTCATTCCCATGGAATCATAACCTTCTCTAATACCACTGATCCAGATCTTGGGCGAGGCCCCCAAGATCTAAAAGATTGAATTGGGTTTTGGCAGAGAGGCCCCCAAGATCTGAAAAAATTGAAATGCCAAAAGAAAAATAGGAGAATGCCCAATAAAAAAAACCACAAAGAAATTTATATTAAAATGAAGAATAACTGTAAAAGCTACATTGTGGCAGAAAAACTGTCCTTTTACAAAATGTGACTTGTTATTTATAGTCTTTTTGAGTTACAATACCATGGGTCAATTCCATGGGTGAATGAATACCATGGGTGTTATGCTCTTAACCTGCAAAATGATACCCAAATACAGAATATGCGAAGAAAGGATACCCAGAACACAGAATAGCAATGATTTTATTATTCAGAGAGTAATGTTCACATGCCTCTTCGAGGGGGCTACCTCTAATAGACCAGAGCTCGATTACAAAATAAGGCACGATGCTCCTCGTAGGGAGTCTCTATCCTTTATATATGACTCATACATGCAATACCACGGACCAATACCATGGGTGTTATTAATACCATCTATCTAATACTACAACCCATTTGCAACTAACTGTGGCCCCGTCATTAATTGCGGATTAACCACTTACAATTATTAATATGCGCTTTATTGACTCTTGACTATAACATGATCCCATTACATAAATAAGGGGGTTAGGGTGGGACCCTAACATGCCCTCCCCCTTAAGACTAGCCTTGTCCTCAAGGCTGAAGCTGCGGAAACTATTGAAGAATAGTGGCTGGTTCCCAAGTTGCATCTTTCGGAGAGGTGTCTTTCCATTTGACGAGGACTTCCTTAATCATGCGGCCGTGCAGTTGCTTGTCTCGTGTGTCTAGGACCTGTTCGGGTTGAAGCCAGATGGACCCTTCTTCATCTAATTCAGGTAGACTGGTCTGAATTCTGCAATTGTTCCCAATCACTTTTTTGAGGCATGAGACATGGAAAAATGGATGGATTTTTGCAGTAGGTGGCAAGGCCAACTTGTAAGCCACTTCTCCAATGCGCTGAAGTACTTGATATGGTCCGTAGAATTTGGGAGATAGTTTCTGACACCCCTTCTCTTTGAGTGATGTTTGCTTATATGGTTGTAGCTGTAAAAAGACCTAATCCCCTTCTTGAAATTGGCGCTCTGAGCGATGCTAATCTACCTGTTGCTTCATGCGGTTCTGAGCTTGATGAAGATTCTCTCGAAGATGGCCGAGCATGGTTGCGTGGTGTTGTAGGAGTTGATCCACTGCTTGGACTTTTGAGCACCACTTGAGTTATGAAGTAGGTGAAGGCGGGAGTTGACCATATACTGCTTCATAGGGAGTCATTTTGGTGGTGGCATGATAGTTGGTGTTATACCACCATTCAGCGAGAGGTAACCACTGTACCCAAGGGTGTTTCTTTTCTGAAGTGAAACACCTAAGGTAGGTTTCTAGACATTTTTTAACGGCTTCAGTTTGACCATCTATTTGTGGATGATAGGAAGTACTGAGTTTTAGTTGAGTGCCTTGTATCCTGAAGAGTTCCTGCCAAAAATTACTGGTGAAGATCGGGTTGCGGTCGGACACAATAGAAGTGGGCATGCCATGCAATTTGAAGATCTAATCCATGAAAGATTGAGCGACTAAAGTTGGTGTAAACGGGTGTGGTAGGGTGCAGAAATGAGCATACTTCGATAGTTGGTCCACAACCACCATGATGACTGACTTGTTCCCTGACTTTGGAAGACCTGTAATGAAATCCATAGAAACCTCCGTCCAAATTGATGCCGGAATGCGCAATGGTTGTAATGTGACTCGTTTGTTGACGGTTTCCCCTTTGTGGCGTTGACAGACATCGCATTCTGCTACGAAAGTAAGGATGTCATTTTTCATGCCTATCCAAAAAAATGATCTTCTGGTGCGAGCATACGTCTTCTGAAAGCTTGAATGTCCTGCAATGGGAGAGGAGTGCAATTCTGCCAAAATGCGACTTTCGAGGGTGGATGTTGGTGATATTACGACTCTGTCCTTGTAGCGAAGAATATCATCCTGCCACGAGTAGCCCTTGGTGGAATTTGGATCTACCTGCAATTGAGAAATGAGTTGGGAGAGCCCGGGGTGTGAAAACCATTCCCTGCGAGCCTCTTCAATCGATTCTGGAATGGGGAGGGAAATTGCTAGCAGAGTACTTTCCTCCTCAAATTGGTGAGATAATGCATCTGCTACACTATTGTCTTTCCCTTTCTTGTAAATGATCTCATAGTCATACCCAGCATTTTGGTGAGCCATTTATTTTGTTGTGGGGAGGATAGGCGTTGCTCCAAAAAATATTTAAGACTGTGATGATCTGTGCGGATTTGAAAACGTTGCCCCAATAAGTAAGGTCACCAGGTCTCGATTGCATGTAAGATGGCCATCATTTCCTTCCCGTAGGTAGATTGGCCCAGATTCCTCCCACTTAGTTGTTGGCTTTTGAAGGCCAAAGGTCGCCCTTCCTGCATTAAGACTGCCCCAATACCTGTACCCGAAGCATCACATTCAATGACAAAAGATTTGGTGAAGTCAGGTAGTGCTAAGACTGGAATGGAACACATGGCATTTTTTAGAGCTGTAAAGGCCTGTTGTGCTTCCTCATTCCAGAAGAATGAATTTTTCTTTAGGAGTTGGGTGAGGGGCTTCACTATGCGACCATAGTTGCGGACAAATTTACGATAATAGCCTGTGAGACCCAAAAATCCTCTCAAGCTCTTCAAGGTCTTAGGTTGAGGCCATTCCTACATTGCCTGGATCTTTTTGGGGTCCACCTTGACACCTTCACGCCCCACAATGTGGCCCAAATATTCTACTTCTGCCATGCCAAACGAAGACTTGGACATCTTGACAAATAATTTATGCTTGCGGAGCAGTTGCAAGAGTAGATCTACATGTTGAAGATGTGCGGCCTAAGTGCAACTATAGACGAGGATGTCATCGAAGAAGACAAGGACAAATTTCCTGAGATATGGTTTGAGAGTTTGGTTCATAAGGCTCTGAAAAGTAGAGGGGGCATTACAAAGACCAAATGGCATGACCAGGAATTCATAATGGCCTTCATGAGTTCTGAAAGCAGTCTTGGGAATGTCTACTTACTTCATGCGAATTTGGTGGTAGCTTGAGCAAAGATCCAACTTAGTGAAGAATTGAGCCCCATTGAGTTCATCCAGCAAATCATCAACCACCGGGATGGGAAATTTATCTTTGACTGTCAACTTATTGAGGGCCCTGAAGTCGGGACACATCCGCCACTCCCTGTCTTTCTTGAGCACCATGACCACTGGGGATGAATAAGGACTAATGCTGGGACGAATGACACCTGCTTCCAAAAGTTCCTTGATTATTTTTTCTATTTCATTCTTTTGGGTGAACGGATATCTGTATGGGCGCACATTTGGGGGTTGGGCCCCTGGAACCAATGTGATGCTATGATCATGTTCGCCTCGCGAGGGTGGAAGCTCATGAGGCTTGTCAAAGACTGGCAGATGGTTATTTAAAATCTGTTGCATCTCAGGATGAATTGGCAGAGGCTTGGTTTCGACTGCCTGGATGGCATTAAATTGAGCTACAACTCCATGATTTCCCTTTTTTAACAATTTTTCCATCCTATGTGAGCTGATGATAGTGGGGGCTCCCTGTTATAGACATTTTTGTGCCTTACAGCATTAAGCATGAAATTTCCATAATCTAAGGGATCCAAAGTCCCTAAACATGTTGTTCCTACCCCTAGAGGAACAAGGCTGACAAACCACAGCAATTCACAGAAGTTCTCCACCAGAAACTGCTCAAAAACAAGTCAATTCAGGATCATTTCAGTGACTACACTAGCTGTTTGTGCTGAATGTCAAAGCCAACACTGGCTACCTGCGTTGAATGTCAAGGGGAACACTGGCTACCTGCGCTAAACGAGAATGGACATGTGGCAGATTCATTTCTCAAGGTGTCAAAACCCAGGAAGCTTCCAAAATGACACTTGCCTCAGGGAATTCGACTGGTGATGAGTAAGAGGTTCCAAATCTCCAAGTGGAAGCAAGAACCTCCAAGTGGACTCAAGAACTGATAGAGGGAGAGGACACTAGTCAGATCTCAAGCTGACTCATCCTCTCTCCAAACATCTATATATGGATCTCTCCTCCATGAGATCTAGAGGCTGGAATTTTGTTATTGCAAAGAATTGTTGTTGGTTTGAGATTGGAATCATTGGGTGCTTAATGCTTTGAAAGGGGTGAAGATAGGAATTCCATTTGCTGGGAAGGAGATGCTGGATTGGAGCCCTCTGGGTTGTATCTCTTCCTGAACCTTGTTATTCATCAATAAAGCTATCTTGGTTTCTCCTATATGCTGATGTATTTTTGATGTATGAATGCATTAGTATGTTTAGTTTATTTCTAATCCTAAACTAGTTATGAATGTGAATATCTGTCTTTGTGTAGTGTTCTTCTCTTGTCGCAAGTAGCTGTTCTCTTGTCGCAAGTAGCTGTTCTCTTGTGATCTTGCAGGAACCCGTTGAAGCTGGGCGAGCGAGAAGACAAGTAGCTGTGAACTCCCAAAGAGAAGAGAGACCGGATCGAGGGACAAACGGAAGACACCGGTAAGTCTATTGATCTCTCTTCTTTCACATTTCATAAAGGAAGAAACCAGAATAGCTGTCTCTGTTTGTTGCTAAGGCACTATCACACCTTAGGTGGATAGGATCGTCCTGCATAGGCATTTTTCCCCACAACAAATTGGCGACTCCGCTGGGGAGATTTGTTTAGTCATTTTATTTGTGTTTCTATCATTGTTTGTGTCATAGACTTGACAGCAACAATCGAACTGCATCTGCTTTTCCCGGATGCAAAGTAGACAGTTGCTGCTTTGATCCAATCACTGGACTTGTCTATGATCTGAACAATGGACTCACAAATGATTTGATGATCCTTGTGATAGATCTTAGTAGCCCCTCAAAGCATCCCTTTGATTACACCTTGCTTGTTGCTTTTATTTGGCCTAAAATAGTGAATTAAATAGCAATCTGTGACCCAGAACCTGTGGGAAACGAGAGTTTCTCCTTCAGCGCAGACCCAGTGAAGGGATTCTGCATTTCAACGCAGTTCCCGTGAAGGCTACCTGCGTTGAATGTCAAAACCCCTGTGTTGAGGTTGCGCTGAACCAGTTTGCCCTTGTGCAGCTGGGGTTCTCTGCTCTGTTTTGCCTTGTTTTGATCTCTGATTTTTGCATCCTGTAACCACCATAGGTACCAGTCTGATAACTCCTTTTCTCTGCTTAGATTCCGCCTCCTTTTGTACAAAAAGACTGTGAGTGTTTTTATGTGTTTGTGGCGTCATTTACAGTTTTCCTTTGCATGAGTGAAATAGTCATCCTGTAGCCCTTGATTCAGATCTATTGATTGTGATCTTAGAAGAGAGTTCATTGGCTGTTTGCAGTTGATTATACATTTACTCTTGCTTATTGGTTTGAGTTTGTCTCTTTTAAGTGTCAAAACAAGTATTCATTTCGAAAATCGTTAAGTGTTGTAATCTCTTCTACCTTCTCTGATTTCGAAAAAGTAAACTTGTTTGTAATTGTCATTTAAAAGCAAATTCAAAGTTGTACAAAAAGCTTTCTTTGTAGGCATCAATACTAAGAAAGCGGAAAACAAACACCTGCATTGTGCATTTGCATTTGATAGTTTTCATGATTGATTTAGGAAAAAGTGCATTAGAGTGTGCTGATTGCTCTTTGAGAAAAGATGGTGTCTTTCTTTTCCCTTAGTAGCTAGGATTTTCAAAGTTGAAAAGATATAAAGCTTGCTTATCATCTTTAGAATGCATTTAGGAATTGTATCATACATCTCGTGGTGAACCTTGAAAGGCAAACTTCTAAAAAGATCAACCTAAAATAAATTGAATGAACTTAACAACGCTTTGCAACATAACACACAACATACAGGTCTAGGCTAGAGACGTGTTCCGGCGTCGTTAAGCCTGGTGACTGTCGATCTCGTGGATGGTGGGTGATTCCTCCTGAGGGACGATAGCGCCAGTACGGATCGTGCTCCCACGTACCGTCGCGTATATATTGGGAGACCCCTATAGGCATAAAACCTTTATCCTTAGGAAGCCGTGTCGGCCGCCCTACTGATCGCAATGCACTGAACACAGCATTCAGGAAGATCGACCGCCCGTACCCTAAAAAGTATTCTGCGGTTTTGCGAAAAGTTTGGCACACCCTCTGCCTAGAACTCCAGAGCAGTTCCTTTTGGCCTTTTTCAGACTCTATAACAGAAAAAGTCCATCCGAGCATTTGTCACTTCGGGCTCGTTAAAACATCGAAGGAGACTAGAGTCATCTTTAGCTTTTTCTCGACTCTTTAAAACTGAAAAAGAAAGTTGTGTCTAAGCGTCGTTAAAAATTTATTTTAAACGGAACAATCACCCTTTAATTCCTGCGTTGATCTTTAGGTTGAAAAAATGGAGCACACCAACCGAGGAATTCCCTTTGGTGGAAATCCTAGTCCCTTCTCCTCTTGGGGAGATGTTGGTGCACCCCATATGGCCACATTGTCGCTTCGAGGACTGACAATTGGCCTGCCGGTCTGGCTCTTTTCAACCAATGTCGTTCAGAACACCACCATTCCTGAACAGTCGAGTCAACAATTAGACCAGACCAGAGTTGCCAACCAGCCTTCTACCTCATCTAACTCTTCCTCTCCTCCTTCCTCTTCGCTTGATGGAACTGGTAAAACAAAAAACCAAGTTCCTAAGGAGAAGAAGGAAAAGAAGAAGAAAGAGAAGAAGAAGAAGGAGCCAAAGGCGACTGGGGGCAAACAAGTGTCGTCTAACAAAAATCCACACACAGCACTGACCAGGCCTAAATCGCCATGTGTCATATGCAAGGGAGACCACTTCCACAGAGATTGTCCCTACATCCCTCGGATACTAAGGGACTGGTCTCCCCGTTTGCACAATTCCGTAGCGTCGACCTCTGATAGCCATGTTGACATCTCACTGTCGACTAGTGAAAGTGAAGTCCCAGGACGGAGAGGGAAAGCTAGATTTCCCTGCAAACTGTGTGAAGGTGATCACACCATCCACCATTGTCCCTTCTTAGACGAGGCCAAAAGAGTTCTGGAAGATCGCCCGATTTTACGAGCGCAACTTCCTCCTGGATATCAAAAACTCCTGCCAAGTCCTTCACTAGTCGAAAACCCGGCTGGCCCGCCCAGGTGGTCAGCCGAAGCACCTATCATTGAAGATGAACCGTCTGGATCCATGCCTGACGAAAGTCAAAAGGTTGAGACGGCAGTTGACCCGATTTTGCCTTCAGAGGCTCTATCTTTGAATGATACCATCACAGAGGAGAATAAAGACGACACCGTCCAAATTCTCTTCATCAACACTGACTCTGATGAACAAGGGGGCAATGCCCCCATTCCTTTATCGCAGGAAGGAAGTTCATCTGAGCGATATCCGGCCGTCTATTCGGTCCCACCACCGAGCAACCTGGTTGTGTCCTTCGACTGGAACCAACTAGGCAGACCCCAGTTGCCAGCAAGCATACCATTCAGAATTATCGTTCAAATATACAGAATGGTAATGGCTGGAACTATCATTGATGAGGGGGCATCTGTGAGTATCCTTTCCTCTATTGCTTGGAAAGTGCTTGGTTCGCCAGCGCTTTTGCCTAAAATGAGAAATCTATCGGGCTTTGATAAAGGAACCAGTCGACCTTTAGGGATCCTCCCCAATGTGCCCATAACATTGAAAGGGAAGACCGTTCAAATGAACGTGATGGTCGTTCAAGGACCCTTGGATTATAACCTACTCCTTGGACGAGACTTTATATATTGCATGGGAGCTATAGTCTCCTCACTCTTTAGAGTAATGTGTTTTCGGCATGAAGGAAGAATGGTCAAGCTCGTAGACCAACTTTCGTTTCCCGGATCACGCATCGCAAATAGTCATGTACCATCCCTAAATGGTCTTTTCACGCAAGAAGTGTCTCAACCCACGGTCCGTCCTCCTGATGAGCGCGAGTAATCCGGGAGGATATGACTGGAACCCCCCCTGCGTCCTGGTCTGCTTCGGCAGGAAAACTTTGGGTATAGGGTAGGTTTCCGCGGGAGAATATGACTAGTCCGTACCCTGTCCGTAGAGGAAGAGGAGTTGTTCTAGAATAAGATTCTTTTGTCAAATTTATGTGTTTGGCACTCGTTTTCACTCACCTTTGTCTATTTCGGTAGACATTGCTGAGGAAGTGTTTTTTTTGAAAGATTAACGAGACAATCTTTGGGTAACCTGAAAGAGGTAAGCCTCTCTCTTTAAAACAATTGTTTTGAAGGAAAAGAAGTAGAGGTAACCTTGAAATCGTGCTTTATATCTGGGGGCATGCAAACCTTTTGGAGTGCAAGCAAAGAGCGGTTATTTATCTGTTTTTTGGGTTAGCCGTTTCCTAACTTGCATAAAGAAAGGATGCGGGGCATAGCTTTGTGAGATGAAGCTCCGTAAAAAAATAGAATCTCATTGAGACACTCTTATCATATGACTGGGTAATCAAGCAGTTTTAGCACAAAGTTCATGCTCGTTAAAAAATAAACGCAAGATCCGAGCAGTTTTAGCACGTAGTTCATGCTCGTTAAAAAATAAACGTAAAATCGAGCAAATGTTTCCACCCGCATTTAAGCTCGTTAAAAAATGAACTATCCAGGTAAATAACCACTGTGAATGTAATATCATCAGCCATTAAAGCCTTGGTCGTGTTTTCACCGTCACCTCCACTTTTCCATTGGCCGATCGTTCACCTCCATATGATTGTTTACCCATTTTGAGGAATAGCTGCGAAGAGTGATTACACCTAGCCATCCTTGTGACACTGCCGTGATTGGAAAATTCCAACATGTACCTGGAATCAGCTGCTAATCCTGTTTATCACTCGTTCCTCAAAAGACGAGTCTTCTTTAAGCTCTTTTCAGCTGACTCGTAAAATATGAAAAGATTGCCAAGTCCTTGGCCTTCCAGCTCGTTAAAGGGACAGGAAGAGCTATCCCTCCTCTAGATTTTAATCTTTTTGGACCTGAGGGATTATTGCACAAAAAGATCGAGCGCTTGTTTTATTCGGCTCGTTAAAACTATCGAAAACTCATCCCTTCTGTATTGTTTTATACTTTTTCGGACTTAAGGGATTAGATGACGAAAAAGGAATTTTGGAGTTAACTTTATGTACCTTTTCAGACTCTCTAAAAATGAAAAGGACCGAGTTATCCTTGTCGTTAGACTCGTTAAAATCATTAAATAGCGACAAACTTGTCTTTAGACGAGAACGAGCTTCACTATCGCTAGGCTCGTTAAAACATGGCGATGGGCTTGCCCGAAGGGCAGGTTATAGAACAAGCATATGTTATCCTCCTCAAGCTTGACAAAAATAAAGAGGTACTGGTCAGCAATGACTGGGGAAAAATTGGGAGAAACTAAAGAAAACTTTGATGGTAGCAAGTCGCTCTTGAACATGACACTTTTCCTCCGTACCACAATCGGGTTGGGTTGTTTCATTCACCGGTCACATCCATGGTCTCGCCATACCATCCATATTTGGGGTAATGCTACCGATCCATCGTATCAGTGTCGCCATATGTTCAAGAGAAGTCGTTCAGAAAAAGTCAACCGTGTCCCATCCACTGCCATACATTATCCTTCATCCTTTCATGACCGCCACCCTGAATCATATGTCACAGATCGTTTTCACCTCCATTAAAATCATTAGCTCCGTTCCGTGTCACTGATGTGGGATTCATTAAGGCCCTCCTTTGACGGATCGCTTCTTGTCGACATCAGCTCATTATCCAAGAAGTTGATCTAGGAACAACCCCTTCAGTACATTCAAGCTTGCATGCCTCAATGGCAAGTTTCTCACTTCCAGCGACAGGAATACATCAATGACCTTCGTCCGAAAGATTTTGCGTGGTGTTCGACACCAAGTCCTTTATTTACACCACGTGAATTGTACTGCAGTACCTTGAGGTTCGTTATCATTATCGGTGATTCCTCTCGCGCTTGTTAACGGTTTACATCATTGACCGGTAATCAAGCGATGTCTTTCCATGTTCGACTTCAGAACATTTCTCACATGGATCGACTTGTACTTAGAGTGAAGATCGAACGAGTTTGAAGACCCCGGATCTAGTTTCATCCATCCGGGCTGCGATATATATTCAGGAAAGATAAAGACATTGACATGTACATCATTTCAGCAGATAATCATCCTACTCAAAGGATGATAATTTCATCAAAATTATCAGTCTACCATCAGACGATTGTCTGTTCTATGTACAGAAAAATGAATTTATAAAGCTGAGCATGGGAATGCCCGCCTCAGCTAGATCATGAAAGCAGTATGAAAAATAATGGATTGTATTGTATCTTATTACAGGTCTCCTCCCAGCATGGGATGAACTTCGGATCCCCCTGATAAAGCATTTCACCCAATAAACAGCCTCATACTTTAGGGGGCAACTGTTATAGACATTTTTGTGCCTTACAGCATTAAGCGTGAAATGTCCATAATCTAAGGGATCCAAAGTCCCTAAACATGTTGTTCCTACCCCTAGAGGAACAAGGCTAACAAACCACAGCAATTCACAGAAGTTCTCCACCAGAAACTGCTCAAAAACAAGTCAATTCAGGATCATTTCAGTGACTACACTAGCTGTTTGCGCTGAATGTCAAAGCCAACACTGGCTACCTGCGTTGAATGTCAAAGGGAACACTGGCTACCTGCGCTGAACGAGAATGGACATGTGGGAGATTCATTTCTCAAGGTGTCAAAACCCAGGAAGCTTCCAAAATGACACTTGCCTCAGGGAATTCGACTGGTGATGAGTAAGAGGTTCCAAATCTCCAAGTGGAAGCAAGAACCTCCAAGTGGACTCAAGAACTGATAGAGGGAGAGGACACTAGTCAGATCTCAAGCTGACTCATCCTCTGTCCAAACATCTATATATGGATCTCTCCTCCATGAGATCTAGAGGCTGGAATTTTGTTATTGCAAAGAATCGCTGTTGGTTTGAGATTGGAATCATTGGGTGCTTAATGCTTTGAAAGGGGTGAAGATAGGAATTCCATTTGCTGGGAAGGAGATGCTAGATTGGAGCCCTCTGGGTTGTATCTCTTCCTGAACCTTGTTATTCATCAATAAAGCTATCTTGGTTTCTCCTATATGCTGATGTATTTTTGATGTATGAATGCATTAGTATGTTTAGTTTATTTCTAATCCTAAACTAGTTATGAATGTGAATATCCGTCTTTGTGTAGTGTTCTTCTCTTGTCACAAGTAGTTGTTCTCTTGTCGCAAGTAGCTGTTCTCTTGTGATCTTGCAGGAACCCGTTGAAGCTGGGCGAGCGAGAAGACAAGTAGCTGTGAACTCCCAAAGAGAAGAGAGACCAGATCGAGGGACAAACGGAAGACACCGGTAAGTCTATTGATCTCTCTTCTTTCAAATTTCATAAAGGAAGAAACCAGAATAGCTGTCTTTGTTTGTTGCTAAGGCACTATCACACCTTAGGTGGATAGGATCGTCCTGCATAGGCATTTTTCCCCACAACACTCCCGTCTGGAGTCCACGGAGGGTATGTGTGTAGTTGTTCTGCTTAAAACTCATATATAACTCTTGGAAATCCATTGTGAATGGCCCAAGAGTGCGGAGCCATTCAGCGCCGAGGACAATGTCGCAACCCCCCATGTGTATGGCAAACATGTGGGTTTTCAACTGATATTCCCCCATTTGAAGTTTGACATTTTCACAGCGGCCTTCACATTTCATTGTGCCTCCATCCGCAATTTGAACTTGGAAGTTAGAAACTACTCATACAAAACAATGCACTGCTTCTGCAACTTTTTGATGGATGAAATTATGTGTACATCCACTATCAATCAAGACTACTACTGGGTGATGTTTAATAAAACCTCGGATTTTGAGAGTTTGAGTGGAAGAAATCCCTGCCAAAGCATGCAACGAAATAACTGGTTCGTCAGAGACATTGTCCTTTTGGTTGTCTTCTTCTAGCGGCTCATGTTCCTCAAGTGGTGGATCTTCCTCTGTTGAGCTGTAGTCAGTGGCATCAATTTGAAAAAATTTGGGCTCCTTGCATTTATGGCCTGGGGAGTATTTTTCATCACAGTAGTAACATAGGCCTTGATTTCTTCTTTCGGCCATTTTTGCAGGTGACACCTTTTGGACCTTAAGTGTTTGAGTCGTGTTGTGAGCCTGTGGGGGGCGACCTTTAGCTGAGAAATTTGGGCGACTGTATTGGGCTGCTAATGCACATTCCACGTTACGAGCTACCTTGCAAGCCTCCGTCCATGTGGCAGGGTGGTGCAGTAGAACTTGGGCTTTAATAGCTTCTTTAAGACCGCTGATAAAACATTCTGTGTAGAACACATCTGAGAGACCCCAAGTGCGGAAGGCTAAGGCTTCAAAAGCTGTAATATATTCATCCACTGTACCAGTCTGTCAGAGCTTAGTAAGACGACCCAAAAAAGATGATTCCTGGTCAAAGCGGTCTTGAAGAGCTTTGGTGAATTTGGTCCAAGTCCTAAAAGGTCCAGTGCAACGTTGATGCCATTCCCACCATTGCCACCTTTCATTGTCCAAGTACATCCTCCCAAACATAAGCTGAGTCGCATCATCGAAGATGTGATTCAGTTTGAAATACTGCTCCATTTGTGCTCTCCATGCCGATGGGTGAGAACCGTCAAATTTATGCATATCCAACTTGGGAGGTCGCTCACTGGGTGGTTGGTGGGTGTGCCAGACGTGAGGAGAGTGGCTAGACTCACCCTCATTGTGTTCATTGCCATTATACGCCTCCTCATGGGCTTGCTCCTTGCCCTTCGGGACTATTTTCTCGACCATGCTACATAGTTCGGTAAGCTGAATGTGGAGGTTTTGCATTGATTCTTCAAGTTTGTCCATCCTTTCATTGGCCATCGCTTGAGCTCTAGTTTCTACCATACACCAACCTGATTTTTTTTTTTTAAATTGGGACTGCCTAAAAAAATTTTTCACTAAGAAGTGAATGGTACCACTGTGCTCAGCTCTTCGTCCTGATTCTGATGGGCTAGATCACCAATAAGCGCCCCAACGGAGTTTTACTCCCTTATCAATACTGCAGTCGCCAAATCCTCAAAATGTTAATGCGGCCAAAAGTCCTGCGAAAATTATACCCTGATATAGGAACGACTCCAATTGAATGGTGGATCTGATAGCTCTGGGCAGCGAAACATACTACTTCTGCAGATCTGATGGATCTAATAGATCGGAATAGCTGATCTGCGAAATCGAGACTGCGGGACTGATGTTTGCTGCTGCTGCACCCCTTTGCACAAGCGGATCTGGAAGAGATGATGTGTGATCCCCCGATAGAAAAGGGAACTATGGTCTTGAGGAGTGTCAGGTGCTACAGATCGCAATATACATAAGGGTCTGGTAGTAGTACTCGGCCCAATGTTTCAGGGCTCTAACTAAGGAGGATCGATCGTACCCTTAGCCGTACAACCCGACTACCCTATCGTATGGGCGAGTAATCTCTCCGAGTGCTATTCTCGGTGTACTGTAGTCGCAAGACGGCCGACGGTTTCTCTATGGCGAGCTTTCAAGGGAGCCTAGGGGGCTTTCGATATACCCAGAGGGTACATGGAAGACAGTCTGTGCGCGGTTCTGTCTAATGCGCTACTACTCGAAGGGGTACCCACAGGGGTTACGAGGGAGTCCAACAAACGTGATCACCTCTTGTATTTCCTGCGTGCATGCCTCCCCAAATCCGCATGTTTATGCGCTCAATGACAGATCCCGTGGTTTAAAGATGCCGACACACGTCTCTAGCCAAAAAAATTTTTTGCTAAGAAATGGAGATCCCACCGGCCCTGGAAAGTGCTCTGATACCACTTGTTATGCTCTTAACCTGCAAAATGATACCCAAATATAGAATATTCGAAGAAAGGATACCCAGAACACAGAATAGCAATGATTTTATTATTCAGAGAGTAATGTTCACTTACCTCTTCGAGGGGGCTACCTGCAATAGAGCAGAGCTCGATTACAAAATAAGACACGATGCTCCTCGCAAGGAGTCTCTATCCTTTATATATGACTCATACATGCAATACCACGGGCCAATACCGTGGGTTTTATTAATACCATCTATCTAATACTACGAGCCATTTGCAACTAACTATGGTCCCGTCATTAATTGCGGATTAACCACTTACAATTATTAATATGGGCTTTATTGACTCTTGACTATGATGTGATCCCATTACATAAATAAGGGGGTTAGGGTGGGACCCTAACAATGGGTGGATGTCACAATACCACGGGTCAATTCCATGGGTGAATGAATACCATGGGTGGATGTCATAATACCACGAGTCAATTCCATGGGTGAATGAATACCATGGGTGGACGTCACAATACCATGGGTGAATGAATACCATGGGTGGATGTCACAATACCATGGGTGGATGTCACTTACAATATCATGCGTAAATTCCATGGGTGGATGAGTACCATTGGTTGACGCCATTTTCTATTCGGATCATCGAGCTCTCTCCCTGAGCTCTCCTAATTTCGAGATACTGAGTTCAACTGAGAGTCCTTTTGGTGAGTTTGGTGGCATCATGGTTGTAGTTAGCCCAACTAGAACTTAGAGCCTTTTATTCGACATAAAGCCTTCCACTGGTTAGGCATTAGGGTTGTTGCACTTAGCCCATGCAGAACTTATAGTCTTCCATTTGACTTAGAGCTTTCAACTAGTCCTAACCAGCTCAGGAATTGCACTTAGCCCAGCTAGAATTTACAGTTCTCTGTTCGACTTAGAGCCTTCCACTTGTCCTAACCAGCTTAGGAATTCACTCTTTCACTCTTTTGTGGCGTCCTGCCTCCAACCATTATCATCTTCAACTAATATCCATTTGTAAACTTCTTCCTCTCCAAAATAACCAACTAACCCTCCTCTCCTCTAATATTTTCCTTTAAATCTCTAAGTGGTAGGAGAATAACTGTCCTTCCCAACTGTCTAGAAATTGGGAAATCTTGTGGGTCTTCCTGTGAGTTTTCCTTTCCAGATTAAAACATTAATCATAAAAATAATAATAAATTTCTTTTAAGAGTGTATCAAAATTTCATTAGGTTCTTAACCAACCTAAAAAATTACCAAATTCATTGTCACATTAAGCTACATGATATTCTCACCTATCATTTTAGATGGTCTGCACACTTAACATTGTTTCCAATATATGCTACATTTGAGCCATTACCTTTGTTTTTAATCTTTTATTACTTACTATTTTAATAAATTTATTTTATAATTTAGTAATAATATAAAATATAAAATTATTATAATTTTTCTTTTTTATAATAAGATAAAAGGTGCAATAAAAAAAATTGGTTTCTTTTCCCAACTTTTATCTAGAAAATAGGCCATATAATTTTAAGCTAGATTGTCATTTCTAATTATTTAAACTATGTTTTTTTTAATGTATAAATAGATTCAGAATCATACAAATCTCAAGACATTCAATTTTGCAAATTAAACAACTTAAACTTATAATTGTTAAAAATATCTACTAGATTAAATTAACTCGAAAAAAATGCTTACAATTATTAAAAATATCTACTAGATTAAATTAATAGGAAAAAATACTAAGACAATTTTTCTATAGATTCATTAAATATCTTATCAGTTTTTTGACTCAGCCCTACAACTAAGTATCACTTTTTGGACACTTACAAAACTATGCCTATTTGGAATGCTTTGTGCATATATAATATATAATTTTTATTTTCTTAATAAAAAATATTTTTTTCTCCTTTCCAAATATCTATTTTATGCTTAATAAATATATATATATATATATATAAACATTTTCAAATTCATTTAATTTTGATAAAAATATAACATCCCAAGTATTATTGTTTTTTTGGGACACTTTGTCTTTCATTTAGTCTTTAACAAGTGACATTCCTACATAGATAATAATAATGTTGCCTAGCAATTACCGATTCACCATATGATTAAAAAAAAAATAATAATGTTTTTTGGGACACTTTGCCTTTCATTTAGGCTTTAACAAGTGACATTCGTAAATAGATAATAATATTGTCGAATCCGAATGCATGGCGATGGCTGTATCTATGAATAAACTTTTATCTTTTTTATTCCAACGGTCACACTATCGGTTCATTATATCTTTTTATCGCACAAACTTGCAAGAGTTTATTTATACTTGTTGTGGAATGAAAGTAACGGCTACTATTTAACCGGAGTTGGACGCGTTGAGAAGGGTAAGGTCGGTAATCTGTTTTAGGTCAAGAGTATGCACGGCCGATCGGTGCTCTACAAACCCACAACTCATTGCGTGATTGATTTGCGATAATTGTGTTATGCACTCCTAGCAACCCCATTTATTGGGCCCTCAGCACTCGACTTCTCCGCGAAAATCTATGAAAAATGAAAACCCTACGCTGCAGATTCCAATACGGAGTGAAAATCTTTTGAATTTCTTTCTCGGGTAACACTTGCGACAATGTCTTCCGTTTGATTTTTTGTTTTAATTTTTATTTGTAACACTTGCGACCATGTCTTCCGTTTGATTTTTTGTTTTAATTTTTATTTGTAACACTTGCGACTATGTCTTCCGTTTAATTTTTTGTTTTATTTTTTATTTGTAACACTTGTGACTAATGTCTTCCGTTTAATTTTTTGTTTTATTTTTTATTTGTAACACTTGTGACTACGTTTTCCGTTTGATTTTCTATTTTAATTTTAAAATTTGATAGAATTTGGTGTGACTTTTTACAACAAAAAGGAGTCGTCTACTCAGGTGGAAGAATTGTCTGGACGGGGTAAAAAAATTCAAAAATATCTTGTAGATGTAGGGTTTGAATCGTGTTTTAGTTGAAAATAATTAATATTATTTTGTATTAATGGAGAAATGGTTACATAGTTGTAACGTATTTCCTTAGTTTAGGATTTGTTCCTAGAGTTTAGGAGTGTGGTTGCAACTTCCTGATTTCCAGAGTTGTATTAAATAATGTAATCTTTTCACTGATGATAATAGAATGTACGAGAGTGATCTCTCTGTTTTGTGACTGTAGTCTCCACGTGCAGGCCACACCTGAGAGCTACATCTCCTTCTTTTCAATTCTGTTCACATTATATCTTGGTATCAGAGCTCAGATTGGGTGAGCCTGATCTTTTATCACCTTTGTGGCTGAAGTGCCTTTGTAGGTAGCTTGCCTGTGTGGTAGAATTGCCTGTGTGGCTTGAAGTGCCTCTGTGGCCGCGTGTACACAAGAGCTCTGTGTTCAATTGAGCAGGTGGACTGCAGAACACTTGGCTCGGACTCATAATTTTTTTTTCCTGAGTAGAAGGTAATTGGCGTGCTTTTCGCGCTGACAGTAGCGCCAGGAGGCAGAATTGGCGCGACTGTTAGGATATTAATCGCGCCAGAGCGCCAAAACACCTAATTGGCGCGGAATTTCACAGATTAATCGCGCCAACAAATTTTACTCTAAGCGATTTTTCCTTGGTGCGGTTTTTTAGCTCGGGAACGCACGGGGACGCGCCAATCTACCTTCAAGGGGATCTGCGAGAAGCCTCATCTTCGTTTGGCGATTTGCAAGGGGTGCAGATCGGCGAAATTGCAGATCTATTCAGGAGAGGCAGATCGGATCAATTTTGATGAGATCAATTCTTCGGTTGTATTGAAAACACCGAATTTGCTCATTCGAGTGGGATTGCCAGACACTGTAGATCGGTGGCAGAGGTGACAGATCGATCTGACAGGTATCGTTTTTTGTTGGTGGGTAGATTCATTTTGTAGATCTGATCAGAATGAGTAATACGATGGAATCTTACCTTCACGAGTCTGGTAAACTTGATGGATCTAACTTCACAAATTAGAAGTTTAAGATCTAGACCTTGTTTGAGGGTGCGAATGCTTGGTCCATAGTTACAGGTGATGAGCAGAAGCCAAATGCGGGGACACAGGAGCAAGACTGGGATAAACGTGAGGAAAAGGCAAAAGTTTTGCTGAAAATGTCTGTGAAGGACAACGTTATTGTGCACATCAGAGACTGTAAAACGTCCGCAGAGATCTCGACGACCATCAAAAATCTATATCAGACCTAGAACACAAGCCGAGTCTTGGCACTTAAAAGCAAGCTATTTTCGATGAGGATGAACGAAAATGAGGTTGCTGCTACATTTGTTGCGCGAATCAAAGATGTGAAAGACGGATTGGGGAACATCGGAGTGACAGTGTCTGACTCTGATCTTGTCGCAATCACACTGAACAAGATGTGAGATGAATTTCAAACGCTCATCACTGGATTGGCGGCAAGGGAGAAAGCGCCCACATTTGATGATCTGACAGGGATCTTGCAGTAAGAGGAGGAGCGGCGGCAGAACTTGAACCCCCAGAGTGATGATCTTGCGCTGATGGCGAAACGGCGATCATTCAGAGGAAAGCAGTCACAACAACAATCAAAGCAGAAAGGAGGAACATCACATAAGAATTCACATTCACATAAAGGTATGCTTGCAAATCATTCTGATAAGAAATGTTATTATTGTGGAAAGAAGGGTCATATACAGAGTGAATGTTATAAGAAGCAGGCTGATGATACAAAGAGGAACCAGGCAAATGCAAAGCACAGAGGATACTTTGTTGAAGAAGAAGATAAAGACTTCAGTCATGAATTTCGACTGTTCACAGTCGACTGTGCCCTTTCAGCATCTAATGAGTACGATATTTGGTATGTCGATTCCGGAGCATCCTCTCACATGACTAGTAAAAAGGAATTTTTTGATAGTCTTGAAGAAAGTATAAATGGATCAAAAATCTTCCTAGGAGATGATAGCGGATACGAGATTAAAGGTTATGGGGTGATTTCAGTCAAGTTACCAAATGGAAAAATTAGTCACCTTACAAATGTTTTATATGTATCTGGAATTAAGAAAAATCTGATATTTGTATCCATGATGGCTGATCAAGATATGCAAGTCGAGTTCTTTAAGACTCATTGTGTGATAAAGGATTGCAGGAATGAAATAGTTGCAACAGGCATGCGAGTTGGAAGCCTATACAGACTGGATGCAAAAAGTATACCAAAGCAAGCCCTGGTTGCAGGAGGATCGACAGCCGAACAACTTTGGCACCAGAGGTTTGGTCACTTGAATTTGCAGGACCTCATGTTACTGCAAAAGAAAGGTATGGTTGAGGGGCTCCCTATCTTTCGTAATATTCAGTTAAATTGTGATGGTTGTGCCTTAGGAAAAATGTATAGAGAACAGTTTCCTGTGCATGATAGGAGGAAGGAAACATATATTTTAGAATTAATGCACACTGATGTATGCGGACCTATGCAGGCAAGGTCGCTAGGAGGAGCATATTATTTTCTGTTATTTACTGATGACTGCACTAGATATTCATGGGTTTATTTTTTGAACAAGAAAAGTCAGACTTTCTAGTGCTTTATAGAATTTAAAACCTTGGTGGAAAAACAGTTTGGTAAGAGTATAAAAATTCTTCGATCTGATCAAGGGGGAGAACACAAGCTAAGGGAATTCATGAAATTTTGCAAATCTCACGGGATTGTTCAGCAGTATACAGTGCCACACACACCACAGCAGAATGGAGTTGCAGAGTGCAAAAATAGAACCTTGGTGGAGTGCGCAAGGAGCATGTTACAAGGTAAGGGTCTGTCTAATAGTTTTTGGGCAGAGGCTATTAATATTGTTGTATATTTGAAGAACAGAAGTCCTTCCAGGTATCTTGGCTTCAAAACCCCTTTTGAAGCTCTATATGGATTTAAACCAGTAGTAAACCATTTAAGAGTATTTGGATCAAAAGCATTTGCCCATATACCCAAAGCTGATAGGAAGAAATTAGACCCTAAAGTAGTTAGATGCATCTTTGTTGGTTATGACACAGAATTTAAAGCATATAAATTATTCAATCCTGAGTCTCGTAAGACATTTGCAAGCAGGGATGTAGTGTTTCATGAACAGGTACAGGAAGGGAAAGATGACGCTGGTGCTGATTGGCATGTTCCATTGTTGTTGGAGGAAAGCAACGAGGATGAAAGAGAGCAGGAGCAGAAAGAAGAGCAAAAAGAAGAACAACAAGAAGGTGATAATGCAAACCCAATTATAGTAGAAGAAAACAAATTTGAGGTAAGTCCCCTGCCAAGGAGATCAGGTAGGAAGACTCAATTTCCATTAAAATTGAGAGGCTATGCTTTATTGTCAAAAGTTTTGAACATTGTAGAGCCCACTAATTACAAAGAAGCTAGTCAATTTAAGGAGTGGAGGGCTACAATGAATGAAGAGATGGAATCAATTCTTAGAAATGATACTTGGGATTTAGTTGAGCTGCCTAAGAATAAAACACCCATAGGATGTAAATGGTTGTTTAAACCAAAAATGAATGCAGACGGAAGCATAGAGAAATTAAAAGCTAGGCTGGTTGCAAAAGGATATTCACAGCAGGAAGGTATAGATTTTGATGATACTTTTGCACCTGTAGCAAAGTTAAATACATTCAGAATGCTTATTTCTTTAGCTACTAAATGTAATTGGGAATTACACTAGCTTGATGTTAAATCTGCATTTTTAAATGGTGATTTAAAAGAGGAAATTTACTTAGTACATCCAGAAGGATTTGTAAAGCAGGGGCAAGAACATCTTGTTTGCAGATTGAAAAAGGCTTTATATGGTTTAAAGCAAGCACCCAGGTCTTGGTACGAAAAGGTTGATTCTTTCTTTTTAGAGCATGGCTTTCATAGAAGTTTAAATGACCCAAATTTGTATACCAAGTACAATAATCAGGGGCAGATTATTTTTGATTTCTTTGTATGTGGATGACATGATTATAACAGGGGATGCAAATGATTTAATTAGAGGAATCAAAAGGCTTATGGCACAAGTTTTTGAGATGAAAGATCTCGGAAGCCTTCATTACTGTCTGGGATTAGAAGTATGCAGAGATACTGGGCAAACTTTTCTTACCCAAGGGAAGTATGCCAGAAATCTGTTAGAAACGTTTAGTATGGATTAGTGTAGATCAGCAACGACACCTTTGCAGCAGAATCTGAAGTTAAGCAGTGACGATGGCACTAAAGAGGTTGATGCTACTATGTACAGACAGCTGGTTGGCAGCTTGATATATCTTACAACAACCAGACCTGACTTGGCATACTCTGTTAGTGTGTTGAGCCAATTCATGATGAAACCGCTTGAAAGTCACTGGGTAGCAGCAAAAAGCGTGTTGAGGTATCTTTGTGGTACTGTTAATTATGGTATTTTATACACTGACGCATCTAATGTTACTCTAGCAGGTTTTTCAGACTTAGACTGGGCAGGTAACTTGGATGATTGGAGGTCCATCACAGGTTACGCATTCAACATAGGATCCGAGGTAATAGCATGGAGCAGTGAGAAGCAAAGTATTGTAGCCTTGTCATCGTGTGAAGCTGAGTATCAAGCATTGTGTGCAGCGACGTGTGAAGCGATCTAGTTGAGAAGGCTTCTTAATGATGCAGGAAAAGAACAGAAGAATTCTACTTCCATCAAAAGCGACAACCAGAGCACCATTAAATTGGCACACAATCCAATGTTCGATAAAAACACAAAACATATAGACACTCAGCTCCATTTTATCAAAGAGAAAGTACAGTCAAAAGAAATTGCTATTGAATATTGTAAAACTTGTGACAATGTGGTTGATATTTTTACAAAGCCTCTTGCACGAGTGAAATTTGAATTGTTTAGAGGGATGTAAGGAGTTCAGGAGAACCCTTTCTCCATTAAGGGGGGGAGTTGAAAATAATTAATATTATTTTGTATTAAAGGAGAAATGGTTACATAGTTGTAACGTATCTCCTTAGTTTAGGATTTGTTCCTAGAGTTTAGGAGTGTGGTTGCAATTTCCTCATTTCCAGATTTGTATTTAATGATGTAATCTTTTCATTGATGATAATAGAGTGTACGAAAGTGATCTCTCTGTTTTGTGAGTGTAGTCTCCAAGTGCAGGCCACACCTGAGAGCTACATCTCCTTCTTTTCAATTATGTTCACATTTTATCTGTTTTTGATGGTGGAAATGGATTCAGCGCCATCAAAAACATCTAAGACACTTAAAATTTTGAAGTTTAACAGCTATCATTTGGAATTACAAAATCCTTGCTGGATTTTCCTTAACCCAAATTTCCATAACTTTTCGGGCAACTCCTCAGCCTAGTAAGACTAGGCATAACAAAAATACTTTAACCAATAAGCCTCACTCGTGCTATCTTTATAAAATATAGAAATTAGGTTTTGAAAATTTCCATAAATAAATACAAAATAATTTTAAACAATCTAATATTACAAAATAATTTTATAATCAAAATTTACTTTAACTTTTATGAATTGATGTTTAAGGTACCTAAAATTGCGATGGATTTTGTAAGCGGTATAATAAACTTCTTCCATAATAATTCATTTTTAATAATGTAATTATTATTTTAATATAATTATTAAAATAAATATTTTTATAAATTAATGGTTATTTTTTGATGTAAATTACTCTGGAATAAATCGTCCCTTTTAACCAATGGAAGCTTTGTTTAGTTTTCATATTTTAATCGAGCAAGTTAATGCTCTTTACCGTTTGAAGGCCCGACGTGTGGGAAGATTTTGGTCATAAATTATGTATATTGAACCTGCTTTTTTGGACTGGTTGACTCTCAATTGAGTGGTTCCTTGTAGCTGTGTTAGCCATTGAGGTACTAATAACTTTAAATAGAGGAACACCTTATAATATCATTTCCGTATACTACCTTATTATTGAATAAAATATGTGATTGTGAGAGGTGTAATCATCTTTTTCAAATTCAGCAAATCAATCATCTCAAATTCTGAGATAACATATCATGCACTACCATTATCTCCGTGTAAATATTATTTTTTAATTAGGGTGAATGAATTACTTAGTAAGACATTTTTTTTTTAATTATGGTGAATGAATTTTATGATTTAGCAATAATTTCGATTTTATTAGGGTAGGGAACTTGTTTCTTGAGTTTTATCATAATGGTTAAAGATATTAAGATTTAAATTTGAGTAGAAAGATAGCATCTTATTCTGCTAACCACTCAACACTCAAGAAAACTTCAAGTTCAAACTAATTTTTTTTTTTTTTAATTTAATATAATTTTTTTTTTTAATTTCACATTGAAAATGAGAAAAAAAAAACACCTCTCAATTGATTTTCAATATATCTCTATTTCTTTACTTCAATTTAAATGAGTTAAGCAAATAGTGAAATTGCTATATAAGCAAACATTTTTATACTTACTAGTCCCCCTTCCACTCACAAAAAATATATACACATATAGATTAATTTATTGTTTTTATTTTTTCTATATTTTATTTTATTGTAACTTTAATCCTGATTATTTTCATATATGTAGACATAATCCTTACTCTTTTTGTTATTTCCTTAACTATTTCATCTTAGCTTTCCATATTTGATCATAATATAAAATGTCAAATCCCATGAATCTTGTTGCTTTCCTCACCGCTTCACATTTCATTTTGTGTTTAACAAATAACCACGGAAAACAGGTTATATTGTGAAATGAAAATAACGGCTACTATTTAAGCGGGGTTCGATCGTTGACGCGTTGCCAATGGAAAGGTCTGGTGTTGTGGTGGTAGGTCAAGACTTAACATGGCCGACCGTCGCTCTCTAAACCGACAACCTGTTGGGCGATTGATTTGTGATAACTGTGTTATACATCCCCGGCAGTCCCATAGCTATGGGGGCCATGATAATTCTCGATATATTAGGTATCCGTATACTGGGGGCTACAGGTTACAACACTGGACTCAGTGAAATGCACGACAATGTCTTTATCCTTTCAACTCAATGGTCATAGCAGAGGATATCCATCGATTTTGTGCTTCTGTCAAATAAACTTGGAATCATTTATTTATATTTACTGTGATATGAAAATAACGGCTACTATTTAAGAGGAGTACAATGCATAACCTGATTATTTATAGGGTATTCATTAATATTTTATAAATAATTCATACCAATTTCTTTTAACAAGTTGAAAAATAAAATTATATGTTTAAATGAATAGATTTAGAAAAGAAATAGAAAATTTTGCAAGGTATAAAATAATTCATACCATTCCGGAAGAAGGGTCGAGGAAAAATATGTTGTACAGGTGGCAATAAGATAATAAAATTAATAAAAAGATATAAAGTTTTTATTAATATTTTATAAATAAAAATTTAATAAAAAATATAAAGTTTTTTGTTTTATAAATAGTTGGTGAAAGATTTTTTTATTTTAACTTAACCTGATAAATATATATATGTTGATTTTTTGAATTTTTTTAATTGAAGGCTTAAATTGATTCTCAAGAGAATATGCTCAACATATGCTTTGTTGCAATCCTTATAGAGGGTTTTATTACAGAGTTGTTAGGTTGTATTCACTTTTAATAAATAAAAAAAATTTATTCGTGACAAGTCATTAGTGGCCCACCAATTTCCCACATATTTGAGATTATTCCAATTCTAATAGCTTCGTCCATGATGGATTCATTTATATATCGGAAAATTTTACTTAGCAAAATGGTCCATTACCTTTAATAAATTTAAAAAATTAGATTCTTGCTACATGGCTTCCAAGCCATGAATTTCCTAAGAATTTGACATTATTCTAATTGTAATAAGTTTCTCCATGATAAATTATCTATTACTATTTATAACATTCATTTACATATAAGCCAATTTTATTTAGCATCTATATTCTTTTTTCTTAAATTAAAATTGACTTATGACTTTCTTATACATGATTAATCAAATAAATATATACATTAGTAAATAATTCTTTATGTTACAATAATAATATTTTTAATATAGTTATAATAATTTATAAAAAAAAATTGACCAAAAAATATTACCATTATATATAAAATAAAATAAAATAAAAATTAAAACAATAAAATTTAACAGTTCTAATTATAAAAACATAACGAAAGCGAAAAATAAATGTAATGACTAGATAAAATCTGAAATTTATAAGTCAAACTCTTTAAACAAACAGTTGTACCTATTAAATTGATTCATATTGAAGATATTCTTATTAATAAGTCACATACTTATAATAAGAATAACTGTATAATCTAATAACTATGTGTGGTGTATAATATTAAGACAATAAAATTTAACTTCGTAATGCTTCTCGTTATGAAAACATAACTAAAATGAAAGATAAATGCAATGATTAGAAAAAATCTGTCAGATATCTTTTAGATTTAATGAAAGATAAATCTGTCAGACTCTGATTCAGACGAGGGGTTGCCTGAGGACATGCAACATTTTTAGCTGCGGGGGATGTTAGGACTCCACTATGTACCATTTTTGCTATATATTTTGACATCACTTTACTCTTAAAACCATGAACCTCAATGTCTTTTTCATTCACTTTATCCCAAGGTATATAGAAACCTCTTCTTTATTATATGGTTAATCTGTCTTACATTTAATTCCACAATACTCTTATATTTTATCATTTATTGAAGTGCATTGTTGCTAACATAAGCCAAAGATCGCAGATATGTATATGCCTTGGTGGGAACGAGCGACCGTTGCTGAAACAGCTGACTCCATTGCTGAAACAGCTGACTCCATTGCTGAAACAGCTAACTCAGTTGCTGAAACAGCCGTCAAGCACGCAAATCCCGTTATGCGTAATTTGTGATTCTGGAAGAACTTTTTGTGCAATAGTAGCAACAGCCTGAAGATATGGTTACCTGGATCATCCTGAAGATAGCACTTATGTTGTCTCGGTTGTAACAGTATCTCTTTTTAAGAACAGAATAGCCCTGTTTTGGAAACAGAATCGAGATACTCGCTCTCATGTAAATTGTAAATGATGTCTCCTCTTTAAAAAGAGGAGACATCATCATTAGAGGGGGATTGAATTGTGAGTCACAGAACAGTATTGTGTGAGAACGGGAGCTAGTCTCCTTTTGTAATGTATCAGTTACTTTGACAGATGAATAAAAACTTCTTTTGAGCGTTCCAATTTAATTCTTTCTCCTGGGGAATCTTGTGAGAAGGAAAGGGCCCGCCTTCCTCACAAGATTCACCCCTTTGGTTCCTGTAGTTGTTTATTTCTTTATGTGTTTGCACTTTCCTTAATTCTGTTGCTGAAACACTAGTTACATGGTTTGCAATACTCTGTTTCTTAGCGCTACACGTATTGAATGCACGAGTGTATGATGTTGAGAGCATGTGCTGAAGATCCCTGTATAAAGGGATAGGGTCTTGCTCCCATTGATTGCTTTCCTTTGGCTGCAGTGTGATTAGAAACAAGAGGACATGTGCTGAAGGTTCCTGTTCCTGGGAATAGGGTCTTGATCTCTTGAAGTTACTTTTCTTACAGTGTGATTAGTGCCAGGCAGCAGGTGCTGAAGTTCCTCACCAGGGAATAGGGTCCTGTTCCTGCTATGGTTGAATGATTTCCTTTCTTGTAGATTGATTTTCCTTTACTGTAACAGAGAAATCGTTTCTGCTATAATTTGATTGACTTCAGCTTTAATTCAGTAGAGTATGAATTAGTAGATTAATGAAATTAACAGGTGTGTGTCTTTCTTTCACTACAACATTGATCCCGCTTTTGAAATTGAGCATATCCAGTGCGCCATTACCTTTGAAATAAAAAGACCTTCTCGGGTTGACAATTTATGTGGAGCTCGAATTGTGAAAACAATTAGAGCGACCAACATTTTGGCGCCGTTGCCGGGGAAGGTAATTATAGATTTCAAAAGCATTTATTTTTTCCTTTTAATGTGCAGATTGTATGAGAGGACGAGGAAACCAGAAGAAAAATAACCGCACAGGTGGCAAGGGCTGGGGAGGACGAAAAACGTTTATTGACGAGATTGTATCGAAGGCTGAATCATCACAAAGATTAAGTTCTCGGAAATCAAAATTTCAGTGTTCTCCTCAGTCAGATTACAGAACAGAGGAAGTTGTGGGTCCTGAAAATACAGAAGAACCAGCAGCCAGCGCTGAAGAGTCAGAGGGAAGTATTAGCAGATCAGTAGAACACATTGAGGAAATAGTAGAAAGCGTTGGACGACCGGTAGAAAACATTGAAGAACCAATAGAGGATTCTGACGATCGAGAAAGTGCAGTAGGAGGACCAACAATGGAAGATAACAATGATGCATTCCTCTTTGGAGGAGGACGTGCAGGTCCTGAAGAAGAAAGAAGGGATGAAAATTCCCTTTCTACCTTGGGATTTCCCATCAGTGATCTTCCTGCAGGAACAATGAAAAATATCCCATTGTCTGCCCTACCTAACTTTCATGGTTTATCCACTGAGGATCCTGACGAATTTCTTTTTGAATTTGATATTTTATGCAGAAGTTATGATTATGTTACTAATGCTTAGAAGTTGAAGCTGTTTCCAGCCACTTTAAAAGGAAATGCCTTAAGGTGGTTTATGAGCCTTGGAAGTCAGGTAGTCACAACATGGGAGCAAATGAAACAAAAATTTCTGCTTAAATATCAAGACTACTGCCGGACGAGAGAGAAGAAGGATGAACTATTCAATATGGCACAAAAAACGGATGAAAGTCTGGAGGATTACATAGAAAGGCTGCAATACAACATACAGAGATCCGATCACCCGGACATAAGTAAGGAAATTCGTAAAACAATATTACTTAGAGGTTTAAGGGATGATTGTTTAAATATGTTAAATATGCTTGCTAAGGGAGATATATCCAAAGAATCATATGATGAGATTTGTGAACTTGCTAAAAGGTGCTCTAGGGGAGCTGCAAGAAACAGAATAAGGGATTCCACCTATTCAAGGGTACAGAAATCAGCCAATGGAGGAGCAACAAGAGCAGAAATAGGTAATCTACTTGAAGAATTTAAAACCGAAATGTTAAGTTCTTTTGCTTCGCAGATTGACACTTTGCAGGTTAAGAAGAAGCAGGCCGAAGCAGAAGCAACTCTGGCTGTCTTCTGCCCGAAATGTAGAGACAAGCATCCACTAAGGGAATGCCCAAGAGATAAAGTACCAGTTTGCACCCTTTGTGAGAAAGATCATGAGACAGAACAATGTCCATCTCTACCAGGAATAAAAGCAGCGTTGCAGCCAACGGAAGAAGAAGCTGAGGCAGTTTACCTACTAACTCAAAGAAGACAATGGCAACCTAAAGGGCAAGGTACGAACTCTGGTATGCCATTTAGTCGTTGGAACAATTATTCAGCTTTTGGCCAAACAAGTTACCCCCCCTTCAACCAAATGCAATACCCACTTTTCAATCAAATGAATTTCCCACCCATGCAAATGCAAAACCCTCCCTTTGTTGACCCTTCAATGTGGACTCCTTGGCCTCCACAGCAACCACCTCCTTTCAATCCTTGGAACCCAAATTGGAATAGTCAATCACTCCCGTACCCAAATCAAATGCCTCAATTCCAACAATCACTCTCTTTGCCATCAAATGCTCCACCAAATAACCAAATGAGACCCCAACTACCTGCGCAACCAAATCCTAACCCCAATAATAAAGTTGTGCAAGTCATTGATATTCAGAATCAGTCTATATTTCCTACTATGCAATGTAATGATATTCATCTGAGATCTGGAAGAATAGTAGAACCTATTATTGATGACATAACTGATTCAGATAAGAATGAAACCGAGAAACAAAAAGAAGCTCAACCACCTCCTAACAAAAATGTTGAATTAACAGAACCACCATTCCCCGAGCGTTTGGTTTTAACCAAAACAGCTGAAACACCTGCTTTCAATTTTATGGGGGAATTGCAAAATTTGTATATTAAAATTCCACTTTTACAAGCATTAAGAGATGTACCAATTTATGCCAAAACATTAAGGGATATTTGTGTTAAGAAACCTGGTAGGAAAACCAAGGATCCCCTTACAGTACACGTGATGGGAGACTTGTCTGCATTAATGTCCGGAAAAGCCCCTCCTGTAAAATATGGTGATCCTGGCCATCCTACTGTCACAGTTCAGATTGGTAAAGCAGTGATTCCCCGAGTTCTGGTAGACTTAGGTGCAGCAATTAATATAATGACTCTGGAAACTTCACAATTGTTACAGCTGAATAACACAATCAGAGATACACCCACCATCTTAGAGTTAGCTGACCGTTCCACAATTACGCCAGAAGGGATTGTTGAAGACCTGCTCATTTCAGTTGAATCCTGGAAATATCCAGCTGATTTTGTTGTATTGCAAACTAAAACAAAGCTGGGGGGACATCCCTTGATTCTAGGAAGGCCATGGTTGGCCACAGCTGATGCATTTATTAGTTGCAGATCTGGTTCAATGACAATTTCTAATGGTTATGAAACAAAACAATTAACTCTTTATCCTCACGCTACGCCAGTAGTCAATAATGAAGATTCTATATGGATGGATTATGATGATAATGCTGTTCAACCGATTCTAACTATAGGACAAGCTTTAACTCTTAAAGACAATACAGAGGATGAAATAATCAATAATTTCATTTGTGAGCCTTCTTCTGTCATTGCTGAAACACACAACCAATTAACTGCAATTTTTGAAACTGATGCACAAGAGAAGATTGAACCTGAAGATTCATCTCAAACTTTAACCACGACCTCATCCAAAAGCATAACAGTCGAAATTGAACCCGGTAAGACATTAAACATAAATCCTGATCTAACAGATTCTGAAACACAGCAACTAATGAAGTTATTACACGAATATAAGGAGGCATTTGCCTGGGATTACACGGACATGAAAGGTATTTCTTCTGAATTATGTACTCACCGAATTTACATTAAAGAGGGATGCCGACCTGTTTGTCAACCCCAAAGACGAATGAATCCTAATTTACGAGAAATTGTTAAAGAAGAACTTCAAAAACTGCTTAACGCAGGATTTATATACCCCATATCTGACAGTGAATGGGTTTCCCCGTTAGTAATTGTTCCTAAGAAAAACGGGAAATGGAGGGTATGTGTCGACTATAGAGCTTTAAACAAAGCTACTCAAAAGGATCACTTTCCCTTACCTTTCATTGATCAGGTGTTGGACAGTCTTGCAGGGAAGAAATTCTTTTCTTTTCTAGATGGATTCAGTGGGTATAATCAGATAAAAATTGCACCCCAGGATCAAGACAAGACCACTTTCACCAGCCCCTGGGGAACTTTCGCCTATAGAGTTCTTCCATTTGGGTTGCGCAATGCACCAGCAACTTTTCAAAGAGCTGTTATAGGAATATTTTCCGATATGCTGAATGATTGTATGGAAATATTTATGGATGATTTTACCCCCTATGGTGTGTCTTTTGAAGAGGCATTACAAAACCTTGAGAAAGTACTTAAAAGATGTATTCAAGCTCACCTCTCCTTAAGTACCGAAAAATGCCATATGATGATGAGTGAGGGAATAGTGCTTGGACATTTCATTTCATCTCAAGGTATTCAGGTAGATCCATCTAAAATATTGGTCATTCAGAATCTTTCTGTTCCTAAAACTCAAACTGATGTGAGAAGTTTTCTAGGACATGCTGGTTATTACAGGAGATTTATTAAAGATTTCTCTAAAATAGCTTCTCCATTATTTGTATTGCTTATGAAAAATGTTGAATTCAAGTGGACTAATTCTTGTCAGAAAGCTTTTGAAGAACTGAAGCATCAGCTGTCTACTGCTCCTATTTTGAGGGGGCCTGACTGGAATCTTCCATTTCACATATCTTCTGATGCTTCAGACATTGCTATTGGAGCGGTTTTGGGACAAGAGGAAAATCATCTTCCTTATGCTATATACTTTATCAGTAAGAATATGACCTCTGCTGAGCTGAACTATACAGTTACCGAGAAAGAGTTCCTTGCAGTAATCTATGCCATTAATAAATTCCGACACTATATTACTGGTTATCCGACTTTTGTGCACACTGATCATTCAGCTATTAAATACTTAATGAACAAATCTGTCACAAATGCTAGAGTTACCAGATGGCTATTACTATTGCAGGAATTTGATATTACAATTGTAGATCGGCCTGGTAAAGAAAATGTGGTGGCTGATTTTCTTTCACGGTTAAAAACTGACAATGATATTCCAGTAGATGATAGTTTTCTTGATGAATACTTGTTTGCAGTTTCTGCTCATTCTCCATGGTATGCAGATATTGCTAATTACTTGGTTGCAGGAAAACTACCAGCACACCTGTCATATAGAGAAAAGAGAAGAATTGTTCAACAAAGTGCCAGGTATAGCTGGATAAGCGGGTGTCTCTTCTATACTGGGCTTGATCAGGAGATCCGAAGATGCATTAGAGAAGATGAAGTGTATGACATATTGAAAGCTTGTCATGATGGCCCTTGTGGAGGCCATTTTGCTGATAAAAGAACAACACATAAAATTATGAGGATGGGTTACTATTGGCCCTCATTATTTAAGGATGCAAAGAAGTATGTAAGGGCTTGTGACAGCTGCCAGAGAATGGGTCAACCCAATCATAGAGACCAAATGCCATTAAACCCCTAGGTAGTTTCTGAACCATTTGAAAGATGGGCCTTGGACTTCATAGGACCCATTAACCCTCCATCCAATCAAAGAACCTATATATTAGTCTGTACAGACTATATGACTAAGTGGGTGGAGGCCAAAGCACTTATTAGAGCCAATGAAGAGGCTGTTTTGGCCTTCTTGTTTGAAGACATTTTCACTAGATTTGGAATTCCCAGAGAGCTAGTTACTGATGGAGGACCTCCATTCAATTCTCATGGTTTTAAATCTACCCTTCACAAATATCATATTCAACATAGAATGACTACACCATACCACCCCCAGGCCAATGGGCAGGTGGAAAGCACAAACAAAGTTTTAGAGGCCATTCTAACTAAAACAGTGAAGGACAACCGAAAGGATTGGTCCCAAAGGCTCCCTGAGGCATTATGGGCTTACAGGACTACTTGGAGAAACACTACAGGTTTTTCTCCCTATGAATTGGTTTATGGTAAAAATGTTGTTTTTCCTGTGGAATTTGAAATTAAAACTTTAAGGACTGCTTTAGCTGTTAATCTTGATTTGAATGATGTGCAGACAGCTAGATTGCAGCAGCTTTTGGAGTTGGATGAAAAGAGATTAGATGCCATTCACCAAACAAACATGATTCAGCAACAAAGGATGAAGTGGCATGACAAAATCATCAAACACAAGCAGTTCCAAAAAGGTAATTGGGCCTTGTTGTATGACTCTCGGTTTGAAAATTTTCAGGGAAAGCTACGTACACGTTGGCTTGGACCATATGAAGTAGATGATGTCTTTCCAAACGGAACGGTAAGGCTTGTAACAATTGATGAGGCTAAAACACCTCTACTAGTCAATGGCCATAGGCTCCGTTTATATAAGCGCCCTGTTTCTAAAGAGGATTTCAAGACTGCTTGCATGACTGATATTCATTATCTTTTTCTAGGGGAGTCTTCTGCTCCTCACAGCACTTAATTTTCTGCACTATATTTTTAGTACTAGATTAGATTTAGCACTAATAATCCCTGTCAAGGATTGGCATATTACAATTGAATTTTGCAGATTCTGGAAAAGCAATAAGGAGGACAGATTCATCATGAGAAGATCTGAAGCTTTCAATCAAGAAGCTTCTTCCCATCATTTTACCTCTTTCCTAAAGCAATATCCCTCCATACCCACATTACTTCTATCATTCCCACCACTCCTGAAATATCCTCCTTCAGTCAGTATTTCCCACCCCTTACTGCTGAAATAATCCCTTATCATTCACGGACCTAAGTCAGTTATCCCATTTCTCTGATTTTTCCCGTTGCTGAAACACCTGTTTCAGCAACGTATCATTGACTTTTCCCGTTGCTGAAACACCTGTTTCAGCAACGTATCATTGATTTCTCCCGTTGCTGAAACACCTGTTTCAGCAACGTATCGTTCATTTTTCAGTAGCTCAAACACCAGTCTCACCAACTGGTTATCATCAAAACAGTATCCCTCTTTGCTCTCATATAAGCTTTCTGGTTCTTCACGATTATACTTCAGATCCTTTTGGTGAAAACTATTCAGCATGTACCAGATTGAATTACACTCTGTTCTAAAAATCAACAAATTCTTCCATGCATATTAGAGCTATTTTGAAGCAACCGACACTTCGAATTATTAAATTAAAGGTAAAATGTAAGGTATAAGGTTTTAATGTAATTCGGTTAAATCATATTAAAGAGAGGATTTCATTTCATAATGATTGCATATCTTTACATGTCCAATCATTATTACACCATACGTAGGGGGGGGGGGAATTCCGAAAATTGAGTAATTATTTCGCATGAACCAAGCAGCCGCCCGTTGTCATATCTATTTCTGCCGTCATTTAGACTATGCAGCCTCTGTTGCAACAACTAGTGCGATCAGGGTCTGAGCTTACTGTATTGGTGCCTCTGCGGAAAACTCAAAGCTATAGCCATGGGAGGGTCGGCCATTAGAAATGAGCCCGGCTCCATAAGTCTTCTTCAGTTGTTTCCTGAAGTTTATCAGATCTTCCAACAAGTGGGATGGACAGTATATTTTGAAAGGTTGGGGGAATTTAACCCGGAACAAGTATTAGAGTTTGCACAAAACCTTGAAGACAATTTCTCAGTGGTCCAAGGGGTTCGCATTTCAGTGACAGAGGATGACATAGTTCAAGTATCAGGGTTGCCAGCTGAGGGCACTCGCTGGTTTAGCAGGAAGCAGGTCGTTCTTAACGCACAGCAAGAATTTCTGCGCCCGGACGAGCAAGTGGAACCCAGAGGCTGCGGGGTTAGTCTGCACTCACTTCCTCAACCATGGCCATCAGTGGCAGAGTTCATCAAACACTACTTAACATGTGAGGGGCGTTATCAGGTAGTGTACAATCATGATTTTGTTTTGATGAATCACTTGAGGAATGGACGATTGATTAATATCCCCTATTATCTGCTTGGTTGTATTAAAAACATGTCTTATTATTGTAAACGAGCCAAATCTCCAATGTCATCCCTTACCCATCACCGTTTATGCCAGTTGCTAATACAGAGGGGTTTTGCTCAGCAAAATCCCCCTCTGCAAGCCCCACCTGAAATTCCCCAGCCGGCCGAAATTCCTCTGCAAGCACCCGAAATTCCCCAGCCGGCCGAAATCCCTCAACAAACCCCAGTACCCCAACCACCCGAAAATTCTCAGGATATTCCGGAAATTCCTCAGCAGGACCAAATGCCTCAACCATCTGAAAGTCCTCATGACATTCCAGAGATTCCTCATGAAGAACAATAGGAAGAAATTCCGCATTCTCCAGTTGGCCCAACCCCGAACTCGCCTCATCTAGCAGAGCCAACTGCCCCCACTATTCCAGTCCCTAGTGACGATTCTCTAACACCCCCTTCTTCACCCGTTAAGAAAAAGAAGAAAACCTCAGCAGTCGCAGGCTCCAGACCACGGACAAGGTCCACATCTCAAATTCTTACCCCTCCGGAAAACCCTGTCCCCAGAAAAAAGCCCTCCCTTTCAAAGAAAAGGAAGGGCAGCAATTTTGCTGCCTTCCTACCAAAAATAAAAAGGAAAACGACTGTTGAGACAAAATCCACCTCCATTTTCCCTGACTTTGCCACTATTCTATTAAAATCTTTATCCCCATTCCAAACTTCCCAACCCGGCTCGTCCGAAGGCACTGCCACACAAGAACCAGCGCCCCGGGATAATATGACATTGTTTATAGGTCAGGAAGTGACTGCTCCACAAGAACCAGTCACTAGCCCAGTGACTGAAACACAAGAACCAGTCACTAAGGCACAAGAACACACCAAGCAGGATGATAGTAGGAAATGCCCAGTGACTGAAACACAAGAACCAGTCACCAGCCCAGTGACTGAAACACAAGAACCAGCCATTGGAGCACAAGAATCCATTCCTAGCCCGGTAGATGAAACACAAGAACCACCCACTGTGGTGCAAGAACCAGCTACTACCGTGCATCAACAAAATATTCCAACAGAGCCAATCAGCACACAAGGTCCACATACTATGACATCTCTACTGGAGGAAAATGAGTTCTTGAAGTCTGAATTAGAAGCTTACAAAACTGAATTAACCATGGCTCGGGAGGCTTTTGAAAGAGAACTCAATCTCCATACATTAGCACATGTAGCCTCAATGCAAAATAGGGAGCCATGTATGGAATATATGTGCAAGGAGTGTGGCAGCATTTATCAGGATGCAGGATACAAAGTAGTTAAGATTCAGCTCCCTGAAGCATCTACGACAGGTGGAATAAAAGAGGAATGCCCTACTGCTCCACAAGAACCAGTAGGACCCTCTATAAAGCAAGAAGAATAAGTCAAACCACAGATATCCCATCCTTTGCAGGCGGATGCAGCCATCCCGACAGAAGAAACGATGCCACAACACATTCCTTCTGATGCAGCCATCCCAACAGAAGAAACAATGCCCCAACGCATTACCTCTGAGGCAGCCATCCAGACAGAGGAAACAGTGCCCCAACCCACTACTTCTGCCAAAAAGACACAGACTCTGCCATGGGACCCATTGGAACAAATGAACAGATGGAAGAAGCAATATGCTGAAGAACAAGATATAATATTACGACAGCATAAGTTGCAATGGCAGAACCATGCATATGCTAACTGGGATAGCTGGGAACAAATACTGCAAGAGCACAGGGAATATAAGAAGGAAGCCAGATAGTCTAAGGCACGGATAGCCTTGATGTTTTCATTAGTGCGGAAATTGATGGTTACACGTAAACCTTCTATAAATTACTCTCTCTTTCTTACTGAACGATTAGTTTATTTTCAATTAAAAGCAATAGCAAATGGCAGACCACATGAGTTAATGACTTCAGAGAAATTTGTTGAGACCTTTAAGGAGGCCCCTGAAAGTGACCAGCATCTGCTGTGCGAACTCTACCTTCATAATGAGGCCATTCCTGAAGATAGGAGAGTTAATCTCATTCCAATTGCAGGCGATATACAAATTAGGGCATTTGCTTCATTTTTGTCTAATCAGCTCACTTGGCAGACTGCGTTCACTGCAAGCAGTCATAATGAGGAGAATAAACTCCTATGGATTAGACCAGAGCCTGTAGGCCCGGCCATGTTTATAGCACAGTATTATGAATTCTTGCAGAAGCCAGGAATGAACGAGCACATACAGCAATTACAGGCTTCAATCCTTTTTAAGTGTCAAGAGCACATTAGAATGAAGGGTCCTGCTGCATTGAAGGCCAATGATATCTTTTGGCAGCAGTCATGTAAGGAAAGACAGGATTATCATCCTTTTAACCCGCTCAATCTTCAAGCTGCATTATCCAGGGTCCCTAAGTACATTGATTGCATTCAACATTGTGGAGCAAACTGGATTGGGTATCATTTCCGTTTTCCAATTTTATGGCTGCCTTCAGACAAATATCAATGTCATTATCAGTTGACTGACAGAGAGGAAGCCTCGGCATGGCAACAGTTGCAGACCAACAGCGGATTCCGAGCTCCTACAGATGCCACCTTCTCCAGCTACTGCTTGAGTAATTTGCATGCTCCGTCCCAGTACTCAGACTCTGATTCAGACGAGGGGTTGCCTGAGGACATGCAACATTTTTAGCTGGGGGGGATGTTAGGACTCCACTATGTACCATTTTTGCTATATATTTTGACATCACTTTACTCTTAAAACCATGAACCTCAATGTCTTTTTCATTCACTTTATCCCAAGGTATATAGAAACCTCTTCTTTATTATATGGTTAATCTGTCTTACATTTAATTCCACAATACTCTTATATTTTATCATTTATTGAAGTGCATTGTTGCTAACATAAGCCAAAGATCGCAGATATGTATATGCCTTGGTGGGAACGAGCGACCGTTGCTGAAACAGCTGACTCCGTTGCTGAAACAGCTGACTCCATTGCTGAAACAGCTAACTCAGTTGCTGAAACAGCCGTCAAGCATGCAAATCCCGTTATGCGTAATTTGCGATTCTGGAAGAACTTTTTGTGCAATAGTAGCAACAGCCTGAAGATACGGTTACCTGGATCATCCTGAAGATAGCACTTATGTTGTCTCGGTTGTAACAGTATCTCTTTTTAAGAACAGAATAGCCCTGTTTTGGAAACAGAATCGAGATACTCGCTCTCATGTAAATTGTAAATGATGTCTCCTCTTTAAAAAGAGGAGACATCATCATTAGAGGGGGATTGAATTGTGAGTCACAGAACAGTATTGTGTGAGAACAGGAGCTAGTCTCCTTTTGTAATGTATCAGTTACTTTGACAGATGAATAAAAACTTCTTTTGAGCGTTCCAATTTAATTCTTTCTCTTGGGGAATCTTGTGAGAAGGAAAGGGCCCGCCTTCCTCACAAGATTCACCCGTTTGGTTCCTGTAGTTGTTTATTTCTTTATGTGTTTGCACTTTCCTTAATTCTGTTGCTGAAACACTAGTTACATGGTTTGCAATACTCTGTTTCTTAGCGCTACACGTATTGAATGCACGAGTGTATGATGTTGAGAGCATGTGCTGAAGATCCCTGTATAAAGGGATAGGGTCTTGCTCCCATTGATTGCTTTCCTTTGCCTGCAGTGTGATTAGAAACAAGAGGACATGTGCTGAAGGTTCCTGTTCCTGGGAATAGGGTCTTGATCTCTTGAAGTTACTTTTCTTACAGTGTGATTAGTGCCAGGCAGCAGGTGCTGAAGTTCCTCACCAGGGAATAGGGTCCTGTTCCTGCTATGGTTGAATGATTTCTTTTCTTGTAGATTGATTTTCCTTTACTGTAACAGAGAAATCGTTTCTGCTATAATTTGATTGACTTCAGCTTTAATTCAGTAGAGTATGAATTAGTAGATTAATGAAATTAACAGGTGTGTGTCTTTCTTTCACTACAACATTGATCCCGCTTTTGAAATTGAGCATATCCAGTGCGCCATTACCTTTGAAATAAAAAGACCTTCTCGGGTTGACAGTTTATGTGGAGCTCGAATTGTGAAAACAATTAGAGCGACCAACATTCATCTATGAGATACTCTGTTTTAAAACATATTTTTGTTATTTTCTCCTACCACTTTCAATATCAATGTTGTCTAAAGATATGTCAACTATCTTTCTCATAGCCTCTGTCGCTACAGCTAGTATCCTAATGGTCGTTGATTAATTTTCACTTTGTGTTAATCCATGCCCAAGGATACGCTTTCTCTTCTTTACCTTCGTTTCTAAAACCCTAATGAACTCAAGATCTAGCCACTGCATTTAAGGAAACATTTAGTTGCTAAATACTTAGTGGTTAACTTGTCATAGAGAACCCTCTTTGGGTTGGAAGGGCCATATTTCAACCTCAAAGTGGTTTGAGGTTACCTCAGTGATTTCCCTATATAGTGAGGGTTATTTGTATGTCATAATAGTGAGGGTTATTTGTGTGTCATAACATCCTGGCGCCATTGACGGCGAGGGGAAAGATTCATGCAAATATCTTAGAAGAATGACAATGATCAATTTTGACTTCTAATGGTGAAAATAGGTAAAAAAAAAAAAAGCCATTGTGCACTCTTCACCTGGTGACTCCATTGTCAAATTCTAGAATTTAGAACTTTTAGGGTGACTCCAATGTCTTAAGAATCAGAGCTTGAACTGTAGATGTTGAATATCCTTTGTCTACTCAAGGTTTTGGGGAGTATTTTGATATGTTTTATGATGATTAAGTGGAAGATGCTTTCTCAAATTTTTTACCGAGATATTTAACATTATGCAAATGTTGTGAGAAGAAGAGCTATTTTTTAGAATCATTTGTAGAAATTTTTTAGAAGGATAATGAGTTCTTAGATGCTTAAATTCAATCCCAAAGTTTCCATTATGAAAATAAGTCTTTTGAAAACATTTTTCTGCCAAAACAAGAGAAGGAAGTTTTGTCTTTTAATGTCTAGATTGAAGAATGTTTTGTTTTTTAACATGATTTTGACAACTCACAGCTGGAACCGTATGTTGAAGAAGAGAGTACAAATGAGCAATCCATATATGATAATTTAATCGTAGAATACCTTGAGCATCAACCAAAAAAAATATGTTTTCTATGGTCCTATAGTTGTCTATATGGAAGGATTTGTCAGCCCAAATTTTCATTTATGTCTTCACTGTGAGAACCATAAGCATCATCAGTTTCCATTGCCTCTAGAGTCTACATGTTTCGGTTTTGATTTTTCTAAAGCACAATAAAAAAAAATGTTATTTGAGTAGCTACTTGACTCGTTGCATTGACATTTTAGTGTCACTTGATTCACAAAATTTCCATCATCTTGGAGTGGAATGGTGATTAAGCTCAACACTCTCAGCATCCCTTTCAGAAGTGTGTGTTTTCAGTTTTTGGTAGCGAGTTTTTCAGCATTCAGTTTGCAGTTGTGAGCTTCCGACAATGTACAGTAGCATTTTCAATTTGATTTTGGTTTCATTTGTAGGGTTAGTTGATTGCAAGTCAAGCTACATATTGCAGGATAGATGTTGGAAGAATCCCAATCGATTAGGCACTTGTTCTATGAGTTCTTTGTTGCCTCACATCAAGGACAACCTGCCTATTGGAGCTGACCATAAATTACGTTCAAATTCATGACTGTTATTGATTTTTGTAATTTCGTAGTGCTCCTAGTGGGCTAATCTCGTAGCACTCTTAGTCTTGTGATTTCGTAGCGCCAATGTGCTCCCATAACAAAAAAATTGGCATTTGGGAAAAAATGTACAACGCTGTTTTTAATGAATTCGATAGAAGCGCTATAAATTAAATTGCAGCGAAGGTATTTCATTTCAGGTGTTTTACACTACCAAGTCCATTGTTAGCAACAACCGACAGATTTCAAGGTTAAGAATAATGGGAGGGAAGAGATAAATGTAGATGTTCTATTGGAAGCAACAAAAACACATAGCTGAGATTTTTGAACAATCATTGCCAAATTATTTGTCAACGATTTTTCTTATCAATTGACACTTCAAAAATAATCATCAACACAACCGAATCAATGATTATCACATGGTTGTTATCTCAGTTAAAGCTTCAATGGTAATTGTCTTGGGTCGGATGTTAAAAAGTTTCTTAAAAACTCGGGCCGTGACAGTTAATTTGACAGCGCTAGTTTATTAATTTCAAAGGAAAGCACTCGCAAATTAACTACTAGCGTGACAGCGTATCTTTTCCTGTTTTAGACATTATCTTCAATTGGAAACATTATCTTCAATTGGAGTTCCCGAGCAAAGGGAGTTGAATTTTTTAAAACCAAAAGAGGTTTTGGGAGGGAACTAATTAATTAACAAAAAAAAATCCCCCTCCTTTATAACAACTGTCATGGTTTGAGATATTTTTATCTATCTTTGAGGCTTATTTTTCCATATTTTCAGAAATTATATTTCCTATAAAAATGTAAAGTCAACAACTAAAAGTCACATGATCAAATTTGACTTGAGGATCAAAAATTATCTCCTTGAATTATTTTTCTATTTTGATTTAGTATGTTATACATAGATGAAAAGGTTTGGGATCTATTGATTTTGGATATTGAACCAGTAGTTTATAACGATTATTATTTCTGTAATGTACATGGTTGGAAATTTCATAAAAAATTGCAATGTAGGTGTGTTCTATGTTTATTCTTGTTAATCATAAGTGACTAGTGATTAGAAAAATGTACTGTTTCAAAGTTTAGAATTCATGTGTTGATATGTCCTAGTTTGTTTCTTGGTGAATGTGTCTTTCCTTTATTATTTTCATTACAAGTTTTTCTTCTTTATGCTTCAATGAAGGTATTAAAGATGGAATTCATGTTTCATTTTCATTCTCTTTCTTTACCATTCAAGTATCAACCTTGTTATCTAAACCGAACGAAATTCATGTATGACATGTGTGGTTTTAAAATAGTGTTTTGTTATTTTCTTTTACCACTTTCAATAGCAATGTTGTCTAAAGATATATCAACTATCCTGCTCTTAGCTTTTGCCACTACAACCAGTATCGTAATAACCATTGATCAATTTGAATTTTATCCAAATCCATACACAAGGATAAGCTTTCTCTCCCTTACCATCTTTTCGAAAACCCTAATGAACTCAAGATCTAGTCATTACAGTTAATGACACAACTACTTGCTAACCATTTAGTGACTAAGCTATCAGAGAGAACCCTCTTTGGGTTACTGGCGATAACCTTCAGCGTGAAAATCTAGTTGTAAAAGATTTTCCTTTCACGACTAAAATAAATTGTGACGGATAACAATTAATAACAAAAATATTAATGCTACATATTTTGATATTATAATTAAAACACTATGTTATTAATATCTTAAAAAGCTAACATATTCACATGTGAATTATAAAATCAAAATAAATAGTATTTTTAATAATAACTTCCGTAAGAATGCACTTTCAAATAAAGTACTTTGCATTAAGATGATATTAACTTGTGACCACTAAATAGTGTTTAAAATAATAAAGAACTTTGCATTGAGATGTTATCACTTCGTTCTCATTACAATGTTAAAATTTAAATACTATTTTATCATTGTATTAGTGTTTAATGGAGTGACATATTAACCATTCCAATTATAAAATGAATTAACTATATTTTTATCAACAACAAAAGGTTGGTAAACCCGAGCCAAAAAAATAAAAAAATTCACATAAACATTATATTATCTTGTTTACATGACCACTAAGATTATATTATTTTGTTTTCATGACAACTAAATAGTCTTTACGGTAATACAGAACTTTACATTGAGATGGTAGTATTACTTGTTCTCGTGACAACTAAGACTAGGCTAACGAAATTATAACAATATTATAATATTTTTATAAAATAATCGTTTTATTTTTAATATAATAATGTTTTTTTGTCTAATGTATAATTGATTAAGATTAAATTATAATTATAATATTTTACATATATATTAATATTTTTATAATAATATTTAGATTTTGAATTATTATATTAATAAAAAAATATATAATATAAATACACATCAAATAAGTGTTAATGAATTCAATATTTTTAGTGATAAAAATCATGAAGATAAATACAACCATTGTGATCAACCCACTTGTAATAAAGAAAATAAGGATAACCTTCTTATCTACTTGCATCGTTCTGAATGAATTCAATATTTTTAATGATAAAAATCATCAGGATAAATAAAACCATTGTGATCAACCCACTTATAATAAAGAAAATAAGGATCATCTTCTTATCTACTTGCATCGCTCTGAAGGATGTGAAGGCGTTATTACGGTGGGATACATTGTTTTGTTACCTTCGATTGCAATGGTGATTTTGGCTCTCGTTCTCGATGTACTCATGGGATGGTTTTTCTGGCCACTTTAGTTTTATAGTTTCCTTATTTCTTTTTTCGAGTTTAGTCATTTTGTATGTATCTTTTTTATTTCTTTTTTAATGAAATATAAGGTTACCTCAAATTTGTTTGAACAAACTATAGGAAGTGTTTACAAGTTCCTAGCAAGTAGGGATAGCGAAAACTCTATTTTGTATATTCTTTCGTCACGTTAATAACACAACTATTTTTCTAGGAATGAAACACAAGACTCTGGGCTAGATTTTGTCTCCATTTCTAAACTGGTTATATTTTGGTGAGCCATAACTTGTTTGTAATAGATTTTTTTTCAGAGAGAAAATCCATATATGGCCGAAGGCCTCATGATTACAATATAGCCGAAGGCCTCATGATTACAATATGGCCGAAGCTAGAATGCAATACGGCCGAAGCCAGAATACAATAAGGCCGAAGCCAGGCAGAATACGGCCGAAGCCGGCAGATACGGCAAAGCCATCACATATCGCCGAAGGGGGGACCAAGGTTCGAACTCGGCTGGGGGAGCGAAAGCCATCCACCCCAGCGGTCATATCATGCACGCTGGGTGCAACTTGTTTGTAATAGATATCAATGTATTGAAATAGATATCAATATAAACTATTCCATTATAATAGAAATTTACTACAAAAATTTACAAACGAAAAAAGAAAATAAACATAAAAAATATTGTCTAGAACTGATGAAGAGGATGGTGCTAATGAATATGATTATGGAAACGGAGATGGTGATAAGTAAGAGAAGTAATGAATATAGTTTTCAGAATAATTTTTGAACGATATTATACATTTTTATACTCATTAATCATTTTATTAGTAATGTGTTTATAACTAATAATATATAATACCCTTTATTTTTATTTTTTTTAGTAAAATTGCAAAGTGAACCATTTTTCAGGTTCTCAAGTAATTTTGGATGGCCTTCACATAAAGTTATAAAATTATATACACATTTAAATATTAATAATTTTTTAAATGATATATTTATACTCAATATTATAATTTTACTTCATGGTATTACTATGATAGTTTGAATATATAAATGGAACCATATTTTGGAAATAGAAGCGTTTTCTAAGATAATATACACTTTTTTCTAATAATATCTTGCAAAATAATTATGTAAGTTATAATTTTACATATTAAAAATAAATGGATGATAATCTATGGGGTTGGTTTAATTATTGTTGTCAACATTGTCATGCATTTGGTTAGTTCATTGAAAGGACATGTTTGGTTCAAAAACCCTCATACATTTAGATAGTTCATTGGTAAGAAGTGTTTGGTTGAAATTTTCTTAAAAGAGGCATATTATTTTATGTCAAAATATTTTCTAGGAAATTCATTTAGAAGTATAGCAAAGAATCTCTTATATGTCTTTGTAAAAAATAACCACTCTTCACTTTGAAATTGGATGATTCAAACTAATTAAATTAACCTACCAAATTTGTCACAATCTTCATATGATTTTAACTTCGAAAATGTAATTCCTACTTGTCTTAGTTGTGATGCTTTATAAGTATAGGAGTTTATTCCTAAGGATTAGAAGTTTGTTGAGGTCTAGTGGGTTGAAAGATTCTCTTCAACAAGTTAGCTTCCTAGATTAGTCTGCGATTGAGATATTCACTCAACCAAGAGATACGTTCAAGGTAGATTAGCTATCTTGAGACATAGATTCATGCATTTATATTGCAGTATTATTTCAATGTGAATAATAATTTTTGAGTGAATTATGAAAGTTTAACTTGGTATCAAAGCCCGTATGGGTCTGGCCTACCCTCCCTTATAGGATTGTTGAGGGAAATAGAGAGTATGTGTTCTTGTGTAATATTCTTTGTAGAATATATTTTCTGCTAGGGTTTTTTATTTTTCCATCATCTTAATAAGAACTAGACCAGTCAATCATACATATGTGTGAGGAGCTAATTGTGTGCTTCTTTTCTCAAGGCTCTAGAAGAGTTTATTTGTATTGGTTCTCTTGACATTTGGAAAGTTGAAATAGGGAAGCAGCAAAGTCATTCCATAATCATTTTTGTTTTGGAGAGGTCACATAGTTTGACCTCAAGGGAAGCAAGGTGTGGTGTCCTCGCTCAAAAATTGTCTTGGTGAGGCATATTTAGTTAAAGAGTACTGAACACCAATCGAGTTAAACATCGTGGAAACTCATTGTTTGTTTTGTGTGGAGAAGAACATCATTTCAGTACGATTGTTTTAGTTCAAATATGGTGTTAGTGGTTACTTGTGCTGTTTTGGAGGGAAATATATATTGGAAAATTATTTTGTGTTTGCTATTGTGTATCAAATTTTGGGTAGATAAATCCTCTACAGAGGCAGAAGATCATGGGACTAGTAAGTGGTGTGACCCATAGTAGGTCATTGAGATTGTTTCTCATGTCACATTATTTAGTGGATTCTACTTGTTTTAGGTTTGTGACCATTTTGGCTATGTTTTTAATGGGAAGGATCGATCGACCCAACTATTTCTTAGCTCATTAAAGCATCTGAGATTTCATGCTAGAGAAAACATTATTTTCTAGATCACATAGTTGTAGACATTTCAAAGCATTGTCAAGCAATCCACAGTCACTATGGCCAACTTGACACTACTGGGGTGAGTGTGGATGCTATGGACACCGACAATGATATGCTGATACAAGGTCTGTCTCTACTCTCACCTTCCACTCAACAATACCATTGACAAGATCAAATAGATTTTGTAATTTGTGGTGGAACAGTTAAGGTTCAAATCTTCGCTACAAATCTATAATTAAGTCTAGTCAAAGTAAGTTGTTACAATGTATTAATTGATGTAAAAATGTATTGATATGTGTTTAAAATATTTTTTATATTTGATGTGACAATTAATCTGGCCAACTATTGTTAGTATTTTTAGCCTCTATTGGAATTGGCCATTCTAACAATAGACACATTTACTTGTAGGAATTATTGACTACGAGATATGATGAAAGCATGATAGTGAGGATGGCAGCAAAGGATAGTGGTTGGAGTTGCATCTATTATGTGTCACATACATGTATTAGTAAGCAAGTCTATGATGTTTTGTAGTGGTCCTTGAAAAATTTGTGATTGTATGTACCTAAGTCAATTGTGATGTAAGTGTACCCCTATAAAGTTTGTGGTTATCTTTAAACCACTTTGTAAGTGCAGGTTTGTGGTAAGCGAAAAACCACTTTGCTATGTAAGTTTGTGGTAAGCCAGAAACCATAAGTGTGAGGGGGAAGTGGATAAGGATTCCTGTAGCATGGTTTAGGGTTAGCCAAGAAAACCCTAGTTATGATTTAGGGTCAGTTGACAAAACCCTTAGCATGGTTTAGAGTAATCCAATAAAACCTAGTGCATGGTTATAAGTAATTTGAGAAAAACTAGGTTGATAATGATGGAGGGATATTTACAAGTACATGTACATGTATGCAGATATAGTGGTTGACTAAACCATGTACACAAAGGCCTTCCTAGTAGATTGTTAGTTGCAGTGGTTGGTAACCATGAATTCGAGTAGATGGTTGTTCCTTTATATGGACATCAACATATTATATTTTATCATATCTGTAAACACAAGAAACACAAGTAGACTTTTTTATTAAGATGGGGACAAGAAGTAATTAAGGGGGGACTTGGAAAATATAATTCCTACATGTCTTAATTGAGATTCTTTATACGTATAGGAGTTTGTTCCTAATGTTTAGAAGTTTATTGAGGTCTACTTGGTTGAGAGATTATCTCCAACTAGATAGTTTCTGAGATTCGTGCATGGTAGAGATATTCACTCAACCAAGAGATTTGATCTCTAAGATACATTAGCTATCTTGAGACATAGCTTCTTGTATTCATATTGTATTATTATTTTGATGTGAATAATAATTTTTGAGTGCCTTATCCAAATTAAACTTTTCATAACACATCGATATTTTATAAAACTTATTTATTTATTAATTTTTGTTCTCATAAATTTTGGTTATGATCACCTGCTCCTTTTGGCATTTACATTGATAAGTTAGAAGAGTGTTTGGAAGCTACAAAATATGATGGCCCCAAGCTTGCAGGTATAGTGATTACTCTTCTGTTTATGCTGAAGATATTTTTCTTCTAAACAAAAGGAATGATGATCTTGACAACCAAATTAAACTCCTCCATTATTATTGATGCAATATGGGTATGATTGTTAATACCAATAATGAGTGTTTTTATTGATGTTTCAATATCACGAGTTATACACCACCTTTTAATTTTGAAATGGGCAAGTAGACTTATGAGACGTTTGGTGCAATATGCATAGATGACAAGAATTTTATCTTATTTAGTGATCTATACTGAATTCATGATGGTTGGCTATTTCATTCAAAGGATCCCACTCTTTAACTTCCATTTTAGTGGCTCCTCAATTACCCGATAATATTTAAAAAGTATTACTCAGTCTAGCAGCTTGACTTAGATAATAAAAAAGCATTATTTCTATTTCCAATAGTTAATTATTGCCCTTACGGAAGGAAGGAAAGTTCAAGTGTTGTGAGTGAAGCTCAAACTCAAGTTCAAGTGCAATTTTAGTCACAATTCACTTAAATTCAAGTACTAGTTTCTTAGCTTAGAGAAAGCTTTTTTTTGGAAATAGAATATTTCCCTCTCATATGCTCAGTAGTGTTCCCTCTAAAGTGAATCTCTTTAAATATTTGTAAACAAGTTATCCTTAAAAAATTCACATACTCACTCAATTTCTTGTATTTAAAAAGGGGCTTAAATCTTAGTCATTTCTAAGTAGAGATAGATCTGGCTTTAGGATTTTGAGCAAGCACTTCCGATTTTGGAGATCAGAGACAACTAGAAGAAGGTTTTGTCTTTCAGTTATGGGAAGAGTTCAAATTTTAGTTCCAATGCCTACCAAATCATGTCCAGATACAGGCCAAGTGCTCCAAAGGCCACTAAAAATTGAAGTGAGGGAAAGTTTAATTAAATTGTTGTGAATTCTCAAGTGAAAATAATCCCTATAACTGGTGTGAAAAGTGTTTGAGTTCCCTCAATGGCCATCGAGGAGGGTTTAAAAAATTTCCTAGCATTGGAATTTGATTGATGTGTTGTGATGAGAGGAAGAGTATGTGTGCCTAGTCACCTTGTTTAGAAACTTTTGGAATCTGAGTGAACCCCAATGATATGCTTGATATCTTCAACATCAAGCATTTAATCCATTGGCAATCAAATTTCTTAAATGAATAAGAAATTATGTTCAAAGAACTAAACCCATGCCTTGTTGATCGAGCCATGGGATAGGACTTGTGTCATGTAAAGAAGTCCACAAAGGTAGCCATGACCACTAGATGTGATATAAAGAACAATATATTTGACATACATATCCAACTTAAAGAGCACGAGCAAGATTCCTAAATTCATTCAAGAAATATTTAAAAGTCTTTAGACGCTCTTGCTTGACTTGTTGTTCATTCTTAAAAAGGTCTACAACACTAGGTGAAAAAAAATATCCATAAATGTTTCATCAGTCACAGTAAATAGGTACAGCCCTAGTTCCACTACTAATTTGTTTTGACAAGGAGTTAGTAAACCTACATTCAGAGCCTGTGTCACACTTTGTTTTATGAGGGCTTCACGGATTCTCCCAAAATGTTGGGAAACTAAAGAACAAACTTCAGTGTATGCTGATGAAGAGTTGTTTTCCCCAAATAGAACATTCGAGTTAGAATTTTTAGGCTCCTTGTTTTGACATGCACGAGAATTTTAACCTACACGAGAATTAGATACCAATGGAATTTGCCTCATCCATCCTCCAAATTTAGCTCCAATGCACCCACTGGGAATTACATATTCATTTTTCTTTGTTGCACCGATCTCACTAATTGGTTGATCTAGCAAAGGTGTGTCAGGTACAATCATTTGAATTCATTTAAGTGTGATATATGTGGATATTGGCGGCCACCTCATTATTCCTCCTAGAACCCTACAATCAGTTTCATCTATTTCCTTGTTCATTTGAGAATTTACTATTTTTAGAATTTTTTCCGTTCGTGTGAACTTCTGGAGCAGTTTTTACCCCGTAAATGGAATTTTCTTGGGGTCCACGACAGGTCTGTCAACATAGACAAGGGCATACGATGAAACTTGTAGTACTCAGATAGACATTTCCAAAAAGGTATCGTATGTGCCAAACAAAGATAATATGACCAAGTTATGACCCCAAGAAGTTGGTTGCCCAACTAACCCCAATAGGGCCCACAAACTCTTGGTGTTAAATCTCCTGGGTTAAGGTTTTTTTTGTTTAGGGTTTTCCCATGATTTTCAATAATAAATAGGCCCTTGAGCCTCATTGTAACACAGTTCAGAGGCATATAGCCACCACATCTCTTCTCATAGATAATTTCCCTCGCCTGAGCTATCTTATTTCCATTATGTTTGTAAGCATAGTTCAGTATTTTCCTATTAATGAAATGAAGTGTTTTTCTACTACATCTCTATGTTTATGATTATATTTGTATGTTGTTTCATTCTTGGATTAGTGGTATCATAACGATTTTCTCTTTCTCCATTTTTCCTTGCATGTCCCGAATGAGGTCAGGGTATAAGGAGTTAGGGCTTGATCTTCTTGAACCATTACAAGATGAACATCACGAAACCCAATTATCTCCCATGGTGGAAGAAAGAAATATGAGGGTGCAAGAGAACCTTTCAAAATGTTGCTCGAGGAATCCCTCAAGCGACAGAGGGACATGATGATGGATAACTTTGCTCAAATCCTTCGACGACTACCCACAGGGGATGCATCTTCATCCAGTAGCCACTCTGGATGTGCCACTCCTTTTAAGGTACAAGTTAATTTTAATATTCCCATATTGGAAGGCCTGATAGATGCAGACACAATAGATAAATGGTTAAATCTATTGGAAGGATATTTTTCATCCCATGACTTTTCCAATTGGGAAAATATTACTTTTTCACTTCTCAAAGCCACTCCACATGTCAAGGACTGGTGGGAAACCTACTCCAAACAAAAGGACGAGAGCGAACCCTCATTGTTTTCAGCCCCACCCACTTGGAATTCTTTCTGAGATACCATCAAGGAATGATATTATCTTTGTCGGGAGCTATGAAGACAAATACATAAACTGGACAATGCTCCGGTAGGGAAGGGACCAAGATGCGCCAGAGTTCACAAATATTTTTCATACCCTTCACATGAAGCAAGGTATCAAGGATACTAAGCGGAGTTGTTGCTTAAGTACCGTGGATGTCTACACAAGTACATCCAGGATGAGATGGAGTTCCTGGACATTTCCTTGCTCGATACGACATATTAGTATGCTATCAAGATTGAGCAGATATTTAAAATGAAGAAGCGGGACTTTGGATTTGCATATCCAAAGTAAGAAAAAGCTGCCCCTAAACTAATGAATAAAGGACCAAGCCAAGGCGGGGCTACCAAGGATAGCTCGCCAAAGCCGTAAGAAAACAACAACACCACAAACGCAAAGAATGATAGGGGAAAATGGTGTGAATTCCATAAGAGCTCCACTCACAATACAAGTGTGTGTCTCACCATGCATTCACTCATGGTCGAGCTTAAGGCTTCCGAATCAGACACAGGTTCAGACTTTGAATTGGAACCCAATAAGGGAACTGACAAAGGGAAGCATATCATTGATGTGGAGCCCAGTGCCACCGTGGCCAACACCAAGATCCAGAAGATTGAGCTTGAAGATCCATAGGAGGTGGAACGCCTCTTCCAATCACAAATGTGGGTGAAGTGTTCTCTAATAAAGTTCATTGTCAGCAGCGAGAGTAAAAAGAACCTCATTTCAGTAGAGGTCGTGAAGTGGCTAGGCTTAAAGACTACAACACATCCTCAACCATACACCATCAGGTGGCTTCACCAAGAATGATATGTTTGCATCAGCCACTAGTCTTGCCTTCACTATAGTACCAAGCCCTTCAAGGATGAGGTATTGTGTGATGTTTCTCCTCTTGAAGTTTGTGACGTATTGTTAGGACAACCATACTTGTGGAAGCGACATGTTGTATGTGAGTTTAGACCATGCTCTGTGATTATTACTTTGGCTAATAAGTTGTACAGGATACCGAAGGTAGACCCACCTACCTCCATCTCTTTGATAACTACAAAGAAATGCAGTAAGATCATTTCTTAGACCAAGATTTTTTTGTTATGATTTGCCCCCATTGCAAGAAGAAGGTTGTCACCATGGCTTCCAAGGAGGGCTCCTCTGCACAACAAAAATAGGTTGTAGAGGAGTACAGAGATATTTTCACCTCACCCACATGGGTACCTCTTCACTTTCGGGTTAAGAACTCCTTCAATATGACCCTGGGTGCGTCGTTGCCCAATGGACTAATATATCGACACTTTGTTCTAGAGAATGATGATATCAAGAGTAAGCTTTAGGAACTATTTCTGAAAGGGCACATCAGGCCAAGTTCATCACCTTGTGGGAGCTCAATTGTATTGGTGCAAAAGAAGCATGGGACTTGGAGGCTTTGTATTGACTATAGGCTGCTGAAAAAGATCATTATCTAGGATAGGTAACAAATTCCATAGATTGATGAGCTTCTTGACCAGCTCAAAGTGGCCAAATATTTCAGAAATATTGACTTAAATTCAGGTTAGCACCAAGTGCCTATTGAACACTCCGATGTGTGGAAGACTACCTTCAAACCCAAGGAGGACCTTTTCGAATGGTTATTCATGTTGTTCGGATTGTCGAACGGCCCTACAACCTTCATGAGACTAATGGACAACATCTTGTGACCCTTTACCAATGCATTCATGGTGGTTTATTTAGATCACATCTTGATCTTCAACTAGAGTTGGGAAGAGCACCTCCATCATATTCAATAGGTACTTCAAACCCTGGGATAACACAAGATGTGTGCTAACTTGGAGAGATACACATTTGGCCTGAACCAGGTTCAATATCTGGGATACATCATTGATGAGAAGGGTGTACATGTGGACCCATCCAAGATACAATTCATTCAGGATTGCGCAGCCCCAACCACTCTAACAGAGCTCCGCAAATTTTTGGGTCTATCCAATTTCTATTGTAGGTTCATGTTGGGGTTCTCTCATATCACTTGGCCTTTATGTCAAGTCACCAAGGGTGCAGAGAAAGAAAAGTTTTCTTTGTCAGAAACATAACAAAATGTGTTCTCTGAGTTAAAGAATCACCTTTGTTCTGCACAAGTGCTCGTACTACTAGACCTGCAACAACTGTTTGAGATTGAGACAAATGCCTGTGACTATGCTATTGGTGTGGTTCTTACTTAGCATGGGAATCTAGTGGCTTATCACAGTGAGAGACTTTTAGACACAGTCCGAAAGTACCCCACATACGACAAAGAAATGTATTCCATTGAGTAGGTCTACCATCAATGGAGGCATTACATTCTAGGGAAGGAAACCATCATTCGTACAAACCACTGACCTCTACAGTTCATAGAGACACAAGGGAAGTTGTAGAACAATCGCCATTAGAAATGGTCCACCAATTTGCAACAGTTACATTTTAACATTAAGTATAAGAAGGGTAACGTCAATAACATCGTTGAATTCATCAGTCGATCACTAGTCATGGCTCTAATCACTATGCTTGATTCCTATGGGCATGATACATCGGGGTGGCCGCATCTTTACAAGAGCGATCTAAAATTTGATATCATATACCAGACACTCTTGGAAGGGAAGCAAGTTACAAATTTTCACCCTCAGGATGCACCGTTATTCTACCTTGGACACATCTGTGTTCCTTCAAGTGAGCTTGGAAAGATGATTTGGGAGGCACACTATAGTCAGGTCGTTAGACATTTTGTAGTAGAGAAAACAATTGTGGTATTGCAAAAGTATTTTTTTTGGCCCAAACTTCGTCAAGATGTTGGGAAGTACATTAGATCTTGCATCCCCTATGCCATTTCCAAACCAACCGTCAAGAAGAAAGGCCTATATAGTTCTCTACCTAGTCCTAACCGGCCTTTAGAATTTTTCTCCATGGATTACATGTCGGGCCTTCCTTCTACTAAGCGTGACAACAATTGTGTTTTTGTGGTCACCGATAGATTCTCTAAGATGGCCATCTTGGCACCCTGCAAGAAGATTATCAAAGTAAAGGGCACTTCTAAGCTCTTCTTTGAGCGAGTGTGGGTACACTTTGGGATCCCATAGTCCATTTCCTCAGATAGGGATAGAAGATTCCTAAGTGCATTTTGGTCAATTCTCTGGTCGATGCTAGATACAAAAGTTACTAAGTCTGCGACATTCCATCCCCAAACTGATGGCCAAATAGAGGTTGTCAAAATGATAATCGTACACATTCCGTGCATGTAGAACTTGAAGAATCCATGCATGTGGGATAAAACTATCCCCTATGTTAAACACAACTACAATAGTTCTGTCGAAAACTCAACAGGCCACAACCCCTTTCAAGTAGGGTTGGGATTTAAGCCATTATGCCCCATTGATGTGGCCATTCTATTTGAAGCCACTCACGTAGATTCAACTCACATTCAGTCTGAAGCTAAAAGGGCTAACGGATTCATTGAGAGCATTCAACACATCTGCCATAGGTCCATGATATATTGGACATAGTGAATGCTAAGTACAAGTAGTGGCATGATCAGCATCGAGTGTCACACAAGTTCCAAGTGGGCGACAAAGTTTGGCTACATTTGCAGAAGGCGCACCTTACTGGACCCCACTGTAAGCTTCACCCACTCTAATATGGGCCATACACCATCACCAGGGCCATCAGTGACAATGCCTTCGAGGTCAGCATCCCACCATTCCTTGGTCTACACCTAGTGTTCAATGTAGATCACATTTAGTCATGCTTTCCACCATTTTCGTACACATCTCACATTGCAAAACAACTCACACCAACATAGCTCAACCTGCACTACATGGAACAGGCCAAAATTGATCATATCATGGACACACAGATCAAGAAAACTTGCCAATAGAGGATACTACTATATCAAGTTGTCAAAGCAGGCCAACTCCTTCACTATGGAAACTGGTTCACCAGGGACTTGGGTCAACAGAAATTTCCTCACGCCATGGATGCTCTTCACATAATGGGGTTCCTTGCTTCCTAATGGGGAAGGAATGATTTAGGTGGATGTTGGTGGGCACCCACCTATTCCCCCTAGACCCCCCAATCAGTTTCATTTGTTTCATTGTTCATTTCAACATTTACTATTTTTAGCAGTTTTTCAGGTTGTGAACTTATGGAGTAGTTTTAACCATCTAAACAATGTTTTTTCTGGGTCTATGGTAGGCCTGTGGCAATAGCTAGTGGCCTATGACAAATCATATAGTCCTTGACTAGAGCTTTCCAACAAGGTATCGTACGCGCCAAACAGAGATAATATGGCTAAGTTACGACCCCAAGAAATTAGCTACCCAACTAACCTTAACGGGGCCCACAAGCTCTTAGGGTTAGTGTTTTGGTTGTTTACAGTTTTTTCATGTTTCCAATAATAAATAGGCCCTTGAGCCTAATTTTAACATAGTTTAGAGGCATGTAGCCACCACATCCCTTCTCAGAGATAAGTTACCATCACCTGAGCTATCTTATTTTCATTATGTTTGTAAGCATAGTTCAATATTTTTGTATTAATGAAATTAAGTGTTTTTCTACTACATCTCTATGTTTATGATCATATTTGTATGTTGTTACATTTATATTTTATTTTGGATCAAAGTGGATCTCTTGAATCATACCCTATGTTTGGTGTTTCTTGCGGGAGCCCTCGTAGAGAAACATTCTCATGTTCCTCATCCAATCCCTCTTCTTGGGGACATCCTAGATATTCATAAAGGTCCTTAAACATTGGAGCAGATGAACAATTGAAACGATATACTATGGTTGATGGTCCAAATCAAAAAATCCATTTCCCATGTTGTCTTCTGACCTATAAACCTCAGAATAAGTACTTTTCAGTGAGTCCAAATGATGTCTCACAAGCTCTTTGTATTTCCTTATCAAATTTTGGATGAACTAGTTATAGGCTCACCTCAGAGAAGCATGAAAAGAAAAATAGCCTTGACGAGCGTTAGTATTGCAGCAAGGATGCTGCAACTCTTGGGCTACCAACTTTACTTATCAACCCAAGGTTCGTACAAACTGTTAGGCCAGGCAGTAACTCTCCAAAGGCAGAAAAACTGATTCGTCTAATTATTCCATAGGTAGGTTGTTGTTATATACATTAGTAGTGATTGTTCAGTTCATCTCCCGATGACTATTCACATTCCTGATTTATTTATTTACAAATTCTCCCACTCATGAAGATTAGGTGTCAACATTCCCCCCCTTAATCTGAAGGGATGTTGGTGAGTCCAAGCATCATTCTGAATCATTCAAGCTTTTCCTTTCCAAGTGCTTTGGTGAAGATGTCTGCAATTTGCTCATTTGTGGAACAATGACGGAGAAGGATTGTTTTGGCCTCAACATGATGCCGAATCAGATGATATTTAGTATTGATATGATTTGTTTGATCATGGAACTTTGGATTCTTGGCCAACTTTATTGCAGAGGTGTTATCAATCATGAGTGGAGTTGATTGTGCTTGTTTTACCTGCAAATCTTCAAGAATTTTCCTGAGCCACACAATTTCTTTCGTTGCTTCAGCTGCTGCCACGTATTATGCTTCTGTTGTGGAATCTGCTGGAACTGATTGTTTTCGTGATCTCCAGGAGACAGCTCCTGATCCAAGACTCATAGCATATCCTGAAGTAGATACCCCAGTTTCTTTGTCTCCATCAAAGTCTGAATCAGAGTATCCAATCAAGCTGAAGTCGTCCACCTGTGTATACTTGATTACAAGGTCTTGAGTTCCCTTCAAGTACCTTAGAACTCTTTTTGCAGCAGACCAATGTCCCTCACAAGGCTTTTGCATGAACCTGGAGAGGATTCCAACAGTAAATGAAATGTCTGGTCTGGTAGTAGTGGGGTAGATGAGACTTCCTACAAGCTGTCTATACTTTGTTGCATCCTAAAATTCCTTTCCTTCAATAGATGTGAGCTTTAAGTTTTGTTCCATTGGAGTAGAAAGAGGATTGCACTCTGTCATGCCAAATCTGTTTAACAAATCTCCAATGTATTTCTTTTGAGAAAGAAATATGGATTTTGGATGTTGGGTTACTTCAATGCCAAGATAGTAATGAACATAGCCCAAATCAGTCTTTTCAAAACTTTTCCCCAATTCCTTCTTTATGGATGCAATGTAGCTTTCATTATTCCCTGTCATTAAAAGATCATCTACATATACCACAAGATACACAAATGTTTTGCCAACTTTCTTGACAAATAAAGTTGCATCATCAAGATCAAAATGATTGAAGTTGAGTTTCAGAAGATGCTCAGTTAGTTTTTCATACCAGGCTTGTGGTGCTTGTTTGAGGCCATACAAGGACTTCACAAGTTTGCATACTTTATGTTCATGTCCTTTCACAGCAAATCCTTTAGGCTGGGACATAAAAACATTCTCTTTTAGATCTCCATTCAAGAATGCAGTTTTTACATCCATTTGATGGACTTTCCAACCGTTCTGAGCTGCTAGTGCAAAGAGTGTCCCGATGGTGGCCCATTTTGTTGTGGGGGCAAAAGTTTCCTCATAATCGACCCCTTCCTTCTGTGCAAAACCTTTTTCCACAAGCCTAGCTTTGTGCTTGTCAAGTGAGCCATCAGCTTTGTACTTGTTCTTGTAGACGCACTTGCAGCCAATTGGTTTGGTTCCAAATGGAGGATCAACCAGCTTCCAAGTGCCATTCTTTATGAGGGCATCATACTCCTTTTGCATCGCTTCTTTCCATTCATCATGAGAAGCAGCTTCTTTGAAGGAAGTTGGTTCAAAATCTGTAGACAAGTTCAATTCACAATCATAAGTAACATCCATATCAACAGGTGAATTAGAGTCATCCACATCACCTCCATTTTGTCGGTTTGAATTTCTGGTTCCTGATTTTCCAATTTCATCAGGATGAACACTTTCAAGTGTCTTTGTCAGCCACTTTGGGGGACCTTTCTGAGATGGTCCAGGCTTCTCTGTTGATTGAGTTGGGACTGAATCAAGATTGAGTCTCCCAATTCTATCAATTACATCACTTAAAGCATCATCCGTTGTTGGAGTTTCATGCAGAGGAGATTGTTCTTCAGAAGAAGATTCCACATGTTGTTCTAGTATAGGAATCCCCCCTTCAAGATGTGGAATCTGATTATCAAACTCTTGAAATGATTTCGTTTTTGCGAATCTATCCAAGCGATCAAGTTGCCGCTCAAGAACATTGTGAGATTTGGATGATTTAAGAAAAATTACATCTCTAGATACAACAAACCTTTTATTTACTTCATCATAGAGACGGTATGCTTTGGAGGTGTTTGAATACCCCAGGAAGATACACTTACGACTTCTAGCACCAAGTTTGTTTCTATGTACCTTTGGTATCAAAGCATAACAGGTGGAACCAAAGATCTGGAGATGTTTTACCGAAGGAACATGTCCATACCACAATTCATAAGGAGTCGTGTTTCTTATAGCATTAGATGGACATCTATTCTTTATATATGCATCACATAGAACAACATCAACCCAAAACATTATCTTTACATTTTTGAAGAAAAGCATGGATCGTACCATATTCAAGATTGTTCTATTCATTCTTTCAGCTACACCATTCCGTTGGGGATTATAAGGCACAATTGTTTGATGTTTGATCCCATGTTGGAAAAGATAGTTTTCAAATTCATTTGATGTATATTCTTTTCCATTATCAGTGCGAATAGACCCAATATGAGATTGTGCATCATTTTCAATCCATTTATGAAAATTCTTGAATGTTTGAAAGGCATCAGATTTGTTCTTTAATAAATAAAGCCAAGACATTCTGGTGTAATCATCAATAAATGTCATGATATATTTATTTCCATTTGCAGAAGGAACAGGCATTGGACCACATAAATCTGAATGAATGAGTTCAAGCTTCCTATGTTCTCTTGAATGTGAATCATGAAAAGACTGTTTGCTATGCTTTCCTAGAATGCAAGCATCACATTGCTTATGTTTCCTAGGAATTGTAGGCAAACCAGCAACACCATTTTTCTTCAATAAGCGGAGACTGTCATAGTTTAAATGTCCAAATCTAGCATGCCATAATAAACTTGATGGAAGTGTACCTTCTTCATGATGAGAGATATATGAGAAATGTTGTGCATGAGCAGAGGTTCCTTGCAGTTTGAGAAGCCTTTCTTCTTCTATTCCCCTCATGACAAGTGAGCGGTCAGATGCTTTTCTTACCTCAAGCTTTCCATCAAACATATGAATGGAGTGACCTTGCTGGCAGATGTGGACCAAGGACAACAAGTTTCTCTTGAGTTGTGGGAGATATAGAACATGATCTAGAAGAAAGTCTGGAAGACCAGGCAGTTTAAGCCTAATTGTGCCAGGCCCTGATGGCTTGTTTTTTGACTGATCTGCAAAGTATACTGCTCCATCAATATTGTTAGTGAAATCTACAAAAAAATCTTTTCTATGAGTTATATGATAGGTTTCTCCTGAATCAAGCAACCAATCATTTTTCGAAGAAGCAAGTGAAGCATTAAACAAATCTTCATTTACTCCAATGTTACATTGTGCCTCAATATAGTGAGCGGATTCAGGTGCTTTACCTTTGTCTGTGTCATCAGTTTTACCTTTCTGCTGGTTTCTTTTCTGCTCAATTTTGTCCCATGGTAGCTTGCATGTAGAAGCATCATGTGATCCATTTCATTTGCAGCGAATGCAATGCAGATCTACCTTTTCTCCTTGAGAATGTCTGCCCCCCCTGCCTCTGAAGTATCTTCCTCTTCCTCTTCGTCCACCTCTTCCTCTTGTAGAATCTTGAGCAGGATGCTTTTCTTTATGAGCAAGGCACACAGTCTCTTCAGAAGATTCAGGGGTTGTCTTCTTTCCAAAGGCTTTCTCTCTTTCAGCAAAGTTTTTCACAAGAGAGTCAAAGGTTATATCTTTAAGATTTTCATTTGCTTGTAAAGACTCAATATAATTGGAGTAGGTAGGATAAAGTGCCTTGAGAAAAGCAATAAGAGGGATATCCAGCTCAACCTTAGTGGATTTGATATCATGCATTATAGACTTTACTTCAGATGCAAGAGCAATAGGATCATTATTTTTCAGTTCAAGAGTGAAGAGTTTAATCATGAGCTGAACAACTTCAAGTGCAGAATGTGAGTCATAGAGTTCTTTCAACTTTTGTAAAGCTTCAAAGGCAGTTGAATATGATGAAATATGGTGACTCACCTCTTCATTTACAGATGCTACAATTAATGCATAGGATTTGTTGTTCTTGTTTTCCCAAATGACAAGCTCTCTGTCTGATGTAGGCTGCACTGGGTCATTGTCTCCTTCTTCGACACACACTCCTTTCCACAAATCATTGAAGATGAGGGTGTGTTTTATCATCCGGGACCATTCAGGATAGTTCTCCTTGCCAGTGAGAACTATTCCTACCATAGAGATGATTGAATGCATTCTGTAAAAAATACTTCTGTGGATAAAAAAAAACTTCTGCTGATAAAAAACTTCTACTGATGTACAGTGAAATTGCACCCAAAAAGGCATTCTCAAAGGATTTCAAATCTCTTCCTTACGCTACAACTTTATGCACTATATTTTCTTTAAATCCCTCTAATGTTAGATAAAAGCATCCAGAATAATACCAGCTTTTCATCCATACATTCACTCATATAATAACTTCAATACTTACAAGATTATCTGAATACTTATTACAATGATGCAAACTCGGTTTCACCTTATAAATTTCTGGGACAAAACATAGACACTAATCTTTGACTTTGAATCGTGATACCATAAAACAAAACTAGCACTTTCAAAATGGAGCACCCAAAGTGCACCCTACAACCTTCTTTCTCCCAGACATGGCTACGATTGTCCTGTGAAAACTGCAAGTCGCTTGGTTGAAGACAGCCGCTCGTCTTCTCTCTCTCTTCGATTCTACAAAGCCTCCGAAATAACCTATGCTCTAAGTCTTCCACTTTCAGCCAAAGAACACCCAACCAGAGTATGATCTTACCCGGATGTGGATGAAGACCCATGTTGAAGAAGCGCCTTGCCACTGGGTAAGGCTGAGAGCCACAATATAATTAGTGTGAGCAAACCACAATATAATTAGTGTGAGCAAACCACAATATAATTAGTGTGAGCAAACCACAGTATATGGAAAGACTGTCGCTTCCACGGTTTATGCACATTAATACAGTCAACGGTTTATTCACATTAATACAGTCCATGGTTTATGGTTTGTGCACATTAATACAGTCCATGGTTTATGCACATTAATACAGTCCATGGTTTATGCACATTGAAATACTTCTAATACAGTCCTGCGTGGAGGCACCATTTATGCACATTGAAATACTTCTAATATAGTCCACGGTTTATGCACATTGAAATACCATTACCTTCATCCGCTTCAAATCTTCATGCAGCTACAACTCTTACATAAATCACGATTCACCACCGGTGAGGTAGAGAGACGCCATCAATATGCAGAACGAAGAAGGACAGAACATCGATCTTTGCATTCCAAGGAAATGCTCAGGTCTATAGCTCCAGTTTCCAGAGAGCCAATTTTCTGGAAAATTAACTCAATCGATTCATTCACATAGCGCAGCGGAAGAGGAAACCGTTTCTCCAACAGAATGTACACAGAATAATCAAAGGAGGAATAACGCCCTTTTTTTTTTGAAACGTTTATGACATGGCTCTGACTATTTAGAGAGCGACAGAGGCAGAGGCAGAGCAGCTCTCTGGATAGAGGCAGTGGCAGCACTCAGGACAGAGGCAGTGCTCAGGACAGAGGCAGTGGCAGAGATGAAGGGAGTTACAACTATTTTTAGAACTGGCTCTGATACCATGTCAGGCCAGGCAGTAACTCTCCAAAGGTAGAAAAACTGATTCGTCTGATTATTCCATAGGTAGGTTGTTATTATATACATTAGGAGTGATTGTTCAGTTCATCTCCTGATGACTGTTCACATTCTTGATTTATTTATTTACAAATTCCCCAAATCATGAAGATTAGGTGTTAACACGAACTTGGAGGTGATAGTGTTGTATGCACAAGTAAAGTGATGGTTCTTCCTGTTGTCATTGTTCAGCTAGCAAGAGACCACTAAGGTTACAAGCCAAACTTCTATGGAGTCAAAGAAAGCTTGATTCTTTGATGGTGTTAGTGTCAGTGTTTCCAGCCTTCCTTTAGTGATCAAACATGCTCTTAAAAAGTGATTTTAAGGTGTTAAGGTCAAATTTTGTCGTTTCAGTGAGTCTTCAAGAAAAATTTGGTCACTAGGCATTAGGTATAGGGTTTTCTTTTACTCATGTCAAATTTGTCCAAATGTCGGTGCGTGTCACCATTCAGCTGAGTGTACAATCATTCAGAGGGTTGTCATCATCACGTCAAGGTCTAATGGGTCATTTTACACCTTGTTCATGCTTCAGTTGCGTCTAGGTAAGGTCATTTCCCTCTCCTAGGGTTTTGAAGGCAATTTCTCTTGGACGGTAAAATCCGGGAAATCTTGTATCCTGAATGTTCATATACCTTCCCCTATCCTTAAAGTACCTTATTAAACACTTCCCATCACCGAGATCCCCCAAATTCCTCATTTTCACACAAACCCTAGTTTCTTGCTATAAACCTAATTTTCAAGTCTAGGCATGTGTTTTGCCCTTTTTCACCCCTTCCCCTCACTCAATTTCTGAGATTAAACTTTCCCCTACTTCCTAACATCCCTCCCTACTTCCCAAAATTTCCTCAAGAATTTATAAGCTCCCTATCCCCTTCATTTCACTTCATTTCGACAAATCTCTTGTTCCACACATTAGGGTAGGTTTCGCTCAAATAATGTTTTTGAGCAAGGAAAGATGAATTTGGAAAAAATGAGAGAGAATTTTGTCCACAACAAGCCAAGGAAGAAAAACCTCCTTCAATTTTTACACAGGTGTCATGGTTTTAGAGAAATGTCAAAAATACAGTTGCCTCAGGAGAATTGATATACCTCTGAAGTGACCTTGGGGAAATCAAGTTTTATCCTAGTTTGGTTGGCCAAATGACTTTCTTGATGAGTCAAATGCTAACTAGACACAAAGATCTTTCCAATGAGCTATCATAAGCTCAATTTGGAGTTGATAAAGGCATTCAAAAGTTGACTGTAATAGCACTCTGCCTTTAGGCAGCCTCATTTGGCACATTTTGACCAGTTTTGGGAGATTTGATTTTTGACAGGGAAAATGAACTTCAAATTGAAAAATTATAGCTGGGTTGGAAAGTAGACTCAAAGGCCTTTCCAATGAGCTATCCTACACCCAATGTGGACACCAGGAAGGTCTCCAAACGTCTCCTGCAAAAAGCACTACGCACAGGCTCTATGTGCCGTGCCTCAAGCCTAGTGCGCTGCGCCTTCCCTGTGCGCCGCACCACGTGGCACATGCTTATGATAGGAGGCTCCAAATGCAAAAAAAATTATATTTTTGGATTTTTCATGAAAAATCATGACTGTTGGTGCATGGCCAAGAAGTTTGGGCAAGTTTTGAGTCCTCAGGAGGTCAAAAACACCCTAAAAATGACCTCTCTGCCCCTAATTTCACACACAGGAAGCAGTCTTGGGAGATTGAGGTTTTGGAGGGAATGGGCACAAAATTCAGAAATTCCACTTGGGTTGGAAAGAAAACAGGCAGGGCTTTCCAACAAGTACACTTGGGCTCAATTTGGACTTCAGGAAGTGCCTCAAACTCAGCGTCAAAGTGGCGCGACGCATACAGATTTTGGCGCGACGCATAGAGGATATTTGATCAATTTTTCACCTTCCAGCTCAGAAATTTGGCCAGTATGACTAATTTTTCTTTTGGATGTAATTTTTTATCTATTTTGATGTAATTGCATAAACATGATGTGATTTTGTCACATATTTACTTGTTCTAGAAGATTCATTCACCAAAAGGTGAAATGTGAGTGAATGAATCAGTTTCCTAGCATATAGGGGTAAGTTGTTTGACTACCTAGTTTTCAGTTCCTTGTTTAGAATTAGTTCAAACGACTCCTAGAATGATGAGCTCAACCCCTAGAGGCAAGGGAATGGGTTGGCCTAGTCTATATCATGTAATTCGTAAGTCATTTTCAGGGTTGGACTCTTGGGAAAAGTTTGGCACTCTATTGTACATTCACATCTGAATTTTTGGGTAAGGAAAGGCCATGGTTTTGCAGCATTGTTTGGGATCCATGTGGCTTTATGTTTTGATGGTGTTCTTCTCTAAGTAATTGTAAGTTCATTAGTGTTATGTGTATCATTTTCCTGCTTTTTCTTCTAAATTTGAACAAATGAGTGATTAAGGTAGAATCCATAACTGCTATGCTCTGCCTTTGAATTTGTTTAAATTTTCATGTTTTCATCTGTTTAAGGAGAATTCTTGAGACTCTCTTGCTCTCCTTAGCTCCTCACCAGTCTGATCTATCCATTCACTCACTTTAAAGCATCAAAGTGATTTCCTTCCTTGCCCCAATCAGAACTCTGCAGAAACTGTGCCTCATCCCTGAGCCCAATTTGCCTTTCCCTTCGAAACGCTTTTGCTTTGCATTAGTGGAAGTAGATAAATGCTGCTTCGGTCAATCTCTGGTCTAGCTTGTAGTCATGACACTTGACTTGCAATTTTCCCCAGTAACATGTATCAAGTTCAGATCTGATGATTGATGCTGGAAAACGATCAGACACTGGCAAGGCTGAAATCATTCACCTGGCAACTCTAAGTTAGTTTTGAGATCATATCTAAAGACACCACTGGAGGATGATCGTGACCAACAGAAACATGAAAGGACAATATGGACAGATTGGATATTCAAGTTGGAATTTCATCCAAGACATTTTGTTCTTTGTTATAATTTATTTCTTCTCTTTTCCCGAGAACGTCAAGAATGCTTTGCAAAGTATATTGTATTTGAGAAGAGATCCTCGGCCTGCAGTTGATTCTTTCCCTTTCAAGATTGTGAATACCAAATATTTGCATACCTTTGAGCTTGATCAAGACCTTTCTTCTGAATCTTATGATGACCATCTTAAAACTCATGAACCTCAAGAGACCAAAACTGATCCCGTAGCGCTTGTATATACTCCTACATCCTGTATAATCCCAGATAGGTATAAACCTCTTGTTTTACCTTTTGTTCTTCATGATTTCCCCAAAAACTATGATCTATACTTGTCGAGGTTTGACAGTGAATGTAAGAATGTCAACGCTGAGCAACATGTGCAGAATGTTGAGAATTTTCTAGATCTTTTTGAAGTTGATGTAGAAGATGTCAGTGTAAGGCTTTTTGCTCTTTCTTTGCAAGGCAAAGTGAAGAGTTGGTTCAAAGCCCTGCCTGATGTGAGCATCTCAGCTTTCCAGTAGTTCGTCAAAGTTTTTCTCGACATGTGGATGATCAGACAGAACCTTTTCCTTATTATAGAAGAGTATAACTAGCTAAAAAGAATGCCAGGGGAGACAGTACAACAGCTTTCAGCCAGATTTAATCAAGTCTATTTTTCGATGCCAGCTAATATAAAACCTCCTCCTAGATCTGCTCTCTTGCACTACCCAGGTGCCTTTGATTCAAAAATGGAGTTTCAGCTGAGAGAAAGGAACCTTGCAATACTTCACGAGATGCAGAACAATGCAGTAAATGTAGAGGCTCACTTGCTGCTCTGAAGGGCAAGGTTGAAGGAAGAAGAAATGAAAAACATAGATCCGAGGAATCGACATCTCTAGAGGTAAAGCTTGACATTTTGGCAAGTGCAGTGGAAGAGATGATGCAAAAAATCACTGCAAGGAATGATTATGATGTTCAATCCCATGGCTCACTGATTGAAGAAGAACAAGTTGTTGATCCAAAACATCTTCTTTCTTATCCTAATTGTTATAGATCTGATAATGATTGTCTTATTGATCATCTTGGAGAAGAGAGAACTATTGATATGACATGTATGCTTGATGATGTGTTTTATACTGATGATTTGCCTCAGTTTGATTAGTATGACGATGATTATGTTCTCCAAACAGAAGCTAATCTTGCAAACAAACAAGCAGCTAGTTTGTGGGAGGAAGAAATTCACTTTCAGTAGCTCGAATACAGTGATCGACCGATGCATATCAGCTACGATAATGATGAGGAAAGTGCAATAAATTTTGAAGTAAGTGAAGGATATTTGCCTTTTTGTTTTGATTCATGTCATTTCATCAGAGACAACTTCCGTGCGATTAGAAATCAGATGTCAACAAGTCTTGGTTTGGACCATCTTGAGGGCAATGAAAAACTTGTTCAAGACTTTTCATATCCAGATTTGCAGCCCCCGAATGCTTTTGATTGTCAAGTTTCAAATAAAGACTTGGAAGCTGGAACATATGCTCAGATGATGCAAGATGATTCCATACCATTTTGTCTCGAATCATTTAAGTTTTTGAAGGGAAAATTGCATAGTACATCTTCAGTAAAGAATGAGCAGCATGTAGGTAATCATGTAATCACATTGGAACCAATAGAAAATGGGTTGCAGCAGTCTTCTCAATTTTTTGATGATCCTATTGCTGATGTGTTGGATGATGTCTGCAGTCAAAGTCCTTCTCCATTAACTACATGTGAACTTGAAACGTGTGCTGATATAAACTTGATCCGGCAGCTGGTTTCTTTGTCATTTTTAGTAGGAATCTCGTCATAAAGCTCAGATAAAAGTTTACATTCATGTATTGAAGAGAAGAGAGGTAATCCATTGGATGAGATAAGTCCCACTGTGCTTGAACTTCAAGATCCTTATGCAATGTTCTTGGAGGTGGATAGAGAATCCATATCATTCAATGGATCCGTTTCTAAGTTGTCATGGCAGTTGCCTTTCAGTAGTTCTCTCTTGTTGTTCATAAGCAAGCACTTTTGGAGAATTCAAACAGTAGTCGAAATGCTTACTTGGTTACATTGGTTGTTTCATTTCACTTGATCGGGTGATGAATGGAACTGTTAGAGTAGGGTTTGATGAATAAGCTCAACCTTGAGCATCATTTCCAGTTTGTTGGTTGTGTTTACGTATCGAGTCAGTTTTTAGTTGAGTGAGATTCAGTTTGTGTCATCAAGTCATCAGTTTTCAGTCATGCATTTCAGCTTGCGTTTTTGACTCCATTGCCCAATGGATGAAGGCATTGCCTGCTTTCCCAAAGCTTGCGGTTCTTGGCACCTCCAAGGAGCTACCATCCCCATTGGAGCCAATGTTAGTGTCAGTCTTTCTAGCCTTCCTCTAGTGATCAAACATGCTCTACAAAGTGATTTTAAGGTGTTAAGGTCAAATTTTGTCATTTCAGTGAGTTTTCAAGCAAAATTTGGTCACTAGGCATTAGGTCTAGGATTTGCTTTTACTCCTATCAAAGTTGTCCAAATGTCAGTCCGTGTCACCATTCAGCTGAGTGTAACATCATTCCGAGGGTTGTCATCATCACGTCAAGGTCTAATGGGTCATTTTACACCTTGTTCATCATTCAGTTGCGTCTAGGTAAGGTCATTTCCCTCTCCTAAGGTTTTGAAGGCAATTTCTCTTGGACGGTCGAATCTGGCAAAGCTTGTATCTTGAATGTTCATACACCTTCCCCTATCCTTAAAGGACCTTATCAAACACTTCCCATCGCCGAGATCCCCCAAATTCCTCATTTTCACACAAACCCTAGTTTCTTGCTATAAACCCAATTTTCAAGTCTAGGCATGTGTTTTGCCCTTTTTCACCCCTTCCCCTCACTCAATTTCTAAGATTACACTTTCCCCTACTTCCTAACATCCTTCCCTACTTCCCAAAATTTCCTCAAGAATTTAGAAGCTCCCTATCCCCTTCATTTCACTTCATTTCGACAAATCTCTTGTTCCACACATTGGGGTAGGTTTCACTCAAATGATGTTTTTGAGCAAGGAAAGATGAATTTTGAAAACCGGAGAGAGATTTTTGTCCACAACAGGCCAAGCAAGAAAAACCTCCTTCACTTTTTACACAGGTGTCATGGTTTTAGAGAAATGTCAAAAATACAACTGCCTCAGGAAAATTGATGTACCTCTGAAGTGACCTTTGGAAAATCATTTTTTCTCTTAGTTTGGTTGGCCAAATAACTTGTTTGATGAGTCAAATGATAACTAGACACAACGTTCTTTCCAATGAGCTATCATGAGCTCAATTTGGAGTTGAGGAAGGCATTCAAAAGTTGACTGTAACGGCACGCTGCGTTTAGGCAGCCTCATTTGGCACATTTTGACCAGTTTTGGGATATTTCATTTCTGACAGGAAAATGAACTCCAAATTGACAAATTCGAGTTGGGTTGGAAAGTAGACTCAAATAAATTTCGAACAAGCTATCCTGTGCCCAATTTGGACACTGGGAAGGCCTCCAAAAGTCTCCTAAAAAAAGCACTATGCACAGGCTCTATGCGCCGCACCTCAAGCCCAGTGCATTGCGCCTTCCCTGTGTGCCGCTCCACGTGGTGCGCGCTTATGGTAGGAGGCTCCAAATGAAAAAAAAATTATATTTTTGGATTTTTCATGAAAAATCATGACTGTTGGTGCATGGCCAGGAAGTTTGGGCAAGTTTTGAGTCCTCGGGAGGTCAAAAACACCCTAAAAATGACCTCTCTGCCCCTAATTTCACACACTGGAAGCAATCTTGGGAGATTGAGGTTTTGGTGGGGCAAAGGGGCACCAAATTCAGAAATTCCACTTGGGTTGGAAAGTATAAAGGTAGGTATTTCCAACAAGCACACTTGGGCTCAATTTTGACTTCAGGAAGTGCCTCAATCTCAGCCTCAAAGTGGCGAGACGCATACAGATTTTGGCGCGGCGCATAAAAGATTTTTGATCAATTTTTCACCTTCTAGCTCAGAAATTCGGCCAGTATGACTAGTTTTGCTTTTGGATGTAATTTAGATCTATTTTGACGTAATTGCGTAAACATGATGTAATTTTGGCACATATTTACTTGTTCTAGAAGATTCATTCACCAAAAGGTGAAATGTGAGTGAATGAATCAGTTTCCTAGCATATAGGGGTAAGTTGTTTGACTACCTAGTTTTTGGTTCGTTATTTATAATTAGTTCAAACAGCTCCTAGAATGATGAGATCAACCCCTAGAGGCAAGGGAATGGGTTGGGCTAGTCTATATCATGTAATTCCTAAGTCATTTTCAGGGTTGGACTCTTGGGAAAAGTTTGGCACTCTATTGTACATTCACATCTGCATTTTTCGCTAAGGAAAGACCAGGGTTTTGCAGCACTGTTTGGGATCCATGTGGCTTTATTATTTGATGGTGTGCTTCTCTGAGCAATTGTAAGTTTATCTAGTGTTATGTGTATCATTTTCAAAGCTTTCTTCTTCTAAATTTGAACAAATGAGTGATTAAGGTAGAATCCATAACTGTTATGCTCTGCCTTTGAATTTGTTTAAATTTTCATGTTTTCATCTATTTAAGGAGAATTCTTGAGACTCTCTTGCTCTCCTTAGCTCCTCACCAGTCTGATCTATCCATCTCACTCACTTTAAAGCATCAAAACGATTGCCTTCCTTTCCCCAATCGGAACTCTGCAGAAACTGTGCCTCATCCCCGAGCCCAATTTGCCTCTCCCTGTTTCCAACACAAAATCCTCAAAAACTCAAATCAAACCCTTGTACTTCATACCTAGCCTAAGATTACCTTTTATTACAGTCATCTCGAGCCCCATCGATTATATTTTGCCGAGATTGACCCGGAGAGAGCCCTCTCCTGTCCTCGTAGGGCTAGCTACTAGCCCTACGGGGCTGAGCATAGTTTGATGTGGACCTAGAACCTTGTCTTTTCAGCCTGAGGCAAATCTAGGCTCTAACAGATGGAAGAAAGGTAAATCTACTTTAAGAGAGTTACTCTACTGCAGTAATGGAGAAGGACAACATGTAATGCTAAACCACATCGTAACCTAATTAACCATTTAAGAAGAAATGCTAAGCAGGAATGTGAGATCAACATAAAACAAATTCTACTATCTAAGTTGCAGAAGTAAGAAGCATCAATCAATACTAATGTGCAAGTAAAGAAACTAAACTAAATCTGTTTTCACTTTTTTGGTCTTTTTATGCAAACTAATTGTTCTTGTGGATGTGACTGGTGGATTAAGGGTGTTTGAGGATGGATATAAGGTTTATGAAGTGGTTGGATGGTGTGGAAGGTCCCTAGGAGGATTTTTGTGACTTATTAGAGGTTTTCCATCAATTCGGCCTCAAAGCAGGTCGTTTTAGGAAAACCTACAGGATGTGCTAGAAATCTATGGGATGATACTATAGGAATTATAGGAAACCTACAGGATACAACCAAGAGTTGAATGTGAGGTTTTTGAGGTGATCGAAGGCTTAGGAAAAGTGTGTGATGGGTGGAATGGAGTGTTAGAAGGTCTAGCATCATTTAGGAGTGAATATCCAAGATGATAGATGGCTAGATTCGCTCAATTTGTTTGTGAGAATTTCAATGAAAAATTATGAAAAACTAGTGAGGGTGATGGTGAAAAAAAGGGATGGATAAGCTAGATGAAGTTGAAGGTGGTTGTTGGCTAGGAAGTCTTCATCTCCTCCTGAAGCACCTACTCTGCATAAAACATGTGTGTCTTCTAAAAATCTATGCAACAAGATACATTTTCATAAACTAGAAAAGCATAATTAATGAGTCAACTGCCTATACTATGCATGAAGAAAGTTTCTAAAAGGAATGAAATCATGAGTGAGATCTATTGCTGAAATGGAGATGAAAAGGATGATAATGAAATCTACCTTGCAACATTAACCAAATCCTAAATTAAAGACAACAAACTCCAAACCTCATAAAAGAACTAGAAATCTATGTTTTTGGGGCTGTGTAAGGGTCCCTTCCTTAGGTCATCATCCCAGAGGGAGGAAGTGAGGCTGAGACACCTGCTAAAAACCTTGTGGTGATATTTTTTATCTTTTCTAACCTACTACTTAAAATGAGGCAGAAATGGAAGAAAACTATCACACAACCACTATAAGCTACACTACTTGTAATGGAAATCCATCTAATAAGCAAATTAACAATTAAGCTATGAATCTAAACTAAAAATACATGTATAATCAAGAGGAGCCTTGGCTGCTAGGGTTGGGCCCTAACCCAAGAGCTTCAACCCTCTGAGTTAACTCAGTGCTGGCTAAAAAAAAACACATTCTTATTCCCGAAACAATAAATTACATCAAAAGAACTGTCACAAGTTTTGAAGCTCAAAAATACAGTAGAGTTTTACATTCAAAAATCCCAATCTTCCTGAGGTCTTAGGAGTCTCTAATTACACATCTAAAGTCGCCAATGATTTCCTTAAAATTAGGGAGGCTCGGCTCCTAAACTCGTGATAAATTGGTGCTTTGTCTCTCAGTTTCTTGGATGCCTTCTAGTCCTCATGATTTGGTTGTTTGCACTCCGAGTTGATGTGATGAATGGAGGAATATTCCAATGGAGGAGTAGTAAATGAGGAGGATTTACCTCCTATAATCCCTCTCCCTTGTCCCTTTTGAGTGTTGACCTTGGTCTTTCCCAAAATTCCTTGATTTTCTCCTTTACTTTTGTATTCAATGCATGTTAGACCACAAAGCATAATATCCAACTCAATCTCACCTCATAAACAAAATATAATCAAAAACATGTAATACGTTATGAGAAAGGTTGGTTTGACTAAGCTAAGAGGTGAATTAAGGCCCATATAATTACCCAATGATGAGGGTCATCATTACCCCCTAGTGAAAGTGTTGCACATCCTTTGAGCAACTTAATCAATATCCATATCCTTCATGGCTCTACTAGCCTCTTTGACATCCCATGTCGCTGCTATGGTCTACCTCTTCTCACTGCCTCTTTTCTTCTTTTTATTTTCTCCCTTATAACATCCCTAAGAGTAGTGGTCGACTGAGATTTAGGCCTATCCAATTGACCTTCAACATTTTCATAGATTTCTTTTACATAGGTGTCCTATTGAGTGCCTCTCTCAACCATTGAGGAGAGTGATATTATCTTATCTTTAAGGTGTATGGCAGGGTGTTCCATCACCTCAGGCAAGCACATATACTATCATCTCCTAACAACCTGAACATGTCCTCAAAAAGTGAAATTGCTTGCTCTTTGGCAACAAGATATCTAGGTTCTAGCTGAGGATCATTTGCAATCAAATTATGGGTACTAAAGAGGGCCATGGGATTTGATTGTTGAGCTCTGATCAGAAGAGGTTCAGTTTGCTCTCTTTCTAATATCCTTTTCATCTCTGCATCTCTTGACTCTTCACGGTTCATCCATGATTCCAAAGCCATTAATTGTAGATCTCCTAGATTGGCATTAGGGTCCCATACATTCATGTCTGTGAGGGTCATCTTGTGCAAAAAAAACTAAGCCATTTTGCCCTTATCTTCTAGTGTACTTTGATCACAAAGATCAATAAACTGCCCGTAGTCCTGAAATGGCATGGTTCCTCTTTGTGCTAGGGTCTTAATCTGAAACTGTAGCCATTGTTATTTGAGGTAGAGAGAATAGGATTTAGCTGACATCCTACACTGGATTCCTTCGAAAGAGAGATTGGCCATACATTCCAATTGTTTCTCTCTTTCCTGTAGTTGTCCCCTCAACCATGCATTTTCTGTCTCTAGTTGATTTCTCATTATAGCTATTCTGTCCCTCAAGCCACTTAGCTCTTTGCCCATCTCCTTGTGTTTCTCTTCCATATGCGCAATGTCTCCACCCCCTTTGATTTGATGATTTGCATCCATCGGAGAGTTCTGGCCCTCTCCTTCTCAAGCTCGAAGAATAGTGGGATGGCAAACTTTTGAGTTATGACCATGCCTCCTTCAATAAACTGGTAATAGGAGTCTAGGTTAGGTTGGGGGCTGGTTTCTTTTGTCTCTGGGTCCTCCTCTTTAGTTTCTTGCTACTCCCCTACCTTTCTTTCCAATTTTTGTGCCTCTTGTAGATTCAGCACAATATCCTATAGGATTGTTTTTTCTTCCTATAAATTTTGTTGTGTATCTTATAGGATCGCCTTTCCCTTAGATGAAGTGGATCGAGTAGTAGGCCTCCTCACATTGGTGATAGGGGACTTAGGGGAAGGAATTTTGTCTTTTTGTGTAGGGGATTCTTCAATCACAATAGGAATTTTGGTTGATGTTTTTGGCTTCCCCTGCCTTATTCTTGCGCTCTTTCCTATCCTGAAATATAATGGGGTCTGCCTCTGCCTTTTTCCTTTTTGCTTGATTGGGGTGCTAAGAGCAGTGAGGGAAGTTGTTTCCTCTCTCTCAGTGGCTTCTGGAGACACCCTAGGTGACTCCTCCCTTTTTTTGTCCCCTCTTTTCCATTTCCTTCTTCCTCTATGTCCTTCCTATCTTCTTCTTCTTGTAGATCTTCATCATCTCTATCAGTTTCCTCCTTAATTTCCTCCTCTGTTTCTTCATCATCCTCCTTCTCTTCTCCCTCTTCTTCTTCATCTTCATCATGTTCCTCTGTGTCAGCTCCTTCTTCATCCATGTCATCCTTTTCTTGTTCTGTATCCTCCTCTTCCTATTTTACTTCCTCTTCACTAATAGCAGGACTAACATCATAAGTGAGAGCTTTGATGTCATCCTCCGCTGGCATGTCTCTGAAAACTGACCATGTTATAGGAGTTCTAAGGTTTTTGAGGGCATATTCGATGAGGACCCTAATCAACCCATGGTGAGCTAAGTATTGGAAATTCCCCTCTTTCACTTTGATTCTTGAGTCTATGAGTGATTGAAGCAGGATGTATGGTATGTTGAGCCTTTCGTGAGGGGGTTTTTCTGCTCAAAATCTTAATTCTTCAAGGATCCTGAAATGATAGCCATAGACCACACTATACCTACCCTCACATGAGATGTGTTTGATCAATTGGTAGCCTAACTAATTCCATGGATATGGCAGACTTTCCCTCCTTACTCCATTTTTGTCCTCAGTGGGTTCCTCACCTTCTAAAAAGAATTTTCTTTTTGCAACCTGGCTATCTCTTTTGTCTTCTTTTCTCCATGGTATTCCTAGGGGAAGTGTGGTGACTCTGCTGATGAGCTCAGGGGTGAGATCTACAGTGAGGCCCCTTATTACAACAGTGGCATGGATTCTAGTGAGTGGAGTGAGGGAGAGAGAAAATTCTTGAGCCACCTCATCATCATACCCTCTAAATTTTTTGAAAAACCCCATCCACTTATGTCTTGTGAAGATTTCAAGCACTTGGGGGTGTTGTTGGATTCTTACAGTGTTGGTGGGCTCTCTCCTATTAAACCCTCCTGTCATCTTGCTAGCGAAGTTTGAGGAGAAAATGAGAGGGTTGAAACCATTTTTTCAATTGCAGAACCAAAATAAAGATGACTATGTATGTAATTCCCTTTACACAGTTTCTAAATTCACTCAAACTTAGAGGATTCTTGGTTCATTTACTTGCAAAGAGGGATGTAATTACAAAGCCTACCTATTTAGATTGTTTACAGTGGCCAAATCCAATGATATCCCTTCTGAAATCTTCTCTGCCAATCCTATAGATAGTCTCTGTGTGTCCTATAGGAATTCATGTGCATGCTCCTGTACAAATTCCTGTGCAGTCCTATAGGAATTCCTCTGCAATGAAACAATGGAGTTTTGCTTTCAGTGGGTTTCCTAGGAATGAGAGCGACTTGAGTGAGGGAGTTTCGAGGAGGTGAAATACATGAATGCATGGGAACAATGTTTTATTTCCTCTTATGGTGATTCGGGGTGAGGTGGTGTGCTCGCACCAAAGGTACGTTTCCATTTTAGGTACGTTTCCATTTTTGGACTTTTGGACCTCACTACCACCTCGTCATTTCCCGCTTCTCGTAATCAGCTCCCACCTTATGGATCTGTAGTTTTAACTGCTTTTTGTCCTACTCCTTCTCTATCCTTGAGTTGACTACAGCCACATTTGAGAGGACACCTGATTGTGCATGTGTTGACTAAACGAAGGTGGCCAAGTTAACTCGCCATCTTTTCACTTATAAACCAACTATCTCGTAAACCTTACATTTTTTTGACTACATGATGCATATGAGAGAGAGCGGGATACTTACTTGTGGTTCCAATGCTATGCTGTAGTTGTCGAAGACCAGAGGTGCTGATGTGTATATTTGTTGCATGCCATTCTTGTTCCTCCTCTTGCTGTCTGCTAGTGGCTTCTTTATTTTTGCAGGTAGTTGTGGTTGAAGATATGATGCTGCTACTTTGGATCTCCTAGATCATCATGGTGAAGACTTGTTGCTAGTGTGATTGGTATTCTGTGGGGTAGGCTGCTATAGGATTTCCTACAGGATGTCTTGTAGTTGCTTCTACCTCATAACTCTTTAATCATTTTTCTTGTTGGGGCTATGATGATGGTGACATGGATGGAAAGAAGGAGTGGGAGTGTGGAGACAAAGAATATTCAGGTGATTCTCTTTATTCCTCTCTATTTCCTTTTTTTCGAAGACTCGAAAAAAAATCTTAAAACATATTTTTTTTTTGAATGGTGAGTGCAGGGATGATGATGTTGGACAAGGTGTGGTGATAGATCATGAAGAGGGTGAAATTTAGGGGCCTAACAAGTCCATCATTTGCCTTCTGATTGCTTCCTATAGGATTTTTGGGTCACTGCAATTCCTACAGAATCATCCTGTAGGTTTTCAGGGGATCCGATAGAAAACACAGTCTTTTCATAAATTGAAGCAATGGAGTGAAAAAATGAGAGAAATGATGGAGGGTTGCATGGTAATGGGTGAAAAAATAAATATGTGATTGGAAGGGGTATCCTTGGGATCCTCTTTTTTCCCTTGATTGTCCTTCTTGCCCACCTGTAACTGAAAATTTCATGATTAAAAGGAATTTTCTTTTTTGAAAAACAACTGGGCTGCCTCTGAGATGTTTTCACCCTACCTGTTTGCCTTGGGCACCTCAAGAAAGGTTTTCACCCAGGGATCTTTTTTATTCTCTTTTTCTTCTTTTTTTTTTTTGTTTTGTTTGTTTCTTTTTTTTTACACTAGTGAGCTGCCTCAAGAGGTTTTCAACCCAATGATGAGACTTAGGTGCCTCATAGAGGTTTTGGCCTCAGTGCTTATTATTTTTTCTTTTTCTTAGTGATTTGATGAGGGAGGAGCTAGAGTTTGCTCCACTATAATCACTATTTTATTTATATCTTCAATCAACTCTTGTTTTGATAAATGTCCTTTGTAAATTTTCAATTGGTGTCCATTAACAAGCAAAGGAATGGTTTCTTGATCTATGGTTCGGATTTGCACTAAACCATTATCATGGCATCTTTCAACAACATAAGGTCTGAGCCATCTCGTCCTTACTTTGCCCTTGAAGTCTTTATACCTAGAATCATATAACAACACCCAATTGCCTTCCTGAAATTGCTTCTCCTTGATATTTTTATCATGCCAGATCTTCCTCTGAAGTTGAACTACCTCTATGTGTAGGAGGGCCTACATTCTGAATTCATACAAACCGTTCAACTAGAACTGTGTCTCTTTCTACGCATTGCTGAGATCCAGATCTAGTTGGGCTACCATCCTTAATGTGTTATATTCAAATTCAATTGACAACAAGGCCTTTTTCCCATAGACTAGCTCATAGGGTGTGAATGCAGTGGTGGTTGTCCATGTGGTATTATAGGCCCAAGTGGCCTCAACTAGCCTTTCTGCCCAATCCTTCCTCACCACTTTGGTCAAGATGCCCTCTAGTGCTCTGTTGGTCACCTCCACTTGTCCATTAGCTTGTGGATGATAGGGAGTGGAGGTTCTATGCTTCATCTTGTGATGGTTGAGCAAGTCTTCAATCACGTTGGAGGTAAACTGGTTACCTTGGTCTGTGACCAGCTCTCTAGGGCGCCCAAATTTATATAATACATTCTCCCTTAGGAACTCAACCACCTCTTCTATTGTTGCCTTAATTGCCTTGGTTTCAACCCACTTAGTCAAATAATCAGTGCACACAATAATGTATTGTTTTTGCTTTGAAGGAGGGTGAATAGGCCCAATGAAGTCCATGCCCCACTTGTCAAATGGATCGAAATTCACTTGAGGCTGTAGAGGCGTTTCATCTCTTGGAGTAGGCCTTCCCATCCTCTGGCAGTGGTCACAATGACTAGTGTATTTTTTCACCTCCTAATGACAAGCTGGCCAATAATAGCCTGCTTGTAACACTTTGAATGTTTTCCTCTTTGCTGCGAAGTGGCCTCCACAAGGCCCATCATGATAGGTCAAAAGGATATCAAAGACTTCCTCCTCCCTGACACACCCTCTCAAGATTTGATCTCGGCCAAGTTTGAAAAGATTGTCCCCAATCCAAGTGAAGGGGGCACATTTCTTGACTATCTTGCTCTTTTCTTTGGAAGACAAGTTTGGTGGAACTGTGCTGATACCAAATAGTTTCCTATATTAGCAAACCATGGAGAGAGAACTAAAATAGAAAATAAGTACTCATTCGGTAGCTAGTGGTCCACCATTCCTTCTTCCCCCGTAGGCAGATTTACTCTAGACAAAAAGTCTGCAACAACATTTTCCTTACCAAGCTTATCAACAATGGTTAGATCAAACTACTGTAATAAAATTAACCATCTTATAATTCAAGCATTCACATCTGGTTTGTTCATTAAATACTTGATTGAAACATGGTCAGTATGCACAAATGTTTGATAGACTATAACATAATGCCTGAATTTGTTTAATGGATGCACAACAACCAAGAGTTCCTTTTCAGTCACTGTATAATTTAGTTCAGCCTTTGATAAATTATTGCTGACAAAATAGATAGCATAAGGAATTTTTTCATCTATATGACCTAGGGTTGCTCCTATGGCTTTGTGTGAGGCATCAACATGAATATGAAAGGAGAGGGCCCAATTTTGGCCTCGGAGAATCAGTGCAGTGGTCAACTTATCCTCTAGGATGTCTAAGGCCTCTTGACAGATGTTTGACCATATAAACTTAGAGTCTTTGGACAACAAACCAAATAAAGGAGAGGCCAACTTGTTGAAGTCCTTTATGAACCTTCAGTAGTATCTAGAAAACCCTAGGAAACTTTTGACATCTCTATGCTTTTGAGGGGGTGGGAGCCTTTGGATGATAACTATTTTGTTTGGGTCCACCTGCAGTCCTTGTTGAGATATTGAATGACCTGGCACAGTCCCTGTAGTCATTAAGAATGAACATTTTTCAGGACTGAGAGACAGGTTCAATTCAATGAATTTATGTAGTACTTTTCCTAGGTTAGACAGGGCTTCGTGAAAATCGCATCCATAAGGTGTAAAATCATCCATATAAATCATCGCCACATCATGGACTAATTTGATGGAAATACTCAAGACTGCTCTCTGGAAAGTGGCAGGAGCATTGCATAGGCCAAAAAGAAGGACCCTATAGGCAAAAGTACCTGAAGGACAAGTGAATGTGGTCTTATCCTAGTCTTCTGTGCAGATCTACATTTGGTTGTATCCACCGAATCCATCTAGGAAAGAGAAAATCCTTTTCCCTACCAAGCCATCTAGCACTTGGTCAATGAAGGGTAGAGGAAAATGATCATTCTTTGTGGCTTTGTTCAAATCCCTATGATCAACAAAAATTCTCCACTTACCATTTTTCTTGGGAACCAACACCAAAGGAGAGACTCACTCACTGTCAGAGATAGGGTAAATGAATCCTGCATCTACCAGTTTTTGTAATTCTTCTTTGACTATATCTTTAAGAGCAGGATTCATCCTCCTTTATGGTTGTTCGACTGACTTGCAACCTTCTTTGATGTATATGTCGTGAGTACACACTCAGGGGTGCACTCCCTTCATTTCTTCTAACTCCAAGTGAAGGCTTCTAGATTTTCCTTTAACATGTTGCATAACTTCTCTTCTTGGAGAGAAGAAATAGATGTATTGATCTTCAAGGTTCTCTCTAGGCCGAATTCTATGGTTTTGACATAGAGTGGGTTGGAATCGTCCAAGCATATGTCAATTGGATGATTGTTCTGGGTTTCCTTTAATGCTACTTCTAAGGGTAATGAACTGGGAATTGGACTTTGGAGCAAGCGTTCAATCAAGTCATCCTCATCATGGTATCCTCCTCCCATGGTTTCTTCTAAAGCATAAATTTGGGTGGAACAAAATTCATCTTCTTCCTCCTCCTCAAACCATAAAGCTAAGTCATGCTCTAGAGAAGGTTGGGCATGAGGGTATATGACTAACTACTTAGACATATGCCCATTCTTGATGGTCATATTCCCAGCTATGAAACTAATGTAAGCATTGGCAATGGCCAACCATGGCCTCATAAGGATGAGAGGGTAACCAATAAGCTTAGCCTTAGGCTGGAGAACTAGAAAATCTACAGGGTACTCCCAAGATTCAATGGAGACCATCACATCCTCCACAATTCCCTTAGAGGTTACTGTGGAAAGGTCTGCAAGTTACAGAACTATTGAGGTCTTCCTCACTGAACCTTGGAGGATGAGATTGAGCAAGGGGTCCTTGGTCATCACATTAATGGCAGCCCCAAGATCGATCAGAGTGTGTGGGACAATGTTGCCACTAATGTGCACATCTACTACATGTCCTCCAGGGTCCTAATATTGTGGACAGATTACCTACCCCAGAATTAATTCGGATATCTTCCGAATGACATTAATGGTAGGAGAATCCCTTTTTTTCCTCCCTGGATGCTTGAAGCAATTCTCCTTAATAAACTTATTGTAAATGGGAAGATATTTTATTTCCTGGAGAAGTGGGATCTTTAAACATAGATTTTCCAATTCTCCTAGAAGTCCAGTCTCTTTTGGGGTAGGCTGGAGTGCTTGGGCTAATCTCATAGGAAAGGGTGGATTTACATTAATGTTTCTTTCCTCTCTTTATTCCTCAACCTCCCTAGGTGGAGGTGGAGGTTGGTTATCCGGAAAAACTCTCCCAGATCTCAGGTTAATCTCCTGGATTTCCACAACATAGATGGATATGATGTCTCTCGACTGTATAGTTGCTGAGCCTATCTATTGTTTGGGTTCAGATTTGGCTGGGCAGGCATCTGGGGTTTCTTGGGTGGAGCAGAGTGTAGGAGCTATGGTTGGGAAGGTGGTGGAGGCAATATAGTTGAAGCATTGTTGTATTGGAGCCTCCACCCTTGGAGTGGTGTATTCCACTGAGGTTATGGCGAAGCGTAAGGTTGAAATGACTGGCTGGCTGGCTAGGAGTGATACTAAGATGCATAGGACCAAGGAGGGAGTGTAGACTAGGAAGGATGAGCAGGGGGTACCCAAGAAGGTATGGCTATGATTTGGTTGGTGTTGTAATATGCATGGGACGACCCTTGCATGCCCTGCTAGTATGGTCTAGGCCCATGATGTCTCCTTTGGTTAGTGTATCAAAGCTGCTCAGTGACCCCTTCAGCTCCTTGATGTACAACTTTGAGTCCAAGTAAATAAGGGCACTTGTCTGTGGAGTGGTTTTCTTCACAGACCGAGAAAATTTCAGTATAGTTCAATGGACATTCATTCCTGGGATGCCTACTCATGCATCTAGGAAAAATAATGGCCAAGGCTCTCTCTGCTTCCTGCTTCTTCTTAATGTTCATGGTGTCCATTTGCAAGGCAAGGGTTTGCAACATATCACTTTCAAAATCTTCCAGCATGTTCCTAATTTCACCCTTGATGGATGAGTTGGAAGATGATGAACTGGCCATAGGTTGACTACCCCTACCCTTTTTCCTGGCTGCCCGAGAATGGTTTCTAAAGATAGTCTTGATATCCTATAGGGTAATTGGTAGATATCTCCTCCTACTAGCAAATGTAAGGTATCTAGAAGATCTTCTATTACTCCCCTAAGCAGGACAATCTTAGTGACTCAGGGTCAAGTGTGCACCTCGCCCTTTTGTAACTAAGCTATAATCTTTCTTCGTAATCCTCTAAGGATTCATCATTGCCAACGGTAATCCTAAAAATTTGTTCTTTAGTATCCTTTAACCGACAGTAGTCCTGATATTTGTTGTAAAAGGCTTGTTGCATCTCAGCCCAAGTTATTATTCTATCTCCATGTAAAGCCATGAACCAGTGCAATGATGCATCCTTGAGGGTAGATGGAAATAGTTTTAACTTTTTCTCATCATTTGTATAGTCATATGTTTGGCATATAACAAAAAACTCAAACAGGAAAGTGTCATGGTCCTCTATGATCAGGCCATGGAAATGAGGTAAGGCAGAGGGTCTTATATTTTTCATCTTAGTGTCCCCATTGGTTTCGCTAATGGGGAAGGAAGGCACCCTCAACTCTCTCTCTATTCCCTCTGTCATTTTGCTCTTCAGCCATTGGTTCAGTAGCAATTGGTTCCTCTTCTTCTTCTTCCCCTATAGGTTCTTTAAATATGTAAGGTTGCTCACCTAAGGGTTCCTCCAGTTCACATCCACCGAAGAAGAGAGAAGGTTGGTTGTTGGATGCAGTGGGGGTATTTGGCAAAAATCTCCCTAAGTTGTCCCTATTCCTATGAGGCATGAAAGGAAATATTTTTTGTTTGGTTTTGTATTTTTTCAAACTTGGAAAGTACTTACAGAATTGAAATTGATGATTGAATGAAGATTACTCACAGAATGAAAAAGCTACTTGCTGAGTTGAAATCTTACTAGCAAAAATGGAAAGGAAGGTAGACAATGCAAATGCAAGAAAGGAAACAACTAGATTACTTTTGCAGAAATAAACTAATGGCAGAATATTGAAGACAAGAGATAGAAAAAAAGAAAGCAGTAATCACATTCTACTCAAAAGCCTCCCCGGAAACGGCGCAAAAAAGTGATGAGTACCAGTATTGCAACAAGGATGTTGTAACTCTTGGGCTACCAGTTTTACTTATCAACGGAGGGTTTGTACAAACTTGGAGGTGACAGTGCTGTATTCACAAGTAAAAGTGATGGTTCTTCTTGTTTCACTATTCAGCTGGAGAGAGACCATTGGGGTTCCAACCCAAACTTCTATGGAGCTAGAAGAAGCTTGATTCTTTGATGGAAGAAAGGTAAATCTACTCTAAGAGAGTTACCCTACTGTAGTAATGGAGAAGGCCAACATGTACTGCTAAACGAGAACATAACCTAATTAACCATTTAAGAAGCTATGCTAAGAAAAAATTCTAAATCAACATAAAACAAATTCTACTATCTAATTTGTAGAAGTAATAAGCATCAATCAATACTAATGTGCAAGTAAAGAAACTAAACTAAATCTGTTTTCACTTTTTTGGTCTTTTTATGCAAAATCAAGTATGCAAACTAATTGTTCTTGTGGATGTGACAGGTGGATGAAGGGTGTTTGAGGATGTCTAGAAGGTTTATGAAGTGGGTGGATGGTGTGGAGGGTACCTAGGAGGATTTTTGTGACTTCCTGGACGTTTTCCATCAATTCGGCCTGAAAACAGGTCGTTTAAGGAAAACCTACAAGATGTACTAGAAACCTAGAGAATGATCCTGTAGAAATTATAGGAAACCTATAGGATACAGCCGAGCACTAAATTTGAGCTGTTGGAGGTGATGGGAGGCTTAGGAAGGGTGTGTGATGGGTGGAGTGGAGTGTTAGAAGGTCTAGGATCATTCAGGAGTCAATATCCAACATGATAGATGGCTAGATTTGCATAATGTGTTTGGGATAATTTCAATGAAAAATGATGAAAAAATAGTGAGGGTGATGGTGAAAACAAGAGATGGTTAAGGTGGATGAAGTGGAAGGGATATGAAGTCTTAGTCTCCTCCTGAAGCACCTGCTCTACATAAAGCATGTGTGTCTTCCAAAAAGCTATGCAACAAGATACATTTTCATAAACTAGAAAAGTTGAATGAATGAGTCAACTTCCTATACTATGCATGAAGAAAGTTGTTGAAAGGAATGAAAGCATGAGTCATATCTACTATAGAAATGGAGATGAAAAAGATGACAATGAAATATACCTTGCAACATTAACCAAATACTAAATTAAAGACAATAAACTCCAAAGCTCATAAAAGAACTAGAAATCCATGTTTTTGGGGTTGCTTAAGGGTCCCTTCCTCAAGTCATGGTCCCAGAGGGACGAAGTGAGGCTGAGACACCTGCTAACAACCTTGTGGTGATCGTTTTTCTCCTTGCTAACCTACTACTTGAAATAACGCACAAATGGCAGCAAACTATCACACGACCAATCTAATCTACAGTACTTGTAATGGAAATTCATCTAATAAGAAAATTAACAATTAAACTATGATTATACACTAAAAGTACATGTACAATCAAGAGGAGCCTTGGCTGCTAGGGTTGGTCCCTAACCCAAGAGCTTCAGCCCTCTGAGTTAACTCAGTGTTCGCTCAAAACAAAACTCATTCTTATTACCCAAAACAATAAATTACATCAAAAGAATTATCACAAGTTTTGCAGCTTGAAAATAGAGTAGAGTTTTACAATCAAAAATCCAAATCCTACTGAGGTCCTAGGCCTCTCTACTTATACATATGAAGTCCCTAACGACTTCCTTAAAATTAGGGAGGCTCGGCTCCTAAACTCAAGATAAACTGGTTCTTTTTCTCTCACTTGCTCGGTTGCCTTCTAGTCCTCCTAATTTGTTTGTTTGCACTCCAAGATGATGTGATGAATGGAAGAGTAGTAAATGAGGAGTATTTACCTCCTATAATCATTCTCCTTCATCCCATTCGACTCTTGACCTTGGTCATTGCTAAAATTCCTTGATTTTCTCCTTTAATCTTGCATTCAATGCATGTTAGACCACAAAGCATAATCTCCAACTCTAACTCACCTCATAGAAATAATATAACCAAAAACATGTAAGAAATTATGAGAAAAGTTGGTTTGACTAATCTAGGAGGTGAATTGAGGCCCATATAATTATCTAATAATGAGGCTCATCAAGCCTCCAACCCCAACAATGATGCTTCTCTCGCAATCATAAGAGTCTTCAATTCTTGTGTGCTCAATTGGAAGCGTATGCCTCAAAGTAGGGTCAACTACCCGAATTGTGTCCAACCAAAGTGAAGAGCACCACTGCACACTAATTTGTTGAAGGAATAGAAGTAAACAGTGGGTAGGTGCTGTGAGTGTCTTTAGCATAGCTAAAATATCATCTGGCATCCTTTTTGGTTCACCCGTCTTTTCCTTGAGAACAAATCCAGGCGTATCAATGATTGCCAAATTTGGGAAGTAGGTATACTTTGCCCACATCACAATAGGCCTCGCAGAGAATACAACTCGGATTTTCTTCAAATCCTCCTTTGTTTTGCTTCTGATTGCATCAGAAATAGTAGAAGACAATGCAATTAGAGCTTCGCGTCATAGGAGTCCTCATCCTGAAATGGACATCATGGTTCTAGAGCCAAAGCATCATGCAACATTTGCAGCATAAACATACTTTGAGTTCCCATTTCAACTTCTTTGACATTGAATCCAAAGCTTATTAGAACTTCTAGAAAATAAATTTTCCATCAGAATCACCATCAAGGGCAACGATCTCCGGAATTGGGGGCTTCTCATCAAATGCCATAGCGCTAGTCTGCAACTGATTATAGGCTTCAAATAGAGATTGAAAATCGAGCAATGCATAGAAGTTGTAACGTACCACTTTGGCCTATCTCGAAATAATAGCTTATTAGTCTCCCAATTCTATAAATTTTTCTTTGTTTACAGCTAAAATCTAACTATTGCCTTACGTAATATTTGTATCGTGGTAGGAACAAGTATTATTTCTATTATTATACTCATTTCCTAACAGTTTATACAATCTCATAATATTGCATCATAATTTTATGCTTTATCGGATCGGTAATGGAACCCCTTAGATTCATATAAATAACATAAATATAGCAGAATCATTATTGAATGTGAAGGAATAATCATGGAATGCAACCTATGTAATCTTTTGGTTAATCAACACCAACATTAATGGAGTATTATCTTATGTTTACTATGGCCAGAATTAACCATGCATGATTAATATAATTAAGCATCATCAAGGTGATTTGACCAACCCTTGGTTCAACATGCATAACTAACTAATTAAACTACCCTTATCAAAAGCAATTCCTCAATTAGAAACATGATCCTGTAAGTCTCCCACATGCACGAGAGTTATCACTTGATGTTAAATGTAACAACTCTCTTAACACTATTATATGAACATTCCATAATAATGACTTCAAGGAGACATTATGGTAATCACTCAAATCACACACTATAGTTATCATTTTCCAAATGCTTAAGTATGGTCAAAGGAATACTTACATGCACCTCAAGTCCATAATAGCTGCAGTCATTACATAAGAAAACATTAACATCAGTAACCTATTTATGAATATTTGTCACGTGAAAACTATACCATGAATGGGTCATGGGACTGCTATCCATTGAACATGCTTCTACATTTAACTTTACACTAGAATGCAACATTCATAAGAAATCCATCATTCCCATAGTAGAGATAAATTTAAGCATCCTTATATCTTTGCTAACATGATTTTAATCTCATAAAAAGTAAGGAAAACACATACCATACAAGTGAATCTCACTAGATTAGTGGGAAACATCATCAAATTTGTTAATACATAAGCATAATACTATTCATCAAGCATTCTCATGGAGAAGAAATTTAAGAACTCTTCTCATAAAAAACTGGAATAATAACATAGAGAAAGAGAGAGAGTAAGAATCATCATACATACATTCCACGCATCTAACACCAACTAAACCTCACTTGGAGGGAGGACCACCACCACCCAGCCATGAATCACTTATGATTCCCCCCGACATGAAGATCTTTCCAAGGATCAACTATCGTCAATTGATCGATGCACTCAATATTTAATACCCTCTTTCATGATTTAGTTACCATTAGCCGCATCTCGCTTTATGGATTTTTCCATTTGCCTAGGTATTATCTGGAAAATCTCATCTTGATCTACCACGATGCTTTTCCACATAAAATCTTGCCTTTATCTCCCGCAAATATTTCATGTCCGATGGATCTTTATCTCCCATACATCTGATGGATATCCAATCCATCCAAGCCTATCTACAATCACATCTAGAAGCTTATCATGAAAGATTCATCTCTATCCCATTCCTCATGGGATTTGGCAAGCATCTTCTCTCTCTTAGTGCTCCAACCTCCAAGTGATTTGTTTTATTAATTTATTTAAAAACACATTTTCTTTTCATATTATATATCACCTAGCTTTCCTCAGCTTAGGTTTTGAATAGCTTAACCCACAAAGGAGGGTATCAAACCTAGCTTTCCTCAGCTTAGGTTTACAACATTTAACACACAAGGGAGGATATCACACCTGACCTTAACTTAGCTTAGGTTTACAATAATATAGTACAAAATGGAGGGGTGTTACATAATCCTCCCCCTTAAATTTTACATCATCCTTGGTGTATCACTACATCATGTCCTCATTCATAGGTTGCTGGTTTCTAAATCAATAGCTCTCATGGCTTTGCCATATGATGCAATTTTTCCGATGTACATGTGTCACAAGGAGTGCTCCAAGCATCTCTTCTTCCATAGCTACATTGGTCTCAAGGAGTGCTCACCTTTCATAGCTACCTGTAACATCTTTTCAAAACATTTGTGAGAATTTATAAATGCAAAAGTTTAACTACGATAAATATCATAATCTATTACTTAATATTATTAAAGCATCTATTGCTTATCAATTATTTTATATGAGGAATGCATGTTCTCTTCTTGCATTCTTTCAAGCCTTATTGTTTTTGTCGAACACCTACTTCTTGTAGTATCCCTACATATAATACACCAGTTATCATATTTTCCACATTAATATGCCTGCAAGGTCATAACAGATTATTTCACATCACAATATATATCTATATACATATATTCATTATAATTGTATGTATGCCAAACTGCGATTAACCATAGTTACTTATACAAAACTTACTTTCCTTCTTCTGGGTAACCTCTAGGTTTGTTTACCTAGCTAGACATGCTGTTGTGGGGAAAAATTCCTATTTAGGACGATCCTATCCACCTAAGGTGTGACAGCGCCTTAGCAACAAACGAATACAACTATTATGATTTCTTCCTTTATGAAATGTGAAAGAGGGGAGATTGGCAGACTTACCGTTGTCTTCCGGTTGTCCCTCGATATAGATCCTCTTTCCCTTTGTGTGTCTACAGCTACTCGCCTCCTCGCTTGCTCAAGAGAACAGCTACTTGAATCCCACGAGGTCACAAGAGAACAGCTACCTGTGACAAGAGAACAGCTACTTGCGACAAGAGAAGAACACAATACAAAGGCAAATATACATATTCATAAATGATTCAGGATTAGAAGTAAATCAAATACACTAATGCAATCATACAAAATACACCAGCATATAGGAAAGAATCAAGATAGCTTTATTGAAAGTAATAGGGTTCAGGAAGAGATACAACCCATAGGGCTCCAATCCAGCATCTCCTTCCCAGCAGAATGGAATTCCCTCTTCAGCTCCCTTCAAAGCATAAACACCCAATGTATCCAGCCACAAACCAACAACAATTCTTTACATTCACAAAATTCCAGCCTCCCAGACCTCTTGTAGGAGAGATCTATATATAGGGATATTTGAGAGAGGATGAGTTAGCTTGAGACTGGTATGAAGCTGACTAGTGTCCTCTCCCTCTCATAGTTCTTGAGTCCACTTGGAGGTTCTTGCTTCCACTTGGAGATTTGGAACCTCTTACTCATCACCAGTCGAATTCTCTGATCCAAGTGTCATTTTGGAAGCTTCCTGGGCATTGACACCTTGAGAAATGACTCTGCCACTTGTCCAAACTCGCTCAGCGCAGGTAGCCTTCTTTGCAGTTGACATTCAGCGCAGGTAGACAGTGGAGCATTTGACATTCAGCGCAGATGCTCAGTGGAGCAGTTGACATGATCCAGAATTGCCTTGTTTTTGAGTGTTTTCAGGTGGAGAACTTCAGTGAATTGCTGTGGTTAGTTGGCCTTGTTCCTCTAGGGGTAGGAACAACATGTTTAGGGACTTTGGATCCCTTGATTATCGACATTTCATGCTCAGTGATGCAAGGCACAAAAATGTCTATAACAGTTGCCCCCTAAAGTATGAGGCCGTTTATCGGGTGAAATGCTTTATCCAGGAGGGTCTGAAGTTCATCCATCTGCTGGGAGGAGACCTGTAATAAAATACAATACAATACATTATGATTCATTCTGCTTTCACGATCTAGCTGAGGCGGGCATTCCCATGCTCAGCTTTATAAATACATTTTGGTACATAGAACAGACGATCGTCTGGTGGTAGACTGATAATTCTGGCGAAACTATCATCCTTTGAGTAGGATGATCATATGCTGCAATGATGTACATATTAAATGTCTTTATTTTTCCTGAATATATATCGCAGCCCGGATGGATGAAACTAGATCCGGGGTCTTCAAACTCGTTCGATCTTCACTCTAAGTACAAGTCGATCCATGTGAGAATTGCGCTGAAGTCGAACATGGAAAGACATCGCTTGATTACCGGTCAATGATGCAAACCGTTAACAAGCGCGAGAGGAATCACCGATAATGATAATGACCCTCAAGGTACTGCAGTACAATTCACGTGGTGTGAATAAAGGACTTGGCGTCGAACACCACGCAAAATCTTCTGGTCGAAGGTCATTGATGTATACCTGTCACCGGAAGTGAGAAACTTGCCATTGAGGCATGCAAGCTTCAAAGTACTGAAGGGGGTGTTCCTAGATCAACTTCTTGGATAATGAGCTGATGTCGACAAGAAGCGATCCGTCACAGGAGGGCCTTAATGAATCATACATCAGTGACACGGAACGGAGCTAATGACTTTAATGGAGGTGAAAACGATCTGTGACATATGATTCAGGGTGGCGGTCATGAATGGATGAAGGATAATGTATGGTAGTGGATGGGATCCAGTTGACTCTTTCTAAACGACTTCTCTTGAACATATGGCGACACTGATGCGATGGATTGGTAGCATTACCCCAAATATGGATGGTATGGCGAGACCATGGTGGTGTGACCGGTGAATGAAACAACCCAACCCGAATGTGGTATGGAGGAAAAGTGTCATGTTCAAGAGCGACCTGCTACCATCAAAGTTTTCTTGATTTTTCCCAATTTTTCCCCAGTCATTGCTGACCAGTACCTCTTTATTTTTGTCAAGCTTGAGGAGGATAACATATGCTTGTTCTATAACCTGCCCTTCGGGCAAGCCCATCGCTATGTTTTAACGAGCCTAGCGATAGGGAAACTCGTTCTCGTCTAAAGACAAGTTTGTCGCTATTTAATCATTTTAACGAGTCTAACGACAAGGATAACTCGGTCCTTTTCATTTTTAGAGAGTCTGAAAAGGTACATAAAGTCAACTCCACAATTCCTTTTTCGTCATCTAATCCCTTAAGTCCGAAAAAGTATAAAACAATACAGAAGGGATGAGTTTTCGATAACTTTAACGAGCCGAATAAAACAAGCGCTCGACCTTTTTGTGCAATAATCCCTCAAGTCCAAAAAGATTAAAATCTAGAGGAGGGATAGCTCTTCCGGTCACTTTAACGAGCTGGAAGGCCAAAACTCGGCAATATTTTCATATTTTACGAGTCAGTTGAAAAGAGCTTAAAGAAGACTCGTCTTTTGAGGAACGAGTGATGAACAGGGATAGCAACTGATTCCAGGTACAGGTTGGAATTTTCCAATCACGGCAGTGTCACAAGGATGGCTAGGTGAAATCACTCTTCGCAGCTGTTCCTCAAAATGGGTAAACAATCATATGGGGGTGAACGATCGGACAAATGAAAAGTGAAGGTGGTAGGTGCACATACGACCAAGGCTTTTATGGCTGATAATTTTACGATCACAGTGGTTATTTACCGGGATAGGTTCATTTTTTAGATAAAAATGAGCTTAAACACTGGAGGAAACTTTGCTCACTGCTTTTATTTATATTTTAACGAGCATGAAGACCGCGTTAAAACTGCTCGGATCTTGCGTTTATTTTTTAACGAGCATGAACTTTATGCTAAAACTGCTCGATTATATAGTCAAATTTTAATTTTTTACCATAACTAGCTTTTCTCTTTTCAACGATAGTACTGCATTCTCAATTGCTGCATCAAACTTAGTTAGAAATGAATAATATTTGCATGAAAATGAGATTATCAACCTAATATTTCGCTTTGAAATACGTAAAAATCCATCAAAAGGTGTTTTTACCTTTCATTTTACCATTTCATTTGATCTTGGTTTGTTGGAGCTCTGGAGGTGCCTCTTCCCCCTTGATTTTCACCGGCTGATTTCGGGAGATTCTGTGGACGATTCTCGGCGCCGTCTGGATTAGGTAGGAGCTAAACCCTAGCTCTTTCTTTCCATGGTTTCCTTTTTTCATTCTGTGCCTGTTTTCCAGTCTTTCTGAGCCTCAGGGGTTTTGCCAGGGCGCCCTAACTTCAGCGCAGGTTGTCCATTCGAAACCTGCGTTGAATGTCAAGCTGCCTTAAGGCAGCCTGACCTTCAACACAGGAAGGACACTGCCTGCCTGCGTTGGGCTGAAAAAACTGAGTTTTTAGCACATTTTTGATGAAATTTCGCCAGTTTCTCATCAAATTCAGGATCTTACTCATTCTCTTGTTTGTTTTGCAGGAACATTTGAGCAAAATGTCTCTTACATGGCGAGAACGAGAACATGAAGAAGAAGATATGATTGCTCTCCATGACCCTGTCACGGTAAACGCATTGCGGAACTGTGGTCTACTGAAGTTCTTCCGTATCTCTAGTATGAGAGCACAGATTACTTTGCTGCAGTATATGCTTGATTCTTGGGATCCCATTAACCAAGTATTCCAGATTAGGGGAAAAACCATTCCCTTGACCATAGTAGACATTTACTTCTTGACTGGGTTGTCAAGGCGGGGTACCCCCATTTCTTTGTCAGGTTCGGCCCAGGGGAATGACTCCGTGAGAGACTATGTTCGCCAGTACTGCAGGGAAGGTTCCCAGCCGAGCAGAGACGACAAGGTTGTTATCCGTGAGATTACTGATAGGTCTCTCAGGTCCATTCTGTATACTATTGGTAGGATGGCCGGTAGCGCATCTCTACACGTTGTCAACAGGCCTCACGTGCAGCATGCCTTGGAGTGTCTCCAACCGAAAGTATTCAACTGGTGTGATGCAGTACTTGTCCAGATGAAAAGTCAATTGACCAAGGTAAAGGACGGGAAGCTGAAGAACTTTGGTTTTGGTTCTATTCTGACTGCCTTTGCCTTGGAGAAAATCCCACTGATGCAGCCTCAGTATATTGTACTCGACTTGCCTTCTCCGACCGAGCCACGCATGCAGAGGTGGGTCAATCACATGTCTAGGCATGCTGGTCAACCTCAGATTACTTTCACTGATGCCTTCTTCAGGTGGTTCGAGCGCCAGGAGATGGTCTTTTCCGAGTATCCATATGTGGGTATGGATTTCCGAGGTGATCCGGATTTGGTGTTACCGGATGGCGAACAGTGGGGCGCTATTGGTAAAATCTTTGACCATATTACTGTTTACTGTTTTTATTCATAATGTTGCTATGCTTTATTCTATCAATACTTTTAATCAAACTCTTGGGTGCATGCAGATGTTGGTCCTGTTCGTCCAGCAGTTTGTCCGAGACCGCCAGTTGCTGCCCCGGCAGTGGAGCCTGCTGGGAGAGTTATTCTTCGCGATCTTGACGACACTGAGACCCTTACAGCTGTGCAGGAGCAGGTTGAGAGCCTTACTCTCGGCATTCCAGATGTACGGATCGATGGGTTACCTTTACAGTTGCAGCGGCATACTACTGGTGTGCCTAGACGATGGACTCGTCTCTTGCGCATGATTGCACAGGCCGTGACATGCTATCATGAGCACCACTAGGCTAGGGTGCCCCCTGGCTTTTTGAGTTTTAGGTCATATGACCAATTTTTGTCTTGGTTACAGAACATTATGTATGAACAATAAACAGCTTACATATATTTTGATTTTCGAGTTTTATTCTGGTTGAGTTATGTGATCCGTATGTACAATCATTGATGATGTGTTCCTTTTATAAATGTTGCAAATGTCTATCTAACACATAGTTTGCTAATGAGTCAGTTAATGTATTTAAGTTTCTGGAAATATGCTGGTATTGAATTGAATCAAACTGTCTTTCCAAAATCTTAACCCTTAGGAACATGCGATAAATAGTTGGATTACGAACGGAATATATACCATTGAGTTGTAGTATTACAAGCTGTGAGTCTAGCCTGACAATTAGTCGGCGTATGCCATGTGTAATGGCATCAGAGAGTAGTTCTATCAACGTGCTATACTCAGCGATGTTATTCGTTGATTGCCCAATACATACACCTCTGAAACTTACTAACTCGCCGCTTGGATCAAAAATGGCCCAGGCTGCGGAGGATAGATTCCGCGTACTACGACTCGCTCCATCGGCATATCCAACAAATGTCTCCAAAAGTTTTGACATCTGCAACAAATGAGAAAGGTGGATCACTTGACCAGGATAAATACTTTAGCGAAAACAAAATACAACAAAAGCATACAGGTTACTATTTAAGCATAGTAACACTTGAGGTACAACCCGTTGCGGGGCTGCGCCAGTGGAATTCCGTCATAATCCATTAACTCGTAGGCTCCTTTTGCTAACACCCTTTTAACAATATAGGGGCCCATCCATAAGGAATTAAATTTACCTGCTCCCAATTTATCGGATTCTTGGTCATAAAGCAAGACCAAGTCACCTTCTGAGAAGACACGGGGTTTGACATTTTTGTCGAACTGAGCCTTGACTTGTTTCTTATGGGCTTCATTAGCCAAAGCGGTGTCATGACGGGTTTCATCCAATTGGATTAATTCCATGAAACGAGCCTCTTCTTTCGAAGTTCCGGGGAGGAGATCAATTGCGAGTTTAAGCGACGAAATTTCGCACTGGATTGGCAAGACTGCTTCCAGGCCATACACCAGTTGGAAAGGTGTGAACCCGGTCGCGTTCTTTACCGACGTTCGGTAGGCCCACAAGGCTGAGTACAGGATTAGGTGCCACCTTCTTTTATGAACCCCGATCATCCTTTGCAACATACGCTTCAGGACCTTGTTGATTGCTTCAACTTGTCCGTTGGCTTGCGGATAGTACGGGGTAGAGCTGTCGTGAGATAGTCCTAGTTTGGCAGCTAATTCGACCATCATGTGATTGCGAAAATGCGACCCATGATCTGTAACTATAGCCTGTGGTACGCCGAACCTGGCGACTACATGATTGAAAAATAAAAGGGCAGTTGTTTCACCAGTATTATCCAATGTAGGCATCGCCTCGGCCCATTTGGTAAAATAGTCAACAACGACTATAATATACCCATGCCCCCCGGTCGAGGTGGGGTTACATTGCATGAAATCGATGCCCCATTTGGCGAAAGGCCCAACAGCAACTATTGGCTGTAAAGGTGCGGGTGGTCTCCTGGTTTTGCTATCAAAAATTTGACAAGCATGGCAACTTCTGACTGCGATTATGCAATCTTTGAACATGGTTGGCCAGAAGTATCCTGCTCGTAAGATTTTTTTGTGCTGTAGCATATCCAGATTGATGCCCTCCACACACGCCTGAATGACACTCATTCAGGGCTTTTTCGGCCTCCTCATGGGTAAGGCACCTTCTCAGAACTGTATCGATACCACGACGGTAAAGCGTATCACCGACGATCATGTAGTCTTTAGCTTGGTATCGTATACGTTTTTGTTCTGAGTGAGAGGTGTTAGGCCTGAATTTTTGGGTTTGGAGATAAATTATGATATCTCCATACCACTCATCGCTTGTAGATATCAGAAACAAACTTTCGTCCACGATTGACTCTTCTGATGTTTCATCGTTGGATGACGATGGGAGATCGCACAATAATTCTGCGAAAACTAGAGCTTTCTTTGATTTGGACTTTACAAATTCCAGATCAAACTCTTGAAGGATCGCTATCCATTTTGAATATTTTCCCCCGAGCAACTGTCGCGACAGTATATAAGTCATGGGGTTGCAATCTGATAAAATGGTAGTTTTCTGAAAGAGGACATAATGTCGAAACCTTTGAATCGCTTGAACAGCTGCAAGCGCTAGTTTTTCAACATAAGAATATTTACTTTCTGTATCATTTAAGTTTTTAGTTAAATAATATATAGGATGTTCAATTCCATCGACTTCTTGAACTAAAACCATCGCAATGGTCGTATCCGCTGCAGCCAGATACAGGTTAAAATCTCTTTGATAGTCTGGGGCGTACATTAATGATGCTTTTACTAGACAATCTTTCAGAGCATCAAAGGAAGCTTGCGCCACCTGGTCCCAGACGAAAGGTACATCCTTTTTCAAAAGACGAGTATAACCTTTAGCAAGTTCTGCGTAATTTGGAATGAACCTCCTCAGAAAGTTTGCTTTCCCTTGGAGTTTCTGAATCTGAAGAAAATTTGAAGGTGGAGGCAAATTTATGATTGCCTGAACCTTGCAAGGGTCGAGACGAATCCCATCCTTAGAGACTACGAAGCCAAGTAAACGACCATAACCGACACAAAACACACATTTGTGCGGATTGAGTCTTATCTTGTAGTGTCGGCAACGTAGAAATATCGCTCTTAAATGCTGCGGATGATCAGTCCGCTTTCGCGAATGAGCCGGAAGATCGTCGAGATAAGGTTGAATGATGTTCTTGATGTCATGGAAGGCATAATTCATTGCCCTCTGAAACGTTGCCCCTGCGTTCTTTAAACCAAAGGGTAATTTTCTATAAGCGAATGTGCCCCACGGACAGATAAATGCAGTCTTTGACTGGTCCTGTGGGCGGATATTTATTTGATTATACCCGGAGAATCCATCCATAAATGAAAAGATTTCACATCCGGCGCATTCATCAATTATCTGGTCGATGAAGGGTGTAGGGTAGTTGTCCTTTGGACAAGCTTGGTTTACATCCCTATAATCGACACACACTCTGATTGTCCCTTGTTTCTTCATAACAGGGACAATATTTGATACCCAATCAGTTAGAGGAACCGGGTAGATGAAACCAGCATGGAGGAGCTTTTCAACTTCTGCTTTAATGGTAGCGGCTTTCTTGGGGTGCACCTGCCGAAGCCGTTGTCTTACTGGTTTGACATCAGGATACATTTTAATTTCATGTTCAATGATACTCTAGTCTATGCCTGGCATTTCATCATATGACCAAGCAAAGACATCTCTGAATTCGCGAAAAAGAGCGTTATATATTTCCAGTTCTGAAGGGGAACAACCTTTGCCGACATAAATATTCTCTACAACATTTGTCTTAGTCGAGATATTTATGGCTATAGTCTCTTCAATATTGGATAAGTTTCGCTCGGAATCCACCGTATTTACAGTATTTGATAGGAATTCAAAAACTGAAGGGTGATAAAGATCTTGTTGAGTATCTTCTTCATATTCCGGAAGAAGGGAACGATGGTGGTGATCACTCCATGGCACCCCCTCAATCAACATTGATTGTAGAATTCCTTCGTCAGTCCCATGTACTTTCGACCAAGGATCTAATGGGGTACCATATTCTTTAGATCTATCTACCCAAACGCTTGATGAGCGTTGATTTGGATTTGCCTCCCATGCTTGAAACATTGATTGCTACAATATTTCTAAAGGGCTTGGGGGCAAAACGATTGCATGATCCATGTCAACATTGTCTTTTGCGACCTTCGTGGAAGATATCATGTTGCAGGTTGCTACAAACGGTATATTTCCTATGTAAATAGGAGGTGGTAGCGCAAAAGTTCCCATCATTGTGGGGTCTTTCAATAGTCCTACTCTGATATCTTGAACTGAATGGTCGCTTCCATGGATCATGGGAATGCTTCCTGTAACTTGTGAACCGTTAGGGAGGAAGTTCTGTTGGTCGACGACTGTAATCCCTCCTTCAAACGGGAATGCGATCTTCCTAAAATAAGTCGACACAACAGCTGCCATGGCATAAATCCATGGTCTACCCAGTAGGATGTTGTAGTCAAGATTTCCATCGACGACCTCGACATCGATTTCCACTGTTTTTCCTCCCAGTTCAACCTTCAAGTTATTAAGGATACCGTACGGGGTATAAGTCCTTCTGTCGAAAGCTTTTAATGTTGTCGAAGATCGCGACAAGGTTGGAGATCCTAATGTTTTCCAGCAACTCATCGACATAATACATGTAGATGCCCCCTCATCAATAATTGTTCGGTGAACAGTTTTGTTGAGGGCTTTCACTTGAATAAGGAAAGCTAGTTGAGCTGGTAACTGAGGATCGTATCCTTTGTGATCAAAGGATACAAGATTGGAATCCTTAGGATCAATCCCGCCAATAGCCGATAACAAAGCCTGCCTTTGGGATGGGCAATTTTGTAATACTTCAAGAGTCGACATAGCGGATGGCGATTGGGCCAAATCTTCCACTATGTTATAATGCTGCGCCGCTCTGGTGCGAGGATTAAATGTCGACTTGTGTATTACTCCCTTAGGCGGTTTTATTGTTAATTCAGGAATGATGGGCGGTACAACTTCTGTCGAGGTTGTTGTCGAACTACTTGGTTGATCTTTACCTTCGTCGTTTGACTGCTGCGGATTCCCATAATCTTTGTTCCTTGTCGAAATCAAAGCATCATTTTGTTGTTTTGAAACCGACAACATAAGTACTTGTGACGGGGAAGCATTTCCACTATCAACCAGATTTTGACCTGGGTTGGGAAATGGATCAGTTAACACAGCTGAGGTTTGTGAAATTTTAAAGAACCTTTTCAACTTAGCTTTGAATGGGCAATTCTTTGTATAATGATCCTCCTCATCACATATTTGACATGGAAAATTTGGTTTCCCTTTCCCAGGAGGGTTTGAAGAATTCTTTCCAGGAGATAATTCACCCTGTTTCTTCCTCTTCCCTTTGTTTTGCTTCTTCTTGCTTCCTAGTTGATTCGTTTATTTGCCTTTATCTGCTGATACGACATTTACTTCCGAAGCAAGAATTTCTTCTTTTGCATTTTGATCCGAATTCTTACGGGCTTTCTTAGATGAAGCCTTTGTCGATTTCGTGTTTGCTGTGCCAATCACGCCATCACCGGCATGAGAGTCACTATTGGATTTAGGAGGAGGAGGAATTGAAAATTCCGGTCTAGGGGCATCAGGTATTTTGTCGTAGAGCGTGCCAGACTGAGTATAAACTAAGTCTAGGTACTGCGCACGAGCGATAACTTGCTCCTCTGTTACGACTCCCCCCTTTGCCACATCTTCCGTTATAGCCGGAAGTAACGACTTTATAAACCCTTCAGATAACAGCTGATCGGGAACGTATGTTTTAACCATCCTACGATGATGACGCCATTCATGTATATGATCAGATATATGAGTAGCAGTTGTCTGTTTAAAGTTGGTTAATATTTCTGTTCCCGTTTCATACCTTATCGGTAATTGAAAATGGGTTAAGAAAGTCGTGGCTAGGGAGCTAAAATTGTCGAAAGAGGCTCTAGGTAATTCAATATACCATTTAGCCGCTGGACCTGTCAATGTCCTCTGAAAAAGGCGAAGCCTTATCGAATCATCGTTCAGGGTGTTCGACGAACACCACAGATGAAATGTCATCACGTGATTCGATGGGTCTTCACCTGGATTTCCATTGAATTTAGGAATGTCAGATGGAAGTTTGTGAGGAATCGCTGGCCACCAAGGGGCATAAGAAATCGGATCGTTGGTTAACCGGTGTAAATCGGGTAACTCTAAAGTTGCCACAAATGGCAACTGTTGATTCAGGTTAGGCGAAGCATAACCAGGGTACGATGGAATCGCTTGAGCAATGGGTCTTTGCATACCAGCATAATGTAATTGATGCTGGTATGACTGATACGGTCGGTGGACTTGACCACTGTAAAGCGGTTGGTTTTGACCGTTTTGAATATACGGTTGTCCACTGTTCGCAAAGATCTGTTGCTCAGAACCTTGGTACACTTGCTGGAATTGTGGTTGTTGGTATTGCACTAGCCATGGTTGTGAAGCCATGTTCTGTTGCGCTATGCTAACCGTTGGACCAAGGTGTGGGGTAATTGTACCCGTTTGGACCTGTGTCGCCCCACCAGTTGGCGATTGTGGTTGTGACCCATGGTCAAGGGGCTGTTGCATTACAACCTAAGAAATCTGAGGTTGACATGCAACAGACATCGCTTGAACTTGTGACACTGTTACAATAGCAGGTGTGGTTGGGATGTTCGTCATAGGTACACATTGTTGCATAGAATATACAACCCTTGGTTATTGAGGTAGCATTGGTACCCAACCACTTGATGTAATTCCAGTATAACCTGAATACTGTTGAGAACTACCGTATGGATATCCTCCCGGAGGAGGTAATGAAAGGGCATACTGCCCCCCATACGGTAGCAATCCGAAACTCAAAGGGATTGTTTGCCCTTGGGGACTGGATGGCCCAAATTTACCTCCATAAGGATCAATCTGTCGAGTCTCAACATAAGAGTTGCCGGATATTATTCCGGATGAACAAACTGGAACAGACCACACTGTCGAAATAGTCCCTTGGTGGACTCCTTCTAGCTGTTGAGAGCTAGTCGGGATAGATGGTATGGCGGCAAACATTGTCGGAGTGACAGCAGGGGCTTCCACTGTCGCTATGTCATTTGACACAGTCCTAGATGTTGACGGTTGTTCAGACATTTTAAGTCTATCCAATAGATTGCCTAGAGATTCTACAGGAACTTCCACTTGTGGTGGATTAACTTCTGATGAAGGAAATAGAGTGACCCCGACTCCAAAATGGGTTGGAGTACTTGCTTACAGATCCTCTGCAATTTCCTCTATCGCAATCAAACCAGGTGGAAGAGGAAGACCGTCAGGTCCGTAAAATATTTCTGGTGCCGAAGAAGGGGTTGTTTCGGCAACGACAATTGTTTGAGGAACAAAACTCTCTGGACCGGTTACAGATGGAACTGGTTCAGTTACACAAGTATTTGCCCCCAGACCAGGATCAGTATTATTGTCCCTCTGTGGCTGTTGAACTTCTTCTATAGAGGCAGGGTTTCCAGAAATGCTTGGAGTAACCGGAATCTCAGACGTAGTTGGAACACTTGTTCTAACTTTGATAGGCGATTTCGAACCAGTTAAACGAGTTCGCTTTGTCCGTACTGTTTTCGATTCCGGAGACAAAGACGGTTGACTCGTAAACCTCCGCGAACGACGGGGTTTCAATTGACTTTCTTCCGCGATTGTGGATTACTCGACCAACCAAAATAAAAGGGGAAATTGGTGTTTCCGAATTGAATGAATTTTATTAGACGCTTTTAGACACAACTTGCTTTTTCACTTTTAAAGAGTCGAGAAAAAGCTAAAGATGACTCTAGTCTCCTTCGATGTTTTAACAAGCCCGAAGTGACAAATGCTCGGATGGACTTTTTCTGTTATAGAGTCTGAAAAAGGCCAAAAGGAACTGCTCTGGAGATCTAGGCAGAGGGTGTGCCAAACTTTTCGCAAAACCACAGAATACGTTTTACGGTACGGGTGGTCAATCTTCGTGAATGCTGTGTTCACTGCATTGCGATCAGTAGGGCAGCCGACACGGCTTCCTAAGGATAAAGGATATATGCCTATAGGGGTCTCCCAATATATACGCGACGGTACGTGGGAGCACAAATCCGTATTAGCGCCACCGACTCTCAGGAGGAATCACCCACCTTCTTCGAGATCGACAGTCACTATGTTTAACGACGCTGGAACACGTCTCTAGCCTAGACCTCTATGTTGTGCGTTATGTTACAAAGCGTTGTTAGGTTCATTCAGTTTATTTTAGGTTGATCTTTTTAAAGTTTTCCTTTCAAGGTTCACCACGAGATTTATGATACAAATTCCTAAATGCAGTCTAAGATGATAAGCAAGCTTTATTATCTTTCAACTTTGAAAATCCTAGCTACTAAGGGAAAAGAATAACACTATCTTTTCTCAAAGAGAAATCAGCACACTCTAATGCACTTTCCCTAAATCCAACATGCAAACTTATCAAATGCAAAATGCACAATGCAGGTGTTTGTTTTCACTTTCTTAGTATAAATGCCTACAAAGAAAGCTTTTTGCACAAATCTGAATTTTCTTTTAAAATGATCAATATAAACAAGTTCACTCTTTTCGAAAACAACAAGGGTAGAAGAGATTACAATCACTTTGCTTCTTTTCGAAATAAAGACTTGTTTTGACACTTAAAAGACACAAATTCAAACCAATAAGCAAAAGTAAATCAATAATCAAACTGCATATAGCCAACGAATCTCTCTTCTAAGATTATAATCAAATCTGAATCAAAGGCTACAGGATGACTTCTTTACTCATGCAAAGGAAGACTGTAAATGACGCTACAAACACATAAAAACATTCACAATATTTTTATACAAAAAATGAGGCGGAATCAAGCAAAGAAAAGCTTATGAGACTGGTACCTATGCTGGTCAAAGGCTACAAAAACAGAGATCAAAACAGGGCAATAAAGGACAAAGAACCCCAGCTGTACAAGGCCACACTGGTTTAGCGCAGGTCCAACACTGTCAGTTTGACATTCAGGCAGGTAGCCCCTTCGGGACCTGCGTTGAAATGCAGACTGCCTTCACAGTGTCTGCGCTGAAAGGGAAAACTCTCGTTTCCCTTGGTTTCTGGGTCACAAAATGCTCAAAAATCAACTGTTTCAGGCCAAATCAGAAACACAAGCAAGGTATAAACAGAGGGATACTTTGATAGGGTACTAAAGACTATCACAAGGATCAATCAAATCATTTGTCGATCTAGTTTAGATCATAGTCAAGTCCAACCAGTGGATCAAAGCAGCAACTTTTACTTTGCAGTTCAAAGTTGCTGTCAAGTCTATGAAGTAAACAAATGACGGAAACACAAATGAAATGAATAAACAAGTTCTTCCCCAGTGGAGTCACCAATTTGTTGTGGGGAAAAATGCCTATTTAGGACGATCCTATCCACCTAAGGTGTGACAGCGCCTTAGCAACAAACGAATACAGCTATTATGATTTCTTCCTTTATGAAATGTGAAAGAGGGGAGATTGGCAGACTTACCGTTGTCTTCCGGTTGTCCCTCGATCTAGATCCTCTTTCCCTTTGTGTGTCTACAGCTACTTGCCTCCTCGCTTGCTCAAGAGAACAGCTACTTAAATCCCACGAGGTCACAAGAGAACAACTACCTGTGACAAGAGAACAGCTACTTGCGACAAGAGAAGAACACAATACAAAGGCAAATATACATATTCATAAATGATTCAGGATTAGAAGTAAATCAAATACACTAATGCAATCATACAAAATACACCAGCATATAGGAAAGAATCAAGATAGCTTTATTGAAAGTAACAGGGTTCAGGAAGAGATACAACCCATAAGGATCCAATCCAGCATCTCCTTCCCAGCAGAATGGAATTCCCTCTTCAGCTCCCTTCAAAGCATAAACACCCAATGTATCCAGCCACAAACCAATAGCAATTCTTTACATTCACAAAATTCCAGCCTCCCAGACCTCTTGTAGGAGAGATCTACATATAGGGATATTGGAGAGAGGATGAGTCAGCTTGAGACTGGTATGAAGCTGACTAGTGTCCTCTCCCTCTCATAATTCTTGAGTCCACTTGGAGGTTCTTGCTTCCACTTGGAGATTTGGAACCTCTTACTCATCACCAGTCGAATTCTCTGATCCAAGTGTCATTTTGGAAGCTTCCTGGGCATTGACACCTTGAGAAATGACTCTGCCACTTGTCCAAACTCGCTCAACGCAGGTAGCCTTCTTTGCAGTTGACATTCAGCGCAGGTAGACAGTGGAGCATTTGACATTCAGCGCAGATGCTCAATGGAGCAGTTGACATGATCCAGAATTGCCTTGTTTTTTAGTGTTTTCAGGTGGAGAACTTCAGTGAATTGCTGTGGTTAGTTGGCCTTGTTCCTCTAGGGGTAGGAACAACATGTTTAGGGACTTTGGATCCCTTGATTATCGACATTTCATGCTCAGTGATGCAAGGCACAAACATGTCTATAACACATGCATCCAATGATTAATTCATACCTGCACACAAGGTATGTTATACACACCAATACACATTTCATTTTCCAACCTTGTAGCATATGTAGTCATACGGTCCCATATGTACTGTTGTACATAGTCTAGTTGTGGTACAACCTATAATACCATCCTCATGGTATCACCTGCATGACATAAAATTTATCCACATATTTTTCCACCATGTTAGTATCATACCAACATTCATTTATCATGGTTCATCTATGTAATTAAAAAAGTTTTATGTCATGTGTAAATCAATTCCAATTGTCATGTGGTTACAATATTAGTCGCATAGTATTGTATTCTAAATGAGACTATTAACTCATAGTTGTTGAATTTTAATATTCATCAGATCATTAATTCACCTCGTATGTTTTACTGTTGCCCTTTTTTTTATGCCTCAACAACATGTTGGCCATGCCTAATTTGGTGTATTTATGCATGAAAGTTTTTACTACTTTCAACCCTACACTCCTTGTAGTTGTAAGTGTTTATGATCTTAGGGTATTTACATGTTATCTCATCCTTAATATTAAATCACCCTTTACCAAAAGTTGAGTTATCTACTTTATGAATTCTTGTTTGAATCACACAACATTTCCTTATGTTGTGTAGACACCTTATCAAAGAAATCTGATAAGAGATCCTCTCAAAATTGCTTGGTACAAATTATGATGTCAATCTATTTAAATATATTGTAAAATATCATTTAATTGACCCAATGGTCCATACCATTTGTGTTAATTATTAATTACCATGGTTTGTACTCAAGAATACTTATAAGTTCCATTATGCATATCCATCAAAGATGCATATGTCTTGGAAATCTTTTTAATTTAAATTTCCCCTTAACCATACTTTATTCCAACCGAAGAATGAATCACATTGTATGTGGATGCATTAATCAAAGGATTAATTGAAACGACAATTTGTGCAGATTATATAGCCTTATATTATAACATGCTCTCACCATCCTTTACCTTGGTGTAATACTTTCATAGCAATTATACCATTAATAAGTTGTTTTTATAGCATGATGACCATATTTTAATCTCTGACCAGAATCATAGTCTAGTTTTATCTCTTGTATTCATGAAGGCAACATATGTAAGTGTGCCAATCAACTAATGATATCTTCCACCCATATGCAATACTTGTTATTAATTTTAACAAAATCAAACAACATTACTTTTAAGGTATTTTCTCCCTATTTTATGTTATAACATCTTTGGTTATAAGATTTTTCTTGTCAGTAACATTAATAACCTTCAATTTCTTTTTCCAGCATGACTCCTAACATAATCATGCATACTTTGCCTATTTACTATTGGCATATAACAGCGCAAGCATATATGCTATCTTCAATATAGTTCAAGAAACTCAAATCCCCTTCATGTAGGAAGAAACAAATTTCTACATGCTATGCATATTTGTAATCATTGATAGCAACATAACATTGATTCTACAAATCACAACTATGCCCAACATCTAAGCAACAAAACATATAGTTTATCACAACACAACAACAACTCCACACTACTTTACCAATATAATCATTAGTTCAGTCGCACTCTTTTCTTCTACAGAACATACTACCCCTTACTGGTCATTGGTGTAACCAACATTCTTATGATTGCTGAGCAATGACTTTTACTTCTTTCATCGCTACCAAAATTCATCAAAAAGTGCTTACATGGAAGATTCATATGACTCATTACTATGCATAGATATTAAGCATGGTCTTTTTCAAAACATTTTTATTTGAATGACCACTCCTCCAGAAAATGGTAACACATACAATTCATGACAGTGCATGGGTATATGTATCATTACACACAATACAATAAGATACAACAATGGTTTTATTTATTATTTAATATTCTTTTCCAAGGTTAGATGATTTTATTTAGCCTTGCATCTATACTGCAATTGCACCAATCACCATTTAAATCTCTTACCTATTTGAACATTCAATTCCAATATAGCTTTTCACACCATTCATCAACCGATTCATGTCATGGTTTTGGGATGTTGATCCAATGGTAGAAATTGTGTTAGAGGTTTTAAGCAAACTTTCTAATTTCTCTTTGTCACTCTTAATACCAGTTTTGCCCAAGTTTCCTTTTAGGTATATCTACTTTATATCATGCATATATATGTATCTTACCTTCACTTTCGATACCACAATCTCCACATGCTCAAACATGACTATTTTGGAGATTTACTTGAAAGTCAACCCTACAAAATAAACTAGAATTGTAGGTAGAAAATTTTCCTTTATGGAAATCCTTATACATAAAGATTTAATTCTTCTATGCAATTATAAATAAGAAATTATGTTTTTCATGCATAAATATTTATCTAACATACGATGTTCCATACTAAACATAGTGATGATCAAGTATAAATATGAATATAAGTATTTCTACTTATACATACGGTCCATGCAGATGCTTTCATGAGTATGGCAGCTCCATGAACCAAGCCATAACAACTACCTATTATGCCTCTCATTACTCACTCTACCTTTTGATACAATAAAAGACACATGCTTACTTTGACTGCTGGTTCTCATTTCGGTTTAAAATAATATGTATTCTTATGAAGTTCCATATCTAATTGTCATGGTCTTGTCATGCACCAAGCATTGTTTACGATTTTATTATGTTTCAAAGTTAGTTTAACATAATTTCCTCTCATTTAATTGTTTTCACCTGCCAATAACACGGTGATATATACGCCTTTGCTCATCTTTCAAGCTTTATACCTAGTTTGAAATCTTATCGATGGAATCAAATAAACTTACTATCAAAACCATTCAATGGAAGTATACCCTTTTTGTCTTTTAATGTTGACTTTTGTGCTGGAGATATGATTTTTTTTCTTTTTTTATAAAATACATAAACCTTTCTTTGCATCCAAATTTGCACATTTACTTTTTAGTTGAGGAAATGTTGTACTTTTTTTCATTCAATCAAATAGTCCCTACAAGCTAATCCACAAAACGAGTGCCAAGGCATGGGACAATCGAGCAATAGCTAGAAATTTCATGTTTCCTTTAAACTTGTTTAGATTCTTTAGGAGCAACAACTTAGCAAAGAAAAATATATAAAACTAGCAGCCATGAAACAAGGAACCATGAGTCTGTGGCCCTATGGCTATATCCTAGTGTTATTCATTTGTTTAATTATCCGGGTAAACCTCGCATTCCCAACTCCAGGTTTTCTTCTCTTTTAGTCTATATGCACATATACTTAGTATGTCTGAAATTTTCATGATGGATTCTTAATACCCATCACTACTCTAGTTTCTAACCTTCTTTTCTCACTACAGACCTGAAATAAAAATGAGACCCTACATATAATTCACACTCTGTTTTTTTTGTTGTTGGTAGAAGTCCCCAACCAAGGGACGTAACCTTCGTGAGGAGCATCTACATGCTCGAAAAACAGAATATTCCCCTAACTTAATGATATACAACTTATCATTTTGGACGATGATGGGTATATGCTTATACTATTTAGTTTTGGCATACCCATGACCCCTATATATGACCATATGGGTCAACATGCTCATATACCTTGTTTCATGGGCCTTTCCCTGTATAGACCTTTACTTCACCAGTACAAAGGCATACCCTTATGGCTTAGTATGGTACCCACATATTAAACAATCTCTGTGATGAAAATAGTATCATCGTTTACATAAGTTAGTTATATTCAACATGCATCAGTTATAACATAACATGCAACCTAATATACAACCCTGTATAATGGATTAGAATTATCATCCATAAGATGGTTAATCCTTAGCATGCATCAGTTATTGATTAATGTACAATTCAACAAATAACAAACATAATCATCCACAAGACAAGTAACTATCAGTAGGCATCAACTATTAATATAAAGTAATGTACATTTTGCACCTGATCAACGTAATCATTCTCAAAGATAGACAACCATCTATATGCAATCCATTAATAATAACATACAATTTTGCAACTAAGAAGGTTGGTTATCCACAAAAGATAATTCGGTCATTGGATCGCAACATAAATAACTAGCAACTCAATATAGATAAGAGCATCACAACATAGCTCTAACGTTTATTTTTTTATATATATCACCACCATCTTCCTCAGATTCTTCGAGCAACGAGGCCTTCTCAAGACCCACCTCAATGCATGATACCAATAGTCATTGAAGCCACGTGAATTCAATGCCAAAATCAGCAACATCAGATATCAGCGTTTGCAATAGATATTTGTTCAAGATAGCAGCACCCATGGAAAACATTAATCCTTCTTGAAGCTAAGACCAACGAAATGAAGGTTGTTTAACATCAAGGTAGCGCAAGTGCTTCTGTGCTCTCCCTAGAAGAATTTAACTGGATCTGCCGATCCCGATTCTCTTTATTGCTTCCCCTATATAGAGAAGTTAACAAACTTACATGGACACAGGAAAGTTAAGATAATCTTTATCCCTTTGAATTTAATTTCCGGAGGCAAAGGATCTGTGAATTCTTCATCGGGGTATTTTTGTGAGGAAGAAGGAACCAATCAGATTGGAAGAGAGGGAGTTGCATTGCAAAAGCTTTCCCTATGTGGTGATGTTCCTAAAAGCTAAGAAAAATGACTTAATGGTTGTGGAGTCATGCCGCTTATAGCAGCCTTTTCCCTATTCCACTGCTGGCATGATGATCCAAATTGGATCCATGAAACTAGCAAAGTGCTATGACTGTATCAAATCAGGATGGACTTCAAAAATTTATGAACAAAGAGCTATTAGGAAGACCTCTGGACAGGCACAGTTTGTAGCAAGTAAGGAACGACGAGGACCTTGATCAAAGCACATTGACCGAGGCCCATGGAGACTGCACAAGATGCAAACTGGCAATTAGCAAGTCTGGATCGGAAAACAGAGGTTGTTTCTGATGCACGATTAGTGCTTAGCGCTAATTGCACATTGTTGGTCAGAACCACTTGAGAAGGAAAATCCCCGAAGCACTCGGTCGCATGGGAAGCCAGGAGATCGTAAGGAAAGCGCTAAAGCAAAAGGCAGGCCCCACGCACCAAAATCGGTGGAATATCGGAGGCATATTGGGCAGTAAGTAGATTTGGCAGGAGGACGAGTGATTTCATACGTTGCACGACGCGTGTCCAGCGGATGAGAGAGAAAACCACCTCTCAGTGCGGGCTAATGGTCGAGCAAGTCAACCGCGCGATAAGAGCGAACACTGTAGGATCTGTGGGCTCCAGATGTGACGACGGAGATTGCGTGCGATGAGAAACCGGATCTGAAGGGAAAATATGTTACAACACATAAGGTTTGGAGTCTAATTTGACTACTAAGTTGGAGGATGAATCATTACACAGTGTAACTAAAGTACCGAACCGTTTGAGGAAGAGCTGGCACAGTTCGTGAGAGAACAAGTGGCCACTTCCTTGAGGGATGTTGGTGATGACGGAGAGGCAAGGAACTCCAAACGAACAGTAGCAGGTGATCCGAAGGGATGGAAGAGGAAGCAAATAGTCATGAGACAAATTAGCTTTAAGCCATGAACAAACAGAGAACAGAACACAGAAGGAGGAGAACAGAGACAAGCGAGAAAGAGGCAGTGAAGCAAGAAGCAGAAAACAGAGAGTCGAGCTAACCTATAGGGTTAAGGCAGCATCGAGTAGATAGAACCAAGCTTGAGAGGTTCAAGCAATCCCTGTGAGGATATCTGTCAGGAATTGAGCACCACATTGGACTCATCCCATCAAAGACTAGAGAGGTTGAGACTTGGTAAGGAAAGAGTCTGTGCGCTCTAGTGGCTTGGGAAATCCAAGAACCACCCTACTAAGCATCATCTATTTCAGGAGACTCAAATTGAGCTCCTCATTGTAAAGCTCTGCTTTAAAGACACAATAAGAAAAGGCCACCACTAAAAGCTGGACCAGAGACGTAGCCCAGGAGGATTGGGTGAACTCCTTATTAATTTGTTGTGTTCTTGTATTTGCTTACTATGTTTCTCTTACTTTCTTACATTTTCTAGTGTCTGTGTATTTTGTAATCCAATCGATCTGTTGCCTTAGATAACATAGACACACACCAACACATGAGTCTGTAATACCTTCATTCATTAATTATTTAACTGAGATAACTCACGAGTGATTTTTAGACCAAGTGGTATCAAGCTCAAGGCTATTGAGGTTAGACACGCTTGTGTTGGATTTAGCTGTTGAATGCTAACTAGATCAAAGCTCAAATTAGGAGAAGGAGAGTTGGTTGAAACTAATCCTGAAATTGGGAGAGTCTATCCTCAGAAGATAATGTCAAAGGAAGGTTCTATGGGGCCAAAACCTCAATTCATAGATAGTTTCCTAGCCATAAAGTCCATGGTAGAGGAAATGTATATGGACTTTAGAAAACACAAGGATGAAGATTCATCAGGCTCCAAACAAGATAAAGGAGAAGATGAGTCTCACTTCCATGACCACTCAAAAGGAAAGGGGAAAGAAGAAAGCTTTCTCACACCTCCTAATAGCCCTGAACATAAAAATAAAGCATCTTTGGTTGAACTAGATGTCGAATTTGATTTACCTATATATGATGGAGAGTTGAATGCAGAAAAGTTGGACAATTGGATTAGAAAAATTGATGTTTATTTCAGAGTGTAGAATATCGATTCAGACAAGAGAAAGATTCAACTGGCAAGCCTACACCTTGGAGGCACTGCCTTGGTTTGGTGGGAAGGCAAGACCCAAGCTGACCTGAAGAGACATGGTAAGACTATCTCTGTCTGGAGTATATTTGTTTCTGCAATCAAAAAGCAGTTCTATCCATTGGCCTACATGTAGCAAGCCATGAGGAGCTAGAAAACTCTTCGATAGTTGAAAGGGAAAATTGTACAGGGATACACTCAAGAATTTAGAAAGAGAGCATTGATTCTAGGAATCTCATTAGACTCACCTGAGACTCTATTGAATTACATTGGTGGTCTACATAGCTACATGAGGCACACCATCCTCATCTTTAATCCCACTAATATAAATGAGGTATCTGTACAAGCTACTCATCTAGAATCTAGAGGAAAGAATGGAAGTCCAAAAGTTGGGGGGATCATCCCAACCCACTGCAAGCAAGAATAAGGAGAAAAGAAAGCAGAAATGGAAAGCAAGGAAGGCTAACACTGCACAGAAAATCAAGGCTTCATGCACTCACTGTAAAAAGGATGGGCATGATGATGAGCACTGTTGGATTCTACATCCGGAGCTGAGACCTAAGAAGTTCGAGGGCAAGAAGAAGACTGTTGCAACTATTTAGAAAGATTTGGGGTCAAACTCAGGAGATGAAAGAACTATTGTAGCCACAGGTATAAGAGGTAATAATTCTTAAGCATCTACTAGTAATTCTGCACAATCTACTATTGATGAAGAAAATGAGATAAAAAGACATGAGCTTTTCCATGTTCGAGTTATTTCCAAACATAAAAATATTGATACTTTGTTTGATAGTGGCTCACAAGTAAATTTAATTTCCGAAGCAATTGTAAAGAAGTTGGGATTAGTGACTACACCTCACAAGAAACCATACCCGTTAGGATGGTTAAATGATAAAGCACAACTACAAGTGGCTAGACAATGCAAACTCAAGTTTTCTTTTGGGTCAGCATTTGTAGATGAGGTTGAGTTAGACATAATTCCTTTGGGTATATGTGGAATTGTTTTAGGAAGTCCCTACTTGTATGAAAGAAAAGCTATTTTCTATAGAGCTGAGAACAAGTATCTACTTGTTAAAGATGGAGTCAAATACTTTGTAAGAGCTTGTAAGCTCAAGAATAACTATACTCTCATAAACTCAGGGCAGAAGAAAAGAATGATAAATTCATGCAAACAATTCTTAATGATGGTTGTAAAGGAAAAGAAACCTGATAAAACCAATGTATTTGAAGGCTGTAATGCTAAACAGAAAGTTGATTTAGAAAAGGTTGTTTCAGGGTATGATATCTTGTTTCAAGAAACTGAAGGCTTGCCACCCAAAAAGGAAATAGTGAATGATATTATTTTGCAGCAAGATGCTCCATTTCCTAACATTGGAATGTACAGGTTGTCCACTTTAGAGAATGAAAAAATGAAGAAGCAGGTGCAGGAGTTGCTCGAGAAAGGGTTCATTAGACCTAGCACATCACCATGTGGGTCACCAATCGTTTTGGTGAGAAAGAAAGATGGCTCGTGGAGAATGTGCATTGATTACAGAGTACTGAATAAGATAACAATAAAAAATTGTTATCCCCTTCCTCACATAGATGATCTTTTAGATCAATTGAAAGAAGCCATTTATTTCTCCAAGCCAGACTTGCATAGTGGATACCATCAGGTCAAAGTTGCAGAACAAGATGCATGGAAGACTGCTTTCAAAACAAAGCAGGGATTTTATGAGTGGCTGGTTATGGCTTTTGGCTTAACTAATGCTCCTGCTACTTTCATGAGATTAATGAATGATGTACTCAGACCTTTTCTTTATGATTTTGTTATGTGTATTTGGATGACATTATGATATTTAGCAAAATGTGGGAAGAACACTTAAAGCATGTTAAGCAGACACTAGATGTTTTGAAAAGAGAAAAACTTTATGTTAAACTCTCAAAATGTGAATTTGGCAAAACATCTCTGAATTATTTGGGTTATATAGTAGGGGGTGGTGAATTGAAGATAGATCCCTCTAAAGTGGTAGTCATTGTGAACTGGCCTAAACCCAAATCTACTACGAAAGTTAGAAGCTTCTTAGGAGCAGCACACTATTGGATAAAGTTCATTTCTAACTTTTCCTCAATTGCAGCTCCCTTACATGCTTTAACAAGATTGAACAAGGTGTTTCAATGGGGAGGAAAATAGCAGAAAGCCTTCGACACCTTGAAAGAAAAGATTAATACAACACCTGTACTAGCACTGACTGATCTTCAAAGACCATTTGAGATCCAAACAAACGCCAGTAACTATGCCATGGGAGAAGTGTTGACACAACACGATAAACCCATATGTTATCATTCTGAGACATTTAATTCTGCAGTAGTTAACTATCCTACATATGATAAAGAATTATATGCATTAGTACAGATTGTGAAAAGTGGAAACATTACTTAATGGGCAAAGAGACAGTAATACATACTGATCATCAACCACTTCAATATCTACACTCCCAAACTAAATTGCAGAAATCAAGACACTATAGATTGATGGGTTTTCTACAACAATTTCATTTGGTCATCAGATATAAAAAGGGCATACACAATAAAGTTGTAGATATGTTATCAAGACCAATTATAAATGCATCTACTATACTTATACATAATTTTGTGTTACATGAGAGTTACATTGAACAATATGCTCAAGATATAGACTTTAAAGATGTATATCCAACTTTAAGTCAAGGGAAATGAGTAGAAGAATTGGATTATTATGTAAATGACCGACTCTTATATCATTGTGGGAAGTTATGCATTCCAGAAACTGAAAGAGTAAAGATAATTCGAGAAGCACATACTTCTCTAATACCAAGTCACTTTGGGGTAAGTAAAATAGTTGCACAACTGCAAAGATTTTGTTATTGGCCAAAAATGAATGAGACAATTTCTAGATATGTAAGAGGGTGTACTATGTGTGCAAAAAGAAAGCCCAACAATAGAAAACTAGGCTTGTACACTCCATTACCAGTTCCTTCTCACCCTTGGCAGAGTGTTTCCATGGATTTTGTTGGAGGACTGCCTAAATCTAGGAAAGGTCATGATTATCTGTATGTTGTTGTGGATAGGTTCAACAAAATGTGTATTTTGATACTTTGTAATAAACAGATTACAATTCAACAAACTACAAAACTATTCTTTCAAGATGTATGGGTTCATTTTGGATTACCCACTTCCATTGTATCTGATCGAGACACCCGATTTGTAGGAAAGTTTTGGTCAAGTCTGTGGGAATTGATGGACACCAAACTGAAGAAAAGCACAGCTTTCCATCCAAAAATTGATGGCCAGACAGAAGTAGTTAATAGGACAATGATCCAGTTACTCAGGGGATATTGCAGCAAGCATCCTAAGCTTTGGGATGAACATTTATGTTATATGCAGCATGCTTACGACAGAGCAAAACATTCTTCTACACAGAGATCTCCTTTTGAGACCTGTTTTGGTTTCACACCAACGTTTCCTTTGGATTTTGTCTTTGGTAAAGACACCACAATTGAGTGACACAATGATGTGGATAGGGAAACTAGGTTCATTGAACAAATCCAGGAGATCCACCAGGCAGTACAACAACAATTGGAAAGGAGCCAAGCCAAATACAAGGCAGGGCATGAAAAGCATCAGATGGAGCATAGTTTCCAATTTGGTGACCAAGTCTGGCTGTATATCAGCAAGGACAGGATGCAAGGTGAAGGTAAAAAGCTAAAGCCTATGAGGTATGGACCCTTCAAGATATTTGAGAAGGTTGGTGAGAATGCTTTTTTCCTTGATCTACCAGCTTACATGCACATATACTGAGTCGTAAATGTATATTGCTTAAGCTTGTTTGAACCTTCGGTAATTGAAGATCCCGAAGTGCAGAGTCAATTGCCTTCTATTGATGACCTGTTACCTGAATATCTTAATGAATTGCAAGAAGACATAGTTCTAGATAGGAAGGCGAGGACGACATGCAGGGGAGATGTTGAGTACCTCAGAGTTGGGCTCAAGGGTTCAAAGCCGAGCAGTGCAAAGTGGATAGAGATTGGACAAGTGAGACAATCATACCCTCACTTAGCCGATGCTTGAAAACCAACTTTTGGTGGTCCAAAAGCCTTTTTAGTGGGAAGGCTGTGATTCGAATTGGATCCATGAAACTAGCAAAGTTCTATGACCATATCAAATCAGGACATATGTAAAAAATTTATGAAAAAAGAGCTATCGAGAAGACCTCTTGATAGTGGAAATTTGTAGCCAGCAAGGAACGACGAGGACCTTGGCCAAAGCACACAGACCGAGGCCCATGGAGACTGCATAGGATGTAAGTTGGCAGTTAGGAAGTCCGGATTGGAAAACGGAGGCCATTTCTGATGCTCGATTAGCGCTAATCTCACCTCACTAGGAAAAAGCCGTTGAGAAGGAAAATACCTGACGTGCTCAGTCGCATGGGAAGCTGGGAGACCATAGCGAAAGCGCTAAAGCAGAAGGCAGGTCCTGTGCTCCAAAACTGGCTGAATATCGGAGGCATATTGAGCGGTAAGAAGATTTGGTAGGAGGATGAGTGATTCCATACATTGCATGACGCGTGTCCAGCGGATGAAAGACAAAACCACCTCTCATTGCGGGCTAACGGTTGAACAAGTCAACCGCGTGATAACAGTGAACACTGTAGGATTTGGGGGCTCCAGATCTGACCGCGGAGATTGCGCCCAATGAGAAACTGGATCTAAAGGGAAAATAAGTTACAACACATAAGGTTTGGAGTCAGATTTGACCGCTGAGTTGGAGGATGAATCATTACACAGTGTAACTGACGCACCGAACCGTTTGAGGAAGAACTAGCGTAGTTTGTGAGAGGACAAGTGGCCACTTCCCTGTGCGACGTTGGTGATGATGCAGAGGCAGGGAACTCCAAACGAACAACAACAGGCGATCCAAAGGGGTGGAAGAGGAAGAAAACGATCATGATACAAATTGGATTTAAGCCGTGAATAGACAGAGAACAAAACACAAAAGGAGGAGAACAGAGACAAGTGGGAAAGAGGCAGTGAAGCAAGAAGCAGAAAATAGAGAGCTGAGCTGACCTGCAAGGTTAAGGTAGCATCGAGCAGACAGAACCAGGATTGAGAGGTTTAAGCAATCTCTGTGAAGATATCTGTTGGGAATTGAGCACCACATTGGACTCATCCCATTAAAGACCAGAGAGGTTGAGGCTTGGTAAGGAAAGAGTCTGTGCACTCTAGTGGCTTAGGGAATCCAAGAACCACCCTACTAAGAATCATCTATTTCAGGAGATTCAATTGAGCTCCTCATTACAAAACTCTGCTTTAAAGACACAATAAGAAAGGCCACCATTGAATGTTGGACTAGAGACATAGCCCAAGAGGATTAGGTGAACTCCTTATTAATTTGTTGTGTTCTTGTATTTGCTTATTGTGTTTCTCATATTGTTTTCCATTTTCCAGTGTCTATTTATTTTTCAATCTAATTGATCCATTTCCTAAGATAACATGGACACACACCAATAGATGAGTCTGTAATACCTTCATTAATTAATTAATTAATTGAGATCACTCACGAGTGATTTTCAGATCACATGATGGAAACCTGCCACCTTGCCATCTTAAATGTCCCTGCCCCATGTGAGCAATGCTTGTATACCGATGGTGGTTAGAATTCGACTATAGGTAAATCTTAAATTCTTTTGGATAAACCATATTCGTATTATATTTAATTAATTTTTCTACTTTTATGAGCACCATTCTTTGAGTTTTTTTTTTTTTTTTTTTTTGGGGGGGGGGGGGGTGTAAGTCTATCCGGCCTCATGTAGTGATCAATACGATTGATGTAGTTTTATTCTTTAAAAGGTGTTGTTTCTATGATTTTGGGGCTCATTTTGTGATAAGCATCCAAAAGTCAATCATCTAAAAGAGAGAAACAACAATATGGTGGCATTTTCTACAGTTTTAAACCACTCATTGCCAATTTTTTCATTTGCATGCATCTAAGACCTCTTCTCACTCGGTGCTTCAATGGTGATGCTTCCCTCCATGACTTGGCTTTCATGGGTTTTTTTTTTTACAATCTTCCTCTGTATCGTTGATCATCCGAACAGATCTACACACTCCATATCGATGGTGGTGTGACTATCCATCTCTGCACAACGTATGAGGAAAATACCGCATCCGCTAATTCGGATTGGGTAATGAATGAATAAAACCCTCGCCGTCTTATGGAAGAGGAGAGACCGTAGTTGTATTTACGGTTGTATACTCTTTTCGTGAGGGAAAAAAATTCATTTCCTACCCTAAAATGCAGTTGAGCCCTTAATGAATGGCTCTTTGGCTAATTGAGCACTTAGTCTTGAATCTGTCACCTTTACTAAAGACCCTTCCTTCTTGGCAAGTTTAGCATTGGTTAGTAGCAGTAACCAATTAAATATTGACACAAGTGGAAACTACCCTTTTTTTGTCAACCAATAAATGGCTTGATATAGATGGCTTGATAGTTAGATTGCATTTAAGGAACTGTAATTCCCCTTGATGCTACAAATTCTCCATACATATACAACCTCACATGTGGTTTGTTAACATAGGTGAACCTTAATTTGGATGGGTAACCAAATCCTAATTTTGACACCATACGGTCCATCCAGAAGACATGTTCTAGTGGTGTGGCATTTAAGGGTTTCCTTTAACATACTCTTCCCATGCCATAGAGCCAAACCATTAGTTTTAAATGCTTTTACATGTGATATGTAGTGTACTATTATTATTATTAATTGTGTTAGTAATTGGATTCATCCTTAAAAAATCCTAATTTCCTTTGCTGGCAAGAAACCAAGATAATATGCACATGCTTTAAATTTTAAATTTACATTTTTATCCTTTTGGCATGCAACAAGAACCATGCATATGTGCAAGAACAATTTTAATATTTAGTTTTAAATCCTAAATAATACATATTTAATGCTTATACCAGGACCCTTTTGTAGACTTTGTAGGAGGGAGGCCAACTTAGGGCTTAATTTTTTTTCCATACCCTATGGAGGCGTATTGACCCATATGCCTTAAGGTTTGAACTTGATGCTCTGATACCATTTGTAACATACCCCTTTGGCCTATCCCAGAATAATAGCTTATTAGGCTCCCAATTCTGTAAATTTTTCTTTGTTTACAACTAAGATCTAACTATTGTCTTACGTAATATTTTTATCATGGTAGGAACAAGTATTATTCCTATTACTATACTCATTTCTTAATAGTTTATACAATCTCATAATAGTGCATCATTCTTTTATGCCTTATTGGATCCATAATGGAAACCCTTAGATTCATATAAATAACTTATATATAGCAGAATTGTTATTGAGTGTGAAGGAATAATCATGGCATGCAACCTATGTAATCTTCTGGTTAATCCACACCAGCATTAATGGAGTATTATCTTACGTTTACTATGGCTAGAATTGACCATGCATCATTAATATAATTAAGCATCATCAAGGTGATCTGACCAACCCTTGGTTCAACATGCATAACTAACTAATTAAACTACCCTTATCGGAAGTAATTCCTCAATTAGAAAAATGATCCCCTAAGTCTCCCACACGCACGAGAGTTACCACTTGACGTTAAATATAATAACTATATTAATGTTAGGATATTCCGACACATAGGATATAGTTAAGTTCAACTTGGTCTAGTATAGAGTTAGGTTAGAGTTAGGTAAAGTGTGTTTCTTTACCATTGTACATTTTGTAACTTACAATCCGACGGTCACGATATGTAGTGATCCGACGGTTCACTCTCACCTCGGTATTACCGACACTTGATCCGTGGCTTGACACCCGATTGGTCCATGAGTTCTATTTAAAGCGCATGGAGGGTCATTGTTCGGGTAATCCGTGCATGAGAGAAGCTTATGTAAATTTTCATTCTTTGATTAATAAATTGCCTGTAGTACCCACGTTCGGACAGGCCGTGGACTGTTTCCCTCCTTGCACTTTGAGGGTTTTAACCACGTCAAAAATACTGGTGTATTGATTTGAGATCTGGTTGTGAGTGGTGTCCTTTTGGTGTTCTTTCTGAGGAACTTACCCTGTAAATTCCTACATGGTATCAGAGCTATTTGAGGGCCGCGTCCGTTGGTGATCCAAATCTGAAGCCGGTAGAACTGCATGCGGCTATCGTTTCCTAGATCTGCTGTTTCTGACTGCTTTCGGGCCGAGAGGACTGCTTTGTTGCGTTCGGAGCATCTGTTCCAGTGAGGAACCCCTTTCGTTTCACGCGAAAAGGTTTCCGTTAGCCCTAGGTGCGTCATTTTTCAGATCGGGAGGTATACAGTGTTTTTTTTGCAGTTTACTGTTATTTTCTCTCTGCTTATTTCGGTTTCGGTTTATTTAGCCCTTTTTTTTAACCGGATCTATACCTTTCATTTCTGCGTATGCTCTTTGCCCTGCGACTTTGTGCGATCTGGGCAAATCAGAAACAGAAAGGAAGGATTTTTCTCATGCGTATGCTCTTTTCCCTGCACCTTAGTGTGATCTCGGAAAATCAGAAACATTGAGAAAAATATTTAGTTTTTCGGCTAAAGTTAACTTTGAGATTTTTTTTAAAAAATTTCTAGTTTTTTGGCTAAAGCTAACTTCGAGCCGCAAGGTTTGTTTTTCTTTGCATATTCGTGTTGGGTTTTGTGTTTTGTGTTTTGTAGGGAAAAAGAGCTTTCTCAAGGCAAGCACGCAAACCAAGGCCCCCCCCCCCCTCTCTCTCTCTCTCTCTCTCTCTCTCAAATTTTTTGTATAGATCAATTGGTTCAAAGCTATTTTAAGAGAGTAGAGGTCTTGGGTTCAAGTCTCCATTTTGTGGGGGCGGATTTTTTCATTCCCGCACATTCGCGCACTTTGCCGGCAACTTCAACAATTTTTTTTTTCAAAAAGCCATAACTTCTTCATCCGGAAGCCTTTTTCAGAGCCGTTTTTTTAAAACCGCCTATTTTTTCGAGATCTATCCATTGGAACACTTACTTTCAGCATCTTCAGCTTCAGTTTTTTTAAAAAAATGGAAAGTCCATGCCAAGTCATTCTTGACAGCACTAACTACTTCCAATGGGTAGCCTACATGGAAGATTTACTTAGAAGTAAAGGTCTCTTCAGAATAGCCACAGTCCAAGAGAAGAAACCAAAAGATGAAGACAAGGTTGCAAAATGGGAAAATAGACAAGATCAAGCACGTGGTTTGATAGGGATGTCTATTTCTCCTGATCTTAGATTCCACATTGCAGACCTTGAGACTCCTCATGAAGCATTAGAAAAACTCGCTAAAGTTTTTGGGATTAAAAATGAAATTAGAGCCCATCAACTTGAAAATGAGCTGCTTACTTTGGATCCTAATAATTTTTCTTGCATTGAAGATTTCTTTTCCAAATTCAAGACCCTTAGATATCTCTTGGAAGGTGTTAAAGTTAAGAAAGAAGATGGTAACCTTATTTATTCCATCCTTACTAAGTTGGGACCAGCCTACTCTGTATTTGTTTCCACTTTCCATTCTACAAGGGAAGCTTTCATTTGTCAAGGAAAAGACTACAAGGCCCCTTCCTTTGACTCCTTTTGTGATTCCTTAATAAGAGAACAAGAAAAACTCTTACACCTTGGTCTTCTTAATCTTGGAAACTCTTCCACGAAAGCGTTAGCCGCCCAGCAGCAACCAAATTCAAAGAATCCTAAGAAGTCATATCCTCAAAAGAATGGTCCTAAACCATCTCAGCCTCAAAATGAAAGATCATTTCAGCAAAATGATAAGACCAATAAAAACAAATGGAAGAAGACTGATAGACATTGTAACTTTTGTGATCGAGATGGCCACTTAGAATCTAAATGCTTTAAGAAGATGGAAGCCTTGGAAGCCGCAATGAAGAAACATAACATCCATGTGGAGCCTACTTCAACTTCAACTTCCGGAATGGCACTTTCTGCATGTCATTGTCAATCATCTCAGTCTGGTTATGCATTAAATGTATCTTCTTCTTCTTCTCATTCTCATGAGTGGCTCATTGATTCTGGAGCCTCTTGTCACATGGCCAAAAACCAAGCCATGTTTTCTTCTTTAAATGATTGTAACACCAAAAATATATATGTTGGTGATGATAGATCTCTTAATGTTGTAGGGACTGGAACTGTTCATCTAGACAATGGTGAGTTTAATGATGTATTATGTGTTCCAACCTTATCCTGCAACCTTCTATCTGTCTATCAGATAACTCATTCAGGTGAAGGTAAAATTGTTGAATTTTCACCTCATGATGTTGTAATCAAGGATCTAAAAGATCCTAAACAGATTCTAGCTACTGGTCTTGCTGATGATTCCAAAAGGTTGTATAAGTTTCACAACTTTGGGTCATCAAATCTTCCCTCAGTATTTATTGCTCATAATGATGAAGTGAGCAAACTTTGGCATGAGCGATTTGGTCACTTAAACTATCGCTCCCTTCAGCATCTATGTAAAGAAAATATGGTGACAGGTCTTCCTATGGTATCATGCAGAGATGGTGTTTGTTCCGGATGTGTACTCGGAAAACATCATCGGGACAGTTTTGACAAACGTGCCTCTTGGCACGCCTTAGCCCCTTTACAGCTTGTGCACAGTGATTTATGTGGTCCTCTTCCTGTTGCTTCATTCTCTGGCTGCAAATACTTCTTAACTTTCATTGATGATTTCTCCAGACGCACTTGGGTATACTTCTTAAAACTCAAGAGCGAAGTATTTAACACCTTTTTGGCCTTCAAAGCCTTTGTTGAAAAACAATCTGGACATCAAATTCTTAAGTTAAGAACTGATAATGGTGGAGAATATGTTAAAAACACATTCATCAACTTTTGAACCGAAAATGGAATTCAAATGCAACATACTGTTCCATACACTCCACAACAAAATGGTGTAGCTGAAAGGAAAAATCGCACCTTAAAGGAAATGGCTAATTGTATGCTGCAATCTAAAGGACTCAGTCTTAGTTTTTGGGCCGAAGCAATTAATTGTGCAAATCATATAATCAATCGCACTCCTACTAAGGTTCTAGAGAATATCACTCCAGAAGAAGCTTGGAGTTCCATTAAACCAGATGTAAGTCACTTTCGTGTGTTTGGAAGTGAAGCATGGGCCCATATTCCAGATGAAAAGCATAAAGCTTTAGAACCTAAGAGTGAGAAATGTACTTTTGTTGGATATTTTGAAGATGTAAAAGGTTATAGACTTATTCCATTTAAGTCCAAAAATGTTATCATTAGAAGAGATGTAAAGTTTGATGAAAATAAATCGGCCTGTGAGCCTAGTCCGGCGGATGTGCCACCTCTTCCTATCTCTTCTATTTTTGAAAACATTTCTTCTTCAGATGATGAAAGCGAGGATGATAATCCTCCCCCACCTTCTCAGGATCCTCAACTTCCACGATGGGTCCGTGCTACTCGGGATGCAGCAGGTGATCTTGCCGGTGATCCTACAGATCAGCGACGTACACGTTCTCAGTTTGAAAGAGCCTCTTCTTTACTGGCTCAAGCTCCAGTAAATCATGATCCTGACACTTTTGCAGAAGCTTCAGGCCATCCACATTAGGAAGCAGATATGAATGAAGAATATCATTCATTGATGACAAATGATACATGGGATCTTGTTCCTCTACCAAAGGGACGCAAACTTGTTAGATGTAAATGGGTTTACAGAACCAAGTATGGACCAGATGGGAAAGTTGATAAACATAAAGCTCGTCTCGTTGCTAAGGGCTTTTCACAGGTTGAAGGCATTGACTACACTGAAACCTTCTCCCCTGTTGCCAAAATGAACTCTATCCACCTTGTTCTTTCCCTTGCTGCCTCTTTAAAATGGGAAGTCCATCAGATGGATGTTAAATCTGCCTTCTTGCATGGGGACTTGCAGGAAAAAATCTATATGGAACAACCCATTGGCTTCATACAAATAGACTCCAGCCTTGTTTGTCGACTTAAGAAATCCCTTTATGGCCTCAAGCAAGCTCCTCGGGCTTGGTATGCCAAAATGGATAGCTTTCTTTTAGAATCTAGCTTTTCTAGGTGTCATTCTGATAATACTGTCTACACCAAGAAAGTGGGCAACTCTCTTATCATCCTTTCTCTTTATGTTGATGATCTTATTCTTACTGGTAGTGATCCCAACCTTATAAACCATGTGAAGTCCAACCTTAAAAAGAAATTTGAAATGACAGACTTAGGACACTTACACTATTTTCTCGGTCTTCAAGTCTTGCAATCCGAGGAGGGTATTTTCCTTTCCCAGTCCAAGTATGCTTGTGATATTCTTCGTCATTTTCACATGGAAGACTGTAAGCCAGCCCCTTCTCCCTTTCAGTCTGGAGTCAAACTTTCAGTCTCTTGTACTTCTCCTGAAGTTGATGCTACCTTATACTGTCAACTTGTCGGAAAACTCTTGTATTTAACCCATACTCGTCCTGATCTTTCCTTTGCTGTTGGCCTTGTTGCTCGTTTTATGCAAAACCCCCGTGAAAGTCATTGGAAAGCAGCTAAAAGAATACTTCGTTATGTTCGAGGTACAGTACAGTTTGGGATTCATTACAGTGCCAAAGCAGCCCTTCTGTTAGTTGGTTTCACTGATTCTGATTGGGCTGGTGACCCTGATGATCGGAAGTCTACTGCCGGTTATGTCTTCACTCTTGGTTCAGGACCTATTACATGGGCTTGTAAGAAACAGGCTGCCATTTCTCTTTCGTCAGCAGAAGCAGAGTATCGTGGTGTCGTGGAAGCTAGTAAGGAAGCCCTGTGGCTTCGTCATATCCTATCAGAATTTGGCTTTGAGCAGCAGCATCCAACCACACTTTGGTGTGATAATCAAAGTGCCATTCAGCTATGCAAAGATCCAGTCCAGCATCAGCGCAGCAAACACATTGAACTACACATGCACTTCATCAGAAAGCTCATTCATGACCATGTTCTTGAAGTGCAATATTGTCCAACAGATGATCAGGTTGCAGACATCTTCACAAAGGCTCTCACAGAGGTGAAGTTCACTAAACTTCGATATATGCTTGGAGTTCAGGAAGCTGTCACTAAGGGGGGATAGGCTCTAGTGCCTCCTTCCTTCTCCTATTGTGTCATATTTGTAAATCCTTCAATCCTATCCCAAGTTGTTCTTAAGGGGGGATGTTAGGATATTCCGACACATAAGATATAGTTAAGTTCAACTTGGTCTAGTATAGAGTTAGGTAAAGTGTGTTTCTTTACTGTTGTACATTTTGTAACTTACAATCCGACGGTCACGATATGTAGTGATCCAATGGTTCACTCTCACCTCGGTATTACCGACACTTGATCCGTGGCTTGACACCCGATTGGTCCATGAGTTCTATTTAAAGCGCATGGAGGGTCATTGTTCGGGTAATCCGTGCATGAGAGAAGCTTATGTAAATTTTCATTCTTTGATTAATAAATTGCCTGTAGTACCCACGTTGGGACAGGTCGTGGACTGTTTCCCTCCTTGCACTTTGAGGGTTTTAACCACGTCAAAAATACTGGTGTATTGATTTGAGATCTGGTTGTGAGCGGTGTCCTTTTGGTGTTCTTTCTGAGGAACTTACCCTGTAAATTCCTACAATTAACACTATTATATGACCATTCAAGAATAGTGACTTGAAGGAGACATTACGGTAATCACTAAAATCACACACTATAGTTATCATTTTCCAAACACTTAAGTATGGTCAAAGGAATATTGACATACACCTCAAGCCCATAATAGCTGCAGTCATTACATAAGAAAACATTAACATCAGTAACTTATTTATGAATATTTGTCACATGAAAATTATACCATAAATGGGTCCTAGGACTGTTATCCACTAAACATGCTTCTATAGTTAACTTTACATACAAATGCAACAAGCATATGGAATCCATCATTCCCATAGTAGAGATAAATTTAAGCATCCTTATATCTTCGCTAAATGATTTTAATCTCATAACAAGTAAGGAAAACACATACCATACAAGTGAATCTCATCTGATTAGAGGGAAACATCATTAAATTTGTTAATATGTAAGCATATACTATTCATCAAGCATTCTCATGGAGAAAAAATTTAAGAACTCCTCTCATAAACAACTAGAATAATAATAGAGAGAGACAGTAGGAATCATCGTACACACATTCCACACATTTGAAACCAACTAAACCTCACTTGGAGGGACAAGCACCACCACCTAGCCATGAATCACCATTGATTCCCCCCGAGGTGAAGATCTTGGCAAGGATCAATTGTCCTCAATTGATCGATGCACTGGGTATTTAATACCTTGTTTCATGATTTAGTTACCATTAGCAGCGTCCCACTTTATGGATTTTTCCATTTTCCTAGGTCTTATCTAGAAAAGCTCATCTTTATCTCCCACGATGTTTTTCCACATAAAAGCTTGCCTTTATCTCCTGCAAAGACTTTATGTCCAATGGATATTTATCTTCCATCCATCCCATGGATATCTAATCCATCCAAGCTTATCTAAAATCACATCTAGAAGCTTATCATGAAAGATTCATCTCTATCCCATTCCTCATGGGATTTTGCAAGCATACCCTCTCTCTTGGTGCTTCACCCTCGAAGTGAAGTATTTTATTAATTTATTTAAAACCACATTTGATTTTCATATTACATATCACCTAGATTTCCTCAGCTTAGGTTTTGAATAGTTTAACCCACAGAGGAAGGTATCAAACCTAGATTTCCTCAGCTTAGGTTTACAACATTTAACACACAAGGATATCTACTCTACTGAGATTGAGAGTGATATTCTACAAAAGTTGTCAACATATCTACTCTACTGAGATTGAGAGTGATATTCTTGCCTCTATTTTTGGTTGGGTGCCATCATGGATGCCTTTGGCGAGGGAATGCTCTGATGAATCATCCTTCTTACTAGGTAATGAATTGAATCCGTGATCTCAACTAAAAAAATATGAGGGGATCAAAGATTTGGAAGCTCATGTAGCTCCAGGGACTTTAATGTTGAACCCTCCTTGACAAAGCGTGGATGTTAGAAACAAGCCGAAACTCGTTGAAGGTTAGGATGAAGAATGCACTCATTGAAGGTGATGTTTAAGATGTTCTTCAAGTTTATCAACACTGAGACCACCGTGGTTACCACATGATACCTTTTCTACGCAAATGGGCATCTGGAGTGCAGAAACACATTGAAAGAGCCAACAACAATGATCATCCACGTGTTAGATGTCAAATGAGGTGTGAGATATCAATTGGACAGGCGTGAGATATTAATTAGCTTGAACGACGAAAATGAAGGCTTAATATTGGCTGGGGTGAACAATATTCACTCACCCCAAGCCCGCAAACAAAATTCCTTTCGGCTTAATTATTGTGGGTCCTAGAAGTTACCTTGTGCATAGTGAGGAGAAAGCTTTCTCTACACAATCAAAGAACCTTCCTCTGCATTTCAGCATAATTAAATTTTTAGATTAATTGGTTGTTGTGTTGAGTGTGGAAGTGGATTTCATTGTGTCGAGTGTGAAGCCACCTCTCGAGTGTGCAAGAAACCACTTAGACATGCACAATTAGTTACACTAGATTTTAAATATCAAACCTTATTACATAAGAGAAAATTATAATAAAAATAAAAAACTTGTATGATAAGCTAAAAAAAAAATTAAAACAATCTTATCCTTAGATCTTAATGCATAAGAGGAAAATCTATATATATATATATATATATATATATATATATATATATATATATATATATATATATATATATATATATATATATATATATATATATATATATATATATATATATATATATATATATATATATATATATATATGTTATGTTAGGTTAACAACTCTCAAATGTTTTTCAATTTCAATTTTTTTCTCAAGCCATATAACATGAAGCATGCTTTATTTTTATATGTATATATGTGAATTCATATATTCCATGTTTTGGTATTGATGCAACTTTGATATTGTGCTGAGTTGACTTTCATTGTGCTGATTGTGAAACCACCTCCTCACTTTGCACAACTAAATTTTAATACCCTATTTACCTATTCCCTATAAGTTAGAACTTATAACCTCTCACCAAAAACATATATGAGATAAACATGTCACTATTTCATATATAGGAAGATATACGACTGCAACATATATCACTATGTTCCTCATCATTGAGAGCTCGACATAAATGCAATATGGAATTTTCAAATTTCATTTTAGATACTAATCTGATTACTATCTTTACAATTATATAATATATATGCACACTTCCTATTTGGCACTATACATGTTTCAATGCATGAAATGTAACATATGAATATTACAAGTTCAAGCTACTTACCCTAGTATTAGTGAAGCACAAACTTTATAACTTTGATTCATTAGTTAGCGTAAACTATTTCATCTCGATTTATTCATTTATCCATTTTGATTTGTTGGGTTACTATGTTGCTTTGTTATTTAGATGGACGTGGGAATCATTCTACTGTCACTTTTTTCACTGTTTCACCATGCTCCATCATTGGTATTGTTTTCCTAACCTAAAATTAAAATTGATGATGCAGCTCAATAAATTCAGATGAAGTTGTGGGTTAGAACAACCTAACAATAGGTCAAAGACGCTTCGCACTATTTGATAAGCTTAAGCTTCACTAAGCAAGTGTTTCCATTTGTGCATGTGAAGCTCACCCACTCCTCCCAATTTGTGATGATGCTCACAAATGCAAGGATGTGATGCCTTCAAATCCTTGTTTCTACTTCCCTCCCCTTTATCTAGACTGCATCACATTCAATTACAACAAAGCTAGAAATTTGGATCATCTATGTTCTCAAATAATATAACAAACACAGTCACAAACGTAAGACCATGTTGTTTCTAAAGTATTTCTTTTTTGTTTTTAAAGGTTGTCTTGCATATTGTTGAACTTTCACTTTCTAGACAACTTTTTGCATAGATTTTTCATTGTGTGGAGAGATTTCAATGTACTAGTTTCTTCCTCACTCTACATAACATTTAATAAATTAATTAAGAATAGAGACACTTACTATGCTACATTGCAACCATTGAAACCATTACCTTTATTTTCAATCTTTTATCACTTATTATTGTAATAAATTTATTTTATAATTTAGTAATAATATAAAACATAAAATTGTTATAATCTTTCATTTTTATTATAAAATAAAAGGTGCAATTTAAAAAAATGGTTTATTTTCCCAACTTTTCTGTAGTGAATAGGCCATATAATACTGACGTGCACATCAAGCCCATAATAGCTACAGTCATTAAATAATAAAACATTAACATCAATAACCTATTTATGAATATTTGTCACATGAAAATTCTACCATGAATAGGTCCTAGGACTGTTATCCACTAAACATGCTTCTACAGTTAACTTTACATTCGAATGCAACATGCATAAGAAATCCATCATTCCCATAATAGAGGTAAATTTAAGCATCCTTATATCTTTGCTAAATGATTTTAGTCTCATAACAAATAAGGAAAACACATACCATACAAGTGAATCTCATCAGATTAGAGGGAAACATCATTAAATTTGTTAATACGTAAGCATATACTATTCATCAAGCATTCTCATGGACAAAAAATTTAAGAAATCTTCTAATAAACAACTAGAATAACAACAGAGAGAGAGAGAGTAGGAATCATCATACACACATTCCACACATCTGACACCAACTAAACCTCACTTGGAGGGAGGAGCACCACCACCCAGCCATGAATCACCATTGATTCCCCCCGAGGTGAAGATCTTGGCAAGGATCAATTATCCTCAATTGATCGATGCACTGGGTATTTAATACCCTCTTTCATGATTTAGTTACCATTAGCAGTATCCCACTTTATGGATTTTCCCATTCGCCTAGGTCTTATCCAGAAAAGCTCATCTTTATCTCCCATGATGCTTTTCCACATAAAAGCTTGCCTTTATCTCCCACAAAGATTTTATGTCCAATGGATATTTATCTTCCATCTATCCAATGGATATCCAATCCATCCAAGCTTATCTACAAACACATCTAGAAATTCATCATGAAAAATTCATCTCTATCCCAGTGGGATTTGGCAAGCATATCCTCTCTCTTGATGCTCCACCCTCGAAGTGAATTATTTTATTAATTTATTTAAAACCACATTTGATTTTCATATTACATATCACCTAGCTTTCCTCAGCTCAGGTTTTGAATAGTTTAACCCACAAAGGAGGGTATCAAACCTAGCTCTCCTCAGCTTAGGTTTACAACATTTAACACACAAGGGAGGATATCACACCTAGCTTTAACAGAGCTTAGGTTTACAATAATATAGTACACACGGGAGGGGTGTTACAAAAGCTGTCAACATATCTACTCTACTGAGATTGAGAGTGATATTCTTGCTTCTGTCTTTGGTTGGGTGCCATCATGGATGCCTTTGGCGAGGGCATGCTATGATGAATCATCCTTCTTACTAGGTAATGAATTGAATCCATGAGCTCAACTAAAAGAAAAATGAGGGGATCAAAGATTTGGAAGCTCATGTAGCTCCAGGGACTTTAATTTTGAACCCTACTCGACGAAGCGTCGATGTTAGAAACAAGCCGACACTTGTTGAAGGTTAGGACAAAGAATGTACTCATTGAAGACGAAGTTTAATATGTTCTTCAAGTTATCAACACTAAAACCACCATGGTTACCACATGATGCCTTTTCTACGCAAACGGGCCTGTGCAGAAACACATTGAAAGAGCCAACAACAATGATCATCCACGTGTTAGATGTCAAATGAGGTGTGAGATATCAATTGGACAAGTGTGAGATTTTAATTAGCTTGAATGACGAAATTGAAGGCTTCATATTGGCTAGGGTGAACAATATTCACTCACCCCAAGCCCACAAAGAAAATTCCTTTCAACTTAATTATGGTGGGTCCTAGAAGTTACCTTATGCATAGTGAGGAGAAAGATTTCTCTACACAATCAAAGCACCTTCCTCTTCATTTCAGAATAATTAAATTTTTATATTAATTTGTTGTTGTGTTGAGTGTGGAAGTGGATTTCATTGTGTAGAGTGTGAAGCCACCTCTCGAGTGTGCAAAAAACCACTTAGACATGCACAATTAGTTACACTAGATTTTAAATATCAAACCTTATTACATAAGAGAAAATTATAATAAAAAGAAAAAACTTGTATGATAAGCTAAAAAGAAAAATTTAAAACAATCTTAACGTTAGATCTTAATGCATAAGAGAAATATATATATATATATATATATGATATGTTATGTTAGGTTAACAACTCTCAAATATTTTTCAATTTTTTTTCAAGCCATATAACATGAAGCATGCTTTATTTTTGTATGTATATATGTCTATTCATATATTCCATATTTTGGTATTGATGCAGCTTTGATATTGTGCTTAGTTGACTTTCATTGTGCAGATTGTGAAACCACCTCCTCACTTTGCACAACTAAATTTTAATACCCTAGTTACCCATTCCCTATACGTTGGAACTTATAACCTCTCATCGAAAACATATATGACATAAACATGTCACTATTTCATATATAGGAAGATATACGACTGAAACATATATCACTATGTTCCTCATCATTAAGAGCTCAACATAAATGCAATATGGAATTTTCAAATCTCATTTTAGATATTAATCTGATTACTATCTTTACAATTATATAATATATGCACACTTCCTATTTGGCACTATACATGTTTCAATGCATGCAATGTAACATATGAATAGTGCAAGTTCAAGCTACTTACCCTAGTATCAGTGAAGCACAAACTTTATAACTTTGATTCATTAGTTAGTGTAAACTATTTCATCTCAATTCATTCATTTATCCATTTTGATTTGTTGGGTTATTGTGTTACTTTGCTATTTAGATGGACATGAGAATCATTCTGCCATCACTTGTTCGCCTGCATTGTTTCACCATGCTCCATCCTTGGTATTGTTTTCCTAACCTAAAATTAAAATTGATGATGCAGCTCAATAAATTCAAATGAAGTTGTGGGTTAGAACAACTTAACAATAGGTCAAAGGCGCTTTGCACTGTTTGATAAGCTTAAGCTTCACTAAGCAAGTGTTTCCATTCATGCATGTGAAGCTCACCCACTCCTCCCAATTTGTGACGATGCTCACAAATGCAAGGATGTGACGCCTTCAAATCCTTGTTTCTACTTCCCTCCCCTTTATCTAGACTGCATCACATTCAATTACAACAAAGCTAGAAATTTGGATAATCTATGTTCTCAAATAATATAACAGACGAAGTCACAAATGTAAGACCATGTTGTTTCTAAAGTTTTTCTTTTTGTTTTTAAAGGTTGTCTTGCATATTGTTGAACTTTTACTGTCTAGACAACTTTTTGCATAGATTTTTCATTGTGTGGAGAGATTTCAATGTACTAGTTTCTTCCTCATTCTACATAACATTTAATCAATTAATTAACAATAAAGGCACTTACTATGTTGCATTGCAACCATTGAAACCATTACCCTTATTTTTAATCTTTTATCACTTACTATTGTAATAGATTTCTTTTATAATTTAGTAATAATATAAAATATAAAATTGTTATAATCTTTCATTTTTATAATAAAATAAAAGGTGCAATTTAAAAAAATGTTTTATTTTCCCAACTTTTCTCTAGTGAATACGCCATATAATTTTAAGCTAGATTGTGATTTAGTTATTTAATATGTGTTTTTAATGTGGAATTAGATTTAGAGTCGTACAAATCTCAAGGCACTTAACCCTGCAAATTACACAACTTAAACTTACAATTCATAAAAATAGAAAGAAAAAATAAGAAGACAACTTTTCTATCTACTCATTAAACTATTTTGTTTGTTTTCAGCTTAGTTATAAAGCTTTGTATCACTTTTTGGACATTAAGAAAGCTATGCTACTTGCAATGGCGAAAGCCCCGCCCAATAGCAAAAAAGTGAAGTCAACAACCCCTCAAGCATGAAAAGTTTTCAGGATTCAAATACAGCACAAAATAAATCTTCATGTAACAGCAAAGCAGATCTCCGAGAGCAAACTTCTTTTCCGACTATCTTCAAAAGGACGAACACAACAGATCGCGAAGCTAAGACACCAATGTCCGAAGAACTAGAAGAGACGAAGGGGATGCAATATAAAGGAAGTTGGAAGACCGTAGAGAAAAAAAAGAAAGCTACAATGCCAATCTTGCCAAGAAATACTAGAAGTGAGACAATTAAGAACTAAGAAAATTATAGGCCCAATAGACCAATTTGATCTCATTAGAGGTTAACCACCACCATCATCATCATCAAAATGTCATTTTTATTTTTTTCATAAAAATGACGATTTTCTCTTAAAAAAAATTTAATCATTAAACTATGTTTAATATATATAAATAAACTTTTTAATAAATTCTTTTAATTTTCATAAAAATGTGAAATCACAAGCATCGGTGTCTTTTTCGACACTTGCCTTTCATTTAGGCTTTAACAAGTGACATTCATACTTAGCTAATAATAATGACGAATGTCAAATCCGAAGGCATGGCGATGCCAATATATGAATAAACTCTTATTTTTTTTATTTCAACTGTCACACTATTGGTTCATTATACCTTTTTATCGAATAAACTTGCAAGGTTTTATTTATATTTGTTGTGGATTGAAAGTAACGGCTACTATTGAACCTTAGTTGGATGCGTGATGCGTTGAGAAGGGAAAGGTCGGTAATCTATGTTAGGTCAAGAGTTTGCACGGCTGACCCGTGCTCTACAAACCGACAACCTATTTCACCCCAGCAACCCCATTTATCTGCGAGAATCTGGCCATACCATTCTATCAAAAATAAAAAAACATGCTGCAGATTCCAAGACTGAGTGAAAATCTTTTGAAATTCTCTCTAATGTAACACTTGCGACTACTTCTTCCGTTTCCGTTTGTTTTATTTTTTTTTTAAGTTGATGTGATTTTTTTTAGCAAAAATACTTTAACAACTAATACTCTGTCAAATCCTTAGTTTTAGTTATGGCTGTGCTATTTTTATAAAATATAGAAATTAAGTTTTGCACACGAGTAGTTTGTGGCACTGTGCGGCATCTTATAATGATTCATTGAAAATGATGAGAATGTACATTGTGTTTGATGTGAAGGATTCGCTCCGTAACCCGGCTGTTGTATCTGTTCACTTCGATATATATATGTAAATATTGCTTCTCCGGGGATGCACCTCTCCTCTAAATTTTTTTTTGAAAATTTTCATAAATAAATTCAGACTAATTTTAAACCATCTAATCTTACAAAATAATTTTATAATCACAATTTACTTTAACTTTTATCAATTGATATTTAATGTATGTAAGATTGTGATCGATTTTGTAAGCTGTATAATAAGTTTTTGAATAATAATTCATTTTTAATAATATAATTATATTTAAAATTTTCTCATAATAAAAATCTATTTGTATTAAAAAAATATTACTTTTGCTGTAAATTACTCTTCAATATATCCTCCTTTTTATTAACAAATAGAAGCTTTATGCAATTGACATATGGAAATATTCTATCATAAAAATTGAAATATGAAAATATTCTATCATAAAAACTGTTTAGCTGTCATCTTTTAATCATACAAGTTAATACTCTTTACCTTTTGAATGCCCGATGTGTGTGAAGATTTTGGAGCTTACATTATGTGTACTGAACATATTTTTTTGGACTCTGGATTAAGATGAGTTTGACTCTGAATTGAGTGGTTCCCTTGCAGCTGTGCTAGGCATTGAGGTACTAATCATTTTAAATAGAGGAACAACTTATAATATCATTTCCGTATACTACCTTATAATGGAATAAAATATGTGATTGTGAGAGGTGTAATCATCTTTTTCAAATTCTAACACATCAATCCTCCCCAATTATGAGATAACATATCATGCTGTGAGACATTGACACATCACAATGAAAAGATGATAGAAGAAGACAAACGTGATCAAGAATTTTCTTAATGTAATGAATGCAAAAGTTGTTCCATACCTAACAATTATATAGGAAAGCTCCTTGTCTATGAGTTCGTGTCAAGTACGACATGACAAAGGGAGAGTAGGGTGACCAAAGGCTTGGGAAAAGTTGAACAAAGGGCATGGCTTTAACAATTTTAAATGTCTTTTCTACCTTTATGGACACCTATTACACACATGTAATATTTTTCAATTATTGCAAATTACAAATTTTAGGTGGTCTATAGAACTGGTATGTAATTTTTAAAATGTTATGTGATGTTTTTTCGCGTGCCCCATTACGTGGCTTAACCAATGTAAAGCATTGATAGCTTTTGTTTAGTTCCCATTCTTCGTGATTTGTGCTTTCAAACGTTGGTTTTTAATCAATATTATTTTAACATATGTTACTCGCTACGAATGCAAGCTTCATTCAATGTTTCTATATTTATCTCTAGATTAAACTTAGGGTATTATAGTAAATTATTTTAATTGTAAGAAAATAGAAATGACTTAGAGTGGTGAGATTTGAGAGGAATTTTCCTAGTAGGAATTTTGTGTATATAAATTTAAAATTTTAATTAAATTATTTTATGACTCGAATAGGTTTAATTTTGGGGAAAAAAATTTCAGGATATTATTGAACCATATATTAATATTGAGTTAGGATAAAATTTTAGTTATATTTAAAAACTATATTTTGTTGTTATTAGATTTATAATTTAAAGATGGTTTATTTTGTAAATTTTTTCATTTTTAAAATGGTTTTTATTTTTATTTTTTTCATTATTACTTTAAAAATTATTGTATTTTTTTTTTGTTATGGGTGGGGTGGTGATGATAATGTCATCTATTGAGACCAAATTTGATTTTTGGAATTCTAAGAAAGCTAAGGAATGATGTAGGAGCATCCAGCTAAGGGCACCATGACCGGGTGTTGGTCTCCGCGAAGGTGGAAAGTTTATCAGTGTTTGGTCTCTTTATGTTTAATTATTCAAAACAGAATGTAGGGACTTGTTTTTTTTTTTAATTTCATGATTAGTTAGGGAACAGTACAGTTAGTTAGGGTCACTGTCACAATTGTTTGTCTTTTAGTGAATAATGGTCTTCTAACTGTTTCTTTCATTTTAGAAAAGAAAAAGACAATCATGTCAAAATGTAAAAATCTTGCAGCGCAAGAAGAACTGAATGAACTAAAAGTTATGTAACTAATACAATAAACAACTGAAAAGTAACTACACATAGTTTAGATAATTGTGGAAAAACAAGTACAAATACAAAATTGTAAATCATTCTAAGGGTTCAGCATACGAGTACAATAATAGAAGACAGAGAAATTTTCTTTCATTTTCGAATCCAACCATCTGTAACAGTCTTGTAACATTTATCTATATTTTTCTTCCCTAATCATTAAATAGATCAGAATAGCAGATATGGTGCATGCGTATACTTTCATTTTCTTTCTATCCTAAAGAATAGAATGTAGACAGCAAGAAATTGCACACGAGTTTCCAACACGAAGGTTGGCAATCAGCAAATAAAGCCCGCGGCCGGAAGAGTCAAGTGGATTACAAGCAGATTGAGTGAGAATGAGAACCTGAATGCTAAGTAATAAAAGCCAGACAGAGGTAACAAGTGTAACTCAATCCATCATAATTTTATTTTCATTCCAACGAAAAAAAGCATATATTTGTTTACATATGACAGTCCAGGGTTAACCCACCGGACAAAGTGAAAAGAAAACAAAACCAATGAACCAGCAAAACCCTAGACGAGGGTTTTGGGACGGCCACCCTTCAATACAAATTTACAGTTACAAAAGAGTGAAATATAAACAAGGTTTGTATCAAGTTAAACCAGGTCGCATAGTGACGACAGAGGGGCATAAACGAACAAGTATTGGGAACTCCAATAAAAAAAAACCAAAAGACCCTAATCTTAAACATGAGTTGATGACAGCGGCAGAGCCTACCAAGTAAGAGCTGAGGCACTCACACCAACCATGTCCAGGAGCAAACCCCTGACCTACGAGACCAAGACAGGGCAATCCTGTCAGACCAACTGTAAGCAAAGGAAAACAAACGAAGGCTAATGAACTTCATACACAGTGAGAAAAGCATTTACTTGGAGGTTTATCCATGCGGAAAGAATGCAAGCCATTGAGCCACAGTCCACGGTGAAAACTTGACACCGAGGAGCAATCATTGTTAGAACTGGAAAAAGACGAGGGAAAACATAAAACATGGATAGAAAGCTTACCTGAAGAGACATTGTGAGCAGAAAGAGGCCACCGCGACTACAACCTGAAGCATGTGAAGCCATTAACCAAATTTAGCAAACAGAACCACAATAAAACAAGAGAACCGAAGAAAAAATACCAGTTGAAAGACCGAACAAGAAAAATACAGTGGTCATTTTCTTACACGAACGAGCAAACCGTCACTCTGTGCCAAGGAGCCGAGCGAACAAGTCACCAGAATGAGCAACAGAGCCACACCAACAAGTAGCACAGACCATAGCCAGTGCAGGCAGAGCCTGTGGCTCATCTCCGTCCATATACAACATAGAAAACCACTTCCAGACCAAACCCTCAGCACAATAGAATTGCAAGTGTAAAAATGAAAAATGATATGGTAACCAAGGTTTTGTGTTAGGTCCCTATAACACTAGTGATTACCCCATTACTATTGTAGTTGTATTCCTTATTAATATTATTGTGCCCCTATTGTCCCCATATTGTTATTACTATGCCCCATAAAATCCCTCTATTGTTATTTTTGTGCCTTTATATTATTATTATTAGGTTGGCTCGGTTATATTGTGACTCCTTAGACTCCTATATATAGAAAGGAGGTTTTGTGATTTGAATCATCCAAGAATTGTTCATTTGTGTAATGTAAAGGAGGTTTTCCCCCTCAAAGAGGCTGAATTATAAGGCGTTTAACTATCTTTTCTATCATTTTGTGAGCTGGTTTCATAACATTTGGTATCAGAGATTCGGATTCTAGGGTTTCACTACTCCAAATAGGTCATCATGGAATTTTCGCTATAACTTTTTTTCTCCGACATTTTAGAAGCAAAATAAAAAACCCATTTGAGACAAAATCGCACTGAATCTCAGATCCAAATTTCAGAGATTTTCGCGCTACATTTGCGGAGATATGATCTGAGGAAGTTGGTATTTTTGCAGACTCCTGAATTATATTCAAAACAAGTGACCTAGGGAAAATCGTCATAACTTTCTCTCTGAGCATCAGATTGAAATTTCGTAAGAAGGTACAAAAAGAGGACGAACTGTAGTTTCTTGTATATCTTTTGTAGAGCAAGAGGTCAAAACAGGGACACGTGGCATGTCATACAAGTTCGCTCTATTGAACTAATCTTTAATTAGGTCATTGTGGGAGATTTGGCATAACTCTTCCTTGGAGAATCCAACTTGGATCAGACTGGTGGCATTGGAAAGAGTACACGGAGGGCTACTGCAGAGCACAATTTTAGAACTGGATGATATGAAATTACAGAGATACATCAGGGGCAATATCGAGCTCCTACAAAGTGAAAAAAGGTGTGTAGATTTTTTTAAATCTTTGCTTAAGCTTGGTTTGAAAAATTATTTTGAAGGAATTCAAAGGGCATAGTAGAGCATTATTATCGGTAACTTATGCCCTGAGGAAAGAAAATGGAAACACCTAGTAAGCAACCTGAAAGCTCTAGCATGACTTACGAAGAAGAGGAAGAAATGCAACATGATATATCAAAATTACGAGAACAAGTGCAACAAATGTCACTCGCACAAAAAGTAACAGAATCTAAGATGGATGGTTTAAAGAAATATGTAGAAGCTAAGATGAATGACGTGGAAGCTAAGATGAATGATGTGGAAGCTAAGATGGACGATTTGAAGATAGATTTGAAGACAGATTTGAAGACAGGCATGGTAGATTTGAAGATAGATTTGACAAATTTTATACAAGAAATACTTACTAATGGTGAAAGGGTAGTAAAGGAAACTCATGATACGAACAAAAGAAATGTTAATCATGATTTCATAGACTCTAATGTTGGATTGAAGACCCACCATATTCCAAAAATCGATATGAAGAATTTTGATGGCAAGGATCCCACAACATGGATATTACAGATGGAGCAATTTTTCTATCTCAATAATGTGCAAAACACACAAAAGGTATGTATTGCAACTTTATATTTGAAACAAAATCAGTTTGTATGGTATCAATGGCTTTGCTCTTGTAAACAAATTATCACTGGGGCAATTTTTATGGAAGAATTGACAACACATTATGAGGATACAAAAAGCAACACTTTTTTTAGCCAATTGGTAAGTCTCAAACAAAAGGGTTCAATAATGGAGCACATTAAGGACTTCCAAAAATTGAACATAAGGGTAAAAAATATTCCAGAGGAGCATAGGATTGATGTGTTCATAGGGACTTTAAAGGATAATATCCAAAATGATGTTCACCTTTGGGAACCTGATTCATTACAGAAGGAATTCAGGTTAGCAAGAAAAACGGAAAGCAAAATTATGGCAACCAGGAAGCATACCACTCACAACTATAAAGATGGAAGTGTTGTTGCCCCTAGTCTTCCACAACCTATAAGGTTGACACCACAACAATTGGAAGAAAAAAGAGCAAAAGGGTTTTGTTATAGTTGTGATAGAAAATACACTAAAGGTCATAAGTGTGCTGAGAAGAATTTATTCTACATAGATTGTGAAGAGGAAGAAGAAAAGGAGCAAGAAAGGTCAAAAGAAGAGGATATACTCCAGGAACAAAGCCTAGATAAAGAAGAAATGAATTCGACCATATCTTGTAATGCATTGGCTTGAATTACCACTCCTCAAACCATCAAGATAGAAGGACAAATCAAGAAGAAAAAGGCAATAGTGTTGATTGATTCAGGAAGTACCCACAATTTTATTCATTGTAAGATAGCAAAAGAATTGAATTGCTTCCTATATCCAGCACCAGAGTGTCAAGTGATGGTTGCAAATGGAGGAACCATAAATTACTCTGGAAAGTGCCATAATATCAAGCTATCCATGGGAGAATATGTATTGACTAGCCCAATGCTTTCCATTCCAATGGGAGGTGTTGATGTTGTACTAGGAGTCCAATGGCTACAATCCTTGGGTACAATAGCTTTTAATTTTCAAGAACTTTTCATGAAATTTTCTGTGGAAGGAAAGGAAGTTAAATTAATGGGTATTGCAGGGAAACCGGGAAAGATAATTAGCTCTAACGGTATGACAAAGCTTCTAAAAAAGGAACAAAGAGGTGTAATTGCACAATTGCGTTCGCTAGATGTTTCCACATCGAAATCATCTATTTCTCTAGATCTCTAAAACGTCTTGGACAATCATTCCAAGGTATTTGAGACTCCCAAAGGTCTTCCACCTATTCGTGATCATGATCATGCTATTCATCTGATTCCAGGAAGTGTTCCTCCAAACATTAGGTTGTACACATATCCCTATGCCCAAAAGAGTGAAATTGAACGTATGGTTGCAGAAATGCTAGAGGCTGGTATAATTCAACCTAGTCAAAGTTCTTTCTCTGCTCCAGTAGTATTGGTGCACAAGAAAGATGGATCATGGTGCATGTGTCTGGATTATAGGGAGATCAAAAAGCTCACTATTAAATATAAGTTTCCCATTCTTGTCACTGATGAATTATTGGATGAATTGCATGGATGAATTTACTTCACCAAGTTGGATCTTTGTTCAGGATATCATCAAATCAGAATGAAGACTAAAGACATTCCGAAAACAACATTTAGAACTCATGAAGGTCATTATGAATTTTTGGTCATGCCTTTTGGCCTTACCAATGCACCTTCTACATTTGAAGGTTTGATGAATTCCATTTTCAAACCCTTCCTTAGAAAATTTGTGTTAGTATTTTTTGATGATATACTAATCTACAACAAGTCTTGGAAGGATCATGTTGAACATGTTGACAGGGTGCTACAACTATTGGAGGAGAAAAAAATATATGCAAAAATATCCAAATGTTTCTTTGGAGTACAAGAGGTGGAATATCTGGGTCATCTTGTATCTCATGAAGGAGTTAAGGTAGACTGTAGCAAAATTAAAGCCATTAAGGAATGGAAAATCCCCACATCCATAAAGCATCTGCAAGGATTTCTCGGGTTGACAAGGTATTATCGCAAGTCTGTTAAGAATTATGGGAGAATATCAGCACCTCTAACAACATTAATGAAGAAAGATGCATTTTCATGGACTCTAAGCAACAAAGGCCTTCGAACATCTTAAAGATGCAATGTGCCAAGCACCGGTCTTAGCTACACTGGACTTCACAAAAACCTTTATTGTGGAATGTGATGCTTCAGGAAATGGAATTGGTGCTGTTTTAATGCCAGATGAAAGAATCATTACTTTTGAAAGTCGTCGAATCAAGGGAACGTTTTTACACAAAGCTATTATGAGAAGGAAATGTTGGCAATACTACATGCAGTTAAGAAATGGCGACCCTACCTAATGGGAAGACACTTCAAGGTAAAAATGGATCATGATAGCCTTAAATACTTTTTATAACAATGATTATCCTATGAAGAGCAACAAAAGTGGGTCACAAAGATGTTGGGTTATGACTTTGAAATCATCTACAAAAAAGGGAAGAAAAATGTGGTGGTAGATGCACTCTCAAGAAAGGATGAGGATGTGGAAGAATTGTTGTGCGCCATTTCTATTATCCAACCAGATTGGATAAACGAAGCAAGGGAGGAATGGAAGAATGATGAAGAAGTGTGGGCACTTATTCGAAGGTTACAACAAGATTCCAGTACATCTGATACATTTAGCTGGCAAAATAATTCATTATAGTAAAAAGATCACTTATACCTCTGTAAGAATTCCCAACTCAAACAAAAGAGTCTTATGGAATTGCACACTTCTCCCTTAGGAGGGCACTAAGGATTTTTAAAAAGTTACCACAGGGTTAAGAAGGAATTTTTTTGGGATGGCCTTAAATCGAATATTCAAAATTTTGTGGCAGAATGTTTGGTTTTCCAACAAAATAAAGTTGAAACAATTAAGACCCCAGGTCTATTACAATCTTTATCCATTCCAAGCCAACGTTGGGAGGAGGTTTCAATGGATTTTATCACAGGTTTACCCAAGTTTGAGGGAAAGAGTGCCATCATGGTGGTAGTTGACAGACTTGCCAAGTATGCACACTTTTGTGCATTATAACATCCATTTAAAGCCAGTACAGTTTCTATTGCATTTATGGAAACAATTCAAAAGCTACATGGAAACCCAAAGATTATTGTAAGTGATAGAGATCCCATTTTCACTGGAAATTTTTGGACAAAATTATTTTCTTGTCTCAGTACTTAGCTCATAGCTCATCTTATCATCCTCAATATGAGATAGTAAACAAATGTTTGGAAGGATATCTTCATTGCTTTGTATTTGATAAACAGACACAATGGGTCAAATGGTTGCCTCTGGCTGAATGGTGGTATAACACTTCCTTCCATACAACAAGAAAAATGACCCCATTTATGGCACTTTATGGATATCAACCACCATCCATCACATCATATTTAAGAGAAAATTCTAAGGTTCAAGCAGTGGAACATCACATCGAGCTTCAACAACAAGTCCTCCAACTCTTAGAGGATAACCTCGTGTTGGCATAGAATAGAATGAAACAATAGGAAGATCAACATCACAATGAAAGAAGTTTTGATGTAGGTGATTGGGTATTCCTATGGCTACAACCATATAAACAAATGTCCCTCAAGCAAGCTAAGAAGGATAATAAATTATCACCAAAGTATTATGGTCTATACAAGGTGTTGCAAAAGATGGGTACTATGGCATACAAATTGGACCTTCCTGTAGCTTCTCGAGTGCACCCAGTTTTCCATGTTTCATGTTTAAAGAAGGTTATAGGCGACAAGCTCCTAGTTCAAACAATATTGCCAGAAATTGACAAGGAAGGAAAAATTATGTTGGAACCGAAAGTAGTCACAGAAACAAGAACTCAACAGCTACGAAATTGATCAATTTCAGAGTATCTCATCAAGTGGAAGAACTTATCCACTGAAGATTCCACATGGGAGGATGAGAATTTTATACAAAAGCATCCAAAACTACTCAAGCATTGAGGACAACACTTTTTTGAAGGAGAGGGGCATGTTAGGTCCCTATAATACTAGTGATTACCCCATTACTATTGTAGTTGTATCCCTTATTAATATTGTTGTGCCCCTATTGTCCCCATATTGTTATTACTGTGCACCATAGAATCCCTCTATTGTCATTTTTGTCCCTTTATATTATTATTGTTAGGTCGACTGGGTTATATTGTTACTCCTTAGACTCCTATATATAGAAAGGAGGTTTTGTCATTTGAATCATCCAAGAATTGTTCATTTGTGTAATGTAAAGGAGGTTGCCCCCTTGAAGAAGCTAAATTCTAAGGTGTTTAACTATATTTTCTATCTTTTTGTGAGTTGGTTTCATAACATTTTGGCATAGAGCAAAGAGCGGGAAATGATAACCGAGGTGCGTACTTCCAGCTCTACAGTAATAAATTCTAACATAAATTCCAATCAATATAAATCCAGAACCATCTCACGATTAACCTCTAATCACCGGAGTTAGAACCTAATCATTGTTTAATTATATGTTTGTGGATTAAGCAATCACATTATTGTTAATTCTCAGCATGTGGAAATTGTGGGCTGGTTGCATCATAGTGGTATCAGAGCAGGATTTAGAATTGGCTTGAGAAATGGATGTAGGAAGACGAGGTCATGGAAGAGGTGCTCGGAGGATAACAGAGGAAGGATTAAGAGAGGAGATCAGGATCCTTACTGTTTATTTAGAGGCAGTTGAAGCAGGAAGGAGAAGGGATCCAGAGGTAGGAGATGACAGTGAAGAAGAAGCCATAGTAAAAACAAATGGATCAGATGAAGAAGGGCTGGAAATGAGACAGTTGAGGTCAGTCCTATTGGCGAGCAGCAAGCCTAAACCAGAAATTCCAAATTATGATGGCAGCTTGTCCACAGAGGTTCTGCTGGACTGGATCAGTGAACTAGAAAAATATTTTGAGTGTGAAGAGGTGAGTGAAGACCGTAGAGTTAAGTTCACTGCGAAAAAGTTGAAGGGACACGCAGACCTGTGGTGGGACAGTGTCCAAAGAGAGAGGAGGAGATTGAACAAGTTGCCAATCAAGAAATGGTCAAGAATGGTGGCCAAGTTGAAAGGTGGATTTTTGCCTAAGGATTACCAAATTGCACTACATTGGCAAGTGCACAACCTGAAGCAGAAAGGGATGACAGTAAGGGAGTACACTAAAGAATTCTATCGGGTAAATTTAAGAGTAGGTTATATGGAGGACACCCCGCAGAAAATAGCCAGGTATGTGAATGGTTTAAGGTTAGAAATATTAGACGAAATCAACATTCTTTCCCCGAAAAACATCGAAGAAGCATACTAGAGTGCTATGAAAGCAGAGGAGAAGATCACCCAAAAAAAAATGCCAGGAGAGGATGGGGAACAGGCAGAGGACGAACTGCCAGTAGTAATGAAGAAGGCAGCAGTTCCAAAGCTTCTGGAACAGCAGAAAGAGGTGACAATATGAGAGGCGGTAGGCCATATCAGCGAGGCAGGGGAAATGGTCGAGGCAAATGAGCTAGTTATTAATGTTACAGGTGCCACAAGTGGGGACACAGATCATTTGAGTGTCTTGAGGTGGAACAAGCTGGACAGAGGGGTGCGTATATCGCATAGCCAAAAGAAGTAGAGGAACCTCCCCAAGAAGCAGAAAATGTGCTGGAAATAGGACAAGCCTTAGTTTTGAACAAGGTGTTGCTGAAACCAGCCAAAGAAACAACTGAACAAACTCAGCAAAAAGCTTTGTTTCAGACAGTTTGTAAGTCACACGGTAAGTGCTGTAAGTTGATTATCGATAGTGGGAGTACAGAGAACCTGGTAGCCATGGAGATGGTGGAAATGTTAGGGTTGAAGCGATTGAAAAACCCCACTCCTTACAAGGTATCATGGTTACAAAGATGCCATCAGCTATTGGTAAATGAGCAATGCGAATTGGAGTTCCATATCAACAAATATAAGGATAAGGTCATTTGTGACATAATGCCAATGGATGTATGTCACATACTACTAGGCAGGCCATGGAAGTATGATAGGAAGGTGGTACATGATGGGAAGACAAATTGTTATAAGTTTGTCAAAGATGGGTCAAGCACACGCTTGTGCCAATCAAGGAGGAGGAGACAACGGAAACAAGTGAGATGAGAGTGTTTTTAATTGGCGGAAAGAAGTTCTTGAAATAGATTGAACATAGTGAAGTGAGCTATGCTGTTGTAAGAAGAGAAAAGACAATGCTACTACACACAGAGGTGTCAGATTTGCCCACAGAAATTCAACATATGTTGCAGGAGTTTAGCGATATAGTGGTGGATGACTTGCCAGATAAACTTCCCCCTAAAAGAAGTATAAGTCATCATATTGACTTTATACCGGGAGCAAGTTTCCCGAATAAGGAAGCATATTGGATGAGCCCTAAAGACAATGAGGAGATCAGAAAGTAGGTGTAGGAATTGTTAGACAAAGGGTCGATAAGGGAAAGTTTGAGCCCTTATGGAATTCCAACAATTCTCATTCCCAAGAAAGGAGAAGAATGGTGAATGTTCACAGACTCAAGGGCCATCAACAAAATCACCATCCGGTATAGATTTCCACTGCCACAGATGGACAACATGATGGATTTCCTAAGCGGGGTAGCATATTTTTCCAAGATTGATTTAAAGATTGGGTATCATCAGATTCGAAATCTAGAAGGGGATGAGTGGAAGACAACCTTCAAGGCTAATGAGGGACTGTATGAGTGGCTGGTAATTCCATTCAGACTGAGCAATGCACCCAGTACCTTTATGTGATTAATGAATGAAATGATGAAAGAATACATTGGGAAGTTTGTAATAGTGTACCTGGATGACATATTAATTTTCAGCAAGACAAAGGAGGAACACTTTCGACATGTTCGAAAAGTGTTGGAAAAATTCTAGTAGAATAAGCTGCTAATAAATCTGAAAAAATTTACTTTTCTGCAAAAAGAATTGGTTTATCTGGGCTTTGTAATTCCAGAAAACGAGTTGAAGATGGACCCAGAGAATATTGCAGCAATAGTCAACTGGCCATCCCCAAAAAGTCTGTTTGAGGTACGTATTTTTCATGGGCTACTGAGCTTTTACCAAAAGTTTATAAGAAATTTCAATGAAATCTGCACACCTATGGTGGACACTATCAAGAAGGAAAGTCAGCCTTTTCATTGGACAGAGGCAATAGAGAGGAGTTTTCAGCTACTGAAGAAGAAGTTCACAGAGAGACCGATCCTGAGATTGCCAGATTTTAAAAATCTTTTTCAGGTTCGCTGTGATGCAAGTAGTATGGCTATTGGAGTTGTACTCACCCAAGAAGATAAACTTGTTGCATTTTTCAGCGAGAAGTTGAACGAAAGTAGGTAGAAGTATTCATCTTACGACAAGGAATTCTATGCTATCGTCCAAGTGCTGAAGCACTGGAGACACTATTTGTTGGGAAATGAGTTCGTTTTGTTCTCAGATAATTCTGCACTTCAGTATGTGATGCAACAACACAAGCTGAATCACAAACATGCTAAGTGGGTTGAATATTTGCAGAGTTTCACCTTTGTGTTGAAACACATTAGCGGGCAGGCCAACAAGGTGGTAGATGCGTTGAGCAGATGAGCCCTACTCTTACAAGAGAGTACTATACAAGTGCTGGGCTTTGAGCACTTGAAAGATTTGTATAAGACTCACATGGACTTTAAGGAGGCCTACGAAGTGTGTCAGAATCCTTTGGTGAGAGACAATAGTCCATAGTTGGACTATAATTTGCAGGAGAATTTGTTGTTTAGAGAAGGACAGTTATGCATTCCTGACTGCTCGATGACAGAGAATATCATTTGGGAGAAGCATAGTGGAGGTCTAGCCGAACATTTCAGTAGAGACAAGACATTAGAGTAGTTTAGCCATTTTTTCTTTTAGCCAAGAATGCAAAGGGATGTGCAGATATTTGTGACCAAATGTAAAGTATGTCAGTTGGCAAAAGGGCATAGTCAAAATACAGGACTTTACACGCCATTGCCCATTCTAGGTAGACCATGGGACTCAGTCAGCTTGGACTTCGTCTTGGGTCTACAAAGGACACAGCAGGGTTATGATTCGGTAATTGTAGTAGTGGACTCGTTTTTGAAGATGGCACATTTCATCCCTTACAGAAAGACCAATGATGCCACTCACGTGAAGGCAACTTCTGGCATACGCGCTCCTTCTCATATGCCTACTACTATTTTATTGTTGCCTTCTCAGTGTCCCGCACCTCGTGTGCCTTGGCCACTGCTTCTCCGTTCCTTCTTTTCTCGACCAACTACACCATCTATAGTTTTGCCTCCTCCATTTTCCTTTGTGCAGTGGAATTCTCTGATTCCAACGCCGAGCTGGCAGGAGCGTGCCACTACATCAGCCACGACTCAAGCACGTCGAATATGACATCGTTCATGGCCAAGTAGGGGAAGCTAGTTCCATTTCTTCGTGGGGTCCTTGTGCGCTCAGATATATATGTGATAGAAGTCCAGCTTGAACTTCACAAAGCTTTGCAGACTATTGTAGACAGTGGGCGATAATGCAGCTTGCAGTTAATCCCCATTCTGATGCTCATCTCCATGAACACCTAGAATATTTTGTTGTTTCTGATCCTCTATGCATCTTTAGTTGCCCATAGCAAAGCGTACTTCACTACCTCTAGAATATCCTTCACAATCATGGGGAGGTGGCTGTCCTCAGGCAATTCCCTAGGCACCAACACTATGGATAGTAGAAGCCACGCATAGTGGAAAGTCTTCCCCTGTTCCTATGCCTCGTGGCAATTTTCCAGGAACTCCTTGCACAAGTACTTTGACTAGTTGAATTGGACCCCCTCTGCACACTGCGCAGAAAGTGCTACCAGCGGTGCGGGCACCTCATCCGTGCGACACTTCTACATAACCTTGACAGCCAGTATCTGGGTCACAACTCTGACTGCATTATTGTTGATACTGGAGATCACGTACCCTCTCTTCTTCTTCTCCAGCTTGAATTGTTTCTTCATGGCCTCCGCGATGGCCAGATCGTTGCTCTTACCCTCCGGAATATCTATTGGTTCCTTCTGCTTGAAAGGGAGTCAGGTGACTCTACGAATTAGGTGGTCTGTGATGGGGATGCGCTCCTCCAGGCACAAGCACCCATCATGCACGATTCAGAGCAGCTGCCTGATGACAAAAATAGTTACTGGGGTGCGATGGTAATGCGGCACAGAGAGCAGGTTTAACAACTCTTCTTTTTATACTCCGTACAACCACTTATGTGGCTGCAACTCTATGACTCTTGCAGATGCGTTTTTCTTTAGCCTTAGTAGTTGCGTGGTTGCGAAGTGTGGGAATTTCTCATGGTCTGTGAGATACCAATATTCAAACTTTAGAGCTAACACTCATGCTAAGTGTGCTCCTTCAAAAATGATATCATCGGGGAGCAATGGAGTCTGCAGAGAGCTTTTGCTCTCATCTAGGTCATTAGTCACCCTTGCTTTTCCTTTCCATGGAGGAACATACGCATGCAACCTGGTCAGAGGGTTTGCACCCTGGATTTCTTCCTCCATTTCTTTGTTGTCCTCCTCTTCCCCCAGGATTTCCTCAAGGTCTCCCTCCTCGTCAGTGTCTTCTAAGTTAATCGTCTTCCCCTTTTCTTCCATGGTCAATTTAGTTTTTAGCAGGTTTCTAGGGGACACACGCACTGGTATCATGCGTTCCTTGTCTTTCTTGGGCCTCGGCATGCATGGCTATTTAGGGATTTCTTCAACTATCCCAGTGCTTTTTGGAGCATCTCCTATCGTCATGGCCTGCACGACCTCTTTAGCGGTCATCTCTCCGTTATCCATGGCTTCCTCTGGCATGGTCATACTATTGTTCTGTATATCTCTCAACGGTTCAGGTAGGTGCTCAAATAATGCCTTCGAGTTCAAAGAATCGAATAAATCAGAGTTACTAAATCTTAGGATGCACAATAGCTCAGTTCTCAAATGGCCAAGTGTTGTTTGCTGGGTAGCCCTTTGCAATTTATAGTGCTTTTTTAATTCAAATTTGACCCTTCCCCCCAAATCCAATCCATTAATGCTCCCTTGGTTGAAAAGTTTTCCAAATCTAGCTCATAAAGTTTTCCTTAAATGCCTGTCGCCCACTCCATTTGGTCTCAAGCCAAGCATTACCTCTTGAATAGTGACTGCAACAGTCACTTTCCAGCCAACCTATGTTGCAACAAAGCTACCTGTGTGTTGTCATGGACCCTTTGACGCTTCGCTCTTGCATGCAATATTCACATTGCGCAGCTCCTGGGTAGAGTAGTTTATAGTCCCGCACCTCCTTTCAACTGCCTGGAGTGCTAAGACTATGCCTCCCACGGCTAGTCACGTGGCCGAACCACCTATATATGACTTCAACCAACTACCATTTACTTTTCCTGGAATGAGTTTGCTATTTAACTTCACCAACTGCACCATGCCACCATCTATGATATCCTAATAAGATATGGTCCCATCTCATGTAGCAAACTGAGAAAATCTCGGTGGTGGTCTCTGAGTCTATAAATGTAATCAGACTCATCCACCTTTATTATATCGGTTTTCTATCCAGAAAGTGCTTCTTTATTCCTTCCTCAAGCTTCTTGACTTTTTCTTCCACCATGGTGCTTTTCTCCCTCAACAGACCTATTTCATTCATGAGTTCTTAGAGCCTAAGATCACCCTCTTAGATCTCTTCATCAACTCCCAACCGTTCGTCTTCACGCTCTTCTAACGACGCAGGCCTTTCTTCGATGGATCCACGGTTCGTTACCCCTGTGAGTGCCATGAGGCGCAGACTAGGCATGATAGACTCCATAGGTGTTACGGCCTCTACTCTATCAACCAACCAAAAAGGTGTCTATCTAAGTACGCGTAGGTCCCAACCACATCGCTGTGCATTACATGCCTTGTCAAATGCTTTCGTGTGGATAACCTTCTGTGGGATTGTTCTTCCCACATACCTTCTATCCGACCTTAAGAGCTAATTGCACATCTCCAACCCCAACACAAGTTTATTTACCATAGTTCTCAAAGTTTAGTTCATGCGTATCCGCGTAGGTTATTTTCCATATGTCGGCATCCATGTGGCTAGATGTGCACGTGGATTATCCTATCCATCATAATTGTCTGTTAGTCACATCTCAGGCTTCCCAAAATTTGTGTGCATCATTCTCCTGCATTCGCGCCAGTCCTCAAACCTCCCTTTGTGCATACCCCACCACCACTCGGGTGTAGTGCACAGTACCTAATTCAAGGCCTGGAAACATTTCTTTTCAGGCACCTCCCTTTCAAATGTACCTAGGAAAGTATCTACCTCACATAACCCATCATAAGCAGGCAGATCCCTCACTTCTGTCGATACGTAGTGCAACGATCTTGCCATCATATTATAGTTCAACGTGGTAGATGGGTCCATTTCTGGCTCCGGCCTATCTTTTCTTCCTGAAGTGGAGGCATCAGTGAAGCTCTTCTTAGCTTCCATGAAGATTTCCTTAGCAAGCTCCAAATAAAACTCTACTTCTTTCGTCGAAGCCTTGTGAACCCAAATACTATCTTCGGGATGCTTTCCTTTATCATCTCCCATCGTGATTCCACTTCAAAGCACAATCTTCACATTCAGATCTTCCTCGCGTGGCTCAGACCTCATCCTCTACATGTTTTGAGTTGGGGTAGGTGGTAGCGCTCCCTTGTCATGTATCCTAGCTATCAACGTAGGACAATCTTCTGTCTCATGATCAAACAAGGTACAATACAAACATGATGGAATTTTTGGGCTCATACAATCACAGGCATAATGTCCTGGCCCTTCGCAATTGTAGCATATCATTTGTTCGTAACCTCTTCTAGGTCCTCCTCCACCTCGACCTCATCCGCGTGCCTGAAATCCTGTTCCCGCCACTTTGTGTTCTAGTCTAGGGGTCATGTTTCAGCCTAAACCCTGTAAGAGGGAGTTCTATCCATCATTAACTCATAGCTTCTACAAGTGCACTCATCGTGTCCCATTGATCTACAAAAGTTACAGAACAATTGCTGCAAATTTTGAGTATACTTCTATAACAAATGGCAGTTTTCTGTAGCGTTTTTCCCTCCTATTTGACAAATCACACATCACAAAGCAGGCGTCGTGCTAGGTCCTTCTTCTACCTCTGGTCTTAAGGGAATCGGTCCTCCTCTTGCAAGGTAATTTGTGAACACCAAGAAATGGTCCTTATCATGAACCTTACCCTTGCATTTTACACACCATAACTCTTCACACACTTCCAGGCGAGCTGTCTTGTCCTATTTTAGACTCTGCATCTCAAGGTATAAGTTTTTCAACTGCGCGTGTATTTTCTGAACTCCTAAGTTAGGATCATACATTGGGGTCTCATGCAGCCTCATCATGATTTCTAAGGCCTTTTCTTGAGTCGTTAACTTCTACTACGATAGCGTGCTCCTTAAATGTGGCGTTAACGATGCTACAAACCATTCATAATGTTTTCCATCCATCAGACTCATCTTAGTTTCAAAAACTGTGCACTTCAACCTCTGATCTGACTCCCAAGGAGTTTTTCTTGGTAGCATCATGATTTCTTTGAATCCAATGATCAACTGTGCTTCAAAATTCGACCTGATAAATTCTCTGTTTAGCACTGCCTGGATATCCTTGATCCCCACATTCTGATTATCATTCAAGTGCTTAATATACCAGGTGAGCGCGCGGTCCTGCAAAGCGCTGACCAACATCTCTTTCTTTATATTATCATTTGTAACTCCCTGCACTTCCCATATGGCCCTTATCACAAATGAAAACTGCTCTAGATCTTCATCTCCTACTCCCTCGAACATAGGAAACTTTATTGTGCTTGCCATATTGAATCGCAATGGTGGCGGAGGTTGTACGGGTGAAGATGGAGCTAAAGGTGGTGAAGCTGGTGGCAGTGTGGGTGGGGGCTGTATGCGCGGAATCCTTTGTCTTGTCAAATCGATCGCACTTCACGATGAGACCTTCGCGAGCTCTTCGTCTTACCCTCGCGGAGGTGAAATCAAAGGGCTATTCTCTGGTCCCTTACTTCCTTCCTTTTTGTAGGTTTTTTCGCTTCATGTAGCTCTAAACATCAACGTAATTGAATAACCCTATTTTCACACAATAGCATTTTAATCCAAGTATTCAGAGACTTTACGTACTTGCCTCATGGTCCTTTGAGAAAGTATCACTCTGCCTCGCTGTAGTTGATTGAAGTATCTACCACAAACTTAGTAACGAATCCTCCTATAATCCGATCAAGCCAGTGATCAACAGCACATGTGATCTTATTCTCCGATGCTTCCAATATGTGCACCAACTCTGGGGTCCACATAGTAGGACTGTCGATCTTCCACCTTCATTGGCTATCTACTAGCTTAGCAATCCACTCATACAACTCAGTAGGGAATGATGCAAAAAATATCTCATGGATTTCTGTGTATAAGTATCAATCTAACCACTCTTCTTTTGTTAGTCGAGGATTCCTATTCTCCTGCGTCGCAAACTCATGAATCCTCCTGTCTAATCAACCTTCAATTTCCTTCTTAGTTGGATTCCAATGATACGACATCAGACATCTCTATGTAGATTCTAGTCTCGAAAATGGAACCATTTGTTGCATTGAGGTGGCCTGACCCAGGTTTAAAGTTAATTAGCAAAATAAATCCCTAAAATATTGGCCCTTTCGTCAATAGCTCGCGGAGCACGAACTAAGGTCTCACCTGAAGCAGTATGGGGGGATGTTGAAACCAAGTTTCTGCACCCTTGAGATGTCTAAGGGGTCGATTTACTCCAACTTTGAATGGCTTTGTGTAGGCCACTTCACGCACTGCCCTGACCTGCGAGGCCTTTGCAATCTGTTATAATCACCTTTGTGAAACCCTAACCAAGGGCTGAGGTGATTTCGTGCTGCTAAGGCAACAATATGTGCTATTTCTCCAAGTTACACCATGGATCTTACTTATCTTCTCATAGTTGTTAGTTAACTTCGCGTAAACAGATACGTTATGTTATATTCACTTAATCAAGACAATCATATATGTTCGTGCAACATGTAAGAAGCGGAAATGGAGTTTATACCCAATACATTCAATGTAGAAAACAGTAAATAAATACACAGGATTGGTATAAAACTTCTCTTTATTAATGCTTCAATCAGTTACAGAATCAACCTGCCCTGCACACTCAGCTGCAGGGGTCCATGCACTGAGCTGCAGACTACTGAGCCTCTGTGCACTTAGCTGTAGAGGCTTCTCGTACCCTATGACCCAAGAATTGACTTTACACTTAGATAGGACTCAATTCTTCATCCTTCATTCATGACTTCCTTTCTCTTATTTACAACTTAGAGCCCCACTCTATTTATATAATCCAATGGTCCACGGACCATGGGTAGATCTCTAAAGGAGACATTACATTACAAAAATGAGAGTAGACAACCCTATGACCCATTTAGAAGCTCGCGCTCCGCGCCCACAAAACGTAGAGTCTTTACATCAAATTTAGTCAAAATCTGGGCTTTAAGCCCCAAAACTTCCCTTGGGAGATCCCACGCCCAACAAGTATCATATGAGGCTACAAGGCTTTTCGATTCAAAAACTGACAAATTATGTGTGTTTTCAAGTTGCATGAGATGGAAAGAGGGACAACCATTAAATACCATCAAAATGATGAAGGAGAATGAACAAAATTTGATTTATGTTTCAAAGGCTAGGTGTCCTCATGAGAATGTGCATAAGGTAATTTCTAGGATATATTTGCAGCAATATGTTTTAGCAGAAAAAAAATGGAATTAACTTCTGCAGACAATGAAAGGAGAAACGAAGAGAAGCATTCATGTAGAAAAACATGTAGATTCACAAGCTCATGTAATCTACTCTTTACAGTGGAAACCCATATACATTGAGCAAACAATAATCTACAAAGGAAGAGAATCAAAGGCACATAACACAATAAATATCTGGGGAAAGCCATAGCTTAAAACCCCACTATTTGTTTTGTATTAATACAGAAAATCAAGATGAAATTACAATGTTTGTTCTCTCAAGAACTATCCCAGCACTCAGCAAATTCAATCTCCAACTCATAATCAAGATCAAGGCCAAAGCTTAGCCAATTCAAAAGCTCTCCAATCACTATTCCAATGTGTAATTCCTATGAACGATAGCTTGTATTTAAAGGGAAATAAAGACTCTAAAAATAGTGCAATCCCTCAAGGATTAGTTCTTGATTGCATTCACTATCAGTGCAGCTCACAAAAATCTAAAACGAATAGTACATTGTCCCTGCACTCTAGTCTCAACTGGGTCTTTCTCAGAATCGACATGCATGAGTTTATGATTGTGGAATCTTCAGTTAACTAGAGTAGAACTAATTAGGTCACTAGCGTCCTAACTGAATGTTTACTCACTATTATTTCTTGAAATTGGAACTAATTTAACTGGACTTAACTCAATAAATTGAGTTAACTAATTACAACTCATTCATAACGCATCCTGAACTCCTATAAGTTAGGGATAACATATACATGTCTTCTAAAAGACTTCCAATTCGAATTTCCTAAATTAATTAAGTTAATTAAACTTAATTAATTATTTTCAAATTGCTATGAGAAAATAATTCTATTTTAATTCATAGTTTAATTCAAGGACAATTTAAACTGGAATTTCTTGTTGCCATTTCTCAACACTCCCTCTAAATAAGAAAGGGATTATCCACTACATTGATCCTCTCTCTATGAAACTCGCGTTTACATCTTGTCAATGCCCTTGTCATGATGTCAGCATATTTCTTCTCTGTGGGAATGTAATCTAACAACATGTTATGTCTCGATACACAATCTCTGAGATGATGATACCAGATATCTATATGCTTGGACTGATCATGAAAAACTATATTTTCAAAGAGTTTGATACAACTTTGACTATCAAGATAAATCATTGTCAGATCCATCTGCTAATCAAACAAACCAACCAGGATCTTCCTCATCCAGATAGCCTCACATGTTGCTTGACTTGTAGCCATGTACTCTACCTCTACCAAATTGATTGCAACCGATCTCTATTTCCTCCTGTACCAAGAAACTGCAACTTACATAATACTAAATATTCCTCCTGATGTGCTCTTCCTCATAGATGGACTCCCCTCTGAATCTGCATCAGCGAAACCTTGAAGCTTCACTCCCTGTATCCTTTTGTACAGCAACCCAAACTAAGTAGTGCATCTGAGGTATCTCAATACATGCTTTGTCGCCTTCCAATACAGCTGTGGAGTACTAAAGAAGGTATGTTTTTGGCAATTATTTTAGCATCTTTTCATTAGAACATACAAACCTTTTGCATCATGAACTAGGAAAATGATAAGGGATTGTAATAAAACTTGTGAGATTAATGTGAAAAACGAAAGCACTGACAATTGTCATTTTCTTATGCAGGAAGAAGGAAAAACGAAAAGCTGCCATCCCAAAGGAGAAGACAAGGACGGGTTAACTGTTGTCCCTTTGACGGAGAACCGTATGCAAACAAGGCAAAACAAATCAAAGCGAATCAGCCCTAGAAAGGAAGTGGAGATATCGGCTCGGCGCAAGAAAGAAAAGAGATAACTGAGGACTAACGGTTCAGTGAATCCCTTAGGATCCCTGGATCTTGAGGGATCGCTGCTTTAACTATTTTTTGCACCTAGACATCTCCGCCTTCACCATTATAAAAGGGGCAGCACTATTAGCTCGAGGGGTCAGTCGAGTCTGTTATGTTTTATGTAATTTCTCTTAAGATTGAAACTTTGATCATCGAGTCTCCTTAAGAACTGATCTATTGTAATTCCGCCTTATACATTAATACAAACTTGGTTGCTATTTCATCTCTGAGTTTGGAATAACTTCAAGCGGTGTACCCCTGGAGGCTAAGGGCCCAGCCCTAGAGGACACTTGCTCCTGTACTATTACGTACGGTTTATGCATGGTTTGCTTATCAGCATTATTTGGTAATCTGATGTGTTTTGTTAGTTTACATCACATGCTCTGTTATGTTTAATTCACTGAGGTTTCTAAAGACAGAAATATTGTATTAACTCTGCAATGTATCACTATTCTTTTAAGCGTTGATATAATACTGTCGGTCTTTACAGAATATTGTTGCTGTTCAATTACAGAGCCTCTGTGCTGTGCACTTACTCATTGATATTACGGAATTCATCTTAGTGATTATGTCTTTGTGATTGTTGAGTTTATAGAAATTGCTATTCCATCCTGAAATAAAGTCCTACTCTTTCTAACTGAGATCGATAACTGGATCAGATTAATATTAAGGTGTGCCTTGTGTATGTATGCGTGATTTTCAAGCGTTGTTCTATAATCCATAATTAATTAGTGCCGTTCCATTCTTGTGTGTTTTTCAATTCGTCCTTAAAAGTGAAAGATTGTCATTTGATTCCTGCAGGACACGACTATTGTATTTGATCTTGTAGACTAAGGTGTTACTGCTTGTTAGACTTAATTGTTGTTACAGTTTCTTGTTTGTTGTTCCATTTCAGGTTTGATGTTCTATTTCTTATTTGCTGTTCCATTTATTATCTATCATTCCATCTCCTGTCATTTGTTATTTTGGTGTGAAGAACGATCTAAGGCTGTAGTGAGCATTGACATTTACTGTTTGGCTCCCAGATCCACGATCTGTTCTCTGATTTCTTTTAGTTCCATCAGCTTACAAAGGGATGAGTTACTGTGTTATATACCTAGGGGGGATAATATGGGGTACCAAGGGTGGTACCCAAGGTAATAATGTAATAATGGGATGGGCCATAGTAATAAATAAGGTGGTTAACCCATGTCATGTAAGGGACCACAAGTAGTTAATAATAATGTAATGGGCCCATGGTATTAGTGGATGGTATGAGGAAACCATGGTAATGATGCATGGTATTGTATGTATGAGGCCTATATAGAGGCTAGAGACTCCACATGGAGAGGAATATGAAGAGAAGTATTCTTTTATGAACATGCATATGGCTTGTGGAGTGTTCTCCTTCCTTAAGGAGTGAATGTATGGTGTTGCCCTACCTTAAGGGTTTGATATCAATAAAGAATTATTTCATCTTATTTCTGGGTTATTTGCATTATCTCATATTTTCATATCATATCTATAGTATTTCTGGGTCAGATCTACAACAAGTGGTATCAGAGCTCTTTCTTGGGCACAAAAGTGGAGATTTTTTTATATTTTTTGCAGGGTTTCTGGGGCGGCGAAATTGCAGATCAGATCTGTACGTTTTGGTGCCAGATTTGTAGAATCTAATTACAGATCTGTATTCCTTGTGAAAAAATATCCAAATTCAAAAAAAAAAATCAGTTGAATCGGAGTCCGGATGAAGGAGATATCGCTGATTTAAAAATCAGTGGGGTTGCAGACAATTTTCAGGACAGCGAGTTTGCGGTGCAGATCTAGAAGTCTTGGTGCCAGATCTGCAATATCTAATTGTAGATCTGGAATCTTTGTGAAAAAACACATGATTTCAAAAAAAACATCAGTCGAATCGGAGTCCGGATGAGGGAGATATCGCTGAATTAAAATCAGCTCTTTTTGCAGAAATTTTGGGTGACGACGGGAGAGTACCAGCGCAGATCTGAAATTTCAAGTGTTTGGATCAAGATTTCTACCACATGGGCAGATGCAGAGTGGTTGTTGCATTTCTAAAAACATGTTATAATAGAGATTCTGAGCCATATTGACGGATCTGTGACCATTTCAATTTTTCACCAATATTTTTGTGATGGCGGGCCTAGATCGGAGTTCGATGGACTTGTATAAATTTGACGGTTCTCACACGTCAACATGGCTAGCACAAATGGAGCAGTATTTCAGATTGAATCATATCCTAGATGATTGGACTAAGCTTAGCGAGGGGACCATGTACCTGGACAATGAACGATGGCAATGGGCGGAATGGCATCAGCGTTGCAATGGACCTTTTCAGAATTGGGATGCCTTCAAAAAAGCTCTTAGAGAGCGCTTTTACCGTAAATCAAAACTTGTGGATAAGCACACACAGACAGACACACAACCTAGCAAAGCTTTTATTTTTACAGGAACGAAGGAAACCAAGGAACCAAAAGGGTTATTTTTGGCTGGTATCTCTGTATTGCAGGTTCATGGATTGATTCAGAAGGAGAAAATCATTGTGTCTATCAATCCGAGTTGCAAACAAAATCTTATAAATGTCAACTTGGCAAAGAAATTACAAGTCCCAGCAAAACAAATTGAACATATAGAGGTTGATGATAAGGATGTTCAAATCTATAAGGATTTGAAGATTTCTATGGATAAATATGTGTTGCATGGTGATTTTTATCCCTCAGAGATGGATAATATGGATGTTGTTTTGGGATATCCTTGGATGGAATCCGTGGGTACTATCAATATTAATGTGCAGAAGAAATTCCTGAAGCTATGGTATAAAAATAAGAAAATTACATTACATGATATTTCCATCCATAAACAGGTAGAGCACATGGAGGCTGAAGCAGAAGATGTTCAAGGGACTGACATATCAGATGATGAGCCTTTGATGATCGACAATCAAACACAAACAGAGGCTGCAGAAGAAAATGTTACAGGTGATGATACATCAGAGGAGGGCTCAGTGGTTGAAGTCATATTGAAAAAGAAGACACCACAACAGGCACCACAGCAGGGCGAAGTCAAGCAAAAGCCATCGTGGGTTAAAACTTCAACATATCATCACCCACGTCACCCCGCAAGACAACCATCATGGAAACCAAGTAGTCACATGATGGATAGAAAGGAGAGACGATCCACCTACTATACATCAACACAGAAGAGCTGCCACGGTCAACTTCCATCTCAAGCGAGCGAGGCACCAACGAGATCAAGGGTTCACCTTTCTCTTGGATGGCTAGATGCACGTGCATGGTATCAGTGGACTACTCTTTTGAGTAGATCTTATTATTTGTGTTCTTCCCATGTTTTGGGGACGAAACATGCTTAGGGGGGTGGAATGTTATATACCTAGGGGGGATAATATGGGGTACCAAGGGTGGTACCCAAGGTAATAATGTAATAATGGGATGGGCCATAGTAATAAATAAGGTGGTTAACCATGTCATGTAAGGGACCACAAGTAGTTAATAATAATGTAATGGGCCCATGGTATTAGTGGATGGTATGAGGAAACCATGGTAATGATGCATGGTATTGTATGTATGAGGCCTATATAGAGGCTAGAGACTCCACATGGAGAGGAATATGAAGAGAAGTATTCTTTTATGAACAGGCATATGGCTTGTGGAGTGTTCTCCTTCCTTAAGGAGTGAATGTATGGTGTTGCCCTACCTTAAGGGTTTGATATCAATAAAGAATTATTTCATCTTATTTCTGGGTTATTTGCATTATCTCATATTTTCATATCAGATCTATAGTATTTCTGGGTCAGATCTACAACAAGTGGTATCAGAGCTCTTTCTTGGGCACAAAAGTGGAGATTTTTTTATATTTTTTGCAGGGTTTCTGGGGCGGCGAAATTGCAGATCAGATCTGTACGTTTTGGTGCCAGATCTGCAGAATCTAATTACAGATCTGTATTCCTTGTGAAAAAATATCCAAATTCAAAAAAAAAAATCAGTTGAATCGGAGTCCGGATGAAGGAGATATCGCTGATTTAAAAATCAGTGGGGTTGCAGACAATTTTCAGGACAGCGAGTTTGCAGCGCAGATCTAGAAGTCTTGGTGCCAGATCTGCAATATCTAATTGTAAATCTGGAATCTTTGTGAAAAAACACATGATTTCAAAAAAAACATCAGTCGAATCGGAGTCCGGATGAGGGAGATATCACTGAATTAAAATCAGCTCTTTTTGCAGAAATTTTGGGTGACGGCGGGAGAGTAGCAGCGCAGATCTAAAATTTCAAGTGTTTGGATCAAGATTTCTACCACATGGGCAGATGCAGAGTGGTTGTTGCATTTCTAAAAACAGGTTATAATAGAGATTCTGAGCAATATTGACGGATCTGTGACCATTTCAATTTTTCACCAATATTTTTGTGATGGCGGGCCTAGATCGGAGTTCGAGGGACTTGTATAAATTTGACGGTTCTCACACGTCAACATGGCTAGCAAAAATGGAGCAGTATTTCAGATTGAATCATATCCTAGATGATTGGACTAAGCTTAGCGAGGGGACCATGTACCTGGACAATGAACGATGGCAATGGGCGGAATGGCATCAGCGTTGCAATGGACCTTTTCAGAATTGGGATGCCTTTAAAAAAGCTCTTATAGAGCGCTTTTACCGTAAATCAAAACTTGTGGATAAGCACACACAGACAGACACACAACCTAGAAAAGCTTTTATTTTTACAGGAACGAAGGAAACCAAGGAACCAAAAGGGTTATTTTTGGCTGGTATCTCTGTATTGCAGGTTCATGGATTGATTCAGAAGGAGAAAATCATTGTGTCTATCAATCCGAGTTGCAAACAAAATCTTATAAATGTCAACTTGGCAAAGAAATTACAAGTCCCAGCAAAACAAATTGAACATATAGAGGTTGATGATAAGGATGTTCAAATCTATAAGGATTTGAAGATTTCTATGGATAAATATGTGTTGCATGGTGATTTTTATCCCTCAGAGATGGATAATATAGATGTTGTTTTGGGATATCCTTGGATGGAATCCGTGGGTACTATCAATATTAATGCGCAGAAGAAATTCCTGAAGCTATGGTATAAAAAGAAGAAAATTACATTACACGATATTTCCATCCATAAACAGGTAGAGCACATGGAGGCTGAAGCAGAAGATGTTCAAGGGACTGACATATCAGATGATGAGCCTTTGATGATCGACAATCAAACACAAACAGAGGCTGCAGAAGAAAATGTTACAGGTGATGATACATCAGAGGAGGGCTCAGTGGTTGAAGTCATATTGAAAAAGAAGACACCACAACAGGAACCACAGCAGGGTGAAGTCAAGCAAAAGCCATCGTGGGTTAAAACTTCAACATATCATCACCCACGTCACCCCGCAAGACAACCATCATGGAAACCAAGTAGTCACATGATGGATAGAAAGGAGAGACGATCCACCTACTATACATCAACACAGAAGAGCTGCCACGGTCAACTTCCATCTCAAGCGAGCGAGGCACCAACGAGATCAAGGGTTCACCTTTCTCTTGGATGGCTAGATGCACGTGCATGGTATCAGTGGACTACTCTTTTGAGTAGATCTTATTATTTGTGTTCTTCCCATGTTTTGGGGACGAAACATGCTTAGGGGGGTGGAATGTTATATACCTAGGGGGGATAATATGGGGTACCAAGGGTGGTACCCAAGGTAATAATGTAATAATGGGATGGGCCATAGTAATAAATAAGGTGGTTAACCGATGTCATGTAAGGGACCACAAGTAGTTAATAATAATGTAATGGGCCCATGGTATTAGTGGATGGTATGAGGAAACCATGGTAATGATGCATGGTATTGTATGTATGAGGCCTATATAGAGGCTAGAGACTCCACATGGAGAGGAATATGAAGAGAAGTATTCTTGTATGAACAGGCATATGGCTTGTGGAGTGTTCTCCTTCCTTAAGGAGTGAATGTATGGTGTTGCCCTACCTTAAGGGTTTGATATCAATAAAGAATCATTTCATCTTATTTCTGGGTTATTGGCATTATATCATATTTTCATATCAGATCTATAGTATTTCTGGGTTAGATCTACAACATACTGCTACTAAACCCTTGACTGATAAATTGCCTAGTTTTCTGAAGGTGTGGTTTAATCTTTTGAAGTAGTTTGTTGTAAACAATCATCCATTTACTCTTGTATTCTTAAGCATTATACTACTAGCATTACTCTGGCAAATCATAGCCTCAGACTGAGACACTCTTTGAAATAACAAAATGTTCCTGGATTAACAAACTAATGTGAGGTAATTAGAGGTGAAAGAGACCCTTTTTATAGCTCGACAACAACTTGATAGGCCTAACCATCGCTTGACTATGCTGGTTAACTGCAGAACACATATATGGTGATGTGTTTACCAAATACATGAGAGAACCCACAAGCTTCCTGTAAATGGTAGCTTCCAGTACTTCTCTTGAAGTATCATCTTCCTTCCTCCAACTACCACCTCGAGTAGTCTCCATGGGTTTACTACTCTCCATGTGGAATCTCCTGAGTATCTCATTAGTATACTTTCCTTGAGAAATAAACAACTCCCCATCTCCCTGCCATACCTCCAGGCCAAGAAAGTAATGCATGAGACCCATGTCCTTCATCTCAAACTCTCTTGCAAGATCATCCTTCCAAGATTTGATGAGCTTCTCATCACCTGTTAGTATGAGATCATCTACATAAAGTACAATGATCAACTTACCTAACACCACTATGTGGTATAGGTTCGCATATGCTTCACTCTCCGTGAAGCCCAACCGAGTGAAGTAGTTATCTATCCTGGTGTAACAAGCATGAGGTGCTTCCTTCAGCCAATGCAACACTCTCTTGAGTCAGCACACATGTGACTCAAGGTCCAAGGTTTCAAAACCTTTAGGCTATTTTATGTACACCTCTCCCTCAATTATCCCATTGAGGAAGGCAATCTTCACATCCATATGATGGATCTTCCAACCCATTTGTGCTGATCGTGCCAAAATAGATCTGATTGATGAGTACCTTGCAATAGGAGCAAAGGTCTCATCATATTCATTCGTCTCTACTTGTGAAAATCCACTAGCCACAAATCTGGCGTTATGCTTCACCAGACTACCATCTGCAGCTTGCTCAATGGGAACGCATAACTGACATTTCCTCTGGTCTTAGGACCATATCCCAAAAGTTGTTTCAAACTATGGAGTTAAAATCATCCACCATCGCATCAACTCAAACTGGTTGTTGCACTACTTCCTAAAAGGAAGATGGCTCTATCACAACACATGCACTGATAAGTGACATGTATCCAATGTACCTCTTTGGTGACCTCCTTTGTCTGTGCTAAGAAGAGGGTGCTCCCACATTCTCCCATGCATCATACAACAATCTGTTAGCCTCTCTAGTGTGCCTTCTTCCCTCTCTAGAAGACTCTTCCTAAGTTGATGTCTCCCCTCATGGAACCTCTGCATGTGGCTGCTCCACATCAATTTGAGGCTCCTCAAACATAGGAAATAAAAATTCATCCTCTGCATGTAGCTCAAGCTCCCTCTCAAGGGATACTCACATGGCCTTATCCTCATCAAACTTGACATCCCTCCAAACCACTTTCATCTGATTGGTTTGCATGTACACCCGATAGTTGTGGGGAGTATCATTGTACCCTACAAAGATCCCCAACTCTACTATTGGCTCAAGTCTCTTCCATGCATCTTTGGTCACATGGCAATAAACTGATGATCCAAAAATCCTGAAGTGACCAACATCTGGCCTCTTACCATAATAAGCTTCCTCTGGTGTTTTACTCTCAAGTATCTGATGTGGGCTATGGTTCTGAACATAAACCACTGTGTTTCATGCCTCAGCCCACAAGTGTAGTGGTAGGCCCTGATCATGCAACGTCACCCTTGCTGACCCTACTATGCTCATGTTCTTCGTCTCGACAACCCCATTTTGTTAAGGGTTATGAGGTGCTGTCAACTCTCATTTAATCCTTTCCACTGCACAAAAGTTCTTAAACTCATTCGAGACATATTCGCTACCATTATCACTTTGTAGATCTTTATCCTTCTTGCCTGACGCTTTCTCAACCAATGCTTTGAATTCACAAAACTTTGTGATGTCTGATCCTTTCTCCGCATGGAAAATATCCAACATTTACGAGAATAGTCATATACAAATATAACATAATATATGTGTTTGGCGATGGATAGTATCGAGAATGGTCCACACACATCTGAATGGACTCTCTCCAGAATACACTATGCTCGACTATCTTTTTCTCTAAAGGAAGACTTAGTGTATTTTCCCAAAGTACAACCCTTGCATGTATTGACTTGCTCAAGCGTACCTTTTAGAAGACAGGTAGATATTTGCTACAATATCTTCAAAGCCCCATGATGTAAGTGGCCCAATCACCTGTGCCATAACTTGTCAATGTCTCGGCTCAACATATTTTCTGCTTTTGAACTCAAAGCAACACAATCATCTACCTCTATCCTATAGAGATTTTGAAATCAAATCCCTATCTTCTTTACTTGACCCGTGGCTAAGTGTCGAAGGAATGCCTTTCCTTTCGAAAAGATCACATCATAGCCACTATCCTCAAGCATGTGAATGGATACCAAGTTGTTCATCAGTCCAGGTACATCCATAACCTTCTTCAAGATGAGTGGAGCTGAATGCTCCCTTCGAAAAGTAATAGTGCCCACACTAGTAAAACTATAATTACCATCATCACCCATCTCAATATGCATCTTGAGATCTTTCTCCTCAAGTTCACTAAATAACTCTTTATCACCAGTCATGTGGAAAGAAGCTCCATTGTCTAAGTACCAAACACTTCGCATCACTGAAGACACCATGCATGCAATGAGGGAAAATTCCAATTCGAATTGGGAGGCCAAAGCCTCACCCACTGCTCCTCCTGAGGACCTCCCCTTAGACTTCTTTAATGGCCAATTTGTAGCAAAGTGACCCATCTTGTGACAATGAAAGCATTTAACTTTCGCCATGTCCTTCTTCTTACCTCCATGATAAGAATATGATTTGGAATGAGAAATTTTACCTTTCCCCTTCCTTGACTTAATCGCTAAGGCACAATTCTATTCATCATCAGTATTTGATGAAGAGCCATTTGTGGTGCTCCTCTTGATCCATCCTGCATCAAATCTGACCATAGTCCTTCCCAATCTAGCAGCTTCTCCCGACCATTGACGGAGTCTTGATAACTATGCCAACTCTTTGGGAGTCCAAGAAGAGAAAGGCTCACCATACTATCCTCGGCAACTGTGATTCCAACACTTCCAATTTCATCCCAAAATTGAGTGAACTTGGTCAAGTACTTTGGAATCGTCTCAACTTTCTCCATCTTGATTTTACGAAGTTTATCCCATAGTACCAACTTCCTTTGATCACTTTTATTCTCATACAAGTTTGCCAATGTTTTCCACATAGCATTCAGAGTTTCCTTGCCATGGAGACTTGAGACAATGTAGTCTTGAACTCCCTCAAGGATTATCTGCCTTTCCTTCATCACACACTTCTTCCATTCGGCCAAGTTTTGTGGATTGGGAACTTCTTAATCAATGAATTCCTTCAAGCCATTATCTTCTAGCATAGCCTCCATCATGTCCCTCCACACTATAAAATTTGAGCTTCCTCCCAAGGAATACTCAATCCTCAACCCATGCAACGCCATTTGGCTATCTTCAAGTATGTATGCAAATTCAGCTTTCACCTATAACCCCAAAAATCAAAACTTCAAAATCTTCTCGAGAGAGCTGTTTATAAATCAACGATATCTCCCTCATTTGAAATCTGATTCGGTCGATTTCGTTTTTGAATTTGGGTATATTTTCCCAAGGAATCAAAATCTAAAATTGTTTCTAAAGCTTATGCACATAAATTCTAAGAACGTCTCTGAAAACTCTCAGCGCAAAAAACAATCTTGCTCGATACCATGTAGAAAAACCTGTAGATTCAGAAGCTCATGTAATCTACTAAAACAAGAGACAATAATCTACTTCTACTCTTTACAATGGAAGCTCATAAACATCGAGCAAACAATAATCAATAGAGGAAGAGAATAAGGGGCACATAACACAATAAATATCCAGGGAAAGCCACAACTCAAAACCCCACTATTTGTTTTGTATTAATCCAGAAAATCAAGATGAAATTAGTATGCTTGTTCTCTCAAGCACAATCCCATCACTCAACAAATTCAATATCCTTCTCATAAGCAAGCTCAAAGCCAAATCTTAGCCAATTCACAAGCTTCCAAGTCTCTATTCCAATGTGTAATACCTATGAAGGATAACTTGTATTTAAATGGAAATAAAGCCTTTAAAAATAGCGCAATCCCTCAAGGATCAGTACCTGATTACATGCACTATCAGTGCAACTCAGGAAAAACTAAAACAAATAGTACATTATCCCTACACTCTAGTCTCAATCAGGTCTTTCTCAGAATTGACATGCATTAGTTTCTCATGGTGGAATCTTCAGTTAACTAGAGTAGCACTAACTAGGTCACTAGTGTCCCAACTAACTGTTTACTCACTATTAGTTCCTGAAACTAATTGGAGCTAATTTAACTCCACTTAACTCCACTTAACTCAATAAAATTAGTTAACTAATTACAACTCATTCATAACTCATCATGAACTCCTATAAGTTAGGGAGAACATATGCATGTTGTCTAAAAGACAAGTTTCCAATTCAAATTTCCTAAATTAATTAATCTAATTAAAATTAATTAATTGTTTTCAAATTGCTATGAGGAAAGAGTTCTATTTTAATTCACAGGTTAATTCAAGGACAAATTAAACTAGAATTTCTTGTTGCCATTTCTCAACAATTCAAGTGTAATGCTGAATATATTTGATGAAGAAATCCTGTTTCTAGAAAATTTTCTACCAAAATATGAGTCTAATCTATTGATAAAACCATAGGATGAATATTCAACTTCATGTGGAAAGATCTTGATGAAGAAATGGATATTTTAGATAAATGACTACAGAAGGACAAAAGTGTTGAAAACCATTGGGAATTTGTAAGCTCAACTAAATAAAAGAAGCAAACTGAAGTGACATAGAGTAGTGGCATAAGAGAGGAAATGTAGGAGACAGTAACCGATAACAACAATAATTTTTCGATTATGTGGAGAATATCCTGTGCAATATAAAATTTTAGGGACATAATATGAAATGAAAGTGGAGAAATTTGAAAAATCGAGGAGCAACGATCAACAAGAAAGCAATAGAAATATGCATAATATCTGTAGCCAGAGGATAGGTTGGATGTCGAAATAAAGAAAGTCAGGAAGTTGATGTTAAATAATTCTCATGAGAAGAGGTATGCAGGGCAGAGGAGAATAAAGGATATCATATTGTAGATGGTAGAGCAAGTTTTCATTAGCAAAGGAGGAAGACTAGTACATCAAATATGGAAACTTATAAGGATGAAAAAGAAAACAATAGAGAAATGACATGACAAGGAGAAGGACCAACTACAGCATAATGTTTGGGATGAAGGAAGATTCACTTTATCAACATATGGTCATGAGATCACAAATCTTTTTCACCTCGGGAGTCTGATGCAGGTGCATAGGCCGAGAACAAAAAATGTCGAAGTCTAGACAAGATCTTAGCAATGTGATGGTATGATCACATGGTAATGCTAAGAATGTTTTTTAAATGTTAATAAATTCTAAATATTTAATTTAGGAAGTGATTTTTGATTTTTTAGAAATAAGTTGGAGAAGATATTTTCTATTGTAAATATATTTTTTAGTTTCCCTTATTTTGTGGAGACAAGGAAATGATTCACATTTTTATGAATCTTGGTTTTCATAGTGAGTTTCTTTTGGGAAATGTTAAGAAAAGAGTGTTTGGAAGTTCCTGGAACGAAGAGAAAAAGGAGAAGAGAGAGAAAAAAGAGAAGAAAAGAACTCATTGTTTATCTTTGAGACTATAGTTATGAATGGAAAGCATCACCTTACCTTTGAATCTGTGTAAACTGGAAGGCATTTTTGTGTGTATGGGGTTATGAAAAACAATTGAGCTATAAGTTATGTGATTTTTAAATGAATTAAAACTGTGTGATTACGCTGAATCAATTTCTCCTTGTTAACCACTATTATTTTTAGTTTCAATCGTGTTAATACTCGTAATTTGAGAGCGTGTAACTTGTTGAAATTATTTACATTAGGAATTTCTACATTGTGGCTTCAATTGGTGTGTGGTTTGTCCATTTGTCTTTTGGGATTCTTGTTGTATTGATATTAAAGTATGTAGGAGGAATGTGCGAACTATGTTTTGAAATAGTGAAAGTGTGGTTTCTTTTGTGTGATTTAAGTGTTGTTACAACGAGGGAGAGCACCCTATTTTGGGAACAATGTCAAATCCTTTTTGACTGGTTTTGTCTTTTCTGATTAGCTAATTTATAATAGCATTGCAAACTTCGATGAAGGGAGGTAGGTGAATTGTATATTTTATTAAGCAGTCATTCAAGGATGTGAAAGTTGATCTCAAAAGAGTGAGTAGATTTTTCTTCGTAAAAATCGCTGAGTGAATTTGATAGTGCACTTCAAAATCGTTTTGTAGAGGCTACCAAATAATTTTGTAGCGACTATAGAGTCAATTAGAAATGGATGGTAGATAATCATTTCGTAGCGACTATGGAAAACATTTATTTTTTAGAGGATTGCATTCCGATTTAAAATCCCCTTTTTGTGTGCTTAGTATTTCCCATTTTAGAGTACTAAATTGCTAATCAAGACCTATTGATGAACTAGTGAATCAACAAATGGTGGAATATCGATTTGCAAGTGATGGTTGGAGAAAGTTGTAGGTGCTCCAACCATATAGAATTCACATAATTGTGTTGGGATTTGTGTTAATATTGCCAGGTGGAAAAGAGAATCCCCCTTTTAAGAATGCTAAGAAAGGTAAGGGTAATTTATATTGTTTGGAATTGTATATGTTAAAGGCGAAATACATTATTATATGGTTAAGTAGATTGGTGATTATATGGATTAAGTAGATTGGTGATATTGGTGCCGGTGTGAGTTGACTAACATTAAAATTACATTTTTTAATGCATAAATTGATTCATGACCTCCAAAACCTAAACCCAACTTTACAAATAAAACATCTTAAAACTTATGATTCATTTTCTAAATTAAACATCTTAAACTTGTTATTTTCAAAACTATCTATTAAATCATGGCAAAATTAATGGGAAAAAATAAGAAAATCACTATTTTATCTATTATTAAAACATGCTTAAAATATATACATATATATTTTAAATTAAAATTTTAATCAAAATATAAAATTCCAAGCATCATGGTTTTCTTCGAGACTTTGCCTTTCGTTTAGGCTTTAACAAGTAACAAGTAAAATTCGTACGTAGTTAATAATAATTTGAAATGTCAAATACCAACACACATCCTTGTATAGTGATGCCTTTATCTACGAATAAACATAATCCATAGAACCTTTCTCATTCAATGGTCACACTAGAGTTGGCTATCTAGTAAAGTGGGGAAGCCAGTGCTTGCCTGTGGCTGCTACGGCAAGGATAGGGACGATATTTGGCCTTTCTCATTAGCAATGCTAATGAGATCTGGTTCGACCGCAGACGTCCCTATGCGCAGATAATGCAAGTCCCACAATGATGGTCAAAACTCTCTCTAATTCACCATTCGACGTAGTTGATTCATTCCATCTTTCTCTCACATAAAGTTGCGAAGCTTGATTTATGGTTGCTATGGAATGAGAATAACGGCTAGTAATAAGCGGAGTTCGATGTATTCACTAGGATAAGGGCGGAATCCGTGTTATGTCAAGACTTAACATGGCCGACCCGCGCTCTACAAACCGACAACCCATAGCGTGATTGATTTGCCATTTATTGGGCGCTCAAACACTCGATTCCTCGGCGAAAATCTGGCCATACTATTCTACGAATAATGAGAAAACACTCGGCTAGAGATTCCAACACAGTCAAAATCTTTTGAATATCTTTCTTGGTATTTCTCAGGTAATACTTCTTGTCTTTCTTTGCCTTTCTCTTTTTCTTTTTTTAAAATTTGGTGTTACTTGTTAATAGTAAAAATGTTTTAACACTTCAGATTCAACCAAACACTAAAATTGAATGGTCTTAGTTACAGCAATGCAGTTGTGATTTTTTTATAAAATATCAAAATTAAGTTTTGAAATATTTTATAATTAATTAATTGAAAAATAATTTTGAACAATCTAATATCACAAAATAATTTTATAATCCTACTTTACTTTAACTTTTATCTTCTTATTTAAAATATGTAAGATTGTGATAGCTTTTGTAAGATTTATAAATTTTTATAATTTTTTTTTATTATTTTCATACTTAATAATAATAATAACAATAAATTTGAAATAATTTTGTTGTTGTTAGGAGTGGATCACCAATAAGTATTTGAATAATAATAATAATAACAATAAATTTGAAATAATTTTGTTGTTGTTAGGATGTGGGATCACCAATAAGCATTTGAATAGGTGATTAATGGTAAATAGTGTTTTAATAGTACACTCATTAAGTGTCAATCTAAAGTCTCATGGTTTAATTTACAATAACTTTATAATTTAGTTAATTTTTATTAATTGGACGTGTATCATAATGCATCTATTTTTGTATTTATTGATGGTTATCAATATTTACTATCCATTTAATTTATATGATTGAGCTAATATTAGTCTATAACATTTTTTTTTTAAATGTCATATCTTAATTTTAGTCACAATAAAAATAAATTAACATCTATTTATTATTTGACTTCATATTATTAAAATTTACTTCTAATTAATTTTGACTACGTCATCAAACAAAAATATTCCTATATATATATATATATATATATATATATATATTATATTTATTACAGATCATTAGGGAAAATATTTTCTATCCTCCTTTCTTCACTCAAATATCAGGTGTTTTAGAGTAAATTAAAATATTTTAAATAATTTACTTATAAAGATTTTTATTTTTATTTTTTTAAGATAAAAATATAAAAATTTCAATTAAATATAATTTTTTAATTAACTTTAATATATATTATAAAAAAAACTTGTTATTTCATTACTATTTAAACGTTATTAACTTAAGTTTTTAAATTAAAATTGATACTAGTGGTTGAAGAATTGTTTTTTTTTTATAATCCCCTAATAAATGTTATTTCCCTAAGTAATCTAACTTAATTTTTTTAATTAAAATTGATATTAGTGGTTGAAGAATTGTTTTTTTTTTTAATCCCCTAATAAATGTTATTTCCCTAAGTAATCTACTTTTAGTTCCCCTTAGTTTGATAGGTTAAACTATCTATCTATTTATATCTATAATTTATTATATTTAATTTCTTGTCATATCAAAACCAATAACATCATCATCCCATTTTAATGTGTTTTGATGGGTGATATGCCTAATAATAATATATTCAAAAAGGTGTATTATAATATTATATTCTTCGTGTTAGTGTACAGTTTTTGGAGAAGTGTACCAAAATTTCTTACTTAAGTTATAGGTGATTTATAATCCTAACAAAAAAATGGTTGCTTCTATGCTTCACATCTACAATAAATCATGAAGAAAAACCATGCAACGCAATAGATCTTGCAAACAAAAACATATAACAATAGAAAATTAAAGTGCAATATCCCATTGAAAGACTTAATCAAATGATACTTTTATTAGTACACTGGGTTAGGAGAAGTTACAACATGGGTCTATAGTTCTCCCTCCGTGAGATGGATCATTTTCTTTTCCTTGTGCTTCAACAATGCACTTCTCTTCAATGTATAATGAGCAAAAAATAAAAATGAAGTTTGAACTGCAATGGGAGTTGAAATGGTATGAGACGATAATATTCATGACGACAATGGTCACCGCCAAGAATAAATAGAAGAACCTCTATTTGTTAATTAGTTCAAACACTTTCTAAGAAAGATATTTGACCTTTTATTCTTAAATTATATTTTATTTTTTTACAATTTTTTTATAAGTAAATAATAATGGATTAAAAGTTCATTTATTTAGATCATGACTATTCAATAAAAGATGTCATAAGCTATACAATCCACTTTTTCCATATATGAAAACATTGCCTACATCCATATAATTTTTGTGTTATACAATTAATCAAAGAAAACATAGCCATTAATCATAGCCATTAATAATTTTGATTTATTTGAACAATTTTTGGGTTTTCAGCCACATATTTGTTTTATTGGAAACTATGTGAGGGTTGAAGGTTGTGTCCATGCAAACGGGTTGGCTAATTAGAAAGGGTACTTTTTTTGAATTTTTAGTAAGTTTAAAATTATAATATTATATCTATCTATCTATCTATCTATCTATCTATCTATCTATATATATATATATATATATATATATATATATATATATATATATATATATATATATATATATATATATAATAATAATAATAATAATAATTATAAGTTTTGAAGAAAATCAATCAAGATAGATATAAAAGAACTCCTCTAATGACTAGGACAATGCTTATGAGAGAATTTAGTTTGAGGTTGACAAGAATGGAGGAATGACATGATGGAATTCAAACAAACTTACACAGTAAATAAGAGCAGTTAGAAGAAATATCAATCAAAATTGCAATGCCATATAATAGGATCAAGTAGAACTAAAGAACATGGTAAGAAAAAATATCACTAAATTATAACAAACTTTAGCCATGTTAGAAAAAATCTTAATCAACATTACCTCATTATAAAACATAGTGAGTCTAGAACAAAATGTTTTAGAAGCTTCCAATTCACTAAGCTCACCTAACATATCCAATCCCAAAAAAATTATACCTCAGAGCCTACCTACTACTCCAAATCCACAGTTAAATATATCTACTCATGACATAGCCAACCAATCTTTGAAAATTTCCCCACAACAAAACTATGAATTGTCAAAATTCAACAAGAATGAAAACCAAGTTGTGGCATGGTTCAAAAAAGAGAAAGAATGTTTTAAGATATAAATTATTATTTAAATTGTTTGAACATATCAAGGAAGAGTATTTTCTTCACAAGATTTTGAGGCTACAAAAGAACAAAAATGTGGATGAATTTACATGTGAATCTGAAGCTAGTTGCAAGAGTACCTAGATTTTCAACAAGAAGTTTAGTTTGATCTTACATAGCTGAAACCACACATCAAAAATAAGATAAAGCTACATGATATTATAATAATGGAAGATGTAATAATAAATAAATAAATATAGAGAAGGAATTTGAAAGTGTATCATTGTTGAAAATTGAGAGGTAATTTATTCAATGTGAAAGATGTCCCTAACTATGGAAACAAAAAATGGAAATTTTCTTCCACCATATTTAGAGGAGTAAAACATAATTTGGAAGCCCAATGAATAAAATAAGGTAAATGCAAACATTAGGGTGAAAAATGGTACTCCAAACATAAATTCCTTAGAGGAAGTAATATCAACAATTTATATATATGTTAAGCAAAAGAGAATTTAGATAATGATGATTTAGTTGAAGAAGAAGTTGAATTTCCTCATCATTTCTACACAAATTTAGATAATAAGAATGCACTACACATATCACTATAAACCATGATAGGAATAACTTCTCCCGAGACCTTAAAATTAAAAGGGAAAATAAAGAATAAAATGTAATGGTCCTAACAGATATGAGAAACACTCATAATTTGGTTGACAAAAATATTGAAAAGAGGTTGAATATTTTAATATATCTAATGCTGAAATATGAAATTTATGGTAGTAGATTGGAAAAATTTTAAGGAATAATGAAATGTTGTAATGTTAGATTACATATTCAATACTAAAATTCATAATCCTTCTATAGGAGGAGTGGATGAAATCTTGGGCATCCAATCGCTACAAACATTAGGAAGTTACTTCATCAACCATAAAAAACACTTTATAAAGTTTAGATGGAAAGAAGAAAATTGTAATTTATGTGGGTTCCAACCACCTCTAAATCGAATTTCATCCTCCTCGTTGGCATTGTTGTCATTGATGGAAAAGGAACATCACATGCATAAAGGCATGCTAATTATGTTTGATGGATTGGGTATGTTTGTTGATGTATGCTCTATTGATGAGGTGTTGTGATGCAACTTGTTAGAAGTAAGGTAGAAGAAAAAATACTGCAGAGATTATTATGTAACAAAAATGAGTTGAAGAGGTGCAAGGCAAGGCAACGTGGTGCATTTAAATATGCTTATGTTGATGCTACATTGTGAAGGAGTTGTGATGATTTCTATTGAATGATTTGAATATGTTTATGTTGTTATTGAACTATTCATTACTATATTGTTGATCATAGTTATGCTTGATGGAAAAGCATGTTGAGTTGATTTCACAATTAATGTATGCACAAATGAACATCTATTGTTATGCCTTGGAGTTGAACAACTTGCTTTCATATGTTGTTATTGCATGTTGAGCCGTTCACATGTTGATGATGTTGAATATATTGTTATGGAAAAAGAGAAGCTCCAAGGTATGCTAGATATTCTAGAACTACTAAAAATAAAACAAAGGAGTAGCAAGGTATCATGGCACAGTTGGTGTATTTACAATTGTTTGAACATGTGCATTGAGTTATGCTTACTTTGATGCACTCATTATGGAAATGTAGTTCCATATGTTGAGCCTGTTTTTTATCATAGACTGTTATGTTAGAGAGATTAATGCGATGCAAGGAAAAGGAATGAAGAATGTTGTTAAGATTTTGATTTTGTGATATTATATTTTTTTATGTATTTCTAATGTATGTTTCAAGGGCTATGGTTGCTATGCTTGTTGATTTAACCATTACATGTGGTTGAAAAAAAAATTTGTGGACACATTTAATTTATTTTAATATTCAAAATCTCGAAAGGTGTGAAACGAATGAGTGGAATGCAAAGAGAAAATGTGTTTAACTTCATATTCATGTTTGGAATACGAATAGCCATCAAAGATTGTTTATCAAAATGTGTGAGGTTGCAAGGCTATGTGGTTAGAGAGTTAGAAAATGTGAGGGTTGATTGAGGTGATGTTTGTTAGTTACCTAGTAGATATATAGAACTAATGTGAAGTGGATTTGAGGAAGAGAAGAACAAAAGACAAAGTTGGAGATATGTAGATTTATATAACAGGTAACCCACCATGTTGTCTGTTGCATGTATCACGGGATTGTAGTCTCCTTTGAAGTTAAAAATTGATAAAAAGAACAGGTTGGATCCTATTGAGGTAGGAGCCTTTTGTGGGTTGTAGCCTGTAGAAAGTTGATGAGAGTTGGAGCTTCCTTGCAAGTTGTGGCTTGAAGAATATTTGAGATAGAAGGCTCATGTAGGTTGGAGCCTACATCAAATCATATGCAATAAGGGATTCAATTATTTCCTTTGCATCACAACAATAAAAAGTTGTCGCTTTCTCCCTATATGGGTTTTCACTTATTTTTGGTTTTCATATGATGATTTTGTGTGTTGATTTTATGTTGTCATGGAAGTTGTCAAGTTGTGGTTCACATGATACATATTGTTCACATATTAAATATGCATTTTATATGGTGTTAAACTTCTCATTGAATAGTTCACATAAATATTAAGAAGAAAAGGAAAAGTTGTGAATGAATCTACTAAAATGATTCACTCCCCACCCCAATTTACTTAAGTTTCCATCAATTGGTATGAGGGCGGGTTCCTTTTGTGAAAACATAACAACTAGAAGGTAGACTTGGTTAATTCATGGACTATGAGTGTGTATTTACACTAAGTGCAACAAACTTTCATGAATGGAGAGATAAGGTAAAATTTGAATTGATAGCTTGTTGACCCTATGTATGGATGATAATGTGTGAAGCATACTACAAAGATCCCCCCTCTACACAAGGACAACAAAAAAATTCTAAATAAAAAAGCACAATATATAAAAACCTTCATAATAAGTAACTTGAGACAATTATAGACCTTAAATCTAAAAAATAAATTTGGGATAGATTGTAGGTCATGCATGAAGAAGATACTAGTAGAAACATTGTAAAAAAGGAAAAGAAAAAGAGGAAAAATAAATGTTATTATCGAAAATAAAGTGTTCAATCAAACGAGACATGTTTTGCTAATGTGAATGTACCTAAATTTTATGAAGAAATGATAGATTAATGTCAATATAGGCTTAACTCAACATTGGTTGTGTAATGCCAACTCCCACATTGACCCACTTTCATCGGCCTCCAAGGGTAAACATGAGATGAGGGCTACTTTGACATGAATCGAACTCCTACGTAGAGTTAAGGAAGTGGATTTGAAAAACTAAAAATTTACTAATTACCTTCCTCAGGATCTATATGTCCCCATGAGCTAAACAACCACTCCACTTGCCCAAATCTTGAGCCAACTTGCTTTTTCTTTGACCTAGATTCCTAATCACATGCATAAGACTACATCCATGTGACTGTAGGCCTCCATTAGAATGCATTATCTTGCAATCCCATGGATACAATCCCAATTTCCCAGTTCCATGTGTTCAATCATGAAATTTGTGCCACCTTTTTCAGGGTTAGACTCTAGATCACTACACATAACTTGATGAAACTTTCCAAAAAAATAAATGACACAAAGAAAATCCTCTAAAATAAAATTTGGTGAAGGACCTGACCTAACCAAGCATAACCATGAAAAACATTTCATCAATCATATTGCGAACATGTAATCTATAGGTCATGAATCCATATTTGAACATAGGGTTTTGATACTTATCTATGAATAATCAAGGTCTAATTCCCTCTTATAATAACTACATTAACATCCACAAGGTCATGCATTCAATAACCATTCATTTTCCAATCAAAAAATGATGAGAGCCATAAGTAAAGTGTGACAAAAACCGATGCTTATGACCAAAATATAACGAGAGTAATAACAATGATATAACAATCATAAAATCCACATAACAAAAAGTATAAATACTCATGAAATACAAGAGGAAAAGAAATTTTATTAACATATGAAAAATCCAACCAAGTGGGGGACTTCCACGTATTGCCAAACCATAGATTGTGTTGAACCAAATATTTCTTTCAACCAATCACCCCCATTCCATATTCCAAGCATGAATGTGGGATTCACAATAGAACAATGAAGGCTTCCTCAGGCTTTATCGCGTATCCTTCCATTACCACTCAAGGGATTTCTAGGTGTGAAACCCTCAACTATACAACCACGGTTTACCGTAATCACACCATTACTATTAAAGGGATTTCTAGGACCAAACAAAGAAACATACACTACTAGGCTTTACAGTAATCACGCAAAAACTGATCAAGGGATCACTAGGGCCTATACATGCATGGATGCCTATTTCTCCACCAATACCTTGAGGAATTTTTGCATATCCACCCTTAAGCTTTACATGTATCCCACTATTACAAGTTAAGGTATTCCTAGGCCCTTGGGACTTTTCCTAAGACCACCTCACCCAATTCCAAAACTATCTCGAAATCCACCTCAACCAAATGAAAGAACCCCATCACCATGACTATCCAGAAATGGAAAGGAAAAGTTGAAACCAATTTCACAACTACCAAATCCCATGCAAATGACATCATGATAGCCAAGTATGCGCATGCATGTACCGCGCATGTCCAAACTAGGAGGAAAATCATACATGAAACTTGGTACCTGCAAAGTAATCTCATTGTAGCCACTTGATGGAACTCTTGCGTGCCTGATATTTACTTTAGTTTGCTTTCTTTTTTTTCATTTCCTTCCTTTCTCCAATGATAGAGTGCTCCAAGAATGCTCTCAGTTTGCAAGAGTATGAGAGAATAGAGAGAATAGAAAGAGAGCGCCACCATAGAACTATCAAAAGTTGTGAACTTGTACTCCTAAGCCTTTTTATCAATGATGCCTCTATTGTCTTCAATTTCCTCTATTTTTCCTTCAATTTCCCTCTTATATAAATTTGTGACATTTCAGCTTCCTTTTGTGCTATTTTCCTTTATTTTCATACATAAAATGTCAATTAGTTCATCTTTTCCTTTTCAATGCCTTGGCCATTTCCTTTAGCAATTTCCTTATCCATAATAAACCAAACGAACATCCACTAGGATGTTTTGCCCAACAATTAGCTTTGAATACCTCTCCCATGACCATGGTATTAATTTTACCTTTATTAAATTTATTACATGAACTTTTAACTTTGGGTTATTACAGGTTCAAATATACTTGAGCTTGAGAAAAGAGACCATACAAAATTGTTGGAGATACGTGATGAAAGATAATATGAATTCAAGCAGGAAATTATTAGCCCAAGAACAGAACATGAAGAAGAAAGGAGAATAAATGAGGTGATGAGAAGTCAATTAAAGGAGAGAGACCTACAATGTGAAAGATTAGAAGTTGATATTGGTTCAGTAATAAATTAACTAGATTAAAAGTATAGATTGTGTAAGAAGCTAGAAGAGGAGGTTGTTTCCATGAAGAACCTAGAAAATTGAAGTAACTCTAAGGAAACCATTAAAGAGTATAAAACAACATCAAAAATACTAATACGAGAAGCCAACACTAGCATGATTGGCAGAGAAAGAAACAAAAACAATAAAGAGAATCAAAAGTCAAAGAATGAGGTGAATAAATGGTCATTTAGAAGAAATCATTTGCTCCTATAGATAAAATAAGCAAATCTGGAAGGTCTCAAAGGAGATTTTTTGCTCCCTTAAAAAATGTCTATGTTTTTCCTTTAGTGAAATTCTACATGTAGCAATAGAATGTAAGAGAAAACAAATCAAAACTAATCAGCCTAAGATGCAATAGAAAAGAAGGGTTCCTCAAGCAAACAAACAAATAAGACTATGAACAAACTGGTACACAAATCATTATTATGGTTACTATTATTTGTGCAATGGATTTAGAGATAAAGCTATTGAATGGAAAATATATGCAAGGAACAATAAAAATGACTCAATGAGATAAAAACCATTTCTTGGTCATACAAGGTGATATTTATGTATCGACCTTGGCCATTGTAACAACCTTGGCCACAAAAACCAAGACTAGAAACTACCATATACCCTAAAGATCTCTAGACAAAAGATGGAAGCAGTTCCAAGAAAACCAAATAATGAAGTAGATACATAAAATAGAAGGTAGCTCACTAAAGCATGGAAGTGAACGAAAAGGGAGCAGCTAATGACCTCAATGAACTAAAGTCAACTTGAGCTCAAAGGGAGCTTCTCAACAAAACAAAATATGAATTCAATGAATGTTGCAAGAGCAACATCTCACCTGGAGATAAATCCCATTAACCCTCATTGGAGAAATGGAAATCAAGCATATGTTTTTAGAAAATTTTAAATAAAATATGAGTAGAGCCAAAGCAATCAAATGAAATTTAAGTCATTGATAAGACACCTGAAGTGAAGATGGAAAACATAGTCATCTTGAAAGTGAAATGCAACCTCTACCAGTAATTTTAGTTTCTGTGGAGAGAAAGAGTTTGAAGATATTCTATGTTGTCACATCTAAAGAGCACACATTAGAAATATTTAAGCCATCCACAGTGGATTGTTTGACACCCATAGATCAAACACATTCAAAATCAACAAAAGATAAAAAACTAGTTAACAAGGAAACAACAAGAAAAAGAAAAGTAGACTGACACTACAGAAGATCCAAGCTTGGCCAAAGAACATAAAATAAAATAGATAATATAACATTTTTCCAGAGCATTAGATGATTACAATTTCTTTTTGTATTCTTGGCATGCTCGTTGGTTTTCTCTGATCATATCATGGCATCATTCATGGTTAAAATACTCAGTTTTGTGATACTTTAAATAATTATTGTCTTGCTTGTATTAGCCCTCCATGTGGAAGCAAGTAGAAGACTGAATTACATGATGCTCTCCTTATATCCAATCTAAGGATCAAACTAGAATCTTGCACTGCAACAACAATGGTCAATACCATATCAAATTTAAGAATCCATTTCAATTGATTTAATTATCAGTCAACATGTTGCACAAACAAAACATGATTGGTTATTGTCACGATTCAAAGATTTTCAAAGATGACATCGGTTAGTCCTTGCAACAAATCTATAGATTCTTCACACATTTTTCATTTGTTATTTGAACATGCATGGAATCTATTAAGATTTCTATTCACCATTATTCCAAACTACGGATCTAGAATTTTGAGACACTCTTGTTGATTCTTGTGAAATATCTTGGTTAAATTCAACCTCAAATTGATGAAGGACTCAATGGTTAGGACAAGATGGTGTGATACATGATTGGAATAAAAAAACACATGATTGAGTGATCTAGGAAATTCAAACAACACATGCAGGCTCAATTTCCTTGTCTTGGATGAAATAATACACCAAAGTGATTCAACATCAAGCTATGGCTCACTCATGTTGAGGATAAAAATTTTCATAAAATCCCTATAGAAGATGGTGGCGATCCCGATGAGGAACTCGTAGTTGTGACAGTTTAATTCTTTTGCTTTTGAATTAAAGTTAGTGGCAGGGTTTTGGTATATGGCTTTAATGTGGTTTATGGTATTATATCTGGCCTCTGTTCTAGCCTCGGGCTTGCAACCATGGGTTATCACTTTCGCCGAGGGTATTTGGAATTCATTTCTTCTTTGCTATGGTTTGGCTCTGTGGGTGCTCAGCACTTTTGCCTGGTTCTTACGATGGTTGGTAAGTATCGTGCCTTGTTTGTCCAGTATGGTGGTTTGTTGTGCTTCACTTGTTCCATGTGGTTTGTTGGTGCCATGCCTCTACTCACTCTCTGTGGTGATTCAATTCTCTAGTTTTTGGAGGGTTTCAGGTCATTTTCCACCCGCAAGTCTATTTGTCTCTGTCATTTGGATCAAACTTTGTTTCTGCTTTGTTTTGTAGTGATTTGTATGTTTGATGTTGGGTCTGGTGATGGTTCAGCTATGCAAACACAGGTTCCTGCCTAGCTACTACACAGGACGGTTCAATGAACTCGAACTCAGGTAATCCTCTCATTCCAATTGCAATTTCACCTTTCGCTTTTGAGGTTCTAACGTTCTGGCTCCTTCGTGAGCAGGTAGAACACGTTCATGGCACTTCTGCTGGGAGAAACTTTGTGTTTTGGGTCTCGAATCTCGTCCTCCATTGTGGAATCTGTCCTCCTCCAGGTAAAACCCTCGCTTCTCTTTCTAGTTTGTTGTTCACTATGCTTTAGTATCACGGCCCTATCTAACCGCTGCCCTATTCTATGGTGGGTGCAAGTCCTTCCAAGGGAATGCTGCTCCACGACTTCATCCTTGGGACCATTCGCGGGCTTAGGGAAAACCCAGGTAGTGTCTTTCCGTGGCTATAACTGTTTCTTGCTTGCTTTGTTTCTTTCTCTGTCTGTAATTGCTTTGTTGCTTGTTCTGTATGTAATCAGTTACAACCCTTGGGGTTTCAATTCCTCCATGTATGGATGTGGTTCTAGAGGTGTTCGTGCCCTCATTGTTTGATTGGCATTTAGTTTGTGAACTGTAATGTTTTTGGTTGTATGGGTTTCAGAACCCTCCATGATTCCAGGGTTATAGATTTTGTACAATGAACTATTAAATGGGAAATGAAAATGAAATGTACAGGAAATGCTTGAAGTGCTGAATATAACGGTACCTATTTTTTTGTTGAGGAAAAAGGAAAAAAATATATGTTGGTGTACCTCTGTTTGGTTCTCGTTTTAAGATGCTTCCTGTTATAAGATTCTTGCCGATGTTGTTCGGATTCTTTAATAAATTGTGTCACTGTCTTTCTTTCACTTCGATGCCTGAAACATCTATGCACAAGGAAAAATAATAAAACTACTCTACTTGCTTAATGACATATTTTAGAATTGTTTGTTTCTATAGAGATTCAAAATAGTTGTAAGTTACAATTTCTGAGCTCTCTCTCCTCTTTGGATGGCAGCCCCTCAATGAGCTCTAGTTTTTCCTTTTCAATGCATTATTAGCAGTTTCTTTACAGTTGAGGAACTATTCCTCAGTTACTTTTCAGTTGTCTAATAGCTTCATTAAACAAGTCCCTAACTAATCCTATCTTGATCTTCTTGCCTAATTTAAAAAACAAACTAGCTGAGTCAACCTTAATTTTAAATGAAACAAAATAAAACAGAAACTCAAAATCTTGTCCTCTCTATCCAACAAAATAAGATAAAATAAAAAAATTTCACTGTTGTCATCTTTTCACTCGGATGGTCCTGCATTAGGCTCCTGGGGTAAATTAAACTCATGGCTCTTGTCCATGAGCTCTTCAACAGAGTACTCGATGCTTTGAATCTGGCCAACATCTAACCAAGAACTATCTTCAATAGGATGACCCTTACACTTGACTAGGTACTGCAAGTATTCTTTCCTTCGTGTCTATGTGGCCACCTGGATGTCTAGGACTTGCTCGATCTCCAGGCATTTGTTTGATCCACGAATCATTCTCATTTTGGGTATTCCGTGTTCATATTTCTGAACTGTCTTCTTCATTTGCCACAATGTAAGGGTACATATCTACTACATTGAAAATGGGTGAAATTCCAATACACAGGGGTAACTACAATTCATAAGCGTTCGGAGAAAATTTCTGAAGAATCCTGCAAGGCCCATATTTTTTCCATTTGAACTTGTTGTATTCACCTTTAGGAAACCTTTCCTTGTGTAGGTGTGCTAATACCAGGTCTCCTACGTTGAATTGTACCTCCCGCCTTTTCAAATCTACTTTCTGCTTGTATCTTTGGCTGTTGTCTTGTAATTTTAATTTCACTTGTTCATGAAGATCATTGATTACCTTTGCAAAATCTTCACCATCAACACTCCTATGCTCCAACTGACCCAAATCCTGTAAATCATGTACTCCACATGGGTGAATTCCGTATAGGATCTGGCAAGGACTACTTCCCATACTTCGGTTGGGCGAATCGTTATAAGAAAATTCAGCTTGTGCAAGCACATGATCCGACTGTTGAGAAATTTTTCCAGCCAAACTCCTCAATAAATTCCCCAGACTTCGGTTCACCACTTTGGTTTGAGCATCAGTCTACGGATGATAAGCTAAGATGAAGTTTAGTTTGGTTTCTAATTTTTTCCATAAGGTCGGCCAAAAATGTCATGTAAACTTAACATGTCAGTCCGAAACAATAGACTTCAACAAGCCATGTAATTTAACTATCTCTGTGAAGAAAAAATGTGATACATGTGTGGCATCATTGGTTTTCCTGCATGGAATGAAATGTGCCATTTTGGTGAAATGATCCACCACGACGATGATGGAATCAAATCCCATTTGTGTCTTCGGCAAACCTAAGACAAAGTCTAAACTGAATAAGTCCCATGGTCTATTCAGAATAGGTAAGGGTGTATACAACCCTGTGTTCTGGTTGTGTCCCTTTGCAAGCTGACACACTTTGCATCTATTCACAAACCTCTGTACATCTTTGTGCATCTTCCGCCAATAGTAAAAGTTGCTCAACTAATCCAAGGTCTTGTTTATGCCAAAATGCCCAACTAAACCTCCATTATGCTTTTCCCGGATTAATTTCTCTCGCATACAACATTCCAGAATACACAACTGCCCTCCTTTGAACAGCAACCCTTCCTGCATATTATAGTCCAACCATGAACTGTTATATCTCAAAAATGGATTTTGGCAAGCTTCATAAGCTTCCTTAAAATCTGAGTCTGCCTCATACAAGTCCTTAAGATGTTTGAATCCTAATCCTTGTATCATACTTTCATGTAGGATCAAATTCCTCTTGCTTAATGCATCTGCGACTTTGTTGGCTTGACCACTGATGTGTTTCAACACAAACGTAAAATTTTGCAGGTACTCCACCCACTTCACATGTTTATGGTTTAGCTTATGTTGCTGCATAATATACTGTAACACATAATTTTCTGAAAATAAGACAAATTCATTGGCCAACAGATAATGTCTCCAATGCTTTAGCACTTGAACCACTGCATAAAATTCCTTATCATAAGACATGTACTTCTGCCTACTTTCATTTAGTTTCTCACTAAAATAGGCTACTGGTTTGTTCTCTTGGCTGAGTACTACACCACTGGCTATTCCACTAGCATCACAATGAACTTGAAAATTTTTGTTAAAGTCTAGTAATCTCAAAATTGATTTTTCAGTAATTTTTCTTTTGAGCAGCTGAAAACTCTTCTCTGTCGTTTCTGTCCAATGGAAAGGGTGATTTTCCTTCTTAATGGTGTCCACCATGGGTGCACAAATCCCACTGAAAATTTTAATAATTTTCCAATAAAAACTCACCAATCCATGAAAACTCTGTACCTCAAACAAACTTTTGGGAGATGGCCAGCTAACTATAGCTACAACCTTTTCTGGATCCATTTTTAGTTCATTCTCAGAAATCACAAATCCCAAATAAATTAACTCTTTCTTGAAAAACCAACATTTCTTCAAATTTATCAGCAATTTATTTTGCTGCAATTTTTCCAATACATACCTCACATGTCGAAAATACTCTTCCTTCGTCTTGCTAAATATAAGTATATCATCCAGATATGCAATAAAAAATTTACCAATGAATTCCTTCAGCATCTCATTCATCAACTGCATGAACATGCTGGGGGCATTGCTTAATCCAAATGGCATAACCAACCATTCGTACAAGCCTTCATTAGTCTTGAAAGTTGTCTTCCACTCGTCACTTTCTCAAATTTTGATTTGGTGGTAGTCGCTTTTCAAGTCTATCTTTGAAAAGTATGCTGCTCCACTCAAAAAATCCATCATATCATCCATCCGAGGTAAAGGAAACCTGTACCTCATAGTGATCTTGTTAATGGCCAAGAATCATTTCACATTCGCCACTCACCTCCTTTCTTGGGAGCTAAAACAGTTGGAACTGCATAGGGCTTAAACTCTCCCAAATAAGTCATTTATCTAACAAGTCCTGCACCTATTTCCAGATTTCTTCATTATCCTTTGGAATCATCCGGTAAGCAACCTTGTTTGGAAAACTAGCTCCTAGAATAAAATCAATATGGTGACTAATGCTCCGCTTCGGTGGTAATTTTTCCGGTAGATCGTCTACCACAATATCACTAAATTCCTGCAGCATGTCCTGTATTTCTTTAGCTAAGTTAGTGACTTCAGTATGGATCAATACTGGTTTTGGCCTTCACACAACTGCATATTTCACCTCACCATCCTCCATCTCTCGCAGAAACTCTTTTCCGCTTAATAGTAATGCTTTTGTCCCACTAGTTTCTGCAACATCCTCTTCCTTCATGGGCACTAGTGTATGCTTTATCCCATATTTAACAAACTTGTAACAATTTGTTTCCCCGTCATGGATGACCTTCCTATCATATTGCCATGGTCTACCCAGTGGAATATGGCACACGTCCATAGGCATGATATCGCAAGTCACCTTGTCCTTGTACTTGCCAATATGAAACTCTACTTCACACTGCTCATCGACCAACAGTTGGTGACCTTTCTACAACCAAGACACCCTATATGGAGTTGGGTGCTTCAACTTTTTCAAACCCAATTTCCCCACCATTTCAGTAGCTACCAAATTAACAGTACTTCCACTGCCTATGATTAATTTGCAACATTTCCCATGCGACTTGCACATAGTCCAGAACAATGCTTTCCTCTGTGTCTAATCAGTTACTTCCTTAGCCGGTTTCAATAATACCTTGTTTAACACCAACGCTTCCCTAGTTTCTGGCATATTTTCCACCTCGTGTGGTGGTGCCTCTGCTTCATCGGGCTCAGTGACATATGCTCCCCTCTACCGAGTTTGTTCATTTTCAGGACATTCAAAGGACCTGTGTCCCCACTTGTGACACTTGTAATATTGATAGGCATTTCCTCTACCTCTGCCCTTGCCTCTTCCTTGCTGGTATGACCTTCCTCCTCTGGTGTTACCTTCCCTTTCAGTCTGTCCTGAAGTCTTCGAACTACTACCCTCTTCATTTCTGTTGGAAATCCTACCTCTGCGAGAGATCTGTCCCCGACCTCTGCCAGAATAATGTCCTCTTCTGGCATTTTGCTTCCTGGTAATGTTTTCCTCTGCCTTCAAAGCACTCTGATAATCTTCCTCTATGGTTTTAGGGGAAAGAATACTAATTTCTTCTAGGATCTCCATCCATAGACCATTTACAAACCTCACTATTTTCTCAGGGGTATCTTCATCATAACCATCTCTCAGGTTAACTTTATAAAAGTCTTCAGTATATTCCTTTACAGTCATCATTCTTTGCCTTAGGTTCTGTACTTGTCTATAAAGGGCAATTTGATAATATTTAGGCATAAACTTGCTCTTCATTCTAGCAACCATCCTATCCCATTTTTTTAATCAATGGTTTGTTCAATCTCCTCCTTTCTGCCTCTACATTGTCCCACCATAGTCCTACATGTCCCTTCAACTTGGTGACATCAAACCTGATACTCTTGTCTTCGCTGATTTCTTCATATTCAAAATTTTTATCTTGTTCACTTATCCAGTCTAATAATGCCTCTGTGGACAAACTGCCATCATAAGTAGAGAGCTCCTATCTTGACTTACTGCTAGCCAACAAAACTGACCTCAATAGTTTAATATTTGGTTCTTCGTCATCTGACCCATCCGTTGTGGCTATGTTTTCCTCCTCATTGTCATCTCCACCTTTCAAATCTCTACGCCTTCCTGCTTCCATTGCTGCCAAACGTGTAGTTAAATTTCTAATTTCCTCTCTTAACCCTTCATCTGCTACTCTTTTGATGTCTCTTCCTCGACCCCTTCTTCCTACCTCCATCTTTGTTGAGAGAAATGAACAATCTACTTTGATACCAAAAATTAGTGGCGATCCTAAGGAAGGACATGTAGCTATGACCATTTAATTCTTTCGCTTTCAAATTGAAGTTAGTGGCAGTGTTTTGGTATATGGCTTTAATGTGGTTTATGGTATTCTTCCTGCCCTCTATACTGGCCTCAGGCTTGCAACCATGGGTTATCACTTTCACCAAGGGTATTTGGAATTCATTTCTTCTTTGTTATAGTTTGGCTTTGTGGGTGCTTCGTGCTTTCGCTTAGTTCTTATGATGGTTGGTAAGTATCGTGCCTTGCTTGTCCCGTATGGTGGTTTGCTGTGCTTCGCTTGTTCCCTAGGGTTTTTTGGTGCTGTGCCTTTGCTCGGTCTCTGTGGTGATTCATTTCTATGGTTTTTAGAGGGTTTCAAGTCATTTTCCACCCATAAGTCTATTTGTCTCTATCATTTGGCTCAAACTTCGTTTCTGCTCTGTTTTGTGGTGATTTATATGTTTGATGTTGGGTCTGGTGATGGTTCGGCTCTACAAACACAGGTTCCTGCCTAGTTGCTGCACAGGACAGCTCGACAAACTCGCTCTCAGGTAATCCTCTTGTTCCAATTGCAATTTCACCTTTCATTTTTGAGGTTCTAACGTTCTATCTCCTTGGTGAGCAGACAGAATGTGTTCATGGCACTTCTGCTGGGAGAAACCCTCTGTTGCGAGTCTCGGCTCTTGTCCTCCATCATGGAATTGGTCCTTCTCCACGTAAAACCCTGGCTCCTCTTTCTGGTTTGTTGATCATTGTGTTTTGTTTTCGCAGCCTATCCAACTCGTGCCCTATTCTATGGTGGGTGCAGGTCCTTTTAGGGGAACATTGCTCCACGGCTTCATCCTTGGGACTGTTCGTAGGCTTAGGGAAAACACGGGTAGGGTCTTTCCATGGCTGTAGTTGTTTCTTGCTTGCTTTGTTGCTTGCTCTGTCTGTAATTGCTCTGTTTCTTGTTATTTCTGTAATCGGTTACAACCCTTGGGGTTTCGATTCCTTCGTGTATGGATGTGGTTCGAGAGATGTTCGTGCCCTCTCTGTTTGATTGGTGTTTAGTTTGTGAACTGTAATGTTTTTGGTTGTATGGGTTTCAGAACCCTCCACTATTCCAGGGTTATAGATTTTGTACAGTGAACTGTTAAACGGGAAATGAAAATGAAATGTAAAGGAAATGCTTGAAGTGGTGAATATAATGGTACCTAGTTTTTTATTGAGGGAAAAGGAAAAAAATATATGTTGGTGTACCTCTGTTTGGTTTTCGGTTTGAGATGCTTCCTGTTACAAGATTCTTTCCGATGTTGTTTGGATTCTTTAATAAATTGTGTCACTGTCTTTCTTTCATTTCGATGCCTTAAACATCTATGCACAAGGAACAATAATAAAACTACTCTACTTCCTTAATGATAGATTTTAGAATTGTTGGCTTCTAGAGAGATTCAAAATAGTTGTAAGTTACAATTTCTAAGCTCTCTTTCCTCTCTTGATGGTAGCCCCTCAATGAGCTCTGATTTTTCCTTTTCAATGAATTATTAGCAGTTTATTTACAGTGTCTAACAACTTTTTTAAACAAGTCCCTAACTAATCCTATCTTGATCTGCTTGCCTAATTTTAAAAGCAAATAATGGCTAGTCAGCCTTAATTTTAAAATGAAACAAAATAAAACATAAACTTAAAATGTTTTCCTCTCTGTCAAAACATTTCCTAGTAGTGCCTTTTCACTTGGACATCAGAAGATGAGGTATCATATGTGAATGAATAAAATCATAAGGTGAGGACATGGAGTGATGGATGCATCGAAAGCCAAAGTGATATGTGACATGTGCAGACCTAATACCATGAAGCAACATCACTGTATTATCCAAATTTTGAAGTGAAGCTAAAATGTAAAGATGGAGTGACACAGTGGACTGACGTAAGGTTGATAGAGAGATACCAATTGGCATAATCAAAGGAATGTTACATGTCTTGATGTGTGTATAGAATTGGAGTGCTATAAGCCAGAACTGCGGAGCTAGAGTACCGGATCTAAGGGTTATACGTTATGTTAGAACAATAAGGACGTTGCAGTGAGGCACTACTTAAGTATCATAGGAGAGAGTATACGATTGAATAGATATAAGAGTACAAAAGCTATGGAATCAAACAACTATGCCAGAAGATGACAGAGCTTTCCATATCAAAACAAGTTGTACGGACTCCATGCATTGAAGAAAATATTCCAAACATTAAGAATGTCAAAGTTGTGTTCTAGGACCCGTTGTTTTGGGGTGGGTGAGGTTATTATAGAGTTCTGCTATTATGATGTGGTCATACATTTATTGTGCGTTATATCATTTGGTGTTATATACAAATATGTGTTATATTATTGTAAATAATATATTAAATAATGGTATATCATGTGATATAAACTTACAAATACTATGGTAGCGTTACAAATAGTATATGACGTTATATCGCATTCATGTATAATACATGGTGTTAATGTAATATATGGCGTTGATTTATAATATATGGTGCAGTATAAATGGTGCGGCAAGCTCCAAAATATATGATGTCTCACTATATTATATTATTGGCGAGCCCTTATTCCACAAACAATGCACACAAACCTTGTTACCTTTGCTCACTAAGTTATCAAGCCACGTCAACGACGTATTGTGATCTCATAAATCCAGTGCGGTGATTACATAAATGTAGTGTGTAACCTTTATATAACATGAGTGTTGTGGTTGCATAAAATGTAGTGCCTAACCTTCATACAATTTCCATAACTTACATTGTTATATGATGTGTTACCATATGGAGTTTATTTTATTATATTATGTATATTGACAGTTTTGAAATACTAGCAGCATTATATAATTGGGGGATGAATTATGGCATTTTATACCATTTGGTATATATATGTATGTGTTGGGGTGTTTGGCATGTGATCACAATTCAACCAATCGTCACTGTGATTTTCCAATATCAACCAATTCAATGCAAGCATACATCATAATCAATGTATATTTTCAAATATGATGAGAGGGCAAGAAAGGATGTTGGCCTATGCAGGTTATTAATATGGCATTATTTGAGATCTATAACACATATTTCATGAAAAAATATTTGTTTAGCGTTTTTTTGCCATAATGCCAAAACCCTAAAAGACACTTCGGATTGTCAGCTGTGGATTTTGGTTTGGTAGAGGCAGTGAACGTGACTTGAGTGATATTTTCAATTGTGAATGTCTGCATATTGCTTTCAAATTCGAATTTAAATACAAATAATAAGAATGGCATGAGGATGTTCACTTGTCCCTTGGTTTGATCCTGTGACCAGTCGATCCACTTGAAGCAGGTTTTGGGCTTTGAGTGGCATTGACAATGTTCAGATATGTGAACTTTGCTCGAATTTAAATTTTTTTTGTTGGCGACATTTTTCCTTGTAGAATCCATTCTATTCATTTAGAGCATGTTGTGGTTCTATTATTGAAAATATGGGGACAATGGGCCAAGAAAGTATTACCTCCCCTCATAGCATTCTATTCATTTAGAGCATGTTGTGGTTCTATTATTGAAAATATGGGGACAATGGGCCAAGAAAGTATTACCTCCCCTCATAGCAGGCACAAAACCATGTTTCTTCATTGTTAGCTTCACTGTGAAGAAAATTCCAACCTCGTGATGAATTGGACAGTTGAATTGCTTTGTTTAGGCGGCACCAATTTCTCTAAATCATGCTTGCAATTTTAACATTCATTTCTACCATCTATTTATACTTTGCCATAACTCTGGGGCCTGCACAGTCTTGTTCTGCATTAAATGGAACGCGGAAAGATCTATGCCATTTGGGACAAATGAAAACTAACATGCCTCATACGTGAAAGTTGATTTTTTTTTTTTCGTGGACATCATTACCACGTTTCAAGCGAACGAGTTTTTTTTATGCATACTCCTTGCTTTAACTCAAAATAACTTTGGAATGCTACCACAATTTTTCCTTCCAATCTATTCTGTTAACATATAGCCATGAAATTTTAGATCATTTATTGGTGTGATATTTTGTCATAATATCGTCAAGTGTGGTTAGAAATTTTTCAGCAGGAGTAAGATGCAGGGCTCACAGGTTCCTTGATGGAAATTTATCCCATAAATGTATGGTCTTTGCAAATAAGAGAATATCATCCAAGAAAAAAAAAATGAACTCCGGGTAGCACAAAGGGCAATATACAGGATAGTGAAATGGTCCAATGGGCATGAAAATACAAATTAACAACTACCCATGCTTTCAATGAAATTCAGGCAGAATCCCTCTTCATTCTCAACCAAAGAACAAAATGTTAATTTCTAGGAACACATACAGGCAGAGAAGAGTGTTAACCTTCTTTTATTCTTTGGGAAGATTTCTAATTGATTAATTGCTTGAAGTTAAATCGCACGTGCAGAAATAATGTGTAGATTTATAATTGGATGAAATGCTCAAAGCTTGTGGAATTCTGTTTGATTGCATTTTCACTTGAACATCATTCTTGATAATGTTTCCAAGTAGCCCAATTTTTAAAGCAGATCTCATAATCCCATAAGAGGGAAGAAATTTTTTCAATAACTATATATTTCCTGAACTATTCCATATTTCTTTGCTCCCATAAACCTAGGTTTTTCTTTGTCTTAAATCTCCAAACCCCTTTACATTGAGGTCAAAGGGGAAGGTATGCAGAGGTAAAGAAGATACTTCTTAGAACAAAAGGAGGAGGATCATTCTTTGTCCATCAATACCAAAGGGAGATATTGTTGGCATTGTTATTACTATTGGGAAAAAAGATAGTAGGAGAAACAAGGCATGTCTATTATGTTTGATGGCTTGGGTATTTTTATTGATGAATGTGAAGTTGACGATGTGTTGTGATTCTTGTGAGCATCAAGGTATAAAATAGAATGTTGCAAATATTATTACTATAGATCAGTTGAACAGGTGCAAGGAAAGGCAATACTATGCATTGAGTTATGCTTATGTTGATGCTATATTGTGAAGGAGTTGTGATGATTGTTATTGAACTGATTGTGTATGTTTGTGTTGTTAATGAATTGTTCATTACCATACTGTTCATCATAGTTATGCTTGATGGAAAGGCATGCCAAGATCATTGCACAATTAATGTATGCACAAATGAACATGTATTGTTATTCCTTGGAGGTGAACAACTTTCTTTCATATGTTGTTATTGCATGTTGAGTTAATTGCATGTGGATTATGTTGAATACATTGTTATGGAAAAGAGCTACAAGGTATGCTAGATAAGCATGAACTACTGAAAACATAACAAATGAGCAACAAAGTATCATGGCATATTTGGTGTACACACAATTGTGCGAACATTTGCATTGAGTTATGCTTTTTTTGATGCATTGGTTATGGAAATGTAGTTGCATATGTTGAGCTTGTTTGTTATTAGAGATTGTTATGTTGCATAGACTTTTGTGATGCAAGGCAAAGGAATGAAGAATGGTGTTATTCTGTTGATGTTGTGATGTTATAGTTGTTGATGTATTGTTAATTTATGCTGCAAAGGCTATGGTTTCTATTGTTGCTGATTTAATCATTAGATGTAGCTGAAAATAATATTTGGTGAAGCATTTGTTTTAATTTCATGTTCAAAATCTCAAAAGGCATGAAACTAATGAGTGTAATGCAAAGAGACAAGTCTTTTCACTTCATATTAATGTTTGGAATACCAATAGCCATTAAATATTGCTTATAAAAATGTGTGAGGTCCCAATGGTATATGGTTAGAGAGTTAGAACATGTGAGAGAAAATTGAGTTGGTGTTAGTTAGTGAGGTGGCTATAGAATTAATGTGAAGTAGACTTGGGAGAAGAAGAAACAGAGATAGAGATGGAGATATGCAGAGTTATATGCAAGTAAACCAACATGTTGTTTCTTGTATGTATTAGGGAATTGTAATCTCCTTTCAAGTTGTAGCCTGAAAACAAGAATATGTTGAATCCTATTAAGGTAGAAGCCTAGGTGTGCATTATGGTTTGCATAGAATTGATGGGAGTTGGAACTTCATTGGAAGTTGTAGCTTGTAGAAGAGGTAGCAGCCTCTTGTATTTTGGAGCCTATGGAAAATCAGATTTAATACGGGAGTAGAATCTTGCCTTTGCATCACAACAATAAAAAATTTATGGTTTTCTCCCTTTATGGGTTTCCACTTATATCTTCCATTTGATGATCTTGTGTTTTGATTTTATGCTCTCATGGAAGTTTTTTTGTTGTGGTTCACATATCACATATTGTTCACATATTAAATCTATGTTTTATATGATGTTAAGCTACTTATTGAATAGTTTCAGATAAACATTAAGAAGAAAAGAAAATGTTGTTAGTGAATGTACTAAACTCATTCACCCTCCCCCTCCCCTCCCCTCCCCTTCCATCTCCTCTCCTCCCCTCCCCTCCTCCCTTTAATTCCCCTTAATTTAGTTAATTTTCTATCACTCCCCTAATTTAGTTAATTTTCCATCACTCCCATCGAATGCAAATGAACATATATAGTACAAATCCATCGAATGAAAATACTACCTAAAAACTAGTTAACATTGAACCTTTAGATATTGAGCAAATAATTCAAACATACAAAAAAGTATTGCAATATTTTCACTTGGAGAGGCTTCCTAAAATAGATATTGATCACATCATCAATGTTAATATATGAGTGAACCTTGTAAAAATTAAACCATATTTCTATCAACATCATTAAAAACATAAATGAAAGGATATTCCAAGATGTGACTAAGATGCAATATAATTACAAAAACTAGAATCCCTTATGTAGCTCTTGTAATCTAACTTCTAAGGACATGTATTTTAGGTTATTCATAGATTATAGATGATCAAATAAGATAAATAAAAAATTATAAATTTCATATTCCATTTATGAATGAAATTCTTGATGAACTTCATGAATCTGCGTATTTTTCTAGGCTCGATTTGGGATTAGGATACTACCAAAGCAAAGTAACGTTAGAAGATGTCGAAAATATTCCTTTCCAAACTCGTGAAGGGAACTCTAAGTTTAAAGCTATAAACTTTGAGTTAACTAATGATCCAAAACCTACCAAGCAAACATAAATGAAGTTTTCTAACCCTACCTAAGGAAGTTTGTTTTAGTTTTTTTTTAAAACATTCTTATATATAAGAACACATGTGATGGGAATTTAAAGAAATTGTAGAAAGCTCTCTCCCTTCTAAAAATAACAAATTTTATGTTAATAAAGGAAGAAGTAATTTATGTAGGACATGTGATACCATAGCAAGTTATCAAGATAGATCCCAATAGAATTAAAGAAATGACATAGTAGCCTAGGCCAACCAACATTTCCAAGTTAAGAGGATGTTCGTGTTTAATAAGATACCATCAAAGTTTAATTTGGAATTACACTCATTACAACTAAACCCCTAATAGGAATTTTAAAAAGAAACCCATTACAATTGGATGATAAATGAGGAAAATGTTTTGAAGAATTAAACTAAATTATGTCCACTACACCTATATTATGAGAGCTATAGTTCTCAAAACCTTTTGTAATTGAATGTTATGCTTTAAGTTTTGGAATATGGGCATAGTTTCAATATAGGATGGTCATCATATATGTTTTGAAACCATGGATCTCAATAAGAGAGAATTCTTAAAATCTACATATGAAAGGCAAATGCTCACCATTATGCACACTCTAGAGAAATGGTGACAATATCGTTTCGGAAGAAGGATTTTGATACGAACTAATTTTTATAGTCTTCAACACTTTTTCCAAGAAAAGGCACTTTCTCCAAGAAAAGGCACTTTCTCCAAAACAATAGAAATTGATTGAAAAAATTGACACTTTTAGTATGGATATACTACATAAAAGGGGAAAGAACAACATAGAAACTCATGCTCTCTTGTGAACACATGAAAAGTCACCATTACCTATACTTTCAATTGCAGTTTAAAAATGGTTGAATGAAATTCAAATTGAACATGAAGAGAATCCAAAATCAATAATAATAATCAATAATGTTATTCAAAACTCCAAATTCAAATGGAAACTTGACCCACTTTAGTATAATGGAAGAATTCATCTAAGCTTGAATTCAAGATTTAAGTATGAAATTCTAAAGGAGTCCAATGTCTTGTTAATAGTAAGACATGTTAGTTTACTTAAAAACTATTATAATACACATTGATCATTTTTTAAGACAATAATGGATAAATATATTCAAAAATATGTAGTAGAATGCCATCAATGTTAGAGAAATGAAAATCAAAATGTTACGGATTTCACTTTACTCCCACCCCTACATATTCCAAACCAAAAGTGGTAATATTATCGATAGAATTTTTTGAATGATTACCCATTGCTAATGGAATGGAAAATATCCTTGTAGTAGTGGATATAATCACAAAGTATCCACACTTTATGGGAATAAAGAAATCAAAGTGCGAAAAACAAATCGATAAGATGTTATGTGAAAATGTACACACGTCTCCAAAAAGAAATTTTCGTTATAGAAATGATAAATTTAAGGGGAAATTTTGGAAGAAAAATTTCAATCAAATTTGAACATATTTCTACATGAGTTCAACCTACCATCTCTAAAAAATGAACAATTAGAAATTTTCAATAAATGTTTGGAAGTTTACCTTCACTTTTTTGTTAAAAGAAAACAAAATAAGCTATTTCAATCATTATACCTGTCAGAATGGTAGTACAACTATAATTATCACACTTCATCCAAAATAATTACATTTCAAGCCCTTTACATTATGAGCCCTTAAATGGAAGTAATTTTGTATTAAAGAAACAAGAATTCCAATATTAAAAGATTAATTAGAAGAAAATCAAAAGTCCTTTAGAGAGTCAATGAAATCTAATTTGGAATAAATCATATGAAACAACATGTTGACTAAGATAGAAAAAAGGGGTATTTGTGAAGCATCAACCCTACAAATAGTTATCCCTAAAACAAAAAGGAAAAAAAATGGCATGAAAGTTATACAAACCATGTCAAATTAATAAAAATATCGTCCAAGTTGTATATAGATTTAGCCTCTCGAATAAAAATCACATTAACAATGTTTTCCATGTATCTTTGCTTAAGAGAGTGCCAGGAAAGCAAAAAATCACAAAAACAACAATTTCCATTCTATATGATGAAGAGAATATTATTTTAGAGCCACAAGGTATCGTTACCACTAGAGAAAATAAATTATGATCACAAGTATTAAAGACTATGTTATGAAGTGGAAGGACTTTCAAGAAGAGGAGGTCTCTTTGGGGATAGAATTATTTTGTCAAAATCACCCTTTGATTTTTACTTTAGGGAAAATCCTAATTTTAATTAATATCGCGATGAAAATTACATGTTGTATAATTAAAATATCATGGAAAAAATTATTGTTGATCATATTAGCAAGCCTCCTAATGTCTTTCAGATTGTACCGATATATATCTATATATATATATATATATATATATATATATATATATATATATATATATATATATATATATATATATATATATATAAAAGAAGAATTAAGATAACATTAAAAGTTGGGGAACTATATTGATGAGTTGTATATGTGGCGAGTACTGTAGTTTTCTGTACCATAGAGAAAAAAATTTAAAAAATGATGTTATCGTGAATCTTCCATATGCAATGTGATGAGTAAGTGTTGTATCCAATGTAACCTCGGTAAATGGGCAATGATAATACTGATAATGATATGGCCCTCAGTATTCTATCACATGACATACATCGAGCCCTGTTTGGAAAGTAGATATGAAAGTTAGCCCTATTTGGAAAGTTGATCTGAAAGGTAGTTCAACTCGGTGTAAATATGATGAGATGAAATAGAATCAAAATGAGATTTAAGCAGCATAACTTTATCCAGGATTCCTCTGAGTGTGTGTGTGTGTGTGATATGTGGTTTTATGATTAGTTTAATCAACTACAACCTTTGAGTCACCAAAAACCTCTAGGTGCTCACATTTTGTTTCAATAGATAATAGAAAAAAAACACCCTTTGTTACCTATGCTTTGAGGGAAAATATTTTATCTTAACGGGGAGGAAATATTAAAAATAAATAATTACATAGTCATAATTATAGGACACAACTATTCACGAAAAGGTGCTCTATGCTATATTTAAGTCAAACCTATGAATTATAAAAAATAACCATTCTTCAGTTATTAAGTATATTTTTCATTATATGTGTGTATGTGTGTGTGTGTTCCTTTAATATATTTGTTCACCAAGTTTCTCTATATAAATCTCTCCAACCTTTGCTAGAAGTTGTTTTGAAAATTCTTCCTATATGTTAGGATATTCCGACACATAGGAAATAGTTAAGTACAACTTGGTCTAGTATAGAGTTAGGTAAAGTGTGTTTCTTTACCTTGTACATTTTGTAACTTACAATTACCTTGTACATTTTGTAACTTACAATCCGACGGTCATGATATGTAGTGATCCGACGGTTCATTCTCTCCTCGGTATTACCGACACTTGATCCGTGGCTTGACACCCGATTGGTCCATGATTTCTATTTAAAGCGCATGGAGGGTCATTTGTAGGGTAATCCGTGCATGAGAGAAGCATATGTAAATTTTCATTCTTTTATTAATAAGTTGCCTGAAGTGGTCGCGTTGGCTCAGGCCGTGGACTGTTTACCTCTTTGAGGGTTTTAACCACTTCAAAAATACTGGTGTATTGATCTGCGATCTGGTTGTGAGCAGTGTCCTTTGGTGTTCTCTCTGAGGAACTTACCCTGTAAATTCCTACATGGTATCAGAGCTATTTGAGGGCCGCGTCTGTTGGTGATCCAAATCTGAAGCCGGTAGAACTGCATCCGACTGCCGTTTCCTGGATCTACTGTTTCTAACTGCCTTCGGGCCGAGAGGACTGCTCTGTTTTGTTGGGAGCATCTGTTCCATTGAGGAACCCCTTTCGTTTCATGCGAAAAGGTTTCCGGTAGCCCTAGCTGTGTCTTTTTTAAGATCTGGAGGTATACAGTGTTTATTTGTAGTTTACAGTTATTTTCTCTCTGTTTATTTCGGTTTCGGTTTATTTAGCCTTTTTTATTACCGGAGCTGTACCTTTCATTTCTGTGTATGCTCTTTGCCCTGCGACTCTGTGCGATCTGGGCAAATCAGAAATAGAAAGGAAGGATTTTTCTCATGTGTATGCTCTTTTCCCTGCGCCTTAGTGTGATCTCGGAAAATCATAAACATTGAGAAAAATATTTAGTTTTCGGCTAAAGCTAACTTTGAGCCGCAAGGTTCATTTTTGAAAATATTTAGTTTTTCGGCTAAAGCTAACTTCGATCCGTAAGGTTCGTTTTCTTTGCATGTTCGTGTTGGGTTTTGTGTTTTTTGTTTTGTAGGGAAAAAGAGCTTTCTCAAAGCAAACACGCAACCCAAAGCACCCCCCCTCTCTCTCTCTCTCTCTCAAATTTTTTGTATAGCTCAATTGGTTCAAATATATTTTAAGAGAGTAGAGGTCTTGGGTTCAAGTCTCCATTTTGTGGGGGCGGACTTTTTCATTTCCGCACATTCCCGCACTTCATCGGCAACTTCATCAACTTTTTTTCAAAAAGCCATAACTTCTTCATCCGGAAGCCGTTTTGAGAGCCGTTTTTTTTAAACCAACCTAATTTTTCGAGATCTATCAATTGGAACACTTAGTTTCAGCATCTTTAGCTTCAGTTTCTGTTGAAATGGAAAGTCAATACCAAGTTACCCTTGACAACACTAACTACTTCCAATGGTTGTCCTACATTGAGGATTTACTTAGAAATAAAGGTCTCTACAGAATATCCTCAGGCCAAGAAAAGAAATCGAAGGATGAAGATAAGGCTTCTAAATGGGAAAATAGGCAAGATCAAGCACGTGGATTGATAGGGATGTCTATTTCTCCAAATCTTAGATTCCATATTGCAGAACTTGATACTCCTAATGAAGCAATGAAACAAATTAATAAAGTTTTTGGGATTAAAAATTAACTTAGAGCCCGTCAACTTGAAAATGAGTTGCTTACATTGGACCCTAATAATTTTTCTTGCATTGAATATTTCTTGTCCAAGTTCAAGACCCTTAGATATCTCTTGGAAGGTGTTAAAGTTAAGAAAGAAGATAGTAACCTTATCTATTCCATTCTTACTAAGTTGGGACCAGCCTACTCTGTGTTTGTTTCCACCTTCCATTCTACAAGAGAAGCCTTCATTTCTCAAGGAACAGACTACAAGTCCCCTTCCTTTGACTCTTTTTGTGATTCTTTAATAAGAGAACAAGAAAAACTCTTACACCTTGGTCTTCTTCATCTTGGAAACTCTTCCAAGAAAGCGTTAGCCGCCTAGCAGCAACCAAATTCAAAGAATCCTAAGAATTCATATCCTAAAAAGAATGGTCCTAAACCAAACAAGGGTCCTAAGCAATCTCAACCTCAAAATGAAAAATCATTTCAACAAAATGATAAGACAAATAAAAACAAATGGAAGAAGACTGATAGACATTGCAACTTTTGTAATCGAGATGGCCACTTAGAATCCAAATTCTTTAAGAAGATGGAATCCTTGGAAGCAGCGATGAAGAAACATAACATCCATTTGGAGCAATCTTCAACTTCAACTTCATCTTCAGGAATGGCACTTTCTGCATGTGGTTGTCAAGCATCTCGGTCTGGCTATGCACTAAATGTATCTTCTTCTTCTCATTCTCATGAGTGGCTCATTGATTCTAGAGCTTCTTATCACATGGCCAAAAACAAAGCCATGTTTTCTTCTTTAAATGATTGTAACACCAAAAATATATATGTTGGTGATGATAGATCTCTTAGTGTTGTAGGGACTGGAACTGTTCATCTAGACAATGGTCAGTTTAATGATGTATTATGTGTTCCAACCTTATCCTGCAACCTTCTATCTATATATCAGATAACTCATTCAGGTGAAGGTAAAATCGTTGAATTTTCACCTCATGATGTTGTAATCAAGGACCTAAGAGATCCTAAAAATATTTTAGCTATTGACATTGCTGAGATTCTACAAGGTTGTATAAGTTTCACAACTTTGGGTCATCAAATCTTCCCTCAGTATTCGTTGCTCATAACGACGAAGTGAGCAAACTTTGGCATGAGCGATTTGGTCACTTAAAATATCGCTCCCTTCAGCATCTATGTAAAGAAAATATGGTGACAGGTCTTCCTATGGTATCTTGCAAAGATGGCATTTGTTTCGGATGTGTACTCGGAAAACATCATCGGGACAGTTTTGAAAAATGTGCCTCTTGGCACGCCTCAGCCCCTTTACAGCTTGTGCATAGTGATTTATGTGGTCCACTTCCAGTTGTGTCATTCTCTGGCTGCAAGTATTTCTTAACTTTCATTGATGATTTCTCCAGACGCACTTGGGTATACTTCTTAAAACTCAAGAGTGAAGTATTTAACACATTTTTGGCCTTCAAGGCCTTTGTTGAAAAACAATCTGGACATCAAATTCTTAAGCTAAGATCTGATAATGGCGGAGAATATGTTAAAAACACATTCATCAACTTTTGCATTGAGAATGGAATTCAAATGCAACATACTGTTCCATATACTCCACAACAAAATGGTGTAGCTGAAAGGAAAAATCACACCTTAAAGGAAATGGCTAATTGTATGCTACAATCTAAAGGACTTGGTCTTAGTTTTTGGGCAGAAGCAATTAACTGTGCAAATTACATAATAAATCGCACTCCTACTAAGGCTTTAAAGAATATCACTCCAGAAGAAGCATGGAGCTCAATCAAACCAGATGTAAGTCACTTTCGTGTTTTTGGAAGTGAAGCGTGGGCCCATATTCCAGATGAAAAGCATAAAGCTTTAGAACCTAAGAGTGAAAAATGTACTTTTGTTGGATATTCTGAAGATGTCAAAGGCTATAGACTTATTCCATTTAAGTCCAAAAATGTTATCATTAGAAGAGATGTAAAATTTGATGAAAATATATCGGCCTACGAGCCTAGTCCGGTGGATGTGCCACCTCTCCCTATCTCTTCTACTTTTGAAAACATTTCTTCTTCAGATGATGAAAGTGAGGATGACAATCCTCCCCCACCATCTCAAGATCCTCCTTCAGCTCCTCAGCTTCCAAAATGGGTTCGTGCTACTCGAGATGCAGCAGGTGATCTTGCCGGTGATCCTACAGATCAGCGACGTACACGTTCTCAGTTCGAGAGAGCCTCTTCTTTACTGGCTCAAGCTCCAGTAAATTATGATCCTGACACCTTTGCAGAAGCTTCAGGCCATCCAGATTGGGAAGCAGCTATGAATGAAGAATATCATTCATTATTGGCAAATGATACATGGGATCTTGTTCCTCTACCAAAGGGACGAAAACTTGTTAGATGCAAATGGGTTTACAGAACAAAGTATGGACCAGATGGGAAAGTTGATAAACATAAAGCTCGTCTTGTTGCTAAAGGTTTTTCACAGGTTGAAGGCATTGACTACACTGAAACCTTCTCCCCTGTTGCCAAAATGAACTCTATCCGCCTTGTTCTTTCCCTTGCTGCCTCGTTCAAATGGGAAGTCCATCAGATGGATGTTAAATCTACCTTCTTGCATGGGAACTTGCATGAAGAAATCTACATGGAACAACCTATTGGCTTTATACAAACAGACTCCAGCCTTGTATGTCAGCTTAAGAAATCCCTTTATGGTCTCAAACAAGCTCCTCGAGCTTGGTATGCCAAAATGGATAACTTTCTTTTAGAATCTGGCTTTTCTAGGTGTCATTCTGACAATACTGTCTACACCAAGAAAGTGGGCAAGTCTCTTATCATTCTTGTTTTTTATGTTGATGATCTTATCCTCACTAGTAGTGATCCCAACCTTATCAACCATGTGAATTCTAGCCTTAAAAGGAAATTTGAAATGACAGACTTAGGACACTTACATTATTTTCTCGGTCTTCAAGTCTTGCAATCCAAGGAAGGTATTTCCCTCTCTCAGTCCAAGTATGGCTGTGATATTCTATGCCACTTTCACATAGAAGACTGTAAGCTAGCCCCTTCTCCCTTTCAGTCAGTCTAGAGTCAAACTTTTAGTCACTTGTACTTCTCCTGAAGTTGATGCTACCTTATATCGTCAACTTGTAGGAAAACTTTTGTATCTAACCCATACTCGTCCTGACCTTTCCTTTGCTGTTGGCCTTGTTGCTCGGTTCATGCAAAAACCCTGTGAAAGTCATTGGAAAGCAGCTAAAAGAATACTTTGTTATCTTCGAGGTAAAGTTCAGTTTGGGATTCATTACAGTGCCGAAGCATCTCCTCTATTGGTTGGTTTCACTGATTCCGATTGGGCTGGTGACCTTGATGATCGGAAGTCTACTGCCAGTTATGTGTTCACTCTTGGTTCAGGACCTATTACATGGGCTTGCAAGAAAGAAGGTACCATTTCTCTTTCATCAGCAGAAGCAGAGTATCGTGGTGCCGTAGAAGCTAGTAAGGAAGCCTTGTGGCTTCGTCAGATCCTGTCAGAGTTTGGCTTTCAGCAGCAGCATCCGACTACACTTTCGTGTGATAATCAAAGTGCCATTCAACTATGCAAAGATCCAGTCCAACATCAGTGCAGCAAACACATTGAACTGCACATTCACTTCATCAGAAAGCTCATTCACGACCATGTTCTTGAAGTGCAATATTGTTCAACAGATGATCAAGTTGCAGACATCTTCACAAAGGCTCTCACAGAGGCGAAGTTCACTAAACTTCGATTTATGGTTGGAGTTCAGGAAGTTGTCACTAAGGGGGGATAGGCTCTAGTGCCTCCTTCCTTCTCCTATTGTGTCATATTTGTAAATCCTTCAATCCTATCCCAAGTTGTTCTTAAGGGGGGATGTTAGGATATTTCGACACATAGGAAATAGTTAAGTACAACTTGGTCTAGTATAGAGTTAGGTATAGAGTTAGGTAAAGTGTGTTTCTTTACCTTGTACATTTTGTAACTTACAATCCGACGGTCACGATATGTAGTGATCCGACGGTTCATTCTCTCCTCGGTATTACCAACACTTGATCCGTGGCTTGACACCCGATTGGTCCATGATTTCTATTTAAAGCGCATGGAGGGTCATTTGTAGGGTAATTCGTGCATGAGAGAAGCATATGTAAATTTTCATTCTTTTATTAATAAATTGCCTGAAGTGGCTGCGTTGGCTCAGGCCGTGGACTGTTTCCCTCTTTGAGGGTTTTAACCACGTCAAAAATACTGGTGTATTGATCTGCGATCTGGTTGTGAGCGGTGTCCTTTGGTGTTCTGTCTGAGGAACTTACCCTGTAAATTCCTACACTATAATCTATAGGAATAAATCCATTGTTCATTACACTCTTTCCTTAAGTTCCTTCTTTCCCTCTTTTTCCTTAAGCCATAGAGGAGTGCGTATGCAATACTAAGTCGTGGGCACCTTCATGGTCTAAAAGAGAATCAATGGATGTGGCTAAATGAAAATTACATAGGATAATTGTTCGCACATCTTGCTTGAGCATACCTTTGTAGAGGATGCTTTGTCATGAGACACTATAATTGTATAGACCAAGAGATTATCACCAACTCACGTTCATCAACAATGCTCGGTAATGACGAAGGGAATGAGTTTTTTTCATCTACAAATTTTCATAGAATTGCACTAGAATAGTTCCTCACAACAAATCTTACAAATTTTTGAAAAATATTTACTATGTTGTGTGTTACTTAAGACTAATATTTAATAGTACTACCTTAACACTAAAAATATTTAATTACTATTAGATTGACATAAAATAATCTAAAACAAATAGCAGACCATCTATATAATCAATATTAAGTACACCAAAGGGAAGCCAAAATAATAAACCCTAGCCAAAATAGGACAATTATTCCTTCCTCTTTTCTTCTCAAACATGAATTGCAGAAGTAAATAAATGTTAAATAACCATGGTATTTTCATTGAAACAATGGTTTGTATGATTACTACAAGGTACTTTACTTCATGTATTCTACTTCAATATTCTACTTGTTTTCCTCTATTAAGTTACGGAACTCTAATTCTTTCCTCGAAAAAAGGTATTTAACATGTATGGGTAGTTGTCTAAGTGTACAATTAGGATTTTCTCATGGCTAAACTCTTTATTAGGGTTAAGGTTTTAGACTATCTATAATATTTTTTAATTTCACAAGTAACTAGTTGCACATGATTGTTTAATGGGAGATAATGTGACATCCACTCAACCCTGTGTTATTCAACACTATAGGTCAACTTGGAGAAGGAGAAATTCCTCATACAAAATTTTATTGTGGTGAACTTTCTGTTTTTGGAAATATCTTAATGTGTAGAATATTGTTGAGAAGATGTAGACTATGCTTGGAACATTTTTCCCCCAAAAAGTCATTTACTTCCCCAAAGGGGCTCTAAATTATTTTAATCCCCAAATCATAAAAATAAGACTTTCTTTTGAAATGATCCCTACAAGCCAATACCTTTTACTTTTGACATATAAAGAACAAATAGATGAACATTTATATAGTTATCCATTTTGGATCATACCTCCCAATTTTTTAGAGGCCTTTAGTCTCCAAAATATTTTATTAAGGGAAATAATGATATTTTTCCTCTATCCTCTCCTTGAATTATGATTTTACCTTGCTTCAAAGGTTTCCTTTCATCCAAACCTATTACAATTCATGTTATCCTCATCTAGCTCTTCTAGTGTTGTTCTAAAATTTATATCCTCTACTAACTCTACCTTTCTTCTAGTGTTTAGTCATTTACGACATGTATGAATTAGTCTTCAATTTCTTATTCTAACATCAAAGTTAATTGAGTTTCATATTTTCATTGTATTATTGAGTATAAATACACACATATGGATATATATTGAGTATGTAAGAAAATGTGCCATACTGTAGAGCCTTAATATTGATACGAGTTCCCTATGACATTTATTTATTTAGGTGCAACCAAAATTTATCTCCCACCTTGAATGTGTTCACAATTCTATGATTTCCATGTTGGGATTTGTACTTTTTCTATGATTACTTCAATGTATCTTATACTTGAAATTGGATCTACCTAATCATATTAATTAATTTTTCATCCTTCATTACTTCTCCTACAATGTATTGCATTGCTCCTCACTCTTTCCTATATATAACATGCAAGGAAATAGGTGGAAAATACCCAAATCAATTCAAAGAACCTATTAATGGTGGAATTGAAGATTACCTTCTTATAAGAGTGTTGAATACAAATAATCTTTTCATCTGAATTCCTTGGATTTTGTTGATTGTAACCTATTAAAAGATTAACCAACGTTCTATTCACTACTTTTCTCCTCCCATCTGTTTGTAGAGGAAAAGTTAGACATCTCTTTAAATTTTCCACTCCCAAATTGTAATATAAAAGAAATTGGTAAATATGTATCTATAGATGAGATAATGATCCTTGGTATCCCAAAGTATTCATTTTTTTTTTAATGTGATTTACTACATCTTATCACTTGTTTGTCTTTTAACAAAGCATGAGAGTTCACATATTATTAAACGTATCAAATACTATAGATAAATAATCATGTCCTATTTGGTTCTTTATGAAGACCCCACAAAATCCATCATGATGTTCTTCCACATTCTAGTAGGAATAAGTAAATATGGTAAAAACTTTGCATCCCACAAGAGAAAGGGATGTTGTTGAGCTTGCAAAACAAAGTTGGGTTGTTAAAAAACCATTTCACTATCAAACTATATAATAACTTAAACCAGCACAACTAACAAATATGATTTTTGTTGCAACTTATAGGATATTTGGATCCATTTATATTTGATGAGCATGTGTCCTTCACAAATTGGATTGAAATCGCGTCATGAATTTTATGTAGTTCAATGTGCATGACTAAAAAGAAACTATTAAAATTAAAAAGGAATCATCAAGATATCGATGTATATCCTAGTTTGAAACAATTGTTGGCTTGGCAATACAAATATTGCATGGAATAGTTATTTAATTGGGGTATTGATATGATGGCATGATAAGAGTCACAATTGTCTCTTGTTTGATTCCATTTGGCGCCACATTTAATCTGTTAAATCTCCATAAGGAAATCAATATTACATTAAGAAAATATGATATTACATATATACAGGAAGTGTTGTCTCAAGATAGGGAAACTATCTTGGACACACAATATGTTGGTTGAGAGAATATCTCAACCACACACAAATCTAGGAAACAAAATAGGAACAAACTCCTATAGATAGAAAGAATCACAATTGAGACAAGTAGGAATTACATATTCCAACACACCCCCTTAATGAGTACTTGTCTCAATATCAAATCACAAAGTCTAGTTGTGGTCAAACATTACAAAAGAATATGTTGACATCCATATAAAGGAGCAGCCATCCATCAGAATGCATGGGTGCAAACCATTACAACCACCAGTGTACTAGGATGCCCTTCGCATACATGGTTTTGTCAACCATTATAACTGCATAAATATACATGCACCTGTAAATCCCTCTCCAATATCATCATCATGGGTTTTATCATATTACCCATAACCATGCTCTAGGTTTTATCGAATCACTGTCAACCATGCCACCAAGGGTTGTCAGCCACCACAACACAACACAACCATGAAGGCTCTCCAACCGCTCTGGGTCACAAATATGCCAATAAGGTACTCCATCCACTCTAGGCCACAAACCTGCCACTAGGGCACTCAAGCCACTATGGGCTAGAAACCTTCCGCTAGGGAACTTTATCGACAAAGGCTCACCAAAGACCCGACTCAACTAGGCTGAGGGTTTTCTCGCCCAACCCTAAACGAGTCCTATAGGAATCCATGTCTGCTTCACTCTCACATGTGGTTTCCGGCTTACCACAAACCAACATTGCAAGTACAAAGTGGTTTTAAGATTGCCCCAAACTTTATGGAGGTACACATGCCATACAAGGCTTACAACACAACTCCAACTTTGTAGTTACTAGGTACATACATTAAAAATACCACTACAAAACATCTTAGATTTTCTTACTAATAAAATGTGTGACTCATAATACAACATGCTAGTGAGTCTATCCCACAAACTCACACTAACTCACACAAAAATTCATTGTGTTGTCCTTGGATCCTTTGCCACTCATGTTGGATATACCACACCATTCATATGCTGGAACAGACCACTGCTTTCTCATTTGAATATTTCCATCATAGACTTTGTACTTTTGAGTCTTGGATATACTAGTCTTGGATCTCTAAACTTTACCTGTCATTAGTTAGAGTCATGAATTCTAACAAAATGACTTCATATTGAGGTTGTGAATCTCAATATGTATACAAATTTCCGAGACATATTCTCCTTCAAAACAATATGAAATAAAAGCACAAGCCATGATCTAAAAATGACTATGATTTTATGCATTAATGCAAAAGCACCAACACATAATATGAGTAAACTGGCTTTTCCTAATTCTGCCAGGTTTGTAGAAGTATCACACCTTTGAAGCACAGTGGATGTCCTTTCTACACTTGCACAACTTTTCAAAGGTGCACGTTGCCTTCAGCACCTTCACATTTGCACGACCGATACCAAGAATCCCATCACGTTCATTAGAGGGTGACTCGAAAAAAATCAGAGAGAAAACAGTGTCACTTCTCTTACTCATGTAGCACAAAATAGATAGAACTCCCCTATTTCATCGCCTCCCCTGGATGTTGTTACCTTGGATGCACATACAGAGAAGATCAGCCTGGAAAGAAAAAAATCGTGAAGGCACCACACACTTCTAGTTAGATTTCTAAATCACCTGTTAGAAGGCCTTATACATCTCCTGCGAGCGCAATCACTCTAGAGCACAACTTAACTAATATACCATGATGTTTCTATGATGCCATGATGCTCACCGACACCACAAATCCAACAACACCAAAGATTCACACCCACCACGTTGTTTTATCTGATACGAGCTCAGATCCACCTCAACTTTGTCAGATCTACAGATTTTTCGATCTAATTGATTTAGCTCTGTAGCAATCTCGATCTAATTGATTTAGTAGGTTAGACACTATGGTTTATTTGAAAAGCTCCATGGCTTCCTTATTTGATCCTAGTTCATTGACCGAGAGAACATGCCCCATACATAGAGTGGTGTCCAATCGCTTGCAGTCACCATCGTTCCACATTTTCCGCAAATTTCTCCCGCATAATACCCTTCGCTATGGAAACAAGTTTGCAAAATAGTTCAACACACTAGTGAATGACTCAGTGTGTGCTATCATAGACTCCAGCACTGTTGCTAGAGAAACAGTGATCCACGAACTCTCCATCACTTGGTAATAATGCCACAGTTTCCACCGCATTCTAAGCTTCGATCTACACTGGCCCCAACCAGGCACCACTGCACTAAGAAATATTGATCTCTCAGGCAACACCAAGATCCACTTTAATGAATGCAACTCTTCTTCGGTGACTACAATAATATTCCACTCAAATTGTAGGTCACCGATATGAACTGATTAGATCCACTAGTCGAATTAAAATTCTTAGCTCATGCTGGTCAAACAAAGGGAGATTCGATGCGCCATGACAAATCTCGCCAACAGACTCTGCTCACATGGCTCGCAATAGTGATACCAAAAATCACTCATACCATCCTTACAATTTGAATTTGATCACCAATTTAACAAAAAAATCATCACTACACTCCATCGACTCTCACAATGTTGATAGATGGAAAAAAAAACAATACACATATACTTTATTATTTCCTTGGCCTTGAAGGGCCAATGCACATATTCTCACAGGCTCTGATACCATGTTAAATTTCCATAAGGAAAGCAATATTCCATTAATCAAATATGATATTACATATACACAGGAAGTGTTGTCTCAAGATAGGAAAACTATCTTGGACACATAATCTGTTGGTTGAGAGAGTATCTCAACCACACGCAAATCTAGGAAACAAAATAGGAATAGACTTCTCTAGATATAAAGAATCACAACTAAGACAAGTAGGAATTACATATTCCAACAAAAAAAAGAAACAAGGCCCAAACAAAGAGTATTAAAAAATTATCGATTGAATCTAAAAAGTCGCACCATAGATAGCATATATGAATAATAGTTCTCGAAACTCTATAATGCCACACTGGAGATCTTGGTTTTCTAGCGATATGTAATAGGAGTTCTATGTTGGCAATTTGTTTCATTTTTAGTTGGGATACCTCTTAATTGGCGTAGTCATGACTCTTTTTAGATTACGTCCTACTAAAATTTGGGAAAAAAATGCTTTACCAATCAAATCAAATCACCTTTCATCCCAAAACACCATTGAAATTCCTAGTCTGGAAAGTTCTCCATCCATATGGATAAAACATTTCTCTAACATTTAGAATTATCTTGGAAGTTCACTTGTTGGTGTACATGCACGTAGCTAGCATTAATTATATTTAGTTAAACTCTAGTGTTTACATGTGATCTACACTTGGCTTTAGTTTGTTAACTCGAGTGCTTACATGTGGTGTGCACTTAACTTTCGTTAGTTAACTCTAGTGCTTGCATGTAGTGTATAAAGCACATTTAGCTTTAGTTAGCTCTAATTAGCTTTTTATTTATTACATGTACAAATAAGATTAACTTAGTTGTTTTATGTATTGATTCTCAAATCAATATTGAGTAATTGAATTCATTCTCTATTTCAATTTTATTTTTGAATTCTTGCAAGTTTGTGTAATTATTCTTTAGCTATATATTTATTTCTACTCTAATAATTTTACATGGTATTAAAGCTACAGGGGCCTGGAGAAATTGCATGAAAAATATTTTGAAGTTTTGAAGATCAAAAAATTGGAAACTATTCAGAGATATGATTTGCAGATAAGAATATTAAATATCTGTCGCATTTGTTGCTATATCTACAAGGTGAATGAATGGAGTTCCCATCTTCATCTATTATTACTCCATATAACTACTTCCAATGGAAGCCTAATATTTTTCTTCACCTCAGAGGCAAAGGATTGTATCGGATAGTTATGGATATGGAAGTGGAACCAACTCATATGATCTGCAGATAAGAATATTAAAGATCTGTTGCATTTGTTGTTATATCTACAAGGTGAATGAATGGAGTTCCCATCTTCATCTATTATTACTCCATATAACTACTTACAATGGAAGCCAAATATTTTTCTTCACCTCAGAGGCAAAGGATTGTATCGGATAGTTATGGATATGGAAGTGGAACCAACTCCTATCATTGAAAAATCCAAATACTTCAACAGGATGGACAAGGAGTTTGGTCTTTTATTATTGTCCATATCTCTAGCATTGTGTTTCCATGTCGACACATGCAACACTCCAAATGAGGTTTGGAAAATATTGGAGAATTTATTTGGAAAGTAGGATGAGATGCACGCTCATATTCTTGAAAATGAGATAAATTCCTTAGATCCAAATAGCTATGAGAACATTCAATATTTCTTTATGAAATTCAAATAATCGCTTCTTCAATTACATGATTGCGGGATTGCTAAATCAAAACAAGAATGTCAATTAATCCTTTCTATTTTGTCTAAATTAGGTTCTAAATATGTTTTTTTTGTTTCTACATTTCAACAGTTAAACTTGCAACTCGATATAAATGGAAAATGCCTAAGCTTGATGTATTTATTGAGTCTCTCATTCATGAGTAGGATAAGATCGGCCTAATGGTTAAGAGCATGTGTTTCCTCCTAAGAGGTCATAGGTCCAAAACTAGAGGGGGGTAGAGTATGTATGCCTTCGTAGACTTAGCATTCAAAATCGCTGTGCGGAGGTGGTTGCCTCGTCCAACAAACAATCGGGTCTCATACATCAATTTGGTGTCTGGCTTGGTTATGACCTTAAAAATGGATATTTTTTTATTTTTTTTATTAAGATGGGTTCATTAAAGTCTTGAAATTCAAATGCACTTTCCATGCATGAAAAAGGAAATTCCAACTCAAAACCAAATCAACAATCTAAAGGCAAAAGAAAGGAAAGGCATTTAGGTCCAAGAAAGGGAGGAAATCCAAAACCTCCAGATGATTCTTACAGCTCCAAGGGTAATAAGGGAAAGAAAGGAAACTACAGTTTTTCTTATTGTAACAAAGGCTATCATCCTAAGTCATCTTCTGTGTAGAAGACTATAGATCGGATGTCAAAGACTCTTCAGTAAAATAATCTTGGTCATCACATTCTAGAAGGTGTCGAGAAGAAGACAGAGGAAAAACCATTAGAAATGACGGGTAATGATCATGATTTTATTTCTCTTCATTCTACACTACAAGAATGGATCATCGATTCAGGAGCTTCACATCATATTCCTTCTTCAAAGTAATATTTTTTATCGAATACTTCAGACTTACTATTCTCATGGGGGATAATTCTGCAGTTGAAGTAATTGGACAAGTAAGAGTGCAATTCAAAGATGGAAGTTTTGAGAATGTCTTGTATATTCCAAGGTTTTCTGTGAATCTTCTTTCAATATATCTGATGACACACACATGAATTAGAAGGAAAGTGGAATTTACCCTAGGTTCTGTGAGCAATTACAATATTCCAACCAACCTGAAGATTGCATCTAGAAAGTTAAATGATCAATCTTGTATGTATACATTTTCAAATTTTGTTCCTTAGGAAGATTATATTTTTCTACTTATGCATGCAAATGAAGAAGGTAGGATTTGGTGCGAGAGATTTGGACACTTGAATTTCATATATATGTAACAACCTAGGAAGCAAGGGATAGTTAATGTTTTCTAACCATTGAATTTTCAAATGGTGTTTGTAATGGATGTGCTCTTGGAAAGCGTCCACAACACAAGTTTGAGAAGGAGCATGCATGGAGAGCCTCTTCACCTTTGGAGCTTGTGCACAGTGATCTCATGGATCACTTTCCAATACCTTCAATGAGAAAATAAAGATATGTGTTTTCATTTATAGATGATTACACAAGATTCACTTGGGTTTATTTCCTAAAACTCAAGTATGATGTTTTTCAGAATCTATATATCTTCAAAGTGCATGTGGAAAATGAGTGTGGAAAACACATCAAGATCCTCTGCACAGATAATGGGAAGGAATATGTCAACAAAAATATCCAAATCTTTGTAATATCTAATTGACCAGTATGTAGATGATACTTTAGATCATAATTTTGATCTAGATGAGCCTTTTCCTACAACACCTATTGCACCACTAGTTGTTTAACATCGACATAATATTTCCTCATGCAGTTAGAAAGATTCTTGACAACCTTCAGCACAGAAATGGCGTAGCATGAGTGATCTCGTGGATGATCCTACAACTAAACGTCAGTTTGAGGAATCTCTAGAAGAACTCTTAGCTATGGAACCATGCGTGCCCTTGCATGCTTATATGATGCATGCATATGATCCAAAAACTTGTGCGGAAGCAGCTGGGTATCTTGAATGGGAAGCATCTATGGATGAGGAATACAAATCTCTCATTGAGAAGAAGCCTTGGGATCTAGTTCCACTACCTTCTAATTATAAACTTGTCAGGCAGAATTGGGTTTACCAAACCAAGAAATAAGTAGATGGCCAAGTTAGTTGATATAAGACACATTTGGTGGAAAAAGGTTTTCAACAGGTACATGGTGTTGAATATGATGAGAGTTTTTCTGTAATGGAAAAAAAGGATTCCATTCAGTTAGCTCTCTCCATTGCAACAACAAGAGGATGGGAGGTGCAACATATGGATGTGAAGAATGCCTTTCTTCATGGTGATCTCAAGGAGGAAAACTACATGAAGCAGCCACGGGGATATGTAAAAAATTCATCTTTGGTATGAAAACTAAAGAAGTCTCTCTATGGCCTTTGTAGAAATTTTGAATAATATAACACTTATTCATAGAGATTATCCTGATTATACACTATTTGTGGAATGCATGCATAATACATAACCTCCTCTACGTTGATCATCAATTTTGCAGAATTAAGAAACAATCGCATGCACACATTGAAACATCAATCAGACATATCAACACAGTATGTACTGGGGAAAGCATACAGCTGAAAACCCCCAACTATCTATATTTTAGAATGATAGAGAACATGTAGCAATACATATTACAATACTCCTTACAAGTACTCAGTACTATCTTCACCTGCTACACACAAACTAGGATCTGAATCAAGTCACAGGTTCAAATCTCCTCCACTGTTTTCCTGCCTCTACTGCGCAATCCAAGATGAGAATAGGAATGATCCAAGCTCATTTTCCCTTGGCTTGTACCGCGTAATCCTCATTGGCAATATCAATCAATGATTGTGCAAATCTCATGCACAGCTATAGTCACAACCGATAGTAGACTCACCCTTTCACCCACCTCTAACACTTGTCTCCACTGAACTGTCCATGCACTGAGTTAACTGATGTATTCTTTAGTTGATTTATTTGTTAATAGTTAGTGAATTAATTAATAATTAATTCACATCACTCATCACTAGTGTATTTGCAGTTAGACTAAATACAACTAGTTCAACTAAGTCAAACTGAACACAACTAAGTCAATCAACTCCACCAAACTCAATCACTTGAGTTCTAACTGAAGTCCATCATGCAATAGCTCAACTAACCCATAAGAAAAGCGTATTTCCTTCTAACAGTTGCATGTGCCACATCCGTAGCTCGAACTGAAGTGCTGCAAGAGGATAAGATAATGTTTATAGTCCAAATATTTTTAAGAGCTAATAATATTCGATTGTTCTATTTTTAGAATGGCAGCCTAAAAATAGACTCTGCCCATATGTGTAGAAATAGAATTCCATTTATTTTTACCAACATGACCAATCATCCACAAATAGCATCCTGCAACTCATAGACCATGATCCATATGTCTAAAAATAGACTTTGCGCCAAAAATAGCCTGCGAGCCCACTTAGTGAAAGCGACTTCTTTTCACTAAGCTCCATCATCTTGTTGCATTTTCAACACTCCCCCTCAACAAGATATGGATTATCTGCAACCCCTATCCTGCAACTCTGGAATGTTATGCATGCAACACATTTGCCCGGTCCACTTTCTCCAACAACACTTGGAACAAAACACTCCCAACTGACCACTCTGTTGGGCTAGGAACATACTCTGATGTTGAAGCTCTACCTGCTGCTGACAAGTGCTCCTTCTCTGACATCTGCGCTACTGCAACATCTCCATGCATCTCGCACCATTGCACACTTCTCTGTGCCAGCTAGCACTCTGCAAAACACTTGTGCCTCTCGCATTGCTGCAGCCTGCTAGCTATGCGTTGTCCTGGGATTCCCTACACTGTCGCTCTCTCTGCCGCTCCATCCACATCTGTCTCTACCCAATCAGTCAGTTCCTGCTACTCCACATCGGGGCTCCCGTAGCAAGGTCTCATCCAAGAGTTTGGGTGCCTCAAGGATCCTGCCCCTCCTCCTTGGGACAATCACTCTAGATCGCCCCACCTCCTACCTAGAGGTATGGCTGCATGTGATCCCTCAGCCCACCTGGCTCGAAGTTTTCCCCTACTGGATGTCTCTGCATGACTAGATGTCTCTACTCGATCTCCTCTCAGCTTCCCTTGTTGTGGCTGCTCTACAACCTCCTGAAGCTGCTGCACCAATCGTGGCTCCTCCATAATCGTCTGAGACTTCTTTTGGCTTTGTATTTTGAGAGGTAATATACGCTCCCTCTCAACCACCAAGTCTCCATCAATTGCCTCGCTTCTCAAGGCTTTGCATGCATCTTGAACCTCAAGAGCATACAGGTTCTTGACTTGTGAACCAATCTGCTTCACCTGTCTAGTGATGATGTGTCCAAGGAAAACCTTTCCCTTACTGAGGACTACATCATAGCCTCTGTCTTCTAGCATCACGATCGAAAACAAGTTTCTCTTCAGTCCTGGTACATACTTGACATCGGTCAAGGTAAGGCAAGCTCCATGCTCCCTTTGAAAAATAACCGTGCCTACACCTGAGACACTATACTTCTCATCATTACCCATCGCTATGAGTATCTGGAGATATTTCTCCTCCAAAGTACTAAACAAACTCTTGTCACCGGTCATGTGGAAAGAAGCTCTACTGTCAAGAAACCAACCACTTCCCACCATGGATGAAACCATGCATGCAAAGAGTGTGAAATCCAACTCAAATTGTGAAGCATGTGCCTCACCTTCAGATCCTTCCCTGGATCCCTTCTTGGATTTCCTTCGTGGACAATTTGCAGCATAATGGCCCACCTCATGACAACGAAAGCATCGCACTTTCGATTTGTCAACCTTCTTCCCATCATTGGAAGAACTGGATTCGGAAAGAGAACCATTCTCATTCCCTTCTTTGCTTTGGCAGCCAAAGCGCAATTTTCTTCATCAGATGCCTTTGATGAAGATCCGTCCCTAGTATTCCGCCTGATCTCCTCCTGCACAAGATCAGACCAAAGTCTCTCCCATCCTGGCAATTTCTCTCGACCATTGATAGAGTCCTGATAGGAATGCCAACTCTTCGGAAGACCAAGGAGAGCCAAGCTCACCAAGTCCTCATCATCTATAGTCACCCCCACACTTCGCATCTCATCCCGGCATTGGGTGAACTTCGTAAGATGCTTGGGCATACTGTCTCCTTTCTCACACTTAATGTTTCTGAGTTTATCCTTGAGTGCCAACTTCCTCTGGTCGCTCTTGCTTTGGAATAAATCTTTCAACGCTTTCCACATCATGTATGGAGAAGCCTTTCCATGCAGGCTGGATACAATGTGATCCTTCACGCCCTCCAACAGAATCCTTCGACACTTTGCTGTCTTCTTTTGCCAAGCCTCAACATGAGCAGCATCAGTAGGATTTGGGACCTCAGCCTCTATGAAATCCTTCAACCCATTGTCATCTAACACCGCCTCCATCCTGTCTTTCCATGCAATATAATTCGAGCTGCCTTCAAGGGCATACTCCAATCGCAATCTGTTGAAAGACATTTCAACTTCGACACCAAGAAAACACTGCTGCAAATTCGAATTCCACCAGCTCAAAACTCAACCACTTCTGATCTAAAATTCGTGAGAACAAAGTATTCTCATACAGAGATTGACTGCATGGGCTTTTACCGGATATCTCACCTTCCAAAAGAAGGATGAATCAAGAGGCTACCTGGCCCGATTACAGACTCTGCCTAAAGAAATAAAATGTAATCACTTTCCAAATAATAGATCTGATGATCAACTTCGCTTTGATACCATGTAGAAATTTTGAATAATATAACACTTATTCACAGATATTATCCCGATTATACACTATTTGTGGAATGCATGCATAATACATAACCTCCTCTACATTGATCATCAATTTTGCAGAATTAAGAAACAATCGCATGTGCACATTGAAACATCAATCACACATATCAACATAGTATGTACTGGGTAAAGCATACAGCTGAAAACCCCCAACTATCTGTACATTTAATGATAGAGAACATGTAACAATACATAGTACAATACTCCTCACAAGTACTCAGTACTATATTCACCTGCTACACACAAACTAGCTCAGATCTGAATCAAGTCACAGGTTCGAATCTCCTCCACTGTTTGCCTGCCTCTACTACGCAATCCAAGATGAGAATAGGAATGATCCAAGCTCATTTTCCCTTGGTTGTACTGCGCAATCCTCATTGGCAATCTCAATCAATGATTGTGCAAATATCATGCACAACTATAGTCACAACTGATAGTAGACTCACCCTTTCACCCACCTCTAACACTTACCTCCACTGAACTGTCCATGCACTGAGTTAACTGATGTATTCTTTAGTTGATTTATGAGTTAATAATTAGTGAATTAATTAATAATTAATTCACATCACTCATCACTAGTGTATTTGCAATTAGACTAAATACAACTAGTTCAACTAAGTCAAACTGAACACAACTCCATCAACTCCTCAATAAACTCCACCAAACTCAATCACTTGAGTTCTAACTGAAGTCCATCATGCAATAGCTCAACTAACCCATAAGAAAAGCATATTTCCTTCTGACAGTTGCATGTGCCACATCCGTAGCTCGAACTGAAGTGCTGCAAGAGGATAAGATAATGTTTATAGTCCAAATATTATTAAGAGCTAATAATATTCGACTGTTCTATTTTTAGACTGGCAATCTAAAAATAGACTTCGCCCATATGTCTAAAAATATAAGTCCATCTATTTTTACAAACATGACCAATCATCCACAAATAGCATCCTGCAACTCATAGACCATGATCCATATGTCTAAAAATAGACATAGTCTAAAAATAGACTTTGCACCAAAAATAGCCTGCGGGCCCACTTAGTGAAGGTGACTTCTTTTCACTAAGCTCCATCATCTTGTTGCATTTTCAACAGCCTTAAGGAGACTCCTGGAGCGTGGTGTGCAAAGATAGATTCCTATTTGTTATCTCAAAATTTTGTAAGCTACAAATATGATTCCAATGTTTATTTGTTGAAGAAAATTGACTCCTTGTTGATCATAGTAGTCTCCGTAGATGATCTCTTGATAATAGGTAGTTCAAATTCTACCATTGCTGAGATTACAATTGCATTGCATAAGCGGTTTTCTATGACTGACATGGGCTTGCTAAATTTTTTTCCTTGGACTAGAGATTAATCAGAACGGTTCTAGGATTGCCATTTCTCAACCAAAGTGTGTTAGATATATTTTGGCATGATGTCACATGAGTAGATGCAAGCGAGCAACCACACCTTTCTTATCAGGGATAAATTTGAGAATGGAAAAGACACACCATTGCTTGATTGCACATTGCATCGTCAACTTCTGGGCAATCTTCTTTATCTTTCTCACTCCCATCTTGATCTCTCATATGTTGTAGGAGTAGTTTCTAGATACATGAAGGAGCCACATGAGTTACACTAAAAACCTTCAAAGTACATCCTTCAATATGTCCAAGGGACAATCCCCTATGATATTCATTATGCAGCAAATTGTTCTTTGGACTTCATTGGATTCACATATTAAGATTGGGCTGGCGACAACCTTGATCACAAGTCCATCTCGAGTTCTATACTTAGTTTGGGATCCAACCCAATTTTCTTGTCAAGCAAGAAGTAGGTTGTCATTTCTCTATCATGAGCAAAGGTTGAGTATAGAGGAGTAGTCAATGCCACTATCCAGACCATTTGGCTATAATGTTTCCTTTCTGAGCTTGGTATCAGCGTCCATCATCTCACTGTCATATGGAGTGATAATCAAAGTACACTAAATTTTTGCAGAGATCTAGTGAAGCAACAACGAACCAAATATATTAAGATCCACATGCACTTCATTAGAGAACTCATTCATAATGGGATCATCAATCTACAATATTGTCTGAGTCCTGAGCAGATTACCAACATCTTCACCAAGACATTCATTGAGCAAAGGTTTCAATTTCTGCGAGATGATCTCGGGGTGAAGGACACGACTAGAAATTGTCTTTTCTCTACCTTTTGCATTGTATTTTGAGGGGGGCTCTTCTTCCCACTAGGTTTTTACTCTTTCCTTTTTTCTTTCATGCATTGTACATGGATACCTAAAAATGGCCTTGTTGTCGAGACTCATTCATTTTACATCACACTCACCTAGGTTATGCGTAAGGGGGGATGTTGGTGTACATGCACCCAGTTAGCCTTAATTAGCTTCACTTAAACTCTAGTGTTTACATGTGATGTGCACTTGACATTGGTTAGTTAACTCGAGTGCTTACATGTGGCGTGCACTTGGGTCTAGTTAATTAACTCTACTACTTGCATGTGGTGCATGTGCACATTAAGAGAACATAAACTACAATTAACTTCAGTTATTTTTAATTAGCTTTAGTCATTGCATGTACAATTAAGTTTAATTTTGGTTGCTTTATGTATTGATTCTCAAATCAATATTGAGTAATTGAATTAATTCTCTATTACCAATTTTCTTTCTCAATTCTTACAAGTTTGTGTAATTATTCTTCATCCATATCTCTAATAAATAATTTTGCATCACTCAATAAGACCTCTTCATTCAGATTAATGAGTTGCATGAAAATTTAAGTTATCCATGTGTGAATTGTAGTTTTTTATTAGGCGCGAGTTAACCTAAATAGAAAATGACCAGAATTATTCGTTAATAGCCATAGGGGTTCATTTCCATACTACGTGGGCAACCATACTACCGGTGGTAAGACATGGTGAATGATGTTGCATTGAATCCGTCTTTTTATATATATATCTCAACCCTGATCAGCGGTGCGATGCTCAGTGGACTCTTTTTTTTACTCAAACAACGAGGCAGAAGGATTTGAAGCAATGGATGCCAAGTCAACGTCTATGGTGGGAGGTGTGGGTGAGTCAACGTAGGATCTTCATGTTAAAACAAATATTGCACTAGGAACGACCATAGTCTTTTACTACCTGAAAATTATAATGGATTATTGGAATGTAATTTTCTCTCTTCCATTATACATGTGTTATGTGTTTTATGTTTTAATTTTTGAATTATATAGGTTTATTCTGTTACTATACTTCCGGGCACGCAATCGGAATTGGCTGAATTAGGTCAATTTTCTGTAATTTATTTTAATTTTATAAAGTTTAACCATATAAATAATTTTTTTATTAGTATTTATTTTTATGGTTATTGTCTAAAAACATTAAGAATTGTTTTTAACGTGGTTTTTTAGAAGTTTTTGAGGGTTTTCTTAGTCTAATTTTTGTAAAATCTAGTGGGAATTTATTGAACTCACAAGTTTGATCGGTAACCCACAATCGAAGTGCCCTTCCCTTCCAGGGCGTTGAATCCATATACACAGTGAAAACCACTTTAAATAACACAAATGAAGATTTCACCTCCACTTTAAATAACACAAATCAAGATTTCATCTCAAAGTTTTCCACCTAATTCTGGCACTAGAAAGTTCAAAAAATCACACTCAAAACAACTCCAAAACTTTAAAATCTTATTGCACAATACATTTTGAAATGTGATTTTGTAATCATTACTTTTTATTAATACAATGTACTCATTCTTCTCATATTAACACCTTTTACAAACTAATAATTATATTAAAAAAACTTCTTAAATATTTAATTTTGCTTTTAATAAATACAAAATTTATATATATATATATGTATTGTAATGATTAGTTTTCATTAATGCAATGTACTTATTCTTGTCATATTAATATCGTTTATAAACTAATAATTATGTTAATTTTTTTTGAACATGTTAATTCAAATTTTAATAAATACAAAATCATATATATAATTTTTTTGAGTTGAAATTAAAATTAAAATTTTAATAAAATAACACATATTTATTTTTATAAACTAAATAATAAATTAGTATTATTGTTATTGTTTTCAAATAAAAATTCAATTTTTAAAAATAAAATATATGTATTTTTATAAACTAATAATTATATTAAAAGTAATTTTTATTGAATATTTTAGTTCAAATTTTAAGAAATAAAATATATAATTATTGACTTGGGACAATTTTAATTTGTAAGATTAATGTAGAAACCTTGATTTGTATAACTAATGTAGTTTAAATGTAAATGCAGCGATAACATTTATTGTTTTTTAAATATGCATTAGCATAGGCATTGAAATGAGGTTCTTGATATTTATTTGCTTAGATGAAGGCTTTACTTATTATTGAAACTCAAATTGATGGAATTCTAAACCTTAACACTAATTAGAATTCAATATTTTTAGTTTAATTTACCTATATTTAAACTAATTGGCACGATTATCTAGTATGTAGGGCTTACTATATAAAGTGAATTAAAACATAAAGAATATTGTATGCGTCAAACCCATGTCCCATTGCAACTTCATATATAGTGGTCTTTTAAAAGAAACTTGTTCATTCCTTATACCTTCCACACCTAATTGAAGTCATATTTTTTGGTTTATCTTTTTGGTTTTTCATTTTACTCTAAAGCGTTTTATACAATAACCATACTTGTTTCGTAGTAGATTCTATATATACATTTATAATTCTCGATTGGTGATTGTTGTGTGAGCGAAGACATTGGTCCTATGAAGATTTGTTCAAGTCTTCCCTAAGTAAACAATATAATCATATATAGTATAATATCACTGTGCAAAAAAAATGTATACATTTATTTATAAACCATTATTATATATATATGATTTTATAATAATGATGCATAAAAAATTTACATGAATTAAGTTTACATTTAATTTGTAATATATATAACATGTAATACTAAATATTTACAAATGATTTATATATAACTTATATATACTATATATATATATATATATATATATATATATATATATATATATATATATATATTACAATATACATAGAGTTTATTTTATATTAATATACTTATGAGTTTACATATTTCTGAAGAGATATGAATTACGACAAGCTATGTGGGAAACATCTCAAACCGAAAGTCACCAAACAACTCAAAGGAAGAAGTCATCAAATCGAGGCACCAAAATGATGTAAGAATCCAAACTTTGAGATCGTGACTGGAATGTGCCAAAATTTCAGTAATTAGAAGACTGTTGAAAGACGCTTCTCAAGTAAAGTCTTTGAGATCATTTAAATTCAAGCGAGATTTATGGAACCAAAAGGTTGTGGAAGAGGCGAAGCCAATGAGATGATCGAAATTAACTTACACCAAAATCAATAAGAAGAAGATGTAGAAAACCACTTGGGACCAAGCAATTAAGCAACAAAAAGGTGATTTTCTAAAAAAATAATTTGGGGCCCTTCATTTTAGTTAAAAATGTAGGGGAGTTGCTAGTGAGCCAAAAACTACATATTCTAAGATTTTGAGCCAATACACATACTTTATATATATTTTTCATTTTGTTTCCAACACCACAAATTGCATAAAACATTGGATATTTGATACTCTTTCATAAGTTCCCATATTTCTTCATTAGGATCACGAAACGTATTTATCTTATGGAGCAACCCATCTTGGAGATGATAGTCAATCGTTATATGACCTTGTTTTAGATGAACATGGCGCTATAGCTATTGAAATAACTCCTTGGATCCCCAACATGTATGTATGTATCTAATATTATGATCTTGGGTGTGAGTGGCCTTGAAAGGATGTATTACAATTTACTTTTACTTCCCTTCTTATATTTGATGAATATATTAAATTTTAATAAAAATATCTTTGACTTATAGTGTTTTGTTTGTCAAAGCTTGATTTGGGCCTAAATATATTATTGTTGTTGGTATTCAATGTGGATAATGGTCTCCTTTCCCATTAAATAGTGCTTCCATCTATTAATTTCTTGAGCTATATCATAGAGTCCCTTTTCATATGTATAATAGTTTACAATTCCTCTACGGAAAATTTCAAAATGATAACATACTAGTTTGCCTCCTTACATCAAACCACTCTCATAGCATGCCCACATTCATTCATGTCCACATAAAAGGATTTCAAATTCATAAATACAAGAACAATTATTTGATTAATATTTCACTTCAACTCTTCAAAATCATTCTTTCTAATTCATTTCCCATTGCAAACTCTTTCCACTAGTTGTTATTGCATGGAGTGGTGCAACAATAGTTGAAAAATATGCTATAAAATTATGATGGTACTTTATTACTACTATATATCTCCCAAATTCAATTGAACTAGTAGGAGTTGGATGATTGATGAAAGCTTCGATATTCATAAGATAAATCTTGAGTTCCCCTCTAGAAATAACATACTCCACATATACTAAGGAATTGTAGGAAATTCACAGTTCTTAAGATTTTTTAGTAGACCCTTGATGATAAAAGGGGATTTTTTTTTGTATTTCTCATGACAAAAGAATCCTATGGCTTTGTGGAATTTGGAAACTATAGTACTACTTTGAGTGCTTGATCTTATCAGCGAAATACATAAAAGAAAAAGATACACACCATGTGTATCTATGTGAACATGGAGGAAAACTACAAAATAGATAAAAGAGATAAATGACACAGTAATGACATAAAGAATATGATAACATCCTTGAAATATCCCAATATATTCATACATCCAAATAACATGTCCTAAATAATGAATATAAATCTCTCTCTCTATATATAGAGAGAGATATTGTACATGTGGCCCCTTTCTTATTAGGAATAGCCTATTACATATATATTTACACATCGCACGTGCATTTAACCCCATTTATGGCCTCCTTGGAATCATATTAGAAGAAGAATATGTGAGACTATATTGTTTTCTCCTCTACATGTGTGATATAGTTTACATTGCACACAAGACCTACCAATGTGAATGCTTTCTTATTGAGGATCTTCGATGGAGTGACTAGATTTGGTTGGGAGAGATTCCAAGATAGAGGATTTGGTGGCTAAGTATTTTAATTATGGTCACTATTATATCTAACATTTGGAGATGATAATCTATAGTAAAATGTATTACACACATGCATATATCTATATGTATATAGTGAAGAGTTCTAATGGATTCAAGCCTTATTGTTTAGTTTTAGGAGCCCATCAAGGATTGAAACATGTATATTCCTAATATACAATAAAGTTATTTCTCATGGAAAAGTAAAATATGTGAATAGTTGTTTGATGTCAAAGCTGTGCCTGCTTCCAAATCAAAATTTTAGCTTATGACCTTATCATAATTGAGTAGTTTTTAATGCTTATCGACTATGAATGTTGATTAGACAAGATTTAGAAAACATAAAAAAGCTAAAGGATGTGATTTATGGTTGTAACAATATATTGTATTAACTATTTTTATATCTATTATATGCATGGGAGATGTGCCCTTAGGGATAGAAACATTGATTTCAATGAAGTACATTTGTTTAGATTCTATTTTCTTAGACTACCCTATGTAATTGGTTGGGATAAATTGAAATACATATTGCTTTAATTATATTTTGAACCAATCCATAGTAATAGAATCCAATAAGAATAAGATGTCATGAACCCAATAATGAGTTAAGGTTTTTCAATTTTCATTAATTGTATTCAATGGAAATTTTAACATAATTATGGATTTTTTTTTTTTTTTTTTTGTGTAAGTCAGAGATTTATATTAACAGAGAAAAACTATAGTACAAAAAATATGCACTAGCAGATCGAGGCCTGAAGAAAATAAGCCAAACATTCTAATCCCCACCCCTAAAACCACAAAAATGGCTATTACCTGCACACCATGCAGGGTGGCCATTTCTGCTATCTAACAACGCTTGTGAATAGAAAATACTGACACGAGGACCGCAATCCTTGAACCCGCATAGACTATGGTAATGACAAAATCCCATATTTTGGGGAGACCAAAGAAAACCGATCAGGATATATGAGCATACAGGAAGAAGGATGAGAGATAACAACAGAACCCAAGAATTAAGGAGACTGCCCGAACCTGATCATCGTGTCTAAGCCCTGTTCCAACACATGGCTGTCAACTCTTGCTTGCAGGGAGTGATAGTTGCGGCATTCCTCCTGCTTTTCTTGCGGCAGGCCTCCAGTTTGTCTTGCATTTGGACTGAGCGTCTGCCTGAGGAGCTTTATGAGCACCGTAACTTTCTTGGACAGTGAGTCAACCATCTCATGCACTGTAGTGACTTTGAAATCCAAAGCTTCATAAATGGCGTACAGACTTTTCATCTGTGCCTCCGGGATCACCTGGTCATTCTGGGGGAGCTTTTTACTGTCTTCCGTTGCTTCCAGAGCACGCGCTAGCAGGGTTTTGACTCTCCAGCTTTCTGCTTGAGTACGCACAAACTGAGTTGCGCGCTTAGTGATTGTGCTAGGATCTTGAAGCCAGTCGACTTCCTGCGCTATATCCTTCTCCGACCGCTTTCGTTCTTCTTCTTTCACCGAGGCCTCCAATTCAGACAGCTTGCGTTTGTTCTTCGCCGCTGTCCTGGTTTCATACATCTCCCTTGCTGTTTGGAGTTCCATGTTCGCCTTAACACTGCGGCAGCCATCACCTTCCATACTTATCCTAACACTTGCAGCGTAAGACCTGGCACTGAGAGTCGAAAATGGATGAACCGGAGCGATGTAGTGCAAAATTCTATTCCTGGCTATGCCTCCACTCGCTGCTAAATAGTTGATCTGGAGGATATTGCTCATGACCACCCAAATTGCCCGAAACGACGTGGATGTACTGACATAATTGTTGCTGCTTTGAAATGTGTTTTCCGAGTGGTGTATCCAACCTTTCACATTAATGTTGCCTCCTCCTTCTCTAATCAGAGAGTTCCATGTGTTCTCCAGCTTGCTGTGGTGACGACGGTGATCGTTGCGGCCCATCATATTAGATTTGTTTCCTTTATTCCCCTTCTGTTGCCATAAACGCACCGGAATTACCTGTCCTTTTGTTTTCTGCCAACTTTTAATGTCCGTGCCCACTTCTTTGTTCTTCATCATGAAGAGGAACCCGGTGTCAGAACGCCTTCTGGTTGAGCCCGGTTAGCATTATCCTTGTCTTGTTCGGCCAGCGGGATGCACTTCCTTTTCAAGTCTGGGCGGTTCACCTGCTGCCAACAGCTGTCCCATTCCCTATTTTGATTATCGATGCCATGGTTTGCTAGGTGGTCCGCAATCGCATTTGCTTTGCGCCTCACTGCCTGGAAGACTAACCCTCTCATACCGCTGATCAACTCAGCTATGTTTTCCGTCACCTTTGCTAATCTCCAATGCTTCGTGGCTTTGCTTGCTTTGGTTCTGCCATAGATTCTCTTAGCCACAGATATTACCAGGGCCGAGTCATCTTCAACCACCACTGTATAATTTTGCATGTCTCTTAGAATCCGTAGTCCCTGTTCTAAAGCTGCAAAATCCATTTCATTATTCGTCCCCTCTCCCAGTGCTTTGCAGTAAATATGAAGAATGTCTCCTTTATGGTCTCTTATGATTCCTCCAATGCCCGCCATCCTAGGGTTTCCTCTGGATGCGCCATCAAAATTCAACTTTAGCCAGCCCACCGGCGGATAAATCCAACTGCTGGACTCGAATTGCGGGCTTTGTTGGCTCCTCGACATAGCCATGCTCCGGTTGGTGTGCAGTTGGAAGAGTTTTAGAATCTGTAAGTCCCTAGATGACGGCTTCTCATTAGTTTCCTCTTTTACTTTTACTTGAATTAACTGTTTAATATTTCTCATGAGAGTGTCTATGGCATGCTCTGTGTTTCTGTATTCATCTTGGAATATTCTCCTGTTACGCTCCTTCCAAATGGTCCATGTTAAAAACCCAGGCAGAACTTTCCAAATGCTATTGACCCTGGAGTTTTTTGAGAAGTTTTTTTGCCAATTTTGTATAGTATCCTGAATGGATTCCCTATTTCTGTTAGAGTTTTGCATTACACCCTCTGCCCAATTCCATATATGGCAAGCCCAGTCACAGGAATTAAATAAATGATTCATTGTTTCTTCCTCTGCCATGCACATTGGGCATCTGGACGGCCCATGAAAGCCTTTGCTGCGTAGATTTTCCCAAGTCAAGGTTTTTTTCCTCAATAAAAGCCAGAGGAAAGTTTTGATTTTTGGCCAAGACAGGCCGTCCCACACGTTATGACTCCAGGGTGAAACCTCCCTTTGCTCTGTAATTTCTATTAGTTCCCTGGCTTCCTTGAGTGAGAAATTTCCGCTACCCTTCATTCCCCATCTGAGCTGGTCCTGTTCGTCCGTCTTCCTTATTTTCCTTTTGAGTAATTGGTCAGTTAGATGCTTTGAACTGTCATCTTCCCCATTGCTGTTATCCAAGTCAAATTTTATCCATTCTCTCCAGATGGGATCCCTGTTATTCCAGTCCCAGTATTGGTTAACTCTGTAACGACCTTCGTGTTGACATTTCTGCTTGAGCTGATCGAGTTCGGGCTTTTCCAGTTTTGGGAGCTGCTGCCACGCATCTTCCCAAAAAAGCACTGAATGCCCATTCCGGATCTCCCAGAAACTGTTTTCCTGTACCAAGTTGCGATTTTTCCGAGCAAGATTCCATATGGGTGATCCCTCAGGAACCTCCTGAAGCTTAATAAGGTCATTACTGTTGTGTTCGGGGGTATATTTCTCTTTCCAATGTCTTGCCCAGGGGAGATGGGGCTCTTTTATCCATCTCCACCAGAGTTTAGCTCCACAAGTCATGTTGATGATTGAAGGATCCACTAGATTTAGGCCTCCCATAATTTTTGGTTTACAGAGTTTATGCCATGCTACAAGCGCCCATTTTTTCTTCTCCCCATTACCATTCCATAAAAGGGATCTTTGGATTGTTCTAATCTATTCGAGGATGCCCTTGGGGGACGGCAGCATGGAGAGAAAGTACTGAGATATAGCTTGCAGAACCGCCTTTGTGAGAACAAGTCTCCCCGCAAAATTAAGTGCTCTGTACGTCCAGTGCTTGCACCTTTTCTCCAGGTTAGCTATAATTCTCTCCCAGTGCACTTTTTGCCAGGGTTTGAGAGTTAGCGGTGCTCCCAAATATCTTGAAGGTAGACACCCTTTTCTGAACCCAAGTATATTAGAGAGGTGCTTCTGAATAGCTGGATGAGTATGGAAGAAGTAAATTGTGGATTTGGAAAAATTAATTTCCATTCCGGATGCCTTGCTGAAAAGATCAAGGATTTTCTTATAAGATAGAGCCTCTTTCACTGTGGGGGTTCCATGTAACATCGTATCATCCACAAATTTTTGGTGTGTTATTGTTGGCAGAGATTGGATAGGCTGAAGGCCCTTGATTTTCCCCTCTCTTTTTGCTTTGGCTATAAGTCTACTGAGACCTTCCATAAGAATAACGAACAGGAAGGGGGAGAGAGGGTCCCCCTGTCTTATTCCCCGAGTAGGTGAAAAGGGTTCAGAGGGAGATCCATTGACAAGGATTGAAAATTTGGATGACTTAATAAGGGCTAAGATCCAATTGATCCATAGTTTGCAAAAACCGAAGGCTTTTAGAATGGCTTCTAGATATTGCCAACTGACTTTGTCATAGGCTTTTGATAGATCAAGCTGCATTAGCATTCCTGCTAATTTCCTAGTTTGCAGGGTGTGAATCATTTCTTGAGCTAGAAGAATATTGCCTAAGATCTGTCTCCCTTCAACATACCCGGATTGCTCTTATGATATTAGGCCAGGAAGAATCGGCTTGAGTCTATTAGCTATAACTTTTGAAATAATTTTATAAATGACATTACACAGAGCAATTGGTCTGAACTTCTCAGGAGAGTTTGCTTCTTCCATCTTTGGGATAAGCGCTATGAAGGTTGAGTTGAGAGATTTGAGGATGGTACCAGATTTCCTAGAGTCCTCAACAACTTCCCATATCTCATGCTTTACTAGGTTCCAGCAGGCTTTGTAAAAATTAATGGTGAAACCATCCGGTCCAGGGGCCTTATCACTAGGCATACTTCAGACAGCTTCCTCCACTTCCTCTAAGGTTATTTCTCTGCTTAGAGCTGAGTTCTGAGCGTCAGTGATGGTTTTTGGGATGGCTGAGATGAGCTCCTTGATGGCATCCTCTCTATTTGCTGACGGTTCCTGGGCAATACTACTGAAGTGCCTGGTTAGTAAAGCCGCTATGTCTTGGTGATTCTTTAAAGTTTCACCATTCTCATTCTTGAGTTCCAGAATTATATTCGCACTTCTATAATCTAGTGCAGATCTGTGAAAAAATTTGGTGTTCTACTCACCCTCTTTAAGCCACTGAATCCTGGATTTCTGCTTCCAAAGAGTCTCTTCCTGCTGACAGCGTGTATGCCGCTGACCAGTTAGAACCCTTTCCTACTTTGCAAACTCTTCACTATTGTGCCCTGAAGCCCATGCTTTGTGAATCTGTTCCAGTTTGTCTTCTATCAAGGTTTTCTCCTTAAAGATATCTCCAAACTCCGTAATGTTCCACTCTTTGATTTTGGCTTTTGTGTACTTCAGTTTCTTCTGAAGGTTGAACATTTTGGAACCTCCTCCAATCACTAGTTCAGATCACCATTTCTCTACCAGATTGAGGAAGTTGGGGTGATCCAACCAAAATTTTTCGAATCTGAAAGGTTTATTCCTGGGGGTACCATGGATAGCTGCTATTAAAGATATTGGCCAGTGGTCAGATCCTCCACTTGGAAGGATATCTGACTCAACTAGAATACCATTCATAATGATGCTCTCTGAGATGATAAATCTGTCCAGACGAGAGGCAATCAGCCTATCTCCCCCTCATCTATTATTCCATGTATAAGTGCCACTCTTAGGTGGGATATCCACCAGTTTGGCACTCTCAATGAAATTTGTAAATAATTCAGCATCCCTGCTGAGTTTTCTTATTCCCCCTTTCTTCTCCAGAAGAGTGGTTATCATGTTAAAGTCACCCCCCATGATGCACTTGGAGTAAGGATGTCTAGAAATTAAACTTGACAGAGACTTTAAAAAAGTTATTTTATCCTCTATCTTCTGGGGTCCATAAACATTTATACATAAGAAGGATTTAGAGTTACCTGTGGGTTGGGCTTCCACGGCTATAAAAGCTCTGGTTGCTTCTGCTGATATGATTTGAAGCACTCTTGAGTCCCACAATGTGACTAGACCTCCTTCTCGCCCCTAACTTTCTACTTCCATGTAGTTAAGGAGGTTTCCAAGCTACTTTTTGATGTTAGCCATGCTTGTATTACTGCTTTTAGTTTCTTGAATGAAAAAGATATCCGGTTTTTCTTTCTGAAATTTTCTTTTCAGAATTCTCTGCTTTGCTTGGCTGTTTAGCCCTCTTGCATTCCATGATATGATTTTCATGATTAACTAGAAGAATTATTGGTAAAAGGAGAAGGCATCTAGAGCCTTCATCTTCCCTGAGTTTATCATTAATATTCCAAGCTCCTGCAGAGCTTCACCACTTGTTCTCCTTCCTCTCTTCTTTTTTTGCTTAGATCTTGTTGAGTTGTGGAGAAGCCTCTTTGGTGGGTTCCCAGCTCCTCTTGCTATACCTAGCTTTCTGCTTTGTCTTTCTAACTTTGCTTTTTGCCTCGCAATGAATAGCTCATTGACATTTCTGATTTCTTCTTCCGACACATTTTCTATGCCTCCAGATTTCCAGTTTTCTGCCATGACTGGTAGGTTCATTCCTTCCTTTGCTACAACTTCCTCCAGTTCTAAATCATCGCTTCCTCCATCGCTGGTGAGCATATCTGCATCCTCCTTAGGTTCTTCTGTTTCTTTTGTAGTTTGCCCTGTGCTATCGATTGGCCCACCATTGGAGGTGAGAGCTTTATTCAGATCCTCTGAGTCTGTGTATAACTCTAAGACTTCAAAGGTATTCCTGTGGTATCCTCGTTCTGTTTCTATTTTGTTTGCTCTTCTTCGGTTGGCTCTTTGTCTTATCTTGAGTTTTACAAAGTTATCTCTGCCTTTGTCTGCTTGCTCTGTTTTAATGACTTCTTCTTGTTTGTTCAGATGACATTCCCTCATTAGATGTCCATGCTCATGAAATTTTTTGCAGCGAAAAGGAATTTGTTCATAATCTATTGCTTGGAAGTAATCCTCATCCCTGTACTCTAGCCATAGACCCTCATGTAGAGCACCAGAGACATCCATTTCCATGCATATTCTTGCACATGAGGTGTATTTTCTTTGTATGGTTGCTTCTGAGGCCTTGACAAAAGTACCCAGCCGATCCCCAATTTGTTTCAGTGCTGAGATACCCCAGTAGTCAACGGGCAGAGAAAACAGCCTTATCCATACTGGTACCTGAGTGAAAGTTTCCCTTTCTGGAACAAAATTTGGTTTCCATGGCCGCATGTAGAGACCCGCTGAAGCTAAGAAATACAGGCCTCCATCAAAAATTATGTCCTTGTCCTCTAGGTTGGTAAAAACTACAGTAAAGAAGCCTTTTGCTCCTAAGTGTAGCTTCACATTGCCCTTGGGTTTCCAGTGTTGTCGTATCCATTGTCATAGAGCTCTTTCAGATGGCCATAAACCCATAAACTTGCAAATTACTGCATGCTCTGCCATGTGTTCTCGATAAGCTTGGATCTCCGGATCTACTAGGACAATTCTTAGGGTCTCTGCTTTCTTAGGTTTGCAGGTTCCGCTCGCTATTGGGTGGTTGCTGGGGTTCGAGCTGGTTTCACCTTCCGTTCCTTCTTTCCCCTGGGGGTCTTCCTTTTGTTCCCCCTTCTCCTTTGACTGCTTCTCATTATGATCCGCGAGTCTTTGTCCTGTTGTGGTATTTTTTCCAGTATTCACCAGTCCCTCAACTTCTTTTTCATTGATTTAAGGGTTGCTACTGGGTCCTCTGCTCTCTTCTTGTTTTTTCTCCTTGTTTTTCCCACTATTCTGCTTGAGTCTCTCGTATCCTGAAATTTCGACTCCTTCCTACGCTGTTAGTTTCTACTTCTGCATGACTATTTGTTTGAAAGAAGGGGTCCCCATGGACCCCTCGTTTACCATCTGTAGGGTCAGATTTTGTCCCCTTCTGAGCAAAACCGCTAGCCTCTATCTATTCGCTTCCATCTCTGTGTCTGTAACAGTGCCCAAAAACCCTAACCTCAAGGTGCCGCCATCGCTCCGTCTTTCCTCTCCTTATTCATATCCAATACCTTCTTAATTATGGATTTGATTTAATTACTATTTCTAATCTTTTGAAAAGGAACTTGGGTATTTTCCTTTTTTTATACCAAGGAAAGGACATTGAACCAATATAGGTTGTTGGAGGTGAAATACTAGTGTGCTAAGAGAAGTAGTTGAACCATAGAAGGTTTTTCTACTTATTCTTATTTTAATTTTTCTTTGAGGTGTGGTTAAAATTTGTAAGGATAATTACTCTTGATCATAGAGAATATAGTAGGTTAGATTATTCTTGCAATTATAAAAGTTGGATGTGTATGATGTTAATTGTTATGGAGGAGGATAAACCTCAAGAATATGTTGAGAAATAAATTTGTGCACTTAATAATATTAAACTATTCGAAATTCATGCAAAGGAGGAGGATAGCATGAAGAGAAACATACATTCTCAGGGAACCACCGGGTTGCAGAAATCAAGCTATACAAACTATAACGCAGCACATTCCTAAAATCATTAATGTAGATCATAACAATAGGCTTCTCCAGCCTATTTCTGTGCAGGAGGTGGAGGACGCAATGGCCCAACTTAAGGATGGTAAAGCGCCCGGACCTGACGGATTCACCACCAATTTCTTTCATGCCTTCTGGGAGCACATAAAAAAAGAGGTCTGGGAGCTCGTGGATGAATCGCGATCAATGCACTGGGTCCTTTCTTCCTTAAACACGACCTTCACAGCGCTCATTCCTAAAGTGGAAGAATCTAATACACTTGATAAATATAGGCCGATTGCGCTATGTAATGTTATCTACAATCTCATATCTAAAGTCGTGGCGAATAGGCTCAAACCTCTTCTCCCTCTCCTCATTTCACCAGAGTAGACAGGCTATGTCGAAGGGTGTCAGATTCTGGATGGCATCATTCTCTCCCACGAAGTGATCCACTCCCTCAAGATTCTGAAAAAACGAGGTATGATTCTCAAACTAGATCTCTCCAAAGCATTCGACAAGCTCAACTGGACTTATATTAAACACATCTTACTTGCATTCGGCTTCAATGTTACATGGACGCGATGGATAATGAATCTTATTTCACCCCCTGCTTTTCCATCCTCCTAAACGGCTCCCCTTCCCCTCCATTTCAGCCTTCTCGGGGTATCCGTCAGGGAGATCCTCTTTCCCCGTTCCTTTTTCTTCTCATGGCAGAAGGACTAAGCTGCCTTCTTCATTCCGCCTCCAACTCCCACTCTTTAAAGGGCATTTTGCTGCATGGTCAATTCCCCATCACTCACCAATAGTTTGTTGACGATAATATGCTCTTTGGCCATCCGTCAGTTCAAGAGGCCTCTGAATTTAAGCGCCTACTCAATCTCTTCTCAGAAGCCTCTGGCACCACCATCAATGCTTCCAAATCCCATCTCTTTTTCTTCCACACTACTATTCTCACACAGAGAAATATAGCCAGGATTTTGGGCTTTACTATAGCCAAGCTTCCTTCAAAATATTTGGGAGCTCCCCTGTTTGACTTTACCATCAAACATGCTTCATGGAGAAACCTCCTTGACAACTTAGAAACCAGGCTCTCCTCCTAGACTTACCGCTCTCTCAACATTGCAAGAAAGATTATCCTAATCAAATCTGTTCTCCAAGCCATGCCTCTATATTTGTTCTCAATCTTAGCTACCCCGAAATGGGTCATGAAAAACATATGCAATCTTCAAAGAAATTTTCTCTGGGGCTCCTCGGGCCACAACAGAAAATAGGCTCTGGTCAAATGGATGGAGGTATGTCTTCCGAAATCAGCTGGGGGGTTAGGTATGAGGGATCCCCTTCACAGCAACAACATCATGGGTGCACGCATATGGTGGAATTTGATATCTAAACCATACTCTCCCTGGGGTTGTCTCTGGAAGGCCAAATATTCTCCAGGAAGTTCAAAGGAGGAGCTAATCTGATTCAGTTCTACCACCCTTGGGTCGCTGATTTGGAATGCTGCCAAGCAACATAGCACCTTTATTCAAGCACACAGTTTTTGGGAAATCCACTTAGGCACCACTGCAAGATTTTGGGAGGATTCCTAGCAACAATTACCCAAACTCGCCTCCGTCTTTCACAACCTACGTGGCAAGAAACCATGCGGTAGAATGAGCAAATAAGTGTCCATCAATTCTGGCAGCAACAATCTCCCCAAGGTTTTCATCTTTGGAGACCAACAAACACATGGCAGGCCAATTGGCAGGAGGAAACCTACGATGAGATTGATCAAGAGCTCAAACTCAGGAAAATCAAACTTTCGGATCAGAAGGACCAAGTGCGATGGGGATATTCTACGAAGGGCATGTTTACTACCAAGGAAGCATATCAAATCCTTTATCAACCCATGCAGAATGTAAAGGATCAACTATGGGACCAAGTTTGGCAACCAAACATCTGGCCTAAGGTCTCCACTTTCCTTTGGCTACTATGCAAACAAAGGATCCTCACATCGGATAACTTACAAAAGCGAGGATTTATTGGGCCTTCCAGATGTTCCAACTGCAATCTTCATTCAGAGACCATTAAGCATATCCTGGATACTTACCCATTAGCAGCTCAAATATGGGAGAGAAAAACACAGTGTAATAGAAGAACTGGTAGAAGAGAGGGGGACATCGTAAATACCATTAGGAACTGGCCTCAGTATCCTTTCCAAAGTCCTCTACTCAATGCCCTCTGGAACCTCCTCCCAGGCTTCGTCTACTGGATCATCTGGAAGGAAAGAAACAACAGGATCTTCAAAAACCATAGTTCGCCTCTTGATACTCTCTGACTTCTTCTCAAGCAGAATATTCAAGAAACTCTAGTTCTCAGATAATGGCAAGATTCAGATATGCCATCTTTACCCCAGGAACGCCTTATTCTCACTAACTGGAACCTAGATCTCTCCTCTGTAGATCATAACAAATCCAGTACTACAATTCAATCTGAGTCTGCTCAATTTTTTTCTCCCCCTGCTATCTACCCTTAGAAGTTGAACTTTGACAAAGCGGCTAAGGGCAATCCTGGGCCGACTGGATATGGCACAATCTTTAGAAATGTGGAAGGCTCTATTTTGCATATTTATCATGGATCACTAGGTAGAGATACCAACAATGCAACCGAGCTTGAAAGCTTATGGCAAGGTATACGCATAGCAGAAATAGAAAACTTGCTCCCTCTAGAGGTAGAAGGGGATTCACAAATTCTAATAGAAGCTGCTATCAGGATACAATCAGGATCCTCAGCAGCAAAAATTGCTTCAAGCTGGAGGCTTCTAAGCAGGCTGGAACAAATTGAATAATGGCTCAAAATTCCACGCAGTATCTCCTTCAAGCACATCTGGTGAACAGCTAATAAGGTAGCAGACAGACTAGCTAATCAAGGGGCTGATCAGCAGCTCCCATTCTTCTCTGGTCCATTGAACAGTGCCAATGATATACAACTAAAACGTGACTGCACTCTCTTGGTGCAACAAGATCTATCTCTCCCAGATCCCCGTGTCTGAATGTTGTACTGGTACATGGGAAGCAGCATGGGTGGGCGCGTGGCTCATCTCCACCGCCTCTTGCCCTCTCACGGTACAGATCTTTAATTCCGTTGAGATCAAATTCAATGCTGCTTTATTGCGGCCTGTCCCTCCTCTCCAGCCCATCCATTACCTGATCATGTTGCCCTCAATCTGTCTCATTCGCGCTCCTCCTTTGCACTCCAGTCCCTCCTTTGCAGCTGCAGAGAACCGTTCTCGCACCATCACGGGGACTCTCTGGGCTCCAGTTCAATGGGTGGATTCATGGTTAATGCCTCAGGCTTCTCACTACCATACCCGCAAATCCGCTAGCTACTTGACATCTGCTCTCCCTTTCGCCCATCTGGGTGTTAAAGCCAAGCTTGTTCTAATCTTTTTCTACCTCCATAGTTTAGCAGGCCGCCACGATCTCCCTTCTCTTCCGGTTATGCAGAAATTCCGCCAGAGGATGAGCTATAGGAGAGGCAGCTCCAGGGGGAAAATGGGCCGCTAAGCCTCCTCCTCCACGACGGACTCCTCAACTTTTGGTTTGAACTTCAGTATGGGACAATATCCATTTACAAGGAGTGGGCGGGGAAGGGGCAGAGGTCTGCACAATTTGGCAGAAAGCTCTTTCAATTCTGCGACTAATTCTGCTAGGCTTCAATTACCCTGCACTCATGGCAATTTCTCCTTCACGGCTTCTATTACCACAGAGCTGAGCGAGATTAATGTTGGTCAGGAAGCTGTTTCCCTTGGAGTGACTACGGAAAGGCTTGTGGTAGATAGACATGGCCTTGTTCAGATGAACTACGAGCAGAGCAAGGCCTCAGGCTCGGGCAAGGGCATGGAATCCCAGATCATGAATGATAAGGCGAGCCCGAGGGTCTCACATGGTGGCAGCTCTACAGGCCAAGAGGGCCACCCCTTTGATGACGAAGAAGATTACAATTTTGGTTGTCGCATCATCGAAGAGTAGCCCGATACTTCTCATGATGTTTAAACAGGTTTGTGCTCTATGGTTTTTTTGGAATTTAGTTTGCATGAGGACTTTCATTCATCACCTTCTTCACAGTCAGTATAAGCGCTCCGCTCCAATCACCGGTTTCCCGCATGCAGGAAGCACTCTGCTTACCTATGGTTTTTGGTCTTGGTTGCAGTCTCAGTTGCTTCTGAAGTTTTCATTCAGATTTGGTTCCATGCAGTGTTTCTCGGTTTACTTGCCATGGATTAGTCATCTTGTTTCGAATGTTGTATGGTGCCGATTTAATTTTGAGTTCCAAGCACATCATTAGGGTTTTTTGACTTTTTGTAATAGTTATGATCAGGTCACTTGCAGTCCTTCAGGACAATACTCAATAGGGTATTTTTTTGAGTTTTTTTTAGCTATGCTTTGTAAACATGCCGCATCATTGGGCTAGCTTTCATGAGGCCATGGCCTCGGTGTAGCAATTTTTGTATCAATATAGAAGTAGACTTATTCAGAAAAAACATGAAGAGAAACATTCTTGATTCTGTCAATGTTCACTTGATCACTCCATTTGAGAAAACAAAATTGATAAGGATGGGTATGATTCTTTAGTTAGGTTATGCTAGAGTCCGACTTCATCTATAGAAATGATCTTTATAAAATTACTTCTCTCCATCTATTTTTTCCTTGAGGCAAGAAATTAGCTTCTCGCTTAGCTCAAGGCATAGAGTGAGATTTTTGGTACCAATCTAGCCCACGTGTATATTAACTCAGGAGTTCACAAGGTACAAATCCAATACAATAATATTCATTTCCACAAAGCCATTACAAAAATTCTCATTATGTCACTAGCAAGGATTTGAACCTCAGTGGGGAAGATAATAGTCATTCCACCCAACCACCTGAGATAACTCCAACTGAGTTTACTTTTAGTCATCTACATGATTAAAAACAACATAATTATTATATATCTAGCCATGATAATAGAGAACATAGATTAGTGGGCTTCCATTGCAACTGCAATATAGCTAGTTGGTGTCCATTTCCTTGAGTTTCTTTACTATATTTTGGAAACCCTTTCTCCAATATGTTTGTTCATGTGAGGATTAATATTTGCCATAAAATTTGGGATTCCTTCATGTAGGAAAAAATAATATTGTAATATTATTCAACAAGAAAAAGTAAGTAGAAGAACTATCTATTCTTATGAACATGAGGAAAGGAAGCAAGATAGGATACTAGAATGTTAACAAGGAAGAATTAGGTATAGGAAAGAAACATTTGAGTAATTTTAAATGCTTAAGTGTCACTAGAGGGGACATTACATGACCAAATATTAAAAGAAGAAGAAAGAAAATACTAATCAATAGAAATGAGTGGATGGAGTGTATGTAGTATAGTAGGAGTTGATGAGTTCTCATTCAAATTTGAGACTTCCTTCTCCATGGTCTCTTACTTATATTACAGCATTATGTAGTGTTGGATGGCATGTGGATAGTGGGACATCTAAAAATATGACTAAAGATATGATACTCTTCAATATTTTTATTTCAGTTAAATGGTGTTTTACTTGTTCCTTGTTTGAATATAGATCTTTTTTCGTTCTTTTTTTTCTAGCTATCGAAGATCTTAAATACAATGAGAATATGGGTGAGGATTCTAGCTATATGTAGAGGCTTATGAATAAAAATAGTGGTGATGTTCCATGACTAAGGAGTGTAACTCCATTCTACATAATGCTTATTATAAAATTGTTCCAATATCAGTGGGGAAGTTGATAGTTGATTCTCGATGGTTGTACACGATTGAAGATAGTTGATGCATGTATTTACAAATTCAAGTCGAGGTTTAGTGCAAAAGGATTCTCATAGACATATGTAATTATGGTTAGACATTTTGTCTATTAGAGAAGTGTATTTATATGCATACCATTTTTGCATTATTTACATGTTATACATAGAACTTATATCAAATATATGTAAATACATATGAAATACTTATAAGATTTTGAATAATACATTATTGAAATTCATGCGAGCTACTAAATACTTTCGTTAAAAGTATAAAGACATGACCTTTATAAATACAATGTATGTCAAAAATTATAATTGCTTTATATAAAAATTGAAAATCAATAACTTATAACATAGAACTCCCAAAATTAATTTTTAAATTGACAAAACACTTTTATAAACCATTAGTTATAAATGTATGTAATCTATCGATACTTTTCATAATCTATATAATGAAAATGAAATGTAATATCTATAAGTTCTTTCATTATATTTCAAATAAATTAACATAAACATTTCTTATATTGAAAAATATGTTAATCCTATTTAAATAACAAACGTCAATTTAATTTAATGATGATTCATTAGCTTAACAAATTATTTTTAAAAGTTTATAAGATTTTCCTTTTTAATAAGGATTCAAAATGTTTATTGTTTTTGCAAGTTGTCTTTCGATTGCAATATAAATATTTATGTCATTTTGGAAAATTACAATATTGAGCGTACCACCTTTGAAACTAGAATAGAGGTAGTAAAGTAGAAAGTGAAGAAATTAGAAAATTAAAGGAGACTCAATGAAAAATAGAGACCAAAAACACTTGTTGCTAAACTCATGGGGAGACCAATAACAAGATTTAAAAATAACAACCTTGTTGGCTTACAAAGTTTACCCTAACAACAAAAATAAACTAAATATAGAGGTAAAGGAAAGCATAACTATAGTCCAACTCCATTTATTTCATTTCCAATAACAAGAGGTAAAAATAACAGCTTTGTTGGCTTGAAAAGTTTACAGTAACAACAAAAATAAACTAAACAGGGAGGTAAAGGAAATCATAGCACTAGCCTGACTCCATTTATTTCATTTCTATCCACTTGCATCGTGGTAATGATTCCTTGAGTTGTCATTCCCCACTTTATTCTTTTAAGGAGGAAGGGGGAAGGAAAACCAAGAAGAATGGTTGAACATAGAGAGTGTAGCACTGAATTTGCTGGATAATCGACATGTCAATCGATTAGTTGATCTAAAAATATGTAACAGAATGACAACAAAGATTGGAGGAAGAAGTTTTTCAATGAGATTGAGAGAGATTTTGAGTCTCCAACTTTTGGTTATTTTGAGAGAGGAGGATCTATAGAGAAACTTAGTAATTAGGGAAGTTATTAACAAGATGATAGTCACCTTTGAGGACTATATAATAGAAATTGAGGGTGGAGCAAATTCTCAACCCCATTTCAAGAGCTTTGAGATTCACTACATGATTACTATTTTGGACATTATAACTAAAATATATATATGAATAATGTCTCCCTTTTATGAGTGAAACACTCCCTCATAGCTTGTAGTGCTATGGTTTTTCTTGGAGGCACAATCAAAATTTAGTTTGGTAAGATTAAGAGGAGTGGAAGATTAACAGGGAAAGAGGGAGTGAATGAAGAATGAGGAGATAAGAGTTGTGTTGGGGAAGAGGGCAGATTTACAACCACAAAAGTAGATCCCTTCAAGTCTTGGAATTTGTAGTATGAGGTTGATCAATTGGAGGCAAGGATAGTTTATTTTAGATAATGAAGAAAGGTGTTCTAAAGAGAGAGGTTGGAGTCATGAGAGTTGCAGAAAACACTTTTTTTTTTTTTCAAAGAATCCAAATAATGAAGATAGGTGCAAGAATCCAAGCTCTATTAATAATGGAACTGGATAATGGGGAAAGGGGTCAATTAGTAATCAATTTTAAGGGACAAGTCTCTAGTTGTAAGGTTGTCAAAAGAGATTGAATGATCCTTCCAAATATCTTGGGACAGAGGAAAAGACTAGAAAACATGTGCATGCTTTTCTTTATTAACTTGGCATAAGAAACACGGTGTGAAATGAAGATAAACCTTGGAGAGAAGTATATCCCAGGTTAGTGTTGTCATATAAAGGAAAATTTGGAGAAAATAAGTCATATTTTAGATCATACATACTGATTCCAAGTGTAAGTGTGATTAGTTGTAAGGAGGTAAGCTTCTTTGATGGTGAAAGAACCATGTGGTCAATATCCCTAGTGAAGTTTGCCTAAATGTTTCTTGAAATATTGAAGAGCTTGGTTTGATAAGGCGATGTCCCAAAAGGAGGGATATTGTCATCAATGATAATTGGTCACTAAGGAGATGTTTTCCTATTAATCAAACACAAAAATTATCCCCTCTGATTGCACAACATAGTGTATATCTTGAATATGTTATTGGGCAAAAATTATGGTAAATGTGTTCCAAGAATAATCCCAAAAGTGAGTAGGATTTTCATCCTTGAATTCCCAAAAGAAATGTTCTTATACTAAATGTTTTCCTTTACAAGCTAGATTCTAGATTGTCAGACGAGGAGGTAACTCCTCAAAAAATAATTCATGATATTCATTCAGGTTGGTCTTTATTATATACATGAGGGAGAGACTATTCATTTCAACTCCCAGTGACTCTTCATATTTTCTATTATTTATTTACATCAATTTCAGTTATTCACCCAATCCTGATTATTAGGTGTCAACATTCCCCCCCTTATTCTGAAGGGATGTTGGTGAGTCCAAGCATCATTCTAAATCTTTTAAGCTTTTCTCTTCCAAGCGCTTTGGTGAAGATATCTACAATTTTCTCACTAGTGGAACAATGACAGAGATGGATTGTTTTGGCCTCATCATGATGTTGAATAAGATGATATTTACTATTGATGTGCCTTGTTTGATCATGGAACTTTGGGTTCTTGGCCAACTTTACTGCCGAGGTATTGTCAATCACGCTGAAGTCGTCCACCTGTGTATACTCGATTCCAAAGTCTTGAGTTCCCTTCAAGTACCTTAGAACTCTTTTTGCTGCAGACTAATGTCCCTCATAAGGCTTTTGCATAAACCTGGAGAGGATTCCAACAACAAATGAAATGTGTACTCTGGTAGTAGTTAGGTAGTTGAGACTTCCCACAAGCTATCTATAGTTTGTTGCATCCTCAAATTATTTTCCTTCAATGGATGTGAGCTTTAAGTTTTGTTCAATCGGAGTAGTAAGAGGATTGCATTTTGTGATGCCAAACCTGTTCAACAGATCTCCAATGTACTTCTTTTGAGAAAGGAATATGGACTTCGAATGTGGAGTTACTTCAATACCAAGATAGTAATGAACATAGCCCAAATTAGTCATTTCAAAACCTTTCATCAATTCCTTCTTTATGGATACAATGCAGCTTTCATTGTTCCCTGTCATCAAAAGATCATCTACATATACCACAAGATATACAATTGTTTTTCCAACTTTCTTGACAAATAAAGTTGCATCATCAAGATCATAATGTTTGAAATTTAGTTTCAGAAGATGCTCAGTCCAGCTTCGCGGTGCTTGTTTGAGGCCATCCAAGGATTTCACAAGTTTGCATACTTTATGTTCATGTCCTTTCACATCAAATCCTTTATGTTAGGACATAAAAACATTCTCTTTTAGATCTCCATTCAAGAAAGCAGTTTTTACATCCATTTGATGGACTTTCCAACTGTTCTGAGCTGCTAGGGAAAAGAGTGTCTGGATGGTAGCCCATTTTGCTGTGGGGGAAAAAGTCTCCTCATAATCAACCCCCTCCTTCTGTGCAAAACCTTTTTCCACAAGCCTAACTTTGTGCTTGTCAAGTGAGCCATCAGCTTTATACTTCTTCTTGTAGACCCACTTGCAGCCAATTGGTTTGGTTCCTAATCGAGGATCAACCAACTTCCAAGTGCCATTCTTTATCAAGGCATCATACTCCTTTTGCATTGCTTCTTTCCATTCATCATGAGAAGCAGCTTCTTTGAAGGAAGTTGGTTCGAAATATATAGACAAATTCAATTCACAATCATAAGAAACATCCATATAAATAGGTGAATTATAGTCATCTATGTCACCTCCATTTTTCCAGTTTGAATTTCTAATTCCTGTTTTTCCAACCTCATTAGGATGAACACTTTCAAGTGTCTTTGTCAGCCATTTTGGTGGACCTTTCTCAGATGGTCCAAGTTGCTTCGTTGATTGAGTTGGGACTGAATTGAGATTGAGTCTCCAAATTCTATCAATCACATCACTTAAAGTATCATCCGTTGTTGGAGTTTCATGCGGGGGAGAGAGTGCTTCAGAAGAAGATTCCACAGGTTGATCTAGTATAGGAATCCCCCTTCAAGATGTGGAATCTAATTATCAAATTCTTGAAATGATTTTTCATTTGCGAATCTATCCAAGCAATCAAGATGCCGCTCAACAACATTGTCATTTTTGGATGTTTCAAGAAATATTACATCTCTAGATACAAAAAACTTTTTATTGACTTCATCATAAAGACGGTATGCTTTGGAGGTGTTTGAATACCTCAGGAAGATACACTTACGACTTCTTGCACCAAGTTTTCTTCTATGTACCTTTGGTATCAAGGAATAACAGGTGGAACCAAAGACCCTGAGATGCTTTACCGAAGGAATGTGCCCATACCAAATTTCATATGGAGTCTTGTTTCTAATAGCATTAGAGGGACATCTATTCTTTATATATACAGCACATAGAACTACATTAGCCCAAAACATCAATTTACATTTTTGAAAAACATCATGGAGCGCACCATATTTAACATTGTCCTATTCATTCTTTTAGCTACACCGTTCTGTTGGGGATTATAAGGCACAGTTGTTTGATGTTTGATCCCATATTGATGAAGATAGTTTTCAAATTCATTTGAAGTGTATTCTTTTCCATTATCAGTGCGAATAGAGCCAATATGAGATTGTGCATCATTTTCAATCCATGTATGAAAGTTCTTGAATGTTTGAAAAGCATCAGATTTGTTCTTCAATTAATAAACCCAACACATTCTGGTGTAGTCATTAATAAATGTCATCATATATTTATTTCCATTTGTAGAAGGAATAAGCATTGGACCACATAAATCTGAATGAATGAGTTCAAGTTTTCTATGTTCTCTTGAAAGTGAATCATGAAAAGATTGTTTGCTATGCTTTCCTAGAATAAAAGCATCACATTGCTTAAGTTTCCTAGGAATTGTAGGCAAACCAGGACACCATTTTTCTTTAACAAGCAGAGGCTGTCATAGTTCAAACGTTCAAATCTAGCATGCCATAATAAACTTGATGGAAGTGTACCTTCTTCATAATGAGAATTCTATGAGAAATGATGTGCATGTGTAGAGGTACCCTATAGCTTAAGAAGACTTTCTTCTTCTATCCCCCCTCATGACAAGTGAGTGGTCAGATGCTTTTCTCACCTCAAGCTTGCCATCAAACATATGAATGGAGTGACCTTGCTGGTGGATGTGGACCAAGGGCAACAATTTTCTCTTCAGTTGTGGGAGATATAGAACATGATGCAGAAGGAAGTTTGGAAGACCAGGCAATTTAAGCCTGATTGTGCCAAGCCCTAATGGCTTGAGTTTTGATTGGTCTGCAAAGTATATTGCTCCATCAACATTGTTAGTAAATTCTTCAAAACAATATTTTCTATGAGTCATGTGGCAAGTTTCTCTTGAGTCGATTAACCTATCATTTTTCCAAGAAGCAAGTGAAGCATTAAAAAAAACTTCATTTACTCCAATATTACATTGTGCCACAACATAATGAGTGGATTCAGGTGCTTTACCTTTGTCTATGTCATTAGTTTTACCTTTGGGTTGGTTTCTTTGCTGCTCAATTTTGTCCCAAGGTAACTTGCATGTGGAGGCATCATGTGATCCATTTCTTTTGCAGTGTATGCAGTGCAAATCTGACTTTTCTCCTTGAGAGTGTCTGCCCCCCTTACTCTGAAATATATCCCTCTTCCTCTTCGACCACCTTTTCCTCTGGAAGAATCTTGGGCAAGATTGTTTTCTTTATGAGCAAGGCACACAACCTCTTCAAAAGATTCAAGGGTTGTCTTCTTTCCAAAAGCTTTCTCTCTTTCAGCAAATTTTTCGCAAGAGAGTCAAAGGTAATATCTTTGAGATTTCCATTTGCTTGCAATCACTCAAGATAATTGGAGTAAGTATGATAAAGTTCCTTGAGAAAAGTAGTAAGAGGAATATCCAATTAAACCTTAGTGGCTTTGATATCATGCATTATAGATTTTACTTCGGATGCAAGAGCAAGAGGATTATTATTTTATAATTCAAGAGTGAAGAGTTTAATCATGAGTTGAACAACTTCAAGTGCAGAGTGTGAGTCATAGAGTTCTTTCAGCGTTTGCAAGGCTTTGAAAGCATTTGAAAATGGAGAAATATGTCAACTCACCTCTTCACTTACAGATGCTACAATTAATGCATAATCTTTGCTATTCTTATTTTCGTAAATGGTGAACTCCTTGTTTGAGGTAGGCTATTCTGGCTCTTTGTCTCTGTCTCCAACACACACTCCTTTCCACAACTCATTCAAAAAGAGGGTGTGTTTTATCTTCTGGGACCACTCAGGATAGTTCTCCTTGCCAATGAGAACTACTCCCACAATAGATATGATTGAATGCATTGTAAAATCTATGTGCTGTGGGAAAAAAAAAATTGCTCTTCTACCAGTAAAAAAATTTGCACTTGCTATGTAAAAGAGAAAAATAAATGCGTTGTAGTAAAATATAGTTCTGATGTATATATCAGAGGTACCGTAATGGTGAAAGCATATGGAGGAGGGTAATATATGATAATGGTGGAGTTATATATCCGCACAAGAGAGGAGGCTCTCACGATCGTTCTTCAAGTGGCACAGAGATGTCTGGAGTGCCTCTTGTGTGGCCCCAAATTTCATGGAACACAAGATTTGATGGGTTCCTAAAAAAAACTCTTTATCAAACTGTCGCATTTGCCCAGTTGCAGGACAACAATAGCATTGGAGGTGGGCCATGGAGTGGTTATGGGAGCATTCAATGTGGAGCAACCATCGGTTACATATAATCGAAAAGATTAGATGAAATAAAAAACGAACCTATCTAGCAAGGAATTGTCTCTGCAGCATCAAAAAACCCAAGTTTAGAAAGCTTCAGGTGAGCTTAGGCATAGTTAGCAAAGAAAGTGTCTTCATCCTCTGCATACTTTTGAACATAAACTGCAAAACTAGGATTAGCAAGCAGTGCCTATTCTACCATGGAGACCAACCGTGGAGACCAAGCGCAAGCGTTCTATGTTCTATCCTTGGACAAACGGGTTTTTTTTTTTTTTTGGTGTTCTCGGAGCAGTAGTGTTTGCGCAGAGGTAGTGGTAAGTGGATAGCATGGTAGCTCTAGTGTTTGCACAGAGGCGGTGGAGTTATCACAGTAGAATGAAATGTAAAAATTGAGAGTGGTAGTGGGAGTGGATTGGTATGGGAAACATGTGAAGCCAGGAAGCAACCACATCACACCACCTTTGGCTACAATTTACTAACCACAATAAAATATTGCCTCAATGCAACAAATTGATTCTTCAATAGTAGAATAAATTTAACAGAAGATGATGGTAGAGATGAGCAGATGACTGACCATAGCAGTGAAATTAGAGACCGTTGCCCTAAATCACAGGTATGGAAGAGGAGCACTATTATCCGACACCAATGCAATATTCTCACCAGGAGCACCACAGAGAAGCGCTATTATACTGTCAGACCACCAGGAAAATTAAAGGAAAATGAAGAACAAATTTTTGAAGAAATGGCAGAAGGGAGTTACAAAAATGGAGCTGGAAGCCAAAAATGGTGTTGGCTCTGATACCATGTCAGACCAGGAGGTAACTCCTCAAAAAAAAATTCATGATATTCATTCAGGTTGGTCTTTATTATATACATGAGGGAGAGACTGTTCATTTCATCCCCTGGTGACTCTTCATATTTTCTATTATTTATTTACATCAATTTTAGTTATTCACCTAATCCTGATGATGAGGTGTCAACATAGATAGATGAACGTATTGGAAAGATAGTTGTGTAGATGAAGTATTCATTAGGAATGTGGTTGTTGTATTTACTTAACCATATTTTATTCTATAAGTCCGGACCTTCTTGAAACCAATGTTACCAAATTTTGTCTCCTAAAACAATGTTAAGAGATTTTGAATCCTAGAGGCCCAATGGTCATGATATTTTGGGGAGACATAATTTCTCCCAAGAAACTAGTGCCCATTTTTTCTCTTTCATCAATCCCCTCTATAATCAAGTTGACTAGAGAAATTTTATTTGATGAAGGACGCTTTGACATGTTGCAAGGGTGAATATAAGATACATGGGTAAGGCACGTAGGATAGATTTAAGGAAGATAATTATATCAACTATGTTAGGTGACCACAAACTCAAACTATCCAATCAGTTGGTAAACATTTGGATAAGGTTAATCTAGATTTTAGTACATAGGGAATTGGGAGCTAAAGGGGTACCTAGATAGGTAGTTGGTAATGTGTTTTTCTTGAGCTCGAGAGATTAGTGATATCACATTGAATAGCCAGGGGAGTATTGAAGAAGAATATCTGAAACATTTTTGAATTTATGTCCATGCTTTAGGCAACCATGAAATCATCTAAGAATTTTTGAAAGGATAACACTTCTCAGATATTTGGAACACCCATTATCATTGTATCCTCCACAAATTTTTGGTCTAAGGATTTCTCATTAGAGATGGAGAAGCATAGACCTTTAATGGCACCAATTGTAACAATTTGTCTTAGGGATCATCCTAACCCTTCAATTATGAGGATGAATATCAATAGGGAAATAAGATCACCTTGAAGAATTATTTTAAAAGGATTGGATGACTTACAGGGTGCGAGATTAACTAAGATAGAGAAGAAATCTAAGGAGATAAGGGAAATAATCTAGCTGATCGAGGCTTCCAAGAAAATAAACAATTTAAATTTTTGTGAAATGTAATACTAGATTAATTGATGAAAAGTTTAAAAAAATTGAGCTTGTTGAGCATACATTATTTTTTTGAATGATCAATGGAATGAACCAGCTCTTGGTCCTTATTGTCCCATCCAAAATTGGTATTATTTCAATATAATATATCTGCTTTGGTGATCCAAATTTGTGAATTAAACATAATGAAATATAGATGTTTGAAAATAACATTGAGATACATTGAATCTTGAATTATATTAAAAAATCTAAAGTCTTGAAACATTAAAAATGTGGAATGAAGAAAACTCACATTGATGGTGGTAGTTTAGCTTTGAGAAGAGATATGATGGCTACACTAATTTTCCAAACCGCCATAAAATGAAACCAAAAAGACCCTTTTTAACATAATCAACAATGAGGAAACCCTAAACATCCAAAAACCTAACACTAGGAGGCGAAATTCCAAAAGTATTGTGGGCCACAATCAGGTTAGTTGGTACATCATCTTCTCAAGATCATAATTTTTTCATATGATCTTCGTTTGGTGTGTTTGGTAGCTTATTGGAAAGGTCTCATAGAGAATTACATATTATAACTAGGGCTTATTCTAGATCCTATAGCTGTCACCTAGGCCCCCACCACAACAAAAAATAAATTATGGCCTCAAAATTGCCTCAAACATTTAGAACCCAAAAAGATATCAAAAAATAGCCAAGATGGAGAACTATTCTTTGAGCCATTGGAATCAGTGGGTTGGCACCTATATCCACCTAGATTAGTCATCTCCCCTTAGGAATAAATGTTCTCTAGTTTTTTATTAAACCCATTAGATGGGGAAGCATTTAATGAACTTTATCATGGGTGATCCACTTGCCTTGGTGCAAGAGTTATCCTACATTGATAACGTGGTATTGGAAAGTCCCCTTAACCTATGTGTACATGATCTAATAAATGGTTTCCTATTCATTACTTCAATTACTTTGATATATCCTTTGTGTCCAATACTTGTGAAAAGTATGGTCCAAGGTGGTCCACATTAAACACTAGGTGTATTCCAAGGAAGGGGGGAATACTTAGCTCAAAATAATTGTCACTAGCATCCTTGCTAATGGTGTAAGGTATGTAGAAAAGTGGATGAAGATTATAATGGGTTCTTATAAGGCATTCTTTTTTCGAATGCAACCAAAACTTGTTTCCCACCTGAAACTGTGGTGGAACCTAATGTTGATCATGTCATTTCTTGTACTTAGTATTGGTTTTCTGTAAAATATCATGAACGTGTTGAAGAATGTGATGAATCCATTCAATGAATTTGGTGACTTTCTCAGCCTCAAAGTAAGCATGGGGAGACTCCACTTGTGTGGATGTAAGAGGGAATTCCACATGAATAAGACCCAATGGTTGAAATCCCAATCCCACTTTAAAAGAGATATGGTCAATCAAGCTATGGAGGGTTCTATTGTATCATGCTAAACATACGGGAGACTTTCATCCCATGTGCATGGATACCTGGAGTTGTACATGCACATGATATACATCATCATCTTATTGAAAACATTTGTTCGACCATCAATTTAGGGGTGGAAGGCAATGGATTTGATGAGCTTGGTGTCCAATAGTAACTAGAAGCTTGACAATAGTGTTCATAGGAACATATTATACCAATATGATATGATGTCCTATGGTAGCTGAAAATGTACGCACACCCAGTCCAAGAAGAGCTTAGTAGTGGGGTCTATTGTGATATTCTTCTTGTAGGATGTCAAAATAGGTATCTTAGAAAATAGATTTATAACCACGAAGACACAGTCACTTCCCTACTTGATTAAAGGAAGACTAGATGTGTAGTCCATTGAGATGGATTCCTAGGGTGTAGCGGGAGTAGGAAGAGGGGTTTATATAACTTACTTATTAATGGCTGGTTTGGAAATGGCATAGATAATAAAATACCTAATATACTTGCTAACATCATGTCAAATATTTGACCAACAAAAATACTATTTTAGCATGACCAATATTTTGTCAATGCCAAAGTATTTCCATCTAACTATAGCGAGCTTAAAAAAATTAGTTTTTCATGTTTCTTAAAGAAACACAAAGAGGGAAAGGATGGCATAGTAGTCCATTCAAAAGATGAAAGTTAGTGACAACTGTTGTTATGCTACCATCTCACAAAAGAGAAAAAAATATAGATCAACGACTTAAATATTATCCTCTTTTAGGGGAAAACCTCCTTTACATTACATAAATGAACAATTCTTGGATGATTCAAATGAATACCTCATTGGTATATATAGGATTCTAAGGGGTCGTAATGTAATCAAAGCCTACATAACAATGATAATGTAAGGGCACAACAATCAGAATAGCGGGATTCTATTGGGCACAACAACAACAATATGGGGGATACATGGGCACAACAATAAAAATAAGGCGATACATTAACAATACCAATAACAGGAATAAACTAGTATTATAGGGGCCTAGCATGCCCCTCTCCTTCAAAAAGGTGTTGTCCTCAATGCTTGAATAGTTCTAGATGCTTCTGTATAAAATTCTCATCCTCCCATGAGGAATCTTTAGCGTGTTCTTTTTTTCGTCACTGCTTCAAGGTCAAATATTAGTTTTCCTTCTTTGTCAATTTTTGGAAACATTGTTTGAACTGGAGGCTTTGTTGGGTGTGGAGCCTGATTATCTTCTTTATTTAGAGTAATCACCACATTGTGCCCGAGTTCATAATGTGGTGGCAACGCCTCCCACAAAATATACACCACCAGGGGGGTCGAGGGGTGGCAACGCCCCCGAAGATAGAGATAGATGTAAAATTGCTCTGTAAAATGCTATAATTTCGTAGTCAATCTGGGTCATTCATTAGGCAGAGATTTGATAGTAGAAGTTATGTTTATAGGGTTTTTTGCCCTAGAAGGCAACCCCTCGCTATATATAAGGGAATTGTATTGTGTCTATGTAGATTGGTATTCTGAGTGAGGAAGAGTGAAGAGATTGAGAGTTAAAAGGGAATTGCAGCGGCTCTGTTATAGGTTGTATCTCTTCATTTTTTTGGATAATATAAAAGGAAGGACTGGTTGTTTCTCCATGGACATAGCCCAAATTGGGTGAACCATGTATATCTGTGTCTCTCTTGTTTTATGTGGTTTCTATGTTTATATTTATGTAATATTTTATGTGTTCCATTTCTCTATAATATATAATTTTATAACAACTGGTATTAGAGCTGAAGGTCTATCTTCCATATAAATTCGCAGGAGAGAAGGGTTCCTAGTTCAAGTGGGAGCAATGGCGGAGGATGGTAGGTTCAGGGTTGAAACATTTAATAGCCAAAACTACTAGCTATGGAAGATGCAGATGGAAGATTCTCTGTATCAAAAAGATATGTACCTACCATTGAGCAGAAAGACAAATAATTTGATAGGTGTGACAGACATAGAATGGAATAGTCTCGACATAAAGGCACTTGGAACAATACGAATATATTTAGAAACCTCGGTAGCCTTTAATATTTCAAAGGAAAGAACAACAAAGGGTTGAATGTCGACAATGGAAAAACTATATGAAAAACACTCGGCCTCAAATAAGGTATTTCTTATGAAGCATTTATTTAATATGAAGATGTCAGAAGGTGGATCTGTATCTGATCATTTAAATGAATTTAATACAGTTACGAGTCAGTTAAGTTTTGTAAGGGTAACTTTTGATGATGAATTTAGGGTTCTCTTATTTTTGTGCTCATTTCCAGAAAGTTGGAATGGTTTAGTTATGGCCAATGGTAACTTTGTCTCTGGATCTAGTACTTTAAAGTTTGATGATGTTGTCGGTTCAATCCTTAGCAAGGAAATGTGAAGGAAAAGCTCTGGTTAGATGTCAGGTAATGATTTGACACTAGAGACTAGGGGAAGAAAAATGGAAAGAGGAAAGAGCCCAGGACATCGCAGTAAGTCAAGGAAAGGTAGATCAAAGTCCAGATTAGGGATAGTGTGCTGGAAATGTAGGAAGAAAGGACACCTGAAGAAAGACTGCAAGTCTCAGAACGGAAAAGAAGGAGACGTGCAACAAGAAAACAATCATGAAGTGAATGTGATAGGTGATGTGTTGCAAGATGCTTTGATTCTTTCATTAGAAAATATTATTGATTCCTAGGTGGTAGATTCATGGGCTTCATTCCATGCCACACTTGATAGGAAACATTTTCATGATTATGTTCAAGGAGATTTTGGACAGGTTCGATTAGGTGATGATAAACCCTATAAAATCATTGGAATGGGTACGGTTTTTATAAAACAACAAAATGGAAATCAATGGCTATGAAAGGAGGTAAGCCATGTTCCAAATCTAAAGCAAAATCTAATTTCAATAGGGTAGTTGGGAGGTGAAGGCTATGTAACTACTTTTATAGATAAAACCTGCAAGGGCACAAAAGGAGCCCTGGTAATAGAAAAAGGAGAAAAGGTTGGTACATTTTATTTATGTGATGGTATTTCTAATTATGTGAATGCTTTAACCTCTACAAGATAAGATACGACATTGTGGCATCATAGGCTCAGACATAAGAGTGAGAAAGGGATGCAAATTCTCCATTCAAGAAATTTGTTTCCAGGTTTCAAACATGTTGATTTAAAAATTGTGTGAAAATTATGTTTATGGAAAACAGAAGAGAGTCATATCCCTCAGAGTTGGGAAAGAAAATAAGAGTGAAAAATTAGAGATTGTGTATATAGATGTATGGGGATTGGCTTAGGTATCATCTCTTGGTGGCTCTTGTTATTATGTTACTTTTAAAAACCTAGATTTATTGTATTCAAAATAAATCTGATGTATTTGATACTTTCAAGAAATGGAAAGCTTTTGTTCAAAATGAGATAGGAAAAAGGTTGAAATGTCTTAGATCAGAAAATGAAGGTGAATATTGCAACAAAGAGTTTGATAGGTATTTTTCATAGAATGGAATTCTCGGAGAGAAGATATTTCCAGGAACACCACAAGAAAATGGGTGTCAGAAAGGATGAACAAGACAACCATGGAGTGTGCAAGGTGCATGAGATTGCATGCAAGAATGCCTTTACAATTTTAGGTAGATGTTGTAGTTATGGTTATTTATCTAGTAAATAGAGGGACCTCAAGTTCCTTGAATGGTGGTATTCCAGAGGAGGCATGGACAGGTAAGAAGATAAACTACTCATGTTTAAAGACTTTTGGTTGTGAAGCCTTTGTCCACATTAATAAAGAAAATAGATCAAAGTTTGAGGCAAAATAAAAGAAATGTACCTTCATTGGATATGGTGTTAACGATTTTTGTTATCTCTTTTATGATTATGAAAAAGAGAAAATCATTAGGAGCAAAGATGTCATATTCAATGAAAAGGTTTTGTATAAGGATCATATGTAGGAAAAGAAATATAAAAAAGAAAACATAGAATACATAGTGGTTGATGAGATCACAAAAAAGGTGAATGTGCTTGAAAATCATAATGATCAACAACTAGAACCAATACAACAACCACAACAAAAACAAGCACCTCAAACACCTGAAAGTCGTGTTAGAATATCTACCAGGATAAGTAGACCCCCTGAACGATACTCTCCTTCATTATATTATGTATTAGTGACTGATTATGGTGAACCAGAATGTTATTTAGAAGAAGTGCAGGTAGAAACTAGGAAGAAGTGGGAGAAAGCCATGAAAGAAGAGATGGACTCCTTAGCACATAACCAGACTTGGGACTTAGTCAGGTTGCCTACAGGTAAGACAACATTACAGAATAAATGGGTTTACAGGTTGAAGGAAGAATATAGAGGTAGAAATAGGTATAAAATGACGCAATGTTACCCCCGCTTACAAACACAATATGCATGTAAAATGCATAAGCACATTTGTCCCAGGAATTTTAACTCTCTAAGGATTCAAATCTTCATTTATAATATGGTTGAGGGCCTGTTCATCAATTCCTATGTTGAATGATTTATTAAAACCGAACATAGTATAACCCTTCATTCAATGTGCATGTATCTGGACTTTAATCACCCCTTGTCCTTCATATATGACTTTACTAAAACCTTTCTTTTAAACCTTCCTATCAGGACATTATAACTCTTATAAGCCCTCATTTAACCTTGGTCGCATATATATAAACTTCCACCTCTTTATACATTGGTTATATACGATTTAACACATAAAACCTTTATCCTTTGATAATGGTGGACTTATATATGAAACCTCATATATTCGCGCTTAATCCTTTATAAATCATTTACAAATGAAATATACGCAAAACATACCTTTTCCGCCTTGGTATGGCCTCTGCATAGATATCGATGCTACACCTTTATCGCAATCGCTAATCGCTATTTTTCATCTCTACGGTCACATTAATGCACGACTCCATCTCCTCCAATATGCGATTTCACAGAACCTTTCGGATCTCAAATGTATAAAAACCACACCTCAATACTTTATTGGGTCTGCTTCATCACTCAACGCATTACTTCTCCACTAATACAACTTCATTGAACATTCGTGATGCGAATTAATCTCTACTGTTAATCTATCGCCATCAGATCAACAATTGATGTCTTCTCCGAACAAACACAACTTGTTCGATAGTCCTCCACCATTGATTTGCAATTAGTGGATCTGGCGGTCCATAGTGATTTCGGGTGAGACGCAAGCATGAATAATACCCACTCGATAAGTGGCTTTCTCTCTCTCCTCCATCACTACATGTTGCTTGGTTAGTGGAATCAGGTGCCTTCCTCAAAATACAGCTTACAGCTTTTACCTCGTCCAAAATACCACTTCTAGTTGCGAAACCACTCTCCTCGTGAATTAACTCCCGCGCTCTTCCACCATGTGATTTAATCCTGACCGTTGATCATCTAGATCCAATGGTTACTATTCGTTGATACACCATTTCTTCACTCTTCTGCTTCACTTAGGTTTTCCGCCATTTCTTCAATTTTCCGTGGTTTTTGGGTTTTCAATGGTTTCAGCCTTTCACTTTCAATTCACTTCTGCTTGACTTAACTCTGGGAATTCTTACTCTCGATCATTCAATAGCATAACTTGGGTTATTCAATTTGGTTCTACGCCCATTATGATTCCTCTGAACCATTCTCTCCCTCTGCATAGTTCTACAGAACTTTGCCTACATCCTCTGTTACGGAATACACAACTTACGTATAATTCAATCATTCAATATTCATTCCACATATCTATACAGTTTTGGAGTAAACCTTTATATATATAACTATGAACAACTAATTACATATCGAGACTCTCTGTCTTTGAGGCCTGATCTTCGATATTAGTGGCCTCGTCTCTTTACACTCTGTCTGTAGGCTTACATTTATACCAAAAAGGTTTTGTTGAACTAATTCTGGTTCAAACCTGTAATCTACTAAACTGACTCCTAAATGTCCTTTCTAGTTCCTCGAATCATGAAATTGCCTTAAGAGTTATAATTGGCTTCTAACTCTCTTGTCATTATTAACTACTCATGTTCTCCTTCATTCGAGAGCATTTACAAACCTCCTCACATTATATAATTAATTCCTATCCTACTCACTCAAAAGCCTAAATATTACATTAATTCAACACTTAGGAATCCAACTTCCCTAAAACACATGACCCCCCTATGTCTACTTAAATACATTGATTTTATGCTGGGTTGAATGCTCCTACATCATAAAGCTAGATTTGTGGTGAAGGGGTTTTCAAAGAAAAAGGGTATAGACTTTGATGAGATATTTTGTCCTATTGTTAAAATGACTTCAATCAGAACTATTTAAAGTCTTGTAGTAGCTAACGATTTTCATCTTGAGCAGTTAGATGTAAAGGCAACCTTTCTCCATGGGGATTTGGAGGAAGAGATATATATGCAGAAACCACAAGGATATGAGGTAAAAGGGAAGGAGAAACTAGTGTGCAGGTTGAATAAGAGCTTGTATGGCTTAAAACAGTCTCGAAGGTAGTGGTATCTAAAATTTGACAGGTTTATTTCTGAACAAGCTTATACTAGATGTGACTCTGATCATTCTATTTATCTCAAAAGGAAAAATTATGGTAGCTATATTATATTGTTACTGTATGTAGATGACATGCTTGTTGCAGGTTCTAACATGCAAGAAATAAATGTGCTCAAAATAAAATTGGAAACCTCATTTGCAATGAAGGATTTGGGTGTTGCAAAACAAATCCTTGGTATGAGAATAACTAGAGATGGGAAGAATGGAAAATTATCATTGACTCAGAGTGAGTACATAGAAAAGGTGTTGAAAAGATTTAATATGTAGAATGCAAAACCAATTAGTATACCTTTGGTTAGCCATTTCAAACTAAGTAAGGAGGTGTGTCCTAAGACTCAACAATAAATGGCTTATATGTATAAAGTTCCATATGCATTAACAGTTGGAATCTTAATGTATGCAATGGTCTACACAAGGCCGGATATTGCACATAGAGTGGGAGCTATAAGCAGGTACATTAACACTCTAGGAAAAGAACATTGGATGGTGGTGAAGTGGATTCTCATATATTTGAGACCACAAATTAAGCATTATGATTTGGTGGTTCAAACATTGCTCTATAGGGATATGTTGATGTAGATATGACGGGTGATAGAGATAACAAGAGGAGAAGAATAGGGTATGTGTTTACTGTAGGTGGAACAACTGTCAGTTGGGTTTCAAAACTACAAAGTGTTGTTGCACTCTCAACAACGGAAGTAGATTATGTTGTTGCTACAAAGGCTAGTAAAGAAATGATTTGGTTACAAAGGTTTCTTGATGAATTGGGTAAGAAGCAGGAGTTAGGCAGGTTATATAGTGACAACTAGAGTGCCATACATCTTTGTTGGTTTGATGGGGCCTGACCCGGGTTCAAAAGTGTTTTAGCCAAATAAATCTCGACACTACCGGCCCTTTCAACGACAATCCGCGAAGTGCGGACTGAGGTCTCATCCGAGGTACTATAGGAGGGTGCTGGAACCAGGTTTCCACACCTTATGGATGTCTTGATGAGGTTCGAAGAGTTCACAAACTGATCTTGCGCACTTGTACTATGTCGCGCAGCTATCTGACCTTTGCGTAGCCCTTGTATCACGTGCAAGAAAGTGATGTCTAGATCCCTTAACCTTAGTATGTTTATATTATAGATCTAACTTAATTCAGTAGTCTTTATCAATCATTCAATATTCGTAGCAAGTGCACACAAACATAAACCTTAAAGAGATGCATAAAACCATAATTGAAGAATAAACACACAGATCTACGAGTAGATGAACAATATTTCAGAAACACTTATCTTTTATTAATCTTCTATTCCAGTACATTCCTATTCCACCCTACGCACTTAGTCGCAGGGGTCTACACACACAGCTGTGGACTCTACCAGGCCTCTGCGCACTCAATTGCATAGCCTATTCTTACTACTACCACCTATGACTTGGACTTACAGACTCAGAGTGGATATTACTTTCAGAAACCCATACAATTAAGATTTGAACTCAAAAACTACTTTCTACACATAGAGCCTTGCTCTATTTATACATTCCCATGGTCCGCAGACCATGGGTAGGCTGACACCTTCTAGATTAAACTACAATATTTTAGGGCAGACTACCCTTTAACTTGACTTATTACAATTCATGCTCCGCGCACTTCGTAGAGCCTTTACAACACCATTACCCCAAAATTGTGGGCTTTAAGTCCCAAAACCATTATGCGGGGGATCCTCTACCCAACAGGCCCCTAACACAATCATCGTGACTCATCCCGAGTCACTCATTGGTGTGGCGAGGTGCGCTACCAAGGCTTCACGGTCCACCATCCATGTGAGTGATGTACTACAATCTGTTGCTTCATCCTTGCCTCCTGCAATGCTTCTTCAAGATCCTACTCCATTGCCCTTACTAATTCGCTTAACTGATGATGCTCATTCTACTCTACTAGGTTAACAAAAAGCGACCCCTCATAGGATTTAGCTCTAGCTGAGATGTCAAATGCATGAACTTTTTGTGCAAGAGCAGCAAGCTTGCGATCTTTGGTCCAGTATACTCAATGTCTGTTGAAGCTCGTGTTGCATTTTTGCAAGAGAGTTTTTGTTGTCTGTGAGGTCCCAATCTTTAAGTTTCGTCATGGGCACACAGCCCAAGGAGGCACTTTTCAACGGAATTTAATCTTTTATCCAAAGATTCATCGTCTTTCCCTTATCTTTCATAGATTTCTTACTAGACTGCAGGTTTCGTGGTGACATCTGGGTTGGTCCTGCTATCTGTCGGGGAATTTTCGGTACATCTGCCACCACTGATGTTGGACTTAGTGCAGAGGCCTTGGATGTCGACATTATGCTGTCCCGAATGTCCTGTGTCTCTAATATTGCAACCACCGAGCTTACTCTCAAAGCGTCGAAGTTCGACGGGTGCATACTGATTGGATAACACAATAACTTAAGTCTCAAGATGCCATGGTTTGTTCGGTGGATGACCAGCCATGATTTATAGGCCTGCTGAAATTCAAATTCGACCGTTCCCCCCTTTTCTGGCTCATTAATGCAATACTGGCGACAGACCGTTTCAAATATAGTTCTGATGTTGTGTCTTAATTGCCCATCGTCAATTCCTCATTGTCTTAAATTGACCATCTTGTCATGAACAGTGACATCAACAGTCACTTTCTAGCCTGTCCACATAGCAGCGTAGACCCTTATTTGCGACCACGATTCCTATGATAGACTTTCCCTACGTGGGACCCTCTTTCCACGCAGCTCTCCTGTAAACTCGTTTATAGTCCCACTCCTTCTTTCAACTGCTTGGAGCACTAAGACTATGCCTCGGTTGGTTAGTTAGAAAGCTGACCCACTTGTGTAGGGCATCAGGTGATTGCCATTTACTCTTACTGGGAAGGGCATTCCATTAAGCTTGACGAGTTGGACCGTGCCTCTGTCTGTGACCTCTTTCACCACATATGGTCCCAACCAATGCATGCAGAGTTTTCTAGGGAATGTTTTGAACTTGCTGTCATACAACAATACTAAATCGTCTACCTTTGAATCTGCACAACTTGATATGGCGATCGTGCCAATCCTTCTTGCATTGTTTTTGTACCTACTTATGGAATCCCACCATAAATCATTCTTCCTTGAGTTCTTCCAGTTGCACAAGCCTCTCTTCGAAGGCTTCATGGTCTGCCATGCCTGTCATCATTGCTATTCATAAACTGGGTACAATATATTCCATTGGCATGACGACTTCTATGCCGTAGACTAACCTGAAAGGTGTCTGGCTCGTCAATTTCTTGCATGTGGTTTAGTATGCCCATAAGACAGTAGGTATGGGCAAGTCCCAATCATTTCACTACACGTTACATACTTTGGTCAACATAGTTTCTAGAATCTTGTTGAATGATTCTACTATCCCATTAGCGTGCAGGTGGTACGACGTACTTTGCTGATGATATACTTGGAACTCCTCAGTGAGTGCACTGATAGTTTCATTTAGGAAGTGCATTCAGTGATCACTCATTAGAATTTGAGGGCATCCAAACCATGTCAACACATTGCCGAACAAAAATTTCACAGATATAGTGGTCGTACAGTCCTTAACCAGCTATGCTTCTGCCCATCGAGTCAGGTACTCTGTCGCGGTGATGATATAGCACGTACCCATCTTCCACTGAGGTTTGATGGGCCCCAAAAGTATATCACCCATTTTTTGAATGGCTACAATGTCATCTTTGGATTAAGGGGCATCTCATCCCTTTGCGATGGTTTCCTAGTCCGTTGACATACATCGCAGGCTCGACAGTATGCTTTCGAATCTTGATGTAGAGTTTGCCACCATACTTTGACGTGAAGAATCTTATATGTCATTTCCCATCGTGCATAGTGTCCTCCTACAGTGCCCCCATGTGTGTCTGCAAGGATCTTCCCCCATTAAAATTCAGGTACATATCTTTGTAATATGTCGTTGTTTCCCATTTTGTAGAGGTGCCCCGTGATAACAAAAAAATCCACTGCGCATACCATCAATTCTTTCTTCTGCTAGACTGAATATCCCTGCGGCGCAGTCCCTGTGGTTAAGAAATGGATTATATCTTCGAAGTGGCCATCCGCGACACGCACTGCATAGAGTTGTGGATCAGGTAGTCCCTCCTCCAAATTTGTTGCCTCCTCACCATTCTCAATTCGTGAGAGGTGATTTGGTCCTGCATTTAAGCATCCTAGATTTACAATGACCTCAAAGTCATACTCTTAGAACAATAACAACCATATGCATATGTGGCCCCCCAACATAGGCTCGTTCACCAAGTATTTCAATGCGGAATGATCAGTATACATCTTGAAGTGCCCACCAAGTAGACAGTGGTGGTATTTCTGGAGCGCGTATACCATCTCCAGTTCATCGAACTCAGTAGTAGAGTGGTTCCTTTCGACTTTGGACAACTGACAACTTGCGAATGCGATCGGATGATCGATGCCTTCCGCACCTTCCTGCATGAGTACAACACCCAGCGGAATACACGACGCATCAACATGTACATGAAATTCAATGTCCCATTTTGGGAAAACCAAAATGGGAGCGGATGCCATTTTTTCCTTGAGAACCTCCAGACTTTTCTTACAATCATCATTCCAAGAATATGTAGCATCCTTTTTCAACAATGGTTCCATTGCTGCTTTATTTGTGCTTAGCTCTTAATAAACTTCCGATAGTAGCCAGTGTTCCCCAATGTGGTGCATAGTTGTTTGACACTTCGCGATGCTTCAGATTAAGAATGACAATAATCTTTGCAGGGTCAACCATCAGGCCTTCTTTGCAGACCACATGGCCAAACAAATTTCCAAAGGGGACAAGGAAGGTGCACTTCTTAAGATTCAGTGCAATCTGGTGCCATCGACAAGAATCCAGCATCAACCGTAAGCTCGCTATATGGTTTTTAACTAACCCAAATACAATCCAATCATAGAAATAGACCTCCAAGAACTTGTGGATGAACTCCTTAAACGTGGCGACCACTACGCACGAAAATATTGCTAGTGCGTTCTTCATCCCAAAGGGCATAACAGTGTACTGAAAATAACCCCATTCGGTTGTGAACGTTGTCTTGCTCCTATCTTCCAGCGCGATCTTGATCTGATGGTACCCTGAGAACCGCTCAGTGAATGAGTAAGCTTCCTATCATTCTCCAATACTTCATCTGTAAACAATGTCAGGAATGGATCGTGAAAATAGGCATCATTAAGCTTCCTGAGGTCCATGCAGATTCGAATTTCGCCCTTCTATTTTTTTCTCTTGCACTATCATAGGACTCACCCAGTCGGATTCTTCCACTAGCTCAATAATTCCTGCTACAAGCATTTTGTCCAACTCTTTGTGGACCTTTTCCTTATACTTCAGATTCAAACGATAAGGCCACTTCTTAACTGGCTTTGCATCTAGTTTCAGAGTAATTTTCATCATTCCTAAGTTGCCAAGGATTCCCTTTAGCTCCGTGATTTTGGTTGGGAACAAGTGTTGGTATTCGCGAAGTAGCTCGACGACCTTATCCACTGTGGCATCATCCCAATAATCCCCAAGCGTCGTGTACCTCAGCTCCACATCTGTACTAATGTTTACCTACTTTCTTTTAGTGGCGCAGTGATGTTGGGGTACTCGATTGATGGTCCTCGAACTTCGCAATTCCCTTCAGTTTATAGAATATTAATATTTCGGGGGTCATCATCATCGTCCTCCACTTGTACGTTGTAACATTCTAGGGCATAGCTTAACTGAGGTGACCATAGTGGTTGAGCTATTTCCCATGGTTCCTGTGGTATTTTGAAAATGGCGACTTCCATGGCTTGCAGCATTTCGTCAACAGTATCTGCCCATTGTGGGCATATCACATGACATGGAGAAATGCCATAGGATATTCCCCATATCAACTAGTGTTTGGCAAAGAGCATATCTTCCCAATAGAATTTGAAATTCAGACATTGAGGATAGCTCAAGAAGTAGGCTTGAACCTAAATGAAGCACAGATTAACAGGCTACATCAAATCAATGAATGGGAAGAAATCCGGCTATCAGCTCTTCGGCATACTACACTAATCCAACAACAAAGAGTGAAATGGCATGATGCCCTCACCAAGAAGAAGATCTTTCATGAAGGTGATTACGCACTTCTGTATGATTCTAGGTTCCAGGATTTCCCGGGAAAACTTGAGACCAGATGGTTAGGCCCCTATGAGATACAAGAGATGGATGATAATGGAACCCTTACATTAGCCACCATTGATGGCTCTAGCTACTCTTTTAAAGTTAATGGACATCAAGTACGCTTCTATCACAAACTGTTTACAAGGGAATCCTTTTGCCAGCAGTGACGGGAAGATTCCACAATACAAATTCTTGCCGAGGAGAACAACCCTTCCACAACACCAGTCTAGTGAAGTATTTACATTTTTGAAACCTGTACAGAAATTTTCCTTTATGTTTGATTAGATTTGCTTGGATAATAGATTGTATATTAGTTTTTTCTCTATTTTTCTATTGTTGTTCCCTATAGGGAACAACTGCTGTTCCCTACAGGGAACAACTGCTGTTCCCTATAGGGAACAACTGCTGTTCCCTACAGGAAACAACAATTTGTTGTGTATTTGACTTTGTTGTTCCTTACAGGGGAACAATTGTTGTTCCCTACAGGGAACAACTGTTTTTGTGTGAATTTTTCTTTGTTGTTCCCTACAGGGAACAGCTGTTGTTCCCTCTAAGGAACAACAATTTCGACGTGCATTTTTTCTTGTTGTTCCCTACAGGGAACAACTTCTATTCCCTACAAGGAACAACTATTGTTACCTATAGGGAACAACTGTTATTCCCTATAGGGAACAGCTGTTGCTCCCTATAGGGAACAACAATTTTTGTGTGTAGTTTGCTTTGTTGTTCCCTACAGGGAACAACTGTTTTTCCTTATATGGGAAAACTATTTTTGTGTGTGTTTTCTTTGTTGTTCCTTGTAGGGAACATGTTATGAAAACAGCTCAAGAAAATATAGAAAAGATAGATCAACGCCTTAGAATTCAGCCTCTTCGAGGGGGCAACCTCCTTTACATTACATAAATGAACAATTCTTGGATGATTCAAATGACAAAACCTCCTTCCTATATATAGGAGTCTAAGGAGTCACAATATAACCCATCCAACCTAACAATAATAATATAAAGCCACAAAAATAACAATAGAGGGATTCTATCGGGAACAGTAATAACAATATGGGGACAATAGGGGCACAACAATATTAATAAGGGGTATAACTACAATAGTAATGGGGTAATCACTAGTATTATAGGGACCCAACATGCCCCTCTCCTTCAAAAAAAGTGTTGTCCTCAACGCTTTAGTAGTTCTGGATACTTCTGTATAAAATTCTCCCATAATTCTTAACAAACTCGCGATAATACCCTGTCAACCCGAGAAATCCTCGCAGATGCTTTATGGATGTGGGGATTTTCCATTCCTTAATGGCTTTAATTTTTCTAGGGTCTACCTTAACTCCTTCATGAGATACAATATGACCCAGATATTCCACCTCTTGGACTCCAAAGAAACATTTGGATCTTTTTGTGTATAATTGTTTCTCCTCCAATAGTTGTAGCACCCTGTCAACATTTTTAACATGATCCTTCCAAGACTTGGTGTAGATTAGTATATCATCAAAAAATACTAACACAAATTTTCTAAGGAATGGTTTGAAAATTGAATTCATCAAACCTTGAAATGTTGAAGGTGCATTGGTAAGGTAAAAAGGCATGACCAAAAATTCATAATTGCCCTCATGAGTTCTAAATGTTGTTTTTGGAATGTCTTCAATCTTCATTCTGATTTGATGATATCTTGAACAAAGATCCAACTTGGTGAAGTAAATTGATCCATGCAATTCATCCAGTAATTCATCAATGACAAGAATGGGAAACTTATCTTTAATAGTGATCTTGTTGAGCTCCCTATTGTTAGTTTCAGTCTTTCCAGCCTTCCTCCAGTGATCAAATATTCTCTTACAAAGTGGTCTCAGAGTGTCCAGGTCAAATTTTGTCATTTCAAAGAGTTTTCAAGCAAAATTTGGTCACTAGACATTAGGTCTAGGGTTTGCTTTCACTGTCGGTCCATGTCATCATTCAGCTAAGTCTATCATCATTCATAGGGTTTTCATCATCATGTCAAGTTCCAATGGATCATTCTACACCTTATTCATGCTTCAGTTGTGCCTTGGTAAGGTCCATTTCCCTCTCTTAGGGTTTTGGAGGTAATTTCTCTTGGATGGTCAAATCATTAGCAAAACTTGTATCCAGATGTTCATACACCTTCCCCTATCCTTCATGTACCTTATTAAACACTTCCCATCCCTTAGATCCACCAAATTCCTCATTTTCGCACAAACCCTAGTTTCTCGCTACAAACTGGCAATTTTCTAGGTTGGGCCTGTGTTTTGCCCTTTTGGACCCCTTCCCCTCGCTCGATCTCTGAGATTCCACTTTCCCTTGCTTCCTAACATCCCTACCTACTTCCAAAAATTTCCCCAAGAATTCAGAAACCCCTTATCCCCTTCATTTCGCTTCATTTCGACAAAATCTCTTGTTCCACACATCGGGGTAGGTTTTACTCACATGAGGTTTCTGAGCAATCAAAGATGAATTTTGGAAACGTGAGAGAGGTTTTTTTCCAAAACATGCCAAAGAAGAAAAACCTCCCTCACTTTTTACACAGGTGTCATGGTTTTAGAGAAATTGCAAAACTACAATCGCCTCAGGAGAATTGATGCACTTCTGAAGTGACCTTGGGAAAATCAAGTTTTCTCCTAGCTTGGTTGGCCAAATGACTTTTGTGATGAGTAAAATGATAAATAGACACAAAGATATTTCCAATGAGCTATCATGAGCTCAATTTGGAGTTGAGTAAGGCATTCCAAAGTTGACTGCAACAGCACTCTGCCTTGAGGCAGCCTCATTTGGCACATTTTGACCAGTCTTGGGAGATTTGATTTTTGACAGGGAAAATGAACGCCAAATTGAAAAATTCCAGTTGGGCTGGAAAGTAGACTCAAATAAATTTCCAACGGGCTATCTTGCACCCAATTTGGACACTAGGAAGGCCTCAAAAAAACGTCTGAAAGTCGCACTACGCGTAGGGCTCAGGTGCGCTACGCATCAGGGTTTTGGCTCAACGCGTAGCGCGCCGCGCGCTACCCTTAAGTTGGGGAGGTCCATTTCATAAAAACTCATCATTTTTGGATTTTTCATGACAAATTACACTTGCTCAGCCACTGCCAAGACATTTAATGAAGATTTGGGCCCCCAAAAGGTCAAAACACAAGAAAAAACCTTCTGCCACTTTTTGGACACACAGGAAGTAGTCTTGGGGGATTGTATTTTTGGAGGGGAAAATTTGCACCAAATTGAGAAATTCTACTCGGGTTGGAAATTAGACATCCCAACCTTTCCAACAAGCCCACTTGTGCCTCATTTGGATTCCAGGAAGTGCCCCAGAAGTGGGCTCAAAGGCGCGCTACGTGTTGAGAAATGGCGCGCTACGCATCAGGACATTTTCTCAATTTTTCACCTTCAGCTCAGGAAAACGCAGCATTTGACCAGTTTTGACTTTTTGGTGGGATTTTTCATCCTCCTTGATGTAATTGATGTAATTTCATGTTGACATGACACTTTTTTACCTATTCTAAAAGATTCATTCATAAAATGGCAAAAAATTAATGAATGAATTGGTTTCCTAGCTTATAGAGGCAAGTTGTTTTGATTGCCTACATTGTAGTGCTCAGTTTAGAATTGGTTGAAACAGCTCCTAGGATGATGAGCTCGACCCCTAGAGGCTAGGGAATGGGTTGGCATGGTCTATATTATGTATTTTCTAAATCATTTTCATGGTTGGAGAGGTTGGACTTTGGAGGGATAAGCTTAGACTGTATTACTCTTTGTATCTCTGCAATTTTGGCAAAGGAAGAACCAGGGTTTTGCAGCACTATTTGGGATTCCTGTGGTGATTTGTGTTGATGGTGTGTTTCTATCATGTACTTGTAAGTTTTTTATGTGTATCATTTTCCTACTCTTCTCTTCTGCAAATTAAGTAAATGAAGTGTTAAGGTAGAATTCATGGTTTCTATGCTCTGCCTTTAAGTTTGCTTAATATTTATGTTTTCATCTGTTTAAGGAGAACTCCTGATGGTTTCTTGCTCTCCTTAGCTCCTCACCAGTCATACCTATCCATTCACTTCCTTCAAAGGCATCAAGACAATCTCCTACCTTGCCCCAAAAAGACCTCTGCAAAAACTGTGTCTCGTCCCAGCACCCAAAATTGCCGTGCTCAGTTTTCCAACAAAACCCTAAAAATTTGAAATCAAACTTTCCCTATCAGTTTACTAGCCTAAAATCAGTGTTCTTTATTGGTCATCTCAGCCCTTTGAGGACCTTTTGCCGAGATAGATCCGGAGAGAGCCCTCTCCTGTCCTCGTAGGGCTAGCTACGAGGCTAAGTGGTTTGATGTTGCCTTGGATTTTGCCTTCCTCAGCCTGAGGCAAATTCGAGCGCTAACATATTGGCGACCATACTGGGGAGAACAAATGGTTTGCTGGTTGATGTCAATTGTTTTATAAGCTACAGACGGAGCCTGAAGTTATGCCAGGTAGCCTTCGAAACGCTTTTGCTTTGCATTAGCGGAAGTAGATAAACGCTGCTTCAGTCAATCTCTGGTCTAGCTTGTAAACGTGACATTTAACTTGCTAATTACCCCAGTACATGTATCAAGTTCAGATCTAATTGTTGAATGGTGGACAACGATCAGACACTGGCAAGGCTGAAATCATTCACCTGGCGACTCTAAATTAGTTTTGAGATCAGATCCAAAGACTCCACTGGAGGATGATCCCGACCAGCAAAAACATGAAAGGACAACATGGACACATCAGGTATTCAAGTTGGAATTTCATCCAAGACATTTTGTTCTTTGCCATAAATTATTTCTTCTCTTTTCCCAAGAATGTCAAGAAGGCTTTGCAAAGTATACTGTATTTGAGAAGAGATCCTCGGCCTGCAGTTGATTCTTTCCCTTTGAAAATTGTGAATACCAAAGATTTGCATGCCTTTGAGCTTGATCAAGACCTTTCTTCTAAATTTTGTGATGACATCTTCAAATTGATGAGCCCCAAGCAACCAAGACTGATTCTATACCTGCTGTACATATCCCTACACCTTGTAAAATTCCAGATCAGTATAAACCTCTTGTTTTACCTTCTGTTCTTCATGCTTTCCCCCAAAACTATGATCTATACTTGCCGAGGTTTGATGGTGAATGTAAGAATGTCAACGCTGAGCAACATGTGCAGAATGTTGAGAATTTTCTAGATCTTTGTGATGTTGATGAAGAAGATGTCAGTATAAGGCTTTTTGCTCTTTCTTTGCAAGCCAAAGTGAAGAGTTGGTTCAAAGCCCTGCCTGATGCAAGCATTTCAGATTTCCAGCAGTTTGTCAAAGTTTTTCTCGGCAGGTGGATATCGAGCAGAACCTTTTCTTGATTGTAGAAGAGTATAACCAGCTGAAAAGATTGCCAGGGGAGACAATACAACAGTTTTCAGCCAGATTTAATCAAGTTTATTATTCAATGCCAGTTGAGATAAGGCCTACTCCTAGATCTGCTCTCTTGCACTATCCGGGTGCCTTTGATCCGGAGATGGAGTTTCAGCTAAGAGAAAGGGATATTGCAACACTTCACGAGATGCAAAACAGTGCAATAAATGTAGAGTCGCATCTGCTGATCCGACGGGCAAGGTTGAAAGAAGAAGAGATGAAAAACATAGATCCAGCTGAATCAACATCTCTAGAGGTGAAACTTGACATTTTGGTAAGTGTAGTAGAAGAGATGATGGACAAGATCACCGCAAGAAATGCTTATGATGTTCAAGCTCATGGCTCGCTGATTGAAGAAGAACAAGTTGCTGATCCAAAACATTTTGTTTCTTATCCTAGTTGTCATAGATCTGATAATGATTGTTTTGTAGATCACCTTGGCGAAGAAATAACTATTGATATGACCTGCATGCTTGATTCTATGTTTTATACCAATGATTTGCCTCAGTTTGATCAGTATGATGATGATTATGTTCTCCAAACAGAAGCTAATCTTGCAATCAAACAAGCAGCTAGTTTGTGCGAGGAGGAAGTTCACTTTCAGCAGCTCGAATACAATAATCAACCGATGCATATGAGCTATGACAATGATGAGGAAAGTGCATCAAGTTTTGAAGTAAGTGAAGGATCTTTGCCTTTTTGTTTTGATTCGTTTCAGTTCATCAGAGATAACTACCATGCAATCAGAAATCAAATGTCAACAAGTCTTGATTTGAATCATATTGAGAGCAATGAGAACCTTGTTCAAGACTTCTCATATTCAGATTTGCAACCCCCGAAAGCCCTTGATTGTCAAGTTGCAGCTGAAGACTTGGAAGTGGACACACATGATTTAATGATTCAAGGTGACTCCGTACCATTCTGTTTTGAATCATTTCAGTTTTTGAAGGGTAGATTGCATAGTAAATCTTCAAATGAACAACCTATCACAAATCAACAATCTCTCAGTGTTAATGTTGAGGATGAGACAGATAACAAAATTCTTGAGCAGCTTGTAGCATCAGATTTGCAGCCACCAAATGAAATTGAAGGGCAGATTACAGATGAAGTTGTGGAAGACGAAATACATGATTTGATGATGCAGGAAGATTTTATACCCTTTTGTTTCGAAGCATTTCAGTTTATAAGGCAGAATCTTCGTAAAATCTCTCAAGAAAAAGATGAACAGCTAGAAGGATGTCATACATTTTCAATGGATACATTACAGCAGTCTTTTCAAGTTTTTCATGATCCAATAGCTGATGTTTTGGATGAGGTTTGCAGTCAAAGTCTTTCTCCATTGACTACATGTGGGCTTGAAACATGTGCTGATATGAATTTGATCCGGCAGTCGGTTTCTTTCTCATTTTCAGTAGAGGTCTCGTCACAAGGCTCAGATCAGAGTTTGCATTCATGTTATGAGGAAACGAGAAGTAATCCATTAGATGAGCTAGGTTCCAGTGTGCTTGAATTTGAAGATCCTCATGCAGTGTTTTTGGAAGTGGAGAGAGAATTCATATCATTCTATGGATCTGTTTCCAAGTTGTCATGGGAGTTGTCGTTCATTAGTTCTCTCTTGTTGTTCATAAGTGAGCACTTGCAGAAAATTCGAACAGCAGATGGAATACTTACTTGGTTGCATTGGTTGTTTCATTTCACTTGATCAGGTGATGAATGAAACTGTTAGAGTAGGTTTTGATGAATAAGCTCCCCTTTGAGCATCATTTTCAGTTGGTCGATTGTGTTTAAGTATCGTTAGTTTTTAGTTGAGTCATGAGTCCTTTGTGAGTCAATTTTCAGTCTTGTTGTTAAGTTAGTTTGTGTTGGTTTTCAGTCATGCATTTTAGTTTGCATTTTTGACTCCATTGCCCAATGGATAAGGCACTAGTATGCTCTCCCAAAGATCTGTCGTTCTTGGCACCTCCAAGGAGCTACCATCCCCATTGGAGCCAATGTTAGTTTCAGTCTTTCCATCCTTCCTCCAGTGATCAAATATGCTCTTACAAAGTGGTCTCAGAGTGTCCAGGTCAAATTTTGTCATTTCAAAGAGTTTTCAAGAAAAATTTGGTCACTAGGCAATAGGTCTAGGGTTTGCTTTCACTGTCGGTCCATGTCATCATTCAGCTGAGTCTATCATCATTCATAGGGTTTTCATCATCATGTCAAGTTCCAATGGGTCATTCTACACCTTATTCATGCTTCAGTTGTGCCTTGGTAAGGTCCATTTCCCTCTCTTAGGGTTTTGGAGGTAATTTCTCTTGGATGTTCAAATCATTAGCAAAACTTGTATCCAGATGTTCATACAACTACCCCTATCCTTCATGTACCTTATTAAACACTTCCCATCGCTTAGATCCGCCAAATTCCTCATTTTCGCACAAACCCTAGTTTCTTGCTACAAACTGGCAATTTTCTAGGTTGGGCCTGTGTTTTGCCCTTTTGGACCCCTTCCCCTCGCTCGATCTCTGAGATTCCACTTTCCCCTACTTCCTAACATCCCTCCCTACTTCCAAAAATTTCCCCAAGAATTTAGAAGCCCCTTATCCCCTTCATTTCGCTTCATTTCGACAAAATCTCTTGTTCCACACATCGGGATAGGTTTTACTCACATGATGTTTCTGAGCAATCAAAGATGAATTTTGGAAACCTGAGAGAGATTTTTGTCCAAAACATTCCAAAGAAGAAAACCCTCCCTCACTTTTTACACAGGTGTCATGGTTTTAGAGAAATGTCAAAACTACAATCGCCTCGGGAGAATTGATGCACTTCTGATCTGACCTTGGGAAAATCAAGCTTTCTCCTAGCTTGGTTGGCCAAATGACTTTCTTGATGAGTCAAATGATAACTAGACACAATTATATTTCCAATGAGCTATCATGAGCTCAATTTTGAGTTGAGTAAGGCATTCAAAACTTGACTGCAACAGCACTCTGCCTTGAGGCAGCCTCATTTGGCACATTTTGACCAGTCTTGGGAGATTTGATTTTTGATAGGGAAAATGAACTCCAAATTGAAAAATTCGAGTTGGGTTGGAAATGAGACTCAAAGACCTTTCCAACGAGCTATCTTGTGCCCATTTTTGAGACCAGGAAGGCATCCAGAAAACATCTGAAAGTCACGCTACGCGTAGGGGTCAGGTGCGCTACGCATCAGGGTTTTGGCTCAACGCGTAGCGCGCCGCGCGCTACCCTTAAGTTGGGGAGGTCCATTTCACAAAAACTCAACCTTTTTGGATTTTTCATGACAAATTACACTTGCTCAGCCACTTCCAAGACATTTCATGAAGATTTGGGCCCCCAAAAGGTCAAAAAACAAGAAAAAAATGACCTTCTGCCACTTTTTGGACACACAGGAAGCAGTCTTGGGCGATTGTATATTTGGAGGGGCAAATGTGCACCAAATTGCGAAATTCCACTCGGGTTGGAAAGTAGACATCCAAACCTTTCCAACAAGCCCACTTGTGCCTCATTTGGATGCTGGGACGTGACCCAAAAGTGGGCTCAAAGGTGCGCTACGCGTTGAGAAATGGCGCGCTACGCATCAGGACATTTTCTCAATTTTTCACCTTCAGCTCAGGAAAACGAAGCACTTGACCAGTTTTGACTTTTTGGTGGGATTTTTCATCCTCCTTGATGTAATTGATGTAATTTCATTTTGACATGACACTTTTTTACCTATTCTAAAAGATTCATTCATAGAATGGCAAAAAATTAATGAATGAATTGGTTTCCTAGCTTATAGAGGCAAGTTGTTTTGATTGCCTACATTGTAGTGCTCAGTTTAGAATTGGTTGAAATAGCTCCTAGGATGATGAGCTCGACCCCTAGAGGCTAGAGAATGGGTTGGCATTGTAGGTTTTAACCCTGTACAGAAATTACCTGCATACGAATTCTTAAACAAAGAAAATAAACAATGCGAGAGCATAACCCATAAAACACATATGCACAGAGATTTTTCCCTGGATCCCAAAACCGGGACTACCAGCTTGATTTTTCATTATGTTCCTTTCAATGTTACAATACATATTTATACATGCCGAAGCATCCAATACCATGGACCGAAAAACCATCGCGTCCAATACCATGTGCGAAAATCATGCACAAAACCATAGGTAGGTTCGCCCAACCTAATATAGGGTCCAAAAAAAATTTTCCCGGGGCGCTGCCCCAGACCCCGTAGAGGGGGGCTACGCGGCCCCCTCAAACCCCCCGGATAGGGGGGGCTACCGCCCCCCCTGTGACCCCCCCGCTGCGCAATTGGCGCAACGAAGGGGGGTTACCGCCCCCCTCTAACCCCCCGTTTAACTACGATGGTTAGTCGTGGAAAGAATATAACACAACCCAATAGGCATGGTCTATATTATGTATTTTCTAAATCATTTTCATGGTTGGAGAGGTTGGACTTTGGAGGGATAAGCTTAGACTGTATTACTCTTTGTATCTCTACAATTTTGGCAAAGGAAGAACCAGAGTTTTGCAGCACTATTTGGGATTCCTGTGGTGATTTGTGTTGATGGTGTGTTTCTCTCATGTACTTGTAAGTTTGTTATGTGTATCATTTTCCTACTCTTTTCTTCGACAAATTAAGTAAATGAAGTGTTAAGGTAGAATTCATGGTTTCTATGCTCTGCCTTTAAGTTTGCTTAATATTTATGTTTTCATCTATTTAACGAGAACTCCTGATGGTTTCTTGCTCTCCTTAGCTCCTCAGCAGTCATACCTATCCATTCACTTCCTTCAAAGGCATCAAGACAATCTCCTACCTTGCCCCAAAAAGACCTCTGCAAAAACTGTGTCTCATCCCCGCACCCAAAATTGTCGTGCTCAGTTTTCCAACAAAACCCTAAAAATTTGAAATCAAACTTTCCCTATCAGTTTACTAGCCTAAAATCAGTGTTCTTTATTGGTCATCTTAGCCCTTTGAAGACCTTTTGCCGAGATAGACCCGGAGAGAGCCCTCTCCTGTCCTCGTAGGGCTAGCTACGAGGCTAAGTGGTTTGATGTTGCCTTGGATTTTTCCTTCCTCAGCCTGAGGCAAATTCGAGCGCTAACATATTGGCGACCATACTGGGGAGAACAAATGGTTTGCTGGTTGATGTCAATTTTTTTATAAGCTACAGACGGAGCCTGAAGTTATGCCAGGTAGCCTTCGTAACGCTTTTTCTTTGCATTAGCGGAAGTAGATAAACGCTGCTTCAGTCAATCTCTGGTCTAGCTTGTAAACGTGACATTTAACTTGTTAATTACCCCAATACATGTATCAAGTTCAGATCTAATTGTTGAATGGTGGACAACGATCAGACACTGGCAAGGCTGAAATCATTCACCTGGCGACTCTTAATTAGTTTTGAGATCAGATCCAAAGACTCCACTGGATGATGATCCCGACCAGCAAAAACATGAAAGGACAACATGGAAAGATCAGGTATTCAAGTTGGAATTTCATCCAAGACATTTTGTTCTTCCTTACAGGGAACAACTGCTGTTCCCTATAAGGAACAACAGTTTTTGTCTGGGTTTTTCTTTTGCTATTCCCTTCAAGGAACAACACTTTGTGAATATTTTTGAGAACATCCTCTTTCTCTTCCTTCCATAATCATCCCTAGACCATCCCAGTTTCACTCTTTATGATCCTCTTAATGGCATGAAAGGTACAATACATATTGAAGGACAACAAATATGGAGTCTAGTGGAATAGGAAAATACATTGAATACTATCATCTTTAACAAGATTGTGTTGGGATGATCAAAAAAAGAAAAGGACACAGTTATCTATATCACTTCACTATCCTCATTTCCACTATAAACCAAACTGATTGATTATCTGTAACATGCTAGTTTCCCCTTTCCTGTATAACTCTCTGTGTATTGTCAATAAGGTCATGGCTATATTTTTTATATTGATATGTCAAACTTCTTCTGCCATTCCTACTCTTAAGGAATGATGATCCACCCTCTATGTATAAAATGGGGACTGTAAAAACAAAAAAAAGAAGTAAATAAATAAAAAAAAATACAAAAATAATAATAATAGAAATATATATATTAACAGTTTTATGATTTTTTTCCACACATGGAGGATAGGGGGTCTCAGCACGAGCCAGCCTACCATGATCACAAGGAAGGAGCAAAGTGGCATTCCCACTATGGCCACCACACCAGGGATATGATCCAATGGATGCATAAACAAACAAAGTCCTTGGAAATAGGAGGTCTCATCACGAGCCGGCCTTACCACTTTCACTACCTCCCAATGAATGGCAATGTGTTCACCTGGTTACCAAGCCAACACATTGGTCCCTACTATGGACATCATAAGACACTTCCCCAATTATACATAGAGGACCATGGTTCCCAAAGGTTAGAAAGAAACTCTGTCGAGGCTATGGACGCCTGCGGGCAACAGAAGCTCTGCTGATGGTATTGAAGCTTTATTTCACATCAATAACTATTATAATACCCTCTTCTTATGTTTTTATGTTTTCTACGGAGAGATTATGTTCATAACGTACCTTGAACCTTTATGCATGAGTAATCTTTTTTATCAATCACAACAGTTTAAGTGGAATAATGACAGTAAAGTATTATTTCTTCCTCATGCTGTCCCTTTTTCCTTATTATATCACATCACGGTAGCTTATCACTTATTGATAGTTCTTGTTACATGCCTTGTGTTCATCACTCCAATATTCTTTACAATCCTTTCATTAATATGCATACCTTGCCAATCCATCACCCCTGTACTTCATCACCAGCGCATTATCCTTCCACTTATTCGGTCGTAGGCGACTTATTATTTCGAAGGGGCGCGGGGACCTCCAATGTACTTATGAATGTGCTGTCATTTTTTTAATTGGATTTTGTAGAATGATATGAAATTCGATGATCATCGAGCATGTGGTATTATAACAACCCTCAATAACGGTATTGATGTTTATAAAGTATCAACCAATAAAGCTAGCACAACCCTTTGTTGTTGCATCACTCAGCTCTATTCATCGTTGTGTTTTTCTCTGCTACACTTATCGTTCCTAGAGTTCAAGTAGAATGAGAGAAAGAACAGTGCATAGAGAACTGCTAATACTGGCTATTTCTGATGCAGCCAGGGAAATTCTAGCTCAAGTCGAGTGGATAGCATACTCTACGAGATTTCAACCACGCAATGAGAAAATTTCCATTGAATTCTTACGAAATCTACAGAATTGACAATCCCTGGTAAGGGGCAGGCAAATCATAGTATCAGACACTGTGATAGTAGAAGTATTTGGGTTACCAGCAGAAGGACCACTGTGGGCTGGTAAGTTGTTGAAGCTGCAGAATGCTATTGAGGCTTTCAGGGATGAAGGATAGGAGTTGATCAAAAAATGCAAAGACATTCAACCATTTTCACTTGGAGAACCATGGGGAGAACTAGCAAGAATCGTCCTGAACTACATTACATGCGACGGGCGCAAAGACGTGGTAAGACCATGTCAACTCAAACTCTTAGCAATTCTAAAATGAAATAGCTCTGTAAATTTACTTGCATTATTGAATTCTTTATTGCATGACACTGCCAAGAGGCTAAAACGGTCCCAACACATAGAAACCATAGTAAGCCACCACTGTTTGATCAAGCTAATAGTTAGCTATAACCTTGCCCAGCAACAATCAAGCTGGGATGAACTAATACTAGCTCTCGAAGGAGGTTTAGCCCTACCTACACCTAACCTCGTTTCGAAAAGGAAGAGGACTACCCTTGCAAGGAACATACCTCAAAAGTGCAGATGATCCACAAGGCTGAGGCCAAGATTAATAGTGGTCGAAAGTCCTTAAGGCAGTACTAGTTAACCCATAGAATTATCCAGCCCAGGAAGTGAACAATACTTGCATCTAGAAGGACAGGATAACCCTGAATTAGAACATGAGGAAGAAGCAGGGCATTCTGGAGATGAACAAAGAAATGAATCAGGACTTCCATCAGCACAAACCACAAGTTCCCAAGGTGACCTGTTGCACGATTTTGAATTGGCCTAGGTCCTGGCCAACATGAATGATTACATGCAGCCTGAAAGCCTGCTCAATCTTAATTTGGGAGAAATCCAATCTCCTGAGAATGCTGGTGACACCAGAATTATATCTCCCTTAAAAGATGCAAGCCATGAAGCAGAAGCAGATGCAGAGTCCATTCAAGAAGAAGGGAACCAATTAGGTGACACGCCTCCAGTAGAAACCAACCAGGTAGGCCTAAGCACAAAAAATATAGGCCAAGAAGGAGAAGTTGAATTTGGGAAATCGATAACCAATCTGGAGACACAATCCTTTTAGAACAGAGCCAGGATGAGCAACCAGGATCTATAGAAGCAGAAACTATTAATGAGACTGTCAGTAGAATAGTTTCTCCTCCGAAAAAGTATAGAGCCAAATTGAAAAAGCTCAGGAAAGAACAACAGAAGCCTCGCAAAACAATAAAAAGGTTTAGAAGAAAAATAAAGGAAATCACAGTAGCAAAGGTCCTAGACAAAACCCCGGAGATAGCAAACGTGGCTATACAGACAGAATCATATGAAGCGAGGGCTACAGGGACTCAAACCGAGCCCATACCCTCTCAACCTATTATCACTCAAAAGGAACAACATGCAATACTTGTAGAAGTAACTACCCAGACAGCGGATGTACCCTCTTACAACATAACTACTCAAGTGGAGGATGTACCCTCCTATAGTGTGGCTACTCAGTTGGAGGTTTGGACCTCCCATAATAAAGAAATACAGACAGATGGCATCCCTTCTCATAGCAGAAGTACTCAGACAAGCATTCAAGCCAAAGATGTCATGACACATAATGACCCCATTATATTGAATCTTCAGGAAGAATTACCATAGGCTCAACTCACATTAGAACGGCTTAAACAAGAAACTATTTCCCAGCAAAAATACCAAGAGTTGTAGAGGCATCTTCGGGAAATGAATGCAATAGAGAGTGAGACCTTTGACAGATACAGAAAAGCAGAAGAGAAAATTGAGAGAATCAAGCTCAGATTGGATAGGGTCATAGCTTGGATATACACCATCTGGTTGTTATGTAGAAATGTCTTGGCATGGAGGGTTCCTGCCACTAATATGCCTTGTTTTTGTTAGAACAATACTTGTTGTTGAAAATTAAAGCCGCGAGAGTTGGAAAACCAATCGAATTAAAAAACAGTTGAATATTTTATAGATTGTTGCAAACAACATGCTGTAAAGGTTCAAAGGCTGCTTTGTGAATTTTACCTACACAATTTTGTATTAGAGGATGAGGTGGAAAAGAAGCCTAACCATTTTGTGGGAGATGTTCAATTCCAAGCCTTTATCTCGTTTGCAGTCAATCAACTTAAATGGTTGAAAGCTCATAATGCATTCTAAAGACAAGAGCATGGATTGGATCTTTGGGTAAGAAGTGAACCGAAACACCCTTTACAAATGCTTGCCAACCATAAGAGTTTGATGACAAGGGAAGGGGTTATTAAAATTTTAGTGCCTATTTAGAAGGAGATTGTATAGACGAGAGTAACATACTTCCTCTCCATTCAAGAAAGTTCTTTGGCTACATCCAAGCTTAGGTGGGCAGTCTCCACTAGTAGTGTACAAGATAGAGAGCCATTTAATTACAAAAATTTTAAAACAGTTGCAGATCGTTTTGTCACTTATAGCAATCTCATTTTGAGAGAAGGAACTTATTGGTTAGGATGTCGGTTTTGTAGCTCCATCATTTGGTATCCTCTTGAAGGTTGCCCGACTATATACGAATTGCCTGAAGGGAAGGAAGGGCCCACCTTTGAGATCTTGGCCCAGAATCATGGTTGTAGAACACTTTTCGATGTTCCTTCTCCAACCTACTCTTTAACTGCACTGCATATTAATTACTTGCTTTTCATGAGGCCATGAAACAGGGTAAGCAGGGGAGTATGCTGAGTTACAAAATGGGTATGTATTTACTATTAATCTCATCATAACTTTAGTTACAAAAGGAACGATTGTTGTTCCCTGATGTTGGAACATCAGAATCCGACAAGCAAAGGAAGGATCGAGTCGGTTGTGGACAAGGCTGAGAACGAATCAGAGGGATCAACGTGGAATAGGAAAGATGTCTAATGTTAGAGATCGGTTGCAAATCCCTTAGGATCGGGAGATCCTAAGGGGTCACATTTACCATTTATCTTTTACCCTTTCTGATTATAAAAGACGACGATTATAAGAAGAAGGGGAATCTTTGTTATTTTTCGAATTGTAATTGTAATTACAGACTCTCGCTCTTGAGAGAACATGACTATATTGTAATTCTCTTTAAGTTCGATGATTAATATATAATCAAAGTTGATGTTCCCTTGCATTATCTGAAGTAACTTAGCAGTGTTCGCTGGTAGCTAAGGGCCCAGCCTCTGGTAGATTTAACTACTTTCTTTGTGTCATACATTTCTTATTCTTGCAAGTGTGATTGGTTTGATAGTTTTCCTTCTTTCTTTGATTTTATCTCCTTTGCTATTTATTGTTTTCCTATACTGACAGAATATCTCTGCTTTATATGATTTACAACACCGTCGTTTGATTCAATTTTCCTTCATTGTATATTAAGTTAATTAGATAAGTATTCGAATTGATTTAATCAACTGTAAAGAGTTTAATTATCACTATTGGACTCTCATATTGATATCATTGCTACTTGGATTGTTTACTGGAGATTGAGTTTGATTTAGATTAAATCAGTTAAGAAGAGATGAGTTACTCCTACTATACTCTCAACTGATGTTGTCGTTAGTTGAATTGCTGTAAGATTTGATTTTGGTATAGGATTGAGTTTTAATAATTGCAATTGGAGTTTATTAGATGCATCCATTTACTCTTGTATTAAAAGATCTACTACAATTTAGGAAACATTACTCTCTGAATTAATAGTAGCCACATACTTTGTACACTCTTGAAATAAGAGGACTTTCCCAGGTTGATGATTAATGTGGGATAATTAGGAGTTTTAAAAGGCACCCTTTATCAGCCAACAACTACCAAGCATAAGGATCATGGAAAGAAGAAAGGAGAGGTGCAAGTTCTAGAGAGGCAGGAACAAGTGTAGGTGCAGGTGAAAGCTTCAAAGGAGAAGGCACATGTTGCTGAGAGAAAGGTACACTTTTCCTAGAAGGTCCAGGTTCCAGAGATTCAGAAGGAATCTAGTTCAATAGGGATCTTATAGATTCATAAGGAGACTCTATAACCTAAGAAGAGAATGTGGTCAATGGTGAAAAAGGGTGCTCCTGCAACTTCCAAGAAGGAATCCTGGAAAGAGTGGAAGACGTTACAGGATAAAAAGAAGAAGCAGGTTGCTTCCAACATTGATAACAACACTTCCGAGGAGGGCGTAGTTCATCGTACAGGGATTATTGTGATTGTGAGAGCAAAGAGTTGGGCAAGTGTTGCAAGTAGTGATGATGATGATGAGATACTTCCTAGTCTTAGAAGTACCTTCCTCGCTAAGAGGGAGTGTTGAATTGTGTATATTGGAAGGTACTCTAAACCCTAGGGTTTAAGGTTTGGAGGACAAAACTCCACAAGGGGTTCTTGTCGGCTTCGACCAAGTGTGGGGCTTTGGTACCCATCATGTTTTGGGGTAGAACCATGGTAGATTCAAAGAATGTGATGGATGAGGATGATAGTGCTCAGAAAGAAGATTCCAACTTATCAAAAGTCATCTGAATCCATGTTTTCATTAGAGATATATGAATTTTTGAAGTTGACATAGTAGATATTCGATTTTCAGGTAGGTTGACTTGAAGAAAATTCCAAGTAGACATGTCTCCTTAAGTAACCTCATTGGAGGCCTTAAAGCCTATATATTCAGGACGTGTTTATTCATTTTAAGCATACATATTGTGGAAATACATCTCTAAGTATCCTATAAAATTTTGGTGAAGCAAGAGAAGAAAAGGGCAGCATGGAGATGCCCTAGGAGCAGCGTGGAAGATTTCAGGTGGATGTAGGTACAACGTAAATTTTTCGGGATGCTTGGGTGTGAATTTGGTATTGTTCTTGGATGTTATTGCAGGATAGCAAGAGAAAAGTTTAAAGAATGCTAAGTTGCAGCAAAAGAAGGCCAAAGTGATAGCGTGAAAGAGCTTATGGAGTAGCATGGAAATTATGTGGTAGAGGTCGAGTGTTGTAGGAGACAGCAGGCTATTTCAAGGGCTAGATAAGGGTTCTTTCAACACTGGTTTACCTGGAAGTCAAGGCTGAGGAAGAGAGGAGCATGAGAATATTTTTGGATGGTTGTTTGGGTAGTGTATGAGGGAGGTCGAAGACCTACAATTGCTACTGGGTTAGGTTGCAGGCCATAGCCAGTAGTTAGAACTGTTTCATGGGCAGTGTCAAGGTGGCAAAGGCATGTTTGAGTCAGCGTGGTAGTGGAGGGGTCTCTCCAAGGAAACCGCAGTTCATGAGAGCTTCATAAGTCTGACTGTGTAAAGGGTTAAGGGCTAAATGTTGCTCCCTAACCTGAGTTGCAATTACATAAGACAAGTGTGAAGTGACAACAACATTTATGGAGAGGTATTCGGTCAAAGTATTTGAACAATTTGGATCAGATTGTCAAGCAGCCTGTTGCATCCAATAGGAAGACATTCCAGGGAGGGAAGGTGTATTCCTAGGTGTAGATTTAATAGTGATAGTATTGGGTATCATAGATATAATTCAGGGCAATATCTTGGCTACCCAAAGTATTCCTAGACAAGATATCTTGAAGGACGAAGAGAAGCTAAAGGTTGGGTGAAGGATGGTGCTAAAGTGCAACACTCTGATGGACAAGAGTTGTTACTAGCTTGGAAGATTGGAGCTCAGGAATTGGCCAACCCATAGAGTAGTTGATGAGCCCATGTTTATTGTAGCATATGTGATTTGCAATAATGATAGGAGGCATACCTCCTAGAGTCTTGATGTGTGGATGTGTTGATGGACTAAGGCACTACTAGTGAGTAGTACGGTGCGACAGACTAACTGGACAAGATAGAACATAGAAGTGTTGTAGCCAAGTTTGTCATTGTATCTTGTAACCATAGACGATTGTATTTATCAGATTTGGATTAATATAATGAAGATTGGTGATTGTAAATTATTGTAAAAATTTGTTTAAAACTTTGTATACTGTGCGTATGTGATTTATTACTTTATATTTCCGATGTGCAAAGTAGTTTATGGTTGAGATTCTTGGTTTAGTAGCGTTAGTGATTTTAAGAATCTAACCTAGACCCTAGCTCGTCGAAATTCAACATTTATGACTTGGAATTAGAATCATTAATATGTGCACTTAAAACATCAAGACATTACCTTTTGGGGAGGAAATTTACCTTGGTGACTGATCATCTCAGTCTAAAATACTTTTTTCAGTCAGCCGGATTTGAACAGAAGGCAGGTGAGGCTGGCATTCCTCAATGACTTTGATCTTGAAATCAAGAATATTCAAGGGAAGGAGAATAAGTTGGAAGACAAGTTGAGTAGGCATGAACATCTATTTCTTGGATCGACTGGCAGTAAAGTAAATATAGAATTTGTAGTACGAATTAAATAGACTATACACCAAGATCCTTAGTATCAGGAATTTCAGCAGAAAATGGAGCATAAAGGGGTATCTCTATATGGAGAAACTACGGAAAAATTAATTACATGAAAAAATAGGATATGTGTACCTAATGAGAGTACCTTTAAATAGACAATATTAGATAAGTATCAAAAGACACCTTATGTGGTCCATCCCAGATACTAGAAAATGCTCACTGCACTAAGAAAAAAATGATTTTGGCCGGCCATGAAATGAGATATGGGAGAATATTTAAATGCATGGAATGCTAGCTGGTTAAAGTGGAACATCAACATATTTCGAGATTGTTCAACACTTTACCCATACCAGAGTGTTAGTGGGAAACCATTTCAATAGATTTTATTATGGGATTACCCTGAACAAAAGGTAAACATGACTCTATTATGGTGGTATTCAATGTTTTGATGAAGGCAACTCATTTTATACTTGTACAATCCACTTTTGGGACCGCTCAAATAGCTATTGTTTTTATGAGGGATATATTTTGACTACATGGAGTACCAAAAGCTATTGTAGTAGATAGAGACCCAAAGTTTACCTCGAAGTTCTAGAAAGTGCTCTTTGGGGGATTAGGTACACAATTGAAATTCAATAGTGCATATCACCCACAAACAAATGGCCAAACCAAAAGAAAAAAGAAAATTCTTGAAGATATCTTGATAATGTATGTCATGCACCAGCCTTCGAAATGGGAAGATTTTCTGCATTTTGCAGAGTTTTCCTATAACAACAGTTACCAAGATAACATTTAAATGAGTCCTTTTGAAGCCTTGTATGGAAAAAAATGCCATACACCTCTTAGCTAGAGCCAACCAGAGGTTAAGCTACGGTGAGGAATGGATGCCTTACACGAAATGGAACACTAGGTGAAGGTAATATGCCAGAATATCAAAGCAACCCATGATCGACAAAAGAGTTATGCAGACAACAATAGGGTACATAAGGAATTCAGAATTATTGATCTTGTGTTTTTGTGGGTAAAATTGCGGAAGAACACACTTCACACTGGAACTTGTGTTGAACTGGCCCCACGTTACTATGGGCCTTTCGAAATGGTGGATAGAGTTGAACTAGTAGCTTATCAGCTAGCTCTGCCCACTCATATTAAAGTACATAATGTATTTAATGTATCATTATTAAAAAATATGTTCATGATAGTTCTCATGTGGTTGATTAGAATGTGGTACGGGTGGAACCCAAAGCAGACTTCCTACCAGGGCCACTTCATATTCTAGATGAGAAAGAGACCGTGCTCCAGAATTTATTCACCCCTAAGGTTAAGGTAAAATGGAAGTACTTTATTCCCGAGCAGGCTACATGGGAGCAAGAGGATCCTAGGAAGGAACCGTACCAAGGGATTTTCTCAAAATAGTTGGACATATAATAATAAATAGAACACTAAGGATGGTGTTATTGTGAGAGGGGGGATTGTAACACCCTCTTCTTTATGTAATTTCTATGGTTATATGTTTTAAAAATAGTGTTGTAACTCGCTAGGGGCCACTTGAAAGAAAAAATAAAGGTAGATTTCATAATAAATAATTAATATTTTTAAGTTGGAAATGGTGGGAAAGGAAAGCTTATTAATCTGAAAATTAGATATTTAGGTAATTATCCACTCAGTTGAAGATAAATGCTGAGGGAATAAATATGTGGGAGAGAAAAACAATTTTTTAATGTCTTGGAGACAAAAACATATTTCTTACTTTTTTTAAAAAAAAGAGGAAAAAACCTAGGCTAAGGGGATAACCAGACCCCTAAAAGGTAGGGCGCTACCAAAAGGAAACATTTGTTGACAATAATGTATATGAGACATGAATTGAAAATCAACAAGAGGTTGCTGAAGGCCAGAGTCAAGCTTCTCAGCTCGGGGGGAACTAGAGAGCACTTGGTTCATGGCTGGGAAGATAAGCAATTACCATGCCATAATTTCCAATGATTACATCAGTTAGACATTGCTATCATTATTGTGTTATTGTCATTCTTGTCTTATTCTTAAAAACTTTTAATGAAAGGTTTAAATAGTTATCTTCTACATGTTATAATTATGGGGTGCATGTTGTTTTAGAGTAAATGACTTAAGAAATGGAAATTTCGATTACATGTTGTTCCTTGAGACTGTAAGGTCTAGATATTAACTAACTTAAGGGCATGGAAGTGCAGAATGTGCATAAAATTGCATTGTATGTTATGTTTAACAAAGTTACAATACTTGAGTTGATACTTCATAGATATTACAATTGCATGTTTTGTTGTTAACTTTAATTTGAATTGAATTACTGTTAAGTGTTAAATTTAGACTCCATGCTGATGCAGAAAGATAAACTATTTTATTGTGGTAAGTAGGTATAACAGGAAAAGTCGTGAATAGGGTTTCACAAAAAAAACTGCATGATAGCACGAGTAAATTTCTAGTTTTGAATGTTTGTAAGAGTAAATCTCCAGATTAATGCGTTGATGTGAAGACAAACTTAGCTTCTATAATTATATATTATTTAACATTTAAAAAGGTATTTGATAATACCCCAAGCTTGTCGCTCAGTCATTCCCCTTTCTAGCAAGACAGAAAAGGTAGTCCTAAGATAAAATGTGTAGTTGGGCAGAAAATTAAACGCATGCAATGGTAGCCATTATGGGGAATTGGAGAGAGATTCCTTGTTCTTTAGACATGATGGAAATAAAAAATCAGAACGGAGTCACCATGCTTAAGAACCTAAGATCCATTTTCAATATTAGGGATTCCCTTGAATGTAGAACTTGTTGCAGAGTGGGTGAGAAATAGTGAAGCATATGTTAGGACACATATGTAGTTCCTAGAGGACTAAAATCGTACCTAACCAGAGTAAATATAAATTCACAAATAACTATATCAACCTAGCAATAACTAAAAACTACTCTGGTGATAAGATAGGAAATTTACAATGTCGCTAACTGTAAATATTTTCTTACCATGAAAAAAGAACAACTACCCTGTTATGTAGAAGAGGAAAGAATTTAAGAAAACACATAGGCGTAGGTGACCTTAATACAATGAATGTATAAGCAAAGAAAAAAAATACAATTGTGCATATTATAACTTCTTTGGTTTTACCAAGAGTATACGACAATATAAATAGGAAAAAATATCCTGCCAAAGCTATTCCTTTAGTGGAGTCGCTAAACTTTACAAAACTCGTTATATTAACAAACAAAAAAGTATCTAAATATTTTATGAGAACTTCTATTCCATAACTAGACGAGACTGGTGAAATCCAGAAATAGAATAATCTTATGAAATTCCTTAAAATATTCAACGGTTAAAATTGTGTTGGAGGCAAGAAGGAGCAGGTCCTTTAAAAGAAACAAGGACCTACAAATTATATCTTAGACCCAACATAGGGGACCCATAACAAACGAAAACAAAATATTACAATACCTTATAAATTACTTGGATAAGTTCCAATGGTATTGTCTAGCCAACACCATGAGCTAGTGAGGCTTCTTTAATATTACAAGTATGGCGAGGGTGAACCCATTTCTTAATAAATTCCCTCTGAATAAGGGTAATAGAAATAAGATTTATCGAAACCAGACTCAATCATCAGTGTAATAATAGATAGAGATCTTCAAGAGAACAGAACAGGAATAGGGCATAGAGGGAGCCAACGCAACAAGAATCATATCAGACAAGCATCAACTAATGGGGAAGAAAACCATGCGAAGTGTACCCACATAGAGTGAGAACAACAAGTGTGCGAGAACCCAAGATTGCAATTATGTCCGTAAAACCAAAACGAATGATAAGCTCGAATTTTTACTAGGCAGCATGGAATGTGACAATAGAAAGGTTGTTGCAAATAGTTGGAGTAAGAATAAACCAACTAATACACAGAAAACTACATAAAAGGTGTAAACCTTGTTACTTGCGAGTTCGTAGAGCGATTCCTTTGCTCGCCCGGTGAACCTGCCATTTGAAAAACAATGAAAGAAAGGAAAATCAAAGCGGAGTCCTAAGAATTAAATTCAGGGTTTAATCCATAACTGTAACTAGTAGTTTCGATGAGTCAAATTTTACTTGGGTGTGTGAGTTGCCACCCAAATCCAAGATGCAGAAAAATTTGTCAGGCATAATGTGGTACAAGAGGGTAAACTCTCGAAGCCATGAAAGGAGATAATCCCCAACCGAACACTTAGAAGAACATGGCTCAAAAAAGGACGGATTATGATTTCTTGTAGAAATGCAATAGCTGTGTTGTAAGAGAGACAATCTATTTAAAGAGGGCCATACATATCCTCTCCTTTGTGTAGCGTGTGACACATTGAAATAGAGAGACCAATATTAATTTGTACAAATTATAAATTGACATTAAATCAAACCCAAAATGTATATGAATGCAACACACGAGCAATAACCCAATACCTGGATGGTTGTATGCTATGAAAATACACATCAAACAAGCTAGGTAATGCAACAAATGTCACCTTCATAGCCTTGTGGGAGACACGTATCCATGGCATGGATCTCATTGCAACATAAATATAATGAGACCCTAGCACACTAAGTATAAACTCAAAAGGGTTTAGGGTACTAGCACCTAGCCGAGAGGACCGTTGATTTAGGAGGACTCTCGCATCCTTGATCTGCGACAACCTCGACAAGGGGGACAAGCCAGAAGAGTGTGTGATAAGCATGTGAAGACTCTGAGTTGAAAAGGGCTAAGTGGCAGAGAAATAGGTAGGCTCCAATGAGATGAAGGCAGGAATTAATACGTTAGAACACGTTGTAATGGGGAAAGGTACAACCTTAGCATATGCGGCGGTGGGATGATTGGAGAAATTAAAAACTTTTAAGTAGGGCGTATGGAGATATGTACATACCTTAGCGCCATTCATTATATGGCTCGGAAACATATGAGTTAAACTATCTTATCACCATTGATTATATGGTTGGGAAACATATGAGTTAAACTACCTTAGCGCCATTCATTATATGGTTGGGAAACATAAGAGTTAAACTACATTAGCGCCATTCATTATTTCGCTTAGAAACATAGGAGTTGTAGTTTAAAGATATGGTTAGAACATCCCATACCTACCATTGTTTACCAGACAACCACATACCTCACCTATGCTACACCTCGAAAGTTCAGTATGGAAAGAGAACATAGCATTAGAATGTGTGGTTACTTTTATTCATTAAGTATGATGCAAAAGTGATTATAAAAAAAAAAAAAAGTGCTTTACTTATAGCACTATTATATTTCAATTTCGGTATGGAAACTCTATAAAGAGGTGTGACAACTATATTAACATAGTCATATAAGTTAAGATTAATGAACTCCCATAAACCCAGTGTTAAACACTCATCAACATTTATTTACAAAGCAAAGAGTCTTCATAAAGCACCTATAAATATATATCTCTTCATGTATATTTTATCTTTTTTCATAAAATCGCTTGTAAAAAAAATTGATGGTTGACGTTCATCTCTCTTACTTTGTGGAATGACATCAGGATCCTTAATTTTCTTGTAAGTAGAAATCATAATTTTCTTTAAGTAGAAACTATAATTTAATTGTAGCGAGTGCAACAATGTACTCTCTTTTTTAGCTGCAATGTTATTCCATCTTTAGGAAGGCATGTTGGTTTTAGCTATTCTGTGAGGGGTTTTGGAGACAAAGTCGCAGCGACACATGCATTCCAACCTTAGGAGAGCAATGTTTGTTTCATATATTTTGTTATGCGCTTTGGCAACAAAGGAACACATATATATTTGAAATTAAGCTGATAATCCCTAGCAATTTAACATCAGATCATAGGGATTTTTATCCCTCTAGTCAAGCTAGAACGTCATTACTTTTAGCGAAAAAAAAGTCGTTCATAAATTTTGCTCACATGCTGTCTCTATCGTCGTCGGTCAGGACCTCCAAAAATTTGAATTGTCTTGAAACAATACTACCTGGGCCTCGATCTTATGCATCGTGCTAAAGAAAACCCTCACAATCTAGACGTGAAGTGATAGTCCTCCGAGGAGATGGACTCCTACTCGTCGCAGGAGATGGAGTGGCTTGGGGAAGAGAGCGAGGAGAAGATCCGGAAGTGGCTTTATTCAGCTCGGGCTAAATCTCTCCTTTTTTTTAAGGATGGGTTTGATGGTTTGGTCCTTTAGGTCTAACTTCACGTTACCTTTAATTATTTTTTTACTATGGTGAATGAATTATTTTTAAGTATGGTGAATAAATTTATGATTTAGTAGGAGTTTGGACTCCATTGCATTAGGGGAGATTTCACTTTGAACCTTGTCACAGGGGGTCAAGGATGTTGTGATTTAAATTAAAGTAGACGGATAGCATTCTATTGTGCCATCCACTCAATAATCCCAAAAAAAACTTCATCTTCAATTTTTTTTTTTTTAATTTAACATTGGAAATAGAAAAGAAAAAAACCTTTTTTAAATTTCACATCAAAAATAAGAAAAAGAAAAAAACAGCCATTAATTAATTTTCAATATAATCTATTTATTTACATAATAGCTTACAAGTTCAATTTAGGAAAATTAGATAAATAGTCAACTTGCTAAATAAAGAAACCTTTTTATATTTATAGTGAAATTACTTCACTAAAAAGGGTCCCTTATTCCCCACACAAAAAATATACACTAATTTTATATTTAATATCTAACTTTCTATATATATTTTTATTAATATCTTATTTTTGTTTCCATATTTTATTTTTATTATAGCTTTAATCCTGAGATATATATATCAAATCCCTAGAATCTTGCTGCTTTCCTGCGCACTACACTTTTAATTTTGTATTTAACAAATAACCACCGAAAGGAGTTAATACTAATAATGTAGAAATGTCAAAGTCCCAACCCACAATATATGCTAGTTGGTGAAATGCACGGCAATTTGCTTTATTCTATCAACTCAAACATCACAGCAGAGGATATCGATCGATTCTATGCTTCTGTCAAATAAACTTGGAAGATTTTATTTATATTTACTGTGATATGAAAATAATGGCTACCATTTAAGAGGAGATCGATTCGAGACGAGTGGCCAAGGGAAAGGTCTGGAATTGTCGTGCTACCTCAAGACTTAATATGGCCGACCGGCCCTCTCCAAACAGACAACCTGGTAACTGTGTTATACATCACCGGCAGGCCCATCTGTATGGTAATTCCCCATATATTAGGTGTTCGTATACTGGGGGCTACAGGTCACAACACTGGACTCAGTGGAATTCTGACCATGCAATTCTATGAAAAATGGAAAACCTAACCCAGGCTGGAGATTCCAACACTGTGAAATTTCTCATGTAACATTCGCAGTTGCGTTTATAGAACTCAAATTCGAATGCAGGCAAAGGTTCGCAGGAAATATATAATAATGTTCCGCTTGACTTTGGTCAGTTCTTATTAGGTATTGAATAAAAATAAATTCTGTCATACAACATGAAAAAGAAATTTTAACAAACCAATTAAAAATGAAATTATATATTTACAAAGGGATCAAAATCATGTTTAAATGAATAGATTCAGAAAACAAATAAATTTTTGTAGGGTTTCTATTATTTTATATATAGTTCATGCCAAGGGAGCATTTCCATTATTTTATAAATACTTCATATCATCACGAGAAAGTGTTTACATTATTTTATAAGTAGTTCATACCATTAGGGAGAAGGAAGTGTTGTTATACAAGTTGCAATAGAATATTTAAACCTATTCCGAAGATTTTCAACCATGAAGATTTACACTCACTTTACCATCTAAATTCTTAATCTGTGAATAGGCCTTGTTATAATACGAAGGGTCAACACCATAGTTTATAAGAAACCCATAAGTCACTTCATATGATATCTTTTTATTTAATCAATTTAATTACAAGAGGAAAAAGAGCATAACTACTTTGGCTATAAATATTAACCTTTGATTTTTGTATACTATTATTGGTATCTTGGAATATTTCCAGAATGTTAAATCACTATCATCCACTTAACAATTATTGATAATTAAATTAAAACTATAGAATCCCTATTCCAAGAATATTTAGTGAAGGTTAAATCACTACCATTCAGCTAATAATGATTGATAATTAAATTAAAATTGTAGAATCCCTATTCCAAGATAAACACATTTATATGTGTAATTAGGTGGACAACTTCGTGTCTATTTCAAAAATGTTTTTCTACAATTTAATTTAATTATCAAAAAATATTAGGTGGATGCTAGAGATTTATCCTCCTTGAAATATGCCAAAATATTCATAGTAGTATTCACACATCAATGGTTAAGATTTATCTCCAAGTTAGTTATGCTACTTTAATTAATTTGTTTGGAAATAATTAATTAAAGAAAATATCATATCAACATATGTCATATTGGACATGCCTTATTGATAAGTCATTATATTGACCCATGGTATTGTAACAACAATTATTTATAGGTTAAAAAAAAAAAAGCATCGTAAAGAGGGTGAATCTACAATATTGTTACATGTTTTTTAGATTGTATATATGTTTAACACTTATATTAATTCTTTTTAATAATAATAATTGTTATAATTATAATTTTTTAAAATCGTCCCACGGGAAGCTCAATTGGTGATGAAGTGATGTAAAATCATCCAAGCCAAAAGACGAAAGGTTCAATCCAAGGTCGTGACCTCGTGTATGGAGAGGAGGACTGATCCAATTGTTGATTCCTCTCTGTTAAGAAAATAATAATAATAATAATAATAAATTATAAGTCAAAATTTATATTAATCAAAAAGTATGTACATGGATAACAAAAAGCATGTGGTCTCATCTCGACTAGGTTTGTTGACCAATGTGATGACCATACAAAATATAAAAAGAAAAATTGTCAACTGAGAGGTGGAGACCCTCAGAGGCACCACATTCTAGAAAACTAACAGAACAAGAAACACACCAATGAACATAATCAATCGTTGGATGTAATTGAAACGAGGTTGTCAGGCCTAGTACTTGGGGTAGCTAGCAGGAAATACATGTAGTTGACATGGTGCTCAAAGTGAGCAAGCTAGATTTTGAGTTTTTCAACCTTTTAAGTTAGCAAATTCTTGTTACGTCAGACTATGACCACCATCTCATGAACATGGCACTGGAAGTACTAGAGCTCCTCGGGTTTTGCCATGATAGCCTCATGTAACTCCTTGCAAGCTTAACCATGGGCGTCTAGGTGAGCAGAGACAGATTGGAGCAGTTCAAGAATTGTCGATGAGGGACCAAACCTCCTCGAAGACATTTGACCCATGAATCCATGACGACCTTGGCTGGAGCAACCCTGTGTTGCTAAACCACAGAGATGACCTTGCCCACGACCACCCACTCCTAAATCATAGTCGAGTTGTGAGACCATTTGATGATGGTAGACCGACCATGAAAGAAGCTAACGAGCTACGACCCCCATGACCAAAACGTCTCGCTCCCCACCTGGAGCTTCCCTCTCGAACAGAAACATCATCACCCTGAGACCTAGCTATGGGGTGAGTACCTTCTATCTTTGTCGAAGAAATTATGTGTGAGGAGCAGGGACATGGTTTCATAATGGAGCGCAAAAGGGACCTACATAACTCGAGAAGAGGGACTCCCCTAGAAATAGCACCTACCATCCAAAACCAACCAAGAATGACTGCAAACAAGAAATACAAGGAGAACCAATGCCAAGAGGGCCGCCACCCTAAATTTGCCACCTGAGAATATCCAAAGAGGGCTAGACTAGAGGAGAGAGGGTCAAGTAGAAAGAAACAAGCATCCAAGACAAAATTGAAAGATAATAAAAATCTAGTACCCGAGACGAAGTAGAAAATTGAGGGGTGAGTTGAGACCAGAATCACCAGTAAGAAGGAGCCAAAATGTGATAAACCAGAGAGATGATCGGCACCCTAGACCAAGAGTCACCACCCCAAGAACAACAACACCACCTTCATGCCCATAATTGCAAAGGAAAGAATCATAGATTCAGAACTAGTCATTCCAAAAACATCCCCGAAGTAGCCAAGGTCGAAAACCACAGGAGCAGAGGGAAATTAAGATAGGATCCGACCAAAACCAATGAAGGAGCGTCCACTAGAGAGACCTAAAGAAGGAATTTTTCTTGGGCAGATGGAGCGAATGAGAGGGAGACACTTGCGGCATACCTATGGTAGAAAGAATAGACCGCCACCTTGGTGCAGAAGTTGAATAGGATGTTAGCAGGGAGAGAGATGCAAAACATAGAAAAACATTTGACAATGAGAGGGAATTGCCATCGATGGGATGTAGCCAAAGGAGGAACGATGCTATCGTGTCGACACAAATGCAGGCTTGAGGGAATGAACTGTTCACACACACAAACATAGGCGAATATACTATGGCGTAGTGGAGGGCCACTACCCTATCTTCAAAAGCCTTAAAAACTTAACACGTAGCATCCATCACGTGATGGGTGGCTATCCTAGTCCAACACCCCCACTGGGTAAATAATAATAATAATCTAAAATAAAGTTGTTATTTAGTTAATTTTTATAGGAAACCTTAATCTATGTAATGTGAGATGTACCATGGGGTAACACGATTGTCATCGAATGATGCCAATTGGTGCTTATCGACCATTTAATTTATATCGTTGCACTAGTAAATATATGTCACAAAATTATTAGGCATGGAGATTCACTCCCACTTTATGATAGAGATTCTAAACTTGTTACAATATGTAATTCCCCTCTATTTCAGAAACTATAATAGTTAATACATTATATTTATTAGCTGAAATATTGATAATAATGGCATGATGGCCAAGGTTTGTTTTTCGAAAAAAACTATCATAATGTAAAAATTGAGTTGGAAATAATTAAATATGATTTTGAGAGGAATTAACTTGGAAGAACAAAAGATTGGATGAGATCATTATCCTAATTGATAATCTAGGATGGATAGATTGGATAAAGGAAAAGGAAATTATTCAACTTTCCCAAATCACTCCAAAGAAAAACTCCTAGAGTGGAATTATATGATTTACTAGATAAGTAAAGAAAAAAATCTAAAAAATCACTCACTGCGAGGGAAAGAGCACTGCAAGAGGTGAAAAGAACCGTAGTGGGAAAAGACAGGCTTTAAAGTATGAAAAATAATCCTTTTTAAGAAAATAAAAATAGGAAAATCGTAGGGTATGGTGATTCGAAGATCCTAGAAAAAAGGACGCCATTATAGAAAGTCTACTAGGAAAGTGAGACATAAAATTGCCTTCACGAAGACAACAGAGGTTGTTGATTTTGGGAGGAAAAGTGATTAGCTCAAGGGAGACCGGGAATGATGGTTCAAGGTTGGGTGGAAAATTATTCTTTCCAAGTTAATTTGGTTGTTGGTTATTCGATTGTTTGGTAATGAATTATATATATTTTTATAAATTTTTCTATTGTTATTGGACTGAATTGATTGTGTCATGTTCAATTTTAGGACCTTGGATAATCATAGTGTTTTTTTTACTGTGGTATTTAATTAAATAAATGTAGATTTATTTGGCGTAAATGAACTCCTAAGTATTTTATGGTTGTGGCTCCAACAACTGTATGGTCTCTATGTAGGTAGTATAGTTGCATAGACTCTCGAGTCTCATTGCATAAATGTAATTAGATTTGTCTTAGATCATGGGTTGTATTAGTTATGTAATCACTGTATTCAGCTACTGTCTAGTATATAATTCTCATGGTTGAAAACTTTTAGTTCAGATGTGTATATTACATTAGAATTAAAATCAGAAAGCAATATGTAGGAATTCTCATAAGTAGGAGAGCATGCATGTGTTTTGGTATATGAAGTGAGACTATGGGATACAAAAATGTGTACCCAAAGGCTCATATTGTTACAATTGTTCACTGTAACAATATCACGACTACCGCGTTTTCCCAGTATAATGGTATTAACACAACCAAAAGCTCATGGAAGTAGAGTACAATGATATAATTGGGGTATAGCTTCAGCTAACTTGAAAATAGAAATCATACACTTATCAGACTCAACAGTACACTTCTAGCTCTAGGGCTACTACGATATCCTAGCATAGCTATTGGCTACAAATTAAACACTGAAGGAAACAAAGAATAATTGCATATCTTATGATCAAATGATGTTTACCCAACATATCTTAAACATTGGTCAAGAAGGGTAACCCAGATCTTTGAAGTAAGTCTTCCAAATTAATGAAATTGGAGGAAATACGAATAGCAAACAAACCTATCTACTCAAACTCAAGCAAAAACTATCCCATGAATAGACATTCCTAAGAGAGGCAATATATATGAGAACCATACGGAAAGAAAAACGCCTTGATAGAAAATGGTGAAGAGTTATCATTTCCAACACTACGTATGCAATTAAAATTATTAGAAGACATCATCTTAAACATACCATCATTGAACAGTTGATCCATAAACATAGTAAGGTGCTGATATTATGATAAAATTTAAATAAATAGTCATACATAGAGGAAAACCACAAATAACGTATTAATGGTTACATAAGTTAAAAACCTTGAATAGGAATGGCCTTGTTTGTAACAGTTCAACGAAAAGGAAACATCAGCTAGTGGGCATATTTCCATTTAACATTTAAGAAAAATACAATATGAAGCAAAGCTCTTGGGGCCAACAACAAACTTTGGGGTGAAACCCATCTCCCAAAAAAGGGGAAAAGCAAAGACAAAACTAATACAATAATTAAATCTGCTCCAGTCCATCTTTCGGGGTATACCCAGAAAGAAGATTAAAAACACCTCAAAGGGTGGAAATGAACTCGACAGATCCAAAGAAGGCTACAAAGGTGAAGATGCATGTACTGTGTATGACCAATATGAGTAGGGGATTCAAGAATCTAAGACCAACCTGGAATAGAGTCGAATATTAGACGAGTTAGGTGAATAGCTAAAAAATCATCATGCTCCCAGGCATGGGTGGTGGACATTACCTGTGATGACTTCATAAATAATGGAGAGTTGAGTTAGCCAAAGATAAAAACTCGAAAATAATTTAGAGAAAGTTAACATGTATCTATCATGGAAAACTACCATATCTAAGGATAACCACACCAAGCCTCCATACCTTTTCTGGAAATAGAATTATTATATGCATGAGTCGAAGGAACCTTGGCAGTGACCTGACAAACCAGGTAGGGAAGAAATTTAAAACAAAGTAACCAGCTAGAAATGGTTGCAAATTGGGGATGAACCCATAATATGGAAGAGAAACTTACCAAGGTATATCAAATGAGGAGGGCCAATGTCCCTTTTTCTTATTCAACTGTCTCTCCAGTACAAACTTGTTTAAGACCTACAAATAGACAACAATTTCTTAGATATCACATAGGAAGGATGAGTTCTTAATAAAATGAAAATGAGGAAAAAGTATACTTGCCATATTGTTACCTGTGAAATTGCAGACCCTCAAACGTTGCTGAAATGGATTAAGGGTTCCATCAATTGAGAAAAATAAAACACTAGACTTTCCAGTGCCTAAGGGTGTCCATGACACTGCTTGAAAACCAAAACCATTTCTGTTGTTGGGTACGCCAAGAGGGCAGAGCAATTTGCGTTCAGACTAAGTTCGAAAAAGCACTAAGTATCTCCGAGTAGAGTAGGATAAAAGCTATGGCACATTGTGTTAGGGTTTGAGAGGATACATCTCTTACTATCGATCTACTAATGACACATCTCAGCCCTTGAAGTCACATCATGGAGTTAACAACGAAGTCGATGACAATACCACAGGGGAGGAGGAGACCACATGGCCCGAATCGCATGGCAAAACTCGAATGGTGGAAGGGACAATGATACTTTGGTGGTTCTAAAAAAGGACATATTAGAGTGAATAGGTCTAAGAAGGTAAGGTGGGGGCCAAGGTAATTTTCCCACCCTATCTGCCAAATGATCTAGGGAGAACAACATTGGAGTTGGGGAAATTGGAGTATTGCCTAAGGTCAAAATTAGGCAACCAACACCATAACCATATGTAAGAAGCCACCACAATAAATTATGCATAGTTAACCTTGTATATAGTTAAATGTAAGTATTTTATGTGTATTGCAGTCATAACCACTTATGACATCCTGTGAACCAATCAAATGATAGGAGACTAGAAAAAAATTGAGGTTGTGTTGTATAGTGTTATGCAGTAGAAGAGCTAAGTCGCTAAATATGATAACAATACCTCATACATCTAATCCATTTCTAATGTCATAAGAAATGATTAGAAGAATAAAATATATGAAAAGGAAATCATATATATGACTAGGTACGTCAGAAATGGTATCAGAACCCATCTTTCTACACTCGTCTTGTGTAAAGGTTCCATTACCAGTTACTGTTGTGTAGGATTATCATTAAAAGGAAATTTTGATGATGTTGATAAAATGATTTGCTTGACTCACACCTTACTGTAGTTGAAGGTTGGAGGAGAAAACCCCAGCCACTACTAGAGGGGATGACTTATATATAGAAATGGAATAAGGAGGCATGTCAACTCCCACTCAGTTTCCAGAAATAATCAGAAACTTCAAATAGGAATTGGCATAACTCCTAAGTAGCACCGAGCGGTTTATAAAATCTAGTAAAGAACATGATAAATTGATTAAAGAATGGACTTAAAAATCTAGTCATAAGGATTTTGAGCTAGAAGGGTCAAAATAGAAGCTGACAAGATTGTCATTGGACAAATCAGAAAGTGGATAATAATATGATAAAACAAATTCTAAGACCCATAAGGATAAAAAGAAGAAAGAACTACATGGATAGTTCTAAAAGATAAAAGCTCCTAGCTTTGACAAGGAAAAGCAAGAGGACGCAAAAGCTTCGCTCCTAAATATGGCTAATCTTTTTCAAGTGTATGAATATGAAACCATCCTGAAAGCAAGATTGGATGTTTATCAGTTGCAGGGAAAAGCCACTCTTTGGTGGGAGGACACAAAAATGATACATCTGTTAGATGAGAAAAATGTTTCGTTGGAGGATTTCTAGTAGACATTGAAAGCTCTCTCTCTGAGCGAGAGGTATTATGATGACCGGGCAAAATATTTCCATGAATTGAGATTAGGACAACTTACCATGGATGAGTTTGTAACCAAGTTCACTAATGTGCTTCGGTATGTGCCTTACATCAGAGAGGAAAAGGCTAACATACATAGAGTTTTGAATTGTTTACTAGTTGTGTATAAAGAAATAATCAAATTCGATAATCCAATAACTATAGATGAAGTAGTGAGGAAGGCTTGACTTTGCTATCAACAGTTCAAGAATAGAAGTGAGGGCTCTCGACCCTTGCATAATAAGGATAAAAACAAGATGGGCCAACACAATCTTACACTCATTCCAAACCTGTAGAGTTGGGGAGCAAGAAGAACATAGGGGGTAAGGAACGGGAGCCAGTAAAGTGCTCTGGATGTGGAAAAACACACTTGTTATGGGATTATCCTCCGAATCTGAGGTCCATTTAGAATGTATAGGTGGAACGTGAAGCTTCTACGGTAAATGATGTGGCCAAAATAATTCAGAGAATCAATGCGACACTGGAAGACCGATAGGGAGAACATCAATCTACCATGATTGATATTGAAGGTATTATCCAAAACCAACCCGTGTCTATTTTAATAGACAATGGGGCTAGCCTAAGCTATATAAATCCTTAGATTGTGGAAAAGTGTAATTTAAAATCAGAAAAAATTCAGAGTTCCTGGTTGGTGCATCTAGCTACTTGTACTAAAAGGAGAGTGACCCATGTGGTAAGATAGTGTGTAGTGAATTTAAATGGATATCTCATAGAAATCAACTTAAACATCCTTCCCTTAGGGTCGTACGATGTTTTAATTGGGATGGATTGTTTGGTACAACAAAAAATTGTAGTGAATTGTCTGGAAAAGACGGTGAGTTGTGTGGATGCACAAGGGAATTCCTTTTTGGTGAAGGGAAAACCAGAACCAGTTTCAGTTAAACAAATAATAGCCTTACAATTGAAAATAATAGCAAGGAAAGGCCGTCAATTTTATATGGCGCATGTGGAAGAACATGAACAACAGACAGAAGCTGGAAGGTTCAATCATTTACCTGTGGTAAGAGAGTTTCGGGATGTGTTTCCTAAAGAAATTCCCAAGTTATCCCCTTGGAGGAACATCAATTTCTCAATTGATTTAGTGCCTGACGCTACGCTTGTGTCCACATCCCCATATTGAATGACTACCCCAGATTTGTTAGAATTAAATATGCAGCTACAAGAGCTGTTAGATAAAGGCTATATCAGATCGAGTGTCACCATGGGGAGCCCTGGTATTGTTCATTAAGAATAGGGGTGATACAATTAAAATGGATATTGATTATAGACAACTGAACAAATTAACCATTAAAAAAATATATCCTTTACCCCGATTTGATGATCTATTTAATCAAGTGAGCGAAGCAGTTTTTTTTTTCAAACATTCATCTGTGAACTAGATATCATCAGTTATGCATAAAGGATGAAGGTATACACGCGACAACTTTTAGAAATAGGTATGGGAATTATGGGTTCATGGTGTTACCTTTCATACTCATTAATGCACCTGTGACCTTCATGTGTCTCATGAATAGTGTGCTACATAAGTACCATGACCAACTTGTGTTAGTCTTCATCGATGATATTCTAGTATACTCTAAAAATGTTGAGGAACACCAAGAGCATCTTAGATTAGTGTTGCAAACACTGAGGGAGCATCAAATTTATGCAAAGAGAAGTAAGTGTGAGTTTTATAAACCCAAAATCCAATATTTAGGACACATCATCACCAAAGAGGGATTAGCAGTAGACCTAGATATAGTTAAATCTATTATGAGTTGGCCAATACCAAAATATGTATCAGCAGTTCATTACTTCATGTCATTTGTTGGGTACTACTATAGAATTGTGTAGGGATTTTATAATTTGGCTGACTCCATGACCTCTCTAAAGAAGAAGGGGTTGAATTTTGAATGGACAAATAAATGTCAGGAGAGGTTTAACAAATTAAAGAAAATGTTGACAACAACCCCTATCTTAAAGATAGTAGACCCAATTATGGAGTTTAGAGTGTGTACTCATGCTTTTCTAGAAGGATTGGCGGTATGCTACTGCAAGAAAATGTGCTTATAGCCTATGAGTCAAGAAAACTGAAAAAAAAACATGAACAAAATTATGTTGTTTATGACCTGTAGCTAGTTGCAGTAATCCATGGCCTGAAAATGTGGAGCCATTATTTGCTGGGAAAGAAATTTGTGTTGGAAAGTGATCATATCAGCTTAAAGTATTTATTTATCCAACATGATATAAATTTGAGCAAAGAAAGATGGTTAGATTTCCTTAGCAAATTTTATAGGGAAATCAAACACATTAATGGAAAAGAAAACAAAATCGTTGATGCACTAAGTAGATATTCTCATTTGCTAATTGCTAAAGTAGTGTAAAAATAGATTTTGAAGAACAGATAAAATGGGTAGTGCAACAAGTCCTAGATTATCAAGAAATGTAGTTGAAAGTACAATAGGGGAAAATCTTGGGATATGATTTAATCCCAAAAGGTTGAATTACATATTAGAATAGGTTGTATATTCTAGGGTAACATAATTAAAGAAAATGATTCTAGATGAATGGAATAAGAGACCATATGTTGGTCATCTGGGGTATCAGAAAATGATAACAAAATTAAGAAAACATTTTCTTGGGCTAGGTAAGGAGAAAGAGGTGGCAAATTATTTAGCCAAATGTCTGGAATGCCAACAAGTTAAAGTGGAACACAAGCATCGAGCAGGATTGTTGAATCCAGTGCCCATACCTGAGTGGAAGTTGGGGGTGATCTCCATGGATTTTATAACTGGATTACCAAGGACCATACATCGTCATGACTCCATTATGGTAGTAGTTGATACATTGACTAAAGGAATGCATTTTATTCCAGTACAATCCACTTTTGGTACTGCATAGATTACTAATATCTTCATGCAGGATATCTTTAGGCTACATGGGATACGAAAGGTGATAGTATTAGATAGAGATGAAAAATTTAACTCCAACTTATGGAAGGGTTAGTTTGGGGGTTCAGGAACTAATTTCAAATTCAGTACTGCATACCATCCATAGATGTATGGGAAAACTAAAATAACAAACCAAATTATGGAAGATATGCTCTAAATATATGTGATGGACATTCCCACTAAGTGGGAATATTTTCTACATCTAGTTGAGTTTGGTTATAATAACAACTACCAAACTACTACCAAGATGATCTCCTTCGAAGCCTTCCATGGCAGGAAATTCCATATCCCACTTAGTTGGATCCAACCCGAGGAGAGATTGATTCTTGGACCAAAGGTTCTGTAGGAAATGGAACAAAGAGTGCGAAAAATTAAACAGAATATTAAAACTACCCAAGATTGAAAAAAAAGTTTTGTAGACAGAAAAAGAGACCATAAGGAGTTTAAGGTGGGAGAGCATGTGTATTTGAGGGTTAAACCTCAGAAAAGTACTCTTAGAACCAAAGAGTGTGCTAAATTAGCACCCCAATTCTGTGGGCCATTTGAAATTCTAGATCGCGTGGGTCCAGTAGCATACCAGTTTGCCCTACCTAGATATGTCAAGGTTCAAAATTTATTTCATGTATCATCATTGAAAAATTATTTTCATGATCCTTCTCATATAGTTGACCGGAATGTGTTATAGGTGGAGCCAAAAGGAGACCTTCTATGAGAGCCACTTAGTGACTTGGGGAAGAAGGCGATCATGCTTCGTAATAAGGTTGTGGCATAGGATAAAGTGTAGCGGAGGCACATTACTCTTGAGAAGGCCACTTGGGATCTGGAATACAACATGAAAACAAATTATCCAGCTTGGTTTGAAAAACAATATCTGAGAAATAAACACCGAGGATGATGTTCTTTTATTTTAGGTGGGGAGGGTGTAATTCCCCTCTATTGTATAAACTATAATAGTTAAGACATTATATTTAGTAGTTTAAATTCTAATAATAATGACATGATGGCCAAGGTTTGCATTTGGAAAAAAAAAACTATGATAATGTAATTAATTGAGTTGGAAATAATTAAATGTGGTTTTGAAAGGAATTAACTCAAAAGAAAAAAATATTGAATGAGATCATTAACCTAATCCATAATCTAGAATGGATAGATTGGATAAAACAAAAAAAAAAAATTATTCAACTATCCCAAATCACTTTGAAGAAAAGCCCTTGGAGTGAAATTATGTGATTTAATAGACAAGTATAGAAACAAACCTACAAAATCACTCAGTGTGGGGGAAACAACACTTAAAGGGGTGAAAAGCACTGTAGTGGGAAACTACGGGGCATTAAACGATGAAAAAGAATCCTTTTTAAGAAAAGAAAAAGAGGAAAATCCTAGACTAAGGGGATTGGAAGATCCCAGAAGAACACGATGCCATTATAGAAAGTTTGCTCGGGAAAGTGAAGCATAAAAATTCCTTCACTAGGAAAACAAAGGTTTTTGATTCTGGGAGGAAAAGCGATCTCAGCTCAGGGGGAACTGGTAGTGATGGTTCAAGGTTGGGTGGAAAATTTTTCTTTCTAAGTTAATTCAATTGCTGGTTATTAGATTTTCTGGTAATGGAGTATCTATCTTTTTATAAAATTTTATGTTGCAATGGGAGTGAATTGATTATGTTCTAGCGAATTTTAGGACCATGGATAATCGTAGTGTTTTTCTAGTATCGGTATTTAATTAAAGAAATGTAGATTTATTTGGCATGAATGAACTCCTAATTATTGCATGGTTGTGGCTCCAGCAACTGTATGGTCTCTTTGTAGTTAATGTAGTTGCATACACTGTAGAGTCTCATTGCATAAATGTAATTAGATTTATCTTAGAGCATGTGTTATATTAGTTACATAACCAATATATTCAGTTTCTCTCTAGTATATAATTCTCATGGTTCAAAACTTTTAGTTCAGATGTTTATATTACATTAGAATTAAAATGAGAAAGCAATATTTAGGAATTCTCATATGTAAGAGATCATGCATGTGCTTTGGTATATGAAGTGAGACTTTGGGATACACAAATGTATACCCAAAGGCTTGTATTGTTAAAAGGGTTCTTTGTAAGAATAGCATAGGTACATCGTTTTTAAAGTATCATTGTATAAACACAACCAAAAACTCAAGGAGGCAGAGTACAAGGATATAGGTGGGGTATAGCTTCAGCTGACTTGAAAATAGTGATTATACACTTATCTGACTCAACAATACACTTCCAAGTCTAGTGCTACTATGATATCCCAACATAACTATAGATTGTAAATTAAACATTGAAGCAAACAAATAATAACTACACATCTTATGCTCAAATTATGTTTACCCAACATATCTGAAATGCTGGTCAAGAAGGGTAACCCAAATTTTGGAAGTAAGTCTTACAAATTAATGAAACTTTAGGCAGGAACCATAGCAAACAAGCCTATATGTTTGAACTGAATGACAGACTATCCCATGAATAGACATTCAGAAGAGAGGTAATATAGATACAAACCATAAGTAAAGAAAACACCTTGAGAGAAAATGGTGAAGAGTTATCATTTCCAGCACTATGTATGCAATTGAAATTATAAGAGGACAACATCTTAAACATCAACCATCACCAAAAAGTTTAGAAATAAACACAATAAGGAGATGACATTATTAGAGCTGTTAAACAAATAGTCACACATAGAGGAAAACCCCAAATAACTTATTAACGATTACATAAGTTAAAAAACCTAAATCGAACTGTCCATGTTTGTAACAGTTCAACAAAAAGGAAATAACAACAAGTGGCTATATTTCCATTTAACATTTAAGAAAAATACAATATTAAGCGACACTCTTGGGATGAGCAAAAACCTTTGTGGTGAAACCCAGCCCCCCAAAAGGGGGAAAAACTAAAAAACAATACAATAATTAGATCTACTCTATTCCATCTTTCGGGGTATATCCATAAAGCAGATTAAAAACACCTCGAAGGGTGGCAAAAAAACTCGGCAGATCCAGAGAAGGATTCAAAGGCAAAGATGCATGTACTATGTATGACCAATAGGAGTAGGCGATTCAATAATCCAAGACCAAGCTGAAAAAGAGTCGAATCTTAGACAAGTCAGGTGAACAAACGAAAAATCATCACGCTCATAAGAATTGGGGCTGGAGATTACATGTGAGGGCATGAGAAGCAACATAGGGATGAGTTAGCCAAATATAAAAACTGGAAACTAATTTAGACAAGGTTAACAGGTAGCTATCATGGAAAACTACCATATTTAAGGATAACCAAACCAAGCCTCCATACATGTGAGTCGAAGGAACTGAGACAATGAGCTGACAAACCAGGTAGGGCAATGATTTAGAATAGAGTAACCAGCTAGAAATGGTTGCAAATTGGGGATGATCATAGAATATGTAAGAGAAACTCACCAAGGTCTCACAAATGAGGAGAGTGAGCATCACTTTTTCCTATTCAATTGGCCCTCCAGCACAACCTCATTTAATACCTACAAATAGACAACAATTTCTTAGATATCACATATGAAGGACAAGGTCTTAATAATAAAAAAATTGAAAAAAAAATATACTTGCCATAGTGTTACCTGTGCAATTGCAGACCCTCAAACCCTTGTGAAATGGATTAAGGGTTCCGTCAGAAGAGAAAAATAAAACCCCTCACAAAACGAAGCTTTCCAGTCCTTGAGGGAGGCCATGACACCACTCCATAACCAAAACCATTTATGTTGCTAGGTATGCAAAGAGGGCAGAGCAATTCATGTACACACTAAGCTTGAAAAAGCACTAAGTATCACCGACAAGAGCAGGATCAAAACTATGGCGTGTTTACTTACGGTTTGAGAGGTTGTAGCTCTTGCCATCAATCTGCTAATGACACATCTCAACCCTTGAAGTCACATCATGGATTTAACAATGAAGTCAATGACAGTACCACAGGGGAGGATGAGACCACATGGCCCGCATGGCGTGGTAGAACTTGAATGTTAGAAGGTAGTATGGTACTCTGGTGGCTCTAACTAAGGACACATTGGAGCACATAGGTTAAAGAAGGTAAGGTGTGGACCAAGGTAAAGCACCCACACTATATATGAGCCAAAGGATCTAGGGAGAAGAACATTGGAGATGGGGAAAATTGGAGTATTCCCTAAGGTCAACATCAGAAAACCAACACCATAACCATATGTATGAATTGAAATCCATAAATTATTCATAGTTAACCTTCTATATAGTTAAATGTAAGTATTTAATGTGAGTTGTAGTCCTAACCATTTATGAGATCTTGCGAAGCAAACAAATGATAGTAGACTAGAACAAAATTGGGGTTGTGATGTCCGATAGCCTTTAGAAGAGAAGGGTAGGTTAACTATGCTAAAGGATATGGAATAGTGTTATGTAGTAGAAGAGTTGGTGGTCTAGTTAAAGTGTAATGGATAATCGTTCTAATCCAAAAACGATAACCTCAAGTGTAGGTGGAATTTCTTCTTCTATTGCCCTTGGAGTTTCAGTCATCGGCCTCCAAACTTAGATATTCTACTAAAACAATACAATTGCTAAAATTACCCAAAAATTAGAAGAACTTCAATTACCCTAGAATCGAAAGGAAAAAAAACTTTTTCTCATAAACTCCTCGCATCTGCCTTTCTCCCAACCTTTATCGCGTTAATTCTCCATTGTCAATCCTCTTTCTCCAATCTGAAGGTTGGTGCTTCCCCCGCTCGCAAAACTAGCCAGGTGATCATCCACCGTTGATCAAGCTCGCTTGATCCAAAGATTGATGCTTAATGTCACGTGGAATTCTTGTTGATGTTTATCATGCCGAGATCATGTGAGAAAAAAAGTTTCTCCTTGCTACATGTGGGCTGCTAAATGGAATCGTGTGACTATCCCAAAATACTGCTTACTTCCTTGAGCTTGCGCGAAAATAGATTTCTCCTATGAAGATCGCTTTACTCCTCTATTTAACTTCAGCGCTTGTTTACACACAACTACCATAGATCTAACGGTTCTGTCAATGGGACAGTTCTAGGCTTCTTTGGGTTCTCGCGAATTTATCAGACTTTTCTCCTTCCGCTATGATTTTAGCACTTCCCACAAGTTTTAGCTCTTCTCTAAGGAATTTGGAGCTTAGCTAATTAAAGCTATGTGGTCTGAAACACATTTGATTTAACTTAATACACATTGAATGAGGAATTAAACACGTTAACACCAGATCATACAGAACTCTAATTTTACAGGCCAAACTGGAATTCAACAATACATAGAGATATTTCGAAGGAATTCAACCTCCAAGATTTAACCTTTCATGCATAGAATACATGAAGATACAAAGATATTTCAATTCTTTTACAGTATAATTCTCCATAGCCAAATCCAGTCAAATCCTCTTACAATAGTTCAAAACTTACATAAATAACTTACATTCAACAATCTGCTCCTCAATCCATGGATCAAATCTATCTAATCCTAGATAAATATCTAAACTACATGATATTCTCGCTGAGAATCTCAACTAAGTATGAACTACTTGGAGTAATTACAAAATAATTCAAATACCTATTTTCTAGCTCAAATCCTATCTAGAAAACTTTGTAAATTGATAGCTAAAGGATCCCACTCCTTTTCTTGAAAACACTTTTTGGATTTTTGGAATAAAATGAAGCCTTTTTCCTTCAAGCCTCATGCTCCTACATCAGACTCCTGAGGTCAAAATTCTTCATGGGCTCCTGTCCATGAGCCCTTCTACAGAACCACCCCACTTTTGTAGCATGGTATATGTCACCCAGGTAGCATCAACAATTGGTTGATCTTTCTAGTTGACCAAGTACTGAAAATACTCTTGTCCCCTTATCTTCTTAAACACTCTTTTATCCAATATCTTCTATGGCTGCAATACCTTTGTTGTAGTTAACTGTTTTACCCAATCCACCTCTTGTTCCTCCTTGTCTTCTGTTGTGTCATCTACCTGTCCCTTTTCATACCTGTACAAATCATCAACATTGAAAATTGGATATATTCCAATACCAAGGGGTAACTCAATTTCATATGCATTTTCAAAAAAAATCCTTAAGACTCTGCATGGTCGAATTTTCTTAAATTTTAACTTGTTATACTCCCTTTTTCAAAATATTTCCTTCCTTATGTGTGCCAAAACCAAATATCCAACTTCAAAGTTAACTTCTCTCTTCTTCAAATTTGCTCTATTCTTGTACTTTGTGTTTTTGTCATGTAACTATTGTTTTACATGTTCATGTACTGCTTGAATCTCTTAAACAAAATCTTCTCCTTGAGCACTCCTCATTTCAGCTTTACCCAAATCTCTTAATTCAGACACTCCTCTTTGGTGCATTCCATAAACTATATGGAATAGACTTTGCCTTGTACTCCTGTTAGGAGAATCATTATATGCATATTCAGCCTGTGCCAATACTTGATCCCACTGTTTTGGATGTTCACCTGCAAGAGTTCTCAAAAGATTACCTAAGCTTTTGTGTACAACTTTAGTCTGCCCATCAGTGTGAGGATGATAAGAAGAACTGAAACTTAGTTTAGTATCAAGTTTCTTCCACAAGGTCCTCCGTAAATGACCAACAAATTTGGTATCTCTATGTGAAACAGTGCTCTTAGGTAACCCATGTAACCTTACAATTTCTTTAAAAAACAAATTTGCAATATGAGTAGCATCAGTGGTTTTATAACATGGAATAAAATGTCCCATTTTTGAAAATCTGTCAACTACTACATAAATTGAATCATGTCCCCTTTGAGTTTTTGGTAAACCCCAAACAAAGTCCATACTTACCATATCCCAAGGTCTATCTAGAATAGGTAATGGAACATACAAACCTGTGTTTTGGCTCCTTCCCTTTGCATACTCACAAACTTTACAATTCTTCACATACTTTTCTACTTCAAATCTCATCTTTGACCAAAAATAAAACTGGTTCAACTCCTCATAAGTCTTGTTTGCACTAGAATGTCCTCCAACTCCATTGTTTTCTCCTTGATCAAATTTTCTCTCATAGAACAATTTGGTATGCATAGCTGATTTCTTTCAAACAAAATTCCTTCTTGCAAGAAATAATCTAGCCACTTACTTTTGTCTAACAAAATAGGATTCTTACATGCTCCAAATGCCTCTTTAAAATCTAAATCTTTCTCATATAATTCCTTAAGAAAATCAAAACCCAACACTTGAATTTGACTTTCTTGAAAAATTCCTTTTCTACTTAAGGCATCTGCTACTTTGTTTGGCTAACCAGTTATATGTTTTAATAAAAATTTAAAGCTTTGAAGATATCCTACCCATTTTACATGCTTCTGGTTAAGCTTTTGTTGTTGCATAATGTACTGCAATGCATGGTTATCTGAATAAAGTATGAACTCCCTAGACATCAAGTAATGTCTCCACTTCTTCAAAGACTACACCGCTGCATAAAACTCCTTTTCATAAGAAGAATATTTCTTCTTTGACTCATTTAGTTTTTCACTAAAATAAGCTACAGGTCTATCCTCCTGATTGAAAACAGCTCCAATGGCTTCTCCATTGGCATCACACTTCACTTGAAAAGGTTTATTAAAATCAGGCAAAATCAAAATAGCTTTCTCAATAATCTTCCTCTTCAATAGTTGGAAGTTCCTTTCTGCTTCATTAGTCCATTTAAATGGTTGTCTATCCTTCTTTATAGTGTCAACAATAGATGCATTGATCTTACTAAAACTCGTTATCAATTTCCTATAAAAACTAGCAAGACGATGAAAACTTCTTACCTCAAAGACACTTTTTGGTGAAGGCCACTCCAGGATTGCCTTGATCTTCTTTGGATCAATTTTTAACTCATGAGCAGAAACAACAAAACCCAAATATATCAAATCTTCCTTCATGAATGAACATTTCTTTAAATTTAATAGTAACTTCTCTTGTTGTAGCCTCTATAAGACATAATTCAGATGTCTCACATGTTCCTGTTTTGATCTTGTAGACTAATATATCATCTAGATATACTATTATGAATTTACGAATAAATTCTTTCATAAATTCATTCATAAGCCTCATAAATGTACTAGGAGCATTTGATAACCCAAAAGGCATTACCATCCATTCATACAATCCTTCATTTGTTTTAAAAGTAGTTTTCCACGCATCTCCCACTCTAATTTTGATTTGATGATAACCACTTTTTAAATCCAACTTTGTAAAATATCTGGCTCCACTCAAACAATCCATCAAATCTTCAATTCTAGGGAAAGGGCATTTGTACCTGAATGTTATCTTATTGATTGCTCTTGAATCAATGCACATTCTCGAGCCTCCGTCTTTCTTTGGACTCAACACTGTTGGCACTGCACAATGACTCAAACTCTCTCTAATGAGTCCCTTATCTAACAGTTTCTGAACCTATTTCCTGATTTATTCATTCTCTATGGGAGTCATCCTATAAGCTTCTTTATTAGGTATATTTGCTCCTGGAATCAAATCTATATGATGACTGATTTTTCTAATGGGTGGTAACTCATCAGGAAAATCATCTACAATGATATCACAATAACTATCCAACATCTCTTGAATTTAAATTGGTAAATCAGAAACTTTAGTGGAAGTAATTATTACCTTAGTTTTGCAAATCAATGCAAAATTTACCTCATCCTCTTTAATTTGCTGCAAGTACTCCTTTCCACTCACCAATAGAGTCTTTGGATCAAACTTTCTCAATGTATCCTCTTCTTCCATAGGCAACAATGTATGATTGACACCATCTTTACTAAATTTGTATGTGTTCCTCTTTCCATCATGCATAGCTCTTTTTTCATACTTCCAAGGTCTTCCTAGCAATATGTGACACACATCCATAGGGATCACATCACATAGAATTTTGTCTCTATATTTGACCAACTGCAACTCCACTTCACACTGTTCATTCACTAACAACTGATATCCCTTTTGAAGCCATGACACTTTGTAAGGTGTTGGGTATTTCTTTGTCTTCAATTTCAACTTCTCCACCATTTTTGTGGAGACCAAATTATATGTACTACCACTATCAATTATCATCTAACAAAATTTCCCTTGAACCTTTCACACAGTCCTGAACAAGGTCTCTCTTTGCAGTGGTTCAACAATTTCCTTTGTTGGCTTTAACAAAACTATGTTAACTACCAAAGATTTCCCTTTCTTTGGTACATTTTCTTCTTCTATTACCTTTGCTGCTTCCTCTTCAGTCTTAGCAACAATTGCATTTCTCTGAATTATTCCTATATTTTCTGGGCAGTCATAGTCTCTGTGTTCTAGCTTGTTACATCTGTAACATCTGACTTCTCTTCCTCTGCCTCTGCCTCCTCTTCCTCTGGAGAAACTCCCTTTGCCACTTGCATCATCTCCTGTGGGTGCATGCTAACTTGAGCTACTACTAGCTCCATCTCTAGGTGTTGTAGACCTTTCTCTACCACCTTCACTTCCCCTTCCTTAGAAAGTACCTTTATTTCTTGCAGATTGCTTCCTCATGAGTTTTTCTTCAGCCTTCAATACTATTTGATAAGCCTCTTCTATTGTTTTTGGAGACAATACACTTATCTCATCTTCGATCTCCATTCTCAAACCATTTACATATCTTGCAACCTTCTCATTTGTATCTTGGATTTTTCCTACTCTTATGCTCACTTTATAGAATTCCTTTGTGTATTCCTTCACTGTCATAGACCTCTGTCTAAGGTTCTACATCTATCTAAATAATGTTTGTTGATAATCACTTGGCAAAAACTTACCTTTCAACTTTGCCACCATCATGTTCCAAATTTTAATTGGTTGTTTACCAAGTCTTCTTCATTCTTCCTGCACTCCATCCCACCAAAGTGTTGCATGTCCTTTCAATTTTGTGACTACAAACTTCACCTTCTTTCCTTCTTCCGTTTCTTCATAATCAAAGAATTTCTCCATGTCATTAATCCAGTCTATCAATTCCTCAGGAATTAAGCTTCCTGTATAAATTGAAACTTCAAGTCTGGGTTTAGATGTGGATCTCAATACTGACTTAAAGAATCTCATTTCAGGAGTTACATCTGTAGGTTCCTCTTCTTCTATAGTTCCAACTTCAGGCTCACTACATCTCTAGCATCTTCATCTCTTGCCATTTCCTTTACCTCTAATCTAACTTGCATCTGTTGCATAGCTTCTAATACTTCAACATTTGCAAATGGTCTTCCTCTTCTTCGACCACCACGTCTTCCTCCAACTTTGAAAGCCATGTTGGATTTCTTTTTCTGATCCTTGAGATCCTATTCATTTTTAATCGGTTGTTCTGATACCACAAATGGTGGTCTGGTTTCAGGTGTAAGGGATAATCGTTCAAATCTAGAAATGATCTCCTCAAGCATAGATGGAAGCTCTTCTTCTATTTCCTTTGGAGTTTCAGTCATCCACCTCCAAACTTAGATATTGTACTAAAACAACAAAATTGCTAAAATTACCAGAAAATTAAAAGAACTTCACTTACCCTAGAACCGAAAGGAAAACAAACTGTTGTTCATAAACTCCTCGCATCAACCTTTCTCCCAACATTTATCACATTAATTCTGCACCATAAATCCTCTTTCTTCAAGCTGATGGTTGGCGCTTTCCCTGCTCGCAAACTAGCCAGGTGATCCTCCACTATTTACCAAGCCGGATTGATCGAACGGTTGACGCTTAATATTGTGTGGAATTCTTGCCGATGTATATCAAGCTAAGAGCATGCAAGAAAATCAGTTTCTTTGTGCTACATGTCAGTTGCTAAATGGAATCATGTGACTATCCTAAGATATTGCTTACCTCGTTGAGCCTGCGTGAAAACATCTTTCTCCTATGAAGACCACTTTACTCCTCTGATTAACTCTAGCGCTTGTTCAAACGCGACTACCGTAGATCTAACGGTCCTGTCAATCAGACTATTCTAGGCTTCTTTAGGTTCTCTTCCGAATTTATTAGACTTTTCTCCTTCCACTATGATTTTATCACTTTGGCCCGGTTTAGCTCTTCTCTATGGAATTTGAAGCTTAGATAACTAAAGCTTTGTGGTTTGAAACACATTTGATTTAACTTAATACACAATGAAGGGGGAATTAAGCGTGATAACACCAGATCATACAAAACTCTAATTTTACAGGCTAAACTGGAATTCAATAATACACAAAGATATTTCGAAGGAATTCAGCCTCTGGGATTTAACCTTTCATGCATAGAATACACAGAGATACACAGATATTTCAATTCTTTTACAGTCGAATTATCCATAGCCAAATCTAGCCAAATCCTCTTACAATACTTCAAAACTTACATAGTTACGTTGCATTCAACAATTTGATCCTCAATCCATGGATAAAATCTATCTAATCCTAGATAAATATCTAAACTACATGATATTCTCCCTGAGAATCTCAACTAAGTCTGAACTACTTGGAGTAATTAAAAAATCATTCAAATACCTATATTCTAGCTCAAATCCTATATAGAAAACTTTGTAAATTTACAGCTAAAGGATCCCACTCCTTTGCTTGTAATAGTTTTTTGGATTTTTGAAATAAAATGAAGCCTTTTGCCTTCAAGCCTCATGCTCCTGCATGAAGAGTAAAGTCGTTGAATATGATAATAGTACGTCATACATCTGACCCATCTCTAATGTCATAAGCAACCATCAAAAATATGATAACAACACCTCAGACATCTGATCCATCTCTAATGTCATAAGCAACCATTAGAACAATAAACTATAAGAAAAAAAAAATTGTATACATGACTGGGTACATTACACAATACCATAAACTAGTATGGCAACTTACTAATACCACATGCTAAAAAAACCATAATACATGTTCATATACCACATGCCCAAAAAATCATAGAACATGTTCATATGAGACTTTTTTATTTAATTAATTTAATGAAAAGGGGAAAATTTACATAACTATTTTCAAAATAAATCTCAACTTTTGAATGGCTACTACTAAGATATTCTAAAATATCTTGTGAAAGTTAAATCTACTATCCACCTAATAATGATTTATAACTAAATTAAAACTACCATAACCATAATAACTAATGATAGGCATCAATTTATAATAAACGTTTAAAATACTTATTTGATTATACATATCAACTTAAGTTTGCTAAAATTAAAAAATTATAAGAATTAACCAAATCTCTCCTCTATTATGGTTTTTGCAAAATTGAAATAGAGTGAATTGTGTGGGTGATAATTCCATCTAGGCTATCATCACTATTGTGGTGGTTTTTGAGTTTACTGCAGGTAATTTGGTCATCATTAACTAATGCAAAGTAACACAGCCTCGTCTCTGCACATTGCATAAGAGATTTGCTAACGAAACCACGAATATATGCAGCTTCCTGAGTGGAAAGAAATTCATCTCTATTTTTGTGGGAAATTACAACTGTTGCCAAACATTTCATTGTCATTGTTTCTTTAACTAACACATCTCTGTCGTCTATCAGGTTTATGTTGAGAGAAACCACTTCATGTTTGAAATAAAAAATATATGTATTTCTCCTTGAGGCATTGTATCATCTGACGCCAATTGAATTTTTAGCTCCACATAATTTGCAGACAATAGGGATGCCCATCTGATTGTTGACCGAAATCCCATACATGACGAAGCATAATACTATTTTCCTCTAATGCAATTGCCCTATTGTCTAGAAGTAGGCCTATTAGCTTCAAGCAGACCTAGAAGTAGACCTATTAGCTCCAACCTCATATCTTCTAATGAATGAGATTCCTTTTCTCTTAGCACGACTACAAAGTCATCTTCAAATTCTTTGGAAAATATAAATTTTGCAGTTGCTACTAGTGGCTTACCATTAGGAGGCTTTTTAAGATAGAGTTTATTAAATCTCTTGATAAATTTGGCCACTTGTTCATTAGGGCTTCTCTTCAATTCTTCAAATTTAGTGAGAAAGTAGACAAGATCCTTCTTTACCCCGCATTGACTTTTAAAAATAGTTATCAGCTCATTCCATGTTCTAATAGAGGCAAGTGTAAGTTGTGTAAACCAAATCCTAACATTTCCTTCTTAGGATTGCACAAACAATCTCATATGAACATTTTCATGTTCTATGTTCATATTATCTACAAAATCCAAGAAAGCTTCTAAATGATCTTATCGTGAAGGACCAATATCACCATTAAATCTTGGTAAATGCTTTAGATATCCATCAGGAAAATTTGCCAAGTTTTGAGGAAGGACTAAAGCAGTGCATCTTGCTTGTACAATGGGTTGAAAATCCATAGTGGAAGGTGGAGTTTGGGGTGGTTAAGTAGATTATGAAGAAGAAGAGGATGAAGATGAAGGTCAAGGAGAATCGGAACGGGTATTATTATGTGGAGCAAAGAAACAAGGAGGAGACCTCCTTGAGGATTTCAAAGGAGTTTTAATAACCAACTTCTGAACTACTGATGGAAAGTCATCCTTATTTTCAAACAAAGGATTTGACTACATAGAGAATGTCTCTTCAATATTAGTAGAAGTTGATGGAACAGAATAAGTAGTTGGAGAGATGAAATTTGTAGGCTTGAATTCAGGTAAATATAAACTGAATTCTTCCTCAAATGAAGGTGATTTTATAGGCGTGGATGGCACTTTATATGACTCAAGTGAATGGAATAAAAAGGCTGATGGAAGATCTACTCCTTTTGAATGGAGTTCAGAAACCCTAGGAGGTAGTTCAGTCCAATCAAGATCAAATGGAACAAATGAAAAAGGATCTATAGATGATATATCTTCAAGGTGTAATGTTGAAGAAGAAGAAGAGGTTTGAATTCTTCTCCTTAAAGAGGCTCCCCTAATAAGTCTCTTTGGATCTAGTAGAGGGTTAACAATCTCAGAATTAGACCCTGATCTATTATGCTTAAAAGGAGCCAGCTTGAAGAAGTGGAATCACTAGGTGAAATATTTTACCTATATGTAATCCTTTATTCAACTTAAAGGAAAAGAGAAAAATCGTTGCTCCCAAGGAAAATAAATATTTGAAACCTTCACTCCAGGACAACGGCACCAATTTGATGTTGTCCTTTGAGATAACTCTAGGTCAATTAGTTATGCCAAAGCATCTATAATGTTTTGTTGTTTTCAATTATTGGATGACCAGTGAACAATTTATAAACATGTGATTTAAACTCACATAGATTTCCAAGTAAAATAAAAGGATGTTCTTTAATTGAACATAGTTAACTTGATTTTAATGGGGTGGAAAAGTAGATCATAAAGAAGTATAAGTCATTGAATATTGAAACTGAATACTTACCAAATTATAAGAATAATTTATGCAAACAATGTTTTCCTAATCAACAAAATATAATTAAATTATTACAAATAGGTGAGATAATTTTTTCATTAAAGAGGAACTTACAATAACAAACTATTTGTAAATTAATCTCTTATTATAAACACAACTTCAAATGGGATTCAAAATAAAGATTTTGTCCAGATTACTGTAAAAGACTTAATTTGTATGAAGAAAACATAATGAATGAGTAACATGAAATAGAACTCACTGAGAAACAAACCATATGAGATAAATCCATAACCCTTTACTATTCCAAAATAAAAATGCTCCAGCTTAGTACAAATATTCTTGATAGCTCGTTCAAGGGTTCAACCCTTAATAACTCAAAGAAGGAGTTATTTATACAAAATTTGGAAAACATCTACGATCTCTTGGAACAACATACCAAAATAGGACAAAATTACAAAAATAGGACGATAATGTACGAACCGAGAAACTAATGAATAGGTGACTCTATCTTTTGGGAATTTGTTGATGATATGGCATGAAAAATTTGATGAGATGTCATATTGTTAGGATCAGAAATTACTCAGTTGTTTCACACAATTGATCCCATCTTTCTTCACTTGGGATTTCAAAATTCACCATATTTCTAAATATTTCATCCACTTCTGTGTAGCTCTTGAAAATTTTCTTGTTAAGGAACATATGTCTAATTTTGTGCTTGATGGTCAAATCAAACTCCTAGGCTTCCAGAAATGGCTTCCCTATTATCTATCCTTTGATTCCTGGAAACATGGCTCTGTCCACTGCAATAGTAAACAAGTTCTTGCAATAATCTTCTAATTTGATCAATTTATCATTTAGAGCTACCTATCCTCATAGTCCTTTCTGATTTAAAATATGAAATTTTGAATGGAAGAAATTTTTGGGGTTTGACATTTTGTTTCTAGGTGCTTAATCAAATTCTTCTTTTGTAAGAGCTTCTTAATCTCTAATATGGTAGTTGTTCTCTCATAAATATTTATTTATTCCAGTTCTTCCCTTCTTTTTGAATTTAGCACCTTTATCATATATGTGGCTTCTGTTGGCTTGGTCTTCAAAGCTGCTTTCTCTTATTCTATTGTTGATCTGCATTTGGTAATGAGTTCTTGTTGTTTAAAAATTATTTGTATGGATGGCCATACATCTATCATAGATTGTATGATATGTGTCAAAATATTTTCCTTGGCTTGGTCCGAAGTATCTACCATTAGGGACTCACTTTCTAACTTCTGCATCTTAAGTTCCAATATGTGGAACTTCTGTATCTCCTCAACATACAAAGTATCATTCTTGACTTTCTGTAATTATAAACGTTGGAATTTTTGCAGTAACTTCTCATTTTCTTGTTTCTGTATGGCCAATTCTTGTGATAATTTTACTGGATCAGTTATTGTTGACATACACTCAATGGTTGTTAACGGTGAACTAGGTTCTATACCTGCAACTGCTATTGGGACTGTTGTGACTGGAAGCTGTGCTGCTTCTTTTTCCTCTGGTAACTATTCAACCTACTCTCCCATTTTCTTTAGTTGTATAGTTTTCTCAATGATAAGCTTGAGCATGTATCTTTGACATCTTTGGGATCATATCCTACTTTAATCACTAAGTCCTCTAGTGCCTTTACTCTATTATATTTAGCTAATGAACATATATTTTCTATCTTGAACTAAGATCGAACATTGGATAGGGCAGTCCTAAGTTTGGAAAGAGACATAGTTGTAGTTGTCATGGTGGAAAAAAACATCTCACCAGTCTGTCTATGCATATCCCTCTAGTCAATTGGATGGTTTTGACTGGAATCAAGTGAAAACAAAGTCTTTTTATTATCTGATGGAGAATTTAGGAAATTGGACTTGGGCTTGCAAGAAATCCATCTACATTCTTCCTTTATCACTGTTCAAAGAAGAAATAAGCCTATGCTCAGAACTTAATGTTTATTTCCAGAATTGGATGTATACATTTGACTTCAAAGTCTCATTCTTTTGTTTAATCTCAAGGAACCTTGATAAGTTGTTCTGATCATCTGAGGAACTATTTCCTATGGACTGAATTATTTCTAGAGTTTCTGTAGAAGGTGAAGTTGTAGGAGGAGTTCTTGGAATAGTAGCTCCTACTGATGTAAAATCTTCTGAATCTCTAGTATCAATTATTGCTGGTTGATTTTCTTCTAATGATGGTTCCAAGCTATTCTTTGGCTTCTTTTGTTGTAAAATGACCTTTCATAATCTCCACAGCAGATAAATTCTCCTCTCTCACCCTTTTCTATTTCTTACTCTGAGGAACTTGAGTCTGTTCATTGGGGGTGGACAGAACCTGTTCATCTGCCTCTTGAAGTGTCCCATCAACCCATTTCTCTTGATTCATGAACTTTTATATTTCTGGCCTTGGAGTATGATTATAGGGAGTCACTTTTAATTCAACTCTCAAGGCAGAAATAATACCAAAAGGGTCATAAGACCAGGTAAAGCTACGCTGGAAATTAGTTGTCTTTAATAATGTATATGCCTCAACACTAGTTCATATGGTGTTGCAAAGGAATGATCCAATCTTTGACTTGATTTTAAACTCAGATTTTCTTTTCCCTGACACAAAGTGCAGGTTATCCATGTTGATCATCTCCCTAATATATTCTAGAGAGAAGATTCTGATATGAACATACCTGGGTAGCCTATATGGTGCAAGCACCCAACCATATACCCTTATCTCTATATAGTTTTGGTATAAATACCAGTCACTGGTTTTAGTATGCTCATATAAGTTTAAAATCCTCTTTATTTCATCTCCAATCCTTGGCTCTCTCTCATTGTTGAGAAGTTGTGCCACTGGATCCATGAATGTATCTATAATCTGAGAATGAAGAACTGGTGGAAGTGGTCCTCGCTATTTCGGTCCAATGAATCACTGATTGATTCAGTCCTTGTTCATCCTGATTGTTGAGATTGATGGGAAAAATATCTCCGTGCTGAAAAAGAAACATGTGGAAAATCACTGATTTGTAGTTGAACACTCCCTCTATAGTGAGATTCATGAATTGTTCATGTATATTATCAGCTAGGAATTGACTGTAATTATACATGAACGTTGCTTGCTGATCTTTGTTGAAGATTGAAAGGAATCCAAGGATGGGTTCATCAAAAGATTGGTCATTTGGATATCCAAACAAGTAGGAAAGCAGAGAAATATAATGCTTGCAGGCTTCAAGAAATATGGAAGATGGGTAAGGTGGATTCCTTTTTGGTAATTTTGCATCCTCAAGCAAAAATATCTCAAAAATTTAGGCTCTCTATGGAAAGGTTAGCTTATGTCACACATCCATAAGTGTTGCTTGTGAAAAATGGCTGAGAGAGTCTAATTGAGGAATTAGAAGCATTTGGTTAATGATTTCACCAGAGTTAGTGATTAGAACGTCTCCATTCTGAGCCACCACTACTCTTTTTATCGGGTCATATCTGGCTTGGCACTAGGTAATCAGGTCAGGGAAATAATGTGTTTTTGGGAAGCTGAACAAAGCCAACAATGATTCCCAGAATTTGATTGGGTCTTGCTGGTTAAGGTATTTTTGTTTGAGCCATAGGTGTAGTTCGTGGAAGTCGAACTTGCACATGGCATCTGCAATTTTGAAAAGGGAGTCAGCAAGGGGAACATGGTCAAGATCGACTGAGGTGGTGGTAGGAGCACCTTTTTCTGTATTATTCTTTTTATAATTCCCTTTTGGGGCCATGTTGATAAACAGAAGAATGAGATATAAGATGGTTATCAGCTGAAAGGATAGCAAGTACACTACTTGAATCTGGTGACAGATTAATCAAATCACAAGAGGTTTTGTGCATGGAAACTATTTCACCTGCAACTAATAGTAAAGAGTCAAACAAAAGTGAAAAATAGATGAGTTTAGGTTTATTTATAGCACGCACGGTTTGGCTAATGGTTTGTTTTATGACTGTCGCGGCTTTAACGTTTTAGAGCTCAGTTGTAATGGACGAATAAAAAGAATGGGTATGAGAGCTTGGCAAACAGGTATTTTAGGTGATGGGGTTTGATTGGTCAAGGGATAACAGTCAATGCGCGTTATGGAGAACCGTTGGCAAAAGAAAACCATTGGCAGATTTCAGAGGGGGTAGCAAATAGTTTGTGGTTTTGAGTGGGGGGGTACAGAGTCGTGAGATTGTGACATGTAAGGTTGGGGCATCCTCGATTAAAACCACTTTTCGGACCACCAGCGCCCCCCCTGCCCACTGCGTTAATGGGAAATGGTTGAGGGGGGTGTGAAGTTTCTCCTCGCCATTGATCTAGGTGGGGAGTAAATCCAACGTTTGATATTGATGTGCGCTTTTTATTTAAAGCCAAAAAGTAACTTTTCCCTAAACAAATATATGTGCCATATAACATAAATTTTAATGTCAATTATTCATAACAAAGAGTAATACCTTTTTCAAGAAAATTAATCATCAATTATTAAAAATTTAACATTTCTGATGTGGCACATTTAAACAAGCAGCCTTCGAATTTATTCTTTTTGAAATGAAGCTTTTATTTTCTTTTATTTTCCTAACAGTTTTTGTTTTCTTTTGCCTCCATTCTTTAGTGCAACTAAGTGCTAACATTTTATTTCATATGGATATATATAAGATGTACAACTGTCGTGACATTTTTTCAATTTTTTTCTTTTTCATCCATATCCTAACTTAATATTTTGAATTTATTTTTGACAAATATACTAACTTATCAAAACCAAATAATTTTACAACACCTTAAGCTATTAATATCTTATTCTATGATATTATAGCGTAAATTTATATATAGATTTATTTATTTTTAATAAAATGTAGAATTGATATAAATGATACAGAAAAATTCAATAATCGAGAGGGCCTTTCTTATGAAGTTGAATGTGAGGAGAACCATTATTTTTTATACAACAAGCTATTCCTACAATTCCTTTATGATAGGATTTCTCACTCCATGTTCACCACAAGATGAATCCATCTAAGTGAGGGACCATAGATTAATCATGCTCCCATTTTTAAAATAGAAAAACAATATCAATACCATTAGGGATCCAACTTAATGTACTACCTTTAAATCATGGAAACCCGTGGTAGTTCCAAAAAAATGATCATAATTGTTTCGAATCCTTATTTATTATTATGAGTGTCATATCTATCCCTAATAATATCCTTTTTATTTCTAATTATTACCCTTTTTTTTTCCATTTTGGATTTTTTTACCTCTTACACCTCCTTTCTTAAATGAGCCTTGTTATTTGTAATGATGTATTCATTTATAAAATCTCTTTTGTAGGTTTTAAACATGTACAAAAATTACCTGCAAATGAATTATTAAAACAAAAAATATATAATGGCAAGAACATAAAAAAAAAACATACACAAAGATTTCCCCTAGATCCAAACTCAGGACTACCGGATTGATTTTCAATTGTTTTCCTTTCAATGTTACTATACATATATATACATGTCGAGGCATTCATAAACCCCAACACACTAACCCTAGATTAGAACATAATCGTAGTTCCCTTGACAGGATCTACAAAATGCCATGAGTAGAAAAACATCATGCCCAAAAACATGTGCAAAACCCATTCTCAAAACCATGGATAGGTTCGCCCACTGTCTTTGGGTCTTCCCAACTATTATTGGATCCACACAAAATAAAAATCACGAGGCATTTCCCCGGACCCCATGCACGGGGCCTACCGCCCACTTGCAAACTCCCCAATAGTGGGGGCTTTCATCCCCCCTTTAAACCCCCATTGTGCCTGGTGCAATGTAAAACACGTATTGCTAAAAATGGAAAGAATATAACACACACCCAAAATACCCTTTGAAGCTCAAATATTTACTAACTATGCCAAATTTATGATTAATACAACTTACTTGAACATATCTATTTTTATGTTTGAGCATATTTCCCGACCAATTTTCTTGTATGCTATAAGTTATTTCAATTTGTTATTTGTTCTTTAACTCTTTTACTATTACTAGAATGACCTTTTTTTCTTTCTATTTTACACTAACAATTATGAGATCCAAGTATCTTTTGTTATGCTTGTGAACCATCTCATTAGCTTATTCAATTTTTCTTTGATGGATTTGATATATTATTAATTTTAGAGAGTACTTAGTTCTAAATTGATATTTAGTTTTGCTTTCAACCCTTTCAATTTCATCTCCCAAGTTGTAATTTTCCTTAGCCATTGATAGGTTCTATTTTATCATTTGGTGTAACCTAGCCTCAATTTTTTGTAGCTAACTATAGAACCCCAAAATTAAATTCTCTATCTTCTCTTCTAACAATTTAGCTTATCAATTTAAGCTTGTTATCAAACGTTGCCTCTAAATCTATTTTATGTTCCACTTCTTTGTCTTGTGCCATTCTTTCTAATGAATTTATATTATTATAAAGACTATTGAGGGTGACTTTGTTAGGTCTCGCCTTATTAAGTTGAGTTCTTGGAGACTTTCTAGGTGACTTTGTTATGCCTTCCCTTGCTAGGTTTGATTTTTGACATATATGGTGACGTTCTCATAGTTGAACATAAGAAAGAATAAATAAATCAGAATAAGAATTTATGCACCATGATGTTCCTTATAGAGATAACTCACCATAGAGATGACCTATTCATAGTAATAACCTAGGGTTCCACATCCACCATAGATAATAATTGTAGATATGTCACTGTAGAGATGATCATCACTACATCACCTTTAACTTAGCAAATCCATTACAAAATTATAATGAGTGGTGTAAAATTTTCCATATAAAATTCAACTAAGAAATAATCAATTCCTGAATGACCCTCCTTTAATAAATTCATCATAGAGATAATCACACCCGTAAACACTACACATATAATCACCAAAAATAACACCATATATGATCACTATAATCACTATACTAACAAGTCATATATGTTCACTAGTTAAGTCATATATGTTCAGTAGTTAATGATTGTCCATAGACCAAGTATTAAACACTCATCAACATTTACTTACACAAGTTCATCTCTCTTCTTTTGTGAAATGACATCAATATCCTTAATATCCTTAATTTTCTTTAAGTAAAAACCATAATTTTACTCCCTTTTTTTGGTTTAAACTACACTGGCATTCCATCTTTAGGAGGGGCATGTTCGTTTTAGCTGTTCTGTGAGGGGTTTTGGAAACGAAGTGCCAGCCACACATGCATTCCATCCTTAGGAGAGCCGTGTTTGTATCATATATTTTGTGAGGCGCTTTGGCAAGAATGGAACAGTTACATATTTGAAATTAAGCTGTTAATCCCTAGTAATTTAACATTTGATCATAGGGATGGTTATCCCACTATTCAATCTAGAACGTCATTACTTTTACCTAAGAAAAAGTCCTCCATAAATTTTGCTCGCATGCCCTCTCTATTGTGGTCGGTTAGAAGCTCCAAAAATCTAATTGTCTTGAAACAATACCACATGGACCTCGATCGTGTGCATCGTGCTAAAGAAAAAAAAAACCTCTCAGTCTAGACGTGAAGTGATACTCCTCCTAGCAGATTGCTCCTAGTCATCTTGAGTGGCTTGGGAAAAGAGCGAGGAGCAGATCCGGCAGTGGCTTTATCCAGCTCAGACTTTATTCAAAGGGACTATATGGCTCCTCCTAAGGATGGATAAAGACGGAGCTCGTGTTTAATTTTTTTTACTATTGTGAATGAATTATTCAGTAAGATTTATATATTTATTTTTACTATGGTGAATGAATTTATATTTAGAAAGAGTTTAAACTCTATTAAGTTAGGGAGCTTCTTCCTAAGCCTTGTCAAAAGGGGTCAAGGTTGTTGGGATTTAAATCAGAGTAGAGGAATAGCATTCTATTGTGCCAGCCACTCAATAGTCCCAAAAAAACATCAACTTCAAATTATTTATTTTCTTAAATTTAATATTGAAAAAAGAAAACAAACAAACAATTTTTTTCAAGTTTCACATTAAAAATAAGAAAAAGATGAAAACAACCACTAATTAATTTTCAATATAATCTATTTATTTATATAATTATAGCTTACAAATTCAATTTACAAAAATTAGGTAAATAGTGAAATCTCTAAATAGATAAACCTTTTTATACTTCCAGTGAAATTACTCACTAAAAGCTGGTTCCTTATTCCACACACCAAAAAATCTATACACCAATTTTATTTTTAATGTCTAATTTTCTTTATATATATTTTTATTAATATCTCATTTTTATTTTTTCCCTATTTTATTTTTATTTTTATTATAGCTTTAATCTTGATAGATATATATATATGTCAAAATCCCTTAGCTTTAATCTTGATTGGATATATATATATATATATATGTCAAATCCCTAGAATCTTGCTGCTTTCCTTGGCACTTCACTTTTAATTTTGTATTTAACAAATAACCACCGCAAGGAGTTGATAATAATAATGTAGAATGTCAAAGTCCCAACCCACAATATATGCTAGTTGGTGAAATGCACGGCAAATTGCTTTTTTCTATCAACTCAAACATCACAGCAAAGGATATGGATCGATTCTAGGCTTCTGTCAAATAAACTTGGAAGATTTTATTTATATTTACTGCGATATGAAAATAGTGGCTACTATTTAAAAGGAGATCGATGCGAGACGCGTGGCCAAGGGAAAGGTCTGGAATTGTCGTATGGCCGACCCGCGCTTCTCAAACAGACAACCTGGTAACTGTGTTATACATCCCCAGCAGGCCCATCTGTATGGGAGCCATGATAATGCTCCATATATTAGGTGTTCGTATACTGGGGGCTACAGGTCACAACACCGGATTCAGTGGAATTCTGACCATGCAATTCTATGAAAAATGAAATTTGTGGACTTCTTTAAAGTTGTCATGTAATATTCGCAGTTGCGTCTATAGAACTGAAATTCGATTGCAGGCAAAGGTTCGGAGGAAATATATAATAATGTTCCGCTTGACTTTGGTCAGCTCTTATTAGGTATTGAATAAAAATAAATTATCACAGGAAATTTTAACAAACCAATTAAAAATGAAACTATATATTTACAAAGGAATCAAAATCATGTTTAAATGAATAGATTCAGAAAACAAATAAAATAATTTCGTAAGGTTTCTGTTATTTTATATATAATTCATCGCAATAGGGGAGAGTTTCCATTATTTTATAAATAGTTTATATTATTAGGAGAGAGTTTATATTATTTTAGAAGTAGTTTATACCATTAGGGGAGAAGGAAGTGTTGTTGTTATACAAGTTGCAATAGGACATTTAAACATATACATATTTAAAAAAACACGGAAGAAGATTTTCAACCATGAAGATTTACATTCACTTTACCATTAAGATTCTTAATATGTAAATAAGCTTTGTTATAATACCAAGGGTCAATACCATGCCTTATAAGAAGCCCATAAGTCACTTCATATGATATCTTTTTATTTAATCAATTTAATTAAAATAAGTCACTCCGTATGATATCTTTTTATTTAATTAATTTAATTAAAAAAAGCAAAAAGAGCATAACTACTTTGGCTATATATATTAACCTTTGATTTTTGTATACTATTATTGATATCCTAGAATATTTCCTGAACCTTAAATCACTACCATCCACTTAAGAATTATTGATAATTAAATTAAAACTCTAGAATCCCCATTCCAAGAATATTTAGTGAAGGTCAAATCACTACCATCCACTTAACAATTATTGATAATTAAATTAAAACTCTAGAATCCCCATTCCAAGAATATTTAGTGAAGGTCAAATCACTGCCATCCACCTAATACTTATTGATAATTAAATTAAAATTCTAGAATACCTATTCCAAGATAAACACATTTATATGTGTAATTAGGTGGACAACTTTCTCTCTATTTCAAAAATGTTTTTCTACAATTTAATTTAATTATCAAAAAATATTAGGTGGATGCTATAGATTTATCCTCCTTGAAATATGCCAAAATATTCATAGTAGTTTTCACACATCAATGGTTAAGATTTATCTCCAAGTTAGTTATGCTATTTTAATTAATTTGTTTGGAAATAATTAATTAAAGAAAATATGATATCAACATATGTCATATTGGAAAGGCGGTATTGATAAGTCATTATATTAACCCATGGTATTGTAACAACAATTATTTACAAGTTAAAAAAATCATGGTAAAGACGGTGAATCTACAATATTGTTACATGTTTTTTCGATTGTATATATGTTTAACACTTATATTAATTATTTTTAATAATAATAATAGCAATAATAATTATAATTTTTTTAAATAGTCAAACCGGAAACTCAATTGGTGATGAAGTGATGTAAAATCGTGCAAGCCAAAAGATCAAAGGATCAATTGTTGATTCCTCCCTTTTAAGAAATTAATAATAATAATAATAATCATAAATTATAAGTGAAAATTTATATTAATCAGAAAGTATCTATATGTATATGAAAAATCATGTGGTCTCATCTCTAATAGGTTTGTTGGCCAATGCAATGACCATACAACATACAAAAAAAAAAAATTGTCAACTGAGAGGTCTAGACGGTGAGAGGCCTCACATTCTAGAAAACTAATAGAACAAGAAACAAACCAATGAACATAATGAGTCGTCGGATGTAATTAAAGCGAGGTTGTCCAGCCTATTACCTGGGGTAGGTGGCACACAATACATGCAGTTGACATGGTGCTCAAACTAAGCGAGCTAGGTTTTGATTTTTTCAACCTTTTAAGTTAGCAAATTCTCGTTATGCTAGAATACGACCACCATCTCATGAACATGGTACTGGAAGTACTAGAGCTCCTCGAGTTTTGCCATGATAGCCTCATGTAACTCCTTGGGAGCTTGATCATGGGCGTCTATGCGAGCAGAGAGAGATTGGAGCAGTTCAAGAATTGTGAGGTGGACCAGACCTCCTAGAAGACAACCGACCCATGAATCCATAACGACCTTGGCTGGAGTAGTCCTATGTTTCCGAACCACGGAGATGACCGTGCCTGCGACCACCCATTCCTAAATCACAGCCTAGTTTTGAGACCATTTGACGATGGTAGACTGACTATGGAAGCAACTAACGAGCTACGATCCCTAGGAGCACCTCGACCCCCATGACCAGAATGTCTCACTCCCCACATGGAGCTTCCCTCTCAAATAAAAACATCATCACCCCGAGACCTAGCTATGGTGTAAGTACCTTCCATCTTTGCCGAAGAAATTATGCATGAGGAGAAGGGACATGGTTTCATAATGAAGCGTAAAAGGGACCTACATAACTCAAGAAGAGGGACTCCACTAGAAATACCACTTGCCACACAAAACTAACCAAAAGCAATTGTAAACAATAAATACAAGGAGAACCAATGCCAAGAGGCCCGCCACCCTAAATTTGCCATCCGAGAATATCCAAATAGCGCTACAGAGGATACAAACTAGAGGGGAGAGGGTCAAGTAGAAAGAAATAAGCATCCAAGACAAAATTGAAAGGTAATAAAAATCTAGCACCTGAGACGAAGTACAAAAATGAGGGGTGAGTTAAGACTAGAATTTCGAGTAAGAAGGAGCGAGAATGTGATAAACCTGAGAGACCATTGGCACCCTAGACCCAGAGTCACCACCCCAAGAACAGCAACAACACCACCTTCATGCCCAAAATTCCAAAGGAATGAATCATAGATTCGACACCAGTCATTCCAAAAACATCACCGAAGTAGCTGAGGTCGAAAACCACATAAGAGGAGGGAAATTAAGATAGGATCCGATGAGAACCAATGAAGGAGCATCCCCTAGAGAGGCCCAAGGAAGGAATGTTTCTAGGGTAGATGGAGCAAGAGAGAGGGAGATGCTTGGGGCATGCCTGTGGTAGAAACAACAGACCGCCACCTTGGTGCAGAAGCCGAGGAGGATGCTAGCACGGAGAGAGGTACAAAACACAAAAAAACATTTGACAATGAGAGGGAATTACCATTGATGGGATGTAGCAAGAGGAGGAACAATGTTATCGTGTCGACACAAATGCAGACTCGAGGGAATGAATTGTTCACACACGCAAACATAGGCGAATATACCATGGCGTAGTGGAGGGGCCGCTACCCTGTCTTCAAAAGGCTTAAACACTTAACACCTGGCATCCATCACGTGACGGGTGGCTATCGTAGTCCAACACCCCCACCAGGGAAATAATAATAATAATCTAAAATAAAGTTATTATTTAGTTAATTTTTAAACAAAAACTTAATCTAAGTATTGTGAGATGTACCACAGGGTAACACAATTATCATCGTTTGATGCCAATTGGTGCTTATCGACCACTTAATTTATATCGTTGCACTAGAAAATATATGTCACAAGATTATTAGCCATGGATATTCACTCCCACTTTATGATAGAGATTCTAAACTTGTTACAATACGTAATGCCCCTCTATTTCAGAAACTATAATAGTTAAGACATTATATTTATTAGTTGAAATACTCATAATAATGGCACGATGACCAAGTTTTTTTTTTGGAAAAAAACTATGATAATGTAAAAATTGAGTTGGAAATAATTAAATATGATTTTGCGAGGAATTAACTTGAAAGAGCAAAAGATTGGATGACATCATTATCCAAATTGATAATATAGGATGGATAGATTGGATAAAGGAAAAAAAAAAACTATTCATCTTTCTGAAATCACTCCAAAGAAAAATTCCTAGAGTGAAATTATGTGATTTACTAGATAAGTAAATAAAAAAATATAGAAAATCACTCAATGCCGGGGAAACAACATTGCAAGGGGTGAAACAAACTGTAGTGGGAAAAGAGAGGCTTTAAAGGATGAAAAAGAATTATTTTTAACAAAATCAAAATAGGAAAATCCTATGGTATGGGATTGGAAAATCCTAGAAAAAAGGGATGCTATTATAGAAAGTCTACTAGGAAAGTGAGACATAAAAATTCCTTCAAGAAGACAACAGAGGTTGTTGATTCTGGGAGGAAAAGTGATCTCAGCTCGGGGGAGACTGGGAGTGACAGTTCAAGGTTGGGTGGAAAATTATTCTTTGCATGTTAATTCAGTTTTTGGTTATTCGATTGTCTGGTAATGAAGTATCTATCATTTTATAAATTTCTCTGTTGTAATGGGACTGAATTGATTATGTTATGTTCAATTTTATGACCTTGGATAATCATAGTGTTTTTTTTAGTATGGTATTTAAATAAATAAATGTAGATTTATTTGGCATAAATGAACTCCTAAATATTGCATGGTTGTGGCTCCAACAATTGTTTGGTCTCTATGTAGGTAATATAGTTTCATAAACCCTGGAGTCTCATTGCATAAATGTAATTAGATTTGCCTTAGATCATGGGTTGTATTAGTTATTTAACCACTATACTCGGCTACTCTCTAGTATATAATTCTCATGGTTGAAAACTTTTAGTCCAAATGTGTATATTACATTAGAATTAAAATGAGAAAGTAATATGTAGGAATTCTCATAAGTAGGCGAGCATGCATGTGTTTTGGTTATGAAGTGAGACTATGGGGTACAAAAATGTGTACCCAAAGGCTTCTATTGTTACAAGTGTTCTTTGTAACAATAGCATGAATACCTCATTTTCCCATTATAATGGTATAAATATAACCAAAATCTCATGGAAGCACAGTACAATGATATAATTGGGGCATAGATTCAGCTAACTTGAAAATAACGATCATACACTTATCAGACTCAACAGTACACTTCTAGCTCTAGTGCTACTATGATATCTGAGTATAGATATTTACCGTAAATTAAACACTGAATGAAACGAAGAATAACTGCATATCTTATGCTCAAATGATGCTGACCCAACATATCTGAAACGTTGGTCAAGAAGGGTAAGCTAGATCTTTGAAGTAAGTCTTCCAAATTAATGAAATTGTAGGAAAGAAGAATAGCAAACAAGCCTATTTGCTCAAACTCAACCAGAAGCTATCACATGAACAAACATTCCTAATAGAGGTAATATATATGAGAACCATAAGGAAAGAAAAACGCCTTGATAGAAAATGGCGAAGAGTTATCATTTCCAACACTACGTATGCAATTAAAATATTGGAGGACATCATCTTAAACATACCATCACTGAACAATTTATCCATCAATATAGTAAGGAGTTGATATTATGATAAAATTTAAAAAAATAGTCGTACATAGAGGAAAACCACAAATAACTTATTAATGGTTACATAAGTTAAAATCCTTGAATAGAACTGCCCATGTTTGTAACAGTTCAATGAGAAGGAAACATTAACTAGTGGGCATATTCCCATTTCACATTTAAGAAAAATACAATATGAAGCAATGCTCTTGGGGCCAACAACAAACTTTGGGGTGAAACCCATCTCCCAAAAAGGCGGAAAAACAAAAACAAAACCAATAAAATAATTAACTTTCCTCCACTCCATCTTTCGGGGTATACCCAGAAAGCAGATTAAAAACACCTCGAAGGGTGGAAATGAACTCAACAGATCTAGAGAAGGCTTCAAAGGTGAAGATGCATGTACTGTGTATGACCAATATGAGTAGGGGATTCAAGAATCCGAGACCAATCTGGAATAGAGTCGAATATTAGATGAGTTAGGTAAACAACTAAAAAATCATCATGCTCCCAAGCATGTGTGATGGATATTACCTGTGATGGCATGATAAAAATAGAGAGATGAGTTGGCCAAAGATAAAAACTCGAAAATAATTTAGAGAAAGTTAACATGTATCTATTATGGAAAACTACCATAGCTAAGGATAAACATACCTCACCTGCATACCTTTTCTAGAAATAGAATTATTTTACGCATGAGTCGAAGGGCCCTGGGTAGTGACCCTACAAACCAGGTAGGGAAGCAATTTAGAATAAAGTAACCATCTAGAAATGGTTGCAAATTGGGGATGAACCCCGAATATGGAAGCAAAACCCACCAAGGTATATCAAATGAGGAGGGCTAGTGTCCCTTTTTCTTATTCAACTGTCTCTCCGGCATAAAATTGTTTACTACCTGCAAATAGACAAAAGTTTCTTCGATATCACATAGGAAGGACGATTTCTTAATAAAATGAAAATGAGAAAAAAATATACTTTCCATATTGTTACCTGTGAAATTACAGACCCTCAAACTGTAGTGAAATCGATTAAGGGTTCCATCATAAGAGAAAAATAAAACACTGGGCTTTCCAGTGCCAAAGGGTGTCCATGGCACTGCTCCCAATCCAAAACCATTTCTGTTGTTGGGTATGCCAAGAGGGCAGAGCAATTCGTGTGCAGACTAAGTTCAAAAAAGCACTAAGTATCTCCGAGTAGAGCACGATAAAAACTATGGGACATACTGTTAGGGTTTGAGAGGTTACATCTCTTACTATCAATCTACTAATGACACCTCTCAGCCCTTGAAGTCACATCATGGTGTTAACAATGATGTCGATGGTAGTACCACAGGGGAGGAAGAGACCACATGGCCTGAATGGCATGGCAGAACTCGAATGGCAGAAGGTACAATGGTACTCTGGTGGTTCTAACAAAGGATATATTAGAGTGCATAGGTTAGAGAAGGTAAGGTGGAGGCCAAGGTAAATTTCCGACCCTATTTGCCAAAGGAGCTATGGAGAACAACATTGGAGATGGGGAAAATTAGAGTATTCCCTAGGGTCAACAATAGACAACCAACACCATAACCATATGTAAGAAGCAACCTCCATAAATTATGCACAGTTAACCTTGTATATAGTTAAATGTAAGTATTTTATGTGTATTGCAGTCATAAGCACTTACAACATCTTTTCAACCAAACAAATGATAGGAGACTAGAAAAAAATGAGGTTGTGTTGTATAGTGTTAAGCAGTAGAAGAGATAATTCGCTAAATATGATAACAATACCTCATACATCTGATCCATTTCTAATGTCATAAGAAATAATCAGAAGAATAAACTATAACAAAAAGAAACCATATATATGACTATGTACATTGGAAATGGTATCAGAACCGATCATTCTACAGTAGACTTGCGTAAAGGTTCCATTACTGTTACTATTGCACGTGATTATCATTAAAAGGAAATTTTGCTGATGTTGATAAAATGATTTGCTTGACTCACACCTTATTCTAGTTGAAGGCTGGAGGAGACAACCCCAACCACTACTCAAGTGCATGACTTATATATAGAACTAGAAGAAGGAGGTATGTCAACTCACACTCAGTTTTCAGAAACAATCAGAAACATGCAATAGGAATTCGCACAACTCTAGAGTAGCACCGAGTGATTAATAAAAGCTAGTGAAGAACAAGAGAAACTGATTAGAGAATGGACTGAGAAGTCTAGTCATAGGTTTTGAGCCAGAAGGGTCAAAATGGAAGCCGACAGGATCAACGTCGAACAAATCAGAAAGTGGAGAATAATATGATAATAAAGATTCTAAGACCCATAAGGATAAAAAGTTGAAATAACTACAGGGAGAGTTCTGAAAGATAAAAGCTCCTACCTTTGATGTGGAAAAGCAGGAGGAAGTAGAAGCTTGGCTCCTAAATATGGTTAATTTTTTTCAAGTGTACGAATATGAAAGCATGATGAAGGCAATATTGGATGTTTATCAGTTGCAGGGAAAAGCCACTCTTTGGTGGGAGGAGAAAAAAATGATACATCTGTTAGATGAGAAAATTGTTTCATGGGAGGATTTCCAGCAGAAATTCAAAGCTCGCTCTCTCAGTGAGAGGTATTATGATGATCGGGCAAAAGAACTCCATGAATTGAGATTAGGATAGCTTACCATGGATGAGTTTGTAACCAAGCTCACCAATCTTTTTTGGTATGTGCCTTACATCAGAGAGGAAAAGGCTAACATACATATATTTTTTAATTATTTGCTAGTTGTGTACAAAGAAATAATCAAATTCAATAATCCCATAACTATGGATGAAGCAGTCAGAAGGGCCCGACTTTGCTATCAATCATTCTGAAGTCAAAGTGAGGGTTCTCGACCCTCATAGAATAATGATAAAACAAGATGGGCCAACATAATCTTACACTCTCTCCAAACTTGTAGAGTTGGGGAGCAAGAAGAACATAGTGGGTAAGGAACAGGAGCCACTAAAGTCCTCGGGATGTGGAAAAACACACTTGTTATGGGATTATCCTCAGAATTTGAGGTCCATTTAGAATGTATAGGTGGCACATGAAGCTTCTACAGTAAATTATGTGGCCAAAAGAATTCTGAGAATCAACGTGAAGTTGGAAGACGAATAAGGAGAACATCAATCTACCATGATTGATATTGAAGGTATTATCCAAAACCAACCTGTTTCTTTTTTCATAGACCATGGGGCTAGCCTAAGCTATATAAATCCTTAGATTGTGGAAAAGTGTAATATAAAATTAGAAAAAATTTAGAATTCCTGGTTGGTGCATCTAGCCACTGGTACTAAAACGAGAGTGACCCATGTGGTAGAATAGCGTGTAGTGAATTTAAATGGATATCTCATAGAAATCAGCTTAAACATCCTTCCCATATGGTCATACAATGTTTTAACTGGGATGGAATGGTTGGTACAACAAAAAATTGTAGTTAATTGTCTGGAAAAGACGGTGAGTTGTGTGGATGCACAAGGGAATTCCTTTTTGGTGAAGGGAAAACTAAAACCAGTTTCAGTTAGACAAATAATAGCCTTACAACTGAAAATAACAGCAAGGAAAGGCTATCAAGTTTATATGGCGCATGTGGAAGAACATGAACAACAGACAAAAGCTGGAAGGTTAGATGAGTTACCTATGGTAAGAGAGTTTCAGGATGTGTTTCCTGAAGAAATTCCCGAGTTACCCCCGCAGAGGAACATCAATTTCTCAATTGATTTAGTGCCTAATGTTACGCCTGTGTCCACATCCCCATATTGAATGTGTACCCTAGAGTTGTTAGAATTAAATATGCAGCTACAAGAGCTATTAAATAAAGGCTATATCAGATCAAGTTTGTCACCATGGGGAGCCCCAATATTGTTCGTTAAGAATAAGGGTGATACAATGAAAATGTGTATTGAATATAGACAACTGAACAAATTAACCATTAAAAATATATATCCTCTACCCCAAATTGATGATCTGTTTAATCAAGTGATGGGAGTGGTTGTTTTTTCAAACATTAATCTGTGAACTAAATATCATCAGTTATACATAAAGGACGAAGATATACACAAGACAACTTTTAGAACTAGGTATGGAAATTATGAGTTCGCGGTGTTACCTTTCGAACTCGTTAATGCACCTGTGACCTTCATGTGTCTCATGAATAGTGTGCTACATAAGTACCATGACCGACTTCTGTTAGTCTTCATTGATGATATTCTAGTATACTCTAAAAATGTGGAGGAACACCAAGAGCATCTTAGATTAGTGTTGCAAACATTGAGGGAGCAACAACTTTATGCGAACAGGAGTAAGTGTAGTTTTATAAACCTAAAAACCAATATTTAGGATGCATCATCTCCAAAGAGGTATTAGCAGTGGACGCGGAGAAAGTTTAAGCCATTATGAATTGGCCAATACTAAAATATGTATCAGCATTTTGTTACTTCATGTCGATTGTTGGGTACTATTGTAGAATTGTGTAGGGATTTTCAAATTTGATTGAATCCATGACCTATCTAAAGAAGAAGGGGTTGAATTTTGAATAGACAAATAAATGTCAAGAGAGCTTTAACAAATTAAGGAAAATGTTTACAACAACCCCTATCTTAATGATAGTAGACCCAAATAAGGAGTTTAGAGTTTATACTTATGCTTGTCTAGTAGGATTGGGGACTATGCTACTGCAAGGCAATGTGGTTATAGCCTATGAGTCAAGAAAACTGAAAAAACATGAACAAAATTAAGTTGTTTATGACTTGGATCTAGTTTCAGTAATCCATGCCTTGAAAATGTGTAGGCATTATTTGCTGGGAAAGAAGTTTGTGTTGGTAACTGATCATATCATCTTAAAGTATTTATTTATCCAACTTGATATAGATTCTAGGAAGGAAAGATGGTTAGATTTCCTTAGCAAATTTGACAGGGAAATCAAACACATTAAGGGAAAAGAAAAAAAAATCATTGATGCACTAATTAGATATTCTCATTTGTTGATTGCTAGTGCAGAAGGTAGTGTAAAAATAGATTTTGAAGAACAGATAAAATTGGTACTGCAACAAGTCCCGGATTACCAAGAAATGCAGTTGAAAGAACAATAGGGGAAATCTTGGGATATGATTTACTCCAAAAAGGTTGAATTACATATGAGAATAGGTTGTATATTCTAGGGTAGTAGCATTAAAGAAAATAATTAAAGATGAATGCCATAAGAGACCATATGTTGGTCATCTGGGGTACCAGAAAATGATAACAAACTTAAGAAAACATTTTTTTGGACAGGTATGAAGAAAGGGGTGTAACATTATTTAGCCAAATGTATAGAATGCCAACAACTTAAAGTGGAACACCAACATCCAATAGGATTGTTGAATCCAATGCCCATACCTGAGTAGAATTCGGAGGTGATCTCCATGGATTTTATAACTGGATTACTAAGGACCATACATCATCATGACTCCATTATGGTACTAGTTGATACATTGACTAAAGCAACACATTTTATTCCAGTACAATCCACCTTTGGTACTCCACAGATTACTAATATCTTCATGCAGAATATCTTTAGGCTACATGGGATACAAAAGGTGATAGTATGAGATAGAGGTGAAAATTCTACCTCCAACTTATGGAAGGGTTAGTTCAGGGGTTCGGGAACTAAGTTCAAATTCAATATTGCATACCATCCATAGACATATGGGAAAACTAAAAGAATGAACCAAATTATGGAAGATATGCTCTAAATGTATGTGATGGACATGTTGACTAAGTGGGAATATTTTCTACATCTAATTGAGTTTGGCTATAATAATAGCTACCTAACTACTACCAAGATGATATCCTTCGAAGCCTTGCATGGCAAGAAATGTCATACCCTACTCAGTTGGAGCCAACCATAGGAGAGATTGATTCTTGGACCAAATATTCTGTAGGAAATGGAACAAAGAGTGTGGTGGGAGAGCATGTGTATGTGAGGGTTAAACCTCAGAAAAGTACTCTTAGAACCAGAGAGTGTGCTAAATTAGCACCTCGATTCTGTGGGCCATTTGAAATTCTGGATTGCATGGGTCTAGTAGCATACCAGTTGGCCTTACCTAGTCATGTTAAAGTTTAGAATTTATTTCATGTGTCGTTATTGAAAAAATATTTTCATGATCCTTGTCATATAGTTGACTGAAATGGGTTCTACATGGAGCCCAACGGAGACCTTCTACAAGAGCGACTCAGTATCTTGGAGGGGAAAGAGATCATGCTTTGTAATTAGGCTGAGGCCTGGGATAAAGTGTAGTTGAGGCACTTTACACCTGAGGAGGCCACTTCGGAACTGGAAGACAACATGAAAGCAAATTATCCAGCTTGGTTTGCAAAACAAAGTCTGAGAAAGAAACACCGCAGACGGTGTTCTTTTATTTTAGGCAGGGAGGATGTAATTCCCCTCTATTTCATAAAATATAATATTTAAGACATTATATTTAGTAGTTTAAATACTAATAATAATGGCATGATGGCCAAGGTTTTCTTTTGGAAAAAAAAATTATGATAATGTAGCTAATTGAGTTGGAAATAATTAAATGTGGTTTTGAAAGGAGTTAACTGGAAAGATAAAAGATTGAATGAGATCATTAACCTAATCCATAATCTGAGATGGATAGACTAGATAAAGGAAAAAAAATTATTCAACTCTCCCAAATCCCTCCGAAGAAAAGCCCCTCGAGTGAAATTATGTGATTTAATAGACAAGTAGAGAAAAAAATCTATAAAATCACTGAGTGTGGGGGTAACAACACTTCAAGGGGTGAAAATCACCGTAGTGGGAAAATAAGGGGCTTTAAAGGATGAAAAAGAATCCTTTTTAAGAAAAGAAGAATAGGAGAAGCCTAGGCTATGAGGATTGGCAGATCCTAGAAAAACGGGACGCCATTATAGAAAGTTTTCTAGGGAAAGTGAGGCATAAAAATGCCTTCACTAGGAAAACAAAGGTTGTTGGTTCTAGGAGGATAAATGATCTGAGCTTGGGGGGAACTAGTAGTGATGGTTCAAGTTTAGGTGGTAAATTATTCTTTCTAAGTTAATCCAGTGTTGATTAATCGATTTTCTGGTAATGAAGTATTTATCTTTTTATAATATTTTCTGTTGTAATGGGAGTGAATTGATTATGTTCTATTCAATTTTAGGACCACGGATAATCGTAGTGTTTTTCTTAGTATCGGTATTTAATTAAAGAAATGTAGATTTATTTGGAATGAAGGAACTCCTAATTATTGCATGGTTGTGGCTCCAACAACTATATGGTCTCTATGTAGTTAATGTAGTTGCATAGACCCTGGAGTCTCATTGCATAAAGGTAATTAGATTTATCTTAGAGCATGGGTTATATTATTTATGTAACCACTATATTCAGTTGCACTCTAGTATATTATTCTCATGGTTCAAAACGTTTAGTTTAGATGTGTATATTACATTAGAATTAAAATGAGAAAGAAATATGTAGGAATGCTCATAAGTAGAAGATCATGCATGTGTTTTGGTATATGAAGTGAGACTTTGGGATACTTAAATGTATACCCGAAGGCTTGTATTGTTTAAAGGGTTCTTTATAAGAATAGCATATTTACCTTGTTTTTAAAGTATCATTGTATAAACACAACCAAAAAATCAAGAAAGCAGAGTACAACGATATAGGTGGGGTATAGCTTCGGTTGACTTGAAAATAGCAATTATACACTTATTTGACTCAACAATACACTTCCAAGTCTAGTGCTACTACGATATCCCAACACAACTATAGATTGTAAATTAAACACTGAAGCAAACAAATAATAACTACACATCTTATGATCAAATAATGTTGACCCAACATATCTAAAATGCTGGTCAAGAAGGGTAACCCAAATCTTTGAAGTATGTCTTCCAAATTATTGAAACTGTAGGCACGAAGCATAGCATACAAACCTATATGTTCGAGCTCAACCAAAGACTATCCCATGAATAGACATTTAGAAGATAGGTAATATAGATACAAACCATAAGAAAAGAAAACGCCTTGAGAGAAAATGGCGAAGAGTCATCATTTCCAGCACTATGTATGCAATTGAAATTATAAGAGGACAACATCTTAAACATCAACCATCACAAAAAAGTTTAGCAATAAAAACATTAAGGAGATGACATTATTAGGGCAGTTAAACAAATAGTCACACATAGAGGAAATCCCCAAATAAGTTATTAACGATTACATAAATTAAGAACCCTAAACTGAATTTTCCATGTTTGTAACAGTTCAACGAAAATGAAACAAGAGAGAGTGGGTGTATTTCCATTTAACATTTAAGAAAAATACAATATTAAGCGACACTCTTGTAGCCAACAAAAATCTTTGGGTTGAAACCCATCCCCCCAAAATCGGGAAAAACAATACAATCTACTCTATTCCATCTTTCGAGGTATAGCTAGAAAGCAGATTAAAAACACCTCGAAGGGCTGCAACAAACTCGACAGATCGAGATAAGGATTCAAAGGCAAATATGCATGTACTATGTATGACCAATAGGAGTAGAGGATTCAAGAATCCAATACTAGGTTGAAAAAGAGTCGAATCATAGATGAGGCAGGTGAACAAATGACAAATCATCATGCTCATAAGCATTAGTACTAGAGATTACATGTGAGGGCATGAGAAACAACAAAGAGATGAGTTAGACAAAGATAAAAACTCGAAACTAATTTAGATAAGGTTAATAGGTAGCTATCATGGAAAACTACCATATCTGAGGATAACCAAACCAGGCCTCCGTAGCTTTTATGGAAACAAAATTACACTACATGTGAGTCAAAGTAATTGGGACAATGAGCTGACAAACCAATTAGGGTAGTGATTTAGAATAGAGTAACCAACTAGAAATGGCTACAAATTGTGGTTGAACCAAGAATATGGAAGAGAAACTCACCAAGGTTTCTCAAATGGGGAGAGTGAGCATCCATTTTTCCTATTCAACTGGCCTTCCAGCACAACCTCATTTAAGACATGCAAATAGACAACAATTTCTTAGATATCACATAGGAAGGACCAGAACTTAATAAAACAAAAATGAAAAAAATATATATACTTAACATAGTGCTACATTTGTGATTGTAGACCCTCAAACCCTGGTCAAATGGATTAAGGGTTCCATCAGAAGAGAAAAATAAAACTCCTCATAGAACCAAGCTTTCCAATGCTTGAGGGAGGCCATGACAGTGCTCCATAACCAAAACGATTTATGTTTCTAGGTATGCAAGGAGGGCAGAGAAATTCATGTACAAGCTAAGCTTGAAAAAGCACTAAGTATCACTGAGAAGAGTAGGATCAAAACTATGGCACGTTGTGTTAGGGTTTGAGAGGCTGCGCCTCATACTGTCAATCTGCCAATGACATGTCTGGGCCCTTGATGTCGCATCATGGATTGAACAAAGAATTCGATGATAGTATCACAAGGGAGGACGAGACCACATGGCCCAAATGGCATGGTAGAACTTGAATGGCAGAAGGTATGGTGGTACTCTAGTGGCTCTAACAGAGGATGAAGCACATAGGATAGAGAAGATAATGTGAAGACCAAGGTAAAGCACCCAAACTATACATGAGACAAAGGATCTAGGGAGAATGACATTTGAGATGGGGAAAATTGGATTACTTGCTAAGGTCAACATTAGAAAACCAACAGCATAACCATATGTATGAATCAACCTCCATAAATTATTCATAGTTAACCTTCTATATAGTTAATGTAAGCTATAGTCATAACCACTTATGAAATCATGCGAACCAAACAAATGATAGTAGACTAGAAAAAAATTGGTTTTGTGGTGTCTGATGGCGTTTAGAAAAGAAGGGTAGGTTAACCATGTTAAAGAATATAGAATAGTGTTATTGAGTAGAATAGTTGGTGGTCTGGTTGCAGTTGTAAGGGATAATTGTTCAAATCTAGAAACGATCACTACAAGTGTAGGTGGAAGTTCTTCTTCTATTTCCCTTGGAGTTTTAGTCATCCACCTCCAAACATAGATATTCTACTAAAACAATAGAATTGCTAAAATTACCAGAAAATTAGCAGAACTTCACTTACTCTGAAACCAAAAGGAAAACAAACTTCTATTCATAAGCTCCTCACATCCACCTTTCTCCCAACCTTTATTACATTAATTCTCCACTGTCAATCCTATTTCTTCAATCCAACGATTGGTGCTTTCCTAGCTCGCAAACTAGCTGGGTGAAACTACACAATTGATCAAGCTCATTTGATCCAACAGTGATGGTTAATGTAACACGGAATTTTGGTCGATGTTTATCAAGATGAGAGCACACGAGAAAAGGAGTTTCTCCATGCTACGTGTCGGCTGCTAAATGGAATCGCGTAACTATCCCATGATACTGCTTACCTCCTTGAGCTTGCGCAAAAATAGATTTCGCCTATGAAGACTGCTTTACTCTTCTATTTAACTTTGGCGCTTGTTTGCACACAACTACCCGTAGATCTAACGATTCTGTCGATCAGATAGTTCTAGGCTTCTTTGGGTCCCCTCAGGAATTTATCGTACTTTTCTCCTTCCCCTATTATTTTAGTGCTTCTACTAGGTTTAGCTCTTCTCTAAGGAATTTGGAGTTTAGCTAACTAAAGCTCTCTCGTTTGAAACACATTTAATTTAACTTAATACATAGTGAACGATGAATTAAATGTGATAACACCAGATCATACATAACTCTAATTTTATAGGCCAAACTAGAATTCAACAATACACAAAGATATTTCAAAGGAATTCAACCTCCAGGATTTAACGTTTCATGCATAGAATACACAAAGATATAGAGATACTTAAACTATTTTATAGTATAATTCTCCATAGCCAAATACAGCCAAATCCTCTTACAATAGTTCGAAACTTACATAAATATCTTACATTCAACAATCAGATCCTCAATCCATGGATCGAATCTATCTAATCCTAGATAAACGCCTAAACTACATGATATTCTCCCCGAGAATATCAACAAAGTCTGAACTACTTGAGTAATTACGAAATCATTCAAATATCTATATTCTAGCTCAATTCCTATCTATAAACTTTGTAAATTGACAGCTAAAGGATCCCACTCCTTTGCTTGTAACTTTTTTTGGATCTTTGGAATAAAATGAAGCCATTTTCCTTCAAGCCTCATTCTCCTCCATTAGACTCGTGAAGAAAAAATTCTTCATGGGCTCCTATCCATGACATCTTCTACAGAACTACCCAACTCCTGTAGCATGGTATTTGTCACCCTATTAGCATCAGCAATTGTTTGATCTTTCTAGTTGACCAAGTACTGAAAATACTCCTATCCCCTTGTCTTCTTAAACACTCTTTTATCCAATATCTTATCTCGCTGCAATACCTTTGCTATAGGTAACTGTTTTGCCCAATCCACCTCTTGTTCCTCGTTGTCCTATGTTGTGTCATCTACCTGTCCCTTTTCATACCTGTACAAATCAGCAACATTGAAAATTAGAGATATTCCAATACCACGGGGTAACTCAATTTTATATCTATTTGTAGAAAATTTCCATAAGACTCTGCATGGTCCAATTTTCTTAAATTTTAACTTATTATAATCCCTTTTTGGAAATCTTTCCTTCCTTAGGTGTGCGAAAAACAAATCTCCAACTTCAAAGTTAACTTCTCTCTTCTTCAAATATGTTATGTTCTTGTACTTTATGTTGTTGTACTAACACTGTTGTTTTACCTGTTCATGTACTACTTGAATCTCTGAAGCAAAATATTCTCCTTGAGCACTCCTCATTTAAGCTTTACCCAAATCTATTAATTTAGACACTCCTCTTGGGTCCATTCCATAAACTCTATGGAATGGTCTCTGCTTGTACTTCCGTTAGGAGAATCATTATATGCATATTTAGCCTATGCCAATACTTGATCCCACTATTTTGGATGCTCACCTCCAAGACTTCTCACAAAATTACCTAAGATTTTGTTTACAACTTCAGTCTTCCCATCAATCTGAGGATGATAAGCAGAATTGAAACTCAGTTTAGTACCAAGTTTCTTCCATAAGGTCCTCCAGAAATTACCAATAAATCTGGTAACTTTATCTAAAACAATGCTCTTAGGTAACCCATGTAACCTTACAATTTCTTTAAAAAACAAATTTGCAATATGAGTAGCATCACTGGTTTTATAACATGGAATAAAATGTGCCATTCTTTAAAAACTGCCAATTATTACATAAATCGAATCATGTCGCCTTTGATTCTTTGGTAAACCCAAAACAAAGTCCATACTTTCCATATCCCAAGGTCTATTTGGAATAGGTAATGGAACAGACAAACATGTGTTTTAGCTCCTTCCCTTTCCATGCTAATAGACTTTAGAATTCTTCACACACTTTTCTACACTAGAGCTCATCTTCGGCCAAAAATAAAACAAGTTCGACTGCTCATAAGTCTTGTTTGCACCAAAATGTCCTCCAAGTCCACCACTATGTTTCTCCTTTATCAAATTTTCTATCATAGAACAATTTGGTATGCACAGCTGATTTCTTTTAAACAACATTCCTTCTTTCAAGAAATAATCCAGCCACATACTTCTGTCTAACAAAATAGGATTCTTAACAACTCCAAATGCCACTTTAAAATCTAAATCTTTCTCATACAATTCCTTAAGAAAATCAAAACCCAACACTTGAATTTGACTTTCTTGAACTAAAATGCTTTTTCTACTTAAGGCATCTACTATTTTTTTTGATTCACCAGTTATATGATTTATTACAAAATTAAAACTTTGAAGATATTCTACCCATTTTACATGCTTCTGGTTAAGCTTTTTCTATTCCATAATGTACTACAATGCATGGTTATCTGAATAAAGTATGAACTCCCTAGACATCAATTAGTATCTCTACTTCTTTAAAGATTACACCACTACATAAAACTCCTTGTTATAAGAAGAATATTTCTTTTTTGAGTCATTCAACTTTTCACTAAAATAAGCTACAGGTCTATCCTCTTGACTTAAAACAACTCCAATGGCTTCTCCACTGGCATCAAACTTCACTTGAAAAGGTTTATTAAAATCACGCAAAATCAAAATAGGTTTCTCAGTACACTTCCTCTTCAACAGCTCGAAGTTGCTTTCTGCTTCAGCAGTCCATTTAAATGGTTGTCTGTCCTTCTTTATAGTGTCAACAATAGAAGCATTGATCTTACTAAAATTCCTTATGAATTTCCTATAAAAACTAACAAGACCATGAAAACTTCTTACCTCAAAGACACTTTTTGGTGAAGGCCACTCCAGGATTGCCTTGATCTTCTCTGGATCCATATTTAACCCATCAGAAGAAACAACAAAACCCAAATATACCAACTCTTCCTTCATGAATGAACATCTCTTTAAATTTACTAGTAACTTCTCTTGTTGTAGCCTTTGTAAGACATAATTTAGATGTCTCACATGATCCTCTTTTGATCTGTTGTAAACTAATATATCATCTAGACATACTATTACAAATTTACCAATATATTCTTTAAAAAATTCGTTCACGATCCTCATAAATATACTAGGAGCATTTGATAACCCAAAAGGCATTACCATCCATTCATACAATCCTTCATTTGTTTTAAAAGTGGCTTTCCACTCATCTCCCTCTCTAATTCTGATTTGATGATAACCACATTTTAAATCCAACTTTGTAAAATATCTTGCTCCACTCAAACAATCCATCAAATCTTCAATTGTAGGTAAAGGAAATCTGTACCTGATTGTTATCTTATTGATTGCTCTCGAATCAGTGCATATTCTCCAGCCTTCATCTTTCTTTGGACTCAACACTATTGGCACTACACAAGGACTCAAACTCTCTCTAATCAGTCCCTTATCTAATAGTTCCTGAACCTGTTTCCTGATTTCTTCATTCTCTGTGGGAGTCATCCTATAAGATGCTTTATTAGGTAAATTTTCTCCTGGAATCAAATCTATATGGTGACTGATTTTTCTAATCGGTGGTAACTCATCAGGAAAATCATCTACAATCATATCACAATAACTGTCCAGCATCTTCTGATTTTCAATTGGTAAAGCAAAAACTTGAGTGGAAGTAATTATTACCATAGGTTTGAAAATCAATGCAAAATTACCTTATCCTCTTCAATCTATTGTAAGTACTCCTTTCCACTCAGCAATAGAGTCTTTGGATCAGACTTTCTGGATGTATCCTCTTCTTCCATAAGCAACGATGTATGATTGACACCATCTTTACTAAATTTGTATGTGTTCCTCTTTCCATCATGCATAGCTCCTCTGTCATACTACGAAGGTCTTCCCAGCAATATGTGACACACATCCATAGGCATCACATCACATAGAATTTTGTCTCTGTATTTTCCCAACTGCAACTCCACTTCACACTATTCATTCACTAACAATAGATATCCCTTTTTAAGCCATGACACTTTGTAAGGTGTTGGGTGTTTCTTCGTCTTCAATTTCAACTTCTCCACCACTTTTGTGGAGACCAAATTATTTGTACTACCACTACCAATTATCATCTGACAACATTTCCCTTGAACCTTGCACATAGTCCTGAACAAGGTCTTTCTCTACGCTAGTTCAACAATTTCCTTTGCTGGCTTTAACAAAAATTTGTTAACTACCAAAGATTCCCCTTTCTCTGGTACATTTTATTATTCTATTACCTTTGTTGCTTCCTCTTCAGTCTTAGCAGCAATTGCATTTCTCTCTCTTATTCCTATATTTTTTGGGCACTCATAAGCTTTGTGTCCTAGCTTGTTACATCTATAACATCTGACTTCTCTTCCTCTACCTCTGACTCCTCTTCCTCTAGAAAAACTCCTTCTCCCACTTGCATCACCTCCTGTTGGTGCATGCTACTTGAGCTGTTGCTAGCTCCATCTGTAGGTGCTGTAGACCTTCCTCTACCACCTTCACTTCCCCTTCCTCAAAATGTACCTTTATTTCTGGTAGATTGCTTCCTCATGAGTTTTTCTTTAGCGTTCAATACCATCTGATAAACCTCTTCTACTGTATTTGGAGACAGTACACTTATCTCATCTTAGATCTCCATTATGAAACCATTTACATATCTTGCATCCTTCTCATATGTATCTTGGATTTGTCCTGCTCTTATGCTCACTTTGTAGAATTCCTCTAGGTATTTCTTCATTGTCATAGACCTCTACCTAAGGTTCTGCATCTGTCTAAATAATGTTTGTTGATAATCACTTCGCAAAAACTTACCTTTCAACTTTGCCACCATCCCATTCCAATTTTTAACTGGTTGTTTACCAAGTCTTCGTCTTTCTACCTGCACTCCATCCCACCAAACTGTTGCATGTCCATTCAATTTTGTGACAGCAAACTTCACCTTCTTTCCTTCTTTTGTTTCTTCATAATCAAATAATTTCTCCATGTCATTAATCCAGTCTATCAATTCTTGAGGGCTTAAGCTTCCTGTATAAATTGAAACTTCAAGTCTAGGTTTAGATGTGGATCTCAATACTTACTTAAAGAATCTCATTTCAGGAGTTACATCTGCAAGTTCCTCCTCTTCTGCAGTTCCAACTTTAGGGTCACTGACATCTCCAGCATCTTCATCTCTTGTCATTTCCATTGCTTCTAATCTAGCTTGCATATGTTGCATAGCTTCTAATACTTCAGCATTTGCAACTGGTCTTCCTCTTCTTCGACCACCACATCTTCCTCCAACTTCGAATGCCATGTTGGATTTCTTTTTCTGATCCTTGAAATCTTGTTCAGTGTCAGTAGGTTGCTCTGATACCACAAATAGTGGTCTAGTTGCAAGTGTAAGGGATAATCGTTCAAATCCAGAAACAATCACCTCAAGCGTAGGTGGAAGTCCTTCTTCTATTTCCCTTGGATTTTCAATCATCTGCCTCCAAACATAGATATTCTACTAAAACAATAGAATTGCTAAAATTACCCGAAAATTAACATAACTTCAGTTACCGCGGAACCGAAAGGAATACAAATTGTTGTTCATAAACTCCTTGCATATGCCTTTCTCCCAACCTTTATTGCATTAATTCTCCACCAGAAATCCTCTTTCTTCAATCCGATGGTTGGTGCTTTCCTCACTCCCAAACCAACTGGGTGATCCTCCACTGTTAATCAAGCCTGCTTGATCCAATGGTTAATGCTTTATATCGCATGGAAATCTTCCCGATGTTTATCAAGCCAAGAGCATGCGAGAAAAGCAGTTTCTGCGTGTTACGTGTCAGATGCTAAATGGAATCGCGTGACTCTCCCAAAATACTACTTACCTTCTTGAGCCCACACGAAAATATTTTTTGCTTATGAAGACCGCTTTACTCCTCTATTTAACTCTGATGCTTGTTTGCACATGACTACTGTAGATCTAACGGTTCTATCGATCGGATGGTTCTAGGCTTCCTCGAGTTCCCTCATGAATTTATCAGACTTTTCTTCTTCCACTATGATTTTAGTCCTTTTTCCATGTTTAGCTCTTCTATAAGGAATTTGAAGCTTAGCTAACTAAATATCCGTGGTTCAAAACACATTCGATTTAACTTAATACATAGTGAATGAGGAATTAAATGCGATAACACCAGATCATACATAACTCTAATTTTACAGGCCAAACTGGAATTCAACAATACGCAAAGATATTTCGAAGGAATTCAACCTCTGGGATTTAACCTTTCATGCATATAATACACAGAAATACAAAGATATTTCAATTTTTTTACAGTGTAATTCTCCAGAGCCAAATGTAGGCAAATCGTCTTACAATAGTTAAAAACTTACATAAATACCTTACATTCAACAATATGATCCTCAATCCATGGATCGAATCTATCTAATCCTAGATAAATACTTAAACTACATGATATTCTCCCCGAGAATCTCAACTAAGTCTCAACTACTTGGAGTAATTACAAAATCAATCGAATATCTATATTCTAGCTCAAATCCTATCTAGAGAACGTTGTAAATTGATAGCTAAAGGATCCCACTCCTTTGCTTGCAAACTTTTTTTGGATTTTTGGAATAAAATGAAGCCTTTTTCCTTCAAGCTTCATGCTCCTGCATTAAGAGTAAAGTCGTTGAATATGATAATAGTTCATCATACATATGATCCATCTCTATTGTCATAAGAAACCATCAAAAATATGATAATAGTACCTCATACATCTGATCCATCTCTAATGTCATAAGAAACCATCAGAAGAATAAACTATAAGAAAAAAATTGTATACAAGACTCGGTACATTACACAATACCATGGACTGGTATGGAAACTTACTAATACCACATGCCAAAAAACCATAATACATGTTCATATACCACATGCCCAAAAGATCATAAAACATGTTCATATGACACTTTTTTATTTAATTAATTTAATGAAAAGGGGAAAATGGGCATAATTATTTTCGAAATAAATCTCAACTTTTGAATGGTTACTACTAAGAATATTCTAAAATATCTTGTGAAAGTCAAATCTACTATCCACCTAATAATTATTTATAATTAAATTAAAACTACCATAACCATTAAGATTAATGATAGGCATCAATTTATAATAAAAGTTAAAAATACTTATTTCCTTATACATATCAACTTAAGTTTGCTAAAATTAAAAAATCATAAGAATTAACTAAATTACAATAATTATTATTAATGATAGAAATAATTAATATATAAGTTAAAGATATATACATTTAGAAAAAGAAATGTAAAAATATTCTTAACCGTGGAGATTTACTTACACTTTATCATGGGGATTCTTAATATGTAGATATGCTTTGTTACAATACCATGGGCCAATACATAGGCATATTTGTATCACATGCCCAAAAAACCATAATTAATTTTATATGACATTTGGTCATATAACTTTTTTTAAGTAATGAATTTATTTAAAAAGATAAAAAAAATAAAAAGAACTATTTAAAAAAAAAAGCACAATTTTTTATTTGTGTATACCTCTAAATATATTGTAGTGAGATTCAATCTCTACCATAACTTAGATTATTACTAGTTAAATCAAAATTGTAAAAATCCTAATAACCATGTAACAATCTCTCTCATATATATATATATATATATATATATATATATATATATTATTTTAAACAAACTAACACATTAACCATTTGAATGAATTATAAAATCAATATAAATTGTATTTTTAGTAATAACACAGCATATGTAACAAATCACATTCAAATAGAGTACTTTGCATTAAGTTGATATTATGGATATTATCCTGTTTTCATGACCATTACTTCGTTCTCATTGCATCTAAACAATACTTAAGGTGATTAGGGTAATATTGAAATTAAATATTATTTTTCTATTGTATTAGTGTGTTAATTGGCCGTTCCTATTTCGGCCCCAGGTTGATGCGGCGTCGCTGACTTTATTTTTGTTTTTTTTTTTAATTTAAGTAAATGGATCAGATTGAATATAACTGGAATCTGCTTGGTCTGAGTCTCACATCCATGGATGTGGCACGAGAGAAAGCGAAGTGGCGGTGAAATGTTATTTTTATAAATAATTTCAGAAAATACGTCAACGTGGGTCGTTCTCGCCATTCTCTCCTCTATTACCGTTTTTGCAAAATTGAATTAGAGTGAATTCTGTGGGTGATAATTCCATCTAGGCTATCATCATTATTGTGACGGTTTTTGAGTTTACTGCAGGTAATTAGGTCATCATTAACCAATGCAGAGTAACACGGTCTCGTCTCTGCGCATTGGACAAGAGATCTGACGACGAAACCAGGAATATATGCAGCTTCCTTAGTGGAAAGCAATTCATTTCCATTGTTGTGGGAAATCACAACTGTTGCCAAACATTTCATTGCCACTGTTGCTTTAGCTAACGCATCTATGCCGTCTATCAGGTTTACGTTGAGAGCAACCATTTCATGCTTGAAATAAAAAAATATATGTATTTCTCCTTGAGGCGTTGTATCATCTGAGGCTAATTGAATTTCGAGCTCCACATAATTTTCAGACTAAAAGGGTGCCCATCTGTTTGTTGACCGAAATCCCATACATGACGAAGCATAATACTATTTTCCTCCAATGCAGTGGTCCTATTGTCTAGAAGCATACCTATTAGCTTCAAGCACACCTAGAACTAGACCTATTAGCTTCAACCTCGATAGTATTTGTCTGCATATCTTCTAATGAATGAGTGTAGACCTATTAGCTTCAACCTCTATAGTATTTATCTGCATATCTACTAATGAATGAGATACTCTTTCTCTTACCATGACTACAAAGTCATCTTCAAAATTTTTGGAAAATCTAACTTTTGCAACTGCTACTAGTGGCTTACCATTACGAGGCATTTTATGATAGAGTTTATTAAATCTCTTGACAAATTTGGCCACTGGTTCATAAGCGTTTCTCTTCAATTCTTCAAATTGAGTGAAAAAGTAGATAGGATCCTTCTTTACTCCCCATTGATTTTCAAAATTAGTTATGAGCTCATTCCATGTTCTAAGAGAGGCAGGTGCAAGTTGTCTAAACCAAATCCTAACATTTCTTTCTTAGGATTGCACAAATAATCTCATATAAACATTTTCATGTTCTATGTTCATATTATCTGCAAAGTCTAAAAAAATTGCTAAATGATTTTCTATTGAAGGACCAGTTTCACCGTTGAATCTTGGTAAATGCTTTAGATATCTATCAAGAAAATTTGCTAAGTTTTGAGGAAGGACTAAAGAAGCCTATCTTTCTTGTACAATGGGTTGAAAAGCCATAGTGGAAGGTGGATTCTGGGGTGATTGAGTAGATTATGAAGAAGAGGATGAAGATGAACATGAAGGAGAAGCGGTATTATTATGTGGAGGAGAGAACGAAGGAGGAGACCTACATCAGGATTTCAAAGGGGTTTTAATAACCAACTTCTGAAATCCTGATGGAAAGTCTTTCTTATTTTCAAACAGGGGATTTGACTACAAGAGAATGTCTCTTCAATATTAGTAGAAGTTGACCGAACAAAATAAGTGATTGGAGAGATGAAATTTGTAAGCTTGAATTCAAGTAAATGTAAGTCGAATTCTTACTCAAATGAATGTGATTTTATAGGAGTTGATAGCACTTGATATGACTCAAGTGAATGGATTAGAAAGGTTGATGGAAGATATACTCCTTTTGAATGGAGTTTAGAAACCCTAGGAGGGAGTTTAGTCGAATCAAGATTAAATGGAACAAATGAAAAAGGATCTATAGATGATATATCTTTAGGGTGTAATGTTGAAGAAGAAGAAGAGGGTTGAAGTCTTCTCCTTAAATAGACTCCCCTAATATGTCTCTCTGGATCTAGTAGAGGGTTAACAATCTCATAATCATAGCGTGATTTGGTGTGGTTAAAAGGAATCAGCGTGAAAAAGTGGAATTACTAGGTGAAATATTTTAACCTATATGTAATCCTTTATTCACCTTAAAGGAAAAGAGAAAAATCGTTGCTCCCAAGGAAAATAAATCTTTCAATCCTTAGCTCCTAGACAATGGAACCAATCTAATGTTGTCCTTTGAGATAACTCTAGGTCAATTAGTTATGCCAAAGCATCTATAATGTTTTGTTGTTCTGAATTACCAGAGAACAATTTATAAACATGTGCTTTAAACTTACATAGATTTCCAAGTAAAATAAAAGGATGTTCTTTAACTGAACGTAGTTAATTTGATTTTAATGGATGGAAAAGTAGAGCATAAAGAAGTATAAGTCATTGAATATTGAAATTGAATACTCAGAAAACTATAAGAATAATTTAAGGAAACAATGTTTTCTTAATCAACAAAATATAATTAAATTGTTACAGATAGGTTAGGTAATTTATAATTAAAGAGGAACTTACAATAACAACCTTTCTTGTAAATTAATCTCTTATTATAAACACAACTTCACAGGGAATTCAAAATAATATTTCAACTCAGTCATATTTTCCCAGATTACTATGAAAGACTTAATTTATATGAAAAAAGTGAAAGACTTAATTTATATAAAAAAACATAATGAAAGAATAACATGAGATAGAACTAAGTGTGTGTGAAACAGACCATATGAGATAAATCCATAATCCTTTATTATTCCAAAAAGAATGCTCCAGGTTAGTACAAATCTTCTTGATAGCTTGTTCAAGGGTTCAACCCTTAATAATTCAAAGAAGGAGTTCTTTATACAAAATTTGGAAAACATCTACGATTTGTTGGAACAACTACAAAAATAGGACAATAATGTAGGAACCAAGAAAATGTTGAAGAGGTGGATCTATATTTTGGGAATTTGTTGATGATCTGGCATGAAAAAGTTGATCAGGTGTTGATGCAGGAGCATCTCGCTAACAGGGCAATGGTTTCCGAAAAGGAAAGAGGACACAGTTCGTTGGATGGATAGTATATATTTCTTTATTTTTATTTTACTTTACTCTTTAGATTGCCTAAGAATAATGTAATGACTTTTAATTTTGATTAGGAGCAGTAGTGATTAGTTAGAATCTTTTGTTTCCCAAACAGCTATATTACGGTTGTAAATGCATGTAAAACAGAATGTGCTAACTAGCCATGGAAAAGCTCGTATATGAAATAAATGATATAACCAACAACACAACTAACAACAGTTACAAAACTGTTTGTATACAGTGTTATAAAAGTGGTGAAACAAACCATCACAGGGGTTCGACTTTGTATGAAAAAGAACAAAGATATTAATAAAAACATTCTGTGCACATATATTCCTATCGTGTCCTCAAAGGTTGTGTAATTTCACTGGTAGATTATTATACAAAGACTGTTGAATGTGTTGCTACAGGTTCCGAACCCAGAGGGAAGGATAAACCAGTTGGACGACAAGCAACAGCACAAGTCCATATAACCAGACCATTAAAGAAAGACCTCATAACAGGTATGTAGAAAATACAACACAAGTCTTAACTACTCATCAATTAAGTTCATATGAATAAACAACAAAGTCGGCCAAAATTTCCATATAAGTTTTTACATACTGTCCGAAATAGAAGATTGGACTAAAACCACAGTCATGAGACATTAACTCCTACAGCAAACAAGAAACCAACTTCCCGTATGACTCAGAATCACAACCCACGTCGTGCCCAACGATTAAAGAAGAGTTAAGTATAGACAGAGAGCAGCCTAAGGCCAGCAACCAAGTTCAGCAAATAAAGTCGAAACACCCCTATAAACAAGCTACCAAACATCATAGAAACTACCCGTGTTTTCCCGAACAGCCGAGAGCTCAAACACCGGAACCCTCGAACGGTCACACCTGCAAGAGCATGAACAGGAGTGGTTAGACCAAGCAACAACGTCAATCGAGTTAAAGAGAACTTGAAAGGGACGAGCAAACAGAAGGAAATGACACCCTACCTGTTCGGTGAACCATAGCCTTCAGCCGACCCCGAGAAGACCCCTGCTCACGAAGGAGCCAATACATCAGGTACAGGTAAAGGAGGATTGCAAAAATTCCGGCATAAAACCAAAAAATTATCGAATGAGTTTGCAGAGACCCCAACTGAGGACGCCACCATCGGATTGCCAAATACTGTGAAGAAAAGTTGAACCAGTGTTGGAATAAATAGCAAACATTACATAACCATCGAATAGCTTAAACCCTCACTGGAAGTAAACAACAACACACAGAGGCAGAAGCTTTTAACAGAGAAATTGAAATCACTCACAGGATACAAACAGCATACACAGAGACGGGGACCCTCGGAAGAAAAACAAAACCCCAAATCACAATAGTATTTCACATGCAAGCCGAGGAATAGTGGCATGCAAAACTTACCAAAGTATTCATAAAACGCCGGGAGAGCAGAGGCATATCAGGCCGGAAACCAACGACCGAAGCCGAAAGGGTAACCAGGAGCCACAACCAGCAAACCATGTAAACAAGTTGCAGGAACCCATATCCAAAACAAACAAACCACCGAAGTTGCAGAGCTTGCAGAGTGAAAGACCAGACGAAAAAACGAGAATGAAATGAGCGCGAAGGAGTAAAAACCCCAAACCTGGGCAGATTCGTGGGATCCCAAGGAGGGATAGGTGTTCAATGGGCAAGTTATTAAGGTAGAGACCTTCATAAAACAAAATCCATACGGCGTCGATTGCAAATCAACCAACATAAATATCCAACAAATCCACAATATTATTATATTCACTACAGTCGTATACACCTCAGCACATCAACGGCGGGACCATGTGGGCTGGCCCCATCAAGTGGTATCAGAGCAGCATTTTAAGGAAACAGGGGAAGATGGAAGTACAAAGACGAGGACGAGGAAGAGGTGCACGAAGAGTAGCAGACGAGGGCTTGAGAGAACAATTGAGAATCCTTACTGCTCGCTTGGAAGCAGTAGAGGCAGGTAGGCGAAGAGACCCGGAACTTGGAGATGATAGTGAAGACGAGGCAGCGACTGTTACAGATGGGTTGGAGGAAGAAGCCCCAGAGTTAAGACTGTTGAGATCAGTACTGTTAGCCAGCAGCAAACCCAAACCTGAGATCCCTAACTATGATGGCAGTCTGTCTGCCGATGTTTTACTGGATTGGGTGAGTGAGTTAGACAAGTATTTTGAAAATGAGGAGATCAGTGAGGACAAAAGAGTTAGATTTGCTGCGACTAAATTAAAAGGACACGCTGCCCTATGGTGGGATAGTGTCCAAGCGGACAGAAGATGGATGAACAAGTTGCCGATAAGAAAGTGGCCAAGGATGGTGGCAAAATTGAAGGGTAGGTTTTTGCCTAAAGACTACCAGGTTGAACTTTATCGGCGAGTACAGAATTTAAGGCAGAAAGGTATGACTGTAAAGGAGTATACTGAGGAATTTTATCGAGTAAATTTACGTGCTGGTTATACATATGATACTCCAGAAAAAACAGCGAGGTACGTAAATGGCTTGAGATTGGAAATATTGGACGAGATCAATATTCTCTCTCCTCGAAATATTGAAGAAGCCTTTCAAAGTGCTGTAAAGGCTGAAGAGAAAATTAACAGGAAACAGAACAATAGGAGAGGGAGAGGAAATGGCAGAGAACGAGGACAGTCCTATGGCAGAGGGAGAACTGCCACTAATAGCGAAGAAGGAAGTAGTTCCAGAACTTTAGGGACAGCAGAGAAGGGAGATAGCACTAGAGGAGGTCGGCCATATCAACGGGGAAGAGGAAATGGTCGCGGAAGAGGGACTAATGTCCAGTGCTACAGGTGCCATAAGTGGGGGCACAGATCCTTCGAATGCCCGGAAGCTGAGCACGCTGGTCAGAGGGGAGCATTTGTAGCGCAGCCTGAGGAAGCTGAAGCACAGCCTCGGGAGATAGAAAACGTGGCAGAAACAGGGGAGGCTCTAATTTTGAACAAGGTACTGTTGAAGCCAGCCAAGGAGATGGCTGAACAGACCCAGCGAAAGGCGTTGTTTCGAACAGTTTGCAAATCACATGGGAAGTGCTGTAAATTGATTATAGACAGCGAGAGTACAGACAATTTGGTTGCCACCGAAATGGTGGAAAAGCTGGGACTGAAGCGGCTTAAACACCCCACACCTTACAAGGTGTCGTGGCTACAGAAAGGCCACCAGCTACTAGTAGATGAACAGTGCGAGGTTGAATTTCACATTGGCAAATATCAAGACATGGTGGTCTGCGATATTATGCCAATGGATGTGTGCCATATACTGCTAGGGAGACCGTGGCAGTATGATCGGAAGGTGACGCACGATGGACGGACGAATTGTTATAAATTTGTGAAAGATGGGGTTAAACATACGCTTGTACCCATCAAAGAGGAGGATGCAGCAGAATCAAGTGGAACAAAGGCACTGTTAATTGGAGGAAAACACTTTGTGAAGCAGATTGAGGAAAATGAGGTCAATTATGCGATTGTAGGGAGGAAAAAACCGATGTTGCTAAACACAGAAAAGTTAGAACTACCTGTAGAAATTCTGGAGCTGTTAAAAGAATTTCAAGACATTGTAGTTGACGATCTACCAGATAAGTTGCCTCCCAAGAGGAGTATTAACCATCATATTGATTTTATACCTAGAGCAAGCTTGCCAAACAAGGCAGCGTATAGGATGAATCCGAAAGACAATGAAGAAATTCGTAAACAAGTGCATGAGTTGCTGGATAAGGGACTGATCAGAGAAAGTTTGAGCCCTTGTCCAGTACCAACAGTACTTGCACCTAAGAAGGGTGGAGAATGGCGAATGTGTACAGATTCGCGGGCTATTAATAAGATCACTATTCGATATAGATTTCCCTTACCCAGGATGGACGACATGATGGATTGTCTTAGCGGAGCAACTTATTTTACAAAGATTGATCTGAAGAGTGGTTATCATCAGATCAGGATTAGGGAAGGAGATGAGTGGAAAACAAATTTCAAGACTAATGAAGCGATGTACGAATGGCTGGTCATGCCATTTGGATTGAGCAACACTCCTAGTACCTTTATGAGATTGATGAATTAGATGTTAAAGGAATTTATTGGCAAGTTCGTGATAGTTTATCTTGATGATATCTTAATTTTCAGCAGAACAAAAAGAGAGCATCTTCAACATGTTTGAAGGGTGTTAGAGAAGTTACAACAGAACAAACTGCTGATAAAATTAAAGAAATGCACTTTCCTGCACAAGGAGCTGGTCTATCTGGGGTTTGTAGTTGCAGAAAATGAATTTAAAATGGACCCCGAGAAGATTGCAGCAATTATAAATTGGCCGTCACCGAAGAGCTTATTTGAGGTACGTAGTTTCCACGGACTGGCAAGTTTTTATCGAAAATTTATTAGAAATTTCAGTGAAATCTGCGCACCAATGTTAGAGACCATCAAAAAGGCCAGCCAGCCTTTTTGTTGGACCAAGATGGCAGAAGACAGTTTTCAGCTTTGGAAGTGGAAGATCACGGAGAGGCCAATCTTGAGGCTGCCCGATTTCAATAAACTTTTTCAAGTTCGGTGTGACGCAAGTGGAACAGCTATTGGCGCTGTGCTCAGTTAAGAAGATAGACCAGTGGCATTTGTTAGTGAAAAACTAAATGAGAACCGATAGAAATATTCCTCGTATGACAAGGAATTTTATGCAGTGGTCCAAGCTTTAAAACATTGGAGGCACTACCTACTGGGCAATGAGTTCGTCTTATTTTCTGATAATTCGACATTACAATATGTAATGCAGTAGCACAATTTAAACCATAAGCACCCAAATGGGTTGAATACTTGCATAGTTTCACTTTCGTGTTAAAACACATAAGTGGGCAAGCCAACAAAGTGTCGGATGCCTTGAGCAGAAGAGCCTTACTCTTACAAGAGAGTAGCATACAGGTATTGGGATTCGAACATTTGAAAGATTTGTACCAAACTGACACAGATTTCAAGGAAGATTTTGAAGCCTGCCAAAATCCCGTATTAAGGAATGCAAGCCCATGGTTGGACTATAATTTACAGGAAGGATTATTGTTCAGAGGTGGGCAGTTATGTATCCCGGACTGTTCAATGAGGGAGAATATTGTACGGAAGAAGCATAGTGGTGGATTAGCGGGACATTTTGTCATCAACAAAACTTTGGAGCAACTCGGACATTTTTATTATTGGCCTAAAATGAGCAGGGATGTACTGAGATATGTAAACAGGTGTAAAGTTTGCCAACTGTCGAAAGAACACTGTCAGAATACTAGACTTTACACACCACTACCTGTTCCAAGCAGGCCACGGGACTCAGTCAGCATTGACTTTGTCCTAGGACTGCCTAGAACACAGTGGGGATATGATTCAGTAATGGTGGTGGTAGACAGATTTTCGAAATTGGTTCATTTTATTCCTTGCCGGAAAACTAGTGACGCCACGTATGTGGGACACCTATTTTTCACGGAGGTTGTTAGATTACATGGCCTACCTAGAACTATCATTTCAGACAGGGATGTAAAATTCACAGGACACTTTTGGCGCACCCTGTGGAAAAAGTTGGGCACGCAACTGAATTTCAGCTCTGCGTATCATCCACAGACTGATGGACAAACGGAAGTGGTGAACAGGAGCTTGGGGAATTTATTACGGAGTTTGACTGGAGAAAATTCATGATTATGGGATCGAGCTCTCGCCCAGGCAGAATTCGCTTATAATGATTCGCCCAATCGTAGCACCAGACACAGCCCATTTCAGATTTTCTATGGCATGCATCCTCGGGGAATACATGAACTGCGAGATTTGGGAAAGTTGGAACGGAGAAGCGCGGATGGGGAAGACTTTGCTGAAGCAATGAACAAACTTCATGAAAAAGTTAAAGTAAGGTTGCAGGACAGCATACAGAAATACAAGCAGCAAGCAGATTCAAAGCGACGAGAGGTGCATTTTAATGTTGGAGATGAGGTCCTTGCGCCCTGCGCAGGGATCGGTTTCCTAAGGGCACGTATAATAAAATAAAATATAAGAAAATTGGTCCATGCAATATCTTACGGAAATTTTCAGCCAACGCTTACGAGATTCAGCTGCCACCTGACATAGGCATATCACCTATTTTCAATGTGGCAGATCTGTTCCCATATAATGCCCAAGCAGAGGATGATAGTGTGGTACAGCCAGAACGGGACACCCAATTTGGAGACAGTTCTTGGAAGAAACAATTGCCTTCGGCCCAGTCCCATGAGATTGAAGGGATCCTCAGTACCCAAGTAGCCAAGAAGACACATAGGAGAGAATATCTACATTACCTCGTCAAGTGGAGAGACCGTCCAATGGAGGACAACTCATGGCTCGATGCAGCACAGATACAGAAGGCTGGCTATTCGGTGGAGGAACTCATGGAACAGAGCCATGAATTTCTTTTACCCCGGGAGCCTGATGCAGGAGCATCTGGCTAACAGGGCAATGGTTTCTGAAAAGGACAGAGGACACAGTTCGTTGGATGGACAGTATATCTGTCTTTATTTTTATTTTACTTTACTCTTTAAATAATGTAATTACTTTTAATTTTGATTAGGAGCAGTAGTGATTAGTTAGAATCTTTTGTTTCCCAAACAACTGTATTACGGTTGTAAATGCATGTAAAACAGAATGTGCTAACTAGCCATGGAAAAGCTCGTATATGAAATAACTGATATAACCAACAACACAACTAACAGCAGTTACAAAACTGTTTGTATACAGTGTTATAAAAGTGGTGAAACAAACCATCACAGGGGTTCGACTTTGTATGAAAAAGAACAAAGATATTAATACAAACATTCTGTGCACATATATTCCTATCGTGTTCTCAAAGGTTGTGTAATTTCACTAGTAGATTATTATACAAAGACTGCTGAATGTGTTGCTACAGGTTCCGAACCCAGAGGGAAGGATAAACCAGTTGGACGACAAGCAACAACAGAAGTCCATATAACCAAACCATTAAAGAAAGACCTCGTAACAGGTATGTAGAAACTACAACACAAGTCTTAACTACTCATCAATTAAGTTCATATGAATACATAACACAGTCGGTCAAAATTTCCATATAAGTTTTTACATACTGTCCGAAATAGAAGACTGGACTAAAACCACAGTCGTGAGACATTAACTCCTACAACAAACAAGAAACCAACTTCCCGTATGACTCAGAATCACAACCCAGATCGTGCCCAACAATTAAAGAAGAGTTAAGTACAAACAGAGAGCATCCTAAGGCCAACAACCAAGTTCAGCAAATAAAGTCGAAACACCCCTATAAACAAGCTACCAAACATCATAGAAACTACTCCTGTTTGCCCGAATAGCCGAGAGCTCAAACACCGGAACCCTCGAACGGTCACACCTGCAAGAGCATGAACAAGAGTGGTTAGACCAAGCAACATCGTCAACCGAGTTAAAGAGAACTTGAAAGGGATGAGCAAATAGAAGGAAATGGCACCCTACCTGTTCGGTGAACCATAGCCTTTAGCCGACCCCGAGAAGACCCCTGCTCACGAAGGAGCCAATACATCAGGTATAGGTAAAGGAGGATTGCAAAAATTCCGGCATAAAACCAAAAACTTATCGAATGAGTTTGCAGAGACCCCAACTGAGGATGCCACCATCGGATTGCTAAAGACTGTGAAGAAAAGTTGAACCAATGTTGGAATAAATAGCAAACATTACATAACGATCAAATAGCCTAAACCCTCACTGGAAGCAAACAGCAACACACAGAGGCGGAAGCTTTTAACAGAGAAATTGAAATCACTCACAGGATACAAACAGCATACACAGAGACGGGGACCCTCGGAAGAAAAAAAAACCCCAAATCACAATAGTATTCGACATGCAAGCCAAGGAATAGTGCCATGCAAAACTTACCAAAGTATTCATGAAACGCCGGGAGAGCAGAGACATATCAGGCCGGAAACCAACAACTGAAGCCGAAAGGGTAATGAGGAGCCACAACCAGCAAACCATGTGAACAAGTTGCAGGAACCCACATCCAAAAAAAACAAACCACCGAAGTTGCAGAGCTCGCAGAGCGAAAGACCAGGCGAAAAAACGAGAATGAAATGAGCGCGAAGGAGTAAAAACCCCAAACCTGGGTGGATTCGTGGGATCCCGAGGAGGGACAGGTGTTCAATGGGCAAGTTATTAAGGTACATACCTTCATAAAACAAAATCCATACGGCGCCGATTGCAAATCAACCAACATAAATATCCAACAAATCCACAATATTAATATATTCACTACGGTCAGAAACACCTCAGCACATCAACGTCGGGACCAGGTGGGCTGGCCCCATCAGCTGTCAAACTGTTAGGATCAGAAATTACTCAATTGTTTCACACAATTGATCCCATCTTCCTTCAATTGGGATTTCCAATTTCACCATCTTTCTAAATATTTCATCCACTTCTATGTACCTCTTGAAAGTTGTCTTGTTAAGGAACATATGTCTAATTTTGTGCTTGATGGTCAAATCAAACTCAAAGGCTTTGAGAAAGGCCTTCCCTATTACTTGTACTTTGATCCCTGAAAACATGGATCCGTCCAATACAATAGTATACAAGTTCTTGCAATAATATTCTAATCTCATCTATTTATCATTTAGAGCTACCAATCCTCGAATTCCTTTCTGATTTAAAATATTAAATTTTGAATGAAGCCTTTGGAAGAAATATCCAAGGTTTGACATTTTGTTTCTATCTCGTTAGTCAAATTCTTATTTTGTAAGAGCTTCATAATCTCTAAGATGGTAGTTTCTCTGTCAGAAATATTTATTTATTCCAGTCTTCTCTGCTTTTTGAATTTAGCACCTTTATCATATATGTGTCTTTTGTTGTCTTGGGCTTTAAAGCTGCTTTCTCTTCTTCTATTGTTGCTCTGCATCTGGTAATCAGTTCTTGTTGTTCAAAATTATTTGTATGGATGGCCATACATCTATCATAGATTGGTTGATGTGTGTCCAAATATTTTCCTTGGCTTGGGCCAAAGTATCTACCATTAGGGACTCACTTTTTGAATTCTGGATCTTAACTTCCAATATGTGGGACTTTTGCATCCCCTCAACATACAATGTATCATTCTTGACTTTTTGCAATTCTAAAATTTGGAATTTTTGCAGTAACTTCTCATTTTCCTATTTCTGTATGGCCAATTCTTGTGATAATTTTGTTGGATCAGCTATTGTTGATGTAGACGCAATGGCTATTAATGATGAACTAGGTTCTATACCTGCAACTGCTATTCGGACTATTGTGACTGGAACCATAGCAAGTTGTGTTGCTTCTTTCTCCTCTAGTAACTCTTCAACCTACTCTTCCATTTTATTTAGTTGTATATTTTTTTCAATGATAAGCTTGAGCATGTCCTCCTTTTCTTGTTCAGTTTCTGCTATGTCCTTTGTTAGAGGATCTTCTATAAAAGGTAGCTTCAATTGTTTCTTTAATGCAACAATATTTGCGTCTTTTTTTTTTAGGACTAACTCTACATATTTGACATCTTTGTGATCATATCCTACTTTAATCACTAAGTCCTCTAGTGCCCTTACTCTGTTATATTTAGCTAATTAACAAATATTTTTTTTATCTTGAGCTGAGATTGAACATTGGATAGGGCAATCCTAAGTTTGGAAAGAGACATAGTTGTAGTTTTCATGGTGGAAAACAACATCTCACCAATCTGTCTATGCATATCCATCTGGTCAATTGGATGGATTTGACTGGAATCAAACGAAAACAAAGCCTTTTTATTATTTGATGGAGACTTTAGGAAATGGGATTTGGTCTTCCAAGAAAGCCATCTACATTATGCCTTTCTCACTATCGAAAGCAAAAATAAGCCTATGCATGGAAGTTGATGTTTATTTCCAGAATTGGTTGTATACATTAGACTTCAAAGGCTCATTCCTTTGTTTAATCTCAAGCAACCTTGATAATTTGTTCTGATCATCTGAGGAACTGGTTCCTATGGACTGAATTATTTCTAGAGGTTCCCTAGAAGGTGAAGTTGTAGGAGGAGTTCTTGGAACACTAGCTCTTGCTAATGTAGAATCTTTTGAATCTCTAATATCAATTATTACTGCTTGATTTTCTTCCATTGATGGTGTCAAGCCAATATTTGGCTTCTTCTGTTGTAAAATGAATCCTTTCATAAACTCCTCAGTATATAAAGTCTCCTCTAATGGGCCCACAAAGCCTATTGGAAGTGCCTCTTAAGGCTTTAAGCCTTTAACCATGGAGTTACATGAGACCCTTCTAACCATTCTACTATTAGGTCTTTATTAACATCTATCAGGATCTTACACATGTCGACATTAAGCCTTAACCCTTCGGTCACACATCCATCAGAAATACACGTAAATCATGGGAAAAACCATGAAAACCCCGCCCCACATTTATGCCAAATTTCAAATATCATAAATTGGTAGTTATAAAATTGGCGGGTCTATCGTCCTCTCCACCACAGCGTTGTTCCGATGCCAACACCTCCAATCAACAGAGTTGTGATCCCTCCGATTGCTTATTTGGTTATCAACGATATCGCCATCGACGTATCAGCCATCGCTTATCCATTGTCCCTTGACTTTGGCCTCCTAGATATGTGATCACCAATCCCATCAGGGCCTCCGATCTAACACTAGATCTAACTGTTGTGATTTAATCACATATCACTATCATTGTGGTTCAATGGCGGTTCCAATATTGTTCCAAGAGGACTCTGTCGATGCGATATTTCGTTCTGCCATTGATGGGGTAAAGGATCTCGACCGTTGATCATTCAGATCCAACGGTTCGTGAGTATTCTTTCCTGTTCCTCTTTAACTTAGTCTTCCTCGCATTCATCCACCACTTGATGGATTTCTATGTTTAAAACACAGTTCTCTTCCCATCTGCCATCTACAAAGTTATCACTCCATACATATAACAGTTAATTCACATATCTTGGGATCACCATTGATCCTACAGTGATCGATGCTCAATCACACGCATGCATTCAAAATTTTGGATTTAAGCCTCACGCACACATATGAAACAGAGTTTGAAAAGAGACATTCTACAGACACGTTGGAAATACAAACACATATGTATTAAAATAAATGCAGCATAATTACATCTAAGGCATTTCAACCTTAGAACGAAGTCTCCTCTCGACTACATTGCAACTATATCACTCTGTCTTTTCCTCTCTTCTTAAACGCGCAGGTTCATATATATAAGGAACATTGTAACCTCTAACAAAAATCCCTTAAAGCTCTCATTACATGAATGCACATGTCAGATTACATTTAGATAATGTCTTTGAGACTTATCACTTCCATCTTTAAATCTGTTTTAAAATAGATTTTTTCCTTGTTTTGCTCCCCTAGTCCATGTGCTGCTCTTCTCTCCGCTTTGGATTCCTCCCTCTATCTAAGGGTGTTGGATGCTCCTGCATCAAACTCATGAGGCACAAAAATTTATGACCTCTAGGTCATATGCTTCTCCTTGTCCTTAGAAATTCTACCCACTACATTTCTTTAGTGGAACTGCCTTCATGATCTTTGTGAGTTGCAACTAAACCTCTACAGTAAAAATCTTCCTCTGCTAGATGATACCTCACCAAGCTTTCTCCTGAGCTTAGTCTTTTGGCATCCTTCATGTTCTCTCCTCTAGAACCATATGAACACTCCATGCTCTAGGTTTGCTGCAAATCTTCTCACCTTTCACTGTCGTTCTCTGTGTGAAAGTAAGACCATAAACTCTCCACCTTTAAACAACTATACCTCCTGCTTCTTGCTCTTCCTCTATGGAATCCTTTTTCATGTAGAAAACCATTCCCTTCTCTGATACCAAAAGACAGGAATAATATTATGGAGGTTAATCAAAATCCCATTTCCGTAATTTATCGATTATGAGATCTGTGGGTTATGACCCACAAAGCTTATCAGAAGTACCTCTTAAGGCTTTAAGCCTTTAACTATGGACTTACATTATACCCTTCCAACCATTCTACTATCGTGTCTTTATTAACATCTATTGGGAGCTTACACATGTCGGAATTAAGCCTTAACCCTTCGGCCACACATCCATTGGAAATACAAGCAAATCATGGGAAAAACCATGAAAACCCCGCCCTACATATATGCCGGATTTCAAATATCATAAATAAAAAATTATAAAATTGGCGGGTTCGTCATCCTCTACACTGCAACGCTATTCTGAAGCCCACATCTCTGATCAACAGAGCTTTGATCCCTCCGATCGTCGTTTTGGTTATCATCGATATTGTCATTGGTATATCAGCTATCACTTATCCGTTGTCCCTTGAATTTTGCCTCCCCGATATGCGATCATCGATCGCATCTAGGCCGTAGATATGATGCCAAATCTGACGGTTGTGATTTAATCGCATGTCGCTATCATTTTTATTCAATGGCGGTTCCGATATTGTTCCAAGAGGGCTCGACCGATGCGATATTTGGTTCTGCTACCAATGGGGTAAAGGATCTCGACCGTTGATAATTCAGATCCAATGGTTCCTAATTATTCTTTCTCATTCCTATTTAACTTAGTCTTCCTCACATTCAGCCACCGCTTTATGGATTTCTATGTTTAAAACACAGTTCTCTGCCATCTGCCGTCTATATGGTTTTCACTACATACATATAACAGTTAATTCACATATCTTGGGATCACCATCGATTCTACAGTGATCGATGGTCGATTGCACGCATGCATTCACAATTTGGGATTTAAGCATCATGCACACATATGAAACAGAGTTGGAAAACAGATATTCTATAGACATGTTGGAAATACAAACACGTATTTATTAAAATAAATGGAGCATAATTACATCTAAGGCATTTTCAGCCTTAGAAAAGAGTCTCCTCTTGACTACATTCCAACTATATCACTATGTTTTTCCCTGTCTTCTTGAATGCATAGGTTCATATATATAAGGAACACTGTTGGATCGGATCACAGAAGGATCCGATCAACCCACTAACAAAAAGCCCTTAAAGCTCTCATTACATGCATGCAGATGGAAGATTACATTTAGATCAAGTCTTTGAGACTTATCACTTCCATCTTAAAATCTATTTTAAAATAGATTTTTTCCTTATTTTACTCCCCTAGTCCATGTGCTCCTCTTTGCTCTACTTTGGATTCCTCCCTTTATCTAAGGGTGCTAGATGCTCCTCCATCAGACTCCCAAGGCACAAAAATTTATGACCTCGTGGTCATATGCTTCTCCTTGTCCTTAGAAATTCTACCCACTACATTTGTTCAGTGGAACTACCTTCATGATCTTTGTGAGCTACAACCAAACCTCTGCAGTAACAGTCTTCCTCTGGTAAACTATACCTCACCAAGCTTTCTCCTGAGCTTAGTCCTTTGGCATCCTTCAAGTTCTCTCCTCTCGAACCATATGAGAACTCCATGGTATAGGTTTTCTACAAATCTTCTCACCTTCCGATGTCATTCTCTGTGCGACAGTAAGACTATAAACTCTCCATATTTAAATAATTGTATCCCTTGGTTCTTCCTTTTCCTCTCTAGAATCCTTTTTCATGTAGGGAACCTTTCCCTGCTCTGATACCAAATGATGGGAATAAGATTTTGGGGACTAATCAAAGGAAGCGCCTCTTAAGTTTTTAAGCCTTTAACCATGGACTTACATTAGACCCTTCCAACCATTCTACTATCAGGTTTTCATTAACATCTATCGAGAGCTTACACATGTCGGCATTAAGCCTTAACCTTTTGGCCACAAATCCATTGGAACTACATGCAAATAATGGGAAAAACCATGAAAACCATGTCCCACATATATGATGGATTTCAAATATCATAAATCAGCAATTATAAAATCGGCAGGTTCATCATCCTCTACACCGCAGCATTGTTCCAATGACAACACCTTTGATCAATAGAGCTATCATCTCCTCGATTGCCAGTTTGGTTATCGGCGATATCGCGATCGGCCTATCAGCTGTCACTTATCCATTTAACCTTGAGTTTGGCCTCCCTGATATGTGATCGTGGATCGCATCTAGGGCATAGATCTGACGCCAAATCCGATGGTTGCGATTTAATCGCATATCGCTATCGTTGTGATTCAATGGAAGTTTCGATATTGTTCCAAGAGGACTTTGCCGATGTGATATTTGGTTCTGCCGCCAGTGGGGTAAAGGATCTCAACCATTGATCATTTAGATCCAATGGTTCCTGAGTATTCTTTCCCATTCCTCTTTAACTTAGTCTTCCTTGCATTCATCCGCCGCTTGATGGATTTCTATGTTTAAAACATAGTTCTCTTCCATCTGCCATCTACATAGTTATCACTCCATACATATAACAGTTAATTCACATATCTTTGGGTCACCATTGATCCTACAGTGATTGATGCTTGATCACACGCATGCATTCACAATTTGGGATTTAAGCCTCACGCACACATCTGAAACAGAGTTGGAAAAGAGATATTCTATAGACACATTGGAAATACAAACACATATTTATTAAAATAAACGCAGCATAATTACATCTAAGACATTTCAGCCTTAGAACAAATTCTCCTCTCAACTATGTTGCAACTATATCACTATGTTTTTTCCTCTCTTCTTGAACGCGCAGGTTCATATATATAAGGAACGTTGTTGGATCGGATCACAGAAGGATTCGATCAACCCACTAACAAAAAGCCCTTAAAGCTCTCATTACATGCATGCACATGGCAAATTACATTTAGATCAAGTCTTTGAGACTTATCGCTTCCATCTTTGAATCTGTTTTAAAGCAAATTTTTTCCTTGTTTTGCTCCCCTAGGCCATGCACTTCTCTTCACTCCGCTTTGTATTCCTCCCCTTGTCTAAGGTTGTTTTACGCTCCTGCATCATCCTCTCTCACACTTTTGTATTGCTTACTTTGAGCAACTTGAGTCTGTTCAGTGGGGGTGGACATAACCTGTTCATCTCCCTCTTGAAGTGTCCCATCAGCCCATTTCTCTTGATTTATGAACTTTTATATTTATGGTCTTGGAGTATGATTAGAGGGAACTATTTTTAATTCAACTCTCAAGGCAGGAATCAGACGAAAAGGGTTATACGACCAAGTAAAGCTAGGCTAGAAATTAATTGTCTTTAATAATGTATCTACCTCAACACTAGCTCATCTGGTGTTGCAAATGAATGATCCAATCTTTGACTTGATTTTAAGCTTAGACTTATTTTTGTGTGACATAAACTGCAGGTTGTCTATGTTGATCATCTGCCTAATATTCTAGAGAGAAGATGCTCATAGGAACATACCTGGGCAGCTTATATGGTGCAAGCTCCCAACCATATACCCTTATCTCTGTACAGTTTTGGTATAAATACTAGTCACTGGTTTTAGTCTTCTCACTTAAGTGTAAAATCCTCTTTACTTCATCTCCAATCCTTAGCTTTTTCTGACTATTGAGAAATTGTGCCACTAGATGCATGAATGTATTTGTAATCTGAGAATGAAGAACTTGTGGAAGTGGTCCTGACTATTGCGGTCCAATGAATCACTCATTGATTCACTGCTTATTCATCCTTATTGTTGAGCATGATGGGAAAAATATCTCCCTGCAGAAAAAGAAACGTGGAAAATTACTGAGTTGTAGCTAAACACTCCATGTATAGTGGGATTCATGAATTTTTCATGTATATTTTCAGTGAGGAATTGACTGTAATTATACATGAATGTTTCTTTTTTATCTTTATTGAAGATGGAAATGAATCCAATGATGGGTTCATCAACATATTGGTCATCTGGATATCCTAACAAGTAGGAAATCAAAGAAATATAATGCATGGAGGCTTCAGGAAATATGGAAGATTGGTAAGGTGGATTCCTTTTTGGTAGTTCTACATCCTCAAGCAAAAATATCTCAAAGATTTGGGCTCTCTGTGGAAAGGTTAGGTTATGGCACAGATCCATAAGTGTTGCTTGTGAAAAAGGGCCAAGAGAGTCTAATTGACGAATTAGGAGCATCTGGTTAATGATTTCCACAGAGATGGTGATTAGAATGTTTCCATTCTAAGCCACCACTACTATTTTTATGGTCATATCTGGCTTGGCACCAGGTAATCAGGTCAAGGAAATCATGTGTTTTTAGGAACCTAAAGAAAGCCAACAGTGATTCCCAGAATGTAATTGGGTCTTGTCGGCTAAGGTATTTTTGTTATATCCATAGGTGGAGTTCGTGGAAGTCGAACTTACAGATGGCATCTGTAATTTTGAAAAGGGTGTTAGCAAGGGGAACATGGTCAAGATCGACCGAGGTGGTGGTAGGAGCACTTTCTTATGTATTCTTCTTTTTAGAATTCCCTTTTGGGGCCATGCTCATAGACAAAAGAATGAGATATAAGATGGTTATTAACTGAATGGATAACAGGTACACTGCTTGAATCTGGTGACAGATTAATCAAATGAGAAGAGGTTTTGTGCATGGAAACTATTTCACCTACAACCAATAGTAAAGAGTCAAACAAAAGTGAAAAACAGATGGGTTTAGGTTTATTTATAGCGTGCAGGGTTTGGTTAATAGTTTTCTTTATGACTCTAGCGGCTTTAATGTTTTAGGAGTGGAGTTGTAATGGACAAATAAAAGGAATGGCTATGAGAGCTTCACAACAGTTATTTTAGGTGATGGGGATTGATTGGTCAATGGATAATAGTCAAAGTGCAGGATGGAGAACTGTTGGTCGAAGAAAACATTAGCGGATTTCGGAGGGGGTAGCAAAAGGTTTGTGGTTTTGAGCAGGGGGTCGCAGAGCTGTGAGATTGTGACATGTAATTTTAGGGCGTCGTCGATTAAAACCACTTTTCGGACCCCCCCCCCCCCCCACCCCATCGCGTTAATGGGAAATGGTGGAGGGGGTGCGAAGTTTCTCCCCGCCATTGATCTGGGTGGGGAGTAAAGCCAACGTTTGATATTGATGCGCGCTTTTTATTTAAAGCCAACAAGTGACTTTGGCCTAAACAAATATATGTGCCATATAACATAAATTTTAATGTCAAAAATTTATAACAAAGATTAATAACTTTTTGAAGAAAATTAATCATCAATTAGTAAAAGTTTAACATTTTTGGTGCGGCGCATTTAAATAAGTAGCCTTTCAATTTATTCTTTTTGAAAAAGAATCTTTTATTTTTTTTTATTTTCCTAACATTTTTTATTTTCTTTTACCTCCATTCTTTAGGGCAATTAACTCCTAACATTTTATTTGATATGGATATATATAAGATGTACAATTGTCCTAATATGTTTGATTTTTTTCTTTTTCATCCATATCCTAACTTAACATTTTGAATTTATTTTTGACAAATATACTAACTTATCAAAACAAAATAATTTTACAACACCTCAAACTATTAATATCATATTCTATGATATTATAGAGAAAAATATATATATATATATATATTTATTTATTTATTTATTTTTAATAAAATGTAGAATTGATAGGAATGATACAGAAAAATTCAATAATCGAGAAGGCATTTCTTATGAAGTTGAATGTGAGGAGAACCATTAATTTTTATACAACAAGCTATTCCTACAATTCCTTTATGATGGGATTTCTCACCCCATGTTCGCCACAAGATGAATCCATCTAAGTCAGTGACCTTAGATTAATCATGCTCCCATTTTTAAAATAGAAAAACAATATCAATACCATCAGGGATCCACCTTAATGTATTGCCTTTAAATCATGGAAACCAGTGGTAGTTCCAAAAAAATTATCAGAAGTGTTTCGAATCCCTATTTATTATTATGAGTGTCATATCTATCCCTAATAATATCCTTTTTATTTCTAATTATTACTGATTTTTTTTCCATTTTGGATTTTTTTACCTCTTGAACCTCCTTTCTTAAATAAACCTTGTTAGTTGTAATGACATATTCATTTCTAAAATCTCTTTTGTAGGTTTTAAACATGTACAAAAATTACCTGCAAATGAATTATTAAAACAAAAAAAAAAATATAATGGCAAGAACATAAAAAAAATATACTCAAAGATTTTCCCCTGGATCCCAAAACCGGGACTACCAGATTGATTTTTCATTGTTTTCCTTTCAATGTTACAATACATATATATACATGTTGAAGCATTCATAAACGCCAATACACTAACCCTAGATTAGAACATAATCGTATTTCCCTTGACTAGATCTACAAAATACCATGGGTAGAAAAACATCATGGCCAAAAACATGTGCGAAATCCATGCATAAAACCATGGATAGGTTCACTCATTACCTTTTGGTCTGACCAACTATTATTGGGTCCACTGGGCCTATCGGCCCCCTGTAAACCCCCCAAAAGAGGGGGCTGTCATCCCCCCTGTAAGCCCCCATTGTGCTTGGTGCAATGTAAAACACATATTGCTAGTTAGGGAAAGAGTATAACACACACCCAACGTACCCTTTGAAGCTAAAATATTTACTAACTATGCCAAATTTATGATTAATACAACTTACTTGAACATATCTATTTTTATGTTTGAGCATGTTTCCCAACCAATTTTCTTGTATGCTATAAGTTATTTCCATTTTTGACTTGTTCTTTAACTCTTTTACTATTACTAGAATGACCTTTTTTTTCTATTTTACACTAACAATTATGAGATCCAAGTATCTTTGATTATGCTTGCGAACCATCTCAATTAGGTTATTCAATTTTTCTTTGATGGATTTGATATTATTAATTTTAGAGAGTACTTAGTTCTAAATTGATATTTAGTTTTGCTTTTAACCCTTTTTTTTTTTTTGCTAAAGCAAGAAATAGACCTTCTATTTCATGTATGTAAGCAATTTACAATATATACAAACATTTGTTGACACCTAATCCTTGTGATTGGGTGAATTTATGTAAATAGGTAAACTAGAAATATGAATAGTCATCAGGAGATGAACTGAATAGTCTCTCCCTCATGTATATAACAAACACCTACCTGATGGAATAACAGAGTCGAATCATTTTTTCCTTATGGAGTTATTGGCTGGTCTGACATGGTATTAGAGCCAGCTCCATTTTTGGCATTGCAGTCTGCCATTGTAACTCCCTTCTGTTATTTCTTCAGAAATTTGTCAGTTTGTCGCGGATTCTTCTTCCAATTTTTTGTAACCTCTCATGCTCCTCTGACATAGTTCATACGCTTCTCTGACTGTTAATGGTGGTGTGAAACTATTTTGAGACTGAGGTATTCGAGCCATGGTTGAAGACTGAAACTTCATTAGCTGGTATGTAGAATATGCGTTGATTTCTATGCTAGTACGTTTTTAATTCATTGGAGTCTTTTAAGTACATCAAATTATGTTTGATGGATGGATGGATAAAACAGCATTTGAAAGGAATATAACATATGCTACCTCTTAGCGTTACAAGCTTCCGTGGAAGTGGAAGAGCTTGCGCCAGCCCGTGATGACGCCTTTCCCTTCCGCCTTTCCAGAGGAATGGATAATGCCTTTCTTTTAAACCTCTAGCTTCAATATTTGCCTAGATGTTGCTTCTTATTACTGCAGAATCTGTTGCAGTATCCGAATTCTGCTACACCTCGGCCTCAACCTCCATACGCTTCTTGACTCCCATAGTCATACTTCCCACAGCCACATAGCATTTATAATTCCTGCGTGAAGGAAAACTGTGTGCTTGAAGAAGGCCATCGGAGCCCTCCTTATACCGCACTCCCATTGTATCTAATCCACAGTGAATGTGGTGGTAGCGGAAACGTGGTGTGGCTACTATCCCAAGTGAACCACCTTGAGGACTGTACATGTCACATGATGCCATTACAAGCCTTATGTGCCACTTACAGATGATTATTTTTTTTTTTCACTTGACGAAATCAGCGTGATGAAAGTTTTTTCTTGGCTGTCTTTATCTCTGGACTAAGCAACAAACCTCGTTAAGAAATTCACAGGTCCTAGGTCTCCATACCTCTGCTTGATATATCACGCCGTTGGTTAACGTTGTTGGTTAAAGCTGCTGGTTAATGTTGTGGTATTTCAGAGAAGTTAAGGTTTTGGTGCATTACTGTAACGTTTGATTCATTTGTGGAATCGTTTATGCAAGTCTCAGTAGTTTTCTATAGATTCCTTTGACAGCATAGACAATAATTGTGAAGAAGCCATGACGATGAAAATAGTTTATTCACATATATATTTGATATTTTTTGTGAATTTATACTGATATAGCTTTGAAGATAAATTATTCTGCATACCTCTGTCTCCATATATCATATATTAGAATCAATGTTTAGCAGCAGAAGTTTTTTTTCTCCACAAAAGCACATTTTTTTGCTAGCAGAAGTATTTTTACAACACTCATATTTTGCAATGCATTCAATCATATCCATTGTCAGAATAGTTCTCACTGGCAAGGAGAACTATCCTGAGTGGTCCGGCATGATAAAACACACCCTTATTTTCAATGAGTTTTGGAAAGGAATGTGTGTTGGAGACGGAGACAAAGAGCCAGAACAGCCTACCTCAGACAGAGAGCTCACCATTTGGGAAAATAAGAACAACAAAGCCTATGCATTAATTGCAGCATTTATAAATGAAGAGGTGAGTCGCCATATTTTCTCATATTCAACTGCCTCTAAAGCCTTACAAAAGCTGAAAGAACTCTATGACTCACATTCTGCACTTGAATTTGTTCAGCTCATGATTAAACTCTTCACTCTTGAACTGCAAAATAATGATCCTCTTGCTCTTGCATCTAAAGTAAAGTCTATAATGCATGATATAAAATCCACTAAGGCTGAACTGGATATTCCTCTTATTGCTTTTCTCAAGGCACTTTATCCTACTTACTCTAATTATCTTGAGTCATTGCAGGCAAATGGAAATCTCAAAGATATAACCTTTGACTCTATTGTGAAACAGTTTGCCGAAAGAGTGTAAGCTTTTGGAAAGAGGACAGCCCCTAAATTTTCTGAAGAGGTTGTGTGCCTTGCTCATAAAGAAAATCATCTTGCTCAAGATTCTACAAGAGGAAGAGGTGGTCGAAGAGGAAGAGGAAGATATTTTAGAGGCAGGGGGGGCGCACATTCTCAAGGAGAAAAGGCAGATTTGCACTGTATTCGCTGCAAAAGAAATGGATCACATGATGCATCTACATGCAAGCTACCATGGGACAAAATTGAGCAGAAAAGAAACGAACAGAAAGGTAAAACTAATGATTCAGACAAAGGTAAAGCACCTGAATCCGCTCACTATTTTGTGTCACAATGTAACATTAAAGTAAATGAAAATTTATTTAATGCTTCACTTGCTTCTTGGAAAAATGGTTGGTTGCTTGATTCAGGAGAAACGTGCCACATGAATCATAGAAAATATTTTTTTGAAGATTTCACTGACAATGTTGATGGAGCAGTATACTTCGAAGATCAATCAAAAATCAAGCCATCAGGGCTTGGCACAATCAAGCTTAAACTGCCTGGTCTTCCAGACTTTCTTTTGCATCATGTTCTATATCTCCCATGGCTCAAGAGAAACTTGTTGTCCCTGGTCCACATCCGCCAGCAAGGTCACTCCATTCATATGTTTGATTTCAAGCTTGAGGTAAGAAAAGCATCTGACCACTCACTTGTCATGAGGGGAATAGAAGAAGAAAGGATTATCAAGCTACAAGGAACCTCTGCTCATGCACAACATTTCTCATACAATTCTCATAATGAAGATGGTACACTTCCATCAAGTTTATTATGGCATGCTAGATTTGGACATTTGAACTATGACAGTCTCCACTTGTTGAAGAAAAGTGGTGTTGCTGGTTTGCCTACAATTCCTAGGAAACTTAAGCAATGTGATGCTTGCATTCTAGGAAAGCATAGCGAACAGTATTTTCATGATTCACATTCAAGAGCACATAGAAAACTTGAACTCATTCATTCAGATTTATGTGGTCCAATGCCTATTCCTTCTGCAAATGGAAATAAATATATCATGACATTTATTGATGACTACACCAGAATGTGTTGGGTTTATTTATTGAAGAACAAATCTGATGCTTTTCAAACATTCAAGAATTTTCATAAATGGATTGAAAATGATGCACAATCTCATATTGGGTCTATTCGCACTGATAATGGAAGAGAATACACATCAAATGAATTTGAAAACTATCTTCACTAACATGGGATCAAACATCAAACAAATGTGCCTTATAATCCCCAACAGAATGGTGTAGCTGAAAGAATGAATAGAACAATCTTAAATATGGTACGATCCATGCTCTTCTTCAAAAATGCAAAGATAATGTTTTGGGCTGATGTTATTCTATGTGATCCATATATAAAGAACAGATGTCCATCTAATGCTATAAGAAACAAGACTCCATATGAAATGTGGTATGGACATGTTCCTTCAGTAAAGCATCTCAGGGTCTTTGGTTCCACCTGTTATGCCTTGATACCAAAGGTACATAGAAACAAACTTGGTGCTAGAAGTCGTAAGTGTATCTTCCTGGGGTACTCAAACACCTCCAAAGCATACCGCGTCTATGATGAAGTAAATAAGAAGCTTGTTGTATCTAGAGATGTAATTTCTCTTGAATCATCCAAAACTGACAATGTTGTTGAGCAACAACTTGATCGCTTAGATAGATTCGTAAAAGCAAAATCATTTCAAGAATTTGATAATCAGATTCCACATCTTGAAGGGAGGATTCCTATACTAGATCAACATGTGGAATCTTCTTCTGAAGAACTCTCTCCCCCGCATGAAACTCCAACAATGGATGATGTTTTAAGTGATGTAATTGGTAGAATTGGGAGACTCAATCTTCATTCAATCCCACCTCAATCAACGGAGCAGCTTGGACCATCTCAGAAAGGTCCCCTAAAGTGGCCGACAAAGACACTTGAAAGTGTTCATCCTGATGAGGTTGGAAACACAGGAACTCGAAATTCAAACAGGCAAAATGGAGGTCATGTAGATGACTCTAATTCACCTGTTGATATGGATGTTTCTTATGATTGTGAATTGAACTTGTCTACAGATTTTGAACCAACTTCCTTCAGAGAAGCTACTTCTCATGATGAATGGAAAGAAGCAATGCAAAAGGAGTATGATGTTGAAAAGCGTGCAACAAGAAATGCTTGTTGAGAATGCAACAAGATGATGGAGCTTAGTGGAAATGAGTCGCCTTCACTAAGTGGGCCCGCAGGCAAATTATGGCGCAAAGTCTATTTTTAAATTATGTCTATTTTTAGACATATGGATAATGGTCTATGAGTTGCAGGATGCTATTTATGGATGATTGGTCATGTTGGGAAAAATAGATGGACTTTTATTTTTCGATCACAGTAGGAGTGATCAAAGTCTATTTTTAGACTGCTAGTCAAAAATAGAAAAGTCAAATATTATTGTCTCATAATAATATTTAGACTATAAACTTTATCTTATCCTCTTGGAGCACTTCAGTTTGAGCTACAAATGTGGCACATGCAGCTGTCAGAAGGAAATACGCTTTCTTTGTGGGCCATTGAGCTATTGCATGCAGGACATCAGTTAGAGCTCATTTGGTTGAGTTCTGTGGAGTTGGATGAGCAGTTAATGGAGTTGTGTTCAGTTTGACTTAGTTGAACTAGTTGTATTTAGTCTAACTGGCCAATAGACTAAGTGATGAGTTGTGTGAATTAGTTATTAATTAATTCACTAATTATTAACTCATAATGCAACTGAATAATATATCAGTTAACTCAGTGCATGTACAGTTCAGTGGAGACAAGCGTTAGAGGTTGAGATTGCCATCAGTTGTGACTATAGTTGTGCATGAGATTTTGCACAATCAAAGGATTGAGTATGCCCATGAGAATTGCATATGCCTATTGATATAGTCTGTGCTCACGTGATTTCTAGTGTGAGTGATTTTCCCAATGTAAATATAACTTGGAACGAGTTTGGATTCATTCATTCTCTTGCAGGATTGTGCAGTGGAGGCAGGCAAAGTAGCGGGGCAGATTTGGAGATCAAATCTGAGCTGTATTGTGTGTAACAGTTAGAGATAGTATTGAGTACTTGTGAGGAGTATTGTGCTATGTTTGTTACATGTTCTTAATCAATATAATATACAGATAGTTGGGGTTTTTAGAGAGATGCTTTCCCCAGGAAAATACTGTGTTGATATGTGTGATTGATGCTTCTATGTGCACATGTTATTGTTTTTGCTTCTGTAAATTGATGATCAACGTAGAGGAGGTTATGTATTATGCATGTATTCTGCAATAGTGTATAATTGGGATAATATCTGTGAATATGTGTCATATTATTGAAAATTTCTACATATGATTCCCTCATAAAGAACGACACTTGGAAGCTGGTTGATCCTCCATTAGGAACCAAACCAATCGGCTGCAAGTGGGTCTACAAGAACAAGTATAAAGATGATGGCTCACTTGATAAGCACAAAGCTAGGCTTGTGGAAAAAGGTTTTGCACAGAAGGAAGGGGTCAATTATGAGGAGACTTTTGCCCCCACAACAAAATGGGCTACCATCCGGACACTCTTTGCACTAGCAGCTCAAAACGGTTGGAAAGTCCATCAAATGGATGTAAAAACTGCTTTCTTGAATGGAGATCTAAAAGAGAATGTTTTTATGTCCCAGCCTGAAGGATTTGCTATGAAAGGACACGAACATAAAGTATGCAAATTGTGAATTCCTTGTATGGCCTCAAACAAGCACCATGAGCCTGGTATGAAAAACTAATTGAGCATCTTCTGAAACTCAATTTCAAACATTTTGATCTTGATGATGCAACTTTATTTGTCAAGAAAGTTGGCAAAACAATTGTATATCTTGTGGCATATGTAGATGATCTTTTGATGACAAGGAACAATGAAATCTACATTGCATCCATAAAGAAGGAATTGGGGAAAAGTTTTGAAATGACTGATTTGGGCTATGTTCATTACTATCTTGGCATTGAAGTAACCCAACATCCAAAGTCCATATTTCTTTCTCAAAAGAAATACATTGGAGATCCGTTGAATAGGTTTGGCATGACAGAGTGCAATCCTCTTACTACTCCAATGGAACAAAACTTAAAGCTCACATCTATTGAAGGAAAATAATTTGAGGATGCAACAAAGTATAGATAGCTTGTAGGAAGTCTCAGCTACCTAACTACTACTAAACTAGACATTTCGTTTGTTGTTGGAATCCTCTCCAGGTTTATGCAAAAGCCTTGTGAGGGACATTAGTCTGCTACAAAAAGAGTTTTAAGGTACTTGAAGGGAACTCAAGACTTTGGAATCAAGTACACACAGGTGGACGACTTCAGCTTGATTGGATACTCTGATTCAGACTTCGATGGAGACAAAGAAACTGAAGTATCAACTTTAGGATATGCTATGGGTCTTGGATCAGGAGCTGTCTCCTGGAGATCACGCAAACAATCAGTTCCAGTAGATTCCACAACAGAAGTTGAATACGTGGCAGCAGCTGAAGCAACAAAAGAAATTGTGTGGCTCAGGAAAATTCTTGAAGATTTGCAAGTAAAACAAGTACAATCAACTCCACTCATGATTGACAATACCTCTGCAATAAATTTAGCCAAGAACCCAAAATTCCATGATCGAACGAAGCACATCAATACTAAATATCATCTAATTCGACATCATGTTGAGGCCAAAACAATCCATCTCCATCATTGTTCCACAAATGAGCAAATTGCAGACATCTTCACCAAAGCGCTTGGAAGAGAAAAGCTTGAACGATTCAGAATGATGCTTGGACTCACCAACATCCCTTCAGATTAAGGGGGGAATGTTGACACCTAATCCTTATGATTGGGTGAATTTATGTAAATAAATAAATTAGAAATATGAACAGTCATCGGTAGATGAACTGAACAATCTCTCCCTCATGTATATAACAAACACCTACCTGATGGAATAACATAGTCAAATCATTTTTTCCTTATGGAGTTACTGCCTGGTCTGACAACATTCACCACCCTCTGTGGACTAGGGCCAACCAGAACGTTTCCCTACAGAAAAATACACTCCAAACTCTTTTAGTTTCTTACTAAAAAGGGGAAATGAGAATATTAGGGCGCATAAGCCAACCACAAAAACCCGCGAAAACTCCCCATTGGCTAGTCTCTTTGATCACCCCCATTCAAAATCATCTCTTGCTCTGATGGCGGAAATGCAAAATTCTTCTAAAAGAAGCAAGATATTTAACCTCCCACGCCACAAAACTGCTCGATCCATCCCGACCGTCAGATGGCTTTGAATAAATGGATGGCTGAGCTTGATATCGCACCGCCAGATATTATCGACCTTTAAGGCGTGATGGAGGTGGTTTTCAAATCCAACCATCCACCACGTGTCATGCTTTATATGGTGTCACTGCCCATGCTCCAAAACCACTTTCTGTTGGAAAGCGGTGTGATCTCTTGAAAACGCTCAAGCTGCTGAATATTCAGCCAACCATAGAAATTAGGATGCAGAAGCCCCCATCTCCACTACCAACGATTATTCCCTAAAGCCTTTTCCTGTATTGAGGAAAACTTTTGCCTAACACAGAGGATTATAGAAGAAGAGATAATCCAATCCGCCATAATTAACCAGGGCCATCCTTTTACCTGTTTGACCCAAAAGAGAGAAACTAGCCAAGATCTGATCATCGAGACCTATCTTTTTGGGTTTTATTCCAGAATGCTTCCTTATCCTTTTCCACCAGGTTGTGACTGCGAGATTTTAAAATGCTTTGTGGTAGAGCTTGCCATCCCGTCAGAGTTCTGTTATCCTTGCATCTAACTCCTTGGTTGGCTAAGAAATCTGCCAGTTTGTTGCCCTCTCTACGCACATGATTGAACCTGACAGAGTTAAGCCCTTGAAGGTGACCCTAAATTCTCTTGAAAACTTGGATCAATTTCCAGTGTTGTGAGACTTTCTTTGGCTCTGAGCCACAATAAATTCTTTTTACCGAGTTGATAACTAACTCTGAGTCAGCTTCAATGATTAAAATGTGACAATCCTCCTGCTTCAAAAATTCTAGGCCTTGCTCCATTGCCATTAATTTTGCCATGTTATTGGTAGCTCTTCCTAAATGACAGTAGAAAAGAGAGAGGATGTTACTTGCTTTGTCCCTCAGAACTCCCCCATATCCTGCTTTACCAGGGTTACCCTTTGAGGCCCCATCAACATGGTATTTCAAAAGGCCTCTTGGAGGACGTTGCCGGTACTCCTTTTCAGAATCCATTTTTTTAGTTGATTTGTTCTGGTATGGTAAGATGATCTCCTGCAAACCTAACAGCCTGAGAGTTCGAAGTTCAGTACGTGAGGGAGGAATTTTGCGAAAATTCCTGATTAAAGAGCTGACCGTTTCCCTGATCTGCTTTAAGATCTACTCAAACAGGCTAAGAGCATGTCTCTTTTCTTCTTTAAAGATTATCTTGTTTCTTTCATTCCAAATATTCCAAATAATAAAACTTGGCATGAGAGCCCAAGCAAGGTTGAGAACTTCATTATCCGAAAAGTGTCTCCTCCATCTAATAAGGGTGTTAGTAATACTCTCTTTATCCCTGTCTGATTATTGAAAGATGTTGGAAAAAGCATCCCACAGCCTGGAAGTGTAATTACAGTTGTTGAGAAGGTGTTCCATAGTTTCCTCTTGGGTTTCACAGAGCTTGCATATGGAAGGACCTAACATGCCCCTCTTTCTAATGTTGTCCTAGGTCAATATTTTCCTCTGATGAACCAACCACATGAAGAGTTTTATTTTCATCCACCCTTGGTGTCTCCAAAGGTGCAGCCAAGTTCAGTTTGGAGCCTGGGAAACCAGCTCTAGGAGAATATTTTTTGCTTCCTTGATATTGAAAATGCCTTCACTATTGTTTCCCCATCTGAGTTGGTCCTGCCCAATAGAAACTAAGATCATCCTTTGATCCAACTTTTTCCCAAGAGCCTCTGCCTTTGTTGTCAGCATTTCATCATTCCTGCACTCTATATTCCTCCATTTCCTCCACTTTTCATTGTTGTGGGTGTTACCCAAAATTCTTTCACTCTTTTTAAACCTTGGGTGTCAGTTTCATGTTTCAGGTTCAAAAACTCTTCTTCTAGCAATCTTGGTTCTTGTTGCCATTTGTCCTCCCAGAAAAGAGCCAGGTCTCCTTCTCTGACTTCCCAAAAACTATTTCTTTGAACTAAACCTTTGTTCGCCCAGGATTTGTTCCAGATATTTGAGCATTTTATGTTTCCAGACATTCTTATGAGGTTAGTATAATGCCACAAGATGGCATATTTTTCTTTCCATATGTTTTCCCATTGTGCCTTAGGAATTGTCACCCAACACCAACAGAGTTTGGCTCCTAACACTTTACTTAGGATCTCTTGGTCATCTAAGCCTAAGCCCCCATGTTTCTTGGGTTTACAAATCTTTTCCCAAGAGACCAAGGCCCATTTTTTCCTGGTTTCCTCCCTGCCCCAGAGGAAGTCTCTCTGTATGTTTCTGAATTTTTGCAAGACTCCTATGGGGGCTGGTAATGCTGAAAGCATGAAAATTGGAATTGATTGGAGCACAGCCTTTGTCAGCACTAGTCTGCCTGCCAGATTTAGCGATCTGCTCATCCATTTTCTAACTTTATCCTGCATTTTGGTGATCAAGGGTTCCCAAATTCTCTTGTGCAGAGGTTTCGCAGTTAAAGGAACTCCTAAGTACTTGGAAGGGAGGGAATCCCTCTGAAAGCCTAAAATTCTGGAGATGTTTCTCTGAATAGCAATATTGGTATTAAAGAAAAAAAATTGATTTGGAGAGGTTGACTTCCATACCTGAGGCCATGGCAAAGTCATTCAGAATTTGTTTGAATGCCCGAGCCTCTTTGACAGTGGGGATACCTTGTAACATGGTGTCATCTACAAATTGTTGATGAGTTAAGGCCTAACCGTTCTCCTTCAGAGTGAGACCTTGAATTCTGCCCATTACTCTGGCATGCTTGATAGCCCGTCCGAGGCCTTCCATCATGAGAATGAAGAGAAAGGGAGAGAGCGGGTCCCCCTGCCTCAGCCCTCTGGAAGGAATAAAAATCTCAGAAGGAGAGCCATTGACCAAAATTGAAAAGCTGGAAGAGGTGACTAGGGCCATTACCCATCCTACCCATATGTGATCAAAACCAAAAGCCTTAAGTGTATTCCTGATATAGGTCCAGTTCACCTTGTCATAGGCTTTTGCTATGTCTAGTTGCAAGATCATACTAGATTTCCTTGTACTGGTTAAAGAGTGAACCACTTCATGTGCTTGAATAATGTTATCCAGAATTTGTCTACCTTCTACATACCTTGATTGCTCCCCCGATATCAGAGAGGGGAGAAGAGGTTTTAGTCGTTGGCTACAACCTTGGAAATAATTTTGTAGACCACATTGCAAAGTGCTATGGGTCTGTACCTATCTGGTGTCTGAGCATTATCTTGTTTAGGAATCAAAGAGATGAAGGAGGTATTGAGTGCTCGTAAGATGGTTCTATTCCTTCTAGAGTCTTCCACCACCTTCAAAATGTCCTCTTTTACAACATTCCAACAGGCTTTAAAGAAGTCTACTTTAAAACCATCTAGGCCTGGTGCTTTGCCATTCTGCATGCCTTTAAGAACCTCACTGACCTCGTCTTCTGTCACTGGTCTGTTGAGATTGAAATTATCCTTTCTAGTCACTAGCTTAGGTATATTCTTAGTGACATCCTTGATGAAATGTTCTCTATTATTATTATTTTCTTGGGCTATTTCACGGAAGTGTTGAACCAACTCGGCCTCTATTTCTTCATGGGATTGAAGAAGTTGTTCGTCCTTCTTTTTTAGTGAAGATATTTTGTTGTGTGCTCTATTCGCCATGGTAGAATTGTGAAAAAATCTAGTGTTATGCTCCCCTTCTTTGAGCCATTGAACTCTAGACTTTTGTCTCTAAAAAATCTCCTCTCGTTTACACTAATTTTCCCAATCTTGATGATATTTCTCCAATAGATCCTTTTTATCTTTATCAAAACCTTCCGAGATCATAGCTTGGTTGAGAACCTCCATTTTAATTTCCACTGGTTTCTTTTCTGCAAAAATGTTGCCAAAATTCGTCTTATTCCATTCTTTGAGCCTTACTTTTATGTGCTTTAATCTTTTATGAAGCATGAACATTCTAGTTCCCTGAATTTGTAGATCTTCTGCCCACCATTTCCCAATATCACTAATGAAGTTTGAGTGTGAAAGCCAAATATTCTCAAATATGGAAGGTCTATTCCGGGGGGTGCCTATACCCTGGATCTCCATTTGAATTGGCCAGTGATCTGAACCTCCCACTGGAAGAACACAGTACCTGTTATTTCCTTATCTGAAAGCATGAGATTCTCAGAGATAATGAATCTATCTAATCTAGAAGCTACCTGAGACTCTCCTCCTCTCCTTTTGTTCCAGGTGAAGAGGCCATTACATGTATCCACATCCACTAGTTTCATGTTATCTGAAAATATCTGAAAGGCTAAGGAGTCTTTACTAAGGGCTCTGGTGCCCCCTTTTTTTTTTCTTCTGAAAGTGATTTTATCATATTAAAATATCCTCCCATAATCCAGGGTATTCCAGCATGTCTTTCCCTGAGATACATTAGGGATTATGTAAACTTGAGTTTGTCATCTATTCTTTGAGGGCCATACACATTTGTGACTAGATAGGTACTCCTATCATCAACAGGCTGTATCACTACCGATAAATAATTCCATGCAGCTTCGGCATCAATTACATCCGTTCTTTGGGGATTCTAGAGCGTGAGAATACCTCCTGCTGTATTCTCTGCTTTAACTTCTAGATATTCATATTTATTGAGCCACTTGGTATGAAGTTATCTTAACCTTTGAATGGAACATTTCGTTTCCTGGATAAAAATTATATCTGGAGCAGCCCGTTTCATTCTATTATTTAGCAATCTCTGCTTTCTTTTACTGCCTAGACCTCTAATATTCCAAGAAATGAACTTGATCATTAAATATATGTGAAGGATTAGCTGGTGACATCTTTCATCTTACCTGACTCTATCATGAGCTTTCCGCATTCCATCAATAGTTCATTTTTCTTTTTTCTGCCTCTCTTTTTTCCTGGGTTTTTGGGTGCTAATCCCGGAGTAGATTTTATTGTCTTCACTCCTTCATTGCTCATCCTGTTCCTCTTTTTTTCTTTCTCCAGACCCTTTTCCTAAGTTTTCCATAAATACAGTTGTTGTATTCTATTGAGCTCTTCTTGGGGTAACAATTCCACCCCTCCAGATGTTCCTTGAATTAAAAACCCTTCCAGATCTAGGTTTTCTCTTTCTAGAATCTCCTATAGTTCTGTCTCCTCCAGATCCATTTCACTCTGTGTCATTTCTTGATCCATTTTTGGTTCTGTATCACTCGTCATTATTCCTTTCTGCTTAGCATTTTCCTGAGTTTTCTCACAGTTACCTTCCTTCTCCTTCTCCCCCATACTTCCTTCCCTTGCTTGATTTTCTGCTGCTCTTTCTTCCTCCTCTTCCAATACTTGGAACCGGTTCTGCCTGCTTTGATATCCATCCCTTTGTTGCAGCTTTGGCCCTCTTTTTTCGCCTTTTCCTTTATGGACCACCTTGTGAAAGCTATCCTGGTCTTTCATTGTGTTAGTTTTACTAATATTCTCCGCTTTGCTAAGAGGGCAGTCTCTGAGAAGATGCCCATGCTCATGACATTTATGACATCTAAACGAAAAATGTTCATAGTCCACCATTTGAATCCATTCTTCATCAAAAACTTCCAATATTACCTCATCCAGAAGAGCTCCTGATAAATCCAGCTCCACACAAATCCTGGCAAAAGAAGTATATTTTCCTCTTCTTGTAGCTTCTGAGGTCTTGATAAATCTACCTAACTTGTTGCCTATGGCAGTTAACGATTCAGGTTGCCAATAATCAAGAGGTAAGGAATAGAGTCTTACCCAAACCGGGACCGAGGTGAAAGTTTCCCTCTCCGGGACAAAGTTCATCTTCCATGGCCTCATATAGAGACCTGCTGCTATGTAGAAGTAGGGCCCTCCTTCAAACACTCTGTTTTTATCCTCGATATTTGTGAACACCACTGTAAAGAAACCCTTTGACCCAAGGTGTAGATCTATGCTTCCTTTGGGTTTCCAGTGGTACTTGATCCAAGTCTGTAAGGCTTTTTCAGTGGGCCAGAGTCCCATGAATTTGCAAATGATTGCATAGGTTTGCATGTGCTCCCTGTGCGCTTGCAGCGCAGGATCATTTAAGATAACTCTGGGTGTTATTTCAGCTTTGGGTTTACAAGGCCCCTTTTGTTTTTTCTCTTTTGTTTCCTATTTTTTTTTTTCCTCTTCCTCCTTGTTTCTAGTGCTATTGTTCTCCCTTATTTTGTTCTCCACCTCTTCCTTTTCCATATTGCTCCTTTCTTCTTCCACTATTTCTCTGATTTTATCTGGGGGCTTTTTTCTCTTGTTGGCCACGACCTCATTGAAGGAGGGAGACGGGCTCCCTCCTTTGCCTCTGTCCATGGATGGAGAATCTCGCAGCTTGCCGAAACCCCGGTAGCTCTTTTTTCTTCAATGCCCCTCACCCAAATTAGTCTTTGCTTTTAACCCTTTCAATTTCATCTCCCGATTTGTAATTTTCCTTAGCCATTGATAGGTTCTATTTTATCATTTGGTGTAATCTAGCCTCCATTTTTTGTAGCTAACAATAGAACCCCAAAATTTAATTCTCTATCTTCTCTTCTAACAATTTAGCTATCAATTTAAACTTGTTAACCAATGTTGCCTCTAAATCTATTTTATGTTCCACTTCTTTGTCTTGTGCCATTCTTTCTAATGAATTTATATTATTATAAAGACTATTCGCGGTGACTTTGTTAGGTCTCCCCTTATTAAGTTGAGTTCTTGGAGACTATCTAGGGTGACTTTGTTATGCCTTCCCTTTGCCAGGTTTGATTTTTGCAATATGTGGTGAAGTTCTCATAGTTGAACATATGAATGAATAAATAAATCAGAACAAGAACTTAAGCACCATGATGTCCCTTATAGAGATAACTTATCATAGAGATGACCTATTCATAGTAATAACCTAGGGTTCCACATCCACCATAGATAATAATTGTAGATATGTCACTGTAGAGATGATCATCACTAGATCACGTTTAACTTAGCAAATCCATTACAAAATTATAATGGGTAATGTAAAATTTTCCATATAAAATTCAAATAAGAAATAATCAATTGCTGAATAACCCTCCCTTAATAAATTCATCATAGAGATAATCACCACCCATAAACACTACACATATAATCACTGAAAATAACACCATATATAATCACTATACTAGCACAGTGATATAAGTTCACTAGTTAATTATTGTTCATAGACCAAGTATTAAACACTCATCAACATTTACTTACACAAGTTCATCTCTCTTCTTTTGTGAAATGACATCAATATCCCTAATTTTCTTTAAGTAAAAACCATAATTTTACTCTCTTTTTTTCTTTTTTCTTTAAGCTACAATGGCATTCCATCTTTAGGAAAGGCATGTTCGTTTTAGCTATTCTGTGAGGGGTTTTGGAAACAAAGTGGCAGCCACACATGCATTCCATCCTTAGGAAAGCCATGTTTTTATCATATATTTTGTTATGAGCTTTGGCAGCAATGAAATGGTTACATATTTGAAATTAAGCTGTTAATCCCTAGTAATTTAACAGTAGATCATAGGCATTTTTATCCCACTATTCAATCTAGAATGTCACTACTTTTAGCTTAGAAAAAGTCCTCCATAAATTTTGCTCACATGCCCTCTCTATTGCCCTCTCTATTGTGGTCGGTTAGAAGCTCCAAAAATCTGAATTGTCTTGAAACAATACTGCATGGACCTCGATTGTGTGCATCGTGCTAAAGAGAAAAAAAACCCTCTCAGCCTAGACGTGAAGTGATACTCCTCCTAGGAGATTGCTCCTAGTCATCTCAGGAGATTGAGTGGCTTGAGAAAAGAGCGAGGACTATCCCGAACTGGCTTTATCGAGCTCTGACTTTATTCAGAGGGACTATATGGCTTTCCTAAGGATGGATAAAGCCCAAGCTCGGGTTTAATTTTTTTTTTTTACTATGGTGCATGAATTACACAGTAAGATTTATATATTTATTTTTACTATGGTGAATGAATTTATAATTTAATAAGAGCTTAAACTCGATTAAGTTAGGGGAGCTTGCTCCTTAAGCTTTGTCAAAAAGGGTTAAGGTTGTTGGGATTTAAATCAAAGTAGAGGAATAGCATTTTATTGTGCCATTTACTCAATAGTCCCAAAAAAATCTTCAACTTCAAGGTATTCACTTTTTTTTAAATTTAACATTGAAAAGAAAAAAAAACAAAAAAACAAAAAACAAAAATAAACTTTTTTAAGTCTCACATTAAAAGTAGGGAAAAAAGACAAAAACAACCACTCATTAATTTTCAATATAACCTATTATTTACATAATAATAGCTTACAAATTCAATTTACAACAATTAAGTAAATAGTGAAATTGCTAACTAGATAAACCTTTTATACTTGAAATGAAATTGCTTCACTAAAATCTGATCCCTCATTCCACAAACAAAAAAAAATCTATACACCAATTTTATATTTAATGTTTTCTTTATATATTTTTATTAATATCTCATTTTTATTCTTCCCCTATTTTATTTTTATTATAGCTTTAATCCTGATGGATATATATAATGTCAAATCCCTAGAATCTTGCTGCTTTCCTTGGCACTTCCCTTTTAATTTTTTATTTAACAAATAACCACCGAAAGGAGTTGATAATAATAATGTAGAATGTCAAAATTCCAACCCACAATATATGAGTTAGTGAAATGCACCGCAAATTGCGTTATTCTATCAACTCAGACATCACAGCAAAGGATATCGATCGATTGTATGCTTCTGTCAAACAAACATGGAAATATGAAAGTAGTGGCTACTATTTAAGAGGAGATCGATGCGAGACGCATGGCCAAGGGAAAGGTCTGGAATTGTCGCGCTCGTGCTACCTCAAGACTTAATATGGCCGACCGGCCCTCTCCAAACAGACAACCTGGTGACTGTGTTATACATCCGTGGAGCCATCTGTATGGGAGCCATGATAATTCTCTATATATTAGGTGTTCGTATACTCGGGGCTACAGGTCACAACAATACTCAGTGGAATTCTGACCATGCAATTCTATGAAAAATGAGAAACGTAACCCAGGCTGGAGATTCCAACACAGAGTAAAAATTTGTGGACTTCTTTAAAGTTGTCATGTAACATTCGTAGCTGCGTCCTATAGAACTCAAATTCGATTGCACGCAAAGGTTGGGAGGGAATATATTATAATGTTCCGCTTGACTTTGGTCAGTGGCTATGAATAGTGAGCTTGAATCGATTGTAGATTCTCAGAATATTTAGGAATATAAAGAACATGGGGCGGTCAAAAAATTGACGATGCTTATACTCATGCCTAGGATTCCCGAATCCTGAAATTTACAATCTAACCCATATTGAATAAAAATAAATTATCTATCATTTCACATAAAAAAAATTAACAAACCAATTAAAAATGAAATTACATATTTACAAAGAGATCAAAATCATGTTTAAGTGAATAGATTCAGAAAACAAATAAAATTTGTAGCGTGTCCATAATTTTATATATAATTCATGCGAGTAGGGGAGAGTTTCCGTTATTTTAGAAATAGTTCATACCATTAGCAGAGAGTTTACCTTATTTTGTTTTATAAGTAGTCCATACCATTAGGGGTGAAGGAAGTGGTGTTCTTATACAAGCTGCAATAGGACCATACAATTTTGTAGTTGTTCCATTTATGATAACATAATTAAAATGAAAGAGTTTGTTTGAGTCAAGCTCCTTAAACAAACTATGCACATACACCTATTAAATTGGTTCATATTGAAGGTATTCTTACTAAAAATAGCGTGCTTATAAAGAATTTGTTATGGGTAACTGTATAAAATAATAACCGTTGAAAGGTGACCGTGCTGGTGTTTATGGTGTACCATAAATCACACAAGCACTTGGTTCTGATACCAAGTATTAATGTGTCGAATAACTATTAATGAGTGAGAATTTGGAGCTTGTTACTCTATTTTTTTATTAATAAAGATTAATGAAACACGTTTATGGTGTACCATAAATCACACAAACACTTGGTTTTTATACCAAGTATTAATGTGTAGAATAACTATTAATAATAAGTGAGAATTTGGAGCTTCTTACTCTATTTTCTTATTAATAAAGATTAATGAAACACATGAGACCCTGCTGCTGTTTACGGTGTACCATAAATCACACAAGCACTTGGTTCTTAGACAAGTATTACTGTGTCGAGTAACTATAATAAGTGAGAAATTGGAGCTTGTTACTCTATTTTCCTATTAGTAAAAATTAATAAAATACATTAGGGACACACTCGATCATTGCATATTAATTTGTAAATAGAACTAATAATTCTAAAAATAAAACGGACTATGTCTTTGTGGCCTTATGCCTTCATAGTATTTACATTTATTTATTTCAGGCGAACAATCAAATATATATGATTGTGGCATTTAGTAATAGGGTTGGAATTCATTTTCAATGTTCAACTAAAATTAAAACCAATAATTTTACTTTTGATTTTTGAAATAAGAATTCAAAATACTTAAAAAATATTTTATTTAAAAATATTATTAGTAATAAATATATTCACACTCTGGCAATCATATAAATAAACATAAAAACATTTTTTCCGTTATATATTTCACATGGTTAAAATTAAAAAAATCATAAATATTAATTAAATTATATCTTTATTTTAAATTATTATTGATATAATTAATTATAAAAAAGATTAACATATAAGTTAAACATACACACACACACATATATATATATATATATATATATGGAACAAAATTCTTAACTATGAAGATTTACACTCACTTTACCATCAAGATTCTTAATGTCTAATTAGGGTTTGTTATAATACCAAGAGTCAATGCCATTTTAACTATGAAGATTTACACTCACTTTATCATCAAGATTCTTAACTTGTAAATAGGACTTGTTATAATACAAAAAGTCAATACCACATGCCGAGAAAATCACACGTCACTTCATATGATATCTTTTTATTTAATCAATTTAATTAAAAGAGCAAAAGGAGCATAACCACTTTGGCTATAAATATTAACCTTTGACTTTTGTTACCATTATTGATATCCTAGAATATTTATTGAAGGTTAAATCACTACCATCCACTTAACATATGTCATATTGGACATGTGGTAATGATAAGACATGATATTGACCCATGGTATTGTAACAACAATTATTTACAAGTTAAAAAAAAAATCATGGTAAAGAGACGGTGAATCTACAATATTGTTACATGTTTTTTAGATTGTATACATGTTTAACACTTATATTAATTATGTTTAATAGTAATAATAATTGTAGTTATAATTTTTTAAAATATTCCCACGAGAAACTCAATTGGTGATGAAGTGATGTAAAATCATGCAAGCTGAAAGATCAAAGGTTCAATCCCTGGTCGCGACATGGTTTACGGAGAGGAGGACTCACTGAGTTGTTTATTTCTCTTTGTTAAGAAAATAATAATAATAATAATAATAATAATAATAAAATGTAAGTCAAAATTTCTATTAATCAGAAAGTATATACATGGATATAAAAAAACATGTGGTCTCACCCCGACTAAGTTTGTTGGCCAATGCGATGACCATAAAACATACAAAAAGAAAAATTGTTAGCTATAAAACATACAAAAAGAAAAATTGTTAGCTGAGAGGTCCAGAGCCTGAGAGGCCTCATATTCCAGAAAACTAACAGAACAAGAAACACACCAATGATCATAATCAGTCGTTGGATGTAATTGAAGCGAGGTTGTCCTAACGACGTACGTGAGGTAGGTGGCAGATGATGCATGCAGTTGACGAGGTGCCCAAAGTGAGTGAGCCAAGTTTCATGTTTTTCAACCTTTTTAGTTAGCAAATTCTCGTCACGCTAGACTACGACAACCATCTAAGGAACATGGCACTAGAAGTACTGAAGTGGCTAAAATTTCACCATGATAGCCTTGTGTTCCTCCTTGCAAGCTTGATCATGGGTGTCCAAATGAGAAAAGACAGATTGGAGTAGTTCCAAAATTGTCGAGGAGGGGCCAAACCTCCTGGAAGACATCGGATATGTGAATCCATAATGATCTTGGCTGGAGTGGCCCCACATTGCAAAAGCACGAAGATGACCTTGCCAACGACCACCCACTCCTACATCACTACCGAGTTGCAACACCATTTGACAATGACAACGTGTCCTGGAAGAAACCGACGAACTATGACCCCCATGAGAGCCTCGAGCCCCACAATCAAAACCTCTCACACCCTACGTGGAGCTTCCATCTAAAAAAAGACAACATCACCCTGAGACCCAACTCAGGGGTATGTATCCTTCGGCTTCACCAAATAAATTATGCATAAGGAGCAGGGACAAGGTTTCATAATAGAGCGCAAAAGGGACCTACAGAACTAGAGAAGAGGGACTCACCTAGAAATACCACCTGCCACTTAGAACCAACCAAGACCAGCCATAGATGAGAAAGAGAAGGAGAACCAATGCCACGAGCCCCGTCACCCTAAATTTCCCACCTGAGAATAGCCAAATTGGGCTAGAGAGGATAGAAACCAGGGGGAAAAGGGTCAAGTAGAAAGAAAAAGCACCCATTACGAAATTGAAAGGTAATAAAAATCTAGCACCAGAGATGAAGTAGAAAATTGAGGGGTGAGTTAAGACCATAATCCTTAGTAAGAAGGAGATAGAATGCGAGAAAGCCTAGAGACCATCAGCACCCTAGGCCCACAGTCACCACCTCAAGAACAACAACACCACATTCATGCCAAGAATTGCAAAGGAATGAATTATATATTCATCACCAGTTGTTCTAGAAACATCCCTCAAGTAGCCAAGGCAAAAAACCGCGGGAGCACAAGGAAATTAAGATAGGAGCCAACCAAAACCAATGAAGGAGCATCCATGAGAGAGGCCCAAAGAAGGAAAGTTTCTTGGGTAGCTGGAGTAAGTGAGAGGGTGACGCTTGGGGCATGCATGTGGCGGACCGAACAAACCACCACCCTGGAGCAAAAGCCAAAGAGGATGCTAGTAAGGAGAGAGATGCAAAACACAGAAAAACATTTGACAATTGGAGGGAATTACCATCGATGGGATATAGCTAGAGGAGGAAGTTGGAACAATGTTATCGTGTCGAAACAAATGCAATCTTGAGGGAATGAGTTTTTCACACATGTGAACACAGGCAAATATACTATGGCGTGGTGGAGTGGATGCTACCATGCCTTCAAAATCCTGAAACACTTAACACCTTGCATCCATCATGTGATGAGTGGTTATCCAAGTTTGACACCCTTATCGGGGAAATAATGATAATAATTTAAAATAATGTTATGATTTAGTTATTTTTTATTGGAAATATTTATCTAAGTAATGTGATATGTATCATGGGGTAACATGCTTATCATAGATTGATTCCAATTGGTGTTTACTGACAATTTTATTTATATCATTGCACTAGTAAATATATGTAACAAGATTATTAGCCATAAAGATTCACTCCCACTTTATGTTAGAGATTCTAAACTTGTTACAATATGTGATGCACCTCTATTTCAGAAACTATAATAGTTAAGACATTATATTTAGTAGTTGAAATACTGGTAATAATGGCATGATGGCCAAGGTTTTCGTTTGGAAAAAACAATGATAATGTAATTAATTGAATTGGAAATAATTAAATGTGGTTTTGAAAGAAATTAAGTAGAAAGAACAAAAAAAATTGAATGATATCATTATCTTGATCAATAATTTAGGATGGATGGATTGGATAAAAAAATAAAAAAGGTTATTCAACTTTCCCGAATCACTCCCAAAAAAACGGTGGAGTGAAATTATGTGATCCACTAGATAAGTAGAGAAAAAAAATATATATACATCAATTTTATGTTTGATGTCTAACTTTCTATATATATTTTTATTAATATCTCATTTGTTTTCCATATTTTATTTTTATTATAGATTTAATCCTCATACATATATATATATATATGTCAAATCCCTAGAATCTTGCTGCTTTCCTTGGCACTTCAATTTTAATTCCGTATTTAACAAATAACCACCCAAAGGAGTTGATAATAATAATGTAGAATGTCAAAGTCCCAACCCATAATATATGCTACTTGGTGAAATGCACGGCAAATTGCTTTATTCTATCAACTCAAACATCACAGCAGAGGATATCGATCGATTCTATGCTTCTGTCAAATAAACTTGGAAGATTTTATTTATATTTACTGTGATATGAAAATAATGGCTACTATTCAAGAGGAGATCGATGCGAGATAAGTGGCCAAGGGAAAGATCTGGAATTGTCCTGCTACCTCAAGACGTAATATGGCCGACCGGCCCTCTCCAAACAGACAACCTGGTAACTGTGTTATACATCACCGGCAGGCCCATCTGTATGGGAGCCATGATAATTCTCCATATATTAGGTGCTCGTATACTGGGGGCTACAGGTCACAACAATGGACTCAGTGGAATTCTGACCATGCAATTCTATTAAAAATGAAAAACTTAACCCAGGCCGGAGATTCCAACACTGCATAAAAATTTGCGGACTTCTTTAAAGTTCTCATGTAACATTCGCAATTGCGTCGTATAGAACTCAAATTCGATTGCAGGCAAAGGTTCGGAGGAAATATATAATAATGTTCTGCTTGACTTTGGTCAGCTCTTATTAGGTATTGAATAAAAAAAAATTATTAGTCATACAACATCAAAAGAAATTTTAACAAACCAATTAAAAATGAAATTATATATTTACGAAGAGTTAAAAATCTTGTTAAATGAATAGATTCATACAAAGAAATAAAATTTTGTAAGGCTTCCATTATTTTATAGATAATTCATGCCAATGGGGGAGAGTTTCCATTATTTTATAAATAGTTCATACCATTAGGGGAGAGTTTAAATCATGTTTAAATGAATAGATTCAGAAAAGAAATAAAATTTTGTAAGGTTTCTATTATTTTAAATATAACTCAGGCCAATAAGGGAGAGTTTCCATTATTTCATACCATTAGGAGTTTAAATCATGTTTAAATAGATTCAAAAAAGAAATAAAATTTTGTAAGGTTTCCATTATTTTATATATAACTCATGCCAATAGGGGAGAGTTTCCATTATTTTATAAACAGTTCATATTATTAATAGACAGTTTAAATCATGTTTAAATTAATAGATTCAGAAAAGAAATAAAATTTTGTAAGGTTTCCATTATTTTATATATAATTCGTGCCAATAGGGGAGAGCTTCCATTATTTTACAAATAGTTCATACCATTAGGATAGAGTTTAAATCATGTTTAAATGAATAGATTAAGAAAAGAAATAAAATTTTGTAAGGTTTCTATTATTTTAGATATAATTCATGTTAATAGGGGACGGTTTCCACTATTTTATAAATAGTTAATACTATTAGGAGAGAGTTTACATTATTTTATAAGTATTTTATAGCATTAGGGGAGAAGGAATTGGTGTTGTTATACAAGTTGCAATAGGACATTTAAACATATACACATTTAAAAAAATATGGAATCTTAACTATGAAGATTTAGAGTAACTTTACCATCAAAATTCTTAATCTATAAATAAGCCTTGTTATAATACCAGGGATCAATACCATGGATTATAAGAAAACCATAAGTCACTTCATATGATATCTTTTTATTTAATCAATTTAATTAAAATAAGTCACTTCATACCATACCTTTTTATTTAATCAGTTTAATTAAAAGAGCAAAAAGAGCATAACTACTTTGGCTATAAATATTAACCTTTGATTTTTTATTTTTGTATACTATTATTGATATCGTAGAATATTTCCCGAAGGTTAAATCATTACTATCCACTTAACAATTATTGATACTTAAATTAAATTCTAGAATCCCTATTCCAAGAATATTTAGTGAAGGTTAAATCACTACCATCCACCTAATAATTATTGATAATTAAATTAAAATTCTAGAATCCCTATTCCAAGATAAACACATTTATATATGTAATTATATGTCTATTTCAAAACTCTTTTTCTACAATTTAATTTAATTATAAATAGTTATTTGGTGGATGGCAGAGATTTATCCTCCATGAAATATGCCAAAATATTCATAGTAGTATTCAAAAATGAATGGTTAAGATTTATCTCCAAGTTAGTTATGCTATTTTAATTAATTTGTTTCAAAATAATTAATTAAAGAAAATATAATATCAACATATGTCATATTGTACATGTGGTATTGATATGTCATGACATCAACCCAAGATATTGTAACAACAATTATTTACAAGTTAAAAAAAATCATGGTAAAGAGAGGGTGAATCTACAATATTGTTACATGCTTTCTAGATTGTATATAGGCTTAACACTTATATTTATTCTTAATAATAATAATAATAATAATAAATATTATTATTATTATTATTATTATTATTATTTAAACAATCCTAGGGGAAACTCAATTGGTGATGAGGTGATGTAAAATCCTGCAATCCAAAAGATCAAAGGTTTAATCCCAGGTTGTGACATTGTGTATGGAGAGGATGATCACCCAATTGTTGAATCCTGTAAGTCAAAATTTCTATTAATCAGAAAGTATATACATGGATATGAAATTTATGTGGTCTCACCTTGACTAGGTTTATTTTCCAATGCGATGACCATATAACATACAAAAACAAAAAATGTCAACTGAGAGGTCCAGAGCATGAGAGGCCTCACATTCAAGAAAACTAACAGAATAAGAAACACACAAATGAACATAATCAGTCGTCGAATGTAATTGAAGCGGGGTTGTCAGACTGAGTACCTGGGGTAGGAGGCAGGCAATACATGTAGTTGACATGGTGCTCAAAGTGAGCGAGCTAGGTTTTGAGATTTTCAACCTTTTAAGTTAGCAAATTGTCTTTTCACCAAACTATGACCACAATCTCATGAACATGGCACTGGAAGTACTCGAGTTGCTTGAGTTTCACCTTGATAGCCTCATTTTCCTCCTTGTGAGCTTGCTCATGGGCGTTGAGGCAAGTAGAGACATATTGGAGTAATTCAAGAAATTTCGAGTAGGGACTAGACATCCTAGAAGGTATCTGACCTGTGAATCCATAACGACCTTGGCTAGAGCAGCCCCATGTTGTCAAACAATGAATATGACCTTGCCTGCAACCACCCACTCCTACATCACAACTGAGTTGTGAGACCATTTGACAATGGTAGCCCGCCATGGAAGTAACTAGCGAGCTATGACCCCTAGGAGCACCTCGACCCTCATGACCATAACCTCTCACTCCCCTCCTCGAGCTTCCTTCTCCAACAAAAACAACATCACCCCAAGACCCGTTTGTGGGGTACGTACCTTCCATCTTTGCTGAAGCAATTATGCATGAGGAGCAGGGACATGGTTTCATAATGGAGCATAAAAGGGACCTGCAAAACTAGAGAAGATGGACTCCCCCAGAAATACCACCTACCACCCAAAACCAACGAAGACCAGCTGTAGACAAGAAAGAGAAGGAAAACCAACGCCAATAGCCCCACCACCATAAATTATCCACACGAGAATATCCAAACTAGGCTAGAGAGGATAGAAACCAGAGGAGAGAGGGTAAAGTAGAAAGAAACAAGAACCTAAGACAAAATTGAAAGGCAATAAAAATCTGGCACCCGAGATGAAGTAGAAAAATGAGGGGTGAGGTAAGACCAGAATCCCCAGTAAGAAGGAGCAACAATGTGATAAATCCCAGAGACCATCTGTACCCTAGACCTAAAGTCACCCACCCATGAACAAAAAAAACCAACTTCATGCCCATAATTGCAAAGGAAAGAATCATATATTCAACACGAGTTGTTCCAAAAACATCCCCCAAGTAGCCAAGGTGGAAAACCATGGGAACTGAGGGAAATTAGAATAGGAGCCAACCAGAACCAATGAAGGTGCGTCCACTAGAGAGGCCCAAAAAAAGTTAATTTTCTTGGGTAGCTGGAGTGAGCAAGAGGGAGACACTTGGGGCACACCTGTGGTGGAACGAATAGACCAACACCTTGGAGCCAAAGCCGAAGATGATGCTAGCACGGAGAGAGGCACAAAACACAAAAGAACAATTAACAACCAAAGGGAATTACCATTGATGGGATGTAGCCATAGGACAAATGATGTTATTGTGTCAAAACAAATTCAAACTGGAAGGAATTTAGTATTCACACACGTAAACATAGGGGAATATACTATGGTGTGGTGGAGGGGTGGCTATCTTGCCTTCAAAAGCCTTAAAAGCTTAACACCTGGCATCCATCACGTGATGGGTGGCTACCCTTGTCTGACACCCCTATGGGGGAAATAATAATAATAATCTAAAATAAAGATATTATTTAGTTAATTTTTATAGGAAAAAATAATCTAAGTAATGTGAGATGTATCATGGGGTAACATGCTTATCATCAATTGATTCCAATTGGTGTTTACTGACCATTTTATTTATATCGTTGCACTAGTAAATATATGTAACAAGATTATTAGCCATGGAGATTCACTCCCACTTGCTGATAAAGATTCTAAACTTGTTTCAATATGTAATGCCGCTCTATTTCAGAAACTGTTATAGTTAAGACATTATATCTAGTAGTTGAAATACTGATAATAATGGCACGATGGCCGAGGTTTGTTTTTGGAAAAAAAACTATGATAATGTAATTAATTGAGTTGGAAATAATTAAATGTGGTTTTGAAAGGAATTAACTAAAAATAACAAAATATTGAATGACATCATTATCCTAATCGATAATTTAGGATGGAAAGATTGGATAAAGGAACTATATATATATATATATATATATATATATATATATATATATATATATATATATATATATATAGATTGTTGGCACTAGCCCGTGACTTGTGACTTAATCACTCCAATAATTATTGATCAACAAATGATTTAATTAATGGGCATATGATTAGTTTATAAAACAGAGATTAGCACCGATATTTTGGATTGCATTGATGTCTGTATTAATGGCTCTGTACGCCGAGAGGACAGTTGTCCTGGCCTCGGGTTTCCTTCCCGCTCTTGGCTAAACCCTAGTTTGTTTGCTATCCTCGGTCATTTTTGTTCGACTCTGTTTAGAGTGTGAGCTCTGCAGTTCTGTGGGTGACTGTAACTATTTTTGAAATGATGCTCTATCCACACCGATTGTGGCTTCTCTATTGGTAAGTGGTAACTATGCTTAGCATTTTGGTTCACGCTCTTGTTAGCTCGGCTCTGTCACTCGATTGTTGGATTGTTGTGAGGGTTTCTCTGCTCTTTTGGTGGCTCGGTGCTCACTGTCTCACCTTCGTTTCTCACTCGTTCTTCTGAGCTTTCTTATGGTTCCTTCGACTATTTGTATAGTTATCTCATTGGTTGATTTGTCTGCATGCTTATGAACACAGGTCGTGGCCTCAACAAGACCCTTTCCTCTGCGTTCACTCAACTCCGGCAAGGTAAGAATTTGTTCTATGTTGAATGTTGCATCCTCAATTTTTTTATACACTAACAGGCATTGCTCCTTGCAAGCAGGGTTTTATTTTACATTGGTCGTGGGCCAATATGGGTTTCCTCATCTACTGTTGGTTATTGAACTAGTAAGTGCTTCCGGCGTTTCCCTCACTTGCTATCAACCTTTCATTGTCTCCTTCATTTGCTTCTAGTTAATGATGCTAATACATGTTTGAGGGGCCTACGCAGGTCACTGTGTCTTTTGGCTGGATTATCCCTCGGCCCTTCCTTCGAATGGAACCGGTAGGGTCTTTCCTTGCTGCAAATGTTTGGTCGAGGGTTTCTTTAGTTGCTTTCTCTTGTGGTGTAGTCAGTCGACCTGGGTTTCTGTTGTAATTTCATTTGGTTGATGGAAATTTTGGCCTTCGATTTAGTTGGTTTGAATGTTGTTGATTCTTCAGTGAACTGTAATGATTATTTTTAGGGTTATAACCCTAACCCTCTTCTCACTGCTCTACTTCCTGAAGGAGGGTTTTCTTGCCCTTAGGGATGTTGGACTTTTGGACTTGTAATTGTGTAGTTGAAATGCAATTTTTGTTACTGTAATCACTTTTAAAGACCAATGAAAAGAATTTTGTTTTAATATGCACAGGGTTACCTCTTGGTCGAATTCTTCTCCGTAGTTGTATTTGTTGATAAATGGCTTCGGCTGTAGCGTACTCTAGTACCTCTGTAGCTTGTCAATATGAAAGGAACTGCATGCTCTGTCTTCGATGCTTCTGGTTGTATTCGTTTTCGAAGTTGTGCCTCTACTTGTTGTTTGATTATGGGAACTTCGCCTCTGTTCAATCTGGAAGGATTTCTGACAGATTGTTTAACTGTCTTTACATTACATATGATAAGAATTAGATAAAAAAAAATAACTAGACAGATGGATTCAGGGATGAAAAGAAATATCTCTCTCTTTGTATTATTCTTCTATGTTGAAAAATGTCGAACCCTTTTCCACTCTGTGTACATCTATTTTGTAATGTTACAATATAGTTAAACAAATTGTTTGCAGTTGCTTCTTCAGTTATGCAGTTGATAACTATCTTGTTGTTTTAATTTTTCTCATTCTGTAGAATACAAAGATAATATATTTCTTTCTGTTGTTTTGGTTTTTTTTTCTAAGTAAATAACTGTAAAGACAAAGTAAAAATAAAAGACCAGACAACCATGTGGTTTTAACCACTTCCACCTAATTGTGCTGACCCTAAATACCTATTAACTAACAATGACATAAGACAAGTTCCTAATACTATTTTTAATTAACAAACACAAATGAAATTTAAATAGTGATGAACCTCTCTTCCTTAGCTGAGACCAACACCTGGTCATGGCGCCCTTAGCTAGATGCTCCTACATCATATATATATATATATATATATATATATATATATATATATATATATATATTCAACTTTCCCAAATCACTCTGAAGAAAAACCCCTCAAGTGAAATTATGTGATTTACTAGATAAGTGGAGAAATAAATCTAGAAAATCACTCAGTGCAGGGGAAAGAGAATTGCAACGGGTGAAAAGAATCATAGTGGGAAACGATGGGGGTTTAAAGGATGAAAAATAATCATTTTTAAGAAAATACAAATAGGAAATTCCTAGGCTATGGGGATTGGTACATCCTAGAAGAATGGGACACCATTATAGAAAGTCTGCTAGGGAAAGTGAGACATAAAAATTCCTTCACCAGGACAACAGAGGTTGTTGATTCTGGGAGGAAAAGTGATCTCAGCTCGGGGGAGATTGGGAATGATGGTTCAAGTTGGGTGGAAAAAATATTATTTCCAAGTTAATTAGTTCTTTGTTATTCAATTGTCTAGTAATGAAGTATTTATCATTTTATAATTTTTTATGTTGTAATGGGGTTGAATTGGTTATTTTTTGTTCAATTTTAGGGCCATGGATAAAAGTAGCATTTTTCTTAGTATGGTATTTAATTAAAGAACTGTAGATATATTTTTCATAAATGAACTCCTAAGTATTGCATGGTTGTGGCTCCAACAACTGCATGGGCTCTATGTAGGTAATATAGTTTCATAGACTGTGGAGTCTCATTGCATAAATGTAATTAGATTTGTCTTAGAGCATGGGTTATATTAGTTATGTCACCATTGTATTTAGTTTCTCTCTAGTATATATTTCTCATGGTTGAAAACTTTTAGTTCAGATGTGTATATTATATTAGAATTAAAATGAGAAAACAATATGTAGGAATTGTCATAAGTAGGTGAGCATGCATGTGTTTTGGTATATGAAGTGAGACTGTGAGATAAAAAAATTTATATGGAAAGGCTCGTATTGTCACAAGGGTTGTCTGTAAGAATAACACGACTACTTCGTTTTCCCAGTATAATGGTATAAGCACAACCAAAAGCTCATGGAAGGACGGTACAATGATATAATTGGGGTATAGCTTTGGCAAACTTGAAAATAGAGATCATACACTTATCACACTCAATAATACACTTCTAGCTTTAGTGCTACTACAATATCCGATCATAGCTATATATTGTAAATTAAGCATTGAAGGAAACAAAGAATAACTGGATATCTTATGCTCAAATGATTCTTACCCAACATATCTGAAATGTTGGTCAAGAAGGGTAACCCAAATCTTTGAATTAAGTCTTACAAATTAATGAAACTACAGGAAAGAAGCACAACATACAAGCCTATATGTTCAAAATCAACCAGAGACTATCCCATGAACAAACATTCCAAAGAGAGGTAATATATATGCAAACCATAAGAAAAGAAAAGCGCCTTGATAGAAATGGCGAAGAGTTATTATTTCAAGCACTATGTATGAAATTGAAATTATTAGAGGACCTCATCTTAAACATACAAGCACTGAACAATTTAGCCATAAACAGAATAAGGAGTTGATATTAAGATAAAAGTTAAACAAATAGTCGTACATAGAGGAAAACCACAAATAACTTCTTAACGGTTACATAAGTTAAAAACCCTAAACCGAACTGTCCATGTTTGTGACAATTCAATGAAAAGGAAACATCAGCTAGTGGGCGTATTCCCAATCAACATTTACGAAAAATATAATATGAAGCAACGTTGTTGGGGCTAGCAACAAACTTTGGGGTGAAACCCATCTCCCAAAAAGGGGGAAAAACAAAAACAAACCAATATAGTAATTAACTCTGCTCCGTTCCATCTTTCAGGTATACCTAGAAAGCAGATTAAAAACACCTCGCAGAGTGGCAATGAACTTGACAGATCCAGAGAAGGATTCACAGGTGAAGATGGTTGTACTGTGTATGACCAATAGGAGTAGAGGAATTGAGATCCAAGACTAACCTGGAATAGAGTCGAATATTAGATGAGCCAGGTAAACAACTAAAAAATCATCATGCTCCAGGCATTGGTTTTGAATATTACTTGTGCGGGCATGATAAAAAATAGAGAGATGAGTTAGCCAAAGATAAAATATGGAAACTAATTTAGATAGAGTTAATAGGTAGCTATCATGGAAAACTATAATATGGAAACTAATTTAGATAGAGTTAATAGGTAGCTATCATGGAAAACTATCATAGCTAAGGATAACCACACCAGGCCTCCATACATTTTATAGAAATAGAATTATTGTACACTTGAGTCAAAGGAAACTGGGCAGTGAGTTGACAAACCAGGCAGGGAAGAGATTTAGAACAGAGTAGCCAGCTAGAAATGATTGAAAATTGTAGATGAAACCATAATATGGAAGAGCAACCCACCAAGGTATCTCAAATGAGGAGGGCAAGTGTCACATTTTCTTATTCAATTGTCTCTCCAGCATAAACTTGTTTAAGACCTGCAAATAGACGAAAATTGCTTAGATATCACATAGGGACAACGTGTTCTTAATAAAATGAAAATGAAAAAAATTATGCTTTCCATATTGTTACCTGTGCAATTGCAGACCCTCAAACCCCAATGAAATGTATTAAGGGTTCCATCATAAGAGAAAAATAAAACCCCTCACAACACCAAGCTTTCTAGTGCCTGAGAGTAGCCATGATGCTGCTCCAAAACCAAAACCATTTTTGTTGTTGGGTATGCTAAGAGGGCAAAATAATTTGTGTGCAGGCTAAGTTCGAAAAAACACTAAGTATCTTTGAGGAGAGAAGGATCAAAACTATGGTACGTTGTGTTATGGTTTGAGAGGCTGTATCTCCCACCGTTGATTTACCAATGACACATCTTAGCCCTTTAAGTCACATCAAGGAGTTAACAATGAAGTTGATGATAGTACCACAGGGGAGGACGAGACCACATGGCCCGAATGGTGTGGCAAAACTCGAATGATAGAAGGTATGGTGGTACTCTGGTGACTCTGACATAGGACAAATTGGAGTGCATAAGTTAGAGAAGGTAAGGTGGGGGCCAAGGTAAAGTGCCCATGCTATACACCAACCAAAGGAGCTAAGGAGAACAACATTGGAGATGGGGAAAATTGGAAGATTCCCTAAAGTCAACATTTGACAACCAACACCATAACCATATGTAAGAAGAGACCTCCATAAATTATGCACAGTTAACCTTGAGTTAAATGAAAGTATTTTATGTGAATTTCAATTATAACCACTTATGACATCTTGTGAACCCAACAAATGAGAAGATACTAGAACAAAATTGGGGTTGTGGTGTATGATAACCTTTATAAAAGAAGGGTAGGTTAACTATGGTAAAGAATATAGAATAGTGTAATGCAGTAGAAGAGGTAAGTCATTGAATATGATAGAAATACCTCATACATCTGATCCATGTCTAATTTCATAAGAAACCATCAGAAGAGTAAACTGTAAGAATTTTTTTTTATGTATGACTAGGTACATCACAAATGCTATCATAACCCATCTTTCTACACTGGGCTTGCGTAGAGGTTCCATTACTGGTTACTGCTGTGTAGGATTATCATTAAAAGGAAATTTTGTTGATGTTAAAATGTTTTTCTTGATTGGAACCTTACTCTAGTTGAAGGATGGAGGAGACAACCTAAGCCATTATTGGAGGGGATGACTTATATGTAGAACTAGAAGAAGGAGGTACGTCAACGCCCACCCAGTTTGCGGAAATAGTTAGAAACTTGCAACAATAATAGGCACAGCTCTAGAGTAGCACCGAGCGGTTAATAAAATCTAGTGAAGAATAGGAGAAACGGATTAGAGAATCGACTGAGAAATATAGTCATAAGAGTGTTAAGCCAGAAGGGTCAAAATGGAAGCGGACAAGATCAACACTGGAAAAATCATAAAGTGGAGAATAATTTGATAAAACAGATTCTTAGAACCATAAGGATAAAAACAAGAAGGAACTACATGGAGAGTTCTGAAAGATAAAACCTCTACCTATGATGGAGAAAAGGAGGACGACGCAGAAGCTTGGCTCCTAAATATATTTAATTATTTTCAAGTGTAGGAATATGAAAGAAACGTGAAAGAAAGATTGGATGTTTATCAATTGTAGGGAAAAGCCACGCTTTGGTGGGAGGAGACAAAAATGATACATCTATTAGATGAGAAAATTGTTTCATGGGAGGATTTCCAGCAGAAATTCAAATCTCACTATCTGAGTGAGAGGTATTACGATGACCAGGAAAAAGAAATCCGTGAATTGAGATTAGGACAGATTACCATGGATGAGTTTGTAACCATGTTCACCAATATTCTTCGGTGTCTACCTTACATCAGAGAGGAAACAGATAACATACATAGATTTATGAACTATTTACCAGTTGTGTATAAAGAAAGAATCAAATTCGATAATCCCAAAACTATGGATGAAGCAGTGAGAAAGGCCTGAATTTTCTATCAGCAGTTCAGAAATCAAAGTGAGGGCTCTTGACCCTGGCAGAATAAGGATAAAAACAAGATGGGCCAACACAATCTTACACTGGCTCCAGACCTGTAGAATTGGGGAGCAAGAAGAACATATTAGGTAAGGAACGTGAGCCACTAAAGTGATGGCGATGTGGAGAAACACACTTGTTATGGGATTATCCTTAGTATCTGAGGTCCATTTAGAATGTGCAGGTGGCACATGAAGCTTTGGTAAATGATGTGGCTAGAAGAATTCTGAGAATTAGCGGAACATTTGAAGACCGATAGGGAGAACATCAATCTACCATGATTGATATTGAAGGTATTATCCAAAACCAACTTGTGTCTATTTTAATAGACAATGGGGCTAGCTTAAGCTATATAAATTGTCAAATTGTGGAAAGTGTAATTTAAAATCAGAAAAATTTCACAGTTCTTGGCTGGTGCAGCTAGCCACTAGTACTAAAATAAGACTGACCCATGTGGTAAAATATTCTGTAGTGAATTTAAATGGATATCTCGCAGGAATCAACTTAAACATCCTTCCCCTAGGATCATACTACCTTTTAATTGGGATGGACTAGTTGGAACAACAAAAAGTTGTAGTGAATTGTCTAGAAAAGATGGTGAGTTGTGTGGATGCACAAGCGAATTCCTTTTTGGTGAAGGGAAAACCAAAACCAGTTTCATTTAGACAAATAATAGCCTTACATCTATGAAGAACAATAAGGAAATGTTTTCAATTTTATATGGCGCATGTGGAAGAACGTGAACAACAAACAGAATCTGGAAAGTTAGATCAGTTACCTGTGGTAAGAGAGTTTCGGGATGTGTTTCTTAAAGAAATTCCCAAGTTATGCCCTTGGAGGAACATCAATTTCTCAACTTCTTTAGAGCTTGACGTTCTACCTATGTCCAGAGCCCCATATTGAATGAGTACCCTAGAGCTGTTAGAATTAAATATGTAGCTACAAGTGTTGTTAGATAAAGGCTATATCAGACCCAATGTGTCACCATGCGGAGCCCGATATTATTCATTAAGAATAAGGGCGGTACAATTAAAATGTGTATTGACTATAGACAACTAAACAAATTAACCATTAAAAACATATATCTGCTACCTAGAATTGATGTTATGTTTAATCAAGTGAGGGGAGCAGTTGTTTTTTCAAACATTAATCTGTGAATTGGATATCATCAGTTACGCATAAAGGAGAAAGATATACACAAGACGACTTTTAGAACTAGGTATAGGCATTATGAGTTCCTGGTGTTACCTTTCGAACTCACTAATGCACTTGCGAGCTTCATGTGTCTCATGAATAGTTTGCTCCATAAGTACCATGACCGACTTGTGCTAGTCTTCATTGATGATATTCTAGTATACTATAAAAATGAGGAGGAACACCAAGAGCATCTTAGATTAGTGTTGCAAACACTAAGGGAGCATCAAATTTATGCAAAGAGCAGTAAGTGTGAGTTTTATAAACCCAAAATCCAATATTTAGGACACATCATCTCCAAAGAGGGATTAGCGGTAGACCTAGAGAAAGTTAAATCCATTATGAAATAACCAATACCAAAATATGTATCAATAGTTTGTTCCTTCATAGCAATTGTTTGGTACTATTGTAGATTTGTGCAGGGATTTTTAAATTTGGTTGACCCTATGACCTCTCTACAGAAGAAGGGGGTGAAGTTTGAATGGACAAATAAATGTGAGGAGAGTTTTAACAAATTAAAGAAAATGTTGACAACAACCCCTATCTTAAATATAGTAGACCCAAATAAGGATTTTACCGTGTGTATTGATGCTTGTTTGGAAGGATTGGGAGGTATGATACTACAAGACAATGTGGTTATAACCTATGAGTCAAGAAAACTGAAAAAAAACATGAACAAAATTATGTTGTTTACAACCTGGAGCTAGTTGTAGTAATCCATGCCCTTAAAATGTGGAGGCATTATTTGCTAGGAAAGAAGTTTGTGTTGGTAACTGATCATATCAGCTTAAGGTAGTTATTTAGCCAACCTGATATAAATTCTAGGAAGGCGAGATGGTTATATTTCCTTAGCAAAATTGACAGGGAAGTCAAACACATTAAGGGAAAAGAAAACAAAATCGTTGATGCACTAAGTAGATATTCTCATTCGCTGATTACTAGTGCAAAAAGTAGTATGAAAACAGATTTTGAAGAACAGATACAATGGGTAGTGCAAAAAGACCCAGATTATCAAGAAATGCAGCTGAAGGTACAACAAGGGGAAATATTGGGATATGCTTTAAACCCAAAAGGTTTAATTACATATCGGAATAGGTTATATATTCTGGGGGTAGCAACATTAAAGAAAATGATTCTAGATGAATGCCATAAGATATCATATGTTGGTCATCTCGAGTATTAGAAATGATAAAAAACTTAAGAAAACATTTTTTTGGCCAGGTATGAAGAAAGAGGTGGCAGATTATTTAGCCAAATGTCTGGAATGCCAACAAGTGAAAGTGGAACACCAACATCCAACAGGATTGTTGAATCCACTGCCCATACCTGAGTGGAAGTGGGAGGTGATCTCCATGGATTTTATAACTAGATTACCAAGGACCAGACATCAGCATGACTCCATTATGGTGGTAGTTGATACATTGACTAAAGCAACACATTTTATTCCAGTACAGTCCACTTTTGGTACTACACAGATTGCTAATATCTTCATGCAAGATATCTTCAAGCTACATGGGATACCAAAGATGATAGTATTAGATAGAGATGAAACATTTACCTCCAACTTATTGAAGGCTTTGTTCAAGGATTTGGGAACTAAGTGGAACTTTAGTATTTCATACCATCCATAGATAGATGGGAAAACTGAAAAATGACCCAAATTTTGGACGATATGCTCCGAATGTATGTGATGGACATGCCCACTAAGTGGGAATATTTTCTACATCTAGTTGAGTTTTCTTATAATAAAAACTACCAAGCTACTACCAAGGTGAGCTCCTTCAAAGCCTTGTATGGTAGGAAATTCCATACCCCACTCAGTTCGAGCCAACCCGAGGAGAGATTGATTCTTGGACCAAAGGTTCTGTAGGAAATGGAACAAAGAGTGTGGAAAATTAAACAAAATGTTATAACTGCCCAAGATCAAAAAAATGTTATGGAGATATGGAAAGAGCCCATAAGGAGTTTAAGGTGGGAGAGCATGTGTATATGAGGGTTAAACCTTGGAAAAGTACTCTTAGAACCAGAGAGTGTGCTAAATTAGCACCCTGATTCTATGGACCATTTGAAATTCTAGGTCATGTGGGTCGAGTAGCATACTAGTTGGCCCTACCTAGTCATGTTAAAGTTCAAAATGTATTTCATATGTTGTTACTGAAAATTATTTTCATGATCCTTCTCATGTAGTTTACTGGAATGTGTTATAGGTGGAGCTCGAAGGAGACTTTCTACGAGAGCCACTCTGTATCTTGGATCAGAAAGAGATCATGCTCTGTAATTATGTCGTGGCCCGGGATAAAGTGTATTCGAGGAAAATTACTCCCGAGGAGACCACTTGGGAACTGGAAGGCAACATGAAAACAAATTATCCATCTTGGTTTGCATAACAAAGTCTGAGAAATAAACACCCATGATGGTGTTCTTCTATTTTAGGGGGGATGATGTAATACCCCTCTATTTCAGAAACTATAATAGTTAAGAGATTATATTTGGTAGTTGAAATACTAATAGCAATGGAATGATGGCCAAGGTTTCCTTTTGGAAAAAAAACTTTGATAATGTAATTAATTGAGTTGGAAATAATTAAATGTAGTTTTGAAAGGAATTAACTGGAAAGAAACGAAGATTGAATGAGATCATTAACCTAATCCATAATCTAGGATGGATATATTGAATAAAGGAAAACAAAAAATTATTCAACTTTCCTAAATCACTCCATAGAAATACCCCTCGAGTGAAATTATGTGATTTACTAGATAAGTAGAGAAAAAATCTAGAAAATCGCTCAGTGTGGGGGAAACAACACTGCAAGGGGTGAAAAGCACTATAGTGGGAAAATAAGGGGCTTTAAAGGATGAAAAGTAATAATTTTTAATAAAATAAAAATAAGAAAAGCCTAGGATATGAGGATTGGCAGATCCCAGAAAAACAGGACGTCGTTATAGAAAGTTTGCTAGGGAAAGTGAGGCATAAAATTTACTTCACTAGAAGAATAGAGATTGCGGATTCTAGGAGGAAAAGTGATCTCAGCTCGAGGGGAACCAGAAGTGACGGTTCAAGGTGGGGTGGAAAAATATTCTTTTTAAGTTAATTCAATTGCTCGTTATTCAATTTTCTGGTAACAAATTATCTATCTTCTTATAACTTTTTCTATTGTAATGGGACTGCATTGATTGTGTTATGTTCAATTTTAGTACCATAGATAATCGCAATGTTCTTCTTAGTATGTGTATTTAATTAATGAAATGTAGATTTATTTTGCATGAAGGAACTCCTAAGTATTGCATGGTTGTGGCTCCAACAACTATATGGTCTCTATGTAGTTTATATAGTTTCATAGACCCTGGAGTCTCATTGCATAAATGTAATTAGATTTGTCTTAGAGTGTGGGTTATATTAGTTATGTAACCACTATAGTCAACTTCTCTCTAGTATATAATTCTCATGGTTCAAAAATTTAGTTTAGATGTGTATATTGCATTAGAATTAAAATGAGAAAGCAATTTGTAGGAGTGCTCATAAGTAGGCGATCATGCATGTGTTTTGGTATATGAAGTGAGACTGTGGGATATAGAAATGTATACCCAAAGGCTTGTATTCTTAAAAGGGTTCTCTGTAAGAATAGCATAGCTACCTTGTTTTCCCAGTATAATCATATGAACACAACCAAAAACTCACGGAAGAAGAGTACAATAATATAGGTGGGGTATAGCTTGGGATGACTTGGAAATAACGACCAGACACTTATCTAACTCAACAATACACTTCCAACTCTAGTGCTATTATGATACCCCAGCATAACAATATACTGTAAATTAAACGGTGAAGCAAACAAAGAATAAATACACATCTTATGCTCAAATGATGTTGGCCCAACATATCTGAAATGTTGGTCAAGAAGGGTAACCCAAATCCTTGAAGTTAGTCTTCCAAATTAATGAAACTGTAGGAAAGAAGCATAATAGACAAGCCTATATGTTCGAACTCAACTAGATATTATCCCATGAATAGACATTCATAAGAGAGGTAATAGATATACAAACCATAAGAAAAGAAAATTCCTTGATGGGAAACGGTGAAGAGTCATTATTTCCAACATTATGTATGCAATTGAAATTATAAGAGGACAACAACTTAAACATCAACCACGAACAAAAAGTTTAGCGATAAAGACAACAAGGAACTAACATTATTAGAGTAGTTAAACAAAAGTCTCTATCACAGACTAGGAAATTCATATGTCTGGTTCACTCCCAAAGTAAGGGGAAGATCGTTGCTACATCCATGACCCCTGCAAAGGGTTCCTCCACGCAGCAGCAGCAGCAAAGGGATACGGTCATGACAAAACACAGGAACAACTTCTCCTCACCCACAGGGGTACCACACAAGTTTCAGGTGGGCGACAAAGTTTGGTTACATCTGCAGAGAGAACGCCTTACCAGAACCCATCAGAAACTCAGGCAACTCCGACATGGTCCTTACACCAGTACTAAGGCTACGGGCAACAATGCTTCGAAGCACAGCATTCCTCCATTCCTTGGCTTGCACCGAGTGTTCAATGTGGACCGTCGTCGACCATGCTTCCCACCATTTCTGGACACATCAGAGATTGCAGAACAGCTCACCAGAGACCCAGCTCAGCAGAAGCTTCCTCATCTCAGGGAGGAACTCAACGCAATGGGGACCATTGCTTCCTAAGGGGGGAGGAATGATCCAGGTGGATGTTGGTGGCCACCCACCTATCCCATTTGGACCCCCACAATTGTCCCTTTCAGTCTTTTCAGTTTCCTAAATTGTAGCACAGTTTACTATTTTTAGCAGTTTTTCGGGTCCTGAACTTCCGGAGCCGTTTTGAGGTCCTAAACGACGTTTTTTTTGGGATTCTGGGGCAACATGGGTCCATGGACCGATGTTGCCTCCCAAAGTGGTAGTACTCGGATAGATCTTTCTAACGAGCTATTGTACGCGTCAAACGGAGATCGTATGCCAAAGTTACGACCCCGGGAAATTGATGTACCAATTTACCCAAACGGGGCCCACAATTTGGTGTTTCATCTTCTAGGGTTAGGTTTCGGGATGTGAAGGGTTTTCCATTGTTTCTCAACAATAAATAGGCCTTCGAGCCTCATTGTAATACAGTTCGGAACAGTTCAGAGGCATGTAGCCGCACATCTCTTCTCAGAGATAAGCTACCATCGCCCTAGCTGGTTTATTTCCAATTCTGGTTGTAAGCATATCTCGGTATTTTCCATTAATGAAATGAAGTATTATTTCCGCTGCATCTCTGTATTTATGGTTATTGCATCTCTGTATTTATGGTTATCTATGTAATCTATTGCGTTCCTGCTTAAATCCGGATCAGATTATCCCATGAATAGACATTCATAAGAGAGGTAATAGATATACAAACCATAAGAAAAGAAAATTCCTTGATGGGAAACAGTGAAGAGTCATTATTTCCAACATTATGTATGCAATTGAAATTATAAGAGGACAACAACTTAAACATCAACCACGAACAAAAAGTTTAGCGATAAAGACAACAAGGAACTAACATTATTAGAGTAGTTAAACAAAAGTCACACATAGAGGAAAACCCCAAATAAGTTATTAACAATTACATAAGTTAAAAACCCTGAACCAAATTGTCCATGTCTGTAACAGTTCAACGAAAAGGAAACAACAACTAGTGAGCATATTTCCATTTAACATTAAGAAAAATACAATATGAAGCAGCGCTCTTGGGGCCAACAACAAACATTGGGGTGAAACCCATCTCCCAGAAAGGGGGAAAAACAAAAACAAAACCAATACAATAATTACCTCTACTCCATTCCATCTTTTGGGGTATACCCAGAAAGAAGATTAAAAACACCTCGAAGGGTGGAAACAAACTTGAAAGGTCCAGAGAAGGCTTCAAAGACGAAGATGCATGTACTATGTATGGCTAATAGGATTAGGGGATTCAAGATTCCGAGACCATGTTGGAAAAGAGTTGAATCTTAAACGAGTGAGGTGAACAATCGAAATATCGTCACGCTCGTATGAATGGGTGTTGGACATTACCTATGAGGACATGAGAAACAACAGAGAGATAAGTTAGCCAAAGATAAAAACTAGAAACTGATTTAGAGAAAGTTAACAGGTAGCTATCATGGAAAACTGCCATATCTAAGGATAACCAAACCAATCCTCCATACCTTTTATGGAAAAAAAAATTACACTACGTGTGAGTCGAAGGAATCGGGAGAGTGAGTTGACAAACAAGGTAGGGCAACAATTTGGAACATAGTAACCAGCTAGAAATGGCTACAAATTGGGGATGAACCCAGAATATGGAAGAGAAACCCACCAAGTTCTCTCAAATGAGGAGAGCGAGCATCCCTTTTTTGTATTCAATTGGCTCTCTAGCATAATCTCATTTAAGATCTAAAAATAGGCAACAATTGCTTAGATATCACATAGGAAGGACCAGTTCTTAATAAAACAAAAACGAAAAAAATGTACTTGCCTTATTGTTACTTGTGCAATTGTAGACCCTCGAACCCTCGTGAAATGGATTAAGGGTTCCATCAGAAGAGAAAAATTAAACGCGTCATGGAACCAAGATTTCGAGTGCTTGAGGGCAGCCATGACGTTGCTCCAGAACCAAGACCATTTATGTTGCTAGGTATGCCAAGAGGGCAGAGCAATTCATGTAGAGTCTAAGCTAAAAAAAACACTAAGTATCACCTAGGAGAGCAGGATCAAAACTATGGCGTAGTGTGTTAGGGTTTGAGAGGTTGCAACTCTTACTGTCAATCTTCCATTGAAACATATCAGCCCTTGAAGTCGCATCATGGAGTTAACAACGAAGTTGATGATAGTACCATAAGAGAGGACAAGACCACATGGCCTGAATGGCATGGTAGAGCTCGAATGGAAGAAGGTACGATGATACTCTAGTGGCTTTAATAGAGGACATATTGGAGCACATAGGTTAGAGAAGGTAAGGTGAGGGCCAAGGTAAAGCGTCCACACTATACACCAGCCAAAGGATCTAGGGAGAACAACATTGGAGATGGGGAAAATTGAAGTATTCCCTAAGGTCAACATCAGACAACCAACACCATAACCATATGTAAGAATTGACCTCCATAAAATATGCATAGCTAACCTTGTATATAGTTAAATGTAAGTATTTTATGTGAATTGTAGTCATAACCACTTATGACATCTTGTGAACCAAACAAATGATAGGAGACTAGAAAAAAATTGGGGTTGTGTTGAATATGATAATAGTACCTCATACATGTGATCCATTGCTATTGTCGTAAGCAACCAATGAAAGAATAAAATATAAGAAAAAAAATGTATATATTATTGGGTACATTACATAATACCATGGACGAGTAGTGGGACTTACTAATACCACATGCCCAAAAAACCATAATACATGTTCATATACCACATGCCCAAAAAATCATAAAACATGTTCATATGACACTTTTTTATTTAATTAATTTAATGAAAAGGGGAAAATGGGCATAACTATTTTCTAAATAAATCTCAACTTTTGAATGACTACTACTAACAATATTCTAAAATATTATTCACATAATAATTATTTATAAATAAATTAAAACTACCATAACCATAAAAATTAAATGAATAGTAAATATTGATAAGCATCAATTTATAATAAACATCAGAAATATTTTTTTCATTATACATATCGACTTAAGTTGGCTAAAATTAAAAAATCATAAGAATTAACTAAATTACAACTTTATTTAAGATAACAATAATTATTATTAATGATAGAAATATTTAATATGTAAGTTAAACATATATAAATTTAAACTATTCTTAACCATGGAGATTTACTTACACTTTATCATAGGGATTCTTAATATATAGATATGCTTTGATACAATACCATGGCCCAATACCTCAGCTTATTAGTATCACATCTCAAAAAACCATAATTAATTTTTTATAACATTTGGTCTTATGTGATTTTTTTATTAATAAATTTAATTTAAAAAATAAAAATAAAAATAACTATTTTGGAAAAAAATCACAAATTTTTTTATTTGTGTATACCACTAACTGAGATTCAATCTCTACCATAAACTTAAATTATTACTAATTAAATCAAAATTGTGTAAGTCCTAGAAAATTTTTGTCCTTCCTCCTCTCTTCAGAAAATACGTCAACGTGGTTCGTTTTCAACATTCTCTCCTGTATTAGGGTTTCTGCAAAATTGAATCAGAGTGAATTGTGTGTGTGATATTGCCATCTGGGCTATCATCACTGTTGTGGTGGTTATTGAGCATACTGCAGGTAATTTAGTCACCATGAACCAATGCAAAGTAACACGGTCTAGTCTCTGTGCATTGGACAAGATATCTGACGACAAAACCAGGAATTTATGCAGCTTGAATGATAACGATGGTTGCAGGGAAGCTGTTTTGCAGATTCCCTAGTGGAAAGCAATTCATCTCCAACTGTTGCCAAACATTTTATTGCCACTGTTGCTTTAACTAACACATCTATGTTGTCTATCACGTTGATGTTGAGAGCAACGGCTTCATGTTTAAAATAAAAAATATATGAATTTCTTCTCCAGGTGTTGTATCATCTGACGCCAATTGAATTTGGAGCTCCACATAATTTTCAGACTAAAGGGATGCCGATCTGATTGTTGACCGAAATCCCGTACATGGCGAAGCATAATACTATTGTCCTGCTGTGCAGCTGTCCTATTGTCTTCATCAATTTCTTCTATCAAATTATCTTCAATAATTTCATCTGTTATTGTATTATTAATGTAGATGGTATTATATTGTTTCAAAGTAATCAATGAGTTGAATTGTTGTAGATCCAAGGATTCATATTATTTAACTTGAACTTGTGCAAAACTATATCATTGTCCAACAATCGTAGATATAGTGTTGTTTCTGGGTGAGTTTTATATATTTTAGAGAAATGTTTGGTTGTTGGCATGTGTTAGAACGATGCAAGTTCTTGTCCTAAATTTTGTATATTTGCAAAAAAATATTTTTTTAACTTAAACAAATATAACAAACAATTTAAAAGAAAACAACTTGAGAGGATCTATAATGATGAAAATATGATTTAAAAGATCAAAATAAATTTTCAAATCTATCTATGCTACTAACTGAAAACAATTCCACTGAAAAAACAAAACATAACACACATGTTGTCTCACCATAACGAGAGTGAATTTTGAGATTTCTTGTGAAATATCTTTGTGTAGGGGCTACCCTCAGTAAGGGCTTGAATAGAGGGATCGACACACTGCTGGCAGGATCTCTTGGTGTATCAGTTGGGTGCATCGCAAAAATGGCTGGGAAAATAGCAAAACCCATTATCATTTGCGCTTCATGTTTCATTCTAGGTTAATATATGTGCTTAATCTGTTTTTGAAATTTAAAATTGTAATATACAACAGTTAAAAGAGGTAGCTTCTACTAATTTAGTAGGTAGTGGTAGTGGTGTGATATATTTTTGATTAAATAATTAAAAATAATTAAAGTAATAATAAGAAATAATTATTTTAATTATTTTTTAATAAATTTGAATAATATTTTTAATGATGATGACGATGGTTAACCTCCGTGAGGCCAAAATTTGGTTTATTGGACCTTAAGAAACTAATTATTTAGTTTGATTTAAGATTTTATTCATACGTTCAAAAGCTTGGTGAGAAGCCTCCCATCTCACTATAATTTTTGACATATTATGAATTGACATCTAATGTGGTTGTACTCACGACACTCTAAGGGGAAGTGATTTTCATGCTCAATGTTCATATTCTCACAAACATGACAGATCCTTTCCATCCATGGTGTTTTAGGAACTTCTCAATGACCTGTTTCACTATGGAGATCATGAGAGTTCATTCTAATCTTGGCTATATTAATTTTCTTCTTTGAGCTAGTTAAAATAGAGAGATACTTTTGATCTTCTAGGATGGGGTTGATGACCTCCTTATAATATCTTAATTTTCTTTTAGCTGTTAAATCTTTCTTGCACCACATTTTTTCTTTGAACTTAGAAGTAACAATATTTTTAATATTATTAATGTTTTGCAATGCAACATTCTCACAGATCTCCCAATGGTTTAATCAGGCCCTGGTGTCTTTATACCAACCTTGAGCCTTAGGTGGTTTTGGCTGGAATTTAAAGCTAGCTTAGCAAGTCTATTGTCTCTTATGTTATTGAGCTTGTGCTTGTACAATAGAAGCCTAGTAATAGCTAGGCTCCTTATCAAGGAAAAACCCACTTCTATAAGGAGAATAGGATAGGGTGTAATGCTTTTAATTTTGAGGTTATACGTTGTAAAACGCTTCTGAATTTGCTTAATCTTTCTCCAGGATTCTCTAGAGATGCTAAAACCCCAAACCTCACATCCATATAAGATAATAGGAGTGACTAAAGTTGCAAAGAGGAACTTATTTCTATCCCACATTATGAGGTTTGTCGTTTTACAATTATTTTCAAGACCAAAATAAGCTTTCCACCCCCCATTAATCATTTTCTCAATGCTATACTTCGAGTTGAGCTTGTGATGAAATATCAATTCCTAGGTACTTGTAAGAAGACACTTCCTCCAAGTTACTATTGTCATACATAAAATTAGTGTAAGTGTCCTTCTTGGATTTGATATTCATAACTTTTGTTTTGTCAGTGTTAACAGTCATACCCATGGTAGAGCAGAAATCCTTAAGAAGTCTAATTTTCTTATCAAGATGAGATGGGCACCTTGCAAGAAGAACAATATCGTATGCATAGAGGAGAAGGATGATGACTATCCCAGCTAAGATCATTCCAGCACAACCTGCTTCCTCTAAACAACCTTCTAGCTTGTCGATGTAAATGCCAAATAGGGTAGGGGATAGGGGAAACCTTTTTTAACACAAATATTACACTTAATATCTTTCGACCACACCTCATTACTCTTTAACATGGCAACTACATTCTCATATAACCTTATAGTGGTACATCTCAACTCGAAAGGAACCTTTAGCTCTTCTAATCTATCCCATAGATTGTTTCTAGGAATCGTATCGAAAGCCTTTCTAAAATCCAAAAAGAAACAAAAGAGATAGGATTTATCATTGTGGCATTCCTCCACAATAATCCTAAGCATAACGAGGTGGTCCAATGTTGAGTGCTGCCTTCTAAAACTCGCTTTTCCTTTAGCTCACTTACCTTCACTTTCAAACCATATGCTAAACTTTTTTTCCAAAATAATACCATATAACTTGGGTAAGAGAGGGCTGATCATAATTGTCCGATAATTATAGGGGTTATTTGTATCCCCAATTTTAAAAATAGGGATAATGAGGCTCTAAGTCCATGGTTTAGGGAGCCCTTGCTTGACCGCTTGATTGAAAAGGTTGTGGATGTGGGGGATAGGGACAGGACCTCCAATTTTTAAGATTCCCACCTTGGTAACCTTCTTTTTTTTGCTAAGGCAAGAGCAGATCCTTCTATTCAATTGAAAAGAAAGAAATAGTGTACAAAAGGCTTAACCCACAGCTAGCTGTTAAATCCTGAGCTAAGGATCCAACGGATGAGGAGCATTTCAGGTGGCCAACAAGCACACCATTTAACAAGCAAATCGGACCCGATGGACTCAGTAGACCATAATTGATAATTCTATTGGGTCCATTTTTAACATAATGATCATTCATTTTCACTTCCCGAAATCCGTCATATATGTGCGATTCCATATATGTTGTACGAACAGCTTGAGCTTTAACCTCCGTTTTGGACCCACCAACAAGCACGATTAATCATGGCTGTAGAATGATCGTGATTGATCCAACGGTTACGAATCATATCGCGTGGCCTCAACTCACCAATGATTACCGCGAGATGAGGGTGGTATTTCCTCCCCACTCTTAGCCACTTGTTGTGTGGTGAGTGGAATCGCTTCCAAATGAAAAAAACCACTTTTGGCATGAAGGGGGTGTGATACACCAGAAACCACTTCGAAGGCGGTAAAGCTACCGCAAGCAAAAAAAGTGGGTTTTTGTGGCTACTGCGAAAGACTGGATTTCGACGCCTGGGCCAAGGGAAGATGAAGATCCCTTCTTCTAGCCATCCCCCTGAAAATTCTAGTTCATTGTTGCCAATCATAGACTTGCATACCAAAAGCAACCTTACTTGTGTCATAAGTCTGCATAAAAGTCAACCAGATCCCGTCTCTATGGCCCTGTTTCGGAATATCTTATTATCCTCTTCCACCTAACTAAAACATTACTCCCTTAATCGGTTATGAGGCATCTCTCGCCAAATCAACTTGACCCTATTTTTAGTGCTAACCACTCCTTGATTGGCTAGTACGTCCGCCAATTTATTGGTCGTCCTTCGCACATGAGTGAAACTCACTCTACATAAGTCTAGGAGGTGAGATTGGATCCTTTGAAAGACCTGGATCAACCTCCAATGACTTGAGACTTTTTCTAGCTCTGTGCCACAACATATTCTTTTAACCAAATTAATGATCAACTAAGAATCCGCTTCAATAATAATATTCTAGAGATTATCCTTCTTCAGGAAATATAAACATTGTTCAATAGCCATTAATTCATCCATATTGTTTGTAGCTCTTCCCAGATGGCAATGGAAAATAAAAAGAATATATACATTATCATCTCATAGTAGTCCTCCAAAACCAACAAGACTTGGGTTGCCTTTTGAGACCCCATCAATGTTGAATTTCAGAAAACCTTGAGGGGGAGGATGCCAATAATCTGGCTTATTTGCTGGATTCATAACCTTCCTATCCATTCCCTGTGGTATAAGCCCTTGCATACCCAGTTGACAAAGTATCTGCATCTCACTTTCTGAAGGTGGATTTTTGGGGGAGTTTTGCACAATAGTTCTAATTGTCTCCTTGAGCTGTCTTAAGATCTACTCAAAAATGTGTTGGGTGGTGTTGTGTACATTTTTAAATATTCTATTGTTCCTTTATTTCCAAACATTCCAAATTATGAAGCCTGCAAGTAAAACCCATGCCAAGCAAAGAAACTCATACACAGAGAAGTTTTGTCTCTAGTTATTTAGAGTGTTGATAATGCTTTCTTTGTCCCTCTCTGTCTATTGGAAAATTGTGGCAAAAGTGTCCCACAACCTAGAGGTAAAGATGTAGTCACTGAGAAGGTGCTTCATTGTTTCCTCTTGGGCTTCACAGAGCTGGCATCTAGAAGGTCCCAAAACACCCCTCTTCCTCATATTTTCCCAATTCATAATTTTCTTATGATGTATCAACCACATGAAGAGTTTAATTTTCATCCAACCTTGATGCCTCCAAAGGTTCTGCCAAACCCTATCAAGTACATAGGAATCCAGTTCAAGGAATATCTTCTTGGCTTCCTTAATATTGAAGGTACCTTCTTTATTGTTTCCCCATCTAAGTTGGTCATGCCGCTTTGAAACAAGAATCTTCCTTTGGTCCAAAATTGTCAATAGTGCATTTGCTTTTGCTTTCAAGGGGTTTTCATCCCCAAATCATATATTCTTCTAGGTTCTCCATTTGTCTTCTATACTAGTTTGTTCCCAAAAATCTTCAACCCTGAAAAGCCCTTTGGTATCCGTTTCTTTATTAAGCTTTAGAAAGTTCTCTCTTAACAGTGTAGGTTCTTGGTGCCATTTATCCTCCTAAAATAGAGCAAGGTCTCCTTCTTCGATTTCTTAGAAACTATTTTTCTGCACTAAGCCTCTATTCTCCCAGGCCTTATTCCAAATGTGGGATCCTTTTATGATTCTTGTTGTCGATGTGATCATTATCTTGCCAAGTGCTGGCATATTTTTCTTTCCAAACACTATCCCACTGAGCCTTTGGATCTTTCACCCAACGTCACCATAATTTTGCCCCTAAAACCTTGCTAAGTACATCTGGATCATCCAATCCAAGACCCCCATGGGTTTTCAGTTTGAAAATCTTATCCCACGCTACCAAGGCCCATTTATTTCTCTCCTCCCCCTTACCCCAAAGAAAGTCTCTTTGAATGGTTCTAAATTGATGTAAAACTCCCTTTAGAGCTAGAAGAGCTGAAAGCATGAAAATGGGGATTGATTGCAAAACATCTTTCGTAAGCACCAACCGACCTGCCAAGTTAAAAGATATGATAGTCCATTTTCTAATTTTATCCTACATCTTATTAATTACCAGCTCCTAGATGCTTTGTGCAAAGTTTTATCAGTTAGAGGAACTCTCAGGTACTTGGATGGAAGGACCACCCTTTGAAAGCCCAGAATTCTGGATATATTTCTCTGAATAGCTATATTACTATTAAAGAAAAAAATCTTAGATTTGGACAGATTTACCTCCATACTTGTGGCCATGGTAAAGTCACATAGGATTTGTTTATAAGCAAGAGCTTCTTTTACCGTGGGGACTCCCTGCAACATAGTGTCATCAACAAATTGTTTATGGGACAAAGCCTTTCCAGTTTCAGAAAGTTGGATACCCTTGATGTTACCCCCTTCTTTCGCATCCTTGATAGACTGCCGAAGTCCTTCCATCATGAGGATAAAGAGAAAGGGAGAGAGTGGATCTCCCTGTCTGAGACCTCTTGAAGGAGTAAAGGTCTTGTAAGGAAAACCATTGAAGAAAATTGAAAAGCTAGAAGAAGTGACCAGCGCCATAACCCATCTTACCCAATTATGATCAAAGCCAAAGGCTAGAAGGACCTTCCTAATATAGGTCCAATTCAACTTATCATAAGTTTTTTCAAGGTCCAATTGAATAATCATTCCCGCCTTCCTATTGCTTAACAATGAATGCACCACTTCATGCACTTGAATGATGTTGTTGAGAATTTATCTACCCTCCACATAACCTGATTGCTCCACAGAAACTAGAGTAGGAAGAAGGGGTTTAATTCTATTGGAAACAAACTTGGATATTATTTTATACACCACATTGCATAAAGCTATGGGTCTGAACCTCTTCGGAGTCTAAGCATTATCCTGTTTGGGGATCAAGGAGATGAAAGAAGTATTGAGCACCTTTAGAATGGTTCTATTCAACCTGGAATCCTCCACTACATTCATAATATCTTGTTTAACAATGCTCCAACAGGCTTTCAAGAAATCCACATTGAAACCATCAGGGCCTGGTGCTTTTCCATTCTACTTCTCCTTAATGGCCTCACTGGCCTCCTCTTCAGTCACTGGCCTGTTGAGATTGAAATTATCCTCTTTTTATACTAGTCTAGGTATATGCCTTATTAAGTCCCTGATAAAATGATCTCTGTCTGCAGTGGTCTCCTTCACTATACCTTGAAAGTGCTAGACTAACACAGTCTCTATCTCTTCATGGGAATTGCAAAGATGACCTCCCTCGTCCTTGATTGAAGAGATCCTATTATGGGATCTGTTCACCATGGTGGATCTATGGAAAAAACTGGTGTTTCATTCCCCTTCTTTTAGCCATTGGACTCTAGATTTTTATCTGCAATATATCTCCTCTTATTTACATAAGTTCTCCCAGTCTTGATGAAGTTTGGTGACTTGTTCATCTCTGCATCTATCAAAGCCATCTATAATAAGAGTTTGATTGAGTGTTTGCATTTTATCTTCAACCTATTTTTTCACTGCAAAAATATTTCCAAATTCATTCTTGTTTCAGTCTTTGAGTCTAAGATTGATGTATTTTAGTCTTTTGTGGAGAAGAAACATTCTTGTTGCCTAAATATGCAAATCTTCTTTCCACCATCTTGCTATATTGCTGATAAAATATGGGTGGGTAAGCCAAATATTCTCAAATCTGGAAGCTCTATTCTTGGGGTTACCAATACCCTGTACCTCCATTTGTATCGGCCAATGGTCCGAGCCCCCAAAGGGGAGAATTCTCACTATCATTTCCTTGTCTGTGAGCATAAGGTCCTCTGAAATTATGAATTTGTCTAACTTTGAGGCTACTTGAGACTCCCCTCCTCTCTTGTTGTTCCATATAAAGAGGCCATTATTCACTTCAGTGTCAACTAGATTCATATTATTTATGAAAGTTTGAAATGTTGTAGAATCTTTGCTTAAAGTTCTTGTTCCCCCTTTTTTTCTCGAAAGTGATTTGATCATCTTGAAGTCCCTGCTCATGATCCATGGAACTCCCGCATGTCTATCTCTTAGTTTTACAAGAGAATCTAGAAATCTGTGTTTATCCTGGTCTTTGTGGGCCATAAACATTCGTGACCGAATAAGTCTCGTTGTCTCCCACAGGCTGAATAATCACTGATAAATAATTCCTAGATGCCTCAGCATCTATTATGCCAATCTTTTGGGGGTTCCAAAGTGTGAGTATGCCTCCTGCTGTATTATCTGCTTTAACTTCTCGAAACTCAAATCTTTTGAGCCATTTGCTATGAATTTCTTTGATTTTTGAATGGAACATTTAGTTTCTTGGATAAAGATCATATCCGGAGCTTCTTGTTTCATTCTATTGCTAAGTATTCTTTGTTTTCTTTTACTACCTAAACCTATGATATTCCAAGTTGTGAACTTCATTATTAAAGATTTGGAGAGGAGTAACTGGATAGGTCTTTCATCTTACCTGAATCTATCATTAGCTTTCCACATTCCATCAATAGCTCTTTCTTCTTTTTCGTGCCTCTTTTCTTTCCTAGGTTTTTGGGAGCTAATCCTGGTGTGGTTTTCATAGTTTTCACTCCTTCATTGCCCTGCCTTTCATCGTTTCTTTGCCTTTCCAGTCCTTTTGCCTAAGTTTTCCATAGAAATCGATTTTGTACTCTGTTGAACTCTTCTTGAGGTAATGAATCTACCACTCCCATGGTGCCCTGTTTCAAGAATCCTTCTAGATCTAGGTTTTCTCTTTCTAGAATCTTCTGTGGTTCATGATCCTCCATTTCCATCTCACTGTGAGTCATTTCTTGATCCATCTCAAGTTCTCCATCACTCAGCATTGTTTCTTTATGTTCAGTAACATCTTGTGCTTGTTCCCTCTCTTCTTCTTTCTCCTTCTCGCCTGAGCTTCGTTCCATTACCTGATCTGCTTTTGATATTCCTTCCTATTCTTTGAGAACTTGGAACCTATTTAGACTGGCCTATTGCCCTTCTGTTTGTTGTTGTCTTAGCCCCCTTTTGCCCCCTTTTCCTCTATGTCCCACTTTTTGAAAGCTTTCAGTGTCTTTCATTGTGGTTGCATTACTTTTGTTCTCTATTTTGCTAAGAGTGCAGTCTCTAAATAGGTTCCCATCCTCATGACATCTGCGACATTTGAAAGGAATATGTTCATAATCTACTGTCTTACCCAGTAATATGCTAGTAATCAAGAGGTAGGGAGTAGAGTCTTACCTAGACCGGGACCGAAGTAAAATTTTCTTGCTCCGGGAAAAATTCATCATCCACGACTGCATGTAGAGGCCTGCTACCACGTAGAAGTAGGGTCCTCCTTCAAACACCCTCTCTTTGTCCTCAATATTTGTAAAGACCATAGTGAAGAAACCCTTTGACCCAAGGTGTAGGTCTATTCTTCCTTTCGATTTCCAATGGTATTTAATCCATGTTTGTAATGCCTTTTCAGTGGGCCATAATGCCATGAATTTACAAATGATAGCATACGTCCGCATGTGGTCCCTGTGCGCCTGTGGTGCAGGATCATTTAAAACTACTCTAGGAGTGACCTCAACCTTCGGTTTACATGGCCCCTTCTGTGCCTTGTTTTCTGCTCCCTGTTTCTTGTCTTCTTCCTCATTGTCTTTCATGTTGTTGTCCTCCCTTGGTTTGGTAAAATCTTTATGTTCTTCTAGATTCTTTTCCCTTTCTCCTGAAGGCCCTTTGACCGATTCTATAGGTTTCTTACTGCGGCTGGCCACTGCCTGCCTGTAGGAGGGAGTGGAGCTCCCCCTTTTGTGTGCCTCCATGGAACTCAAAAACGTGAAACCCTAGCTATTTCTCTTATATCTTCTTCCAACCATGGTAGTAAATTTCTAAAGCATTTTCTCTACCCTCGTGCAGTAACCTTCAATATCCTTAGCTTTCCTAATTACCATGCGTTTAACCCCAAAATCAATGTCTTCTAATGAGAAAACTTCTTTCGTTGTGAGGAGGGTTTCAAATTTATCCATGACATTTGGATATTCATAAAGATTTTTAAGATAGGAATTCCAGTCGTGTAAAGCAATTTCATTATTATCTTTAGTTTTCCTAGTTATAATCTCCCTCTAGAATTTCTTAGGAGCTACCTTAAAGAGGTGTAAGATATTCTCTTGTCTTTTACAAATATACTGCCTCTTCTAATTTTTAGTTAGGGCTTTGTATATTTTTATCTTGCCATTTTTAAGACATTCATCAACAACTTTCTTAATTTATCTCTTCACACTTTTACAATATTTGTCATACCATGGGTTAGTTTTTCTATTTCTTTTATTACTTGAAACTTCGATTGAGAACTTGTTAATAAAATATGAGAGGGTTGTAGTAAAATTCTAATAGAGGTTTTCTATGTTGTATATCCTAGATAAAGGAAGCAAATTAGTTTTTAATTCATTTAGAAAGAGATCATTTTTATTTCTATCAAATTTTAAGTTCTTTTGACTATAACAATTATCTTCTATGAGATCTCTGTGCATGACAAAATTGTGAGTTATAACTAAAGGCCTATGATGAGACTCAGGCTCGTGGTCATTTAAGATGTCAAAAATTATTATTTCGTTGTATAAAGGGAGATCGGAAATGACATAGTCTACCACACTGCTACCAAGCCCATGGATGTAGGTCTTCTGGCTATAATTGGGCCACTTCTTTAGACCATTGCAAATTATGAGATCCTAAGCACTATAGAGCTTGACTAGCTCTGGCCCAAACAAATTCTCCCTGAGCCCTTCAGAGCTCCTTTTGTACCAACTATCTAGAGTAAGGTCTTTGTCTAACCAAATATGATTAGGGTTCAAATAATTTCTTAGAAGAATACCTTGGTTGCTTGAAGTTCAAGCATTAAACTCACCCATTAAAAGGATATTACCCTTCATTCCTTAGGCTAGAAATAACCATTGTAAGCATTATTTTTATCTAGATTTTTTTTCTTATAGAAGTTAGAATTGATGGGGGGAAAATAATAGATTTCTGTGTAGGTCTTTTTATCATTAATGTCAATAATCTCTATCCAACTATATTGGTTGTAAGGGTTGTTTTTATAAATCCAAGCATGTGGGGAGATGTTCTTCTTAATGTAGCAAGCTATATCCCCAATTCCTCTATGTGAGGATCGCTTTTTCCAGGTAGACCATAGTGCAAAGTCATCTATGTTAGGGACCTTAGATTCTTCGTCCTCCCAAGTTTCAACAAGCAATATAATATCAACATCATTCAAGATCCAAGTTAGATTGGGGCCTTTATTCCATGGAAAGCTCTGACAATTCCAAGAAAGAATCCAGAGCATGTTGAATTGTTATTTATTACTATCTTTTTGGTTTCTATCTCGAATAATGGCTTTTCTATTTCTGATTATTGCCCATTTTCCTTCCTTCCTAGATTCTTTTACCTTTTGAACCTCCTTCCTTAATTCTGCTTGATCTTCTGGAATGAGATCTTCATTTATAAATACTCATGTTCCTTTTAGACTTGAGGTTTTACTAAGTATGTCATACTTATGGCGAGTAGAGCCCACCTTTATTCGGATCAACCTTCCTTTATTCTCAGTTAATTTCCCCAACCTTGTTGCTTCTGAGAGACACGTTGTTTCAATTTGTAATCTATTATTTAATTATGTCTGGGCTATGGATAAAGTATCCTCATATACCTCCTCTTTCAAAGTGAATATTATAAGGTTCAAGGCTCTTCTGTTATGCTCATGGTCTAATTCTATCAATTTTTTCATTTCATCTTTAATTGTTTTGATATCTAATTTACCTGCCACACTATTTAGGGTGAGGCGGCTATTAACTTTTTCTTCTAGTTCTTTAATCATGTCCATTTTAAGCCTCTCTAAAGTATCAGCATCTCCTTGATGGGATGTTTGGTTTGTATATTGCTTTTGTTTTTCTATAACCTGCAACCTAGTCTCCATTGCCTCCATTTTATTCTTCAATAGTTCTATTCTATTTTCTATTTGTTTTTTGATCTTGTCTTCAAGAGATGTGAATTTATTTTCTAGCATGGCTTCTAACTCTATTTGTAGCTTGACTTCTCTTTCTTCTCTATAATTCTCTAAGGACTCTATATACTCATAAAGGCTCTAGAGTAACTGTGCTAGGTCTACCTTTGGTAATATTTGGTAGTTGTGGTGAATTATTCATACTTGAAAATATATGAGTAGATATCTATTAGAAAAAGATAAAGAATGTGTGCACCTAATATCAGCAAACAAGACCACAAACCGCACGTGCCCTAGACGAACCAACCCACAGATTGCATTGAATATGGAAAGATGAATGGCTGAGCCCGCAAAAATTCAAAAAGTATTTGGAAAAATCGCGCCACAAACCCGAGACAAGAATTTTTATAAAACTAGTTTTGGAATCACATATCTGAATAACCCAAGTTTTGTAATTGTTCGTATGATCGCACGCTAAACCCTAAACCCTTTGGTTTCAGAGCTAATGTTGGATGTGGGGTTCTGCTTACGAGGTTATGAGGGGCCTACAATGCATTTGAGGGCTCGTTCTATCTTTATTTGTTGGGCGTGATTATATCGTAGCAAAGAATTAGTGGTGAAAAACTTCAGAGGGCCTCGCTCAATCTCAAAGATCTTGCTATATTGGACCTTCACCAGACATTTGAAACCCTCACTTCTGATTGAAAACACTTCGTATATCCTTAATCCACTTTTAATTCGTAGTTCCTTAGTTCTGAATAACCCAGGTTTTGTAATTCTTCGTACGATTGCACCCTAAACCCTTTGGTCTAAGAGCTAATAAGAATAAGTGAAAAATATTTTTTTACAAATAATAATAATAATAATAAATATTTATTTTTAATAATAATAAAAAAATAATTTAATTTTAATTGATTTTAATTATTATTAGATTATTTTATTTATTTTCAATTAATTAATTAAAATATTTTTTCAATTAATTAATTAAAAATATATTAATTAAGTAAAGTCTTTCGATAGAAATTACATAAGAGAAATTTTTGGCTGACGTCTTAAAAATATATTTAGTTATTTAAAATAATTTAATTATTATTATATAAAATGAAAATTGATTTTTATAATCAACTCTATAGAATGAAAAATAAATAGATTTTATAATTTATAATTAACTATATAAAATGAAAAATATTTAATTTTTTATACACTTCTCTGATCCATATTCGAATTATTGAGAAAAGAATCAGCAATAATCAAAAGGGATAAACTCTTTCAAAAATAACCTTTTTCAATAATATTATACCCTAGGAATATGAACTATTAGATAAAAAACCCAAGGGATCAATATTATAAACCCAAGGGAATAATATTAAACCCAAGGAATTAATATTATAAACCCAAGGTATATAAATTTTGAGATAAATATTGTCTCGATAGAAAAATCTTGGACAATCATGGTGAATCATGGTAACCATGGTCAGCCATGGTTGATCATGGTCAACCATGTTTTATAGAATCAAACATCGTCAAATATGGTCAATCATTGTTGAATGTCACATTGTCGCAAATATTGTCTCGATACAAAAATCAACCATGGTGAACCATGTTCCAACACCGCATTTTGACCAAGATTGTCTCAATATGAAAATCAAATATGGTCAACCATGTTTATTTTAGTCTTTATAGTATTTATCTTAGGGTTTATACACCTTGGGTTTATAATATTAGTCCCTTTCATTTAATATTATTCTGTTGGATTCATAATCCCTTGCGGTTTTACTATTAACCCCTTGGGTTTATAATATCAATCCCTTAGGTTTATTATTCCCTTGGGTTTATAATATCAACCACGGTCAATCATAGCCAAGCATCATCAACCATGGTCGAATGTCGCATTGTGAGAAAGATTGTCTCAATATGGAAATCAAGCATGGTCAACTATGGTCCAGCATCGCATCGGCAAAGATTGTCTCGATATGAAAATCGATCATGGACAACCATGGTCCAATGTCAAATTTTGACAAGGATTGTCTCAATATGGACATCAAACATGGTAAACCAAGGTCAACCATGTTTATTTTAGGGTTTGTAATATTTATCTTGGGGTTTATATACATTGCGTTTATAAATTTTATCCCTTGGGTTTATATCAATTCCATGGGTTTATTGATATAAGAATTCACATTACTACAGTTTAATATTATTCCTTTATGTTTATTATCAATCATGGTAAACTATGGTAAACCATAGTCAACCATGGTTAAACATGGTCAATCATGTTCAAACATGGCCAACCATTGTCTACCATGTTTTATAAATTCAATCATGATCACCCATGGTTCAAGGTCATATTGTGACATATATTGTCTCAATATGAGAATCAAACAGGGTTAACCATGGTCCAGTGTCCAAACATTAGGTTTATTATATTTATCCCTTGGATCTAATATTATTCACTTCGATTCATAATTGATGAGCCTTGGTATTGCAACAAGAATGTTGCAACTCCCAAGGCTACCTACTTTAATTCTCAACCCGGGGTTTGTAAAAACTTAAGAGGTATCGACACTATATGTGCAGCATACAATGTGTCCTTCATTTTTTGTCATGATGTAATGGAGTGCATATACTAAAGTCAAATCCTAAGCTAATTTCATAAAATAAAATGTTCGAAATGGAACCTTAACATATTGCAAGAAAGAAAGTACAAGGAAAGAGACTGAAATCAAATGCTAAAACACATCATTTTCTAACTAACTGCTAAGAGGCTTTGCTTCAAAAAAATGCTAAGTTAACATGTATACAATCATGCTGCCCTAAGCATGCATATTCAAACCATCAAACCTTCTACTACTGTGCATGTAAATGAATAAAATAAATCTTTTTTTCTTTTTATCTTTTTTCATGTGAGAGTGTGAAAGCTAATCTCTTTTGGTATTGTGGAAGGTGGCTTGGAGATGATGGTGAATTATTAGAAGGTTTGGGAGATAAGTACGGACCCTTTGCGAGCTTCCTAGATGCTTTTTCCTCAATTTGGCCTCAAAACAGGCCACTACAGGAAAACCTACAAGATCCCCTGAAAACCTACAGGATACAACCGAGAGAAAAATGATGGTTGTTGAAGGTGATGGAAAGCTTAGGGAAGGTGGTTGGTAGATGGAATGAGGCAAGGGAGTGCCTAGGACCATTTCATAACTCAAAACCAAAGTTGGGAGACGGATGAATTTGCTCAAAAAGCTTGATGAAGTTTACTTATGAAATGATGAAATTTGTGATGGTTTAATTACCAAGAAAATCAAATCCAAGTTGTATTGGAATTTTTTTTTATTAAATACAATGTATTAGGTCCCTATTCCAAGTGGAATCACTCAAAAGGACCTCTATTAACCCACGCAAAAAAAAAATAAAAAATTACTAGTCTAAAATCTAGAAATTCGAGAACTATTGAGCTAGTAAATCTAAAAAATGCCTAACCAAATCAAGTGCAAATGAAATGGTGTAATTTTTGTTATGAAATAAAATTCTTTTGTGATCTAGCGCAAGTGGAACCAACATGATTTAATCTTGTTAGAATGCTCTAAAAGATAGCAGAATTTTACCATTCTTTGCTAAAAGGGAGCTCCAACAATCTAGATTTGGGAATAAGAAGACTAATCCAAGTAGCTCAATGATTACTATGAACATCCAAAGATTTTCCAAGGATGAAATAGTGCTCATGATTCTACAAAAGAACTTACATCAACCATTTAATTCAATCCTACAACAAGAAAACATTAATACTAAATGTAGAAATAGAAAGAAATAAAAACTAGAGATGCATGTGACTAAGAAGTGAAAAGAAGGAAAGAAAATGATACAAAAGGGCTTTGAGGTTCTTGGGATATCCAATCCCAAGGAAAATTAGAGACGTATGGAGGAGAATAAGATTTATAAGCTGAACATGACACCAATCTTCATTATTTTCATCAATGGAATTACATCCCTGCAAGAAAATACAATGGAACTGCGAAAATACAAGCTCTCTCCACAATAACACTATTGAAAATCTATCCCTAGAGGAAAATTCGACTTGGTACTTATACAAAATGATTAGGAATTATTTCCCATGAATGGAGGAATATTTCCCCGCCAATATAACTTGATTAGTGGATCTAATCCCTTGATTAGTGGAACACATTCCTAAGATTTTCTCAATCACTGGAGCTCCACAATCTGTTCCATAATTTCATAATATCTTGTTGATTTATTATTTATTATTGATCCTCCTGTAGTAGGGAACAAGTCCCTAGATTATCTCCTCCTCCAGATCTTCATAATCTACCGAATATTCTCATAATATTCCACAAAAATAAATAATATTAGGCATAAGTATCCAATTCTTCATAAACCTTCCTAATGAATATATTAAAGTTAAAAATAAATTATCTAATGCAAGAGAGGTTTAATATGCTAAAATATGGTTATATGGACCTTAATTTATGTTTAATTTATAGGAATGGGCCTTAATTTATGTATAATTTAGAGGCCTATCATACCCCCTGCTAAAAGTGTTGCTCATCCTCTGAGCAACATAGTGACCTCATTTTGCCTCATCCATGGCCTTGGTGACCTCTCTCTTGTGCATTAAGAATATTGGTTGTAAGTTTTGCAAGGACAAGCCCAAATACATATTTGTGAAAAGAAAAATCACTTTTTCTTGAGATCATTAGCTTTCTTTCTTCCCCTTATTCAAGATAGGTTTGAATATTTTTCAGTTTGACAAGGTCTTCCACATTCTTATCAACCTTCTGCTACCTTGTTCCACCATTTGGACACCTCTAAAACCTTTGAATTGTATTGAGATGAGAACCACGACATCTTGTAGTAAATCCTGTCAAAACTACAGGAAACCTCGTTAAAACTATAGGAAACCATTTTTGAGAACAAATGATAGTTTGAGGTTAGGGCAGGCCCTCAACTTGACTCACATGCCCTTTTCCCATTTTTAGGTCTTGGGAAAAAGATAAAAAGAGATTGGAGTCCTCTTGGAAAACATATTTTCATTAGTGCAGTTTGAGTTTTGTTTTGATGGTGGATGCCTCATTTCCTTTTGTTGCCTACTTCTTCTCCCTTGTGGCCTAGATGATTGCCTAATGGCCTTGGACTTCTCTGTTTTGATTAGGTCTCTCTTAGGCACTGTCATTTTGGGTTTTAGCTACAATTTTTTTCTTTCTTCCTTCTTGCAGCGACATTTTCCCTTCCTGTAGTATTCATTCCTTCTTCCTTCAGAGTCTTCTAACTATATGGGAGTGATGAGAAATGATGAAGATGGATTGAATGATGATGCTAGGGCTCAAAGAGAGTAGTGTAGGTTTGTGAAAATGGAGAGGATGATCTATTTGTCTTTTTCTCAAGAATGCAATGAGATGGATGAATGATGAATAAATAGTGAATATGAAGTGGATGGAGGGCTTGGAGTGTTGTGGTGACATGGCCTTTGCAAAACTTTCTTCTTTTAACTGTTTTCCTCATTCCTTGAAATCATCACCCTTTATAATTTGACTTTTCAACATTGCATGAGTGAAGGAGTGAGTTGCAATTAACTAGTTGAAGGCAGCTTAGATTACTGACCCATTCTTAGCTTATAAAACCTCATTTCTCATACATTGACAACAAATTTCTAACTATAATATGCTCAAGGGAAGAGTTCAAGACTATTGCATACCTGTACCTACTTGGTGGTTATTGGAGATACCTGCATACTGCTGTCGATTTGATGTTGATGTGAAGGTGTTGTATGTCATGATGATGATCATGATGTTACTGCTAAGCTCTGGAGGAGCTTCTTTGACCTCTAGATCTCCATGCTGAAGCTGATTGCAATCTCTGGCTACTTCATCATCATATCCCCCTAATTGTGCCTTGTGAATATCTCTACTACAGGACGGTGTTGATGAATCCTCACTACGTTGATAGGTTCCCCCTATCATTTTTCTCTCCTTAACACTGCTTGATGAACCCCACCTCTATTTTTCCCTTTTAAAACTGCTCACTGCCAATCCTGTAGGTGTTGCTCTGTATCTTGTATGATCTCAAGGAATCGTGTAGGTTTTCAAGACAATGACTTGTTTTGTTTGTATCTCCTAAACGGTAGAATGGATTGACCGAAAAATTTCTAAGCATGTTTCCATCATCATTATGCACCTCCCCATAAACAAAATTTGGTCAATGGATGCACGGATCTCGAGAAAAACTATAAATCACTGAATGTGATGGAGGTCAATTGCTTGAAAACTGTTCACTAGACTTTGCTGAAATTTCTTTGGTATGTTACTATCATCCATATGCATCTCTATTTTTAAATGGATACATGAATATCGAGAAAATGCAAAAATGGTTGTAGGTGATGGAGGTTGATTTCTCGAAAACTGTGCACTAGAATTTGTTGAAATTGCTTGATCATGTCTCTATCATCCATATGAATCTCTCCCTAAAACAACTTGTAAAATGGATGCATGCTTTTCAAGTTATGACAAAAACAAATTTCTGCTATATGTATTTTTGTATCCTATAGTAAAATAGAGCATCTTGTAGTTTTTAGGATAGCAAGCAAACTGAATGGTAGAAGCTTGAGAATGATGGGTGGATGGTGAAAATGGATGAGGGTGATGGATTGGCATGGCCTTGGCGTTTTTGGAACATTTGAGCAAAGGAGGAGAAAGTCAAAATTTGACTTCTTTTGATTAGGCTTGACCAATTTTCTTTCTCTGCCAACTTGTTTTTGTTGCTTGTAAATGTTGGAGAGTACATGCATTCATCAAAGAGATGCATGAGCAAGGATTTTTTATTTTTTTTCTAGGCCTACTAACTGCCCCAATGAGGTTTTCAACTAGTAGCTCTACCTAGGTGCTTCAGGAGATTTTCACCTAGGATCTTTTCTTTTTTCTCTTTTTTCCCTTTTTTTTTCAACCCATTAATCACCTCATGGAGGTTTTCAATCAATGAACCAATCTGAGGTGCCTCCAAGAATGTTTTCTCCTGAGATTTTTATTTTTTCATTTCTTTTATTTCTCATTTTTGTTTTAATTTTTTTTTCTACCCTACTCTACTTGAAAAACAAAATTATTTTCAAGTATAAGAATATTTCCAATGGAGCCAAGTGCACATCACGATGACAGAAAATCTAATGTGTAGGTTTGCAATATATGATTTGACATGTACATGGATCTTAGAGACCAAATGATTTGACTTTGAAAAGATGAAGCATAGTTGAAGAAGAGAGTAATGCTGCAACTTAGTGACTGTCTAGACCCAAATCTCAATATAACTTTCATGCCCTTGGTTTGATTGCTTATTTGGATCATTATTCATGTCTCCTTCTACCATGACCTTCAAATATTCCTCTTTTTGTTGATTTTTCTCTTGTATACATGGATGATTTGATGGTAACCATGAGGGAGATTTCTCAATCTCATTTTGATGTCTGCTCTTCATCAAGTGAAACCCATGATTCTTTGATCTTCTCTTTTGAATATTCTTCTTCTGGATGTAGTCCTTCAATGATATCAAGAGAATCTCTTTCTTGTGATACTCTTCTTGAGCTATGGTGAATACCATTGAGCTAAAGAGGAGATGTTTGGAAGTGTTGTACCTCAACATTGTAAGTGGGCTGAGCTACTTCAATGTGTGGGTTTGGAAATGGTGGTACAGGTAGTTGAGTGGGAGTGTATATCTAAGATGGATGTGGTTGGGGTTGTGGTTGGGGTTGTGGTTGTGGTGAAGATGAATGGTAGGGATAACATGGAGTTGGATATTGAGGATATCGAGGAAAATATTGAGGATATTGCAGATGGCTCCCATATGTTCCTTTCCAACCTTGTTGCCAAGATTGGTTTTGGGGTTGAGATGGCCAATGTTGCCATGGAAAGGGTGTGTTCCAATTACTTTCAGGTGGATGTGCATAAGCTTGAAATTACGAATTAGGCTCGTGCATCATATCAGGCTGAATAGGCTATCATCGTCCTCTTGGAGGTACATAACATTGTTGTATTGGCAATTGACTTGCTCCATTATCCTCTTGGTGAACTTCCTTCAACCTAGTAATGAGGAGCAACATTTAACATCATGTGATTCTGCATGGACAACAAAAACATCTTCTTTTTTCTCATTTTGTATTCTTAACATTTCTACTTGTTTGGTTAGACTGCTAAGAATTTTTGCTTTAAAATCATCAAACAAATCTCCAAGTTTAGCTTGACTTACCGACCTTGATCTTGATTTACCTACTCTTCCCTTTCCTCTTGATATGTGTTTGCATGTTTCACAAATTTCTTCAAATGATAATTGATATACATCACCTCTACTCATGAGATTAAGGAGATCAATCCACTCATCCCTAATTGTTCTAAGTAAGAGGGTTTTTAGTGTGTTGGATCCTAAATGATGTAGTTTTCCCCTCTTAACATTCTACATGAACATTTCAATTAGATCCTCAAGGTTCTCATATTCTCTTTGGTTCATTCTAAATATTTCTTCTTTAAGATCATGATCTTTATATTTTTCAAAAAATATCTTTTGCATATAATTCCATGATCTTACTAAATTAGTCCCTAAACTCATGAACCATTTAAGAGCTCTATCCTTCAAAGTTACCAAAAACAATCTCAGTTTTTGAGTTTTTAATAAGTAACCATAAGATCTACAAAAAATCTCAAATTCAAAGAGAAAGGTTTCCAGATCCTCTTGACCTTAGACCATGAAATTTTGGAAGAAAAGATGGAGGGATGCTCTTCATGTGCACACTACCATCAGTATCTTGAATGGGAAATCCGAGAGGATATTCCTCATCATCTCCAACCATTTCTTCTACACCCTTTGCCATCTTCTTCTTCTACTTGCGAAAGTGAATGGTGATATGGCTTTGTGGGATCAAATGGGAATGTGGGTTGGTGTTGGAGAATTTTTTGCTTTTATGATTGAATGAAAACACTAATGCAATGCACTTTTCCTATTTTTGAAATGAAATATGCGTAATGCAAATTTTTTTTTGTTAGACTTTAAGCTTCTGTGGTGGTTTTTTGGAGTAGCATGATCCGGATTATCCACAATATTATGTTTTTAATTTTTTTTCCAAAAATTAAAAAGAAATGAATCAAATAGGGAAGAAAAAAATTCATACTTTGACACCTCCCCAGCAACAGTGCCAAAAAGTGATGAGCCTCGGTATTGCAACAAGAATGTCACAACTCCCAAGGATACCGATATTAATTATCAACTCGGGGTTTGTAAAAACTTAAGAGGTATTAGCACTATATGTGTTCCATACAATGTGTCCTTCCCTTGCTGTCATGATGTAGTGGAGTGCATGTACTGAAGTCCAATCCTAAACTAATTGCATAAAATGAAATGTTTGAAATGGAACCTTAACCTATTGTAAGAAAGAAAGTACAAGGAAAGAAACTGAAATCAAATGCTAAAATACACCATTTTCTAACTATCTGCTAAGAGTCTTTGCTTCAAAATAATGCTAAGTTAACATGTATGCAATCCTACTATCCTAATCATGCATATTCAAACCATCAAACCTACTACTGTTATGCATGTAAATGAATAAAATAAATCTATTTTTATTTTCGTTTTTTTTCATGTGAGAGTGTGAAAGATAAACTCTTTTGGTGATGTGGCAGGTGGCTTGGAGATGATGGTGAATGGTTAGAAGGCTTGGGAGACAAGTAGGGACCATTTTCTAACTTCCTAGAGGATTTTTCCTCAATTCGGCCTCAAAACAAGCCACTACAGAAACACCTGTAGGATACAGCCGAAAGAAAAAGGATGGTTGTTGAAGATGATAGAAAACTTCTGGAAGGTGATTGGTGGATGAAATGAGGCAAGGGAGAAGTTTCCTTGTCAAATGATGAAATTGGTGAGGGTTTAATGACCAAGAAAATCAAATCCAAATTGGATGGGAAAAATTTGTTATTAACTAGGATGTCTCAGGTGCCCATTCCAAGTGGAATCACTAAAAGAAGACCTCTGCTAACCCATGCAAAAGAAAAATAAAATATTATTAGTCGAAAATCTAGAAATTCGAGAACTAGTGAGCTAGTCAATCTAAAAAATGTCTAACCAAATTAAGTGCAAATGCAATGGGGTAATTTTTGTTATGAACTAGAATTATTTTGTGATCTAATTTGAGTGTAACCAACTTGATTGAAGCTTGTTAGCATGCTCTAATAAATAGCAGAAATTTACTATTCTTTGCTAAAAAAGAAGTCTAACAATCTAGATTTGGGAATAAGAAGACTAATCCAAGTAGCTCAATTATTACTATGAACTTCCAAAGCTTTTCCAAGGATGAAATAGTGCTCGTGATCCTGCAAAATAAATTACATCAACCATTTAACTCAATTGTACAACAAGGAATCATTAATAGTAAATGAAAAAATAGAAAGAAATAAAAACTAGAGATGCATGTGAATAAGAAGTGAAAAGAAGAAAATAAAATGATACAAAAGGGCTCTGAGGTTCCTGGGATGGTCAAGCCTAAAGAAAATTAGAGATATATGGAGGAGAATAATATTTAGAAGTTCAACATGACACCAATCTTCATTATTTTCATCAATGGAATTACATCCCCGTAAGAAAATACAATGGAGCTTTAAAAATAAAAGCTCTCTCCAAAATAACACTAATGAAAATCTATCCCTAGAGGAAAATTCGACTTGGTACTTATACAAAATGACTATGAATCATTCCCCATGAACGGAGGAAGCTTTCCCCACAAAAATCCCTTTGTTGAGCCTTAGTTTTGGTCTTATTTTTGCTCAAAGAAACTTACTTATCCATCTATTTTCCATCCATTTTCCCTTCATTTATCCCATTTTGATGTATATTTTATATGCATTCAGGTATTTGATTTTAATTTTTCAATTTCTAAAGTTTTTATGAAAATTTGGTTTTTAGTGCAAAATTGGCAGATTCAGAAATTCCCGTAATAGCTCTATGGTTGACATGGTTGCAGGACACTTGGGCACAAATGGAATGCATGGATGGACAGCTTGGGAACTAGGACTAAGCCAACAATGCTTAGTTCAAACTGAACAAGCTTTATTAGGCCCATTTGGTGCTAGTCAACCATGACTAGTCATGCAGGAATCCCATAGAAATAGAGTTGTTTTGAGATTTCATAGGAATGGTCATCTTTCTTGGGTTGGGGATAATGAATTCGACTTGGATAGGTGGATGAGAGTAGATGGGTTTGTTTGAGTGATTATAGATCAGTTTGTTCATGAGACTTCTTATTTAAAGCCAAAACTTTGATGGCTTATGTATTGATTTTGTGATGTACTTTTATGCTGTGACATCTTTGGATTGAGAAGTAATTTGAAGACTTGTATTATTATTATTTTGCTGTGCAATGATATGGATGTGTGACTGATCTAAGCTTCTGATATCACCTCTCAAAGTGTGCAAGGCAAGGGTGGAGGGCCCCCACTCCAAGCTAAGTACACTTCAATGTTAAACTAGTTTTATTTCCTTGTAATTTGGTTGATTGTAGCACTAGTTTTTCAAAGCTTTATTTCAGTTTGCTTTATGGTTTATGCATAGTGATTGATTTCATTTGTTAATAGCTTATTCATCACTTTATTGAGTTGGAAAAAAGGTGTTCAAGTTGGGCATCCCTTCTGCTAAATGATGAATCAAAACTAGTTTCTTTTGTTTACATGCAAGAAGTTTTATTTCCATTTAGATTTAGATATTGAGATTAATGAATTATGATGGAATATCTTATGTGTCTCTTAAGTTAAGAGCTTCTTTCATTTATAATTTATCCATATTGAGCTTTTGGTTTCAATCTCTGATTCATTAAGTGATAATTGAGGTGAAGGTGGACTTCTTGAGGTCAAGAACCCTTTCAATGTTTTTCTCTTTTTGAGCTGATTGAATTAGAGTTATAAGATGTATTATCTTTAGCTTTTGAATAACTTATCTTTCAAGGTTTGGTTATATCTGATCTTCACATATAGTGAACTTGCCTCAAAGCATAAACAACCCGGATTGATAAGAAATAATTGTGTTAATTTAGGACCATAAATTAGCTCAACATTTTGGCGCCGTTGCCGGGGAGGCAAATATCGGCATAGTCAATAGAAAGATAAAAAAATTCAAAATCACAAAAACATTAGTTACATTCCATTTAAGTTATGTTTCTTTATGCCTAGATATAGAGATCCTCAAGGTAGATTTATTAAAAACCCCCCAACAGTAGAAATAGGATCATCACACACTCCAGTTACTGGTAATCCAAAAATTTAGGAGTTGGTAGAAAAGCAAAGAACTGGCCAAAGATTAACCTTGATTGAAAGGCAAACTTTGTTAGCTTGGGAAGCAAAGCAAAAATTCTCCACTTCCGGAAAACAAAAAGAGAAAGGAAAACAACTTGTTTTTCCATCCATCGATCCTCCTATCTTCCAACAACTTGAAATTGAGATAAATCAAACAATGGCAGAAGAGCGACATGGATCCGTTCATCTTAATCCTGAACAACAAAGGGCTGAATTTGAAAGACAACAGAGAGAATGGAGAAGGAAGAGAGAGGAAGAGGCAAAACAAGAAAATGATATGAAGCTAGAAAACGACCGGAAAAGACAAGAAGATGGACTTGACCAAGAAACTACTTTCGGTTTTCGGATAGTAGATACAAGTGCAATATTGGGAGAAGAAGTGAAAATGAAAAATATTCCACCTTATGTATTGCCAAACTTCTATGGAATGTCTACAGAAGATCCTGATTCATTCATGTTTGAATTTGATATCTTATGTAGAACATATGGATATACTGATGATGTTCATAAACTTCGTCTTTTTCCTGCAACATTAAAAGCAGCAGCTTTAAAATGGTTTATGGGTTTAGGAGAACAAACAATAGCCTCTTGGGATGATATGCGAACTTTCTTCCTTAAGAAATATCAAGCTTATTGTAGATCTAGAGATTCAAAGGAAGATGTGTTTAGAATGACACAACAAGAAGATGAAAGCTTAGAAGAATATTTGGAAAGATTTGCATATAATCTTCAGAAATCTAAACAACATTCTCTAAATCAAGAAATTGTTCGCACAATCTTCCTAAAAGGTGTAAGGGATGAATACCTTGACATTTTGAATGTGATGGGTAAAGGAGATATTTCAAACCTTCCATTCGATGAAATTGTCGAGTTATGTCAGAAATATTCTAGAGGAAGATCAAAAACCGAAAGGAGGGAAGTGAGTTCCAAAGCAGCAAAGTCAGCGGCAGGAGGGATAACAAGAGCTGAAATAGGAAGTCTATTGGAAAATTTCAAAACAGATCTTTTGAGTACATTAGGGACACAAGTGGATGTGCTAAAGGAAAACAAGAAGAAAGAAGAAAAAGAACAAGCTTTAGCAATATTTTGTTCAAAATGTAAAAAGAAACATCCTTTGAGAGACTGTCCTTTGGATAGTATTCAGGTTTGTGGTCTTTGTACAGGCAATCATTCCACAGAGAATTGTGTAACATTGAAAGAATTACAAATAAAATCAATGGAAGAAGTGCCAGGAACAGAAGGTTTCTATTATGTTGCACCATGAAGACCATGGCCACCTAGAATGCCTCAACCAAATCAGCCACAATTCCCTCAGCAAAATTATGCTTATCCACCTTATAATCCTTGGACCCCTCCAATGCCATGGCAAGCTTGGCCTCCACAACAATATTCACAACAACCTGCACAAGGTTGGAGAGGATATAGTTATGGAAACCAGCAACCTCAACAGTATCAACAACAAAACCAGCAACAAAACCAACAACCATTTGCATATCCACAATATCCGTAATCCATACCCTTTCAACAACAACATTCTGTATATCCTCCATCCATCCCATTTCCACAACAGAATCCTCCATCGTTGTTGACCCAACCACAACAATTACAGCTACCTGCAAATCAACCCAGACCAACTCAACTGCGAGTCCAACCAATGGCCAATCCAAATAACAGGGTGGACAAATCTGCATACACTATAGAGGAAGCAGCATGTTTTCCTACATATTCGATCCTTCCTCTTGATGATGTCCATCTAAGGTCTGGAAAAGTACTTAAAAAAGATTCTCCTCCAATTATAGAAGAACCAACTGAACAAGGAGAATCATCTGAAACATCACAAACTGAGGTACAAAATCAGAAAGGAACAAATGTTACAACACAAACACCACCTTATCCTGAAAGGTTGGTGGAGCAGCAAAACCAAATAATCCTTCCTGAATTTGATATCTTAGATGAGCTAAAAAATGCATATGTCAAAATTCCTTTGTTAAAAGCAATTAAAGAAATACCCATATATGCTAAAACAATAAAGGAATTGTGCATTCGGAAATCAGAAAGAAAGAAAAAGGATCCTACAACAATCCAAGTCATTGGTAAATTAGCAAGTCTCATGTCTACACAAACCATAGTAGAAAAATATATTGATCCTGGTATCCCAATGGTTACCATATCAATAAATAATTTCCCTGTACCAAACACATTAATAGACTTGGGAGCAGTTATAAACGTAATGACAATGGAGACAATGAAAACTTTGCAATTAAACAACATTAGATCAACTTCTACAATCTTGGAACTAGCAGATAGATCTAAAGTTGTTCCTGAAGGAATATTAGAAGATATCATAGTCTCCTTGGATTCATGGGAGTATCCTGTTGACTTCTTGATCTTGCAACCAAAGACAAACTTGGGAGGACATCCTCTAATTTTAGGCAGACCATGGTTAGCCACTTCTGATGCCTTCATAGGATGCAGATCTGGAAGCATGATTATTTCACATGGAGATGAAAGGAAACATATCACTCTTTATTCACCTGCACAATCCACTTCTTTAGAATCAATACTTGAAACTCAAGAAAAACAGCAAACAAAATCAGTTTTAAGTATAAATCGATTCTTTGATTTTAGAGAAGAAGAAGAGAATGAAGATTTAATGGACCTTTTTATCTCAGAACCAAGTATTTCATAGCAGCTTAGGAAAGCTCAATATGAAGCTGCAAATGAACTTCTGAATCAATGTTTTCAGGAAACTTGTACTGTTCAAACTTTGCAGAATTCTTTTATAGACATCTTTCCTGTAAACACAGTCTCCAAGCCAACAATCAAAACAATTGAGGTTCATCTTGGAAAATATCTAAACATTGGAAATGAATTGCAACCAGCACAAGAGCAAGAAGTAATTGCACTATTACAGAAATATTCAAAAGATTTTGCCTGGGATTATACTGATATGCAAGGAATTCATCGAAGCACATGTCTCCACCACATCTATACAGATGATCAACTTAAACTTGTAAGACAACCTCAAAGACGAATGAATCTTATGATGAAGGAAATAGTGAAAGAAGAACTGCAAAAATTGTTAGAAGTTGGATTCATTTATCCTATTTCAGATAGTCAATGGGTTTCTCCACTAGTTATTGTGCCAAAGAAAAATGGAAAATGGAGGGTATGTGTAGACTACCGGGAATTAAACAAAGCTACACTCAAAGATCATTTTCCTCTACCTTTCATTGACCAAGTATTAGACTCATTAGCTGGAAAGAAATTTTTCTCCTTCTTAGATGGGTTTAGCGGATACAATCAGATCAGAATAGCAGAAGAAGACCAAGACAAGACAACATTTACTTGCCCATGGGGAACCTATGCATATAATGTTTTTCCATTTGGTCTATGCAATGCACCTGCAACTTTTCAAAGAGCAGTACTTGCAATATTTGCTGATCTAATTCATGAATGTGTAGAGGTCTACATGGATGACTTCACAGTTTACGGAAACACATACGATGATTGTTTAAATAACCTTGAGAAAGTCTTGAAGCGATGCATTGAAACAAATTTGTCATTAAGTAATGAGAAATGCTATATGATGTTGATAGAAGGAATAGTTCTGGGACACCACATTTCTGCTTCAGGAATAAAGGTGGATCCAGCCAAGATCCAAGTCTTAGTAAACTTAATGCCTCCTACAACACAGAAAGAGGTTAGAAGTTTCTTAGGCTATGCAGGCTATTATAGACGATTTATTGAAAACTTTAGCAAAATAGCCCAACCTCTGTTCAAATTATTAGCAAAAGATATTGAATTTCACTGGACAAAAGATTGTCAAAATGCATTTCAAATTCTGAAAGAGAAATTGTCTGTTGCCCCCATTCTTCGTGGACCAAATTGGTCTTTACCATTCCATATCTCAACTGATGCATCTGATACAACAATAGGTGCCTCTTTGGGACAGAAAGAGAACTTGTTTACTTATGCAATATATTTCATCAGCAAAAATCTAACACCTGCAGAAATGAACTACACAGTCACAGAACGAGAAATGTTAGCTGTTATACATGCAGTCAATAAATTCCGGCACTATATAACAGGATATCAAGTTTTCATCCATACTGATCATTCAGCAATTAAATATTTGATGAACAAACCAATCACCAATGGACGAATAACAAGATGGTTACTGTTACTACAAGAATTTAATATCACAATACAAGACCGGCCAGGAAGAGAAAATCAAGTGGCTGACTTTATGTCCCACATACACTCACCCTCTGATCCAAATCCAGTAGTAGATAACTTTCCTGATGAACATCTGTTTGCCATCACAGTTAAAACACCATGGTTTGCAGATATTGCAAACTATTTGTCATCTGGAAGGTTTCCAGCTCAATTCACTAAAAAGCAAAGACACAAAATTGTTAGACCAAGCTCTAGATATACATGGGTCAATAGTGATTTATTCTATACTGGTTCAGATCTAATAATTAGAAAATGTGTACGAGAAGATGAAATATTAGACATTCTAAGAGCATGTCATGATGAACCCTGTGGTGGCCATTTTTCAGATAAACGAACAACATATAAGGTGTTGCAGCTAGGTTATTACTGGCCATCCATCTTCAGAGACTCTAAGAAGTATGTCAAGCAATGTGATAGCTGCCAGAGAACAGGACGACCAATAACATCAGATGAAATTCCACTGAAGCCACAGGTTCTCATAGAACCATTTGAGCAGTGGGCACTTGACTTTGTTGGACCCATCAATCCACCATCAAATGGGAAGAGGTACATCTTAGTATGTACAGACTATGTAACCAAATGGGCAGAAGCAAAAGCAGTTAACAAAGCAACAGAAGATACAGTGGTCACCTTTCTTTTTGAAGAAATATTTGTCAGATATGGAGTACCTAGACAAATTGTAACAGATCAAGGAACACAGTTTACATCAAAGCTGGTACGAGATCTAACAGAGAAATACAAGATCAAGCACAGGAAATCAACACCATATCATCCACAAGCAAATGGTCAAGTCGAATCAACAAATAAAGTCCTGGAAAATATTATGACAAAAACAGTACAGATGAATAGAAAAGACTGGTCTGAAAAATTAAAGGATGCACTCTGGGCCTATAGGATCACTTGGAAAACAACAACTGGTTTCAGTCCATACCAGTTAGTATATGGGAAGGAAGCTCTACTTCCTATAGAGTTTCAGATACATACATACAGACTAGCAGCTGAATTAGGACTCGACTTGACAGAAGCACAACAGCAGCGGATCATGGAACTGAATCAGTTAGATGAGCATCGTCAGCAAGCTATGGAACATACTACATTAGTGCAACAACAAAGAATGAAGTGGCACGACAGATACATCAAAACAAAGACATTTCACAAGGGAGACTGGGCATTGCTTTTCGACTCCAAATTCAAAGACTTCAAAGAAAAGTTCACAACACACTGGCTAGGCCCATATGAAATTGATGAAATCTTTGACAATGGAGCAGTAAGGATCAAGACAATCGACTAGGATTCCACCTCATTTATAGTGAATGGACATAGGCTCAAATTTTATAATAGGCCTATCAGTAAAGAAGCATTTATGAAACAACTGATCGAAGACACAGAACTGGAACTCATGGCGCCAAATTCGCCATCTTCCAGTCTACTAGTTGAATAAAAATTAAAAAAAAAAAAAAACAAAACAAAAAAAAAAAAACAAAAAAAACAAAAAAAACATCAAAATAAATAAATTGTTTGCAAGTGAAAACCAGGCAACTGGCACATTGCAAGCATGAATTCATAGGGGAAAACCAGGGTCACTTGGACCCTATGAATTCTTTCTACTTGTTCTATAGTTCTCTGATCTCTTTACTGCAGGTACACTCCACCAACAAATGACTTGAGGACAAGTCAACTCTTCAACAAGGGGGGAGACTTGCATTTTCTCTTTAAGTGGACAGCTGAAGTTGCAACCATCAGCTCTTTAGCTGGAAACAAGACCTGTATTGTCAATAGAAGGACCTGATATACCAAATCATTGCCAGGGGACCTGAAAGACCTGCCAATGTCAACACAACATGTGCATCTTTTGTAAGCAGAAAAAGGGACCTGAAACAATGCATCATTACAGAGGGACCTGATTATCAATTCAAGATTAGAACCTGAAGAACAAGGAGCAGCAATAAAGTCTACATTTGAAATCCATCTACGATCAATGAATTTCATCCACTTGCACAGCCATCATCCAGGGGAGTATACATGGTCGTTTTGTACTTTAAAAATTCAAAATTTTCTTAGAAATTCTTAGTTTTTGTTAAGTTGAAATTAGTACCTGGGGATATTCATTATCATTTACATCCTATATTCCTATAACCCCTATACATTATAACCATATTCCCTTTTATTTCCATACATTTCCCTCTTTTCACTAACCCTAATACCCCTAAGTATTTTTCTTTGCAAGCTTAAAAAGGCCAAACTAGGACAACTTTCAACCTGCACATACAAGTTCATGCAACTCAGAGCATTAGTAATGATAATAATTTTAAACATGACCCCAATGGTCATTTTAAAATTATAGAACTATGTTATATAAAGTCAAAACAAAAGCAAAACATATGCGCTATATGGAAATCAAAACATATATATACCATAATATATATGGAAATATCAAATAATACATATACCAAAGGTTGACAAAAGGAGCAAATGCGCTATATTCATTATCAAATGCACATAAGGTATATGGTAAAGGGTATATAAATTCATGTTGCATATAAAGAAATTCAAGTAACGCGCATATGGTTCATATGGTTCATATGGTAAGGCATATAACATGATCACAAAGCAAAGGTTCATGGACGTTAATGAAATATGGTGGATGGCCGAAGAATGAACAAACAACAGAATGTTACAGTGGGCATCCAAACATCATAGCATAAGGTATCATTACACAGTGATCAAAGGAATACATGGTAGTGGAGCATACGACAGTAGGTATGATTATAAACCATTGTAATGAACCCCATACAATAACCGGCCATGTAAGCCATGACTTTTCAACCACCAATGAAACACATTGCGGTACAGCCGAAACGGTCATGAACACTAACCGAGCCATGAACAGTTTAAACCATAACCCTGTGTCGTGTTCAACCATGATCTTCATCGCTGCATAAGCTCAGAAATGGTGTTTGAAGCTGCCGCCCAGTGAAAAGAGAAGCGAATTGAGTCGGGGGAATTTAAAGAAGAGAGCTGTTCCGGAATTGATGTTTGCATAACGGATTTTCAGGGATTTATTGAGGTAAGGTGTTGGTTGTTTTAAAAGCTCGGCACAGTGAATCGAAGTTGGACTCTCAGTTGTTTATGATAACGATTGTTTGTCTTGCCACCAGTCAAATTGAAACGGTTAAACCGAGGTTTGGAGCGCCGATATCCCTCCAGGTGCTCGGTGATCTAAGGTAAGCCACAAACATAGCCCCAACTCGGTGATTTGCTGCATAAAAATTGGTATGAATCCTTAGTGGATCAGGTTTCATTTAAATGCGACGAGTTTGCATGGTTAACACATAGATTTTGGTAATAAATATGGAATTGTATGACTGTTCCATGTCAAACATAGCCCATAAACTAAGGAAATATACAGTGCAGTATTGTTGAATGTTGAATGGCGGTGAATGTTAATAGGAGCGCTGTAGAATTCCATATAGTTGTGCGTTGTACATTTGTATTAACATATAGAAGCACTGTACATTTGTGTTGCCATATGGTTGTGCGCCGATTTAAAACAAGCAGTCAAACACAACATGCATCCCTTGCTGCGCACTGATTCATATCAAAACAGAGGATTGTTATGCTGTGCATGTTTTGTTTTGGGCCAAAAATTTTTATGAGACAACCGAAAGCGGTGTTTGAAAACCTTTCATGAGCCGAGGATTGTATTTTGCCAAAATATTTGTGATTTTTTTTTAAGGCCGTGAGCATGATTTCAAATGCAATTATGTTTATTTATTTTTAGAGGCTGAGCATATGTGAATAGCCCTCTAGTTGCCATGCTAATATTGAATCGCCTTCGTGCTCATAGCTCTGATTGCACCTGAGTATAGTTGATATAAGATCGAGGCCGTGTGCATAATTTTGGCACAGTACACAGTCAAATTTTTTAAAAAAATGATGATATATTGGGTTAGGCCGAGAGCATTTTTGTACATTTGTTGGTGAGGCCGAGAGCCAAATGTAGGTGCATTACACAGTTTTCTTTGTTAAAACATAAACAGTCATCAATGATTTGAATTTTGGAAAAATAAAAGAGGATCAGGAGCATGCATAAACATTGTTTGTATGTATATTTTTGTTTTCAAGAACAAAGGGCAACATATTAACAGGGTATACAGACATTTCTTGCATTGAACAGGGGTTAAAATAGTGCTGTTGTAGAGGGCAGAGTCAAACAGAGGTGAATTGAGTTGATTGAAAAGAGGAAGGTAAGGTTCTTTGCCTTCAAAAATTTCATTTCGAAATCGAACAAATAATTGCATCTTTCTTTCAAAATGAAATTAGTAACAGCAGAGGAATTTATTCATTGGTTTACAGAAGCAATCTCAAACAGAGTAGAGCCAAAATTCCAGATAGAGAGTTGGGGGAAGGAAACAACAGAAAAACTTTACCAAGCAGGGATGATCAGTTTCCTACAAAAATTTGATGGCCACTCTGAATAAATAACCAGAGAGTTTATAAACAATTTCAATCAAGACCAGACACGGGTGGGAGATGTCATTATTCCTGTAACCCAGGAATATCTTTCCCAAGCCTTATATCTGCCCATGATAGGTGAGAAGTATTACAAAGTCCTACACTTTAAAGAGAAAGCTTGGACTTTCTTTCTTGAGAAGAATCGAAAGGGGACATTTGACAGAACAAAAGGGATACCCAGGGAATGGTTTAATGAACCATGGGGTGAGTTGGTTTTGGTTATCCAAAAGTTCTTGACCTGTGATAGGGGGTATAGCATGGCTCACTTGTATCATGTCAGACTTCTGCAGCATATAAAAGGGGAGGATAGGATAAACATGCCTTATTTCCTATATAGGAGCCTCTTGAGAATGATAGAAACAGTCAAACATGAACACAGGTCTAAAGCAGGACAGATATACCATCAAGGATTAATCAAAATCCTAGTTGAGTATCAGGTGAGATCACAGGGCATAGTGTGGCGAGAATTCATGTCTAGAAATCAATTCATTGAATAGGTTCATGAGGTACAAGACAAAACAAAGCAGGAAAACAGAGGAGTGATGAACTCACCCTTATATCCTAGAACAAGAGCCAAACAACAGAACAGCATGGCCATGCAAGAAAATGAAACATCTGTTATGTCTATTCCTAGGCAATTTAGGAGTAAGAGTCCTATTGACTTAGAGAAGGAAGTAGAAACATATTTCCCAAGACAGCAAGAAGAAAATGATTTTGCACAAGAGGCATTTGAGAAGGATTCTTCTTATGATAGTGCAGCAGCAACATCACTTATGAAAACAACACAAGATTTTGAGAGAGAACTTAACTTAGGAAGAATCAGAGATCTAACTGACCAATTGGAAATTAGCAAAATCTTAGAGAAGCAATTAAAGGAAGAAAATAAGGCAAATAAGAAAGATAATGCTAAATTGGTCAAAGAAAATGAGAAAATGAATGAAGAATTGGGGAGGCTAAAGAGGAAAAATGATCTACTCTCTAAGCAAGCATTTCAGTGGCTAAAGGAAAAGAATATGTGGCAGGAAAAATATGAGAAACAAAAGGTCAAAGCAGCTTTGTTTAGGGAGAGACATGATACAGGTTTGGATTGTTTGACCAGGGCAGCACAGCAGGAGGCATCTACAGGTACAGCATCTACTACAGAAAGGCAAAGGTCAAAGAGGAACAAGCAAGCATGGGGACATGCTTGATGATAAGCAAGGGAGAGATGTTGAGCCTTAGTTTTGGTCTTATTTTTGCTCAAAGAAACTTACTTATCCATCTATTTTCCATCCATTTTCCCTTCATTTATCCCATTTTGATGTATATTTGATATCCATTCACGTATTTAATTTTAATTTTTCAATTTCTAAAGTTTTTATGAAAATTTGGTTTTTAGTGCAAAATTGGCAGATTCAGAAATTCCCGTAATAGCTCTATGGTTGACATGGTTGCAGGACACTTGGGCATGAATGGAATGCATGGATGGATAGCTTGGGAACTAGGACTAAGCTAGCAATGCTTAGTTCGAACTGAACAAGCTTTATTAGGCCCATTTGGTGCTAGTCAACCATGACTAGTCATGCAGGAATCCCATAGAAATAGAGTTGTTTTGAGATTTCATAGGAATGGTCATCTTTCTTGGGTTGGGGATAATGAATTCGACTTGGATAGGTGGATGAGAGTAGATGGGTTTGTTTGAGTGATTATAGATCAGTTTGTTCATGAGACTTCTTATTTAAAGCCAAAACTTTGATGGCTTATGTATTGATTTTGTGATATACTTTTATGCTGTGACATCTTTGGATTGAGAAGTAATTTGAAGACTTGTGTTATTATAATTTTTCTGTGAAATGATATGGATGTGTGACTGATCTAAGCTTCTGATATCACCTCTCAAAGTGTGCGAGGCAAGGGTGGAGGGCCCCCACTCCAAGCTAAGTACACTTCCATGTTAAACTAGTTTTATTTCCTTGTAATTTGGTTGATTGTAGCACTAGTTTTTCAAAGCTTTATTTCAGTTGCTTTATGGTTTATGCATTGTGATTGATTTCATTTTTTAATAGCTTATTCATCACTTTATTGAGTTGGAAAAACTGGTGTTCAAGTTGGGCATCCCTTCTGCTAAATGATGAATCAAAACTAGTTTCTTTTGTTTACATGCAAGCAGTGTTATTTCCATTTAGATTTAGATATTGAGATGAATGAATTATGATGGAATATCTTATGTGTCTCTTAATTTAAGAGCTTCTTTCATTTATAATTTATCCATCTTGAGCTTTTGGATTCAATCTCTGATTCATTAAGTGATAATTGACGTGAAGGTGGACTTCTTGAGGTCAAGAACCCTTTCAATGTTTTTCTCTTTTTGAGCTGATTGAATTAGAGTTATAAGATGTATTATCTTTAGCTTTTGAATAACTTATCTTTCAAGGTTTGGTTATATCTAATCTTCACATATAGTGAACTTGCCTCAAAGCATAAACAACCCGGATTGATAAGAAATAATTGTGTTAATTTAGGACCATAAATTAGCTCAACACCCTTGATTAGTGGATCTGGTCCCTTCATTAGTGGAACACATTCCTAGATTTTCTCAATCATTGTAGTTCCACAATCTATGCCATAATTCCATAATATCTTGTTGATTTATTATTTATTATTGATCCTCCTATAGTAGGGAACAAGTCTCTAAATTATCTCCTCATCCAAATCTTCATAATTTGCCCAATATTCTCATAATATTCCACAAAAATAAATAATATTAGGCACAAATATCCAATTATTCATAAACCTTCGTAATGAATATATTAGAGTTACAAATGAATTATATAATGCAATAAGAGAGGTTGAATATGCTGAAGGATGGTTAGATGGACCTTAATTTATGTTTAATTTATAGGCATGGCCCTTAATTTATGTCTAATTTAGAGGCTCATCGATAATCCCTTGGGGTTTTAGTATTAATTCCTTGGGTTAATTATTCCCTTGGGTTTACAATATCAATCCCTTGGATTTTTATTCCCTTTTTGTATAATATCTATCATAGTTAACCATGGGTGATCATAGCCAACCATGATCAACCAAGGTCAAATGTCACATTTCGACAAAGATTGTCTCCATATGAAAATCAACCATGGTCAACCATGGTCACATTGTGTCAAATATTGTCTCATGGTGCAATGTCACATTGTGACAACCATGGTCAACCTTGGTCCAACGTCACATTCTAACATAGATAGTCTTAATATGAAAATCAACCATCATGAACGATTTTCAATCATGGTCAACTAGGGTCCAATGTTGCATTGTGAGAAATATTCTCTCAATTCGAAAATCAATCATTGTCAAACATGGTCAACCATGGTCCAACATTACAATGTGACAAGGATAGTCTCAATATGAAACTCAACCATGTTCAACCATGCTCAACCATGTTTATTTTAGTGTTTATAATATTTATCTTAGGTCTTATATACTTGGCTTTATAATATTAGCCCCTTTGGTTTAACATTATTCAACGAAGTTCAACCATGTTTTAAAAATAAATTTTGGTCAACCATGGTTAGTCATGGTCGACCATTGGACAATGTGGCATTTTGACAATGATTGTTTCAATACGAAAATCAATCATTGTCTCAACCATGGTCCAACATCGCATTATGACAAAGATTGTCTCAATAAGATAATCATGGTTAGTGATGGTAAACCACGGTCAACGTTCGTCCACCATCGTCAAACATGTTTTATAAATTCAAACATGGTAATCCATGGTCAATCATGCTCAACCATGGTCGAACATCACATTCTGACAAAAAATGTCTTGATATGAAAATCAACCATGTTTATTTTAGTTTTTACAATATTTATCTTAGTGTGTATATACCTTGTGTTTATAGTATTAGTCCCTTGAGTTTAATAATATTCCCTTGGGTTCATAATGTATTGGGGTTTTAGTATTAATCTCTTGGGTTTACTACTTCCTTGGGTTTATGATAACAATCCCTTGGTTTTATATTATTAATCATAGTCAAGCATGGTCAATCATAGCCAACCATGGTCAATCATGGTCAACCATGTTTATTTTAGTGTTTACAATATTTATCTTAGGGTGTATATACCTTGTGTTTATAGTATTAGTCCCTTCGGTTTAATAATATTCCCTTGGGTTCATAATCCCTTAGGATTTTAGTGTTAATCTCTTGGGTTTATTACTCCCTTGTGTTTATGATAACAATCCCTTGGTTTTATATTATTAATCATAGTCAACCATGGTCAATTTTAGCCAACCATGGTCAATCATGGTCAACCATGTTTATTTTAGTGTTTACAATATTTATCTTAGGGTTTATAATATTAGTCATTATGGTCCAATGTCACATTGTGACAACCATGGTCAACCTTGGTCCAATGTCAAATTCTAACACAAATTGTCCCAATATGAAAATCATCTATCATGCGAAATCATCAATCTTGGTCAACCATGGTCCATATTTGTAGGGTTTATTGATATAAGGGTTTATATTCCTAGTGTTTAATATTATTCCTTTAGGTTTATTATCAATCATGGTCAACTATGGTAAACCATAATCAACCATGGTTAATCATGGTCGGTCATGGTCAATCATGACTAACCATTGTCTACCATGTTTCATAAATTCAATCGTGGTCAACAATGATCCAACGTCACACTGTGATAAATATTGTCTCAATATGAGAATAAAAAATGGTCAACCATGGTCCAATGTCCAATTGTGGCAAAGATTCTCTCGATTTGAAAATCAATCATGGTCAACCATGGTCAACCATTGTCCAACGTCACATTATGACAAGGAGTATCTCAATATTAAAATGAACCATGGTCAATCATTCTTATTTTAGCATGCATAATATTTGTCTTATGATTTATATACCTTGGCTTTATGATATTATTCAACAAAGGTCAACCATTGGCCACTGTCACATTGTGACAAATATTGTTTCAATATGAAAATCAACCATTGTCTCAACAATGCTCCAACGTTGCATTATGACAAAGATTGTCTCAATATGATAATCATGGTCAGCGATGGTCAATCAGGTCAACCTTGGTCAAGCATGGTCAACCATGTTTTATAAAGTCAAACATGGTTATCCATAGTCAATCATGCTCAACTATGCTCAAATGTGGCATTGTGGAAAAAAATTTCTTGATCTGAAAATCAATCACGGTTAAGCATGGTAAAATGTGGTCCAGTATCGCATTGTGATAAGGATTGTCTCTATATGAAAACCAATCATGGTCAACCATGTTTATTTTACTGCTTACAATATTTATCTTAGCATTTGTATAGCTTGGGTTTATAATATTAGTCCCTTGGGTTCATAATCCCTTGGGTTTATTATTCCCTTGCATTTATAATAACAATCCCATGGGTTTATAATATCAATCATGGTCAACCATGGTCAATCATAGCCAACCATGGTTAATCATGGTCAACCATGTTTATTTTAATATTTAGAATATTTATCGTAAGGTTCACATACCCCTCAGTTTATAATATTAGTCCCTATGGTCCAACGTCACATTGTGACAACCATGGTCCAAAGTCGAATTCTGACACAAATTGTATTAATATTAAAATAAACCATCATGAACCATTGTGGATCATGGTAAACCATGGTCCATATTCATAGGGTTTATTGATATAGGGATTCATATTCCTAGGGTTTAATATTTCTCCTTTTGGTTTATTATCAATCATGGTCAACTATGGCAAACCATGGTCAACCATGGTTCATCATGGTCAATCATGGTCAACCATAGTCGAACATCACATTTTGACAAGGATTGTCTCAATATGAAAATCAACCATGGTCAACCATGTTTATTTTAGTATTTATAATATTTATCTTAGGGTTTATATACCTTGCCTTTATAATATTAGTCCCTTTTGTTTAATATTATAAAACGAAGGTCAAACGTGTTTTATAAAATCAATTTTTTTGAGCCTTGGTTAATCAAGGTCAACCATTGGCCCATGTTGCATTGTGACAAAGATTGTTTCAATATGCAAATCAACCATTGTCTCAACCATGGTCCAACGTCGCATTATGACAAATATTGTCTCAATATGATAATCGTGGTCATCTATGGTCAATCATGGTCAACCTTCATCAAGCATGATAAATGATGTTTTACAAAGTCAAACATGGTCATCCATGGCCAATCATGCTCAACCATGGTCGAACATCGCATTGTGACAAAATTTTTCTTCATATGAAAATCAACCATGGTTAACCATGGTTAATCATGGTCAAGCATAGCATTGTCACAAGGATTGTCTCTATATGAAAATCAACCATGGTCAACCATGTTTATTCTAGTTTTTACAATATTTATCTTAGGGTTTATATACCTTGGGTTTATAATATTAGCCCCTTGGGTTTAATATTATTAGCTTGGGTTCATAATCCCTTGGGGATTTAGTATTAATCCCTTGGGTTTATTATTCCCTTAGGTTTGTAATATTAATCCCTTAGGTTTATTATATCAATCATGGTCAACAATTGTCAATCATAGCCAACCTTCGTTAATCATGGGAAACCATGTTTATTTTAGTGTTTACAATATTTATCTTAGGGTTTATATACCTTGGGTTTATAATATTAGTCCCTTGGGTTTAATATTATTCGCTTGGGTTCACAATCCCTTGGGATTTTAGTATTAATAACTTGGGTTAATTATTACCTTCGGTTTAGAGTATTAATCCCTTAGGTTTATAGTACCTGTCAAGGTCAACCATGCTAAATCATAGCAAACCATGGTAAACCATGGTCAAATGTCACATTTCGACAAAGATTCTCTCAATATGAAAATCACCCAAGGTCAACCATGGTCACATTGTGTCAAAGATTGTCTCATGGTCCAATGTCACATTATGACAACCATGGTCAACCTTGATCCAACATCGCATTCTGACACATATTATCTCAATATGAAAATCAAACATCGTTAATCATGGTCAACCATTATCAACCAAGGTCCAATGTCTTATTGTGAGAAAGAATTTCGCGATTTAAAAATCAATCATGGTAAACCATGGTACAATGCCACATTGTGACAAGGATTGTTTCAATATGAAAATCAACCACTGTCAACTATGTTTATTTTAGTTTTTATAATATTTATCTTAGAGTTTATATACCTTGGCTTTATAATATTAGTCCCTTTAGGTTAATATTATTCAACAAAGGTCAACCATGTTTTATAAAATCAATTATGGTCAACCATTGGCCAATGTCGCATTGTGACAATGATTGTTTCAATATGAAAAACAATGATTGTATCAACCATGGTCCAATGTCACATTATGACAAAGATTGCCTCAATATGATAATTATGGTAGACAATATCAATCATGGTAAAACTTGCACAAGCATGGTCAACCATGTTTTATAAAGTCAAACATGGTCATCCATGGTCAATCATGCTCAACCATGGTTGAACATCGCATTGTGAAAACAATTGTCTTAATATGAAAATGAACCATGGCTAAGGATAGTCAACCATGGTCCATTGACACATTGTGACAAGGATTATCTCTATATGAAATTCAACCAATGTCAACCATGGTCAACTATGTCTATTTTAGTGTTTACAATATTTATCTTAGGGTTTATATACCGGGGGTTTATAATATTAGTCCCTTGGGTTTAATAATATTCCCGTGGGGTTTTATTATTAGTCCCTTGGGTTTATTATTGCCTTCGGTTTATAATAACAATCCCTTGGGTTTATAATATCCATCATTGTAAACCATGGTCAATCATAGCCAACCATGGTCAAACATGGTCAACCATGTTTATTTTAGGGTTTATATACCTTGGGTTTATAATATTAGTCCATATGGTCCAATGTCACATTGTGACAACCATGGTCAACCTTGGTCCAATGTTGCATTCTGACACATATTGTCTCAATATGAAAATCAACCATCGTGAACCATCATCAACCATGTTCAACCATGGTCAACCATGTTTATTTTAGTGTTTATAATATTTATCTTAGGGTTTGTATACCTTACCTTTATAATATTAGTCCCTTTAGTTTAATATTATTCAATGAAGGTCAACCATGGTTAACTAGGGTTAACCGTAGGCCAATGTCACATTGTGACAAAGATTGTTTCAATATGAGAATCGATCATTCCCTCACCAATGGTCCAATGTCACATTATGAAAAATGTTGTCTCAATATGATAATCATGGTTAGCGATGGTCCATCATCGTCAAACTTGGTCAAGAATGGCCAAGCATGGCCAAGCATGTTTTATAAAGTCAAACATGGTCATCCATGCTCAATCATTCTCAACCATGCTTGAACGTCACATTGTGAAAAAAATTGTCTTGATATGAAAATCGACCAGGGTTAAGCAAGGTCAACCATGGTCCAGCGTCGCATTGTCACAAGGATTGTCTCTGTATGAAAATCGACCATGGTCAACCATGTTTGTTTTAGTGTTTACAATATTTATCTTAAGGTTTAGATACTTTAGGTTTATAATATCAGTCCCTTGGGTTTAATAATATTCCCTTAGGTTCGTAATCCCTTAGGGTTTTACTATTAATTTCTTGGGTTTATTACTCCGTTGGGTTAATAATAAAAATCCCTTGGGTTTATAATATCAACCATGGTCAACCATGGTAAATAGTAGCCAACCATGGTGAATCATGGCCAACCATGTTTATTTTAGTGTTTACAATATTTTTCTTAGTGTATATATACCTTGTGTTTAATATTATTAGCTTGGGTTCATAATCCCATGAGGTTTTAGTATTAATCCCTTGGGTTTATTATTCCCTTTGGTTTGTAATATTAATCAATTGGGTTTATTATTCCCTTTGATTTATAATATATGTCATGCTCAACCATGGTCAATCATAGCCAACCATGGTCAACCATCATCAACCATGGCCAAATGTTGCATTTCGAGAAAGATTGTCTCAATATGAAAATCAAACATGGTCAATAACCATGGTGAAATTGTGTCAAAGATTATCTCATGGTCAAACCTGGTCTAATGTTACATTCTAACACACATTGTCTCAATATGAAAATCAACCATCGTGAAGCATCATGAGTCATGGTCAACCATGGTAAACTAAGGTCTAATCCCTTGGGTTTATAACATCAATCATTGTCAACCATGTTCAATCATAGCCAACCATGGTCAAGCATGATTATTCTAGTGTTTAATTTTGAGTTAATTATTAATAATTAATTAGTTAATTAAATAATTATATTTAATTATTAATAATGAATCAATTAACTATTTAATAATTAAATGAATTGTTTATCATTTAAATAATTAACAATATTTATATTAATAAATATAATTAACAATACTGATAACAATATTTAATATTAATTTATTAATTTAGCACATTAGATTTATAATAATATTATATTAACAATATTGTTGACACCTAATCATCAAGATTGGGTTAATAACTGAAATTGATGTAAATTAATAATAGAGAATATGAATAGTCACCGGGAGATGAAATGAAAAGTCTCTCCCTCATGTATTTAATAAACACCAACCTAAATGAAATCAACGAATTGTCTTGAGGAGTTACTTCCTGGGCTGACATGGTATCAGAGCCAACGCCATTTTTGGCTTCCCTCTGCTTTGTAACTCCCTATTCTAGCTATGTTCTACCTTGCATACAGAGCGTTGCTCCTCTGCTCTTCTTTGAACGTTTTTTATTCATATTCACCTGCATGTAATATGCTGCTCTACTCTAACATATAATCTTCCTTACATGCACTGAGTTTTTTGTCAAACATAATACCGTCTGAAATATCCCAACATCTGGAATATCTGGATGTTGCCAGAGGCGTTGGAGGATTTTTCAGTCATAGGATTGTACACACATATCGTTTTGTCGCTATATTTTCTCAAGCAACTATAGAAACAGAAGAATCTGTTGGTCATTCAGTAGCCTCGGGATGTCCTTCAAGTCTGTTGGGTTCAAATGATCCAACATTCCCACTGCTTCAGTTAAGTGTCCCCTCCTACAGAGTATGTGTATGTCCTCCAAAATGATAAAGATTGTTGTTTTATTTGCGCTTTCGCTGTAAATTTCATCAACAGTAATGGCAGAAGTGCTCAAGTCCATCTCCCCAATAAATTTTTGCATACCATAGTCTTCTGCCACGACTTCCAGCAGCTGTCAAAATTGATCCGGCTGATGTAGATATAATTGCAACTGAGCTTAAGTTGGACAAGAAAGTGGTTGAGAGAACATTGTGAGAACATAAGGGTGATGCAGTAGCAGCTATATAGTCTTTGCTTCATTGATAAAGCTCATTCTCGTCTTTAAATAAGATAGTAAACTCAATAAATCTAGTTGCATTGTATCTTAGAAGCTTGTAAAGGGAAAATTTCAAAGAAGTTAAGGTTATGCTGAAGCTGCAAAAAAATTGCCAATTGGCTTTTGTAGACTAACTGATTTGGTGCATTACTATAACAGTTGATTCATTTGTGGAATTGCTTATATAGGTCTCAGTAGTTTTCTGTAGATTCCTTTGACAACATAGACAATAGTTGATGACATGAAACTTTGTATCGAAGATGCGATGAAGATGAAAATAATTTTTTCACATATATCTTTGATATTTTTTGTGAATTTGGATTGAGATAGCTTTGAAGATAAATTATTCTACATATCTCTGTCTCCATATATCATATATCAGAATCAATTTTTTAGCAATAGAATTATTTTTACAGCACTTAGATTTTACAGTATGCATTCAATCATATATATTATGGGAATAGTTCTCATTGGAAAGGAGAACTATCCTAAGTGGTCTCGAATAAAAAAAAACACCCTAATTTTCAATGAGTTGTGGAAAGGAGTGTTTATTGGAGACGGAGACAAAGAGCTTGCCATTCGGGAAAATAAGAACAGCAAAGCCTGTGAATTAATTGCAGCATCTGTAAGTGAAGAGGTGAGTCACCATATTTCACCATTTTCAACTACTCTCGAAGCCTTACAAAAGCTGAAAGAACTCTATGACTCATATTCTGCACTTGAAGTTGTTCAACTCATGATTAAACTCTTCACTCTTGAATTGCAAAATAATGACCCTCTTGCTCCTGCATCCAAAGTAAAGTCTATAATGCATGATATCAAATCCACTAAGGTTGAATTGGATATTCCTCTTATCGCTTTTCTCAAGGAACTTTATCCTACTCACTCTAATTATCTTGAGTCATTGGAAGAAAATGGAAATCTTAAAGATATTACCTTTGATTCTCTTGTGAAAAAAATTGCGGAAAGAGAGGAAGCTTTTGGAAAGAAGGTAGCCCCTGAATCTTCTGAAGAGGCTATTTGCCTTGCTCATAAAGAAAATAATCTTGCTCAAGATTCTTCCAGAGGAAGAGGTCGTTGAAGAGGAAGAGGAAGATATTTCAGAGGTGGGGGGGCAGACACTCTCAAGGAGAAAAGTCAGACTTGCACTGCATACGCTGCAAAAGAAATGAATCACATGATGCTTCTACATGCAAGGTACCATGGGACAAAATTGAGTAGTAAAGAAACCAATAGAAAAGTAAAACTAATGACATAGAAAAAGGTAAAGTACCTGAATCCACTCATTATGTTGTGGCACAATGTAATATCAGAGTAAATGAAGACTTATTTAACGCTTCACTTGCTTCTTGGAAAAATGATTATTTGCTTGATTCAGGAGCAACTTGCCACATGACTCATATAAAAGATCTTTTTGAAGAATTTACTGACAATTTTGATGGAGCAGTATATTTTGTAGAGCAATAAAAAATCAAGCCATCAGGGCTTGGTACAATCAGGCTCAAATTGTCTAGTATTCCAGACTTTCTTCTACATCATGTTCTATATCTCCCACAGCTGAAGAGAAATTGCTATCCTTGGTCCAGATCCGCCAGAAAGGTCACTCCATTCATATGTTTGATGGCAAGCTGGAGGTGAGAAAAGCATCTAACCACTCACTTGTCATGATGGGAATAGAAGAAGAAAGGCTTCTCAAGCTACAAGGTACCTTTGCTTGTGCGCAACATTTCTCATACATATCTCATTATGAAGAAGGTGCACTTCCATCAAGTCTATTATGGCATGCTAGATTTGGACATTTGAACTATGACAGCCTCCACTTGTTGAAGAAAAATGGTGTTGTTGGTTTTCCTACAATTCCTAAGAAATTTAAGCAATGTGATGCTTGCATTCTAGGAAAGCATAGCAAATAGTCTTTTCATGATTCACATTCAAGAGAACATAGAAAACTTGAACTCATTCATTCAGATTTATGTGGTCCAATGCCTGTTGCTTCTACAAATGGAAATAAATATATGATGACATTTATTGATGACTACACCAGAACGTGTTGGGTTTACTTATTGAAGAACAAATATGATGCTTTTCAAACGTTCAATAACTTTCATAAATGGATTGAAAATTATGTACAATCTCATATTAGGTTTATTCGCACTAATAATGGAAAAGAATACACATCAAATGAATTTGAAAACTATCTTCGCCAACATGGGATCAAACATCAAACAACTATGCCTTATAATCCCCAATAGAATAGTGTAGCTGAAAGAATGAATAGGACAATCTTAAATATGGTAAACTCCATGCTCTTCTTCAAAAATGTAAAAATAAAGTTTTGGGTTGATGGTGTTCTATGTGTTGCATATATAAAGAATAGATGTCCATCTAATGCTATCATAAACAAGACTCCCTACGAAATGTGGTATGGGCACATTCCTTTGATGGTTCCACCTATTATGCCTTGATACCAAAGGTAAATACAAATAAACATGGTGCAAGAAGTCGTAAGTGTATCTTCCTTGGGTATTCAAACACCTCCAAAGCATACCGTCTCTATGATGAAGTCAATAAAAAGTTTGTTGTATCTAGAGATGTAATTTTTCTTAAATCATCCAAAACTGACAATGTTTTTGAGCAGCAACTTGATCGCTTGGATAGATTCCCAATGCAAAATCATTTCAAGAATTTGATAATCAGATTCCACATCTCGAAGGGGGGATTCCTATACTAGATCAACATGTGGAATCTTCTTCTGAAGAACTCTCTCCACCGCATGAAGCTCCAACAACGGATGATGCTTTAAGTGATGTGATCGATAGAATTGGGAGACTCAATCTTGATTCACTCCCAACTCAACCAATGGAACAGCCTGGACCATCTAAGAAAGGTCCTCCAAAGTGACTAATAAAGACACTTGAAATTTTTCATCTTGATGAGGTTGGAAAGATGGGAACTAGAAATTCGAACCGACAAAATGGAGGTGATGTAGATGACTCTAATTCACCTATTGATATGGATGTTCCATATGATTGTGAATTGAATTTGTCTACATATTTTGAACCAACTTGCTTCAAAGAAGTTGCTTCTCATGACGAATAGAAATAAGCGATGTTAAAGGAGTATGATGCCCTCATAAAGAATGGCACTTGGAAGCTGGTTAATCCTCCATTAGGAACCAAACCAATTGGTTGCAAGTGGGTCTACAAGAGCAAGTATAAAGCTTATGGCTCACTTGACAATCACAAAGCCACGCTTGTGGCAAAAGGTTTTGCACAGAAGGAAGGGTTCAATTATGAGGATAATTCTTCCCCCACAACAAAATTGGCTACTATCAAGACACTCTTTGCCCTAGCAGCTCAAAATGGTTGGAAAATCCATCAAATGGATGTAAAAACTGCTTTCTTGAATGGAGATGTAAAAGAGAATTTTTTTATGTCCCAACCTGAAGGACTTGTTGTGAAAGGATACGAACATAAAGTATGCAAACTTGTGAAATATTTGTATGGCCTCAAACAAGCACTGTGAGCCTAGTATGAAAAACTAACTAAGCATCTTCTGAAACTCAATTTCAAACATTATGATCTTAATGATGCAACTTTATTTGTCAGGAAAGTTAGCAAAACAGTTGTATATCTTGTGGTATATGTAGATGATCTTTTGATAACAAGGAACAATGAAAGATACATTGCATCCATAAAGAAGGAATTGAGGAAAGGTTTTGAAATGACTGATTTGCGCTATGTTGATTATTATCTTGGTATTGAAGTAACTCAAAATTCGAAGTCCATATTTCTTTCTCAAAAGACGTACATTGGAGATCTGTTGAAAAGGTTTGGCATGACAGAATGCAATCCTCTTACTACTCCAATGGAACAAAACTTAAAGCTCACATCTATTGAAGGAAAAGAATTTGAGGATGCAACAAAGTATAGATAGCTTGTACGAAGTCTCAACTACCTAAGTACTACCAGACTAGACATTTTGTTTGTTGTTGGAATCCTCTCCAGGTTTATGCAAAAGCATTGTGAGGGACATTGGTCTGCTGCAAAAAGAGTTCTAAGGTACTTGAAGGGAACTCAAGACTTTGGAATCAAGTATACACAGGTGGATGACTTCAGCTTGATTGGATACTTTGATTCAAACTTCGATGGAGACAAAGAAACAGGGGTATCTACTTCAAGTTATGCTATGAGTCTTGGATCAAGAGTTGTCTCCTGGAGATCATGCAAACAATCAGTTCTAGCAGATTCCATAATAGAAGCAGAATACATGGCAGCAACTGAGGCAACAAAAGAAATTGTGTAGCTCAAGAAAATTCTTGTAGATTTGTAGGTGAAACAAGTACAATCAACTCCACTTATGATTGACAATACCTTTGCAATAAATTTGGTCAAGAATCCAAAGTTCCATGATTGAACAAAGCACATCAATACTAAATATCATCTGATTCAACATCATGTTGAGGCCAAAACAATCCATCCCTACCATTGTTCCACGAACAAGAAAATTGCAGAAATCTTTGCCAAAGCACTTGGAAGAGAAAAGTTTGAAAGATTTAGAACGATGCTTGGACTCACAAACATCCCTTCATATTAAGGGGGGGAATGTTGACACCTAACCATCAAGATTGAGTGAATAACTGAAAATGATGTAAATAAATAATAGAGAATATGAATAGTCACTGGGAGATGAAATGAACAGTCTCTCCCTCATGTATATAATAAACACCAACCTAAATGAAATCAACGAATTGTTTTGAGGAGTTACTACCTGGTTTGACAAATATTAATATTAATATTAGTATTAATATTAATATTAATATTAATATTAGTCTTAATATTAATATTAATATAAAATTTAATTTTAATTTAATTTATGTAATATTAATATTAATATATTAATTTAGCACATTAGATTTATAATATAGCATATATTAAGTTGCAGCGCGTATATCAACCACATTTATTAATGTGATTGTGCTAGTAGACTAACATGTTAATCATTCCATTTATAAAATTAATTAATTATTTTTTTATCAACAAGAAAATCACTAATCTGATTATTATGTTACTATTTCTGCAATAACATACATTATTGGTGGAATTAGATTATTATGTTAGTATTATATAATTTTTTTACATTTGTTTTTATTGTAAATTTTCTAGTGATGCCAGCCTGCTACCGCATCCCAGCTATGCGTTTCGAGGGTGCATGTCATCCTTGGTAAATGTTGCAGTTAATACAAATTGGAGCTCCCATCCACGATCTACGACTGGCACATTTAATAAATTAGTATATGTTGTGTCGTTGTGGGAATCCAACAACTCTTCTACACTTTGAAGGTCTCTTGTATGCCACATATCTCTCTTCTTCTTCTGTGAATAAAGTCTTGAGCCACATTCTCTACTAATTATTGCAAATCTTACCTATGGTTACGTTGACATTTTGTATAGAAGTTAGCATTTAATGTTGATGTCAAGTTGCAAGTTGGGTCTAAAGGGGTTGTTCACAAGTTTTAATAATGGATGCCCACTTGTCATGAGATCCATCACCATGGTCCATGGTGCTATGCTGCATAATAAAGCCAAAGAGAACCTAAAAGATTAAAATGAAAAATAAGTATCATATCAAAGTTAAGTAGGCACAAAAAGTATTTTTATTATTTTGGTGCAGCAACCTCGAACCTAAATGATATTCATGCATATATTAAAACAAAAACCTAAAATCAAATTAAATTTATTAGACTAACTCTTGGTTCAAGCAATACTCAAAGAAAGTACAGATTTCAAAACTTTTATTTAGAAATTACAGATTTCAAAACTTTTATTTAAGTGAAATAGAAAATGTTTTTTTTTAATAATTCAAATTAAAATTTGGTATTTAATTAGAATAATAAATGAAAAAAATTAAAATATTTTGAATAGAAATTTAAAATTTTGATTTGGAGAGGGAATCTATTTATTATATAATTTATATTTATAAACAAGAATCAAGGCTACTGAACTGATACATATACTAGTCATCCACAACACATATCATATTCAAATCTAGGACCTTGTGGTATCAAACAATGTAGAATCAGATGTAAAATGCTTGGAGCAGTGAAGTCCACTCAAAATGAAATTCCATAATCTATAAAAAAAACTATAGTAACCTGAAACTCATAATGATAAAATCAAAGTGTGGAACACAATTGTTAAGTTCATTTTGAACAAAATATAAACAAAGTATAAAGATAATGAGTATGAAGTGCTATATACCAGGGGTGAATCCTAGAATTAAAATAGAAATTAGAAATATGTTGTCAAATTGTGCAATTTATCTTAATTATTTTTATTATTTTTAATTTTAATTTTTTTTATAATGATTTTAATAATGTTCAATAAATGAGTAATAATAAAAATAAGTACAATTAGTCATACCAATTAGTGGGGCCTAGACTGTAGGTTTAATTAATCTCTTTCTCCATTTTCTTGAAAATTTGATATTTTTTTTTCAGTGTTGTTATAAAAACTTTTTCAGTTTATTTTTTCTTTAATTAAATATTTTTATTTAGTAAACTTAAAAATATAAATAATTATTTAATATTCACTTTTAAAGAAAATTAAAATTAGTATGTTTTTATAACAATTTGGCAATGTAGTATAAAAATACATTTATTGATTGAGCTTGAGTTTTTTTACCAAAATATTTCCAAATTATGTTTCTTAGTGTTTTTGCTTCTTTAATAGAGCATATACATTATTATTTTTTAAACATGTGTTGCAAAGTATAATGGAATTACGAACAACATGTTATCATGTATTTATAAAAGATGGTACATTGACTTATGTAGTTTGAGTATTAAAAGATGATGCAGGAGCATTCAACCCAAGGGAAATCATTGTAAATAGTAGACATAGGGGGTCATGCATTTTAGGAATTAGTTTCCTAAGTTCTAAGTCAAAGTAATATTTAAGTGTGATTAATTAGATATTCTCAAAATAAATGAGAACATAGAAACTAGGGAGAGCTTTTAGGCATAAAAGCAATAAATGTGGGCCATTAAGGGATAAGGAGGCTTTTCTGTTTTAAAACAGACTAAAGATAGAATAAAGCCTCAAGAGGTTTTTGTCATGGATGCATGCATGTAGAAGCTTAGGCTTTTGAACGGACCTCAAGGATCCGATCCGATGATTATTATAAATATGTATGTAAGCCTACGAGCAACAAGAGGCCACCAGTATTGATAATCGAGCCTATGAGAGAGGAGGCCACTAGAGTGGAAAATCTGGCCTGTGTGTGTGTGAGTGTATGAGACCGAAGTCTCTCAATGTAAATTCATACCTTTATATTAATATATGCAGAGTTCCTGACTATGTCAGAACATGGGTAATGCGTGCCTGTGATTAGAGCGAGAGGAGGACTGATCGGAAGCATTGTTCTTGAAAGATTTTCCATCTGTGTATCAGAATTAATGGTGTTCTGTTAATATGTCTATGCATGTATTAGACAGATTATTTTACTGTGTAGTGAAAGTGTTGGAGCTGCTTTATTTCCTGCATGATATGTAATTGAAGCTTTGGGGATTATTTCCTTTTATCACGGCGTATGCAGATTCTTTAAGTCATTTTACAAGCTCTGTGAATATCTCTGTTTACACAGAGAATTCCTTATTTTTTCCCTTGGCGGAACATTGGCAGAATTGGAAATCTTATTAAAATTGGTCCAGACCCATATCGGGTCCGAAACCAAATATCGCATTGGAGAGGGGCCTTTAGAACTGTCATGTGAAAGCTCCAAATTAACGGAGCCAAAACCGTTATAAAACCAAATATAAGGGCCATCGGCTCTGTAGAGGCCTTGTATCGCTTCGGAGCAGCGAAGGTAGCGATTAACCAAACCGCTGAAATCTTTCGGACCCGAAATCATTTTAGGACAGGTCATTAAAAGGCATCGGGTCCACAAAGGGTTGGATTGTACGCTCCAATAACTGGATTTGAAATATTATAAATGGCAGTTTGAAGTGGTGTCGGGTTCGCATACTCTTTATATTATAGAACGCCGATAGGAGAGTGCCGATAAGAAATTGCTGATCTCCCGGACCCGAATTCATTATAGGAAGGAGCAATAAGGGGTGTCGGGTCCGCGAGGGAAATCGAAGATCGGAGGAATGGGACTGTTGCGAGGGCCGATAATCGAACCCGCCGAAATATATAGAAGCGGGTATATAATGTTTGAAGTCCGTAAGTATGGACCGGAGTGGGGTTTTATAATGTTTTCCATGTATTCGTATTAGATATGGCCACGGGGGTTTTAAGACTTAATACGCATATTGTAATGTTTGCGATGGTTGAGGGCATGGGATTTAAGGCTTAGCCGATAGTTAATAAGTGGATGGTTGGTGGCTCCGATGGGTGTAAAAACCCATATAAAAGGGATGGCTCTATTTTAATGTAAGTCCATGGATATAAAAGGCTTATAGCCTAAGGAAAGCTTCCGATAGGGCCTTGTGGGGTATTAACCACAGGTTAAGGGCTGAGAGTTATTTAAGAAAGGGGATTTTTGGCTTATACCCAGATCTCTTTTCATCAAGAGGTATCAGAGCACGGAAAGTTTCCTGCGGAGAGAAGGATGCCAAAGCAGCAGAAGTTGGTATTAGAGTTGGAATAGCTCTGTTTGAAGATTCAAGTTTTTTTAAGTTAAGTTAATTGCATGTGCTGAATGAATGTTAGATTTTGGAACTAATGAATATTGCAGCACAGAGATGCAGTGTGGATGATAAGTGAAACAAGATCAACACGATCTTGAAAGTTGAGCTAACAGGTATTATTTATCTCTGGTTTAAAGGTTATGCTTGGATAATTTGATTTATAGACATAGTGAAGAAATCTCAGCGGGAAGAAGTAGATCACAGCTAGAGTGCAATGATGAAGGAGTTCAGCAAGGGATTCTAGGTGAATGTGGCAGAACCTAAAGATTCAACAGAGGTTGAATGAAAAGGACAAGTGTGTTCTTGGAAGTTGTAGATGAGAGAAGCCTAGAAGGAGCAAAGGTGTTGCCCAAGAAGAGGTTCCAGACAGAGGACCGGTGATTACCAAAAGACCAGATCTGGAGGGAAGGATTGGTGAGGTAAGTGGCAGCAAGAGAGTTTGTTGTTGTAGAGGTTTGATGCAACTCATGGGTGAGAAACTCATGGCGAAGGAGATGACTACTGAAAGTCATAAAGGAGAAAGCAGAGGTTCAGAAAGAAGCCACAGTAGAAAAGAGAAGAAATATGCCAAGGCGAATAGCATAAGATAGCGGTTGACTCAGGAAGAGTATGAGAAAGAGAAAGCTGAGATAGCAGTTCATCTTGAGCTATTGATGGAGTTGTTACAGGAAAATATGAAGGACCAGAGAGTGGGTTGGCTCATGAGGAAGAGAGTGAAGTGGCAGAGGCTACAACAGAAAAGAGATCGACAGATAAACATGCAGTTAACAAAAGAGCTGAAGAAGCTCGAGCATATGATGAGTATATAGTTGAGACGTGAAGAACTCAAAGCAGCTGAGTTGAAAGTGGAGGTTTCCATTGGTGAAACAGAGGAGAATATCATTGATGATTTCTTGAACTATTGGGTAGATCCAGATCAGTTGGATAATGTGAACTCTTGTGTTTTTATAGCTGACAATTGTGATGTGATTACAAGTTTTACTGAGGAGGATGTGCAATCTTTTGAAGCTGTCACAAGTATGGAAAAGACTCTTTCAGGGGATAATTACTTGGAAGAAGAAAGCAGCGATGCGTTTGTACTTGAAGCTCTTACAATACAAGAGGAAGTTCTTGTGAATGAGGAAGAGGATCAGCTTGAAGAGCTGGCATATAAACCAACAATTGAGATTGTTGAACTTTGTGATTTTCAAACTGAAGATTTGTGTATGAATGCAGGGATGGTACATGATGATGATATACTTCAGAAATGCCACAAGGAAATTGCATTGTTGGAATTCTTGTTGGAGAATCCAGAGTATGACAGGGATATTGCAGAAGAGAGAGTTCAATACAGTGAACAAGAGGAGAAAGACATCATGGAAACAGATGGTATGAGAGGAAGACTAGTTGATAGTCTTGAGAATTCTTTAGAGAATTCTTTGGGAAGAGAGAATCAACATACTAATTTGTTGACTGAGAGGGAGAATTCAGAACAACATATTGAGGTGTTGGCAGAGGGAAGTAAGGCACTGATGCCTTATGAATTTTATTTTAACAAGTGTTTTGTGAATGCAGGTATTGTTGTAGGTGCTGAGGAACATTTGACTCAGCTGAGGAGTCAAATGAAGGAAGAAGAGAATTCTGTGGAAATTTCTAATCCATGGGATAAGGATGTTATGTTGCTGGAAAGGATGTTGAATGATCAGAATTCAGTGCAGAAAGAATCTCAATTTCAGAATTGGGAGTTGCAGATGCATAGAAATAAAGATCGTAGAAAGGAGTACATAATGTACCTGTCCAGTAAGTTGCTGATAAGAGAAGGCAAGGAAGAAGTTTTCCGTAGTAGCAGACAAGAGGGCATGGATGATTGGGTGGCAATAAGAAATGAGAAGATAAGAACGAAAACAAGCATAGGAGTAAGAACTGAGCAAGCCGTCTTAGCTCAGTAGGCAGCAAGAAATCAGTAGCTTGAAGATTTATTGGACAGAGAAATTGAATTAATCAGAAGAATCATGTTGAAAGTGTCTCAGAGGAAGACATCAACAAGGAAGAGAAGTAGCAGAAGCAATAGAAAGAAAATAAAGACAGAGACAGATTGTAAAAGTGCAGCAAGTGGAGCAAGACAGCATAAAGTGTGGAGACCTGGAGAAGAACAACAGGCAGAAGCAGCGACAAATGGAAAGTTGCAACACAAGATATGGGATCCAGGAAAACATAGATCTGAACACATGATCAGGAGATCATGAATTTTTCTACCTTGGGAGTCTGATGTAGGAGCATTCAACCCAAGGGAAATCATTGTAAATAGTAGACATTGGGGGTCATGCATTTTAGGAATTAGTTTCCTAAGTTCTAAGTCAAAGTAATATTTAAGTGTGATTAATTAGATATTCTCAAAATAAATGAGAACATAGAAACTAGGGAGAGCTTTTAGGCATAAAAGCAATGAATGTGGGCCGTTAAGGGATAAGGAGGCCTTTTTGTTTTAAAATAGACTAAAGATAGAATAAAGCCTCAAGAGGTTTTTGTCATGGATGCATGCATGTAGAAGCTTAGGATTTTGATCGGACCTCAAGGATCTGATCCAATGATTATTATAAATATGTATGTAAGCCTACGAGCAACAGGAGGCCACCAGTATTGATAATCGGGCCTGTGAGAGACGAGGCCACTAGAGGGGAAAATCTAGCCTCTGTGTGTGTGAGTGTATGAGACCAAAGTCTCTCAATGTAAATTCATACCTTTATATTAATATATGCAGAGTTCCTGACTATGTCAGAACATGGGTAATGCGTGCCTGTGATTAAAGCGAGAGGAGGACTGATCGGAAGCATTTTTCTTGAAATATTTTCCATCTGTGTATTGGAATTAATGGTGTTCTGTTAATATTTCTATGCATGTATTAGACAGATTATTTTACTGTGTAGTGAAAGTGTTGGATCCGCTTTATTTCCTGCATGATATGTAATTGAAGCTTTGGGGATTATTTCCTTTTATCATGGCGTATGCAGATTCTTTAAGTCATTTTACAAGCTCTATGAATATCTCTGTTTACACAGAGAATTCCTTACATTTTCCCTTGGCGGAATATTGGCAAAATTGGAAATCTTATTAAAATTGGTCCAGACCCATATCGGGTCCGAAACCAAATATCGCATCGGAGAGGGGCCTTTAGAACTGTCATGTGAAAGCTCCGAATTAACGGAGCCGAAACCGTTATAAAACCGAGTATAAAGGCCATCGGGTCTGCAGAGGCCTTGTATCGCTTCGAAGTAGCGGAGGTAGCGATTAACCAAACCGTCGAAATCTTTCGGACCCGAAATCATTTTAGGACGGGTCGTTAAAATGCGTCGGGTCCGCAAAGGCTTGGACTATACGCTCCAATAACTGGACCCAAAATATTATAAATGGCAGTTTGAAGTGGCGTCGGGTCCGCAGACTCTTTATATTACAAAACGCTGATAGAGAGCGCCGATAAGAAATCACCGATCTCCCGGACCTGAATTCATTATAGGAAGGAGCAATAAGGGGTGTCGGGTCCGCAAGGGCAATCGGAGATCGGAGGATCGGGACTGTTGCGAGGGCCAATAATCGGACCCGCCGAAATATATAGATGCGGGTATATAATGTTTGAAGTCCGTAAGTATGGACCAGAGCGGGGTTTTATAATGTTTCCCATGTATTCGTATTAGATATGGCCGCGAGGGTTTTAAGACTTAATACGCATATTGTAATGTTTGCGATGGTTGAGGCCATGGGATTTAAGACTTAGCCGATAGTTAATAAGTGGATGGTTGGTGGGTCCGATAGGTGTAAAAACCCATATAAAAGGGATGGCTCTATTTTAATGTAAGTCCATGGTTATAAAAGGCTTATAGCTTAAGGAAAGCTTCTGATGGGGCTTTGTGGGGTATTAACCACAGGTCAAGGGCTGAGAGTTATTTAAGAAAGGGGATTTTGGGCTTATACCCAGATCTCTTTTCATCAAAAAATTTTGTAGTCATATTTAAAAAAAAAAGTTAACATAGACATAATTAAATTTAATAGATAATACTTTATAATGGAAAAAAAGACATTTAATTTCATCCTATCTTATTTTATGAATCAACATGTTATTTTAATTATTGATACTTTTAATTTATTTATATATTTTTATTTCAAAAATACCTATATATTATATGGTTGAAAAACAACATAATATTTTCAATATTATTTTTAAAGATCTCTCTCTATATATAGATATATAATTTTAAAATTAATTATTATATATGAATGGCAAATTAAAATGTTTGCTTATATGAAGTAAATTATATTTTTGTTAATTTTTAGTTATCTTTAGAAACCAAATCATTCACCAAACTAAATTCTTTACTATATAGAATGCCTAATGTGTACCATAATAAAAATAATAAAACTTTAAAAAAAATCATTTTATGTTAAATAAAAATACAATTTAAATTTAAAATATATAAATATTTTAATATGTTTATTTTATTTTTAAATAAAGATGTAATCTTAGTTTTAAATATAAATATTTAGTTAACAATATATTTAATTAGTAAAATTATACAAGTTTAACTAGTTTATCATTTAAAATCATTTTCAAGTAACAACATTTCTAACTCAACTATAGCTAAAAACTTATTTAAATATATCAATTCATTCTAATATAATTGAAATTTTAAATATGTAAGATTTTAATAAAACATTTTTTTTACAAATAATTTTATTTTCCCCTAACATTTTAACTAAAATGAACTAAAAACTTTAGAAAAAAAACAGTAACATGTTACCAGATAGCTTTTATATTACCTTATTTTCATGACAACCAATTAAAAGTAATAATAAATTGTGCATTGATATAATAATATTACTTATTCTAGTCACAATTTAGTAGTATCTAACATAATTATAATAATATATTTTATAAAAAATATATATATTTATTTATAATATAATAATGTTTTTATTTAATTTATAATTTATTTAGATTAATTTTTTTATTTATATATATATATATATATATATATATAAAACTAACATTAGTGATGAAAATAATGAGGGTAAGGACAATAATTGTGACTGACCCACCAAAAATAAACGAAATAAATATCATAAACATAGTGACTCTAGTAATGATGAAGAGGATGGCCTAATGAATATGATTATGGAGAAGGAGATGGTGATAAGTAGGAGAGTGACCATGAAAACATTTTTCGAAATATTTTTTAATATTAAAATATTATAAATTTTATACTCATCAATAATTTTATTAATAATATCTTTATAAGTAATAATATATAACAATTTGATTCTTTTTGAAATAAAAATTGCAAGCAAATTTAACTGTTTTTTTTAATTAGATGTATTTTCTAGTGTACTATATGACCTCATTCTATTTTAAAGAAAAATTGTAAAAACAATTAAACGACTTTTTTTAAAAGAGGTAGATTCATTTTTAAGATACTATATAATATTCTCTTTCATGATACTACATAATTTATTCTCTAGTAATTTTGGATGGCATTCACATAAATTACAAAATTTCAAATTATATACACATTTCTCTTTATGTTATTATTATGATAATTTACATAGATATATAAATCAAATAATTTTGGAAACAAATACTTTAATCTCGAATATAATATACATTATTTCTCTCATAATATCTTGCAAAATAATTAGGTAAGCTATAATTTTACATATCAACAATAAATGGATAATAATTTTAGGTGTTGGATCAATTAGTTGTTGAATATTGTTATGGATTTGGTTAGTTAATTGGTAGGATATGTTTGGTTCAAAATCCATCATACATTTATTTTGGTACTTGCAATTAATTATTTATTTAATTTTTTCTCCTAGAGGAACCCATCAACCCGTCTCGCATGTAGTTACTAGTAAACTCGTAGCTACTATTAAACCTCACGGTTTATGACTTATCCTCTTCATAAACCGGGTCACAACTGGGGGAATTTGAACCTTCTATTTCGATTATTGTTATTGTAATAATAATAATAATAATCCAAACCCCCTCTGGCTTTGAACTTGTGACCTCTTGGGAGGAAACACATGCTCCTAACCATTATATCCACTCAAATATTTATGATTCTTTTAATTCTTGTCGTAACTACACCATCCAACATTTATCCTCTTTTACTAACTCTCCATGGTAAACATGAGTTGAGTGTTACTATGATATGACCCGACCTCCAAGTTCCAGTTATGGAAGTGGGGTCTACTAAGCAGAAAAATACTTCCATCCCTGAGGGACACTAAATCAGCCAGGTGATTGAAAACATCCACTAGTGATCAATTAGTGAGCTCGAAATTTCACTTCTCAGACTTTACACCCCAATCGCATGCTTGACACACTATGCATGCAATTGGAAGGCTCCAACTACACTCATGAGCTTTCTTGCATGAAGTTATAACTAAAATTCTATAGTTTAGAGGGTATGGTTACTATATCTATGCTACTTTTCCAGGGTTGGCCTACAAGACACTACCTATTACCACCTAGAACTTTCCAGAATAAGATCCAGGATAATCACAAGTCTAAATAATCAATACTGAAGCTAGTTCTTGTCTAAGACATGCCTAATACATGATAGACATTTCGTCAAACATATGGTAAACATAGTAGTTATAGGTCATGAATGCATATGTGATCATGATCTTCTTAACTTCCTCAAAGAATCATCAATAAGGCTCAATGCCCTCTTAAGCTAGTTATAACAACACTTTTCATCCCATGCATACATTAACCATTCAATAACTAATAAAATCATGAACAAGATCCATAGTAAGAGCATATCATTCAGCCATGCCTTTAACTAGCATATAATGAGAATATAATTCATGACAAATCAACCATAAGAACAACATAATAACTAGCTATGTCCTCACCAATCACAATAATAAAATAATTCATATTAGAATATGCAAAAGCCAACCAGGTAAGGGACTTCCACGTACCACCTGAATATAGATTGGGCTGAACCAAATCCCTCTTTCATCCAATCACCCTTGTGCCATATTCCAAACATTAATGTGGGATAATATGGGTTAAATAAAAACAAAACTGACTAGATGTTCTAGAGGCCAAACCACCCCAACCCTCAAACACAGTGCTTTCAGCTAAACTAGTCCAGAAATCACTAACATCAAAACAAACTTAGATGCCTTTGACTTCCTTCACTAGATCTAGAGGAATTTTCTTGTCCTCACCCATCCATCAAGAGTTCAAGGAGAAAGCCCAACTCCACCCTTGACCCTTGGGAAATCTCCTAAGACCACCTCAACCGAGATCCAAGCCTACCATCCATCCAAAACTTAATCAAAATAAAGAACCCACTACATCATGGCTATCCAAGAAATGGAAAGGAAAGGATGAAACCACTATCAAGCTAGGCGAATTCCATGCCAATGACAACAAAATAACCAAAAAACCACATGCACGTACCATGCATCAAAATCTCAGCAAGGAGATCACACATGAAACCTATTACCTCCAGTGAAATACAATTGTATCTATTTATCCAACTTTCTTTTCCGTAGCCCAAAATTCCTTTGCTTCTCCTTTACTTACATCTTTCCAATTCCAAGTGAATGGTAGTATGCTCCAAGAATACTCTAAGTGTACAAGAGTGTAAGAGAGCTAGAATGAACAAGACTGAAGCCAAAAATTGTCAAAAGTTGTGAACATCATTGACTTTCACTATTGGTGATAGTGCAAGTCTGTAGGTCATTGGACCAATCCTCTCTAGGATCTCCAAAGGCCCACAATATTGAGGTGCCAACGTGGCACATGATCCAATCCTCAAGTAGATCCTCCTGGGCTTGATGCATAAATACACATGCTCCCTAACCTTAAACTCCTTGAATGCTCTATGTTGATCTGCATAACTCTTCTACCTTTAAAATGTTTCCTTCAAATTCCTTCTAATAACCTACATCTTCTACTCCATCTCGGCTAACATATGAGTCTGTAATATCCCCAATTAAAAATTCATGTAAAAATATATAAGATGCGAATCATGGAACACTTATTCCAAGCTAAATGGTGGGAAAACATCCTAGTGGGTGTTCATTTCGGTTATTATGGCTAAGGAAATTGGCAAAGGCAATGGCTAAGGAATTGAAAAGGAAAGTGGCATTAATTGGCATTTATTTATGAAAATAAAGGAAATTAGGAAAAAAGGAATGTCAAAAGTCACAGGTTGCATGTGAGGAGGAAAATGAAGGAAAATAATGGAAAATGAAGAAAATAGAGGCCTCATTGATATAGAAAGATTCTGAGGATCAGTGTGGAATCAGTGGGAAAGCTTGGTTAGTTTAATTTTGGAGCTCTCTCATTATTCTCTCTCTCTCACTATTGGACACTTAGAGTTTTCTTGGAGCACTTTGGAATTGGACCAAGAAAAGAAAAGGAGGAAAAGAGGAACGAAGGAGAAAGCAAGGAAGAGCAAGATCAAGGAACTAGAACATTATTCATTGTAGGTATCAATTTGCATGTGTGTTTTCCTTGCGTGATTCTTCATGCATGGTATTGCATGTGGTTCTTTGTTGTCATGGCATGGGTTTTTCCAGGTGTCACAATGTTTTCAACCTAGCCTTTTCATTTCCAGATAGCCATGGTGTGATGGTATTCTCATGTTTTCATTGAGCTATATTTCTAGATGGATTCAAAGCTTAGTGACAAGGATCTTTGAAAGGAAGAACAAATGGCCTAATGATCCCTAAACTAGACTGTGGATTATGGTAAAGCCACTGGCCTAGTTACCCCTGAACCAGATTGTGGGTTGCGGTAGTCAAATTTTGTGTTTCCTCGGTGGACCTAGGAATCCTCGACTAGTGAATGGTAGGACATACAATAAATCCTAGAGGTGAATGCTCTGCATCATCCCTAGTAATCCTCGGGTGTGATATGCGGTAAAGCCTAGAGAGTGGGTCTCGGTTTAGGGCCTAATGATCTAGTGTAGATTGCGGTAAAGCCTGAGAGACTAGGAGACAAGAAAAGTTCTCATAGTATAGGTAGATAAATCCAATGGCATCCATTCTTGTTTTTGCCTATTGATCTAGTGGAGATCATGGTAAAGCCTATTACTACATGTTTACTATGTTGGTTGAGTGATCCCTGATATGGTAAAGCCTGATTTCTATTGATGAGGGTGAGGTGGTTTAGCCTTGGGATGCCATGGTTGGTTCTTTTGGTTTGAGTCACATATTCATGCTTGGAATATGGCACAGGGTTGAATCACTTAAGAGAGAATTGGCTCAGCCATTCTATGGTCGGGTGGAACATGGTAGTCCCATCCCGGGTTTGATTTTGCATTCAATAATAAGAGGTTTTTTCCTTCATCTATTATGTACAAATGTATTGGTTTCTATGTGGATTCTATCGTAGATGTATCCTTGATATTTCTATTGTTATTATGCTAGTTATAAGCATGTATTATGGCAGTGATGATGTATGGATTTCCTCATGTTTTCATTTATAAATGAATGAATAATATATCTATAACCTAATAGATGATAATGTAGCTAATGATATAAGGGAACAATGTGTCTTAGTGATTCTCAGATAAGTGTGAGATCCCTATGCTTAGATCTATCGTTTACTCTTGTAGATTACATATTTGTTATATATTTGACAAAATGCCTGTCATGGTTAGTAGGGATCCAGTCAAGCCCTTTTTTAAGTAGTATTTGTATCATCACTCCATTGTTATCTTTCTAGTTTGAAGGTGTCATTTAGTTTTAGGTAGTGACTTGGGCTTTGGGCCTAAAAAAGTGGCTCAAATGATGAGGATGTAAGCACAACATTGGGCAGAAAATTCCTTGGATGTTGGCATACCATGTTATTGGAGCATCTAGAGCCTTATCGATGTATGCATGCCCATATCAAGGGAGTGTCTCAGAGTTTGGCCTAAACCTTTAGTGGGGCATAGGGATTGGTTACTTGAGGGGTTGGGATGGTTTCTAGGAGTCCTGTTACTGATGTGGAAGGTATGTATGGTGTGTTTCTGTTGATTCCACTTCCTTAAGGTAATCTAGGAGGTTGAATCCCATCATATTAGCCTCTCGTCACATGTTTACCCTGGTTGGATGATTACTTGGGTAGATGTTTGAGGAGGGTGTTACAAAGTGGTATCAGAGTAGGTTGCACTAACTTTGGGTTGTATTTGATACCACAAAGTGGTATCAAAGCATGGTTCACCCCTCAAACAAGATGGACGGTGTGTTGGTCATGCATTCATGTTAGTTGCATATGTGTTTTCTATGTTTGTAGTCCATCTACATGTTGCGGTTAAATGGTGTGGATCATGGTTGTAGTGATGTCACCATGTGAAGTTTATGGTGTTCTTGTGGGATGTGTTGTCATGAGTGTATGGTTGTATATGCATTTGTTATGAATTTTGGTGTCTATATGTTTCTATCCATGCAATTTTCTAGTGAAGGTTGTTGTGCATAACATCATTATATGCAATTAGGTCATCATGATGCTATCGGTATGTTATGATTCTAATGAGTTGGTCGAGATAAAGCAGGAGATGCACATCATTAAAGTGAAGTTGCAACAATGGACTTTTGGGTAAGAGCAAGTCATCATACATGTTTGTATGGTGGGCATGCATGTATCTAAGTTAAGGATTGTTATATGCATTATGGTTAGGTATATGCCTTTCATTCTATTGATGTTATGGTTACATACATGATAAATGCTAGTTGATTAGTGTAGTCATATGCAAATGTGTGAGATAGTCATGAATGATAGTAACATGTGGTTGTACGCATTATTGTTGTTGTTTTATGTTAGATAACTTGATGATTATGTTATATGTTGTTGATAAGCATGTTATAGGTTAACGTTTTGTTGTTATATGATAGTTAACTTGATGATTATGTTATATGTTGTTGATGAGTATGTTATATATTAAATTGTTGTTTTTATATGTTGGTTAACTTGATGATTAGGGTTATTGCAATGAAGATATTCATGTTATATGTATCCTACTAAGTTTGATTGGTCTATGCAAATGGTTAGGGTTATGACATTAAGGTATGAGTTAATATGTTGTGATATTATGTCATACTAATCGAGACAAACTGTGCGGATGTGATTATTTTGTATGAATGATAATTGTTTATGAGTTTATGATGTAAACATGTTAGCTAGTCACTATTATGAATATCATGACCTTATTTATGTTTGATTTCATATGTTGTGAAGTTATATCATACTAATCTAGATTGATTTTGTAGAAAATATGGCCTCCCCTGAGATACATCAAGGTATGAGTTTTCTTATGTCATATACATGGTGCTTGACTATTTGATTATGTCATCTATTTGGTGTTTGAGTGTTTTATTATGTCATCTAGTTAAATTATCTAACATGGTACATTTACAACTTGTTTGAATGTTTGATTAATTGCGTGATATGAGTTTGTGACTGTAAGATTGCATGAAGAAATAATCTTGTTTTAAGATGGTTGTACTAACACATAGGTGTTGAGACAACTAATATGTACTTCAGTGTAACTAGGGGATAGTTGTAGCATTATGTATTATGACTAATGAATGCAGGTTGATTTTTGAGTATGACATGGTTGTTAGACTTGGTAAAGGTTGATTTCAAATTAATATACATGATGTATTGATGTTTGGAACACGAGATTGACATGTGTGAGGAGCTTTTGGGAAACATGCTTGGTATTATCTTAACAAGGTAATAGTTGATGTGTTTATTTAACTAATATTTGGGTGATGTGATAGTGCATAATAAGACTCAGTTGCAACAAGGTAAAAAGGTAAAGAAGGGAATTTGGTGAGAATTCCTTTGGGATATGTTTGGAACCACATTTCTAAACGAATGAGTGCTTTGCATACAGGAAGTCTTCTTAAACCTAATTTGTCTGAAATTACGAGGATATGTGTCATATTCATAAATATGTATTTGACAAGTATAAAAACTGGTTCTAGCTATAGCTGGATTCATTAAGGGATTGGAGTCCCTTTAGAGAGGGCATGGATGTATTCAGTTGCAAGAAACATGATTGGCACAATAAGATAATGTAACTAGTATGTTGTAATTTTTACTTATGCACTCACACTTATGTGTTTATGGAAGTAAGATGCACGGGATTGCATGGCAAAAGAGATTTCCATGAAATATTAAAGAAGGCTCAGGTTGATCTTTCCCTTGGAAGCACTAGGAACCATGGGGATTGATTCATGGTGTTTGTGGTTAGTCTTGCGCTTTTGGTATTTTGTGATTTCTTGTGCTTCATTGCGGTTTTTGTTTCATCTTGTGCATAGCCATGCCACTTTGTTTGTGGTGTCATATTGTTGTTGGTTTTCCATGGTTTTCTTCTTGTTTGCTTCTTGGTCTTTCCTTTTATGCTTTTAGATTCTTGGGAATTGTTTGGGGAAGGAGGAAGTCAAGGCAGCTCGGGGAAAGATCTATGGTACTCAACATGTAAGGTAATACCTAGATGAAGATCGTTGCGTGTATAAGGGTAGTTGAAGGAAAGATTACAATAGCAAGTTGGATTGGTTGGGTCCATTGGTGTAAATGGATGATGGCAGGATAGTCATGAGAAAAGTAATAAGGAAAGGTAAAATAAATAGATTTGAGGTGTCAAATGCCTTGGTTATGTTGGGAGTCATTTTTCTCAATGTTGTGCATGTTGTAAACAAATAAAGGGAGTTATCTTAACCCATACCTTATGATATAGTAATTATGTTGTGATCATAATTGTGCTTATGTATATATATGTATGTATGTATGTATCATTCTTATGGATCAATGATTGGTTACGCAGGTGAATGACATGAAGAGGTTCCTGGTTCATGAAGAATCAACTAGGAAGATTAGTCCTGACAAAGCTATGAGGTTAGTATCATGTGTATATCAATTGATATTTGTTATTGTAGTATCTTTATGTTATGGGTAGGCTAGGTTGTGGGATACATCAGTGGAATGAAAACAATGTGGTCCGTGGCATGCTAGCATAAGCATGGATGACAAAGGGACACTTGAAGCAAGGTTGCTTGGTAGATACAGTATGGTTTTCGATGTGTAGTACTATTGTTGTGCATATGTTGTATATGTTGTACATGTTGCATATGTGATGTGTGCGCATGTGGTGTTGTGTATATATAGTGTGTGTACATGTTGTTTATGCAATTTTATGTATAGGGTGGAACAAATAGTGTTGTGTGAGTGTTGCATATGCACTGCTATGTACATAACGTGCTATGTACATGTTGCATATGCAGTGCTATGTACATACAATGGTGTGTTCATGATTTTACAAGTGGTGTTGTGAGCATGTGGTTCCATGTACATGTTGTAAATATGTTGTTGTGTGCAGGTGGTGATGTGTACATGTCGTGCTTATGGTGTTGTGTGCAAGTCTTGTTGTGTACGTGTCGTGCATATGGTGTTGTGTACATGTGGTATCATGTCATGTGAATGTGTGTTGTGTACATTTGGAATTATGTACACGTTGTACAAGTGGTATGATGTACATGTGGCATTGTGTACACATTTTGTAGGTGATGATGTGTACAAGTGATGTTATGCACACATTGTGTAGAAGTGGTACTGCATACATGTTGTACTTATGGTACTGCTGTACATGTGGTATTATGTGCATGGCATACATGTTGTGTTGTGTGCATGTAGTACTATGTATTTGCATTTTGTAGTTGTGGTATCATGACATGTGTATTCGTTATTTTTTTCACTATGTAAGTATATGTATTATGTTGTACATCAGTTGTAGGTGTATGTATTGTGTTGTGGTGTACATCAGATGTAGGAGTATGTATCGTGTTATGTTGTAGATTAGGTGTAGGTGCATGTGTTGTATGTCAGGTTTAGGTTCCTGTATTGCATGGTGTTGTATGTCATGTGTGGTTGTATGTGTGTGATGCACACTATGTGTATGTGCACCTGGTTGAGGAGAAGGAACCGGGTGTTTTTTGAGTATGGAAACCGATTCAGTTACCGTACGGAATAAGGAAAAAGGTAGAAGATAAGGATTGATTAGAGGATAAGTATGGATATTTTGTTTTAGTTTTATTATGAATGTGATTTATGGTTTTGGTCTATGATGATGATATGTGATATAATATTATGGTTTATGATGCTTACATGTGATTTATGATTTCGATATATGATGGTTGTGTTTTGAGCTAAACTGATGTGATATGTTTATAAATGATGATTTGGTAAAAAATGCTAGTTTGGCTTCTTGTGACAGGAAGAAAACATAATTGTAAGTGTACCTTATTGATGGGCCCCAGTGAGGTATGAATTGAAGTTATTTAAATTTATTTTAAATCTAATGGAAGTTACGTGCTTAGTACAAGAAGCACAGAAATGCCTGGTTAGGTGGTTGAAACTGACTCCAAGAATCAACAGCAGCAGTGAAAGAAATTGGAACAAGTAGAATTATGTTGGTAAAGTATTCAGGAGCAGGACCATTGTGGGACACTAGTACCCAATAGTGCCCATTGATTACCATGAGCATTTTATGACCGTATGATGGTTTTGAGGTAGGTATATGCCTCGATTATTTCACCTTTTGATGCGAGGAAGCCTTTCCAAGGGATGGATCACTCCGGATATGGGATGCTGGGGAACTTGGAAGGTGAGTGAGTGCGCAAAAGGGGGCGACCGAATTTCCTGAGTGACTATGTAGTAGAGAAGGGAAGACTGAGGATGGGTTTTTTTTTGGTCATTAGCATTTCCATATGGAATCAAATCAAAATTAGGAGTGTGCGCTAGAACAAAGAGTCGGTAACTATTCACTAAGAGGAAAAATGACACAGGATTGTAGCACTGGACCTTGTGGATTCTAGACTTCCTGGGAAGGAGGTGAATCCCGCTATTACTTTGAGGGTAGAGGTGTGAGCCTTTGGATTCCCTTGTTGCGAATGCATGCATTGTATCCTTCTATTTGTTGGTTGAGTAAATGCCCATATGTGTATATGTGTGTATTATTGTAAATACTATATCGAGCTAGATTTATAAAGCTCCATAGATAGTATCAATATTTGTTGGGTGTAGCAAATGTGTATGTGTGTATACGTGGTTATTGTAAATACCATAATGAGCTATGTCATAAATCTCTAGTAAAAAATATGTGTGTCATGTTTCAACAGTGATAATTGTAAATACTACAACAAGTTGTGTTATAAAGCTCCATGGGAATTATCTTTTTATTTTTGTTGGTTTTGCTCGTTATAGGTGTCACTGAACATCGAGGATGGTGTTCCCCCAAGGGTGAGCATTCTGTAACAACCCCAGTTAAAAACTCATGTAAAAATATATAAGACCATGGTCATGGGACATGTATTCCAATTCGAATGGTGGGCAAAACATCCTAGAGGATGTTCATTTCTCTTATTATGGCTAAGGAAATTGGCAAAGGCAATGGCTAAGGCATTGTAAAGGAAAGTGGCATTAATTGTCATTTATTTATGACAATAAAGGAAATTAGGAGAAAGGGAAGGTGAAAGGTCAGAGGTTGCATGTGAGGAGGAAAATGAATGAAAATAATGGAAAATGAAGAAAATAGAGGCCTCATTGATAAAAAAAAGGCTTCTAAGGATTAGTGGGGAAGCTTGGTTAGTTCAAGTTTGGAGGTCTCTCATTATTCTCTCTCTCTCTCTCACTCTTGGACACTTAGAGCTTTCTTGGAGCGGTTTGGAATTGGATCAAGAAAGGCAAAGTAGGTAAAGAGGAAGGAAAGTGAAAGCAATGAAGAGCATGATCAAGCAACTACAACAATATTCGTTGCAAGTATTGAATTGCATGTTTGTTTTCCTTGCTAGATTTGACATGCATGGTATTGCATGTGCTTCTTTGTTGTCATGGCATGAGTTTTGCCAGCTATGACAGTGATTTCAGCATAGCCTTCCCATATCTAGATAACCATGGTGTGATGGGGTTCTCATGTTTTGGTTAAGTTGGATTGCTGGATGGATTTGAAACTGAGTGAGGTGGATCTCCGAAAGAAAGAACACATGGCCTATGATATCTGAAATAGATTGTGGATTGCAGTAAATTCAGTGCCCTAGTGACCCTTGAACTAGACTGTGGGATGCGGTAAAGCAAGATTTTGTGTTTCCTTGGTGGGCCTAGGAATCCTTGACCGGAGAATGGTGGGATATATGGTAAAGCCTAGAGGTGGGTGCTCTCCATCAGACCAACTAGTCCCATGATGAAGTGATAAATCCTAGAGAATGGGTGTTAGTTTAGGGCCTAGTGATCCAGTGTGGATTGCGATAAAACTTGAGAGACTAGGAGATAGGAAAATTCCTCATGGTGTAGATAGAGAAATTTGGTGGCATACATGCTTGTTTTGGCCTAGTTATCTCATGGAGATCATGGTAAAGCCTATTACTACATGTTTATTATGTTGGTCTAGTCAAATAGGATGGATTATGGCAAAGCCCGATTTATATTGATGAGGGTGAGGTCGTTTAGCCTCAGGATGCCCTCGTTGGTTATTTTGGTTTGAGTCCCACATTCATGCTTGGAATATGGCACAGGGGTGAACGGTTGAAGAGATAATTAGATCAACCATTCTATGGTCAGGTGGAACATGGTAGTACCATCCTGGGTTGTATTTTGCATTCAGTAATAATAGGTTCTTTCCTTGATATCTTATGTATAAATGTATTGGTTTATATATGGATTTTATGGTTGATGTATCATTGATATTATGTTGTTATTATGCTGGCTATAAGAATGTATTATGATAGTGATGATGTATGAATTTCCTCTTGTTTTGATTTGTAAATGAATGAAAAATGTATTTATGACCTAATAGATGATAATGCAGCTAATTATATAAGGAAACAATGGTTCATAGTGATTCTCAAATAATTATGATACCGCTATGCTCAAATCTGTAGTTTACTCCTATAGATTACATATTGGTGATATGTTTAAAGAAATGCTTTTCATGGTTAGTAGGGGTCCATTCAAGCCCTCTTTCTAGCAATTGCATTTGCATCATCATTCCACTCTTATTTTTCTGTTTTGAAGTTTTCATTTAGTTCTCGGCAGTGACCTGGGATTTGGGCCTGAAAAAGTGGCTCAAATCATGGGGACGTAGGCACAACACTAGGCAAAGAAGTCCTTGGACACTGGAATACCATACTTTGGGAGCATCAAAATCCCTCTAGATTCATGTATGTTCATATCAAGGGAGCATCCAAAATTTTAATGATTTCAAACTTTAGTGGGACATAGGGGCTGGTTACGTGAGGGGTTGGGATGGTTCCTAGGAGTCATGTGACTGATGTGGAAGGTCTCTATGGTGTGTTTCCATCAATTGCAATTCCTTAAGGTAATCTAGGAGTTTTAATCCCATCATAGTAGCCTCTTGTCACATGTTTTCCCATGTTGGCTAGTTACTTGGGTAGATGTGGGAGGAGGATGTTACATGGTCCAATAAACACCCTTTTCATTGGATCAACCTAGTTGATAGGAGTATTACAACTTCTCCAATATAGAGCATCAAATGGAATCATATTCAAGGATTCTTGATACCCACTATCATAAGAAAACTTCACCACTAGAAGATACTCCTCCCACTTCCTCTGTTTTTGCATGATAAAGATCCTCAACATATCCTCAAGGATCTTGTTAACCCTCTCTACATGTCCATATATATATTGATGATAAGTTGTACTAAAGGCTATATTTGTCCCCAAAACTTCAAACAACTCCTTCCAAAATGTGGAGGTGAACTTGGCATCTCTATCTGATATAATCTTCTTAGGAACTCCATGCAACCTCTCTCTCTCCCTGATGAAGATCTTAGTTATCTGATGATCCCCCAAATTACACACAAATTAAGGCCTAGCTAAATTTTCCTAGGCACATAAAGGCTATATTAAATCTCCCCTTCTACACTTAATAATTGTTTTCTTGGCTTTAATATGTTCTTAGGAAAGTTTAGAGATAATTCCATATTATGTGCCTAATAGTACTTATTTTTGTAGAAGATTGTGAGAATGTTGGGCATGTTATCAAAATTTGGAGGAGGAGATAATATAGGGATGCTCCCCATGCTATAGGAGGATTAATATTTGATAATAAATGAACAAAATATCATGAAATTATTGACAAATCCTGGATCTCCACTAATTGAGAAAATATAGGAATTTGTTCCCTGTCATTTAATGCAAATTCCTAGTGTTGGGAACTAGATCCACTTTATGAGTGATTTTTGAGGGGAAATCTTCCTCCTTTCAAGGATAATGCTTCCTCATCACTTTATATAAGTAACAATTCTAATTTTCCTCTATAGGCATGTATTTTTTTGTCTTCTTGTGGAGAAAACTTGTTATTTAGTGTTGACACCTAATCATAGGGATTGGGTGAACAACTGTAAATAGTCTAAATAAATAATAGAGAAAATGGAGAGTCATTGGGAGATGAAACTCGATAGTCACTCCCTCATGTATATAATAATGAACAACCTAAATGAATAATAGAACCTTATTTCAAGAGTTACCTCCTGGCCTAACATGGTATCAAAGCCAGTTCTAATTTTAGCTTTCCTCCTTTTGTAACTCGCTCATTTTCTGCCTATTTTTTGCAGAAATGTCACCTTTTTTGCATCCTATACACCTGCACTAGTGATTTCTCTATCTTATCCCTGCAAGATTCTATGCATTATTATCTAAATGTGGTGGGAGCGTTGAAGGATTGATTTGCTACATTAAGGCATTGCTTTTCCTACTGTGAATATTGGAGCCAGTTGTTGTGTGGAATGGTCATGTGATGCCAGGAAGTGTTGTGACTGTATGCTGGAAGCGTGGCGCAACTAGAAGTGTGGTGTTATGGCCAACATTCTGACTGCACTACATTTGAGTCTATTATTCCTTGGAGCATGGTGCTGGACTGAGTACGCTGGGTTTGGTAGAAGACCAAATGACCCTCCATTATACCAATATTTGGAGACTGCTGCTCCACTCCCATAGCTTTGGTTTTCACAATGTTGAAGACCGTTGGGGTCTTTTTCACATCGATTGCAAATTCACTGCTACAGTTCCATAGACAAAAGTTCAAGGTATGGTGAATGTATATGCTGTCAAGGGCATTCAACTCCTTTGAAAATGGTGGTAATATTAAAGTTCATTGAGATTTTTGAATGGTGATAATAGAATGCGAATTTTGGAAGGTATTTTTTTCGGATATATATGGTTTATATGTTGAAGCCATCATATAATATATTTGTGAGTAGAGGAATACATGCTACATTAAAAGTATTAATATAGTGAATTTTTTTCCACCTAAACAAAAGATATCCAGAAAGGTTGTGTTTGCTTTGGAGATCAAAAGCAGATATTTTTTTTTGGGGGGAATGCATTCACTAATATCTATTGTTGGAGTCGTTCTCTCTGAGAAAGAGAACTGTCCATAATGGTCAAGGAAAATTAAACACACTCTCATTTTTAATGAGCTGTGGAAAGGAGTGTGTGTTGGAGATGGAGACAAAGAACCAGAACAACCTACCTCAGACAAAGAATTTTCCATTTGGGAAAATAAGAACAACAAGGCTTACACATTGACTGCAACATCAGTAAATGAAGAGATGAGTCACCATATTTCTCCATTTTCAAATGATTTAGAAGGCTTACAAAAACTAAACGAACTCTATGACTCACACTCTGCACTTGAAGTTGTTCAACTCATGGTTAAATTGTTCAACCTTGAATTACAAAATGATGACCCTCTTGCTCTTGCATCAGAAGTAAAATCTATTATGTACATTGTAATAGTCTTAACACCGGGTACATAAACTTTTTATTACATGTACATAAATAGTTGTCTAAAGATATAGACCCATGGTGGAAGACCATCGGGGTAAAAACATTGTACGGATGATTTGGTACTTTCTTGAAATCGCAGCCTAGATGGATGAAACTAGATCTAGGGTCTTCTATCTCATTCAATCATTCATTCATGTACAAGTCTAACCAAGTGAATATGTGATCTGAAGTCGAACATGGGAAGGTATCATTTGATTACCATCCAATGATGTAAGTCGTTAACAGACGTGACAGAGATCACCGATAATGATAATGCTTCTCAAGGTACTACAGTACATTCTACATGGTGTGAATGGATATTTTGATGTCAAACACCATACAAAGTCTTTCAGTCGAAGGCCAGTGGTGTCAACCTATCACCGAAGTGAGAAACTTTCCATTGATGTATGCAAGCCCCAAGGTACTGAAAGGGTGTTTCTAATTCAAATTCTTGGATAATGAGCAGATGTAAACAAGAAGCAACTCATCGCAGGAGGGCCTTGATGTATCCCACATCAACGACATGAAATGAGTCTAATGATTTTTGGAGATGGAATGTGATTGACGACACAAGGTTCGAGAATGTCGGTCATGAAAATGAAGGTTTATGAGTATTGAAAAGGATGAATTTAACTGAGTCACTTCTCTTGAACATGTCAGCAACATTGAATGAATTGGCAGCATTGACCCAAAACCAAACTAATGGATGGTATGATACACCAAGGTATGATGACCATCAATAAGATAACCCAACGTAGGTAGTTACAGTGTTGAAGTGAAATTGTCATGTTCAAGAGCGACCTGCTACCATAAAGTGTTTTACCCCTTTTCCCATTTTCCCCAGTCATTGCTGACCCATACCACTTTATCTTCTATCAATCTCGAGGAGGATATCATATGCTTGTTGTATAATTCCACCCTTCCAGTGAATCCATCCCTATGTGATGTTTTAACGAGTCTATCGAAGGTGAAACCCAGTCTTGTCATGATGGACAAGTTTGTCGCTATTTGATGTTTTAACGAGTTTAACGACAATGATAACTCGGTCCTTTTCATGTTTAGAGAGCTTAAAAAGGGACAAAAAGAAAACTCCATAAGTTCTTTTGCGTAGTTTTGTCTCTCAAGTCCGAAAAAGCATAAAATAATACGAGAGAGAACCTATTGATCATGTTCGATCAATGTATTCATTTTTCATAAATAATCTATCTCAATCCGGAAAAGGGTTAAACTTATACTGAATAGATTTGATTTCCAATCCATTAACGAGCTAAAGAGGACAAGTGCTCAGCAATATTTTCATATTTTGAGAGTCTGAAAAGAGCTTAGAGAGGACTCCAAATGGGTTCCTTTTTTGATGTTTAACAAAGCTCTAAAAAGAGATAAAAGTATGCTCTATGGTCAAAGTACAATTCAAAATCGTTCACGTCAAATTCTGTAAGTCAGTTGTAAATCTATTCAAAGCAACACCAAATGGATCAAACATACCTATTTTATTTGTCAAAATAGGCAAATACTAAATTTTACTCATTTAATGATCATGTAATAAACATAAAACAAGAATTTATCATGTCATTTTCACCATTTGATATTTACCATTCCGTTTGTGCTATGAACCAATTTTTTACCTCGATCATTAGCAGCTGATTCCGAGAGATTCTATGGATCATTTGTCATGCCATCCAGATCAGGTAGAATATTTACCCCTCCTCTTTCTTTTCATGTCACTCTTTTACAGTTTCAGGCAATTGTTTTGGGTTTTTAGGGCCCCTGGGTTTAGAATATTTCACCCTAGAATCAACGCAGCCTTCCAACATTGAAAACTACACTACAGAGCACCCAAATAGAAGGGCAGCTACTCTGTAGTGCACTGTCTCCTTGCCTAGGCTGTGCTGGGTGAGTTTCACAAATTTCTTGCACTTGTTTGGCCCAAAATTTCTCCAGTTGTTTACATGAAATGGATCCTAACTAAGCTTATGGTTTGATTTTAGGCTTTCATTGGATTAGAATGTCTATTACTTGGTGAGAAAGAGAGCATGAAGAATAATACATGGTTTCCCTAAATGATTTGGGTACTGTTGAGGCCCTCAGAAACTATGGGTTGCTCAAATACTCAGGTTGTTCAAGATGAGGGAACAATTAGAACTATTGCGGTTCTTAGTTCATGCATGGGATCCAATGGATCAATCATTTCAGATAAGGAACAAAGTGGTTCCTATTATGATCTATTATGTTTACTTTCTTACAGGGTTGTTGAGACGTGGTGCCCCCATTTCTCTTCTAGGTTCTTCTCGTGGGGGTGAATCAGAGAGGGACTATGTTCGACAATTCTGTTAGCTAGGTACATAGCCTAGCAAAGATGGAAAGATAATCATCAAAGATATTCATGATTTTCCTGTGAGAATAATCCTTTTCACTATCTCAAAGTTGGTAGGTAGTGTGACACTTCATTTGCGAACAGATCATACATGCAGTATGCACTTGAGTGTCTTGAGCCAACTATATTCAATTGGTGTGAGGCCATACTTTCTTCACTGAAAGATCAGTTGGAAAAGGTAAAGAGTGGTAAGATGAAGAAATTTAGCTATGGATCACTCTTAATTGCTTTTACCTTAGAGAGAATTCCATTGGTGTAACCTCATCATGTAACATTGGGTGTAGCTGGTCCTAGAGATCCATGGATGTAGAGGTGGGCCGAATTGATGGCTAGACATGCTGGTGAGTCATCAATCACATTTTCCATTGCATTCTGCAGTTGACTCAATCGACAACACATTGTCATCAAGGAGCATCCATATGCAAGGATGGATTTTAGTGGAGATCTAGAGTTGAGTTTACTAGTGGGTGTTCAATGGGGTGCTATAGGTAAATTGTTTTTGACCAAATGTTTTTTATTTTTAAGTTTCTACATGTTTTTGTGTTTTTGATGGTTCCAAGAATAAACTAAAATCATTCTCATGCATACATATGTTGGTATTGTTTCGACCTATGGGACATCAACAAGAGGCAAGTGGACCAGCATGGAGAAATGACGGGAGTGTTGTTCTCTAGGATTTGGATTTGACCTAGACACTGGCAGAGTTGTAGGATCATGTAGAGCGGTCAACCCTCAATATTTTGGATATCCGGATCAAGGATTTACCTATGATGCTACAACACCATACTATTGGTGTTCCTAGTCGTTGGATGTGGCTATTGTGCATGATAGCTCAGGTTGTGATCTGCTATCATGAGCATCACTAGGTATACTTAGGATGATTTTTGTATGCATTTTGAGTTTTTAGGTCAGATGACAAAACATGTCTTGGACACAAATTTTGTAAAAACTTTTAAAACATATGTATATATATATATATATATATATATATATATATATATATATATATATATATATATATATATATATATATATATATATATATATATATATATATATATATAGATATATATATATATATATATTTTTACTTTCACAGTTTTCTTATATGGTTATGTGCAATCCTATTCAACTAATGATGTGAATTGAAAAATTACTTTTACATGTGCCACAAATGTATGTTTAACACATAGTTGACTAATGAATCAGTTAATGTGTTAAAGTTTCTGGAAATATTTTGATATTGAATATACTCAAAATTCCTTTCCAAAAGACAAACTCTAAGGAGCATACGAAGAATCGTTGGGTTTCATATGATATAAACATTTGTTAGTTGCAGTACGATGAGTAGTGAGTCCAACCTAATGATGATTCGGCAAATGCCAAGTGAAATGGCGTTAGAGAGAAGTTTGATCAATGCATTATACTCGGCGATATTGTTCATAGAACGACAGATACAAATCCCTTGAAAACTCACTAACTCACCACTTGGAGCGAAAATCACCCATGCTGTAGAAGCTAGGTTCTACGTACTATGACTAGCACCATCAGCATAACCAAAAAATGGTTCCAATGATTCTGAAATTTGCAACAAACGAAAAGCGGATTACTTAACCACATAAAAATTCTAAAAGACACACTGACACACACACATGTAATTAAAGCATATATACAATGATTTTACTACACTCAATTAAGCATAGTAAAGTTTGAGGTACAACCCATTTCGGGGTTGCGACAATGGAATTCCATCATAATCAACCAACTCATAGGCACTTTTTTCCAAAACACACTTGACAATGTAAGGGTTCAAATTTTCCTGCTTCTAGTTTATCAGCTTCCTGATCATAACGCAAGACCAGGTCTCCTTCTGAGAAAATGCGAGGCTTGACATTTCTGTCATATTGTGCCTTGATCAGTTTCTTATGTACTTCATTATCCAATGCAGCTTCACGACGGGTTTCATTCAGATGGATGAGTTCTAAGAAATGCGCTTCTTCATTAGAAGTTTCGAGTAACAGGTCAATTACGAGTTTAAGAGATGAAATTTCACATTTTATCGGCAAGATATCCTCCAGACAATACACCAATTGAAAGGGTGTGAATCCACTTGCATTCCTTACCAAGGTTCAATATGCCCACAAAGTAGAGTACAGGATTAAATGCCAGTTTCCTTTATGAACCCCTATCATTCTTTGAAGAATTACCTTCAGGACTTTGTTGATGGCCTCAACTTGTCCATTAGCTTGCAGATAATAAGGAGTAAAACTATCATGTGAAAGTCCTAACTTGGCAGTTAACTCAATCATCATGTGATTGCGAAAATGCAACCCATGATCTATAACTATAGCCTATGGTACACCAAACCGAGCAACCGCATGGTTGAAAAAGAAAAGTGTAGTCATCTTTCCATTGTTGTTTAATGTAGGCATCACCTTGGCCCATTTTGTGAAATAGTCAATGGCGGCTATAATATACCCATGCCCCCTAGCCTAGTGAGGGTTACATGTCATGAAGTCAATGCCTCATTTGGAGAATGGTCCAACAACAATGACATGATGCAATGGTGCAAGTGGTAATCTAGCTTTCCGGTCATATATCTAACATGCATGACAACTTATGACAGAAATAATGCAATCTTTCAATATGGTAGGCCAGAAGTAACCAGCGCAAAGAATACTTTGTGTGGTAGCATAACCAGATAAGTGTCCACCACAAGCACCTGAATGGAAATCATTCAAAACTTTCTCAGCTTCCTCATGTGTGAGGCACCTCCATAAAATTGTATCGATACCACAATGGTAAAGAGTTTCACCAATGATAAGATAATATTTGTCTTGGTATCGGATATGTCATTGTTGCGAGCGAGAGGTATCATGCCAGAAAGTTTGGGTCTAGAGATAAATTAGTATATCTCCATACCATGGGTCAGAAGACAAGATCAGAAATAGAGACTCATCTAGAATTGATGGTTCTGATGTTGAGTCAATGGTATTCGAGGGAAGGTCACAAAGAAGCTCGACGAAAACTAGAGATTTCTTTGATTTGGATTCGACGAATTCTAAATCAAATTCCTGCAAAATGATGATCCATTTTGAGTATTTGCCCCCCAGCAATTGACATGACAAAAAATATGTCATACGGTTGTAATCCGAAATGACAGTGGTTTTTCGGAGTAGGATATAGTGGTGAAATATCTGTACAGTGTGAATAGCAGCCAGAGCTAACTTTTCGATGTAAGAGTACTTAACTTATGTATAATTGAGATTGCAACTCAAATAATATATCAAATATTCAATCCCATTTTCTTCTTGGACTAAAACCATTCCAGCAGTTCTATCTGTAGTGGCGAGATACAAGAAGTAGTCGTTTTGATAATTCAGAGAATACATTAATGAGTCTCTAATCAAGGTATCTTTAAAAGCATCAAAGGAAGCTTCCGCAACCTGATCCCAATGGATTGTTATTCCCTTTTAAAATATATGAGTAAATACTTTAGCCATTTCAGCATAATTAGGGATGAACCTCCTCAAAAAGTTAGTCTTTCCTTGTAGTCTCTGTAACTGTAGTAGATTGGAAGGTGGAGGCTAGTCAGGAATCCCCTAAACCTTAAGTGGGTCAAGTCAAATTCCTTCCTTAGACACTACGAAACAAAACAAATGACCATAACCAACAAAAAACACACATTTGTGTGGATTGAGTCATATTTTGTAGTGTTAACACCGTAAAAATATAGCTCTCAAATGTTGTGGGTGATCAGTCTGCTTTCGTGAATGAGTAGGTAAATCATCAAAATATGGTTGAACAATAAGTTTGATTTCATGGAAGGCATAGTCCATTGCCCTCTGAAAAGTTTCCCTTGGGTTTTTCAAACCAAAAGGGAGTTTCCTATAGGCGAATGTGCCCCATGGAAAAATTAAAGCAGTTTTGGCTTGGTCCTCTGGGTGGATATTGAATTGATTATAGCCGAAAAAACCATCCATAAATGAAAATATTTCACATTTGACACATTCATCAATAATATGGTCAATAAAGGGGGTTGGATAATTGTCTTTTGGACAAGCCTGATTAACATCCCTATAATCGACGCACACTCGTATTGTCCCTTGTTTCTTGATGACAGGAACAATATTGGAAACCCAATCAGTAAGAGGAACAAGGTATATGAAACTAGCATGCAAAAGTTTTTCAACTTCTATTTTAATAGCGATAGCCTTCTTCGGATGAATAGGATGGAGGCACTGTCGCACTGGTTTGACATCATGATACATTTTGATTTCATGTTCCACTATACTAGAGTCAATACCTAGCATCTCCTCATATGACCATGCAAATAGATCTCGGAATTAACGAAAGAGAGCACGGTAAATATCAAGTTCTGATGGAGAACAAGATTTTCCAACATGAATGTTTTCTACAACTTTAGGTTTGGTCGAAATATTGATAGAAATTGTTTCTTTGATATTTGACAAGTTTCGCTCGGAATCTACTGTATCTATAAAAACAGAATTCGAAAGAAAATCAACAACTGAAGGGTGATTAAGTTCATTTGAAAAATATTCTATGTAATCTGGAAGATGGGAACGATGATTATATTCCTCCAATGGTTCTTCTTCCGTCATCATTGATTAGATGATTCCTTCATCAATAGAAAATATACGTGAAAAAGGATCAGAAGAAGTACCATATTCTAATGAACGATCTACCCATAAAATTGGCAAAAATGGATTTGGGTTCACCGCACAAGCAAAAATGATTGATTACTATTCAAGCTCAATAGGGTTTAGCAGCATGATTTCGTTACTACTATCAACTTTAGAACTATTGGTAATCTTCGTCAAATAAGATGAAGTGGAAGATATCATGTTGCAAGTCTCAACATTCGCCACTTCTGCCATGTTTGATGGTGACAATAGTGAAAACGTACCCATTAGGGAAGAATCCTTGAAGAGACCCACACCAATGTTTTGAAGAGATAGCGGGGGTCCATGAACTAACAGAAGGCTTCCAGTAGCCTATGAACTAGAGGTGAATAAACCGCGTTGGTCGATAACTGTGATTCCGCCCTTATGAGGGAATGCAATCCTACCGAAGTATGTCAAAACCTCAACAACCATAGCATATACCCATGGTCTTCCTATTAAAATGTTGTGGTCAAGGGGTCTGTCAACGACCTCAACTTCAACAGTTACTATATTCCCCCCTAGTTTGATTTACAGATTACTCAAAATTTAAACAAGGCATATATGTATGACCGTCAAAAGCTTTCAATGTTGTTGGTGAACGTGACAAAGGCGGTGAGCCAAGTGTTTTCCAGCGATTCATAGACATAATACGAATAGATGCCCCCTCATCAATAATGGTTTGGTGAATAATTTTGTTCAAGGCATTTACTTGAATTAGTAATGTTAATTGTGTTGGTAACTATGGCGTATAACCCGCATGGTTGAAAACCACAAGATTGCAATCAGCTGGATCGATTCCACCAATTGATGACAACATAGCCTGCTTTTGGGAGGGACACTTTTGAAGCACCTCGAGCGTCGACATAGCTGAAGGTGACTGAGCAAATCTTCTACTATGTTATAGTTATGTGTTGCTCGATCTCGAAGGTTAAATGTTGATTTATGTACAACTCTGTTAGGCAATTTTATTGTTAACTATGATGCAATAGGTGGTGGAATAAGATCTAAACAAGTCGAAGTCGAAGGATTAGGTTGATCATCCTAGTTATTCAAAGACAACAGTTCATTTCCATAATCTTTACTTTGTGTTGAGACCAAAACTTCAATTTCAGGCTTAGAGGCAGATAGCATAAGCACTTGGGAAGTGGAATCATGGTCTGTAGCAACCATATTTGTCTCCGGGTTTGGAAAAGGATCAGTCAGCACTGCAAATGTATTAGAAGTCTTAACAAGCTTTGAGACTTTAGAGCGGTGAGGAAAATCTCGCATAATGTGCTCATCATTACAGATTAAACATGGGTAATGAGGTTTCCAAGCCAAAGGAGAGGAAGAAGATGATTTCCCTTGAGGGGGATTACTTTTTTTATTCTTGTTTTTCCCCTTCTTCTTGATTCTTGGTTGCTTTTCATTCTTGCCTTTGTCAAATGATACAGAATTGATTTTGGAAGCAAGAGTGTTATCAGATGCATTTGAAGTTTGATTGGAAATGGCAAGTGTTTGACCAAATGGTCTACCTGCCATTTTTGTGCTCAAAGAACCAATCACACCATCACTGGCATGAGAGTCCTTACTGGATCGTGGTGGAGGAACTGTGAAAGCTGGTTGGGGTGCATTCGGGATCTTGTCATATAGAATGCTAGAGTGTGTATAAGCCAAGTCCAAATATTTGGCACGAGCAATTACTTGCTCTTTACTAACAACTCCACCTTTCGCCACATCCTTGGTGATAGATGGGCAAAAGGATTTTATAAACCACTCAGCTAAAATCTGATCACGAACATAAGTTTTAACCATTCAACGAGGACGATTCCACTCATGAATATGATCAAAGATATGGGTAGCAGTAGTTTGTTTAAAGTTGGTTAATAGTTCTGTTCTAGTTTCACATCGTATGGGTAACTGGAAGTGGTTAAAAATGTGGTAGCTAAGATTGTAAAGTTATCAAAAGAAGCTCTTGGTAACTCAATGTACCACTTCGTAGCCGGACCAGTAAGGGTTCTCTAGAAAAGACATAGTCTAACTAAATCGTCACTAACATAGTTACTGATCAAACGAGAAAGTGAACTGGTACCTGTTTTTTTGAGGTAGGAAAAAATCACCCGACTTTGAAAAGTGGTGATGCCAGAATACATTTTTTTTTATCATATTTTTGGCAGATTAAATTTTCTTATGTATCAAGTATGAACATTTTTTTTCGATGTTAGTGATTTTCATGCTGATTTTGAAAAGTGTTGATGCAACATCAACACATTTTTCTAAATGTTAGTGATTTTCATGCTGATTTTGAAAAGTGTTGATGCAACATCAACACTTCTTTTTAAAGGGCTTATTTTTATGTATCAAGTGTGAACATTTTTTTTGTTAGTGATTTTCATCTTGATTTTGAAAAGTGTTAATGAGCATCAACCCTTTTTGTTGAGAGGACTTAGTTTTTACACTTTAAATTTTCTAGTGAATTAAGTTTAGATATATATATTTTTTAAATGTTGGTGATTTTCATGTTAGTAATAAAATGTAAAAAAAATAATAATAAAAACATGTTAATAACACACACACACACATAATCATAACAACAATAAGAAAACATAAAAACATAAAAATAGAAATAAAAAAACATGACAAAAAAATTATATAAAAAAAGGAAAAAAAAAACCAAAATTAATTTGTAAAAAAAAAATGAATAAAAAGTTAATGAAAAATAAAGAAAAAAATAAAATAAAAATGATTTTTTTCAAAAAAATATATATAATTTAAAGGAAAACAAACTTATCCACACACAAAAAAAACTAACATTTTTTTTTTAAGTAAAAAAAAATTAAAAAAAAACCCTCATTACAAAAAAAAAAAAAACCTTAAAATAATTACCAAAAAATTTAAAATAATAATTAAAAATAATCAGAAAAAGGAAGTTTAAATTAAAAAATATTTAAATTAAATAATTTAAATATTTAAATTATAAATTAAAAATAAAATAAAATAAAATACAAATTTAAGAACTTTTTTTTTAATAAAAATTATAAAAATAAGGAAATAACATTAAAAAGAATAACAAAAAAAAATTAAAATTAAAAAAAAAAAAAAATAAATAAATAAATAAATAAATACATTAAAAAAAAATTCAAAACAATTAAAAAATAATTAAAATAATTAAAAAAACCATTAAAAAAACAATTTAAAAAGAAACAATTAAAAAATCATTTAGAAAAAAGAATAAAATAAAAAAACAATTAGAAGTAAAATAAAAATAAAAAACAATTAAAAAACACAATTTAAAAAAGAAAAACAATTGAAAAAACAAATAAATAAAGAAATAAAAACAATTAAAAAATAATTACAAAAAAAATAAAAATAAAAAACAATTAAAACCCCCCCCTCCCCTCTTGCCTCCTTCACCCACCTTCGCTCCCTCTCCCTCCCCTCCCCTCTCCCTTCCCGCACCTGGCCCTCACTCCACCTCCCTCCTTCACCCAACTCCACTCCCCCTCCCTCCTCTCCCCTCTCCCCTCCTCCACCTGGCCCCCACTCCAGCCCCCTCCCTCACCGCCCTCCCGCTCACCCCCTTACCCCCCTACCCTCTCGCCTCCCTCACCGCCCTCTGCGCCTCCTCCCTCCCCTCGCCTTTCCCACCCCCCACCCTGCCCGCACCCCACCCCCCACCCTGCCCGCACCCCACTCCCCTCCTTCACCGCACCCCCTCCCTCACCGCCTTCCTCGTCCCCTCTTACCCCCGTCCCCTCCCCGCCCAAACCCCCAGCTAGTGGAGATGGGTGAGGGATGCGAGAGGAGAGGGGCATTGTAATTGTTTATTTTTTATTTTTTTTCTTAAATTGTTATTCTTAATTGTTTTATTTTTATTTTTTAATTTTAATTGTTTTGATTTTTTTTGTTTTTTTTGAAATGTATTGAAAAATTGATTTTAGGGCTCTGCATACTGGATTACAGCGGAGCTAGGTTTGGCATTGGCATTAGCGTTTTGACTTTGGGTAGCATGGTGGGACGTGTAGGGGGGAGTGTTGCTCCCTCCTATAGTTAGGTAGTTACAGATATAAGTAATAAGGTGGGAAAGTAGCATTTTAAAAAACCTATGGAGAAGGTAACAGAGGCAAGTACAGGTGCATTGGGAAGAAACGGACTTTAGGAGCAGGAAGGGGATTAGCAAGAAACAAGTAAGGAGAAGGAGAATGGAGGTAGCATTGAAAAACCTACTTCCATAAGGACAACTAGGGTCTGTAAACCCAAGTCAAGCATTATTCCCAAGGTCATCTTGAGCGATCCAGTGCTTCAAGCACATAGGGATCACATGACGGAACATGCGATCATATGCAAATTCATGGGGATATGGCCAATAGAGAGGGCGTTGCACGTGTGGATAAGAAGCCATTGGAAGCCAAAGGGGGAAATACACTTCCATCTGGGATCTAAGGGTTTCTTCATAGTGGTGTTCACGAACCTAGAGGATCAAGATAGAGTGTTTGAAGGGGGGCCATATTTCTACACTACTACGGGACTCTACATGCGGCCATGGATGATGAACTTTGTCCCGAAACACGAAACATTCGCATTGGTACTCGTATGGATTATACTATACACCCTTCCTCTGGATTATTGGATACCAGAATCTCTGAAAGAAATAGGCAACAAGCTGGGGCATTTTCTAAAGATCTCAGAGGCAACTCTGAAAGGAAAATATACCTCCTTCACCTGAATATGTGTGGAAATGGACTTATCTGGAGCCCTTCCGGAAGTGATAATTTTAGAACTGTATGATGAAGAATGGGTGTATACTGTGGACTATGAGCACATTCCATTTAGGTGTCGTAAATGCCATGAACATGGTCATTTATTCAAAGACTGCCCAACAAACAACATGGAAGGAAATGTGAAAACTACTGCGGATAAAAATCATGAGGGTTTCACCAAGGTTGGTGAAAAAGGGAAAGGTGGAAAGCATTCAAAAAAGAAGATCAATGAAGATAGACATACAAGACACAATAGCTTCAAGATCCTAGAGAAATAAGAGGGAAACAATGAAACGATCTAGGATATGGAGAACACAATCAATGAGAAGGAAAAGGAAGCTGAAATGTAGGATATCATAGTAAACAACCAGCAAAAGGATGATCTGCCAAGCAATATGGAGATATGTAGGGACCATGAGATCACTCCAAGTGAAGCAGGAATAAAGGATCGTGAACTGTAGGAGATTCCAGATCTAGAAAAATTTCTGGAACAAGAGACAACCCTAGGAGTGGACTCCCTGGCAAAAGAGGACTATGACAGAGTTCAACAGCTCTTTCTTTGGAGATCACAATCGAAGGGAGCTAGAGTCAAAAGGAATCATGAAAGCTAGGAGCATAGTGGGGTCAAAATGATGGAGAATATACAAGCACAATCTCCAAGGTACTCAAGTAGGAGAAGGGGAAGGAAAAGACAGAATGAGTTGCAGAACGAATGTGGGAAACTCTTGATTAACTTAGGTAAGACGAAAGATCTCACCAATTATTCCTTTACAAACCTTTCTTAATGAAGCTCACAACTTGGAATATTAGAGGCATAAGAAATAGAAGGAAACAAAGAAATCTCAGTAATAGAATAAAAGAAGAAAAACCAGATATGGTCTTTATTCAAGAGACAAAATGTTCGATGGATAACATAAGAAAAATTCATAAAAAATGTTTAATCAAGTATGAGTATCTGGAGGTTAAAGAAAACAACTCAGCGGGGAGGATTCTCATGTTGTGGGATCCCCCAAAATTTGGAATGCATCCAGGAACTATCTCTCTTAGGTATGTCAACCTTTAGGGGATCAGAAGATATACATGATAAAAAATGTCTATGGACCTCAAAAGCAAGAAGAAAATCTCAAGCTTCTCACCTCCCTTGAGGATCTAAGAGCCAGACACCTCAATATGCCTTGGATCATGGCAAGGGATTTCAATATGATAAGATCTCTTACAGAGAAAAAGGATGGTATTAGACAACTTTGCAGAGATTCTATGGCCTTCCAGAACTTCATAATGAACATGGCGTTAGTGGACACTGAAACAATGAATGGGACCTTCACCTGGAACAACAAGAGGGGAGGGGTTTCACAAGTATCCTCTAAAGTAGACAGATTCATTATTTTAGAGGACCTCTTTCTCTCAGGCCCTGCCATAACAACTTCTATTCTCCCCTTCGGAGGTTTAGACCATTGGCTTGTTCAGCTAGAAGCCACTTTATGGGTACACCAAGAAGCACACCTTTTAGGTTTGAAAATACCTGGCTCTCTAACCTTGAATTCACCAGCAATATTGACAAATGGTGGAAAGAGGATTTGAACATTCAAGGCACTAGAATGTTCCTACTCCAACAGAGACATAAACATATCAAATCTAGGCTTAAAGACTGGAACAAGAAGGAATTTGGAAATATTTTCAAAGCCAAAAGAGAAGCTGAGAAGAAACTATAGGAGATTAATAAGATCTGCAATACAAATGGCTTTACCGAGGAATGGAAAAAGCTAGCTAATTTTCTACAGGAAGAATGGGAAGACTGGTGCTTGCAAGAGGAGATTTTTTGGAGACAAAAATCAAGGGTGAAGTGGATTAGAGAGGGGGAAAGAAACACAAAGTTATTTCATAAATCCACCATGGATAACAGGGCACACAATAGAATCACAAGGATCAAAGATTCTCAAGGGATAGAACTTGTCTTTCACAAAGATATGAAATTAGTTCTTGTACAACAATTCATCACTATAGCAGAGGAGCCTCTGGAGGACAGATCCAGGTACATCAACCTTTTCACTCAGTATATCCCTCAGCTAGTTACCAGAGAGGACAACCACAATCTTAACAGGTCAGCGAAGTGATAAATGAAATGCAGAATGGAAAAGCCCCAGGCCAGGATGGGTTCAATGTTGACTTCTTCAAAGCCTACTGGAAAATAGTCAAACAAGACATCCTTGAGGTTGTGGAAGATTCAAGAAAGTCCAAAAGACTTTTGAAGGCTCTTAATGCTTCCTTCATAGCTATGATCCCAAACAGGAAAAAGATATGACTCATAATGGTTTTAGACCCATAGCCTTATGTAATGTGGTGTATAAAATTATTTCCAAGGTGATTTCTAATAGACTCAAGCCCCTTTTACCAGCTCTCATCTTAGAGGAGCAAACAGGCTATGTGGGAGGACAAAAAATCCTCAACAACATTATACAAGCTCATGAGGTGGTACATTCTCTCAAAAGCAACAAACAAGCTGGTATGATCATTCAACCAGACCTAGCGAAAGCTTACGATAAAATAAGATGGTCTTATATAAGGGTAGTTCTAGAAGCCTTTGTCTTCAACAAAAACTGGATAAGATGGGTTATGGCACTAGTTACCACAATTGGTTTTTCCATCCTACTGAATGGTGCTCCTTCAAGAACCTTCACACCCTCCAAAGGTCTTAGACAAGGCAATCCACTCTCACCCTTCCTCTTTGTTTTAATGATGGAAGGGCTATGCAGAGGGATCAAAATGGAAAATGTTGAAGGAAGAGTTCAGGGTATCAGACTCACCTTGGATGGAGAGGAAAATACTCATCAACAATCTGTGGATGACACAATGTTGCAGGGCACACCCACAGTCAGGGAAGCAAGAGAAATCAAACATATCTTGAATTATTTTGCTATGGTAGCTAGCATAGAGGTAAGCCTCAAGAAATCAAAAGTTTTTTCTTTAACATTGACCTTGCTATTCAGAGAAACATCACCAGAATTCTTGGATTTCAAAGTGGACAGTTACCTTCCAAGTATCTGGGCATACCTCTTATAGATAAACCTCTAAGTAAGGGAGTGTGGGAGCTAATTATAAACAAAATTCAGGACAATATTAGGAAATGGACATGAAGGTCTTTAAATTTGGCGAGCCGCCTTGTGCTCACACAAGCTGTCTTGCAGGAAATTCCCATTTTCATGTTCTCATCTCTTCCTACTCCTAAAGGAGTCAAGCAACAAATCAGGAGCATACAAAGGGATTTTCTATGGGGCAGGGGAGAAGAGAAAAGGAAATGGGCTTTAGTGGCTTGGGAAAAGATATGGAAACCCAAGAGCCACGGTGGTTTGGGGCTTCATGACCCTGAAACACTCAGTGGAGTTTCGGGAGCCAAACTTTGGTGGAGATGGAACAAGGAATCGATTACTCCCTGGGCTAAGCTTTCGAAACAAAAATATGCCAAGCATTGGTAAGAGAAGGATCAAATTTGAATGTCTGACAACATTAAGGGCTCCCACATTTGGAACCTTGCTTGGGAAAATAAAGGTATTGTTTAGTAACATAGTTTCTGGGAGATTCGAGCTGGGAACTTTGCGCGTTTTTGGGAGGATAATTGATAGCAGGAAACCAACTTGTATAAGGATGAATTAGTAGCTCTCAAGAATGATACTGATAACAATGATATACTTTTGGTAAATGACTCCTGGGATTCAGTAAGGATCATTGGAAAATGGAGAATATGGAAGGATCTAGGCTATAGTGAAGAGAACCATCTGAAGGCCCAAGCAGACTCTCTCGCTCAGGATCTAGAGCATAGAAGGATTCTAATATCCTCCTTTACTGACCATTAGATGGGAAAGGAACACTGAAGGAAACTTTAACCTCAAGTTTGGAAGAATCTTTGGTGAAGCCCCCACTAGATGCAAATAAAGTTATCTATTTGGCTAGTTCATCAAAGGAAAATTTTAACTTGGGAGAATCTCCTAAAAAAAGGTTTCACTGAACAATCCAAATGTTACCTTTGTGGCTCTCAAGAGGAAATAATGGATCACCTTCTCAACCTCTTTCCTTTCACCTCCACCGTGTGGGAGTGGGTGGCTTCTATCTTCAAGCAAACTGATAGGGATAGACTTAGCATCTCCAACACTTTGAAGAATTGGAGGAAAAACTTCTCAGCGAATGAAATCATCAATAAAGCCTGGAATATGGTTCCAGGCTTTGTCATCTGGGATGTTTGGAAAGAACGCAATTGTCGAATCTTTAAGAAAAAAGCAAGCAAACCCCAATACATAATTGATCAAATCTTAAGTCAACTCAAAGACAGTCAAAATCTTGTTGAGGAATCTTTCTAAGGACCCTCCTCTGCCCCAAGATGCCTACATACTACTACATCTGGGTCTCTAGTCTATAAGACCACAGGGCATAATCAATGGTGTGAGCCAAGTAAATGAAGATACAAATATTTGTAAGCTTCCTCCACATGGCTTTTTAAAAGTCAATATAGATGGAGCTTCTAAGGGCAACCCAGGGTTTGCTAGTTTTGGGGGTGTTATAAGAGATGAATAGGGACGAATAAATGAAATTTTTCATGGCCACTTTGGGAAGGCCACCAACAACATGGCAGAAATCATGGCCTTAGAGCAATGCCTAGAAATTTTGGTGAACTCAAATTCACTCAATGTCATTGTGGAAGCAAATTCAGAATTGATTATTAGAGGAGCCAAGAAAATATGCAATGGAACGTCACCAGACAAAGTTTTGAAACACTAGAGGCTTTCACTAGTCTTTCATCGAATTCATACCCACCTGCAAACCTTAAAAACGATAAACTTTGTCCATGTGAAAAGAAAAACTAACATGATAGTTGATCATCTGGCGAATGGAGTGATTAGTAAGGATAGGGACACTCGGCATGTTTGGGAGCTCTTACCCCTAGGCAAACTGTTTGAGGATTGTATTTGTCGGGCTGCCAAAGATAGGAATCGATGGAATGACAGGATGGACTGATGAAGCTTAGGAGATAGGTAAAAGTGTAGGGAGGCTTAGGGAGACAGGCAGGAGCCCTCGGTCTGCTTGGTGATTGGAATCAATCCATTGATTGCACTAATACTAGTAGTCCTACGAAATTGAACAGTTGGTTGAGGACAGATGAGGAAATCAAGGACAAAATGGCATGAAGACTGATTTTGGACCGTTAGATCTTGATTGAAATAGATCTATGATGCTCGAGTGAGGAAGATACCTAAAGGTTAATGAGCAGAAGCGGTTTGAAGAAATCCATAAGTGGATTTTGGGCGGAGAAAAATTGTAAACGGTATTTCCCCATTGGCTCTGATTCCACTCACGCAGCTACAGGAGCTACAAGGTGAGAGTTGGAAACCGCTTTATCGGGCATATTTGGAGTGTGCAAGTTGGTTGTGCAAAATTCATGTGAGTCGTTACATCTGGCAGAACGAGATCAAATGGTAGATGTACAAGGCACAACTGCCAAAGGCGGGAAGGCTTGTGACTATTGATTAGGATATAGATCCATGCTGGAGAAGCACAGTCAATAGATCGGCAGGGCGGATCTCAACCTTTATTGAAAACCATGGTTTGTAGTGTTTTGAGATCCAGTTGGTCAAAAGCTATTAGGGAAGAACCGCGAGTGGATTTCGGGCAGAGGAAAGGCAGTAAAGGGTTTCTCCCCCATTGGCTCTGATTCCACTCACTTAGAGACATGTACCCAAGAGGAGAGAGAAGAGAACAACTTTTTGGGTGGATTTGGGGTGTGCAAGTTATTCGTGCGAAATCCATGTAAGCCATTTGATCTAGGGGACCGAGATCGACAACTGATAGTAGAGAGCATTTTCTAAAGTCAAGAAGTGCTTTGACCATTGGATCTTGTTCCGATCAATGGTTTAGGAGAGCCGGCGTTTGCTTAGATGGGCGGATGTCAAATGTGTTTAACTAAGGTTTGAGCCACCATCAGGTTGGGAGCATTGGTCTAAAGCTTAGTGGAAGCCATTCAATAGTTAGTGGTTGACTGAGAGCCCTTGGGAGTTTAATACTCCTTCCTATTTAGCAGGTTTTGTAAGCTCGAGGATTTTGGTTTGCTTCCGGTTGTTGGTAGTCCCACAACAAGCTGGTTCCTGTGTTGGTCTGTGCATTTGCATAGGCGTGTATTATATGTAATGTACGAGTATGGATAATAGAAGGATTCACTCTTACTTGACGAAAAAAAAGAATTTTTTTCTTTTTATTTTTATTTTTAATTTAATTTTTTTATTTAATTTAATTTTTTGATAATTATTTACCATTTTTTAAAATCATGTTTTTAGTTTTTAATTTTATTTTTTAACTTGTAAAATGGTCTTTTCTTAATTTTTATTTTTATTTTTAAATTTTTTTGTTTATTTTTTATATTTATTTATTTATTTATTGTTTTATTTATTTATTTAAATTTTTCATCTTTACAAGTTAATTTTGATTTTTTTCTTACATTTTTATGGTTTTTTTTGTTTTTTTGTTTTGTTTTGTTTTGTTGTTGTTGTTTTTTTTTTAATATATATATTTTATGAAATTTAATTTAATTCTTTTCATGAATCTGTTGGGTGTGGAGCATGATTATTTAGAGGTCTTTGTTTCAGCCGAATGTATACCCCAGGAAGTTTGTACACCCCTCCACGCGGGGGGTGCGGGGAGGACTTGTCCCCCCGTGGGGGTACGGGGGGGCTAATCCCCCCAGCCTGTGGGGTCGTAGGGCCAGCGGTCCCCCTGGGGGGTTTCGAGGGTAGTGCCCCCAAAGCCAAAAGTAGATGTAAAATTGCCTTGTAAAAGTATAGTAATTTCTAGTCAATCTGGGCCGTTCATTAGGCAGATGATCTGATGGTAGAACTTATGATTAGTTTAGGGTTTTTTGCCCTAGAAGGAAACCACTCTCTTTGTATGAGGGCATTGTATTGAGGCTGTGAAATAGATGTGTATTCTCCGAGCGAGAAGTAGAGAGGTGAGACTGTGAGAGAAAATAGAGGATATTACAACAGATCTGTTGTAGGTTGTGCCTCTTCATTTTGCTAGATAATAGAAATGAAGGACTGGCTATTCACGATGGACATAACCCAAACTGGGTGAACCATTTATATCTGTGTCTCTATGGTTTTATGTGTTTTTTGTGTTTATATTTCTGCAATATTCTATGTGTTCCATTGCTTTGTAATATATAATTTTCTAACAACTGGTATCGGAGCTGAAGGTTTATTTCGCTAACAAAATTGCAGGAGAGAAGGGTTCCTGGTTCGAGTGGGAGTAATGACGGAAGATGGTAAGTTTAGGGTCGAGAAATTTAACAGCCAAAACTTCTCACTGTGGAAGATGTAGATGGAAGATTATTTGTATCAAAAAGATCTGTACCTACCATTGGGCAGAAAAACAAAGATGCCGACGAGTATGATAGATGAAGAATGGAACCTTCTCGAAAGAAAGGCACTCGTAACAGTACAGTTGTGCCTCGCACCATCAGTTGCCTTCAACATTTCAAAGGAAACAACAATATAGGGTTTCATTAAGGAGTTGGCGAAACTATATGGAAAACCCTCGACCTCAAGCAAGGTATTTCTTATGAAACGGTTATTTAATATGAAGATATCGGAAGGTGGATCTGTTGCCGGCCATTTAAATGATTTCAATACTATTACAAGTTAGTTAAGTTCTATAGGGGTAAATTTTGGTGATGAAGTTAGAGCTCTGTTATTCTTATGCTCATTGCAAAAAAGTTGGAATGGTTTAGTAATGGCCATTAGTAACTCTGTTTCTGGATCTAGTACTTTAAAGTTTGATGATGTTTTCGGTGCTATCCTTAGCGAGGAAATGTGATTGAAAAGCTCTGATGAGACATCTGGTAATGCTTTGAGTGCAGAGTCTAGGGGAAGAAAAATGGAAAGAGGAAAGAGCTTAGGATATCACATTAAATCAAGGAAAGGCATATCCAAGTCCAGATCGGGGATAGTGTGATGGAAATGTGGAAAGAAAGGACACCTAAAGAAAGACTATAGATCTCAGAAGGGAAAAGAAGGAGATGCATAGCAAGAAAACAGTCATGAAGCAAATGTGACAGGTGAGGTGTTACAAGATGCTTTGATTCTTTCTTTCGAAAATATTATTGATTCCTGGGTGGTAAATTCAGGGGCCTCATTCCATGCCACACCTGATAAGAAATATTTTCATGACTATGTTGAAGTAGATTTTGGACAAGTCCGTTTGGGTGATGATAAACCCTGTAAAATTGTTGGAATGGGTAAGGTTCTTGTAAAACAATAGAATGAAAACCAATGGCTACTAAAGGAGGTAAGGCATGTTCCAGATCTGAAGAAAAATTTGATTTTAACAGGGCAGTTAGGCGGTGAAGGTTGTGTGACAACTTCCACAAATAGAACTTGGAAGGTCACCAAAGGAGCCCTGGTAATAGCAAAAGGCGAAAAGATTGGTACAATGTATTTATGTAATGGTATTGCTAACTTTTTTAATGCTTTAACTTCCAAAGGAGCAGATGCAGCATTATGGCATCATAGGCTCGGACACATGAGTGAGAAGGGGATGAAGATTCTTCACTCAAGGAATCCGTTGCCGGGTTTGAAGAATGTTGATTTGGACTTCTGTGAGAATTGCATTTATGGAAAACAGAAGAGAGTCAGATTTCTTCGAGTTGGGAAAGAAAATAAGAGCGAAAAATTAGAGCTTGTGGATACAGATGTATGGAGACCCACTCAGGTATCATCTCTCAGTGGCTCTTGTTATTATGTTACTTTTATTGATCATGCAACTAGAAAATCTTTGATTTATTGTATTAAGAATAAACCTGATGTATTTGATACTTTCAAGAAATGGAAAGCTTTGCTTGAGATTGAGACAGGAAAGAAATTGAAGTGTCTCAGATCAGACAATGGAGGTGAATATTGTAGCAAAGAGTTTGATAGGTACTGTTCAGAGCATGGAATTCATAGAGAGAAGACAGTTCTAAGAAAACCACAAGAAAATGGTGTTCATCCAATCATGGAGCGTGCAAGGTGCATGATATTGCATGCATGATTTCCTTTACAATTTTGGGCAGATGCTGTAGATACTGTTGTTTATCTAATAAACAGAGGGCCTTCAAGTTCCTTGGATGGTGGTGTTCCAGAGGAAGCATGGATAGGTAAAAAGGTAAACTACTCATTTTTAAAGCCTTTTGCTTGTGAGGCTTTTGTCCATATTAATAAAGAAAATAGAACAAAGCTTGAGGCAAAGTCAAAGAAATATACCTTTATTGGATATGGTGTTAATGATTTTGGTTATTGCTTATATGATTACGAAAATTACAAAATCATTAGGAGTAGAGATATAATATTCAATGAAAAGGTCTTGTATAAGAATTAGTTGCAAGAAAAGAAACGGGAAAAAGAAAACAAGGAATACATTGTTCTTGATGAGATCACTGAAAAGTAAAGGTGCCTGAAAATAATAATAATCAACAACCACAACAACAGCAACAGGCACCCTAAACACCTGAAAGTGGTGTTAGAAGATCTACCAGGATAAGTATACCCCCTGAATGATACTCTCCTTCTTTATATTATTTATTGTTGACTAATTCTGGTGAACCCGAATGTTATGAAGAAGCAATGCAAGTTGAAAGCACGAAGAAGTCGGAGCTATCCATGGAAGAAGAGATGGACTCCTTAATGCATAACCAGACTTGGGACTTAGTCAGGTTGCCTGCAGGTAAAACTACATTGCAGAATAAATGGGTTTACAGGCTGAAGGAAGAAGATGGAGGAAAAGAGAGGTACAAAGCTAGACTTGTGGTGAAGGGGTTTGTACAGAAGAAAGGTATTGATTTTGATGAAATATTTTCTCCTGTTGTTAAAATGACTTCAATTAGAACTATTTTAAGTCTAGTAGTAGTTGAAGATTTGCATCTTGATTAGTTAGATGTAAAAACATCCTTTCTCCATGGATATTTGGAGGAAGAGATATATATGCAACAGCCACATGGATATGAGGCAAAAGGGAAGGAGAAACTAGTGTGCGGGTTGAAGAAGAGCTTGTATGGCTTAAAATAGGCTCCAAGGCAGTGGTATCTAAAATTTGACAAGTTTATGTCTGAACAAGGTTATACTAGATGTCATTCTGATCATTGTGTTTATCTAAAAAATCAAAATGATGGCATCCACATTATATTGTCATTTTATGTTGATGACATACTCGTTGTAGGGTCTAACATGTAGGAAATAAATGTGCTCAAAAGAAAATGGCCAAATTCATTTGTGATGAAGGATTTGGGAGCTGCAAAACAAATCCTTGGTATGAGAATAACTAGAGACAGGAAAAATCGCAAATTAACATTGTCTCAGAATGACTACATACAAAAGGTGTTGAAAAGATTTAATATGCACAATGCAAAACCAGTTAGTACACCTTTTGCTAGCAATTTCGAACTTAGTAAGGAAATGTCCCCAAAGGCCCAAGAAGACATGGATTATATGTCTAAAGCTCCATATGCATCAGCAGTTGGAAGCTTAATGTATGCAATGGTTTGCACAAGGCCTGATATTGCACATGCAGTGGGAGTTGTAAGCAGGTACATGAACAATCTAGGAAAGGAACATTAGATGGCAGTGAAATGGATTCTCAAATATTTGAAAGGTACCACAAATCAAGCATTATGCTTTGGTGGTTCAAACGTTTCTCTACAGGGATTTTTTGATGCAGATATGGCAGGTGATAGAGATAACAGGAGGAGCACTACAAGATATGTATTTACTGTAGGTGGAATAGCTGTCAATTGGGTTTCAAAAATCCAAAGTGTTGTTGCACTTTCAACAATAGAAGCAGAGTATGTTGCTACTATAGAGGCCAGTAAAGAAATGATTTGGTTACAAAGGTTTATGGATGAATTGAGTAAGGAGCATGATATGGGCATGTTATATAGTGACAGCCAAAGTGCCATTCATCTTGCAAAGAACTCAACATTTCATTCCAGGACTAAACACATACATCTCAAGTACCAGTTGATACGATCAGTGTTGGAAGATGGAGATTTGAAGCTGGAAAAGATACACACTAGCGAGAATCCTGCAGATATGCTAACAAAAGTTGTAACCAAGGAGAAACTTAGAATATGCTCAGTATCAATTGGTCTTCAAGGATGATGACGAAGATGAGAAATAGCCAAGTCCAAAGAGGAGTCATTGTCCAGCAAATGAAGCAACGGTGGAGTTGCTACAATCATTCTCTAAGTGGGATATTGTTGGGTGTGGAGCATGATTATTTAGAGGTCTTTGTTTCAGCTGGATGTATACCCCAGTAATTTTGTACACCCCTCCACGTTGGGGGGGTGCGGGGGGACTTGTCGCCCTCGGGGGGTTTAGGGGCCAGCGGTCCTCTGGTGGGGGTTTCAGGGGCAGCGCCCCCGAAGCTAAAAACAGATGTAAAATTTCCTTGTAAAAGTATAGTAATTTCTAGTCAATCTGGGTTGTTCATTAGGCAAATGATCTGGCAGTAGAACTTATGTTTAGTTTAGGGTTTTTTTCCCTAGAAGGAAACCCCTCTCATTCTATGAGGGCATTGTATTAAGGCTGTGAAATAGATGTGTATTCTCTGAGCGAGCAACAGAGAGGTTAGACTGTGAGAGAAAACAGAGGATATTATAGCAGATCTATTGTAGGTTGTGTCTCTTCATTTTGCTGGATAATAGAAAGGAAGGACTGGCTGTTCGGGGTGGACGTAGTCCAAACTGGGTGAACCACGTATATCTGTGTCTCTTTGGTTTTATGCGTTTTTTGTGTTTATATTTCTGCAATATTCTATGTGTTCCATTGCTCTATAATATATAATTTTCTAACAGAATTGTCCCCTTGCCACCACTGGCTAGTTGAGCCTTGGGGTTGCCAAGGATTTTTTTTTTTTTTAAGTTTTTAAATTTTGTATTGTTGTATTTTATTTTTGTAATTTTTTTATTTTGTTATTTTGTTATTTTGTTATTTTGTTTTTATCTTATTTTACTCTTTTTATTTTTTATTTTATTTTACATGGTATGGTTAATCTTTTTTACATTTTATAGTTTTTTTTATGTCATTACTATATACTTTTTATATTTGATTTTTTTTGTCATGTTTTTTTTTATGTATTATTACTTGTTATTATTTTTTATTTTTACTTTTTTTTTCAATATTTGAATTTTTGTTTTCTTATGTATCTTTCACACACACACACACACAGATACATATACATATACATATACATATATTGTAGGGTATGTGTCGATGCTTGTCTAATAACTTGATCCCATTATTTGGAATTTGATAGTTAGTTTTCATTTTTTCGTTATAATGAATCAAGTCTACCCCACAATGTGTTAATTTCATGGTTGGTCTTTAAGTTTTCATTACAATGGGTTGAACTCACCTACACTACGTGTCAATTTGATAGTTGATTTTTAATTTTTTTTCGCAATGTATGAAGTTATGTTAGGCTAAGATTTCAAAATCGCTATATATTTAGAATTTTAAAAAAATTACTATGGGTATAATAACTCCTTCATTTAGGTGTTTGTTTTAAAAGTTTTTTTTAGTCGTAAACTTTTTCCATAATCTCATGCTTAAAATATTTTGAAATTTTAAGATTGTTTTGTAGTCATAATCTTTGGTTTTCATTCCATGGTTGAAAATTTGTCAAGATTTTAATGTTTTTCTAAGTCGTGATATTTTATATTTAATGCTCTTGCTGAAAACAATTAAAAATATTTTTTCTTAGCACCATGCTTGAAAGTTGTTGGAATTTTAAGGTTTTTCAAAGATGTGATATTTTAAAATTAATGTCAAGCTTAAAAATCGTTTGAATTTTAAGGGTTTTCAAAGACGTGATATTTTATCATTGATGTGATGCTTGAAAATCATTGGAAATTTAAATTTTTTCAGAGTCACGATATTTTGTTCTTAACGTCATTACTAAAAAGTGTTCAAAATGTACCTTGAAAATAAAGAAAAGAAAAAAAAAACATTATTCTGGCATCAACACTTTTCAATTTCAAGGTGTTTTTTGCACCAAACAAAATGGCTTTTATTGTTTTTTACTGTTATTTTTTTAAAATGTTGAAAATTTACTCTCAGAAAGAAAAAAAAAAACAAAAAAAACAAAAAAAAACGAAAACTTTATTCTGGCATCAACACTTTTCAATTTGAAGGTGTTTTTTCATGTTTTTTTAGGATTTTTTGGCTCGAGTACCCATTTTGAGGTAATAGTTCCTGTTTGATCGGTAACTACGATCATTCAAGGAGTGTGATGAACACCATAAATGAAAAGTCATGACATGGTTGGACAGGTCTTCTCCGGGGTTTCCATTGAATTTCGGAATATCAGAAGGTAATTTATGAGGAATCACTAGCCACCAAGGTGAATAAAGAATTGGGTCATTGGTGAGCCAATTTAGATCTGGTAATTCAAGTTTTGCAACAAAAGGCAATTGTCTATTGAGGTTTGGTTGAGCATATCTAGGGTAAGGTGGGATTGCCTAGGCAATAGGTCTTTGCATACCATCATAAGGCATCTTCTACTAGTAACCTTGATAGGGGTAAGTTTGTTCAGCAAATCCGGTATAAGGTTGATGTTGGGCACCATGATACATTTGCTGTTGTCCAAACCCAACATAGGCTTGTTGATCAGAACATGGGTAAACTTGTTGTTGACCAAACCCACCATAGGCATGTTGACCAAGTCCATGATGACGTTCGTATTGCCAGAATTGTTGCTATTGATATTGGGATTGCCAAGGTAGTTGAAGCAACTATTGTTGTTGATACAACAGTTGTTGATTTAATGGTTGTTGGCCACCGATGTAACCTTGTCTAGGTTGTGAATACACTAAACTAGTGTAAGTCTGATTCATTCCAGTAAACGGTAAACTGGCATGAGGTTGTTGGACTCTAGGCACAAGTGGTTTTTGTAAAACTGTCTAAGAAGGCTGAATATGTAAACCTAAAACTTGGGGGTCTGAGGTTGAAGGACCATCTTGCACAGGTTGAGATACAACAATATGAGCTTGTGACTGTGGTAAAGTTGTAACAATAGGCATAGCAAGTATGGAAGAGACAGATTGCATAGGTTATGATGTGTACACAAGACGAGGCTGAATGGGAATTATTGGTTTCCATTGACAAACAGTCATTCTAGGTTGACCTAAAGATGACGGCATACCAACATATGGTTTTCCCCTAGAAAATGGGGGATAAGGAGATTGTGCATATTTTTCTCTGTATGGGCGTAGTCTAGTGTAAAGCAGATACAAAGGATGGTAACTAGATGAACCAGCATGATATTGACTTGACGGGTCTATTTTTTCAGTATCTGTTAATGAAGAACTAGATAAAATTCTTGTAGAGTACATTGGTGAAGACCAAGGGCTAGAAGAAACACCTGAGTAGGTTCCAGATAAAGATTGGTAACCCGATGGGACGTATGGAACACCATACAAATATGACTCAAGTGTCGTAGTAAACATCGAAGAGGTTGTTATAGAATATTGTGACATGGCTGTAACAGATGGTACAATGTGGGATGTTGACTCTGCCATAGTCAAATGTCCAAATAAATTTCCTAACAAATCAATGGGTGTCTGAAAGTAATCAAGATCAAAAGGAGCAGTAAAATGAGTATAAGAATATAGATAAAGTCTAGTTCCAAAATGGAATGGAGTTCTTGGTGTTTCTACCTCAAGTTTCTATTCTATTAAAATCAAACAGGTGGAAGGATTCCACCATCGGGTTTGTAATAGATTTTCGGTATTTGTTCTTAAGGTAAAGAGGAAGTCTCGACAGTTACAGATGTCTAAGGATGCATTGGTCAATCTTCCTCCGGTATGGTAACAACTTCTTATAGTTCAACCTCAAGGTCAAAGTGCTATGGTAAAAGAACAAGTTCAGATTGGGCTTCTTGAACAACTTGTAGTTCAGAAGTAACTTTTGATTGAACAGTGATAGGTTCCGGATCAACTTCTAGTTGAATAGGTTCAAGTTCAGAAGTAATTTCTTGTTGAACAACTTTGGGTTGAGAATCAACTTGTTGTTGAAAAACTTGGGTTACCATTTCACTAGATTTAGTTCTAGTATCCTCAGGTAATTGTGCAAATTCCACTTCAGTAACAGATGTACCAATAACTATAGGAGTAACTAGGGTCACAGTACTTACAGGTATAGGTGTTTTTGTTAATTTAGATGAAGAACTAGAAGTTTGTGAAGTATTGGATTCAGTCAAACAAGACCACTTTGACCGGATAGGTGTAGCTTCGGGTGGTAAAGGCGGTTTACTCGTTGTCCTCTGTGAACAACGGGGTAAGTGTTGATGTTCCTCCATGATTTTTGATTGATTTTATAACAAAAAATAGATAAAAAAAATTGGGTAAGCTAGGCAAAAGGTTTAACAAGTAACTGTGAACTCCAGAATACCTCCTGGTAAACTGAGAAGTATGGGCAGGCAATCTCCTCGAAAGTTATATGCGGTGTATCATAGTGTATAAGGCAGCCGACTCAGTTACCTAAGGATGGATAGAAAGCTAGTGTTGTCCTCCCATATATACTCGAAAGTACGTGGAGGCCCAATCTGTATTAGCATTGTCTAATGCAAAACCACACAGTGAGAGCATTCATTTATACTTTATGTACTGTAACACCGCCCTATATACCCGAAGGTACATGGATGAGCTACGACATACACATGTACGTGGAACGAGGTATCACACTCGGAATGTATCGCAGACAAGTTGGCCACAGCTGCTATGTTTTATGAGGCCAAAACACGTCTCTAGCCTAGAACCTCTAAATGTTTTGCATTAGGTGACAATGCTCCATTAGGTTAATTGAGGTTAATTTTAAGTTGATCTTGTTTAAGAATTTTCCTTTCAAGGTTCACCATGTGATGTCTTTGGAGTTCCTACAATGCAACTAATATGATAATCATTCTTTTCATTCAATTTGAATAATGAAAACCTTAGCTAGTAGGGATAGAGCAATCATATTCTTTTAAGCAAATAACAAAGAGCACATCTAATGCAATTTTCCTAAACTATTCTTATGAGCACACACAAAAATTTTCAATGCATAATGCAATTTTTTCTTTCCAATTCCCTTAATGTTTGAAATGAACAAAAGGAAACTAATGCACATACAATCAATCATTCTTTTTGCAAGAACGAAGGCTTTACAATAGTTCCTTTTCGAAAGAAATGAAGACTTTTACGACACTTTGTTTTGAACAAGGATTAATCGACTATAAACTAACTTTGACAATGAATTGATAGTGATAAATAAATCCTTTAAGAAAGACTAAATAATCAAGGCCAAAGTGGGGCTAGCAAAGGAAACACAAATTGATTTCAGAGACACAACAATCATTGATCTTTTAGCAGGCAAAAACAGAAGGAAATTTGGGAAAAATCAAGTCAAAGGTGGGATTTTGGACCTAAGGAGGATCAACGGAGCCCTGAATAGGAGAAAGTGTGCTCTGGCCTCAACCCAAGGCTTATCTGCAACACTCTGTCTCCTGACCAAGCCTGCGCTGGTGCCAGAGAGGCCATTCTAGGGGATTTCAAGCATGATTTTTACCAAAAAACACTTCAAAAAGGCTCAAACAAGACCAATGGAAGCAAGTACAGTCTATTAGGGTGTACTAGGATGAAGGTAAACTACCTGGAATGATGATCATTCCCTAGTATGGTCACCCATTTGTTATGTGAAATTTTTCATCTACGGATAAATACAATTTCCCTAGGTGGGTAACTACACCTATAACAACAGATTCAAAGAGTTTCACCCTTTTCTATAGAATATAAATAAGACAAGGGACCTATTTTTTATCTTTCACTTTCCCTTTGTCTCCTTTGTATGGCTCCCATCGCTCCTTCTCGAACTTAATCCGCTCAACAAGTACCTGCAATCATAAATAGAGGACAAAAACCAATCAAAGCAAGATATCTATCTATAATAAGAAAATGGAATCAAAAGTATTTACACATATAATCATTATACATAAAGACAAGAATATGGGAAAATGTTTAAACAGCTTTATTAAGTAGAAGGAAGACTTACAACCAAGAAGTCTGGTCCAATGTCACTCATACAACTTGAGTTCCATCCTTCATCACACCATAATCACAACACTCTGGTAGCATAACAATACTTTCTTATAATCTCAAACCTCACACCAACAGTATCTCCTTACAAATTCTGCAAGTAGAACACTTGATCACTTAGATGAGTAATCAGTTTATAGGAAAATGGAGGTGGTTTGGTCATAAATGAGGGTATTGAATGGTGTTCCAAACTTAGAGTTAGCTTCCATGGAGGAAGGGATGAGAGGATAGGAGGTTACTTAACTCATTCCCTATCCAATTTCGAGCTCATAGGATATGATAACTGTGGGAATCTTCTAGAATGCTCCAGAAGATAAGAATATTCCCAGAACCATATGAAGAATTCGCTCAATATCACCCAACGCAGGTCGAAGGGGGTCTAAGTGCACTGAAATGCACCCTTACATGTGCCTACTTGCATTGAAGCACATTTACCCCTGACCAAGGCTATGCTGGTCCCTCAAGGAGGCATTTCTGGAGAGCTTCAGGCTAGGAAACTTTCAGGGAAGGAGGCATTCAAAGTGATGACTTGTCTAGGGAATGTAAAACCTGGATTAGGGTTTGATGAGCCCTAATAGTACTGATCTGAATGTTCGGAGTGATGTGACCAAATGGATCTGTAACAACTATGTTATGGCACACTGTAATATTAGAGTAAATGAAGAATTATTTAATGTTTCACTTTCTTCTTGGAAAAATGATTGGTTGCTTGATTCAGGAGAAACTTGCCACATGAATTTTAGAAGAGATTGCTTTGAAGAATTTAATGAGAATGTTGATGGAGTAGTATACCTTGCAGACAAATCAAAACTCAAGCCATGAGGGTTTGGCACAATCAGGCTTAAATTGCTTAGTCTTCCAGACTTTCTTCTGCATCATGTTTTATATCTCCCACAGCTCAAGAAAAACTTGTCATCCTTGGTCCACATCCACCAGCAAGGACACTCCATTGACATGTTTGATGGCAAGGTTGAAGTGAGCGAAGCATCATACCACTCACTTGTCATGACAGGGATAGAAGAACAAAGGCTTCTCAAGTTGCAGGGTACCTTTGCTATTGCACAAAATTTCTCATACATTTTTATTACGATGAAGGTACATTTCCATCAAGTTTATTATGGCATGCTAGATTTGGACACTTGAACTATGACAATCTCTACTTGTTGAAGAAAAACGGTGTTGTTGGTTGGCCTACAATTCCTAGGAAACTTAAGCAATGTGATGCTTGCATTCTAGGAAAGCATAGCAAACAGTCTTTTCATGATTCACATTCCAGAGCACATAGAAAACTTGAACTCATTCATTTAGATTTATGTGGTCCAAGCTTGTTCCTTATGCAAATGGAAATAAATATATGATGACATTTATTGATGACTACACCAGAATGTGTTGGGTTTCTTTATTGAAGAAAAAATCTGATGATTTTCAAACATTCAAGAACTTTCGTACATGGATTGAAAATGATGCACAATCTCATATTGGCTCTATTCACATTGATAATGGAAAAGAATACACTTCAAATGAATTTGAAAACTATCTTCGCCAACATGGGATCAAACATCAAACAACTGTGCCTTATAATCCCCAACAGAACGGAGTAGATGAAAGAATAAATAGGACAATCTTTAATATGGTGTGTTCCATGACGTTTTTCAAAAATATAAAATTGATATTTTGGGCTGATGCAGTTTTATGTTCTGTATATGTAAAGAATAGATTTCCATCTAATGCTATTAGAAACAAGACTCCTTATGAAATGTGGTATGGACACATTCCTTCGGTAAAGCATCTCAGGGTCTTTGGTTCCACATGTTATGCCTTGATACCAAAGGTACATAGAAGCAAACTTGGTGCAGGAAGTTGTAAGTGTATCTTCCTGGGGTATTCAAACACCTCCAAAGCATACCATCACTATGATGAAGTCAATAAAAATTTTGTTATATCTAGAGATGTAATCTTTCTTGAATCATCAAAAACTGACAATGTTGTTGACCAACAACTTGATCGCTTGGATAGATTCGCAAATGCAAAATCATTTCAAGAATTTGATAATCAGATTCCACATCTTGAAGGGGGGATTCCTATACTAGATCAACCTATGGAATCTCCTTTTGAAGCACTCTCTCCCCCGCATGAAACTCCAATAATGGATGATACTTTGAGTGATGTGATTGACAAAATTGAGAGACTCAATCTTGATTCAGTCCCAACTCAATCAACTGAGAAGCCTGGAACATCTGAGAAAGGTCCCCCAAAGTGGCTGACAAATAAACTTGAAAAGGTTCATCCTGATGAGGTTGGAAAGACAGGAACTAGAAATTAAACCCGGAAAAATGGAGGTGATGTAGATGACTCTGATTCACCTGTTGATATGGATGTTTCTTATGACTGTGAATTGAATTTGTCTACGTATTTTGAACCAACCTCCCTCAAAGAAGCTGCTCCTCATGGTGAATGGAAAGAAGCAATACAAAAGGAGTATGATGCCTTGATAATGAATGGCACTTGGAAGCTGGTTGATCCTTCATTGGGAATAGGGAAAATTTTAAGAAACCCCCCTAGATTTACATGTATAATAAATGGGCGAATCTCCATGGTATATAGGAAAAATGGAAGGTGATTTTATCAAGAATATGATATGTATATATAATTTTTTGGCGAATCTCTCACCAGGCATGGCAAATATTTTACTCAATTATAAAATCTTGTGTTTATTGAATACACAAATGAAATCATTGCATTTATTTAAATATCTTATGAAATCAAAATTACCGAAATTACATATCGATAACCTAGTGGGTGTAGGATAAAATTCACCCGTGCCATTCACAGAAAGCATGAGAAAAAACCTAATACTATATATAAAACCAAGAAAAATTCAAATTCATCACTTCTAGGGACCTCGTAACCACCAATACACAAGTATGTTCCTGTTTTCAATTAGAAAAATCACCCAAATTACAATCTGTTTACTCCAGCATATGTTGGAAAGTTATAGAAGGATGAAAAGTGCAATCAATCCATTCCTTTTAGCCCTGGATTTGTTTTAGTTTAAAACAGAAGTATACAAATATACTTGTCCAATGTTTATGCTTTAACCATTCACCTTAAGATGTTTTTACAATATAATTTCCTAAGTCTATTTAATATCTTCATTATCATAAAAACCAACATATATCCATCTTAACTCCAAATCTACCACTCTTAGGGGAATGAAATCTATTTATCCCTCTAAGCACTTGGTAGACCCAGAATTAAGATGGATCTAATATGATAGAATTTCCCCTTTAAATAGTCTATGCTCACATGAATACCATGGTATTACCATGGGTCAATACCATGGGTTATCATAAACCTGGAGCTTAAAAATTACTATTAGTAATTTATAAAAATTAATAAAATTAATAGTTGATTTTTATTTTATTTTTTATTTTAACCAAGCTAAAACGTTTAACATACATTAAATTACAACATCCATTTTTACTCTTGATCGGATCAAATATTTTTTCACTCTATGCTAGTTTACATATCACGATATTTGATACCTCTCGTGGGTTAGTAGATCCAGAGTAAAGATGGATCTATGCTGGTTTAATTCCCCCATTTAAATAGGCTACATTCCAGGTGAATACCATGGATCAATACCATGTGCCATTTTGGTGAATACCATGGGTCAATACCATGTGCCATTTTTATTTTTATTAATAGTAATATTAGGGTTAATAATGTTTTTTTGCATGGTATTAATAACAATCTAGTCCATGGGATTTGTCCCATAGTATTTTGCCCATAGGTTTCACCTAAATATAACGCATTTTTTGAGTGTTTGTAAATATAAGGTGACTTATGGAGTAAATATAAAAAAAAAAAATTATTTGTTTACCATACCTCTCATTTATTTATACTTTTATTAATTTACCATACCTCTTTTACAAATATGGTATTTGGCCCATAAGATTCACTTAAATAAAATCTCTTTCTTGAGCTTTCATAAATAGAACGAGGGTTATGGATTAAATATAAAAAGAGGTTTTATTTATTTACCATGCGTCTAGTTTATTTATATTTTTATTTATTTACCATACCTATTGAGTAAGTATAAAAAGACGTTTTATTTATTTACCATACCTCCACTTTACTTATATTTTTATTTGTTTACACCATCGCATGTATATAACGTGACTTATGGAGTAAATATAAAAAATGTTTTATTTATTTACCATACCTCTCATTTATTTATATTTTTATTAATTTACCATACCTCTTTTATAAATATGGTATTTTGGTCGTTGGCCCATAGAATTCACTTAAATAAATCCTATTTTTGAAAATGGGCGAATGGATTCACTTAAATAAAACCTATTCTTGAAAATGGGGGAATGGAAGGTTGTAACTCCTAATTTCAAGGGCTAAATTTACCTTTTTTACCCTCTCCCTTAAAATAAGGTGGGCTATTTGAGGTGATTTGTAAAAATGTGCTATGATACAAAATATCCCCCTGCTAAAAATTTAAAACCCCTTAATTTCGCCAAAGGGCGAACATTCGCCCCTAAAATTTTCTATGATTGGGAACGAAACCAAATAGCTACAAGTGGATCTACAAGAACAAGTATAAATCTGATGGCTCACTTGACAAGTACAAAGCCAGGCTTATGGAAAATGGTTCTGCATAGAAGGAAGAGGTCGATTATGCGGAGGCTTTTGCCCCCACAACAAAATGGGCTACCATCCAGACACTCCTTGCCCTAGCATCTCACAATGGTTGGAAAGTCCATCAAATGGATGTAAAAACTTCTTTCTTGAATGGAGATCTAAAAGAGAATGTTTTTATGTCCCAACCTAAAGGATTTTTTGTGAAAGGACATGAACATAGAGTATGGAAACTTGTGAAATCATTGTATGGCCTCAAACAAGCACCACGAGCCTAGTATGAAAAACTAACTGAGCATCTTCTGAAACTCAATTTCAAACATTATGATTTTGATGATGAAACGTTATTTGTCAATAAAGCTGGCAAAAGAGTTGTATATCTTGTGGCATATGTAGATGATATTTTGATGACAGGGAACATGAGAGCTACATTGCATCCATAAAGAACGAATTGAGGAAAGGTTTTGAAATGACTAATTTGGGCTATGTTCATTACTATCTTGGTATTGAAGTAACTCAACATCTGAAGACCATATTCCTTCCTCAAAAGAAGTACATTGGAAATCTGTTGAATAGGTTTGGCATGGCTGAATGCAATCCTCTAACTACTCCAATGGAAAAAAACTTAAAGCTCACATCCATTAAAGGAAAATAATTTGAGTATGCAACAAAGTATAGACAACTTGTAGGAAGTCTCAACTATGTGACTACTACCAGACTAAACATTTCATTTGTTGTTGGAATCCTCTCCATGTTTATGCAAAAGCATTCTAAGGGACATTAGTCTATAGCAAAAGGAGTTCTGAAGTACTTGAAGGGAACTCAGGACTTTGGAATCAAGTATACACAGGTGGGCAACTTCAGCTTGATTGGATACTCTGATTCAAACTTCGATGGAGACAAGAAACTAGGGTATCTACTTCTACTTATGATATGAGTCTTGGATCAGGAGATATCTCCTGGAGATCACGCAATCAATCAGTTCCAACAGATTCCATAACAGAGGCATAATATGTGGCAGCCACTGAGGAAACAAAAGAAATTGTGTGGATCAAGAAAATTCTAGAAGATTTGCAGGTAAAATAAGTACATTCGACTTCACTCATGGTTGACAATACCTCAACAATAAAGTTGGCCAAGAACCCAAAAGTTCCATGATTGAACAAAGCACATCAATACAATATATCATCTTATTCGACATCATGTTGAGTGTAAAAAATACATCTCCGCCATTTTTCCACTAATGAGCATATTGTAGACATCTTCAACAAAGCACTTGGAAGAGAAAAGCTTGAAAGATTCAGAATGATGCTTGGACTCGCCAACATCCCTTCAGATTAAGGGGGGGGAATGTTGACACCTATCATGGGGATTGGGTGAACAACTGTAAATAGTGTAAATAAATAATAGATAAAATGGAGAGTCATTGAGAGATGAAACTCAAAAGTCACTCCCTCATGTATATAATAATGAGCAGCCTAAATGAATAATATAATCTCATTTGAGGAGTTACCACCTAGCCTGACATTTAGCAGCGCCACTTTCATTTCTAGCAGGGATGTACTTGTTTTGATTCAAATAATGAAGTTTGGTGACATTTTTAGCTTCTAGAGCTTGTTTTGTTTCATAGGAATCTGAGTATCCTTGATATTTTCCATCCCAAGAGCCTCATAGCCCTCTTATACAACTTATTTATTTCATTTTAATGTCTTTTTCAATTGCATATCTTATTCTTGCATTGACTATTCATGCTTCTTTTGTTGTAGGTAATACTAGTTAAATGATTAAAGTTAGTTATTTTGTAGTTTATTTATAGATTCAAAAGCATGATTCATCCTTATAACAGCTTTGAAAATTCATATTCATCATTGAACTACCCTGATTGGTTTACTAGTTCACAAATCCAAAATTTCTGGAAGTCTCTTGTAGCAAAATAGTAGTAATTTTATGTTATTTTTTAGTATGTGTTGAAAATGATATTTCTAGTTCATTACACTAGGAATGAGCCCTAAAAAAATTTCAGTTAATAAAAAAATTCACCCCATAGAATTTTCACTTGATCATGTTAGGCATTTGATAGGTTACTAGCTCACAAATTCTTGAATTTTCGGTTTTAACAGTAGTAATTTTATGTTATTTTTTAGCACGTGTTAACAGGGGTATTATTGAGTGATTCCACTTGTAATGGAGTCCTAGGAAATCCTAATTAATAATGATAAAAATTCCATCTCATTTTCATTTGATTTTCTTGGGCATTCGGCAAGTTATGTCACTCCTATAGCAATCTTCTCACTCTTGTAGCAATCATGTAGCATCCCTGTAGCAGTTTCTTTTCAAGATTTTCCTTGACTATATTCACTCTAAATTGATGGTAGAAATAGATGTATATCCTAAGAAGGATGTTATCCCACTTTGGTTGAGCTTATTCTTGGTTACTCTACCATTTATCTCTTATATTTCTTGCTTCTTGAATGTTGATTTATGCAATTAGTCTATATTCCTTTTCCACACTTTACTTTATGCAAAGTGTGATTTCATTTTTGCAAGAGTACTGAAGGACTTTCTTTTCCTGCAAAATATAATATATCTCATTTAAATTTCATTTCCTTTCTAGCAAGATAGATTAGGTTTTCTTAGTTGTCATTATGCTTTACATTTTTGGAAAATAGAATAGATTTCCTTCCTGCCATTTACTTTCCAAGTTTTCCTTATTGTTATTTACCTTTTGCAACTTAGGATTGGGAGCTTACCTAGATATTTATTCATTTGAAGTTATTTCATTTCCTTCTTTCACTTCCATCAAAAGGAGTTCGACTAGGAAGAGGAAGTTGTGTGCTACACAAATAGTGTTGACCCCTCCTAAGCTTGTACGAACCCTAAGTTGATAGCCTCAGGAATTGTAGTATTATTGTTGCAATACTGGGGTTCATCTCTTTTTGGTGTCATTGTTAAGGAGGATGTCAAACAAAATGCTCTCCTTTTCTTGGAACGATTCCTTCTTTCTTTTTATGCATTCTTATTTTTTGCAAAAACAAAAAAATTGAATTAGGCATCTTTCATTGCATTAGATTAGCATTCTCATTCAAATTTTTTTATAAAAACAAAAAAAAAAAAATATTTCTTCAACACCACAAACACCACACTTCATCATGTGTAGGTAGAAGAACAATATGTGTTAAGGAGGCATCGAGCATCTCTACTCTATCAAACCATATCAATAAGGGTCTTATCCTCCCCAACATTTTCAACCATATCATGGGTCTTATGTCATTCCATCATATCAACACCAACCTCCCCAATGTGGTGATCCATATTTTCCTCTGTATACATGGTTTTATCCTCCCCAATATGTCATTCCACCTTTTAATCCATATCAACACCAACCTTCTCAATGGGGTGATCCATATTTACCTCAACATCCTCATTATCCTCCATACCAAACTCAGTGTTATCCATCCCATACACCTCCACCACAACCACATGCTCAACCACAACCATTTCAAAGACCCAATCCCACTTAACTACCTACACAACTATTTCCAAACCTAAGCAATAAACTAACTCAACCCACTTACAATGCTGAGATACAAAATCTCTGAACAAATCCTCTTGATGTAAATGAAATTATTTTGCTCTTATTGAAGAACAAAATCCAAAAGAAGAAGGTTCAGAGGAGACTAAAGAATCATGGACCACATTGGATGGAGAGAAGCCATTAGAGCCTGAGATTGAAGAATTTATACAATTATTATCATCAGGTCCTTTATGTGTTCAAGGAGCTAATGACCAAATAGTAGAAGATTTGAATGGCACAGAAAAAGAAGACATGAAGAATGATCCAAATGAGCAAGAAAGAAAAGGGCATCACAGCTATACTGAGGTTTGGTTCCAAAAAATCAACAAGATGGAGCATCACTCTCTTTGTCAACACTACTTGATATCATCAAAGTCAAAGCAGTTGGTCTCTAATATTTAGTACATGTCAAAGCATATGTTTAAATCGTACACATGAGTTTATCTATCAACTTATTACACACATGGTAGGATAGAGAATCCTTTTTTTCAAGTATGGTAGGATAGAGGAATAAAAATAAAAAAGGAATAAAAATAAAAAAGGAAAAAAATAAGAAAAAATAAAATATCTAGTGGAAACCTCCTTTCGGGCATCTGAGATTGGCTCACTGTTTGAAAACATCCTTGCATCAGTCTTTAGGTTGGAAAAAATATAGAAAAAGGAAAATATCTTAGGTGAAAACCTCCTCTGAGGCACCTAATATTGGCTCACCAATTGAAAACATCCTTGGATCGGACATTGGGATGGAGAAAAGAGACAAAAAGGAAAAGATCCTAGGTGAAAAACTCCTTTGAGGCACCTAGGCATACCTACTAATTGAAAACCTCATTGAGGCATCTAGTAGGCCTAATAAAGGAGAAAAAAAGGAACAAATGAAAAGAAAAAATTATTTTCTCCATGTGTCTCCCTTTTATGAATCTAGATGCTCTCTAGGCTTTGCAAGCAATAAGAACAAGTCAGCACCAAAAGAAAAAAGTTTATCAGAAACCTAGTCAAACAAAGTCAAACTTGGTCTTTCTCCTCGTTTTCTCCTATGATCCAATAGGAACAAGGCCATGTCAATCCATCACCCTCATCCATTTCCAACATCCACCCATGATTCCCAAGCCTTTCCCACACATGGAAGTAATTTTTTTGACCATATATAAAAAACCATGCATCATTTTTCTAAGTTTTTTCATGGATAGATGTATAATGATTATGGTAACATGCTCAAGATATTTCAGCAAAATATAATGCACAATGTTAGAGAAATTGGCCCCATCATCTACATCCATTGTTAATTTTTCTCAATATTTGTGCATCCATTAGACAAGATGCCTTATGGGGAGATGCATAAGGATGATCAAAACATGATCAATTTTTTTAGGACAATACAATATACCATTTGAGAGATCTGGATAAAATAATTCTTCTACAGGAGTGTTTCGGAATTACGACACAAGTGACCAGAATTGCTACAAGATTGTGATAAGCATGGAGAGGGGTCAGAAACTATGTTTTCCTTGGGGAAATGAAAAAATAAGCCTACCATACCTCCATCATCAACCTACCGCACCATTTAGTCACTTCTCCATCCAAAAATTCATTTTTTTCCATGAAATTTCCCACTTTTCATCCTTTCTTCAATCTCTTATACCAAAAAAATACCTTTGACCACTGTCAACTGGTTACTCATGAATTATCAGTGTTTTTAGAGGTAGAAACCTAAGGAAACTATTATCTTAGTAGGTGATGGTGTCCAAGTATAAATAATGCAATTCACCCAAGCCACATTTTATTATCAACCGTGGGCTCTACGAGTTATTTCAAGGATATCGTGCACTATATGTGCAAGCCACAGTTTCCCTACCCAACAGTGAATATTAACTATAAATTCATCAATGTGTAACTGCAATAAATATTGTAACAACAATAAGAGTGGTAGCAAATAATAATTGTAACAATAAATATGAGTAACAAAAATAAGGGTTCACAACAACACACTGATAAACATTCACAACAATGATAAAATAAACTTAACACACATCTAATCCAGCAACACGTGGTGAGGAGAGTGGGCCCAACTCCCTGATCAGTGCTATGGTGAGATCAAAGAATTAGGATATGCTTAGAAGATCAATTTATCATTAATAAAAGAAATAGTACAACTATACTATTACAGACTCAAAGTTAGAGTATTCCCTTGCAAACTTTACACCTATTAATAGTGTTGGCTTCCACAACCTGCGACTCTACTTTATACAAATTATCAATGATACATCTCCTAGAATTATGACACTGTCTGCCCTTAATTACATGATGGTTTCCAGAATGAAATAGAATGTTAAAAGATATCAGTGTGTCAATCAAAGAGATGATTCAATGTTTCATCCAACATTCAAGAATAGTATTTCCAGTTTGATAGCATCGTTCATTGAATCACGGTCCTGGTCATTCTCCCTTTAACTCTGTAGAAATAACTAAATTAGAAATTCACTTTGGTAATAATCCCCTACGACTATGCCTCATTGACCAATAATCCATAGAGAAATGATGAGAAGTATACCTGTGCACTTTAAGATATTGATTAACCACTGTTGGCGTGAAATCGATAAAAGAAAAGGGTAAAAAGGATGAGTAAAAGTATACAAATCTAGCCACCAACATCTCCCTCTAACTAGCCTTATTGCATGTCATCATGCAGTTCATCACCTACAAAAGTCTAGGTTCGATCTGTGATGGTCAGCGTGATGTTGTTCAAGATTATATTTTGTAGACATCTCTGTTCCTAGAGGCTTATACCCATCTATTTGGACGAGTTCTTTCCACCAATCCTAACTTACATTGTAAGTTGGAGTGTGATAATTAGCTTGCAGCCAAATGTTGGGAAATCAAAACCTCAAACCCATCCTTTAGACCCCACAAATTTGTATTCATGCAGTGTATTGGGGTACCATGTTTAGAGCCCGAGCAAAATTGGGGGCCCCAAAAGGCTCACGTAACCTGAAAACTGATGACAAAAACATCCACCTTTTCTGGCAGCTGTCCCGGGCCTCCTCTTGACAAGTGAATATTTGTTTTGTGCATATATTAGCACACCATTGCTGAGTTACCAACATCTATTCTTTCCTTCCTTTGATTCGCAAAAGGGTTTTGTGTCTGTTATAAACATTCATAGACTCACAATTCTCCACCCTGATGACAATTGGCCTATTTACCTGATTTTCTTGAAACGTATCAAAAGACTTTTTCCATTTAACCTGGTTCAGAATGTAGGGGGTAAAATATCTAAGTTGAATATATCCTACATATAGCACTAGGTCAAATTATTGATCATTTCCTAGGAAGTAGTCATGCATGTATAATTCTCAATTCAAATGCTAATCCAAAACATTATGGCATCTCATGATATGTAAAAACTACATTGAATCTTCTATTTCATGACCAATCTCTTGAAGGATGCTCTCTAAACAAAATAACATATTTTTTTCATGGAGGAATAAGGTGTAACTATGAGAAGGGGGATGTCAAGCCATTTCCTACTGAGCCAAGGTAAGCATCTCCTCCTTATCAGCCTTAGGTAACTTCACCTATTCTTCCATCTCCTCAATTTGCTTCTGATGTTTCTCCTACTTCTGCTTTTCCTTTTCTATCTTTTCTATTAGCCAGAGACTCTTTTCACGGCTTGATCATGAGGTTTCCTTATTCCTTCCTAGTGTGCCTCTACAGGAATAGAGCCTCATTGAAAGTGAGCTATTGTAGCCTTCCACTTCTAAATATCTGTAGACACGACAAACTCTCACGCCTCAATCATATGCAAGAACGATTTTGTCTATGGAGCTGCTAAAGTCATTGGCCTATCTTTAGTCTGTGTTGCCACTAAAACAGTTTCAGGCTAGGGCTCTACAATGTTTTTCTTATGCTTCTTCACTTTTCTTCATAGGTGCCGCATTTGTTTCCCCAATTTCATGACCTCCATTTTCAACTGCATATTCTCTCTAAATTGTACCTGATATCATTCCATAAGAGGGGGTCTCATTTTTGCACATTTCTCGATAAACTCTTGTTTCACACTTATTTCTTCCATAGGCCTCACAACTGTTCTAGAGCCTGGTAGGTTGATGTTGAAAAAATTATAAACCGGTTCTTGTTTAACTCTGATTTATTCTGTTTTCTTCTCAACTCATGGAACAATCCCACCATCTATTTCTTCGGGTCACAAGACCTCTACATCTTACCTCTGCACTTTTGTATTCACCACAAGGCCTTGTGTAGGAATGACTTTGACACCCTTCTCTTGTGATTTTTGCTCGTTAGCCATCCTCTTACACCTATTTAGGAACAGTCCAGAACCCTTGCGGGTTAGTTTTTTTAGTAGTATCCTTTTCCAATTTCTCAAGAATGGTCTCTAAATCTCGCAGGTTAGTCTAATCAACAGTGTCCTCTCCCTTCTAGTTTGGAATAGTCTCTAACCCTTGCGGGTCAGCCTCATCTACAATATGATGCAGGACCATTCAGGCCAACAAAAATCATTATATTCTAGTAGACATATGGGTATTGTGTTTTCAAGGAAGATGGGTTCCTAAGAGTGAATTAAATGTAACTATTAATGTTTTGAGTTATTTAAGCTAGAGTAGGGAATTAATTGAATATTATGAGGTTTTATTGTAAATGTTCTCGAATGTAGGAGAACATGAGAGATTTAGGATAGTTGAGAGATTGAGGGATTGAGAATTGATTGTAAATACTAGATTAGGAGTCAGTTCATGATTTTAGGAACAAGAAGGAGATTTAGGAAATTTGTTAAGGAATTCATGGATCTAAACCAGGAATTGGTTTTAGAGTCCTTATGTATAAATGTAAGCCTAAAAGGCAAAGAGAGATGTTAGATATTTGGAGTGATTATAAGCCTATGGGTAGAGTTAGAATAGAGGCCACATATATTAGAACATCAGGCCAGAGAGAAAGATCTCACTCTGTAATTAATTGTTTGTGTTTATATATGTAGGTATTGATTAAATCTATATAAATGCGTGATTGAGCATTGAATGATCGATTGAGTATATTAGAAATTGCATATGTATGTTTATGCAGGCAAAATGTAGTGAACACAAAGGGGCAGAGTTCAGTGTATGCAAAGAGAGGAAGAGAGTGATAGAGAGGTTCATAATGGTTGTTGAACTATTCAAAGGACCAATCAGAGGCTGAAAGAGGATAGTGATAAAAGAAATCACGAGTTTAGAGCTCAAGCAGAAGTGAACTGAAGGGAGAAGGAAAACCTTTAAAAAACCTGTAAAACGTAGAAACCCTGAAGAAATGCGTTGAAATCTAAGTAAAGGAGAAGGGGGCAAGAAATGGAGTAGGGTGAATCATAGCTATTGGATCTTTAATGATCAATGGTTGGGACTAAATCACATTGGCGATTGGAGAGATCTCACCATCGGACCATCATTTGGTGTTAAAGTGATCGAAGTTTAATTGAGAAGACGGACCTGAAGTGTGTTAAATTGCGGGTTTATAATTCCATCAGGTCCGAAAGAAGTGTTGAGTGTTGGGCTTGTTACCAACCCGAAATGATTGTAGACCATTGGATTTTCTAGGTGCAAATCAATGGCAAAGAACTGTTGGAGCAGCTTTGGTGATCGAGAATGTTATTGACCGTTGGATCAAGAGAAATATCAATGGTGGAGATGTGATCAGATCGCAATGTTTTATAGGTTGTGGCTTTAATACATGCGACATGCGATTGTGCGAAGGGCTGATAGGTGCAGCCTTGATAGGGAGATGAAGCACAGTTAATGATATTTCAAGTCTGAAAGGTTATGCATTATTGCATATCGGCGGAGACAGGGGAATATGTATTAAGAAACCCGTGGAGGGTGCAATTGCCAATAGCGATAGAGGTAAAACTTAGGGAATGTGTAGTCCGTACGAAAAGCGAAAAAAGGTATGATTTGTGTATGTTTTCCTTTGTAAATGGTTTGGAAGGAAAATAGCACTGATAGAGCATTTTATGCGAGGAACATATATTAGCCAAGGGTTAATAAAGTTAAAAGTTATAGATATGCGAGTAAAGGGCTTTTAAAGGTTATGGAAGGGTTTATAAAGTCCCGATAGTCCTGATAATGAATGTTTAAAGGTTCAGGTGGGTGTAAGTGTTCTGATAATATCCCAATAGGAAGGAATTAAGAGAAGTCCTTTAATAAAGTCCAAATTGAAGGCTTAAAGGGGCGATTTACATTCTGATAAGTGGATATTGCCTAGGTGTTAAGCATTGATGAGTTAGTAATGAATTATTCTGCAGAGTTTGAGAAAGAGGCCTTAAACCTTATAATTGATTATTTAACTCCTTAGTGAGTTAAAATTCCTAGGGCTGATAGATAAATGCATAATCCATGCATACTGTGGGTAGAGCAGGGGTTACCCTGCATCATTTGGTATCAAATCATAGTTTTTATTGGAACAATTGATAGCAGAAAAGAATAAGGAAATTTTGTAGAAAAGGATTTAAAACAGAGTTGTGTTTTAAGGTGTACATGGAGGCAAAAAGGAAGGATTAGATTCTAATCTGATAGAAGGTAGGCGCATAGAGATAAAGTGCAGTAGAACTTGCAGATGCAAGACAAGGAGGACAATCCACTCAAAGTAAAGGTAAATGGTGAAACAAGATCATGCGGAGATCTTGGAGGTGAGATGACATCTTTTGTTTGATTTTATTTGAAGAAAGAAGAGTTGTGGATTTTATATTGATGCACAGGTAACAACATAAGCAGGTGAGGAGATTGTAGCAATAGCCTAAGAGCAAGGATTGCTCAAATGGTTCCAGAGGAAAGAACCAAAGAGATGCTGAATGACTAAGCTCAGAGGAGAGAAGCTTAGTGAAGCATATGTAGCAAGAAGGAGACTTATTACTGCAAAGATATTGTTGCAGATCACAAAAGGTAATTCCACAAAGGATGTGGGTAGAATTGCCAAGGTAGTGAAGGAAACTAATAAGACTTTCTAACCAAAGGAAGAAGTGGTCAGAGCGAAGTATTCCATGGTAATTGAAATACAAGAGGAAAATTATGTTCTTGAGAAGGTGCAGATGAGTTGAAGCCTAAAGGAGCAAAGAAGAGTGCTCAAAGGAGGTTCCAGAGATAGAGAACCAATTTCTTGCCAAAAGACTAAGTGAGGAGAGCTTGGTGAGGTAAGTTACAACAAGGAGGACTTGTTGTTGCAGAGGCTTTAGTGCAGCTCATAGTGAATGAGTGAGGAACTCATAGAAAGAGGAATATGGCTACTGATAGTCATAGTAGAGGTTCTGAGGAAGACCACAACAGAATGGAGGTGAAGGAATAGGATGCCAAGGCAAATGGAAAGAGGATGAGTGAAGAGGAGCTTGAAAAAGAGATGGCAGAAATGAAAGAACAACTCAATGTATTGATGATGATACTTGAGGAAAGTCAGAGACAAGGTTGGGTATTAAAGAAGAAGCCAGTGAGGTGGCATAAATTACAGAGAAGGCTACAAAAGAAGAGAAGTTAGCAGGTGAATATGCAATTAGTAGAAGTTTTGATGAAGCTTGAATAGGTACTGGGTGATCAATTGAGGTCTGAAGAACTCAGAGAAGCTGAATTGGAAATGGAAGTGTCCATTTGTGAACTAGAGTAGGGCGAAGTTATAGGTGAAGATGAAGACTAGAAGACTGTAACTTCAAGTGAGGGCAAAAGATCTGAAGATTTTAAATCTGATAATTTTTTTATGTTTACAAGTGAGACATGTAAAGAAGGACAATCTACTGGTATTTTCATAAAGAAGGAAGGAGACAGGCAAAATCTAAATTGTGTTTTAAATGAGGAAGTAGGAAAGGATATCAAGCAATCAAGCAAAGGACTTGATGAGATTGAGGAGAAGACCATCGAAATATTTCTAAGTCATATAAATGGCTTGGAACAACAGGAGGAATTGGTGATTGAATCATCAAATGAGGTCATGATGTCTTGTGGTTTTACAACTAACAGGTTGTGTATGAATGCAGGTATTGCAGAAGACAAACCATTTTATGGAAATGACTTGAATGAAGTTGAAAATTGCCAAGTAAAGTATGATGATGATTGCCTTTCAAATGAAGATCAAGTTGAGTTACTACAGTAGAAGGAGCTCATAAATTCCATGCTTAATGGAGGAAATATCCTTAGTAGAGATGAGATAGTTATGTCCTATGATAAGAAATTTTCTATTGAAGAAAATAACAAGGAATTTATTTTCTTAAATGATCAAAGGGAGAGTGATGAACATACATCTAAAACTATCAAAGGGATAGAGGATCAGAATTTTATTCCAATCTAGAATGAAGAAATAGTGTCAATAAGTTATGCTTGTGACAAAGAAGAAGGTAGTGAGGATTATACAAAATTTTTAGGAGAAATTCTAACTGAAATGGAAAATTTGTGGCAGGAGTTAAGTCTTTTGGAAAAAAGGCTAGAGGACCAAAAGGTAAGTGTTGAGGTTGCAAAGTCAGAATTGAATGAGAATGAAGGAGTTCACTATAGTGGACAAATGCAGAAAAACATCATACAAGTAGATGGTGCGGAGGAGAGACTAGTTGATAGTCTCATGAATTCTGCTGAGAATTCAAATCAGCATACTGATGTGCTGATAGAGGAGGAGAAAACAGAGCAGCAAACTGAATTTTCGCCAAAGGGAGATAAGGCACAGAAGCCTTATTATTTTTATTTTAACAAGTGTTTGACGAATGTATGTTTAGTTGCAGATGCTAGAGGAATTTTGGTACAAATGGATAGCCAAATAAAAATGCAAGAGGAAGACTTTATGGAAGAATTCAATGCATGGAACGGAGGTGTTCAAGTGCTGGAAGGAATGCTGGACAGTCATGATTCAATGCAGAAAGAGATAATCATGAAAGAGGGTAAGGATGTAAGGGCGACAGTAAGGAACCAACAACTACACAGTGGAAGTAACCAACAGCAGTTTGAAGAATTGGTGGACAGCAGCAACAACCTGAAGCAGAAGGAAACAAATAGCAGTAAGAGGAAAACTATGAACAATTCCAAGGATGTGCTAGACATAGAAATTGAAGAAATGTGGCAGTTGATGATGAGGTAGTCCATATGGAAGAGAATGATAGCAACAGGAAGCATGATCAATGAGAGTATGAACCTGATTGAAAAGGAGAGGAAGATAGAGGAGAAAGCAGCAGACATACAACAATAGCAGAGGAGCAAAGCGTTTGGGCAGCTACAAAGTAATGTTTGGAACCTTGGAAGGTTTATATCAACATATGAAGAACATGATCAGGAAATTTTCTACTTTGGGAGTCTGATGCACGAGAATTCAGGCCAAGAAAACTCATTATATTCTAGTAGACATAGGGGTATTGTGTTTTCAAGGAAGATGGGTTCCTAAGAGTGAATTAAATGTAATTATTAATGTTTTGAGTGATTTTAGTGAGAGAATCTAGAGTAGGGAATTAATTGAATATTGTGAGGCTTTATTGTAAACATTCTCAAATGTAGGAGAACATGGGATATTTAGGATAGTTGAGAGATTGAGGGATTGAGAATTGACTGTAAATCCTAGATTAGAAGTCAGTTCATGATTTTAGGAACAAGAAGGAGATTTAGGAAATTTGTTAAGGAATTCATGGATCTAAACCAGGAATTGGTTTTAGAGTCCTTATGTATAAATGTAAGCCTAAAAGGCAAAGAGAGAGGTTAGATATTTGGAGTGATTGTAAGCCTACGGGTAGAGTTAGAATAGAGGCCACATATATCATAACATCAGGCTAGAGAGAAAGATCTCACTCAGTAATTAATTTTTTGTGTTTTTATATGCAGAGATTGATTAAATCTGTATAAATGCATGATTGAGCATTGAATGATTGACTGAGTATATCAAAAATTGCATATGTATGTTTATGCAGGCAAAATGTAGTGAACGCAAAGGGGCAGAGTTCAGCGTATGCAAAGAGAGGAAGAGAGCAATAGAGAGGTTCGTAATGGTTGTTGAACTATTCGAAGGACCAATCAGAGGCTGACAGAGGACAGTGATAAAAGAAATCACGAGTTTAGAGCTCAAGTGGAATTGAACTGAAGGTTGAAGGAAAATGTTTAGAAAACCTGGAAAGTGCAAAAACCCTAAAGAAATGCATTAAAATCTAAGTAAAGGAGATGGGTGGAAGAAATGGAGTAGGGCGAATCGTAGCCATTGGATCTTTAATGATCAATGGTTGGGATTAAATCGCATCAGTGATTGGAGAGATCTCACCATCAGACGGTCATTGGACGCTAAAGTGATCAAAGTTTAATTGAGAAGTCGAACCCGAAATGTGTTAAATTGGGGGTTTATAATTCCATCGAGTTCGAAAGAAGTGTTAAGTGTTAGGCTTGTTACCAACCCAAAATGATTATGGACCATTGGATCTACTAGGCGCAAATCAACAATAGAGAACTGTTGGAGCAGCTTTGGTAATCGGGAATGTTAATGACCATTGGATCAATAAAAAGATCAATGGTGGAGATATGATTGGATCACAATGTTTTATAGACCATGGCTTTAATACATGCAATATGTGATTGTGCAAAGGGCTGATAGGCACGGACCTGATAAGGATATGAAGCGCAGTTAATGATATTTCAAGTCTGAAAGGTTATTCTTTATTGCATATCGGCGGAGACAGGGGAATATGCATTAAGAAACCCACAGAGGATGTGATTGTTGATAGCAATAAAGGTAAACCTCGAGGAATGTGTAGTCCATACGAAAAGCAGAAAAAGGTATGATTTGCGTATGTTTTCCTTTGTAAATGGTTTAGAAGGAAAATAGAGTCGATAGAGAATTTTATGCGAGGAACATATATTAACCAAGGGTTATGCGAGTAAAGGATTTTTAGAGGTTATGGAAGGATTTATAAAGTTCCGATAGTCTTGATAATGAATGTTTAAAGGTTCAGGTGGGTGTAAGTGTTCTGAAAATTATTTGATAGGAAGGAATTAAGAGAAGGCCTTTAATAAAGTCCAAATTGAAGGCTTAAAGGGGCGATTTACATTTTGATAAGTGAATATTACCTAGGAGTTAGGCATTGATGAGTTAGTACTAAATTATTCCGCAGAGTTTGAGAGAGAGGCCTTAAATCTTAGAATTGATGATTTAACTCCTTAGTGAGTTAAAATTCCTGGGACTGATATATAAATGCATAGTCCATGCATATTGTGGGTAGAGTAGGGGTTACCCTATGTCACAATTGTATTCTCCATATTCTCATAAGTAGACTATAACCATTGTGGGTTGGTATGATCAGTAACATCTTCCTCCATTGGCTCAAGAACAATTTCTAGCCCTTGCAGTCAGTTTGTTCAACTGCATCTTCCTCCATCGGCTCCGGAGCATTTTTTATATGAGTAACACCAACCAAAGCTTCTTCATTTTATTTTTTGGTCGGCATTAGTCCTTGTGTGATAGTGTTGGCCTTAAATCCTTCAATTTTCTCGCTTCTCTCATCAATTGACAATGGTTTTTGAATGACTATATCGATAATGGGTACCCTTAGCATTACGAATGCATTTCAGAGTCGAAGGAGAAGCTTCTTCTTTTTCCACACATCTAGAGGAATGGGTTTTCCTTGCCCCTTTTGGAAAGGATGTAAGAAAAAGTAGAACGAGTAACATTTGATTTCATCAATTTTTTGTTCTCTCAATGACTGTTGACATAGGACCTCCTTCCTCTTCTTCTATATCCACCGGTTGTTCTATTTTTCCCTTTTCTCTCCATGCCTGTGCTTTTTCCAAATTGTCCTTCTGCCCAACACCCAATAATGTTTCTTGTGGAGTGGTACCAGCTGCGGCCCCTATTTCCCCCAAAGGTTACATAGTTAATTGAACAGGTGGTGTCGGTTCTTGTGTGACAGCACCACCTACAATTCCAATTAGAGTTTCTTCAACTGTTTGAATAGGTTATGATGGTTCTTGTGTAGCTTAACCACCTACATCCTCAACTAGGAGTTCTTCAATTGTTTGGACATGTGCTACTGGTTCTTATGTAACAACACCACCTACATTTCCAATCGTAGGTTCTTCAACTATTGAAATAGGTGGTGTTGGTTCTTGTGTAACAACACCACCTACATTCTCAATCACAGGTTCTTCAACTATTTAGACAGATGATGTTGGTTCTTGCGTGTCGGTACCACTTGTAACCGGACCCATGGGCGGTGATTTTTCTCCTTGATTGTCAGTTGATGCCGGTCCTTATGGAGTATTGTCGACTACACTCTCTTCTATATCCATTATATACATCTTTGTTGGGTCAATAGATGATGTTGGAACATCGTCATATGTGGCCTCTTTTTCCATTTTTACATCTTCTTCCTCTTCTCCTTAAGGTAGCATGCCAATAAGTTCTTCCTCTGCCAATTCAGTGAATTGTGGCCAAGCCACAGAGGTCTGAGACAGAGCATGCATCACCAATAATATCACCAACACATGATTTGTAAGAACCACTAATGGTTGTCCAAACTATTGAGTAGATTGTGCCATTAAGTGCAGGATGTTCCATAGGAAGTATGGCATGTTCAAAGCATGAACCTGTGCATGCCGAAACCGAAGGCATGCAAGAAGGTTGAAGTGATATTTAAACAATGTAGAAAAACAACCTTCAATGGTAACATAGCTCATTACAAAATACACCACCTCACCGCATGGATATGGTAGTGATTTATGATCATACCCTCCTCCTTTCTGGACTGTTGTCTCCCCAGCCTATAAAAATAATTATGGAAACTCCAATAGAGGAGACTTCCGAGAGATACATTTATGACCTCTTCGTTGTAATCCACTAACAATTGAAATATCTTCCTTCATGACAGAAACATCCAATCCACGAAATATAGAGTAATTTCCCTTCAGGTTTAACACAAATTCCACTGTGATGGCTTCATCAAATCCTTTTAGTCTATCAAAATACACATGCCACCCTGCATTCAAGAAAAGTTTCTAAACATCTGCATTGCATCGAACCTGCTCTATATTCTCTAGCTTGTGTCTCACAGCCTGCCCACCCATTCTGCAATGGCTTGTAACAGCACTCTGGAGTAACAACAGAATGTCAAGAAGGAGTGTTGGTAGGTAGATTTGCCGTGAGAGCTTGTGACACGGATGGAGTGCAGTGAAAGTTTGTGACAGGGATGGAGTGCAGTGAGAGTAAAAATAGGAAGGATAATGATGAAGATATGGAAAAATCATGGTGAATAATGGAAAGAAATAATGGTAATATTTGACAGCATGGAAAAGGACTATCCATTAGTACAACAGTACTAACTTCCAGTCGTGATGCATATCGATGTCATGTGAAATATGGTGGAGAATTGTGCTTAGCACAAGGTTTAATAAAAGTAATAGTGAGCCATCATTATAGTACCTCGCCCCTAACTAATGGATGACCATCCACGGTCATGTCAAGTCATGTCACATGAATTATTTAATCAAATCTACAAATTTGATCAGGGACATTCCTGGGCGACTTACCTTGACAGAGTAACATCAGCATGGGAGTAACAACATCGGGTGAGTAACAACACCAGAGGAATAACAACACCACTTGAACACTTAGTTGAAATCACGATGGAGTAACAACATCAGCGGAGTAATAACATTGAAGCAATAGCAACACCAGAATACTTAGACGAAATCGCAATATAATAACAACACCGATGAAGTAACTTCAATGAAGGATTAACATCACCAGAATACTTAGAATAAATCGCGATAGAGTAACAACAACGAAGAAGTAACAACACTAGTGAAGTACTTAGCCAAGATTACCATGATCAAAGTAACAATATTAGAGGAGTAGAAATGATAGTGATGTACCTACAAGAAAAAGATTAATACAGTAACAACATATATATATATATATATATATATATATATATATATATATATGTATGTATGTATATATATATATATATATATATATATATATATATATATATATATGTATATATGTATGTATGTATGTATGTATGTAGATATATGTATATATACATATACATATATCTACATACATACATACATACATACATACATATATATTGTTGGAAATAATACTGAGAGGGGGGGGGGGGGTGAATCAGTATTATCTAATCAATAAAACTTTTCATTTCCATACTTAGATACATATACGCTACTTAAATTAAGTGAACCCACCTGTATACGCTACTGTGTCTAAAGCAACTAGCATATATCCAGAATAATTATGATTCAGTTAATCTATTAAATGTGAGTCTTTAGTTAGGCATCAGATCTTCATTAACCATATGAACAGTAAGCAAGTGCAGTAGACAGAATAGATCATCACACACAAGAAGCACACATGAACACCATGATATAAAGTGGAAACTCAATGTGGGTGAAAACCACCTGCTGCAAGTCGTCTCTATCTTTCCTTAATAAGAAACTTCAGTTTACAATCTTTTGTACTGGTGCAACCTTATACCAGTACGTAGGCTACAACCTGCAGAAGGCTACAACCTTCTCTCGTTTTCCAGACTCTCCTGGAAGGGAGCTCCAACTCCCTTTGCTCTTGTACTAGCTAAGATACTAGTACGTAGGCACCGGCCTACAATCTTTTCTCCTCCAGGTACCACGTTTCATACATTTTCAGACTGGATACTCCTGAAGCACAACACTACAATCTGAAGACCACGATTCATCCAATTTTCATACTGGACCCATAAAGATCATTGAAGCACAAAAACAATCAATACTAGCATCATCAATCTTTGAATCTCTGAAACACTGAAACCCAGTCAACAACCCAGTCACCAGAACATAGAGCAGACAACAGAACTCTGCAATAACAATCAGACCCAACTGCAACTTCAAAAATCAAACTTCAAAAGGTATACACTACTACAATGAATCAAACCCGCGTACATACGCACTTTTTCCAAGGCCAACCTGCGTACAGATCTAAAAATATTTTCTTATAACTTTGCAGCTGTATAAGACATCAGTCATACTCAGAACATAAAATGTGTCAGTATGCAGATCTAGAATAAGCATAATCAACCATATAAAGATAGTTCATTTCAAACCATTTGATCCAGATCTATCCTTAGATCTTGTCTTCCATCGACCGGTGAGATCCCTTCTTAGCTCAGATCAAGCAATGCATCATCAACCCAGAAACCCAATACTAGATCTCATTCTTAATCAGATATTTAAGACTTTTTCAATGCTTTTGCCTAATGATCTTCTTCTCCTTTTATAGCCTTAGGCCCTTCACAATACCACGGTCCAAAACCATAGTAACACAATACCATCAACTCAATACTAGGGATCAACACGTCTGTCGAGATACCATGGTCCAAAACCATAGGTTCAAATTCCAAGCACTAACTGCCATGGACGAAAGGTAAGTTTTCCAACATATACGCGCTTTTCCTTGCGTGAAAGTGCATGTATACGCACACACACTTTTATAAAGTCCAACCTGCGTGTATACGCGACTTGACCTTAATGAACCTGTGTATATGAATTTTCTCTTCATTCTTGTAGTTTGAACTGAGATCGGTCATCAGAGAGAGTTGCCATTAAGGACAACACCTGTACCATAGCGTCACACCTGTGCCATAATGCCAACAATCTCCCCCTTTGGACTTGATGGCAACCCCAAGATCCTCAAAGTCATTCTCCCCCTTTGTCATCAAGGGCAAAGGGTTGTGCTCCCCTTGAGTACATGTTGATATCTCTACTCTGCTGTGCTGAACATGCTCCCCCTGACTGTAGGCAAGATCTGCAAAAAGATTTTCTTCAAAAGAACCATGACTTATACATTATAAAAGACTTTCCTATCACCAAAAGAATCAATACATACATCCATTGCCCACTCAAGTGGGGATCATCCACCCAACCAAGTGGGGATACATCAGAAATTTACATATGACAACCAATTGCATTACATCAATCATCCCAGGCATAGTGGGGAAACCAAAATAGGCCGTTTCATGACCTTGACACAATAAAAGTGATACCACAAAAGAGATACATGACATAGAGACGAAATATCTAGACCAAGACTTATGAAATTCATTAGCAACATCTGTTAATCACCATTTAGATCAGCAACCAAGATTTCCTTCTGTGCTCCTTCTTCCTCTGCTCTACCTGAAACCAACAACAGTTGTGAACTAGAACCAAAAGCTTCTAAGGTAATGCCAACAATGCATTATTAGAATTTCATCTGCTCCCCCTGAAGCTGTGCCTGATGATCTCTGACAGACCCATCTCAGACTCTCTCCAACCAGAGTATGCCCTTGCTGATTTTCTTCAGAACTCCATATATGCTACTGCACCTGCATAAATCGGCGTATGTACGCGGATATCCCTTATCCAACTCGCGTACACCAACTTTTCTTTAGAACAGACAAGCTTCAACAGTAGGATGAAGCATCAACGACTCCCAGCTTTTGTCTGAGATATTCAAAAGTTTCCCTGGGCAGTGGTTTGGTGAGAATATCAGCAACTTGTTCCTTAGAAGGAACATACTCCAACTTGACCTTTTTTTCAAGCACTTGTTCCCGGAGAAAGTGATACTTGACTGGTATATGCTTGGTCTTTGAATGCATGACTAGATTCTTTGAAATGTTGATTGCACTTGTATTATCACATAAGATAGAGACAGGTGGAGTGCAATTGATTTGAAAATCCTGCAAGGTTTGCATCATCCAAAGAAGTTGTGTGCAACAAGATGCCGCAGCCACATATTCTGCTTCAGCTATAGATAAAGCAATCGAACTCTGTTTCTTGCTGAACCAAGATACTAATCTGGAACCCATGAAGAATGCACCGCCACTTTTTCTCTTCCTGTCATCCACGCTTCCGGCCCAATCTGCATCTGTGTAAGCATGAAGAGTGAGATCTATATCTCTAGGGTACCATAAGCCATAGTTTTGAGTCCCTTGAAGATACTTGAAGATTCTTTTGACTGCCTGAAGATGAGTTTCCTTTGGGTTGACTTGAAACCTTCCAACTATTCCGACTGCATGCATAATATCTGGTCGGATACCTGTCAAATAAAGCAAACTTCCAATCATGGATCTATAGGTTGGTTGATGCACTGCTGCTGATTCATCATTTGCACTGAGGCTGCATCCTGTAACCATGGGGGTACATACTGGTTTCGAATCTTCCATGCCATACTTCTTCAAGATCTGCTTGAGGTACTTGGTTTGAGACAAGAAAATACCTCCTTCATTTTGTTGGATTTGCAATCCAAGAAAGTATGTCAATTCTCCAAGTAATGACATTTCGAATTCTTTCTGCATCACCAAGGCAAAGCTTTGACTCATAGCCTCTTCATTGCTGCCAAAGATAATATCATCTACATACACAACAAGTATTAGCAATTTGTTATTTTCAATTTTTATATAGAGATTGCTATCTGCTGATCCTTTTGAAAAACCTTGTTGATGAAGGTATTTATCCAACCGATAGTACCAAGCCCTTGGAGCTTGTTTAAGCCCATAGAGAGCCTTTTTAAGTCTACATACAAGATTTGGATCATTTCCAAGGATAAAGCCATCTAGTTGTTCAATGTACACTTCTTCTTCTAAGTCTCCATTCAAAAAGGCTGACTTCACGTCCATTTGAAATACTTTGAATTTTTGAAAGCTAGAGAGGGCAAGGAACATTCGGATGGCCTCAAGTCTAGCAACTGGAGCAAAAGTTTCTTCAAAGTCTATTCCTTCTTGTTGAGCATATCCCTTACAAACCAGTCTTGCCTTGTTTCTAACTACTTCTCCATTTTCATTCAATTTATTTTTGAAGATCCATTTTGTCCCTATGACATTCTTATCTTTTGGTCTAGGAACCAACTCCCAAGTGTTGTTCTTTTCGATCTGCTCAAGTTCTTCATCCATAGCCTTGACCCAACATTCATCTTTGCATGCTTCTTTTACATTTTGTGGTTCAGTGGAGGAGAGCAATGCCAAATAGCTTGAGGCTTCTGCTATTGTTCTTCTTGTTTGTACACCTGCCTCTTTCTGTCCCAAAATCTGAGATTCTGGATGATTCTTTTGAACATACCTGGATGGAGACTTCTCTTCTATCCTTATCTGTTCCTCTGGTGCCTCTTGAGGTTCTTCTTCTTCATCATCAATCTGATTTGGAGGGTAGTCTTCATATTCTTCGATATCTTCATGATTTACTTGCCTAGGAATGTATCCTTTTTCATCAATCACTACATCAATGCTGTCAACTATTCTTCCAAGTCTTTTATTGTAACACTTATATGCTTTGCTGTAAGGAGAGTAACCAAGGAGAATGCCTTCATCTGCTCTAGGTTCAAGTTTGCCAAGCCGTTCATCAGTATTCTTAATATAGCATTTTCTCCCAAAAATTTTGAAATGCTTTACGGAAGGAGTCTCACCATACCAGAGCTCATGAGGAGTTTGAGTGTTGTTCACTCGAACATTTGTTTTGTTGAGAATAACAACCGCAGCATATGCAGCTTCACCCCAGAAAGTTGCAGGAGTTCCAGACTCACCAAGCGTAGCACGAGCCATTTGTTGGACTGTTCTGTTCATCCTTTCAACCACTCCATTTTGCTGAGGAGTTCTAGCTGTAGAGAATTCTCTTCTTATCCCATGTTCTTCACTGAAATCGAAAAATTCATTTGAGGTAAACTCCCCACCTCTGTCGGACCTGAGGCATTTAATTTTGAAACCTGATTCATTTTCAACCAAGGCTTTGAAGGATTTGAATTTTTCGAATGCTTCGTCTTTGTGCTTCATAAGTCCCAACCAAACAAACCTGGAGAAATCGTAAATGAATAATATCAAGTATTCTTCTCCTCGAGGTGTCCTTTTCCTAAATGGACCACATACATCTATATGGGCTAGCTCAAGAGGCATGCTAGCTGATCCTTCCTTCTCCGGAAAGTTGGTTCTGGTTTGCTTTCCAAACTGACATGATTTGCATATGGTGTTGTCTGGAATTTTGATATCTGAAAGACCACGAACTGCCTGGTATTTGCAAGCTTTCCTTATTTGTGAAAAACTTAGATGTCCCAACCTCCGGTGCCATAACCAGTGTTCCTCATTCTTGCTCAAATAGCATTGTTTTTGTCCTTCTTCAAATATGTACAGATTATTTGGAGTCCTTCTACCTTTGATCACTGTTTCACCTGTATCAAGATCACGAACGCGAAATTCATTTGATCTAAATATTACCTCGGTTCCTTGATCGCACATCTGACTGACACTCAGAAGATTATGCTTCAATCCATCAACATACAAAACATTTCCAGCTTTGACCTTTTCTTTCAACTGAGTGTTGGCATTTTGGCACAGGTGTGGCGCTATGATTCTGGTGTTGTCCTTGATGGCAACTCTCTTTGATGACAGATCTCCATTCAGACTACAGAATGAAGAAAAATCTCATATACGCAGGTTAATTAAGTCAAAGTTGCGTATACACGCTGGTGATCTGCATACTAAGTCGCGTATACGCAGGAGAGATATATAAGAAGGCGCGTATACATGCAGATGCATGAACAGAAAAGGGCGTATATGTCGGGAAACTTCCTTTTGGTCCGTGGTAGTTAGTCCTCGGTACTTGAGCCTATGTCTTTTGACCAAAGTATCTCGACAGACGTGCTGATCCCTAGTTTTTAAGTTGATGGTATTGGATCTCTATGGTTTTGGCTCTTGGTATTGAGCAAGGCCTAAGGCTATATAAGGAGAAGAAGATCATTAGGCAAGGACATCTTTTGAAAAGGCTTGAATATTTGAAAAAGAAAGAGATCTGCTATGCAGGTTCTGGGTTGCTTGATCTAAGCTAAGGAGAGATCACTTCGGTTGATGGAAGACTAGATCTAAGGATATATCAGGATCTAATGATTTGAAATGCACTATTATGATATGGTTGATTATGCGTATTTCTAGATCTGCATACTGACACAATGTTATGTTCTGGGTCTAACTGATGTCTGGCACAGCTGCAAGTTGAGAGAATTTATTTTTAGATCTGTACGCAGGTTGTCTTCGGTAAAAGAGCATGTATACGCGGGTTGCTCTCATTGAAGTAGCGTATATCTTTTGAATCTTGATTTTTGGGTTTGCAATTGGGTCTGACTGTTATTGCAGAGTTCTGTAGTCTGCTCTGTGTTCTGGTAACTGGTGATTGACAGGGTTTCAGTGGTTCAGTGATTCAAAGATTGATGATGCTAGTATTGGTTGTTTTGTGCTTCAATGATTTGTTGTGAAAGTTGAATGAATTGTGGTCTTCAGATAGTAATGTTGTGCTTCAGGAATATCCAGTCTGAAAATGTATGAAAGGTGGTACCTAAAAGAAAGAAGATTGTAGGCCAGCACCTACGTACTAGTATCTTGGCTAGTACAAGAGCAAAGGGGGTTGGAGCTCCCTTCCAAGGAAGTTTGGAGAACGAGAGAAGGTTGTAGCCTTCTGCAGGTTGTAGCCTGCGTACTGGTATAAGGCTGCACCAGTACAAAAAGATTGTAAACTGAAGTTTCATATTAAAGAAAGATAGAGACGACTTGCAGCAGGTGGTTTTTCACCCACATTGGGTTTCCACCTTATATCATGGTGTTCATGTGTGTGGTTTTTGTGTGATCTGTTCTACTGCATCTGTTTACTCTTAACATGGTGAATAATGTCCTTATGCACTTAACTGAAGATAAACTAACTGAATTATAAGATTTCTGGTTATACGCTGTTTTCTTTAGACACAGTTGCGTGTACACGCTGGTTCACTTAACGAAAGTAGCGTATATGTTTCTGAGCATTGAAAAAGTTTTATAGTTCTGATAATACTGATTCACCCCCCCTCTCAGTATTATTTCCAACAATTGGTATCAGAGCAGGTCCTTCAAAGAAGCTTGATCGCTTGAAGGTAGATCGTTCATCATGAGCAACTACGAGAGAGAAGCATCAATCAGGCCACCGATTTTTGATGGGACAAACTTCAATTATTGGAAGGTAAGAGTTACTGCATATCTTCAATCTCTTGGTACAGAAGTTTGGGACATTGTAGAAACAGGCTACGCTTTTCCGTCAGCTACTCCTACAGATGCAGCTGAGAAAAAGAAGTATGAAACAAATGCAAAAGCAGTGAGTACCCTATTAGGAAGTATATCCCAAACGGAATTCATGAAGGTAATGCACTTCAAATCCGCAAAAGAGATATGGGACAAAATGGTCACGAGCTATGAAGGAGATGAACAGGTAAAGCGTGCTAAACTTCAAACTCTCAGGATTCAGTATGAGACTCTCAAGATGTATAATGATGAAAGTGTGGCTAATTATTTTCTTCGGGTAGATGAGATTGTTAATTGTATGAAAAATTTGGGTGAAGAAATAAAAGAGGCTATAGTAGTTGAAAAGGTTCTAAGATCATTGTCCCCCAAGTTTGAATCTAAAGTATCTGCAATAGAAGAAAAGGAAAATCTCCGAATTCTCACTATGTCTCAGCTACATGGAATTCTAACTGCTTATGAAATGAGAAAGGGAGGTCCATCAGACAGAAGGGAAGCTGCTTTCAAGGCATCAGGCAAAGACAATTATTATGAAGCAAGCCATGTTCCAGAAGAAGAGGAAGAAGAATCAAATTTTGTCAGAAATCTTCAAAGGGGTTCTGGAAGGTTCAAAGGTAAGCTACCTTTCAAATGCTTTGCTTGTGGAAGAGTAGGTCATTATGCTGCAAAATTTCCTTATAAGGATAAAGGAAAGGAACCTGCTAGATGGAACAAGAAACAAAGTGCAAATAAGAAAAGCTACTACACCCATGAAGATAGTGATGGTTTATCAAACAGTGATGAAGATGAACAAGGTAATAAATATAAGTTGTTAATGGCATTTGAAGATGATGATTATATGGATGCTGTAGATGTGGATAACCTTTATGATGAAATTACTAGACTCAAGAGATGTATAGAAGAAAAGAATGTGATCATTGATACTCTACAATTTCAAATTGATGAAAAGGAAAAACATCTTGAAAAATTGGAATGTGAGATTGTTTGTCTTAGAAAGGAGATTGAGAAAACCAAAGCAATCAATCTTAAGTTTGTTAAAGGATCTGAAACCTTGGATGAGATTATCAATGTGCAGCGATCTCCTCTGATCAAGACAGGTCTTGGATATAATGGAGAAACATCTCAAGCCTCTACCTCTAAAAGTTATCTTGATGCAGCAAGGAGAAGCGAGCAAAGGCCAAATAAAAGTCATCAGGTGAATCAGGGACAATTTACCTCAAGAACAAATAAAGACCATCAAGAAATTCAGGGACAAACTGCCTTAAGGACAAACAGAAGCTACAATCAGCCACACGTAAAATCTTCCCAATTTGCTCCAAGAATGAATAGAAGCTACAATCGGTTGGATGATAGATGTGATTATCGCAGAAGTTTCTTTAATGGCCAATGTTTTTCTTGCCATAACTTCGGTCACAAAGCAGCTCAATGTGTTGCCTACAAAACAATCATGACTAGAGAAGCTCAAAAGCAAGGGAGAATGACTGGAACCATGAAAAGTACTTATAACAATTTTTCGGTTCTTGAAAATGAAGTTGAATGCTCTATTTGTAATAACTTTGGTCATGAAGACTCTGAATGCAGGAGCAGGTTCCGGAAGACAACTCAGAAGGAACAAACTTCAAATGTTAGAACATGGAGAATAAAAGAATCACAACCAGAAAGATGTGGGATAGCCTTTTAGGCAGAAGGTCAAGAAAGTCTATGGTACATTGACAGCGGTTGTTCAAAGCATATGACAGGGGACAAAGAAAAGCTTGAGTCATATACCGCATTAGAAAAGGGGAAGAAAGTTTCTTTTGGGAACGATATCTCTGCAGCCATAAAAGGAAAAGGTGTTGCTCCGTTGAAAGAGAAGGTCAAAGCAGGAAATGTTTTATATGTTGATGGATTGAAGCATAATCTTCTGAGTGTCAGTCAGATGTGCGATCAAGGAACTGAGGTAATATTTAGATCAAATGGATGTTGTGTTCGCGATCTTGATACAGGTAAAACAGTGATCAAAGGAAGAAGGACTCCAAATAATCTATATATCTTTGAGGAAAGACAACAATGCTACTTAAGCAAGGATGATGAACATTGGCTATGGCATCGGAGGTTGGGACATCTAAGCTTTTCTCAAATAAGGAAAGCATGCAAATATCAGGCAGTTCGTGGTCTTCCAGATATCAAAATTCCAGACAATACCATATGCAAATCTTGTCAGTTTGGAAAGCAAACCAGAACTAACTTTCCAGAGAAGGAAGGATCAGCTAGCATGCCTCTTGAGCTAGTCCATACAGATGTATGTGGTCCATTTAGGAAGAGGACACCTCGAGGAGAAGAATATCTGATATTATTCATTGATGATTTTTCAAGATTTGTTTGGTTAGGGCTCATGAAGCACAAAGATGAAGCATTCGAAAAATTCAAATCCTTCAAAGCCTTGGTTGAAAATGAATCAGGACACAAAATTAAGTGCCTCAGATCTGACAGAGGTGGGGAGTTTACCTCAAACGAATTTTTCGATTTCTGTGAAGAACATGGGATAAGAAGAGAATTCTCTACAGCTAGAACTCCTCAGCAAAATGGGGTTGTGGAAAGAATGAACAGAACAATCCAACAAATGGCTCGTGCTATGCTTGATGAATCAGGTACTCCTGCAACCTTCTGGGGTGAAGCTGCACATGCTGCGGTTATTATTCTTAACAAAACAAATGTCCGAGTAAACAGCACTCAAACACCTCATGAGCTCTGGAGTGGTGAGACTCCTTCGGTGAAGCACTTCAAAATCTTTGGGAGCAAATGTTATATTAAGAATACTGATGAGCAACTTGGCAAACTTGAACCAAGAGCAGATGAGGGCATTCTTCTTGGTTATTCTCCACATAGCAAAGCATACAAGTGCTACAATAAAAGACTTGGCAAAATTGTTGACAGCATTGATGTAGTGGTTGATGAGAAGGGATATATTCCTAGGCAAGTTCATCATGAAGACATTGAAGAAGACGAAGGCTACCCTCAAAGGCGGAATGATGAAGAAGAAGAACCTCAAGAAGAAGAAGAACCTCAAGAAGAACCAGAGGAGCAGACAAGAATAGAAGAGAAGACTCCATCCAGATATGTTCAAAAGAATCATCCAGAATCTCAGATTGTGGGGCAGAAAGAAGCAGGAGTACAAACAAGAAGGACACTTGCAGAAGCTTCAAGCTATTTGGCATTACTCTCCTCCACTGAACCACAAAATGTGAAAGAGGCATGCAAAGATGAATTTTGGGTCAAAGCAATGGATGAAGAACTTGAGCAGATCGAAAAGAACAACACTTGGGAATTAGTTCCTAGACCAAAAGATAAGAATGTAATAGGAACAAAATGGGTCTTCAAGAATAAATTGAATGAAAATGGAGAAGTAATTAGAAACAAGGCCAGACTTGTTTGTAAAGGGTATGCGCAGCAAGAAGGAATAGATTTTGAAGAGACCTTTGCTCCTGTGGCAAGACTTGAGGCCATCCGAATGTTCCTTGCTCTCTCAAGCTTTCAAAACTTCAAGGTATTTCAAATGGACGTGAAATCAGCCTTCCTGAATGGAGACTTAGAAGAAGAAGTATATATTGAGCAGCCAGATGGTTTCATTCTTGGGAATGATCCAAACCTTGTATGCAGATTGAAAAAGGCTCTCTATGGACTCAAACAAGCTCCAAGGGCTTGGTACTATCGGTTGGACAAATATCTTCACCAACAAGGCTTTTCAAAAGGATCAGCAGATAGCAATCTCTATATAAAAGTTGAAAATAACAAATTGCTAATTCTTGTTGTTTATGTTGATGATATTATCTTTGGCAGCAATGAAGAGACTATGAGTCAAAACTTTGCCTTGGTTATGCAGAAAGAATTCGAAATGTCACTACTTGGAGAATTGACATATTTTCTTGGATTGCAAATCCAACAAAATGAAGGAGGTATCTTCCTGTCTCAAACCAAATACCTCAAGCAGATCTTGAAGAAGTATGGCATGGAAGAGTCAAAGCCAGTATGTAGACCCATGGTTACAGGATGCAGCCTCAGTGCAAATGATGAATCAGCAGCAGTTCACCAACCCACTTATAGATCCATGATTGGGAGTTTGCTTTATTTGACAGGTACCCGACCAGATATTACACATGCAGTAGGAATTGTTGGAAGATTTCAAGCCAACCCAAAGGAAACTCATCTTCAGGCAGTCAAAAGAATCTTCAAGTATCTTCAAGGGACCCAAAGCTATGGCTTATGGTATCCTAGAAATACAGATCTCACTCTTCATGCTTACACAGATGCAGATTGGGCTGGAAGTGTGGATGATAGGAAAAGCACAAGTGGTGGTGCTTTCTTCATGGGTTCCAGATTAGTATCTTGGTTCAGCAAGAAACAGAGTTCGATTGCCTTATCTACAGCTGAAGCAGAATATGTGGCTGCGGCATCTTGTTGCACACAACTTCTTTGGATGATGCAGACCTTGCAGGACTTTCAAATCACTTGCACTCCACCAGTCTCTATCTTATGTGATAATACAAGTGCAATCAGCATTTCAAAGAATCCAGTCATGCACTCAAAGACCAAGCACATACCAATCAAGTACCATTTTCTTCGGGAACAAGTACTTGAGCAGAAGGTCAAGTTGGAGTATGTTCCTTCTAAGGAACAAGTTGCTGATATTCTCACAAAACCACTGCCCAGGGAAAATTTTGAATATCTCAGACAAAAGCTGGGAGTAGTTGATGCTTCATCCTGCTGTTAAAGCTTGTCTACAGAAAAGTTGGTATACGCAAGTTACGTAAGGGATATCGGCGTATATACGCGTATTTATGCAGGGTAAGTCACATGTATGTTGTAGTGTATGTTGTACGCTTGTTGCAGAACGTATATCCGCGTACATACGCTGGTTTATGCAGGAGAAATCGCGTATATGGAGTTTTGAACAGCAAGGGCAATCTCTGGTTTGAAAAAGTCTAAGATGGGTATGTCAGAATTCTTCAGGCACAGTTTCAGGGGATGCAGCAGGCACAGGTTCAGGGGGAGCAGCTTAAAAGTCTCATAAAGCATTGTTGGCATTTAGATGTTTTGGTTGTTGGTTTCAAGAGAAGGAGCTCAGAAAGAAATCCTGGTTGCTGATCTAAAAGATGTTTATCAGATGCTGCTGGTGACTTTCATAAGTCTTGGTCTAGATCTGTTGTCTCTATGTCATGTATCTCTTTTGTGATATCTCTTTTGTGGTGTCAAGGTCATGTAACGGCCTATGTTGGTTTCCCCACTATGCCTGGGATGAATGATGTAATATAATTGGTTGCTTCTGATGTGTCCCCTCTTGGTAGGGAGTATGGATGTATGTATTGAGTCTTTTGGTGATAGGAAGGTCCCTTATGGCGTATAAGTCTTGGTTCTCTTTGAAGAACATCGTTTGCAGATTTTGCCTACAGTCAGGGGGAGCATGATTCAGCACAGCCAAGCAGAGGTATCAGCATGTACTCAGGGGGAGCACAGCCCTTTGCCCTTGATGACAAAGGGGGAGAATGATTCTAAGGAGCTTGAGGTTGCCATCAAGTCCAAAGGGGGAGATTGTTGGCATTTTGGCACAGGTGTGGCGCTATGATTCTGGTGTTGTCCTTGATGGCAACTCTCTTTGATGACAGATCTCCGTTCAGACTACAGAATGAAGAAAAATCTCATATACGCAGGTTAATTAAGTCAAAGTTGCGTATACACGCTGGTGATCTGCATACTAAGTCGCGTATACGCAGGAGAGATATATAAGAAGGCGCGTATACACGCAGATGCATGAACAGAAAAGGGCGTATATGTCGGGAAACTTCCTTTTGGTCCGTGGTAGTTAGTCCTCGGTACTTGAGCCTATGTCTTTTGACCAAAGTATCTCGACAGACGTGATGATCCCTAGTTTTTAAGTTGATGGTATTGGATCTCTATGGTTTTGGCTCTTGGTATTGAGCAAGGCCTAAGGCTATATAAGGAGAAGAAGATCATTAGGCAAGGACATCTTTTGAAAAGGCTTGAATATCTGAAAAAGAAAGAGATCTGGTATGCAGGTTCTGGGTTGCTTGATCTAAGCTAAGGAGAGATCACTCCGGTTGATGGAAGACTAGATCTAAGGATAGATCAGGATCTAATGATTTGAAATGCACTATTATGATATGGTTGATTATGCGTATTTCTAGATCTGCATACTGACGCAATGTTATGTTCTGGGTCTAACTGATGTCTGGCACAGCTGCAAGTTGAGAGAATTTATTTTTAGATCTGTACGCAGGTTGTCTTCGGTAAAAGAGCGTGTATACGCGGGTTGCTCTCATTGAAGTAGCGTATATCTTTTGAAGCTTGATTTTTGGGTTTGCAGTTGGGTCTGACTGTTATTGCAGAGTTCTGTAGTCTGCTCTGTGTTCTGGTAACTGGTGATTGACAGGGTTTCAGTGGTTCAGTGATTCAAAGATTGATGATGCTAGTATTGGTTGTTTTGTGCTTCGATGATTTGTTGTGAAAGTTGAATGAATTGTGGTCTTCAGATTGTAATGTTGTGCTTCAGGAATATCCAGTCTGAAAATGTATGAAAGGTGGTACCTGAAAGAAAGAAGATTGTAGGTCAGCACCTACGTACTAGTATCTTGGCTAGTACAAAAGCAAAGGGGGTTGGAGCTCCCTTCCAAGGAAGTTTGGAGAACGAGAGAAGGTTGTAGCCTTCTGCAGGTTGTAGCCTGCGTACTGGTATAAGGCTGCACCAGTACAAAAAGATTGTAAACTAAAGTTTCATATTAAAGAAAGATAGAGACGACTTGCAGCAGGTGGTTTTTCACCCACATTGGGTTTCCACCTTATATCATGGTGTTCATGTGTGTGGTTTTTGTGTGATCTGTTCTACTGCATCTGTTTACTCTTAACATGGTGAATAATGTCCTTATGCACTTAACTGAAGATAAACTAACTGAATTATAAGATTTCTGGTTATACGCTGTTTTCTTTAGACACAGTTGCGTGTACACGCTGGTTCACTTAACGAAAGTAGCGTATATGTTTCTGAGCATTGAAAAAGTTTTATAGTTCTGATAATACTGATTCACCCCCCCTCTCAGTATTATTTCCAACACTGAGCAACGCCTTTTCCTTTTATAGCTGCAGAGATATCGTTTCCAAAAGAAACCTTCTTTCCCTTTTCTAATGCAGTATATGATTCAAGTTTCTCTTTGTCCCCTGTCATATGCTTCGAACATCCACTGTCGATGTACCATAGACTTTCCTGTCCTTCTGCATAAAAAGCTATCGCACATCTTTCTGGTTGCGGTTCCTTCATTCTCCATGTTCTGGCACTTTAGGTTTGTTCCTTCTGTGTTGTCTTCCAAAACCTGCTCCTGCATTCAGAGTCTTCATGACCAAAGTTATTACAAATAGAACATTCAACTTCATTTTCAAGTACCGAAAAGTTGTTATAAGTCCTTTTCGTGGTCCCAGTCATATTCCTTTGTTTTTGAGCTTCTCTAGTCATGATTGTCTTATAGGCAACACATTGAGCTGCTTTGTGACCAAAGTTATGGCAAGAGAAACATTGGCCATTGAAGAAACTTCTGCAATTATCAAATCTATCATCCAACCGATTGTAGTTTCTATTGACATCCATTCTTGAGGTAAATTGGGAAGATTTTACCTGTGGCTGATTGTAGCTTTTGTTTGTCCTTAAGGTAGCTTGTCCCTGATTTTCTTGATAGTCTTTATTCGTTCTTGAGGTAAACTGTCCCTGATTCACCTGATGACTTCTATTAGGCCTTTGCTCGCTCCTCCTTGCTGCATCAAGATAACTTTTGGAGGTAGAAGCTTGAGATGTTTCTCCATTATACCCCAGACCTGTCTTGATCAGTGGAGAACACTACACATTGATAATCTCATCCAAGGTTTCAGATCCTTTAACAAATTTAAGATTAATAGCTTTTGTTTTCTCAATCTCCTTTCTAAGACAAACAATTTCACATTCCATTTTTTCAAGATGTTTTTCCCTTTCAACCAGTTGGCATTGTAGAGAATCAATAATTGCATTTTTCTCTTCTAAGCACACTTTGAGATTAGTCATCTCTTCACAAAAACCTTCTACATCTATAGCATCCATGTAGTCATCATCTTCAAAAGCCATTAAAAGTTTATATTCATTACCTCGTTCACCTTTGTCACTATTTGAAAGACCATCACTATCTTCATGAGTGTAATAGATTTTCTTGTTTGCATTCTGTTTCTTGTTCCATCTAACAGGTTCCTTTCCCTTGTCAATGTTATCCTTATGAGGACATTTGGCAGCATAGTGACCTACTCTTCCACAAGCAAAACATTTGAAAGGTAACTTACCTCTGAATCTTCCAGTACCCCGTTGAAGATTTCTAACAAAATTTGATTATTCTTCTTCTTCGTGCCCTGATTCATAGTATTCTCCTTTGAAGGCAGCTTCTCTCCTGTCTGATGGACCTTCTTTTCTCATTCCATAAGCAGTTAAAATTCCATGTAGTTGAGACATGGTGAGAGTTCGTAGACTCTCCTTTTCTTCTATAGCGGACACTTTAGATTCAAACTTGGGGGACAAGGATCTTAGGACTTTTTCAACCACAATAGCCTCTTTTATTTCTTCACCCAAGTTTTTCATGCAATTAACAATCTCATCTACCCTAAGGAAATAGTTAGCCACACTTTCATCATTATACATTCTGAGATTCTCATACTGAATCCTGAGAGTTTGAAGTTTAGCACGCTTTACCTGTTCATCTCCTTCATAGCTCAAGACAATCTTGTCCCATATTTCCTTTGCGGATTTATATTGCATAACCTTCATGAATTCTGATTGGGATAAGCATCCCAACAGAGTATTGATTGCTTTAGCATTTGTTTCATATTTCTTCTTCTCAGCTGAATCTATAGGAGTAGCTGAAGGAAAAGTGTAGCCTGTCTCTATGATATCCCAAACTTCTGTACCAAGTGATTGAAGATAGGCAGTAACTCTTACCTTCCAATAATTGAAGTTTGTCCCATCAAAAATCGGTGGCCTGATTGATGCTTCCCTCTCATAGTTGCTCATGATGAACGATCTTCCTTCAAGCGATCAAGCTTCTCTGAAGGACCTGCTCTGATACCAATTGTTGGAAATAATACTGAGAGGGGGGGGGGGGGGGTGAATCAATATTATCTAATCAATAAAACTTTTCATTTCCATACTTAGATACATATACGCTACTTAAATTAAGTGAACCTGCGTGTATACGCTACTGTGTCTAAAGCAACTAGCGTATATCCAGAATAATTATGATTCAGTTAGTCCACTAAATGTGAGTCTTTAGTTAGGCATCAGATCTTCATTAACCATATGAACAGTAAGCAAGTGCAGTAAACATAATAGATCATCACACACAAGAAGCACACATGAACACCATGATATAAGGTGGAAACCCAATGTGGGTGAAAACCACCTGCTGCAAGTTGTCTCTATCTTTCCTTAATAAGAAACTTCAGTTTACAATCTTTTGTACTGGTGCAGCCTTATACCAGTACGCATGCTACAACCTGCAGAAGGCTACAACCTTCTCTCGTTTTCCAGACTCTCCTGGAAGGGAGCTCCAACTCCCTTTGCTCTTGTACTAGCTAAGATACTAGTACGTAGGCTCCGGCCTACAATCTTTTCTCCTCCAGGTACCACGTTTCATACATTTTCAGACTGGATACTCCTGAAGCACAACACTACAATCTAAAGACCACGATTCATCCAATTTTCATACTGGACCCATAAAGATCATTGAAGCACAAAAACAATCAATACTAGCATCATCAATCTTTGAATCTCTGAAACACTGAAACCCAGTCAACAACCCAGTCACCAGAACACAGAGCAGACAACAGAACTCTGCAATAACAATCAGACCCAACTGCAACTTCAAAAATCAAACTTCAAAAGGTATACGCTACTACAATGAATCAAACCCACGTACATACGCACTTTTTCCAAGGCCAACCTGCGTACAGATCTAAAAATATTTTCTTATAACTTTGCAGCTGTATCAGACATCAGTCATACTCAGAACATAACATGCGTCAGTATGCAGATATAGAATACGCATAATCAACCATATAAAGATAGTTCATTTCAAACCATTTGATCCAGATCTATCCTTAGATCTTGTCTTCCATCGACCGGTGAGATCCCTTCTTAGCTCAGATCAAGCAATGCATCATCAACCCAGAAACCCAATACTAGATCTCTTTCTTCATCAGATATTCAAGACTTTTTCAATGCTTTTGCCTAATGATCTTCTTCTCCTTTTATAGCCTTAGGCCCTTCACAATACCACGGTCCAAAACCATAATAACACAACACCATCAACTAAATACTAGGGATCAACACGTCTGTCGAGATACCATGGTCCAAAACCATAGGTTCAAATTCCAAGGACTAACTGCCATGGACCAAAGGTAAGTTTTCCAACATATGCATGCTTTTCCTTGCATGAAAGTGCGTGTATACACATACGCACTTTTATAAAGTCCAACCTGCGTGTATACGCGACTTGATCTTAATGAACCTGCGTATATGAATTTTCTCTTCATTCTTGTAGTCTGAACTGAGATCGGTCATCAGAGAGAGTTGCCATCAAGGACAACACCTATACCATAGCGTCACACCTGTGCCATAATGCCAACATATATATATATATATATATATATATATACTTTTTCTCTAATTTAGGGGTGCAGAGGAGGAATTCCCTGCACTAATAACTTCAAAACCAAAGTTATGAGAGAGATATTTGATAAAGGAGTCTCTTGAAGCTAGACAATGATATAATCTGAGGAAATTTCCATTCACGATCAAAGGAGTATGTGCCTCATCAATTTTGATAAGTCTAATAGTCCCATTATCAAACATAGTATCAACTTCATATGGCCCCATCCACCTGGAGCAAATGTTTCCCTTAAAATCCTTGAACTGAGAATCATAGAGTAATGACCAATCCCCTTTTTGAAACATATTTTTCTTAATGAATTTATCATGCCATTTAGTTCGCTCCTGCTAAATTGCAGTAGTGTTTTGGACAACTACCAAACAAATTTCATCTAGCTCATTCAGTTGTTCCAAATAGTGTTTCTGGGCTTCTGAAATATCTAAGCCTTCTTCAAGGGATATCCTGAGCGTCTTAATTTCAAATTCCACTGGAAGCAAAGGGGATTTCCCATAGACATGCTTATATAGTGAAAACCCTATATTGTTCCTCCATGTTGTTCTATACGCCAACAGTGCCTTAGAAGTTTCTCAACCCAATTACGGCGATGGTTTTCTACACTCTTTGTAAGAATATTCTATAGTACCTTGTTTGTGCTCTCGAGTTGACCATTGGCGTGAGGGTGATATGGAGATGTTACCCTATGCTTGATTCCATATTTCTTCATGAGTCCTGCTATCAAATGTGATGTAAATTGTGCCCCTCCATCTAAAACTATCTCTCTAGGAGCTCTGTACCATGCAAGAATATTCAAATAAAAGGTTTGCAACAACTCATTCCATTGCATTTGTAAAAGGCTTGGCCTCTATCCACTTTCTCATGTAATCCGTGAAAATCATAATGTGAACTTTCTATTGTGAAGGCGGATTAAATGGCCTAAAGAAATCAATAACCCATTTTTGAAATGGCTCAAGAGCTAGTTGTGATTTTAATGGCATTTCAACTTCCCGACTAGGCTGACCCATGAGCTAGCAACTATCGCACTGTCTCACATATTTCCTTACATCACGAAAAATAGATGGCCAATAGTATCCCATTTGCAATGCCTTATGACCTGCCATCTTTTCTAGAAAATTCCCCGCATAGGGGCCATTATGAGCAGATCTTAGAACATCATAGGTGTCATCTCCACTTATGAAGTGCCAAATTTTCTGATCAGATCCTGTATAGAAGAGATATATCTCTATCCATGAATCACAAGCACTGTGATGGATAATACTTCACTGTTCTCTATAAGACAAGTGTTGAGGCACTTTTCTTGTAGCAAGAAAGTTAGCAATATCTGCATACCACAGAATGTGAGTATAAATTGCAAAAATATGTTCATCTCGGAAACTATCCTCTACAATCTTACCTTCATCACTAGTATCCATCCTAGACAGGAAATCTCGGACTACATTACCTTTCCCTGGTTTTTCTACATTGGTAATATCAAATTCCTGAATTAACAACAATCATCTTGTAACATGACTAGCGGTTATTGCTTTGTTCATCAGATAAATGATAGTTGTATGATCAGTGTGCATGAAAGTAGGATATCTTGTGATGTAGTGCCAAAATTTATTAACAATGTAAATAACAATCAAGAACTCATTTTTAGTTACCATATAATTTAATTCAGCATGGATCAGATTCTTGCTCACATAGTAAATTGTGTATAACTTCTTGTCCTTTTGTTGCTCCAAAACTGCCCCTACTATCGTTTTAGAAGAATCAATAGAGATGTGGAACGGGAGCCTCCAGTGAGGACCATGTAATATTGGAGCCTTGCAGACGAGTTATTTCATTTCTACAAAAGTTTCTTCACATTCATTTGTCCACACAAATTTTGCATCATTAGGCAACAATTGAAAAAGCAAGAATGTTATTTTAGAAAACATTTCTATGAAACACCTATAATAGATAGCATAACCAATAAATCTGCATACCTGTGTCGATGTCTTAGGCGTAGGGAATTTTAAAATTACCTCTACCTTTGCAGGATCAACCCAAATTCCTATACTTGAAAGAAGGTGTCCCAACACTATCTCTTTCTTCATCATTATATCACATTGGACTGTACTTAGAGAAACATGTGTCTACCTACATCATTCAAGTACTTTATTTAAGTTTTTCAAAGCTTCTATAAAGGAATCCCCATATTAGGCGATGTCGTCCATGTAAATATTGACACTGTCATTAACTAGATCAAAGAAAATTCCCAATATTTCCCTTTGAAAGGTAGCAGGGGCATTACAGAGGCCAAATGGAAGGACTTGGTAGGAAAAGGTTCTCCCAGGGCATCTGAAGGTAGTTTTGTCCTAATCCTGACGAGCTATTCGTATATGGTTGTACCCGCTAAATCTATGCAGAAAGGAGAAAAACTCCTTCCCAACTAATGTATCAATGGCTTGGCCAATAAAAGGTAAAGGAAAATGGTCTTTCTGAGTTGCTTTGTTTAGTTCCCTGCAATAAGCGCACATCCGCCACATTCCATTATTCTTAGGAACAATGAACAGTGGAGAAACCCATTGACTATCTGATATCTGATAAATAAATCCCACATATAATAGCTACTACAATTCATCTTTAACAAAATATTTTAAGGCAGGATTCATTCTTCTTTGTGGCTACCTAATAGGTCAACATTCCTCTTTAATGTATATGATGAGTACACAAATCAGCAAGGATGCCTTTAATTTCAGTGTACTCCCAAGAAAAATCTTCTTTATGCTCCCAAAGAACATTTAGCCACTGTTCAGATTAGGAGTGTGAAAGGTTAGGATTAATATTTAATGTTTCCATGATTTTATTTCTATAGGAACACTATTATGAGGCATAATTTCAAGAATATTTTCTATTTATGTTTTTGGTTCAATATGTTCCTGAATATTGTAGTTCATGACAATTTCTAATAGTTGACAGGTTGAATTAGAAACATAGTCAGGAATGCTGAGAAAGGTGCAAATGGCATCATCCCCCATTCCATATTTAAAACAGAAAGCCTAGTTGATGGTAAGTATGGGTCTAATTTCTTCATCTTTAGATTTAGGCTTTTTGGTAGGTAGAGACTTTCGAATCAAGGTAAATCCAAGTTTATTTTATGAACTTGGTTCTGCAAGGGGGTAAAGGATAAGGTTCTTTGTAACTTCCCCATTGAATATTGCCATTTTTTGAGATTGAAACCTAATGTAAGCATCTACATGTGCAAGCCAAGGTCTTCCTAAAATCAAAGGGTGCCGACCATATGGAGATTGAGTATGTAAAACCAAAAGGTCAATAGGGTATTTCCATGAGTCTACCGAAATAGTGATATCTTCCAGCTTCCCTATCGGTCTAATAGTAGACCGATCTACCAATTCTAGGAAGGTGGGAGGTGGTTTAAGGTTCCATAGACCCAAGGTAATTACAATAGCAGAAGTTATAAAATTAATCGTTGCCCCAAAATCTACTAATACATTTGGGATATCCAACCCATTAATCTGCACTATCATAATTAGATTCACAGGATCACCATATTTGACAGGTATAGATTTCCCGAGAATTATATCTAATAATTTTCCCATGACATGAATAGTAAGTGGTCCTTTGGTTTTCTATCGGGTTTCTTAGAACAATATTATTTAATTGTCTTAGGATAAATTGGTACATCCTTCATAGCCTGAAGTAATAGAATTTTAACAAATAAATTCTGCAATTCTCCTAAAAAGTCGAATTCAGGCTTAGGACTTTGTTTTCTCAAAGATAGTCTTTCAGGATAGGGTGGGCAAGTCTGACACCCTCTAACAACAATAGTTTGTGAAAGGGTTTGTTGCTTTATAGGAATCTGTGCTGGCTCTTTCCCTATGGTTCTTTGTTCTGGTTTTGAGACTTCATTGTTAGTATGCTCAACAATTATAGGTGAAGTTTAAGTATTGACTACCCGACCAGATCGAAGATTTAATTCATTACATTCCATAGTGGAAATAATATATGCAGAGAGGTTGAGTGTCTCAACATGTTGAGCCCCTCTATTATTAGGATTTAGATTGGGTTGGACAAGAAATTGAGAATGAAGAGGAGGATTATTGGTTGGTGTATTAATAGGCAATTGTAGCTATTCTTGTGACACAGGTTGGGAGAATTGTCCTAAAGGAGGAGGAGGAGGTCCATGCTAGTTCTCGGACCATGAATAATTCAGACCAGATTAACGATACCAGGGTTTCCATGGCATTGGATATTGGTAAGACTTTGGCCAATAGGGTGCAAAAGCTATAGACTACTTACCAGAATTCATATTATTGAAATACTGAGACGAGTCTTGAGGCATACCTTGATTCATACTTGGTGGTCTTGGTTTCGATTGTTTCCCTGATCCCATAAAATAGAGTTTTTTTGCTTCTTCATTTGTCCCCTGAAAGACTGCCTTCAATCCCAGAAGAGACAAGCAAGTGCTCGTGGAATGACTCTGTTCACATATAGCATAAGTCTCCACAGAATTTAGTGGACACTCCTTCAACGGATGCTTCTTCCTGCATTGATGGCATAAAATAGACATGGCCTTCTCTGCTTCTCTCTGCTTTTTCTTTGCCCCAACATGTCTAGTTGCGATCATAATGTGCTCAGGATATCAGTTCTCAGGTTGTTCATCAGATACCCAATTTCAGTCTTTGTAACTCCACCACTGTATGTTTAGAGAGTTTGGATTCTCTGCCTCTGTTTCGCAGCCCCTTGTGAGCACTTGATGCATAATTCATAGATTGTATCAAATTCCTCCTATGGTATATCTCCTTTCCCTAGTACATTCAATAGCTCTAGAGATTCCTCCCTCAGTGCCTTGAGAAAAATGATCTTCAAGATATTATTGTCCATGTCACTATGGTCGAATCCCTGCAAAATATGTTGAAAGCGTTCCATAAAATCTTCCATATTATCATCCTCTTTCTACGTGATCTTAAAACTTTATTCCTTTACATCCTAAGATTTGCAGTAGTCTTGATATTTCTCAAGGAAAACCATCTTCATATATTCCCATGTAGTAATGGATTTTCCTCCCAAACCCATAAACCATCTCAAAGTTGTGCCTTTAAAAGTAGCGAGAAATATCTTCAATTTCTAAGCATCAGAAATGTAATCAGACTCCCGACAAACAACTTTGAATTTGAAAAAGAATGTATCCAAATCCTCAGAGGTAAGGCAATGGAAATTGGGTATGGTTGTCAAAGGAATATGTTTCGTAGGTGCATCACCTCTGATATCTCCAATTAGGAATTCAATTGAAGAATTTGTAGGAGCCATGAATATATGTCAATACTCACTTGGAATTTCAATAGGTTTTGGCTCTGGCTGTTCGATAACAGGTTATGGAATTCATTCAAATCTTCGTCCTCTGAACTTGCAATAGGCAAGTCCTCAGATCCTCTTCTTTCTACTTCTTCTTTGCCAAATTGCACTTATGCTCTTAGAGGAGGTTCTGTTTATGAAACTGATTGCCCTCCAGATCTTGTATGATATCTTACCCTAATAGTAGCTCGTGAAAATGCTCTAGACTCAGCCCTTGAGATGATCTTTTGCATGTAATTTTTTCTGCCCAAATCAACCACGTTTCCTTTCGGGTGTCTCCCTCTTCCCTTTTTATTGGTGTCTCTATTCATAGAATCAAGAAATAAAAGGGAAACATTCAAACAAATTAAAAGATCAATACGTAGAAGAGGATAAGAAATCCCTTCCCCAAGACAAGAGAGTGGCCTGTAAAAGAAAACAAAAGAAATAAAATAAGAAAATCATAGAAATCAAGCTCAGGTCCTGAAACAGGGTGAAAAACAAAACTTCCCTTCCTAGGACGAGAGAACAATACTCGTGAAAACAAAGAAAAACAATCTAAAGCTGCAGACCTGGAGCAACGTGAGAGAAACTTCCTTCCCCAATATGAGAACATAATCCTACAAAAAAAAGAAAAGAAAAAAACCAAACAACCAAACTCTCTAATACTCAGGACCTATAGCAAGGTGTAAGCTTCCTTCCCCAGGATGAGATATCAGTCCTATGGTCAGTGATGGTTGTACTTGCAATGACGCCAAAACCACATTTAATTGTCAACCTAGTGCTCTACGAGTTATTTCAGGGCTATCATGCATTGTATGTGTAGGCCACAATTTCCCTACCCAAAAGGGAAGATTAACTATAAATTCATCAATCTGTAACTGCAAGAAATAATGTAATAACAATAAGAGAAACAACAAATAATAACTGTAACAAAAAATAAGAGTTACAACAATAAGGATTCACAACAGCACACTGCTAAACATTCACAACAATGATAAACTTATAGAAATAAACCTACCACACATCTAATCCTATAGCACCTTCTTAGGAGAGTGGGCCCAACTCCCTATTCAAGGTTGTCGCAAGATCAAAGAATCATGATATGCTCAGAAGATCAATTTATCATTAATAAAAGAAATAGTACAATTATACTATTATAGACTTGAAGTTATAGTATTCTCTTACAAACTTTACGCCTATTAACAGTGTTGTATTTCACAACCCGCAACTCTACTTTATATAAATTATCAATGATATATCTCCTAGAATTATGGAAATGTCTGCCCTTAATTACGCGGTGGTTTCTAGAATGAAGCAAAATGTTAAAAGATAGCAATGTGTGAATGAAAGAGTTGATTCAATGTTGCATCCAACATTCAAGAATAGCACTGCCAGTTTGATAGTATAGTTCATTTAATCACGACCATGGTCATTCTCCCTTTAAATCTACATAAATAACTTAATTCGCAATTCACTTTTGTAATAATCCCCTACGACTATGCTTCATTGACCAATAATCCATAGAGACATGATGAGAGGTAGGCCTATGAACTTTAAGATATCGATTAACCACTATTGGAATGAAATGAATAAAAGAACAGGGTAAAAAGGATGAGTAAAAGTATGCAAATCTAGCCACCAATAGCAGGGTCTATATGTATTAGGGGGTTTTATGCAGTGCATTATATTAGATATCATTTTTTGATTCAACTACGTTAAGTAAGTCATTCACGTATGACCATTTCCATGAGAGATAGTTGTAACTGACTAATTTCTCATTATTTTTGAAGAGTTCACTTAGCACTCATTGCATTGGGTGATGCTCACAGGGGTGAAGAAGTGGGATTAAAACTAGTGAAATGAATCACATAGCATTAATCATCTCTTCTGGTGCTTGCACCCAGCAACCAGGACTTCCCAGGAGGTCACCCATCCTAGATCGCCTCTGGCTCAAGTGCGCTTAACTGTGGAGTTTTCCCCACAATTAAGCCCAGTTAGCTTGCTACCCCATTTGCAAAACCTTAACAAGTATTGTGCCTCATGAACCATTCAAGTAGAGATCCCTTCACTCTTTTTGAATTTAAGTATTAGGGCATTTATGCAATGCATTATATTATATGTCATTAGGACTGATCTCTCATTAGGGTCTATATGACTGCTACAGGAAGACACATAGTCTTGTAGCAGTCTGGGCATCCCCTACCAAATCACAATTGAGAGCACTAGAATGAAGAACCAATCATCATGAAGACATTGGAGAGTCATTTACTCAATTTTGGGTAGCTACATGACCTTTGCAAAGTTGCTGCAGGATCACTTTTCATCTCGAACAATAACCTTTGATCCATTGTGGCACCTATATTTTGATCACATGAATCATGACACTTCAATCAACAATGAAAAGGGTCTAGACAATAAAGAATAATTGATGAAAGTGACATTTTGTACCTCAAAGAGAATCGCAATAACTTCATTAATGTTCCAACAACCTCATGCAAGCATCAATAAGTCAATCATCAACTACAAAAATCACATCATGGGAATCTCAACAACCATATTTTAGCCAAGGATGTGATGCAAAAAAAAAAAAAAAAAAAAACCTACAAGACCTTCAGGCTATCAGCAATAGGACCTCCAATAAATTATCGCATGCATCTTCAAGATCTTCAAAGGAATTCTCCACAACTACATCAACATCCCATACAAAAAAAGGACACTCATGGTAAGGCACAGGTATGCAACCCTCTAACCTCACCCTTCGAACATATTCTAGCTTGAGAAAACATTAAAAGTGTGAGAAGGAAAGGTATTTTATAGCCAAAATTAATAGGATGAAGCCTTAGTATTATCTAGCAAGTCACTTAAATTTCTCCAAAGGAAAACCACACATGTGGGATATAAATGAGACAAAATTGAAAAAGGAATTAATAAAGTGGGATGTTATCATGGAGTTCAAAAAGTAGTTGGGGGCCAACTCAACTAACTCAAAGAACTTTGAGTTTATTTTGCATGCAATGGAAAAAAAGAAAAAAAATTGAAAAGATAATAAAAATAAACAAACAAACAAAAAATAAAAGGTGGACCCACCACCTCTTGGCATGCAAATATTAGTTGCTACATGATTCAGGTTGTGTGTTACAAGAGTAGAACATAACTACTATAAGAGTACCAATACTGTTATATGGAGCTACGGGAGTACTACAGGAAGGAAATTTTCACCTAGAACACCCACTAGAGTCATGGGAAGTAAGGAAATATTCGAAGGAAATGACAAGGGTGAAAATAGAGATGCTACAAGACCAGAAAAAAACTACTATAAGAAGAAAAAGAACTGCTACAAGAGTAGTACGAAATGCTACACAAAGGGGAAGCCACATAAAAAGGGAGAGAATGAGACCTCCAATAACTCCAAGAGCTGGATCCACAACCTGAAATTGGATCCTACTAGAAATGCACTGAGGATGGGAAAATTATACCCACCTAATTTTCAATACGACTCTACTTTGAGATAGAAAGGGAAAGAGGAAAAACTTGTAGATTTTAACCCTGTACAGAAATTACCTTCATACAAATTCTAAAAATAAAAAATAAACAATGGTGAGAGCATAAAACATACAATAGATATACACAAAGATTTCCCCTGGATCCCAAAACTAGGACTACCAGATTGATTTTTTGTTATATTCCTTTCAATGTTACAATAGATATATACACATGTTGAAGCATCCATAAACCCAAATCCATTAACCCTGGATTAGAACATAACCATAGTTCCCTTGACCGAATCTACAAAATACCATGCAACAAAAACCATCATGCCAAAAACCATGTGCGAAATCCATGCACAAAACCATAGGTAGGTCTACCAACCTAAAATAGGGCTCAAAAAAAATTATGGGGCACTGCAATGGACCTCGTGCAAGGGGGATACTACCCCCCTATAGTTTCCCCACGCATGGGGTAATCAAAGGAAGAATATAACACAACCCAAAATTCTCCCACTTCTTGTTTTCTTTCCACAAGAGAGCTTGGTGATTGATCCAACCCTGTAATGCCCATTTTTTCTCTACATCAAGAGAACTTCTTAGTGCTCACAAAGTTTGTCAATGCATCTACAATATTCTTCAAAGTGACAACTTTTACTAGAAACACCTTTTTTTCCTCAAACATATCCCTCACAAAGTTATACTGAACATCAATGTGCTTTGTCTTTCATTGATAAGTAGGGTTCTTTGCCAATAAAATTGCACTTTGGCTATCACGGTCTATCCTTATAGCTCATTGTACTAACCCCATACTTGAACATAATCTCTACCAACCAAACTTCTTCCTTGGTTGCATGAGTGGCTGACATGTATTTTTGCTCTGTATTTGAAAGTGCCACTATAGACTGTCTCTTACTCATCCAACTAACTACACCTCCAAATAGGTTAAACTCATACCCATTTTTAGATCTTCTTTGATCTAGATCTCCAGCCAAGTATGCATCAAAAAAGCCATGAATGTCCAAAATTCTATCCAATCCTAGCCTTCCTTGGTAGTAAAAACCATAGTCACTAGTGCCATAGAAATAACTAAAAACTCACTTCAATGTTGTCCAATGGTCCTTCCGTACTTTTGACATAAACCAGCTCAATACTCCCACTACATGTGCAATGTTTGGTCTAGTAGAAACCATTACATACATTAGGCTACCAACTGCACTTGGATATGGAACACTGTTATGAAACCAGCTCAAGAAAAGATAGAAAAGATAGGTCAACGCCTTAGAATTCAGCCTCTTCGAGGGGGCAACCTCCTTTACATTACATAAATGAACAATTCTTTTATGATTCAAATGACAAAACCTCCTTTCTATATATAGGAGTCTAAGGAGTCACAATATAATCCAGCCAACCTAACAATAATAATATAAAGCCACAAAAATAACAATAGAGGGATTCTATGGGGCACATAAATAACAACATGGGGGTAATAGGGGCACAACAATATAAATAAGGGGTATAACTACAATAGTAATGGGGTAATCACTAGTATTATAGGGACCCAACATGCCCCTCTCCTTCAAAAAAGTGTTGTACTCAACGCTTGAGTAGTTCTGGATACTTCTGCATAAAATTCTCATCCTCCCATGTGGAATCTTCAGCAGAAAAGTTCTTCCACTTGATAAGATATTCTGAAATGGACCGATTTCGTAGCTGTCGAGTTCTTGTTTCTGTGACTGATTCCGGTTCCAATATATTTTTTCCTTCCTCGTCAGGTTCTGGCAATATTGTTTGAACTGGGAGCTTGTCGCCTATAACCTTCTTTAAACATGAAACATGGAAAACTGGGTGCAATCGAGAAGCTGCAGGAAGCTCCAATTTGTATGCCATAGTACCAATCTTTTGCAACACGTTGTACGGACCATAATACTTTGGTGATAATTTATTATCCTTCTTAGCTTGCTTTAGGGACATTTGCTTATATGGTTGTAGCCGTAGGAATACCCAATCACCTACATCAAAACTTCTTTCACTGCGATGTTGATCTGCCTCTTGTTTCATTCTATTTGGTGCCAACACGAGGTTATCCTTTAAGAGTTGGAGGACTTGTTGTTGATGTTCGATGTGATGTTCCACTACTTGAACCTTAGAATTTTCTCTTAAATATGATGTGATGGATGGTGGTTGATACCCATAAAGTGCCATAAATGGGGTCATTTTTGTTGCTGTATGGAAGGAAGTGTTATACCACCATTCAGCTAGAGGAAACCATTTGACCAATTGTGTCTGTTTATCAGAAACAAAGCAACGAAGCTATCCTTCCAAACATTTGTTTACTATCTCAGTTTGCCCATCAGATTGAGGATGATAAGATGAGCTATGAGCTAACTGAGTACCAAGACAAGAAAATAATTATGTCCAAAAATTTCTAGTGAAAATGGGATCTCTGTCACTTACAATAATCTTTGGGTTTCCATGTAGCTTTTGAATTGTTTCCATAAATGCAGTAGAAACTGTACTGGATTTAAATGGATGTGATAATGCACAAAAGTGTGCATACTTGGTAAGTCTGTCAACTACCACCATGATTACACTCTTTCCCTCAGACTTGGGTAAACCTGTGATAAAATCCATTGAAACCTCCTCCCAACGTTGGCTTGGAATGGATAAAGGTTGTAATAGACCCGGTGTCTTAATTGTTTCAACTTTATTTTGTTGGCAAACCAAACATTCCGCCACAAACTTTTGAATATCTAATTTAAGGCCATCCCAAAAAATTCCTTCTTAACCCTATGGTAAGTTTTCGAAAATCCTGAGTGCCCTCCTAAGGGAGAAGTCTGCAATTCCATAAGAATCTTTTGTTTTAGCTGGGAATTCTTACAGAGGTATAAGCGATATTTGTACCATAACGAATCATTTTTCCAGCTAAATGTATCAGACGTACTGGAATCTTGTTGTAGCTTTCGAATAAGTTCCCACACTTCATCATTCTTCCATTCCTCCCTTGCTTCCTTTATCCAATCTGGTTGGATAATAGAAATGGCGCACAACAATGCTTCCACATCCTCATCCTTTCTTGAGAGTGCATCTACCACCACATTTTGCTTCCCTTTTTTGTAGATGATTTCAAAGTCATAACCCAACATCTTTGTGACCCACTTTTGTTGCTCTTCAGAGGATAATCTTTGTTCTAAAAAGTATTTAAGGCTATCATGGTCCGTTTTTACCTTGAAGTGTCTTCCCATTAGGTAGGGTCGCCATTTCTTAAGTGCATGGAGTATTGCCAACATTTCCTTCTCATAAATAGCTTTGCTTAAAAACTTTCCCTTGATTGGACGACTTTCAAAAGTAATGGGTCTTTCATCTTGCATTAGAACAGCACCAATTCCATTTCCTCAAGCATCACATTCCACAATAAAGGTTTTTGTGAAGTCCGGTGTAGCTAATACTGGTGCTTGGCACATTGCCTCTTTAAGATATTCAAAGGCCTTTATTGCTTCCAGAGTCCATGAAAATGCATCTTTCTTCAATAATGTTGTTAGAGGTGCTGCTATTCTCCCATAATTCTTAACAAATTTGCGATAATACCCTGTCAACCCAAGAAATCCTTGCAGATGCTTTATGGATGTGGGGATTTTCCATTCCTTAATGGCTTTAATTTTGCTAGGGTCTACCTTAACTCCTTCATGAGATACAATATGACCCAAATATTCCACCTCCTGGACTCCAAAGAAACATTTGGATCTTTTTTCATATAATTGTTTCTCCTCCAATAGTTGTAGCACCTTGTCAACATGATCAACATGATCCTTCCAAGACTTGCTGTAGATTAGTATATCATCAAAAAATACTAACAAAATTTTTCTAAGGAATGGTTTGAAAATTGAATTCATCAAACCTTGAAATGTTGAAGGTCCATTGGTAAGGCCAAAAGGCATGACCAAAAATTCATAATGACCCTCATGAGTTCTAAATGCTGTTTTCAGAATGTCTTCAATCTTCATTCTGATTTGATGATATCCCGAATGAAGATCCAACTTGGTGAAGTAAATTGATCCATGCAATTCATCCAGTAATTCATCAATGACAAGAATGGGGAACTTATCTTTAATAGTGAGCTTGTTGAGCTCCCTATAATCCGGACACATGCACCATGATCCATCCTTCTTGTGCACCAATACTACTGGAGCAGAGAAAGAACTTTGACTTGGTTGAATTATACCAGCCTCTAACATTTCTGCAACCATACGTTCAATTTCACTTTTTTGGACATAGGGATATCTATACGGCCTGATGTTTGGAGGAACACTTCCTGGAATCAGATGAATAGCATGATCATGGTCACGCATAGGTGGGAGACCTTTGGGAGTCTCAAATACCTTTGAATGATTGTCCAGGACTTTTTGGAGATCTGGAGAAATAGATGATTCCAATGTGGAAACATCTAGCGAACATAATTGTGCAATTACACCTCATTGCTCCTTTTTTAGAAGCTTTGTCATACCATTAGAGCTGATTATCTTTCCTGGTTTCCCTGCAATACCCCTTAATTCAACTTCCTTTCCTTCCGTAGAAAATTTGATGAAAAGTTCTTGAAAATTAAAAGCTATTGTACCCAAGGATTGTAGCCATTAGACTCCTAGTACAACATCAACACCTCCCATTGGAATGGAAAGCATTGGGCTAGTCAATACATATTCTCCCATGGATAGCTTGATATGATGGCACCTTCCAGAGCAATTTATTGTTCCTCCATTTGCAATCATCACTTGACACTCTGGTGCTGGATATAGGAAACAATTCAATTCTTTTGCTACCCTACAATGAATAAAATTGTGGGTGCTTCCTAAATCAATCAACACTATTACCTTTTTCTTCTTGATTTGTCCTTCTATCTTGATGGTTTGAGGAGTGGTAATTCCCACCAATGCATTACAAGATATGGTTGGATTTATTTTTTCTTCATCTAGGCTTTGTTCCTGGAGTATATCCTCTTCTTTTAACCTTTCTTGCTCCTTTTCTTCTTCCTCTTCACAATCTATGTAGAATAATTTCTTCTCAGCACACTTATGACCTTTTGTGTATTTGCTATCACAACTGGAACAAAGCCCTTTTTCTCTTTTTTCTTCCAATTGTTGTGGTGTCAACCTTGTAGGTTGTGGAAGACTAGGGCAACAACACTTCCGTCTTTATAGTTGTGAGTGGTATGCTTCCTAGTTGCCATAATTTTGCTTTCCATTTTTCTTGCTAACCTGAATGCCTTCTCTAATGAATTAGGTTCCCAAAGGCGAACATCATGTTGGATATTATCCTTTAAAGACCCTATGAACACATCAATCCTATGCTCCTCTAGAATATCTTTTACCCTTATGTTCAATTTTTGGAACTCCTCAATGTGCTCCATTACTGAACCCTTTTGTTTGAGACTTATCAATTGGCTAAAAAAAGTGTTGCTTTTTGTATCTTCATAATGTGCTATCAATTCTTCCGTAAAAATTTCCCAAGTGATAATTTTTTTACGAGAGCAAAGCCATTGATACTGTTGGGTCCCTATAATACTAGTGATTACCCCATTACTATTGTAGTTATACCCATTATTTATATTGTTGTGCCCCTATTACTCCCATATTGTGATTTTTGTGCCCCATAGAATCCCTCTATTGTTATTTTTGTGGCTTTATATTATTATTGTTAGGTCGGCTGGATTATATTGTGACTCCTTAGACTCCTATATATAGAAAGGAGGTTTTGTCATTTGAATCATCCAAGAATTGTTCATTTATGTAATGTAAAGGAGGTTGCCCCCTCGAAGAGGCTGAATTCTAAGGCGTTGATCTATCTTTTCTATCTTTTCTTGAGCTGGTTTCATAACATTTGGTATCAGAGCTTTGGATTCTAGGGTTTCGCTGCTCCAAACAGGTCATGGTGGCATTTTCGCTATAACTGTTTTCTGTGACGTTTCAGAAGTTGGAAAAATACCCATTTGAGAAGAAATTGCATTGAACCTTGGGTCCGAATTTCAGAGCTTTTCACGCGATATTTGCGGAGATATGATCTGAGGAAGTTGGTATTTTTGCAGACTCCTGAATTACATTCAAAACAGGTGACCTAGGGAAAATCATCATAACTTTCTCTCTAGGGATCGGATTGAAATTTCGTAAGAAGGTACAGAAATAGGACAGACTGCAGTTTCTTGTATGCATTTTTCAGATCCAAAGATCGAAATAGTGACTCGTGGCACGTCGTACAAGTTCGCTCTACTGAACCAGTCTATAATCAAGTCACTGTGGGAGATTTCGCATAACTCTTCCTTGGAGAATCCAATTTGGGTCAGACTTGTGGCATTGGAAAGAGGACACAGAGGGCTACTGTAGGTCACAAATTCAGAACTAGATGATCGAAAAGTACAGAGATACATCAGAGGCAATATTGAGCTCCTACAAAGTGAAAAAAGGTGTGTAGATTTTCTTAAATTTTTGCTTAAGCCTGGTTTAAAAATTTATTTTGAAGGAATTCAAAGGGCATAATAGAAAATTATTATCGGTAACTGATGCCCCGAGGAAAGAAAATGCAAACAACTAGTAAGGAACCTGAAAGCTCTAGCATGACTCATGAAGAAGAAGAAGAAATGCTATATGATATATCAAAATTACAAGAACAAGTGCAGCGAGTGTCACTTGCACAAAAAGCAACAGAATCTAAAATGGATGGTTTAGGGAAAGATGTAGAAGCTAAGATGGATGGTTTAAAGAAAGTTGTAGAAGCTAAGATGGATGGCATGGAAGCTAAGGTGAATGGCATGGACGCTAAAATTTATGGCATGGATGATAAGATGGAAGAATTGAAGATAAATATGAATAAGTTGCTACAAGAAATGGTCACTAAGGGTGAAAGGGTACTAACGGAAACTCATGATGAGAACAAAAGAAATGTTAATCATGATTCCATAGACTCTAATGTTGGATCAAAGACTCACCATGTTCCAAAAATTGATATGCGGAATTTTGATGGCAAGGATCCCGCCACATGGATATTACAGATGGAGAAATTCTTCGATCTCAATAATGTGAAAAACGCACAAAAGGTATGTATGGCAACTGTATATTTGGAACCAAATCAGTTTGTATGGTATCAATGGCTTTTTTCTCATAAACCATTTATCACTTGGGCAATTTTTACGGAAGAATTGATAGCACGTTATGAGGATACAAAAAGCAACACTTTTGTTAGCCAATTGATAAGTCTCAAACAAAAGGGTTCAATAATGGAGCACATTGAGGAGTTCCAAAAATTGAACATAAGGGTAAAAGATATTCCAGAGTAGCATAGGATTGATGTGTTCATAGGGCCTTTAAAGGATAATATCCAACATGATGTTCGCCTTTGGGAACTTGATTCATTAGAGAAGGAATTTAGGTTAGCATGAAAAATGGAAGGCAAAATTATGGCAACTAGGAAGCATACCACTCACAACTATAAAGACGGAAGTGTTGTTGACCCTAGTCTTCCACAACCTACAAGGTTGACACCACAACAATTGGAAGAAAAAAGAGAAAAAGGGGTTTGTTACAGTTGTGATAGCAAATACACAAAAGGTCATAAGTGTGCTGAGAAGAAATTATTCTACATAGATTGTGAAGAGGAAGAAGAAAAGGAGCAAGAAAGGTCAAAAGAAGAGGATATACTCCAGGAACAAAGCCTAGATGAAGAAAAAATAAATCCAACCATATCTTGTAATGCATTGGCGGGAATTACCACTCCTCAAACCATCAAGATAGAAGGACAAATCAAGAAGAAAAAGGTAATAGTGTTGATTGATTCAGGAAGCACCCACAATTTTATTCATTGTAGGGTAGCAAAAGAATTGAATTGCTTCCTATATCCAGCACCAGAGTGTCAAGTGATGATTTCAAATGGAGGAACAATAAATTTCTCTAGAAAGTGCCATAATATCAAGCTATCCATGGGAGAATATGTATTGACTAGCCCAATGCTTTCCATTCCAATGGGAGGTGCTGATGTTGTACTAGGAGTCTGTTATGCTCTTAACCTGCAAAGTAATACCCAAACACAGAATATGCGAAGAAAAGATACCCAGAACACAGAATAGCAAAGATTTTATCATTCAGAGAGAAATGTTCACAGGCCTCTTCGAGGGGGCAACCTCCAATAGAGCAGAGCTCGATTACAAAAACAAGACATGATGCTCCTCGCAGGGAGTCTCTATCCTTTATATATGACTCATACATGCAATACCACGGGCCAATACCGTGGGTTTTTTAATACCATCTATCTAATACTACCACCCATTTGCAACTAACTGTGGTCCCGTCATTAATTGCGGGTTAACCACTTACAAATATTAATATGGGCTTTATTGACTCTTGACTATGACGTGATCCCATGACATAAATAAGGGGGTTAGGGTGGGACCCTAACATGCCCTCCCCCTTAAGACTAGCCTTGTCCTCAAGGCTGAAGCTGCAGAAACTGCTGAAGAATAGTGGCTGGTTCCCAAGTTGCATCTTCCGGAGAGGTGTCTTTCTATTTGACGAGGACTTCCTTAATCATGTGGCTGCGCAGGTGCTTGTCTCGTGTGTCTAGAACCTGTTTGGGTTGAAGCCAGATTGACCCTTCTTCATCTAATTCAGGTAGACTGGTTTGAACTCGGCAATTGTTCCCAATCACTTTCTTGAGGCACGATACATGGAAAACTGGATGGATTTTTGCTGTAGATGGCAAAGCCAACTTGTAAGCCACTTCTCCATTGCGGTGAAGTACTTGGTATGGTCCGTAGAATTTTGGAGAGAGCTTTTGACAACCCTTGTCTTTGAGTGATGTTTGCTTATATGGTTGCAGCCTCAAAAAGACCTTATCCCCTTCTTGAAATTGGTGCTCTGAGTGATGTTGGTCGGCCTGTTGCTTCATGCAGTTCTGAGCTTGATGAAGATTCTCGTGAAGATGGGCGAGCATGGTTGCGCGGTGTTGTGGGAGTTGATCCACTGCTTGTACTTTGGAGCATCCCTTGAGATAAGAGGTAGGGGAAGGCGGAAGTTGACCATAGACTGCTTCATAGGGAGTCATTTTGGTGGTGGCATGATAGTTGGTGTTATACCACCATTCAGCCAGAGGTAACCACTGTGCCCAAAGGTGTTGCTTTTCTGAAGTGAAACACCTAAGGTAGGTTTCTAGACATTTGTTGACGGTTTCGGTTTGACCATCTGTTTGCGGATGATATGAAGTACTGAGTTTGAGTTGAGTGCCTTGTATTCTGAAGAGTTCCTGCCAAAAATTGTTGGTGAAGATCGGGTCGCGGTCGGACACTATAGAAGTGGGCATGCCATGTAATTTGAAGATCTGATCCATGAAAGATTGAGCAACCAAGGTTGGTGTAAACGGGTGGGGTAGGGTGCAGAAATGAGCATACTTCGACAGTCGGTCCACAACCACCATGATGACTGACTTGTTCCCTGACTTTGGAAGACCGGTAATGAAATCCATAGAAACCTTCGTCCAAATTGATGCCGGAATGGGCAATGGTTGTAATGTGCCTGGTGTGTTGACGGTTTCCCCTTTGTGGCGTTGACAGACATCACATTCGGCTACGAAAGTAAGGACGTCCTTTTTCATGCCTTTCCAAAAGAATGATCTTCTGGTGCGAGCATACGTCTTCTGAAAGCCCGAATGTCCTGCAATGGGAGATGAGTGCAATTATGCCAAAATGCGACTTTTGAGGGTAGATGTTGGTGATATTACGACTCTGTCCTTGTAGCGAAGAATATCATTCTGCCACGAGTAGCCCTTGCTGGAATTAGGATCTACCTGCAATTGAGAAATGAGTTGGGAGAGCCCTGGGTGTGAAAACCATTCCCTGCGAGCCTCTTCAATCCAGTCTGGAATGGGAAGGGAAATTGTGAACAGAGTACTTTCCTCCTCAAATTGGCGTGATAATGCATCTGCTACACTGTTGTCTTTCCCTTTCTTGTAAATGATCTCATAATCATATCCCAGCATTTTGGCTAACCATTTATTTTGTTGTGGGGAGGATAGGCGTTGCTCCAAAAAATATTTAAGACTGTGATGATCTGTGCAGATTTGGAAACGTCGCCCCAATAAGTAAGGTCGCCAGGTCTCGACTGCATGTAAGATGGCCATCATTTCCTTCTCGTAGGTAGATTGGCCTAGATTCCTCCCACTGAGTTGTTGGCTTGTGAAGGCCAATGGTCGCCCTTCCTGCATTAAGACCGCCCCAATACCTGTACCTAAAGCATCACATTCAATGACAAAGGATTTGGTGAAGTCAGGTAGTGCTAAGACTGGAGTGGAACACATGGCGTTTTTGAGAGCGGTAAATGCCTGTTGTGCTTCCTCGTTCCAGAAGAAGGAATTTTGTTAGGAGTTGAGTGAGGGGCTTCGCTATGCGGCCATAGTTGCAGACAAATTTACGATAATAGCCGGTGAGACCCAAAAATCCTCTCAAGCTCTTCAAAGTCTTAGGTTGAGGCCATTCTTGCATTGCCTGGATCTTTTTGGGGTCCACCTTGACACCTTCACGCCCCACAATGTGGCCCAAATACTCCACTTCTTCCATGCCAAATGAACACTTAGACATCTTGGCAAATAATTTATGCTTGCGGAGCAGTTGCAAGAGTAGATCTACATGCTGAAGATGTGCCGCCCAAGTGCTACTATAGATGAGAATGTCATCGAAGAAGACAAGTACAAATTTTCTAAGATATGGTTTGAGGATGTGATTCAGAAGACTCTGAAAAGTAGAAGGGGCATTACAGAGACCAAATGGCATGACCAAGAACTCATAGTGGCCTTCATGAGTTCTGAAAGCCATCTTGGGAATGTCGACTTCCTTCATGCGAATTTGGTGGTAGCCGGAGCGAAGATCCAACTTAGTGAAAAATTGAGCCCCCTTGAGTTCGTCCAGCAAATCGTCAACCACCGAAATGGGAAATTTATCTTTGACTGTCAACTTGTTGAGGGCCCTGAATTCGGGACACATCCGCCACTCCCCATCTTTCTTGAGGACCATTACCACTGGGGATGAATAAGGACTAATGCTGGGACGAATGACACCTGCTTCCAACAATTCCTTGATGATTTTTTCTATTTCATTCTTTTGAGTGAACGGATATCTGTATGGCCGCACATTTGGGGATTGGGCCCCTGGAACCAAGGTGATGCTATGATCATGTTCCCCTCGCGAGGGTGGAAGCTCATGAGGCTTGTCAAAGACTGTCCGATGGTTATTTAAAATCTGCTGCATCTCAGGATGAATTGGCAGAGACCTGGTTTCGACTACCTGGATGGCATTAAATTGAGCTACCACTCCATGATGGCCCTTTTTTAACAATTTTTCCATCCAATGCGAGCTGATGACAGAGGGGGCTCCCGCCTGGAGGCCACGAAGGGTATGTGTGGAGTTTTTCTACTTAAAACTCATATATAACTCCTGGAAATCCATTGTGATTGGCCCAAGAGTGCGGAGCCATTCAGCGCCTAGGACAATGTCGCATCCCCCATGTGTATGGCAAACATGTGGGTTTTCAACTGATAATCCCCCATTTGAAGTTTGACATTTTCACAACGGCCTTCACATTTCATTGTGCCCCCATCTGCAATTTTGACTTGGAAGTTAGAAACTGCCCGTACAAAACAATGCGCTGCTTCGGCGATTTTTTGATGGATGAAATTATGGGTACTTCCACTATCAATCAAGACTACTACTGGGCGATGTTTAAGAAAACCCATGATTTTGAGAGTTTGAGGGGAAGAAATTCCTGCCAACGCATTGAGCGAAATAACTGGTTCGTCAGATACAATCTCCTTTTGGTTGTCTTCTTCGATCGCCTCCGGTTCCTCAAGTGGTGGATCTTCCTCAGTGGAGCTGTAGTCAGTGGCATCTATTTGAAAAAACTTGGGCTCCTTGCATTTATGACCAGGGAATATTTTTCATCACAGTAGTAACATAGTCCTTGCTTCCTTCTTTCGGCCATTTCCCGAGGTGACACCTTTTGAACCTTAAGTGTCTTAGTCGTGTTGTGAGCTTGTGGGGGACGACCTTTAGTGGGGAAATTGGGGCAGCTGTATTGGGCTGTTATGGCACGTTCCACCTTACGAGCTACCTGGCAAGCCTCCGTCCACGTGGGAGGGTGGTGGAGTAGAACTTGAGCTTTGATGGCTTCTTTAAGACCACTGATAAAACATTTCGTGTAGAACTCATCTGAGAGACTCTGAGTGCGGAAGGCTAAGGCTTCAAAAGCGGTGATATATTCATCCACTGTACCCGTCTGTCGGAGCTTAGTGAGACGTCCCAAAAAGGAGTCTCCCTGTTCAAAGCGATCTCGAAGAGCTTTGGAAAATTGGGCCCAACTCTGAAAAGGTCCATGGCGACGTTGATGCCATTCCGCCCATTGCCATCCTTCATTATCCAAGTACATGGTCCCCACCATAAGCTTAGTCCAATCATCTAGGAGACGATTCAATCTGAAATACTGGTCCATTTGTGTTAGCCATGCGGACATGTGAGAACCGTCAAATTTCTGCATATCCAACTTGGGAGGTCACTGACTGGGTGGTGAATGGGTGTGCCAGACGTGAGGAGAGTGGCTAGACTCACCCTCATGGTGTTCATGGCCATTATACGGTTCCTCGAGAGCTGGCTCCTTGGCCTTATCGAGTGCTTGCCGTACCTGGCTAGTTAGTCCGCTAATCATATTTTTGAGGTCGTTCATATCCGCTTCAATTTTGTCTAGCCTTTCATTGGCCATCGCTTGAGCTCTAGTTTCTACCATACACCAACTTGATGAAAAATTAGGACCGCCAAATTTTTTTTTCTACTAAATTGAATGGTACCATCGTGCTGAGCTCGTCATCCTCATGTTGATGGGCTAGATCACAAATAAGCGCTTCGGAATATCTCAGACTTTTTGTTGGAAATAATACTGAGAGGGGGGGTGAATCAGTATTATCAGATCAATAAAACTTTTTCAATGCTCAGAAACATATATGCTACTTCAGTTAAGTGAACCAGCGTGTACACGCTACTGTGTCTAAAGAAAACAACGTATAACCAGAAAACTTATAATTCAGTTAGTTTATCTTCAGTTAAGTGCATCAGGTCATTATTCACCATATTAAGAGTAAACAGTATAACAGAACAGATCATCACACAAAAGCCACACACATGAACACCATGATATAAGGTGGAAACCCAATGTGGGTGAAAACCACCTGCTGCAAGTCGTCTCTATCTTTCTTTAATAAGAACTTCAGTTTACAATCTTTTGTACTGGTGCAGCCTTATACCAGTACGTAGGCTACAACCTGCAGAAGGCTTCAACCTTCTCTCGTTCTCCAAACTTCCTTGGAAGGGAGCTTCAACCCCCTTTGCTCTTGTACTAGCTAAGATACTAGTACGTAGGTGCAGGCCTACAATATTCTTTCCTTCAGGTACCACTTTTCATACATTTTCAGACTGGATATTCCTGAAGCACAATATTACAATCTGAAGACCACAATTCATTCAAACTTCATAGCAGATTACAAAACAACCAATACTCACATCAACAATCTTTGAATCACTGAACCACTGAAACCTTGTCAAACCCAGTCACCAGAACACAGAGTAGACTACAGAACTCTGCAATAATAGTCAGACCCAGCTGCAACCCAAAAAATAAAGCTCCAAAAGATATACGCTACTTCAATGAAGGCAACCCGTGTATACACGCGGTTTTACCGAAGACAACCTGCGTACAGATCTAAAAATAATTTTTCATAACTTGTAGCTGTACCAGACATCAGTTATACCCAGAACATAATATTGTGTCAGTCATGCAGATCTAGAAATACGCATAATCAACTATATAAAGATAGTTCATTTCAAACCATTTGATCCCGATCTCTCCTTAGATCTTGTTCTCCATCAACCGATGAGATCTCTCCTTAGCTCAGATCAAGCAATACACCATCAACCAATAACCTGCATACTGGATCTAATACTTCATCAGATATTCAAGACATTTCAGATACACTTGCCTAATGATTTCCTTCTCCTTATATAGCCTTAGGCCTTTTTCAATACCAAGAGCCAAAACCATAGAAATCCAATACCATCATCTTCAAAACTAGGGATCAACACGTCCGTCGAGACACCAAGGTCCAAAACCATAGGCACAACTTCCAAGGAATAACCGCCGTGGACCAAAGATAAGATTTCCACATACACGCGCTTTTACTGAAGCCACCAAGCATGTACACGCGACTTGATATATAGCGAACCTGCGTATACGCGACTTGGTATATAGTGAACCGGCGTGTATATATTTTTCTTCATACTTGTAGACTGATCATCAATTCCTTGCTGCTATCCTTCTGCACTATGATTTGTTATCAGTGTGATTTGCCATCAAGGACAACACTTGTCTCATAATGCCAACAATCTCCCCCTTTGGACTTGATGGCAACAATACCACGTCAAATCACTCTCCCCCTTTGTCATCAAGGGCAAAGGGCTGTGCTCCCCCTGAGTACATGCTGATATCTTTGCTTGGTTGTGCTGAAACATGCTTCCTCTGACTGTAGGCAAGATCTGCAAAAGATGTTCTTCAAAGGAACCAAGACTTATACACCATAAGGGACCTTCCTATTACCAAAAGACTCAATACATACATCCATACTCCCAACCAAGAGGGGATACATCAGAAACAACCAATTATATTACATCATTCATCCCAGGCATAGTGGGGAAACCAACATAGGCCGTTACATGACCTTGACACCATAAAAGAGATATCACAGAAGAGATACATCACATAGAGACAACAAATCTAGACCAAGACTTATGAAAGTCACAAGCAGCATCTGATACACATCTTTTAGATCAGCAACTAAGATTTCCTTCTGAGCTCCTTCTCCTGAAACCAACAACAGTTGTGTACTAGAACCAAAAGCATCTAAATGCCAACAATGCTTTATGAGACTTTAATCTGCTCCCCCTGAACCTGTGCCTGCTGCTCCCCCTGAACCTGTGCCTGAAGAATTCTGGCATACCCATCTCAGACTTTCTCCGACCAAAGTCTACCCTTGCTGTTCAGAACTCCATATATGCGACTTCTCCTGCAGAAAACGGTGTATGCACGCGGATATGCTTTCTGCAACACGCGTACACCATACACGCGACTTTCCCAGCATAAATCGGCGTATATACGCGGATATCCCTTACGTAACTTGCGTATACCAAATTTTCTGTAGAACAGACAAGCTTCAACAGCAGGATGAAGCATCAACTACTCCCAGCTTTTGTCTGAGATATTCAAAAGTTTCCCTGGGCAGTGGTTTTGTGAGAATATCAGCAACTTGTTCCTTAGAAGGAACATACTCCAACTTGACCTTCTGCTCAAGCACTTGTTCCCAAAGAAAATGGTACTTGATTGGTATGTGGTTGGTCTTTGAGTGCATGACTGGATTCTTTGAAATGCTGATTGCACTTGTATTATCACATAAGATAGAGACTGGTGAAGTGCAAGTGATTTGAAAATCCTGCAAGGTCTGCATCATCCAAAGAAGTTGTGTGCAACAAGATGCCGCAGCCACATATTCTGCTTCAGCTGTATATAAGGCAATCGAACTCTGTTTCTTACTGAACCAAGATACTAATCTGGAGCCCATAAAGAATGCACCACCACTTGTGCTCTTCCTGTCATCCACGCTTCCGGCCCAATCTGCATCTGTATAAGCATGAAGTGTGAGATCTGTATCTCTAGGATACCATAATCCATAATTTTGTGTCCCTTGAAGATATTTGAAGATTCTCTTCACTGCCTGAAGATGAGTCTCCTTTGGATTTGCCTGAAATCTCCAAACTATTCCGACTGCATGCATGATGTCTGGTCGGGTACCTGCCAAATAAAGCAAACTCCCAATCATGGATCTATAAGTTGGTTGATGAACTACTGTTGATTCATCATTTGCACTGAGGCTGCATCCTGTAACCATGGGTGTACATACTGGCTTTGAATCTTCCATGCCATACTTCTTCAAGATCTGCTTGAGGTACTTGGTTTGAGACAAGAATATGCCTCCTTCATTTTGTTGGATTTGCAATCCAAGAAAGTATGTCAATTCTCCAAGTAGTGACATTTCGAATTCTTTCTGCATAACCAAGGCAAAGTTTTGACTCATAGTCTCTTCATTGCTGCCAAAGATAATATCATCTACATAAACAACAAGTATTAGCAATTTGTTATTTTCAATTTTTATATAGAGATTGCTATCTGCTGATCCTTTTCAAAAGCCTTGTTGGTGAAGATATTTGTCCAATCGATAGTACCAAGCCCTTGGAGCTTGTTTGAGACCATAGAGAGCCTTTTTTAATTTGCATACAAGGTTTGGATCATTCCCAAGAATGAAACCATCTGGCTGCTCAATATATACTTCTTCTTCTAAGTCTCCATTCAGAAAGGCTGATTTCACGTCCATTTGAAATACCTTGAAGTTTTGAAAGCTTGAGAGAGCAAGGAACATTCGGATGGCCTCAAGTCTTGCTACAGGAGAAAAGGTCTCTTCAAAATCTATCCCTTCTTGTTGCGCATACCCTTTACAAACAAGTCTGGCCTTGTTTCTAATTACTTCTCCATTTTCATTCAATTTATTCTTGAAGACCCATTTTGTCCCTATGACATTCTTATCTTTTGGTCTAGGAACTAGTTCCCAAGTGTTGTTCTTTTCGATCTGCTCAAGTTCTTCATCCATTGCTTTGACCCAACATTCATCTTTGCATGCCTCTTTCACATTTTGTGGTTGAGTGGAAGAGAGTAATGCCAAATAGCTTGAAGCTTCTGCAATTCTTCTTCTTGTTTGTATTCCTGCTTCTTTCTGCCCCACAATCTGAGATTCTGGATGATTCTTTTGAACATATCTGGATGGAGTCTTCTCTTCTATTCTTGCCTGCTCCTCTGGTTCTTCTTGAGGTTCTTCTTCTTCATCATTCTGCCTTTGAGTGTAGCCTTCATCTTCTTCAATGTCTTCATGATGAACTTGCCTAGGAATATATCCCTTCTCATCAACCACTACATCAATGCTGTCAACAATTCTGCCAAGTCTTTTATTGTAGCACTTGTATGCTTTGCTATGTGGAGAATAACCAAGAAGAATGCCTTCATATGCTCTTGGTTCAAGTTTGCCAAGTTTCTCATCAGTATTCTTAATATAACATTTGCTCCCAAATATTTTGAAGTGCTTCACCGAAGGAGTCTCACCACTCCAGAGCTCATGAGGTGTTTGAGTGCTGTTTACTCAGACATTTGTTTTGTTAAGAATAATAACCGAAGCATGTGTAGCTTCACCCCAGAAAGTTGCGGGAGTACCTGATTCATCAAGCATAGCACGAGCCATTTGTTGGATTGTTTTGTTCATTCTTTCCACCACCCCATTTTGCTGAGGAGTTCTAGCTGTAGAGAATTCTCTTCTTATCCCATGTTCTTCACAGAAATCGAAAAATTCGTTTGAGGTAAACTCCCCACCTCTGTCAGATCTGAGGCACTTAATTTTGTGTCTTGATTCATTTTCAACCAAGGCTTTGAAGGATTTGAATTTTTCGAATGCTTCATCTTTGTGCTTCATAAGTCCTAACCAGACAAACCTGGAGAAATCGTCAATGAATAATATCAAGTATTCTTCTCCTCGAGGTGTTCTTTTTCTGAATGGACCACATGTATCTGTATGTACTAGCTCAAGAGGCATGCTAGCTGATCCTTCCTTCTCTGGAAAGTTAGTTCTGGTTTTCTTTCCAAACTGACAAGATTTGCATATAGTGTTGTCTGGAATTTTGATATCTGGAAGACCACGAACTGCCTGATATTTGCATGCTTTCCTTATTTGGGAAAAGCTTAGATGCCCCAACCTTCGATGCCATAGCCAGTGTTCATCATCCTTGCTCAAATAGCATTGTTGTGGTCCTTCTTCAAATATGTATAGATTATTTGGAGTCCTTCTTCCTTTGATCACTGTTTTACCTGTATCAAGATCACGAACACAACATCCATTTGATCTAAATATTACCTCTATTCCTTGATCGCACATCTGACTGACACTCAGAAGATTATGCTTCAATCCATCAACATACAAAACATTTCCAGCTTTGACCTTCTCTTTCAATGGAGCTGCACCTTTTCCTTTTATGGCTGCAGAGATATCGTTTCCAAAAGAAACTTTCTTCCCCTTTTCTAATGCGGTATATGACTCAAGCTTTTATTTGTCCCCTGTCATATGCTTCGAACATCCGCTGTCAATGTACCATAGACTTTCTTGACCTTCTGCATAAAAGGCTATCCCACATCTTTCTGGTTGTGGTTCCTTTATTCTCCATGTTATGACATTTGAGTTTTGCTCCTTCTGAATTGTCTTCCGGAACCTGCTCATGCATTCAGAGTCTTCATGGCCAAAGTTATTACAAATAGAGCATTCAACTTCATTTTCAAGAACCGAAAAGTTGTTATAAGTCCTTTTCATGGTTTCAGTCATTCTCCCTTGCTTTTGAGCTTCTCTAGTCATGATTGTCTTGTATGCAACACATTGAGCTGCTTTGTGACCGAAGTTATGGCAAGAAAAGCATTGGCCATTAAAGAAAATTCTGCGATAATCAGATCTATCATCCAACCGATTGTAGCTTCTATTTATTCTTGGAGCAAATTGGGAAGATTTTACCTGTGGCTGATTGTAGCTTCTGTTTGTCCTTAAGGCAGTTTGTCCCCAAATTTCTTGATGGTCTTTATTTGTTCTTGAGGTAAACTGTCCCTGATTCACCTGATTACTTTTATTTGGCCTTTGCTCGCTTTTCCTTGCTGCATCAAGATAACTTTTAGAGGTAGAGGCTTGAGATGTTTCTCCATTATATCCAAGACCTGTCTTGATCAGAGGAGATCACTGCACATTGATAATCTCATCCAAGGTTTCAGATCCTTTAACAAATTTAAGATTAATAGCTTTTGTTTTCTCAATCTCTTTTCTAAGACCAACAATTTCACCTTCTAGTTTTTCAAGATGTTTTTCCTTTTCATCAATTTGAAATTGTAGAGTATCAATGATCATATTCTTTTCTTCTATACATCTCTTGAGTCTAGTAATTTCATCATAAAGGTTATCCACATCTATAGCATCCATATAATCGTCATCTTCAAATGCCATTAACAACTTATATTCATTACCTCGTTCATCTTCATCACTATTCGATAGACCATCACTATCTTCATGAGTGTAGTAGCTTTTCTTATTTGCACTCTGTTTCTTGTTCCATCTAGCAGGTTCCTTTCCTTTATCCTTATAAGGACATTTTGCATCATAATGACCTACTCTTCCACAAGCAAAGCATTTAAAAGGTAACTTACCTCTGAACCTTCCAGAACCCCTTTGAAGATTTCTGACAAAATTTGATTCTTCTTCCTCTTCTTCTGGGACGTGGCTTGCTTCATAATAATCTTCTTTGCCTGATGCCTTGAGAGCAGCTTCTCTTATGTCTGATGGACCTCCCTTTCTCATTTCATAAGCAGTTAGAATTCCATGTAGCTGAGACATAGTAAGAATTCGTAGATTTTCCTTTTCTTCTATTGCAGATACTTTAGATTCAAACTTGGGGGACAATGATCTTAGAACCTTTTCAACCACTATAGCCTCTTTTATTTCTTCACCCAAATTTTTCATACAATTAACGATCTCATCTACCCGAAGAAAATAGTTAGCCACACTTTCATCATTATACATCTTGAGAGTCTCATACTGAATCCTGAGAGTTTGAAGTTTAGCACGCTTTACCTGTTCATCTCCTTCATAGCTCGTGACAATTTTGTCCCATATCTCTTTTGTGGATTTGTAGTGCATTACCTTCATGAATTCCGTTTGGGATATACATCCTAATAGGGTACTGACTGCTTTCGCATTTGTTTCATACTTCTTTTTCTCAGCTGCATCTGTAGGAGTAGCTGAAGGAAAAGCGTAGCCTGTTTCTACGATGTCCCAAACTTCTGTACCAAGAGATTGAAGATAGGCAGTAACTCTTACCTTCCAATAATTGAAGTTTGTCCCATCAAAAACCGGTGGCCTGATTGATGCTTCTCTCTCGTAGTTGCTCATGATGAACGATCTACCTTCAAGCGATCAAGCTTCTCTGAAGGACCTACTCTGATACCAATTGTTGGAAATAATACTGAGAGGGGGGGTGAATCAGTATTATCAGATCAATAAAACTTTTTCAATGCTCAGAAACATATACGCTACTTCAGTTAAGTGAACCAGCGTGTACACGCTACTGTGTCTAAAGAAAACAGCGTATAACAAGAAAACTTATAATTCAGTTAGTTTATCTTCAATTAAGTGCATCAGGTCATTATTCACCATATTAAGAGTAAACAGTATAATAGAACAGATCATCACACAAAAGCCACACACATGAACACCATGATATAAGGTGGAAACCCAATGTGGGTGAAAACCACCTGCTGCAAGTCGTCTCTATCTTTCTTTAATAAGAACTTCAGTTTACAATCTTTTGTACTGGTGCAACCTTATACCAGTACGCAGGCTACAACCTGTAGAAGGCTTCAACCTTCTCTCGTTCTCCAAACTTCCTTGGAAGGGAGCTTCAACCCCCTTTGCTCTTGTACTAGCTAAGATACTAGTACGTAGGTGCAGGCCTACAATCTTCTTTCCTTCAGGTACCACTTTTCATACATTTTCAGACTGGATATTCCTGAAGCACAATATTACAATCTGAAGACCAAAATTCATTCAACCTTCATAGCAGATTACAAAACAACCAATACTCACATCAACAATCTTTGAATCACTGAACCACTGAAACCCTGTCAAACCCAGTCACCAGAACACAGAGCAGACTACAGAACTCTGCAATAACAGTCAGACCCAGCTGCAACCCAAAAAATCAAGCTCCAAAAGATATACGCTACTTGAATGAAGGCAACCCGCGTATACACGCGGTTTTACCGAAGACAACCTGCGTACAGATCTAAAAATAATTTTTCATAACTTGCAGCTGTACCAGACATCAGTTATACCCAGAACATAATATTGCGTCAGTCATGCGGATCTAGAAATACGCATAATCAACTATATAAAGATAGTTCATTTCAAACCATTTGATCCCGATCTCTCCTTAGATTTTGTTCTCCATCAACCGATGAGATCTCTCCTTAGCTCAGATCAAGCAATACATCATCAACCAATAACCTGCATACTGGATCTAATACTTCATCAGATATTCAAGACATTTCAGATACACTTGCCTAATGATTTCCTTCTCCTTATATAGCCTTAGGCCTTGTTCAATACCAAGAGCCAAAACCATAGAAATCCAATACCATCATCTTCAAAACTAGGGATCAACACGTCCGTCGAGACACCAAGGTCCAAAACCATAGGCACAACTTCCAAGGAATAACCGCCGTGGACCAAAGATAAGATTTCCACATACACGCGCTTTTACTGAAGCCACCCAGCGTGTACACGCGACTTGGTATATAGCGAACCTGCGTATACGCGACTTGGTATATAGTGAACCTGCTTGTATACGCGACTTGGTATATAGTGAACCGGCGTGTATATATTTTTCTTCATACTTGTAGACTGATCATCAATTCCTTGCTGCTATCCTTCTGCACTATGATTTGTTATCAGTGTGATTTTCCATCAAGGACAACACTTGTCTCATAATGCCAACACTTTTTTTTTTTTTGGAAAACTCCCAACGGAGTTTTACTCCTTCTTGATCAATATTGTAGTCGCCAAATCCTCAAAATGTCAATGCCTCCGAAAGTCCTGCGAAAAGTATATCCAAGTACAGGAACCCTGCACAACTACTCCGATCTGGTGGATCTGAGAGATCTGAATGGTGGAACAACTGCTGTTGCTGATCTAATGGAGCTGCGGGACTGATGTCTGCTGCTGCTGCACTTACTGATCTGGAATAGATGATGCGTGATCCCCCGATAGAAAGGGAACTATGGTCTTGAGGAGTGTCAGGTGCTACAGATCGCAATATACATAAGGGTCTGACAGTAGTACTCAGCCCAATGTTTCAGGGCTCTAACTAAGGAGGATCGACCGTACCCTTAGCCGTACAACCCGACTACCCTATCGTACGGGTGAGTAATCTCTCTGAGTGCTGTTCTCGGTGTACTGTAGCCACAAGACAGCCGAAGGTTTATCTATGGCGAGGTTTCAAGGGAGCTAGGGGGCTTCCTATATACCGAGAGGGTACGTGGAAGACAGTCTGTGCGCAGTTATGTCTAATGCGCTACTACTCGAAGGGGTACCCACAGGGGTTACAAGGGAGTCCAACAGACGTGACCACCTCTTGTATTTCCTGCATGCATGCATCCCCAAATCTGCAGGTTTATGTGCTTAACGACAGATCCCGTGGTTTAAAGATGCCGGAACACGTCTCTAGCCAAAAAAAAAAATTTGCTAGAAATTGGAGATCCCACCGAGCCCTGGAAAGTGCTCTGATACCACTTGTTATGCTCTTAACCTACAAAGTAATACCCAAACACAGAATATGCGAAGAAAAGATACCCAGAACACAGAATAGCAAAGATTTTATTATTCAGAGAGAAATGTTCATAGGCCTCTTCGAGGGGGCAACCTCCAATAGAGCAGAGCTCGATTACAAAAACAAGACACGATGCTCCTCATAGGGAGTCTCTATCCTTTATATATGACTCATACATGCAATACCACGGGCCAATACCATGGGTTTTATTAATACCATCTATCTAATACTACCGCCCATTTGCAACTAACTGTGGTCCCGTCATTAATTGCGGGTTAACCACTTACAAATATTAATATGGGCTTTATTGACTCTTGACTATGACGTGATCCCATGACATAAATAAGGGGGTTAGTGTGGGACCCTAACATAGTCCAATGGCTACAATCCGTAGGTACAATAGCTTTTAATTTTCAAGAACTTTTCATCAAATTTTCTACGGAAGGAAAGGAAGTTGAATTAAGGGGTATTACAAGGAAAATAGGAAAGATAATAAGCTCTAATGGAATGACTAAGCTTCTAAAAAAGGAGCAAAGAGGTGTAATTGCACAATTATGTTCGCTAGATGCTTCCACATTGGAATCATCTATTTCTCCAGATCTCCAAAAAGTCCTCGACAATCATTCCAAGGTATTTGAGACTCCCAAAGGTCTCCCACCTATGCGTGATCATGATCATGCTATTCATCTGATTCCAAGAAGTGTTCCTCCAAACATCAGGTCGTACAGATATCCCTACGTCCAAAAAAGTGAAATTGAACGTACGGTTGCAGAAATGCTAGAGGCTGGTATAATTCAACCAAGACAAAGTCATTTCTCAGCTCCAGTAGTATTGGTGCACAAGAAGGATGGATCATTGCGCATGTGTCCGGATTATAGGGAGCTCAACAAGCTCACTATTAAATATAAGTTCCCCATTCCTGTCATTGATGAATTACTGGATGAATTGCATGGATCAATTTACTTCACCAAGTTGGATCTTCAATCGGGATATCATCAAATAAGAATGAAGATTGAAGACATTCCGAAAACGGCATTTAGAACTCATGAGGGTCATTATGAATTTTTGGTCATGCCTTTTGGCCTTACCAATGCACCTTCAACATTTCAAGGTTTGATGAATTAAATTTTCAAACCATTCCTTAGAAAATTTGTGTTAGTATTTTTTGATGATATACTAATCTACAGCAAGTCTTGGAAGGATCATGTTGAACATGTTGACAGGGTGCTACAACTATTGGAGGAGAAACAATTATATGCAAAAAGATCCAAATGTTTCTTTGGAGTCCAGGAGGTGGAATATTTGGGTCATATTGTATCTCATGAAGGAGTTAAGGTAAACCCTAGCAAAATTAAAGTCATTAAGGAATGGAAAATCCCCACATCCGTAAAGCATCTGCAAGGATTTCTTCGGTTGACAGGGTATTATCGCAAGTTTGTTAAGAATTATGGGAGAATAGCAGCACCTCTAACAACATTATTGAAGAAAGATTCATTTTCATGGACTCTGGAAGCAACAAAGGCCTTTGAACATCTTAAAGAGGCAATGTGCCAAGCACCAGTCTTAGCTACACCGGAATTCACAAAAACCTTTATTGTGGAATGTGATGCTTCAGGAAATGGAATTGGTGCTGTTCTAATGCAAGATGAAAGACCCATTGCTTTTGAAAGTCGTCTAATCAAGGGAAAGTTTTTAAGCAAAGCTATTTATGAGAAGGAAATGTTGGCAATACTCCATGCACTTAAGAAATGGTGACCCTACCTAATGGGAAGGCACTTCAAGGTAAAAACGGATCATGATAGCCTTAAATACTTTTTAGAACAAAGATTATCCTCTGAAGAGCAACAAAAGTGGGTCACAAATATGTTGGGTTATGACTTTGAAATAATCTACAAAAAAGGGAAGCAAAATGTGGTGGCAGATGCACTCTCAAGAAAGGATGAGGATGTGGAAGCATTGTTGTGTGCCATTTCTATTATCCAACCAGATTGGATAAACGAAGCAAGGGAGGAATGGAAGAATGACGAAGAAGTGTGGGCACTTATTCAAAAGCTACAACAAGATTCCAGTAATTCTGATACATTTAGCTGGCAAAATGATTCGTTATGGTACAAAGATCGCTTATACCTCGGTGAGAATTCCCAGCTAAAACAAAAGATTCTTATGGAATTGCACACTTCTCCCTTAGGAGGGCACTCAGGCTTTTTAAAAACTTACCATAGGGTTAAGAAGGAATTTTTTTGGGATGGCCTTAAATCAGATATTTAAAAGTTTGTGGCGGAATGTTTGGTTTGCCAACAAAATAAAGTTGAAACAATTAAGACACCGGGTCTATTACAACCTTTATCCATTCCAAGCCAACGTTGGGAGGAGGTTTCAATGGATTTTATCACAGGTTTACCCAAGTCTGAGGGAAAGAGTGTCATCATGGTGGTAGTTGACAGACTTACCAAGTATGCTCACTTTTGTGCATTATCACATCCATTTAAAGCCAGTACAGTTTCTACTGCATTTATGGAAACAGTTCAAAAACTACATGGAAACCCAAAGATTATTGTAAGTGACAGAGATCCAATTTTCACTTGAAATTTTTGGATAGAATTATTTTCTTGTCTTGGTACTCAGTTAGCTCATAGCTCATCTTATCATCCTCAATATGATGGGCAAAGTGAGATAGTAAAAAAATGTTTGGAAGGATATCTTCGTTGCTTTGTATCTAATAAACAGACACAATGGGTCAAATGGTTGCCTCTGGCTGAATGGTGGTATAACACTTCCTTCCATACAGCAACAAAAATGACCCTATTTATGGCACTTTATGGGTATCAACCACCATCCATCACATCATATTTAAGAGAAAATTCTAAGGTTTAGGCAGTGGAACATCACATCGAACATCAACAACAAGTCCTCCAACTCTTAAAGGATAACCTCGTGTTGGCACAAAATAGAATGAAACAACAGGGGGATCAACATCGCAGTGAAAGAAGTTTTGGTGTAGGTGATTGGGTATTCCTATGGCTACAACCATATAAGCAAATGTCCCTAAAGCAAGCTAAGAAGGATAATAAATTATCACCAAAGTATTATGGTCCGTACAAGGTGTTGCAAAAGATTGGTACTATGGCATACAAATTGGAGCTTCCTGCAGCGTCTTGATTGCACCCAGTTTTCCATGTTTCATGTTTAAAGAAGGTTATAGGTGACAAGCTCCCAATTCAAACAATATTGCTAGAACTTGACGAGGAAGGAAAAATTATATTGGAACCGGAAGCAATCACAGAAACAAGAACTCGACAGCCACGAAATCGATCAGTTTCAGAGTATCTTATCAAGTGGAAGAACTTATCCGCTGAAGATTCCACATGGGAGGATGAGAATTTTATGTAGAAGTATCCAGAACTACTCAAGCGTTGAGGACAACACTTTTTTGAAGGAGAGGGGCATGTTGGGTCCCTATAATACTAGTGATTACCCCATTACTATTGTATTTATACCCCTTATTTATATTGTTGTGCCCCTATTACCCCCATATTGTTATTTATGTGCCCCATAGAATCCCTCTATTTTTATTTTTGTGGCTTTATATTATTATTGTTAAGTCGGCTGGATTATATTGTGACTCCTTAGACTCCTATATATAGAAAGGAGGTTTTGTCATTTGAATCATCCAAGAATTGTTCATTTATGTAATGTAAAGGAGGTTTCCCCCTCGAAGAGGCTGAATTCTAAGGCGTTGATCTATCTTTTCTATATTTTCTTGAGCTGGTTTCATAACAGATACCATACAAACTGATTTGGTTCCAAATATACAGTTTCCATACGTACCTTTTGTGTGTTTTTCACATTATTGAGATCGAAGAACTGCTCCATCTGTAATATCCATGTCGCGGGATCCTTGCCATCAAACTTCCTCATATCGATTTTTGGAATATGGTGGGTCTTCGATCCAACATTAGATTCTATGGAATCATGATTAACATTACTTTTGTTCACATCATGAGTTTCCTTTACAACCTTCTCACCATTAGTAAGTATTTCTTGTAGAAAATTTGTCAATCTGTCTTCAAATCTGCCATGTCTGTCTTCAAATCTACCATGTCTCTCTTCAAATCTGTCTTCGAATCATCCATCTTAGATTCCATGCCCTTTATATTAGATTCCATGCCATTTATCTTAGATTCCACACCATTTATCTTAGCTTTTGTGAGCGTGACATTTGTTGCACTTGTTCTTGTAATTTTGATATATCATGTAGCATTTCTTCCTCTTCTTCATGAGTCATGCTCGAGCTTTTAGGTTCCTTACTAGGTGTTTGCATTTTCTTTCCTCGGCGCATCAGTTACCGATAATAATTCTTTACTATGCCCTTCGAATTTCGTTAAACCAAGCTTACGCAAAAATTTAAAAAAAACCTACACACCTTTTTTCACTTTATAGAAGCCTGATATTGAATCTGATGTATCTCTATAATTTCGGATTATCCAGTTCTAAAATTGTGATCTATAGTAGCCTTATGTGTCCTCTTTTCAATGTCACAAGTCTGACCCAAATTGGATTCTCCAAGGAAGAGTTATGTGAAATCTCCCACAGTGACTTGCTTCTAGACTAGTTCAGTAGAGCGAACTTGTACGACGTGCCACACGTCACTGTTTCAACCTTTGGATTTGAAACATGCACAGAAGAAACTACAGTCCGTCCTCTTTCTGTAACTTCTGACGAAATTTCAGTCTGATCCCCAGAGAGAAAGTTATGACGATTTTCCCCCGGTCACGTTTTTTGAATGTAATTCAAGAGTCTGTAAAGAGACCAAATTCCTCAGATCATATTTCCGCAAATATCGCGCGAAAAGCTCTAAAATTCGGACCCACGGTTCAGTGCGATTTCTTCTCAAATGGGTTTTTTTTGCGACTTCTGAAACATCACAGAAAAAAAAGTTATAGTGAAAATGCCACGATGACCTGTTTGGAGCAGCGAAACCCTAGAATCCAAAGCTCTGATACCAAATGTTATGAAACCAGCTCAAGAAAAGATAGAAAAGATAGATCAACGCCTTAGAATTTAGCCTCTTCGAGGGGGCAACCTCCTTTACATTACATAAATGAACAATTCTTTTATGATTCAAATGACAAAACGTCCTTTCTATATATAGGAGTCTAAGGAGTCACAATATAATCCAGGCGACCTAACAATAATAATATAAAGCCACAAAAATAACAATAGAGGGATTCTATGGGGCACATAAATAACAACATGGGGGTAATAGGGGCACAACAATATAAATAAGGGGTATAAATACAATAGTAATGGGGTAATCACTAGTATTATAGGGACCCAACAAACACAGGACATGTCCTCTTCCTCTTCTTATGTCTTGGGACACTATTCAGTAGATAACTTTAGACCTACATGAATAGGAACCTTCACTAGTTTACTATCTTACATATTAAACCTTTGTAGTATTGTCTCAACATACTTCCTCTTTGCTGGATCTCATTTAATTTCCATGCCCAAAATACAGTTTGAAGCACCAAGATCTTTCATGTCGAATTTGGAGGACAATTGGTTCTTCGAATCCTAGATACTTTCTTTGTCATTTCCATCCAGCAACATATCATCAACATACAAGACCAGATAAATAATACGGTCTACAATTAATTTAAAATACACATAGTGATCTGCTTTTCTTCTGGTGAAGCCAAGTCCCTGTATAAATGTATCAAATTTTCGATACCACATCCTTGGTGACTATTTCAACCCATACAGAGACTTTTATAACTTTCATACCAGTTCCTTCTTACCCTTCACCGCAAATCCTTTAGGTTGCTTCTTGTAGATCTCTTCTTCCAGATCCCAGTGAAGAGATGTTCTCTTCACATCCATCTATTCTACCTCAAAATCAAAAGTAGTTGCAATAGATAAAAGTAATATAATAGAATCTACCTTGGAAAGAAGAGAAAAAATATCACTAAAATCAATTCCTGGCACCTTGGAATAACCTTTTGCTACCAACTGAGCTTTGTATTTCTCCACCTTTCATTCTGCATTCATCTTCTTCTTAACCACCCATTTTCTACCAATGGGTTTCTTTCCAGCTGACAACTCCCCTAGATCATAAGCCTCATTTTTGTGCAAAGATACCATTTCATTAACCATGGTCTCTTTCCAAAGTTTTCCATCCTCTAAATCTACGTCTTCCCTCATAGTTATGGGATCGTCATCAGCAATAGATAAAGAAAAATTTGAACAGAAAGCAGATGGACTATACCTTTTTGGCTACCTTCTTTCTCGAACTTGTCTTCTCACAACCGAAGTTTGTGGCTCTTCATATTTTGATTCTTCTTTTACCATAGAGTCTGATTCAGGGAAAATTTCAAGGATGGAAAATTAAATTAAAGTTTAAATGTATTGGCGAATCTCACTAGTCCCTAATATGCAAACCATAAAATGTTTATTGATGTATTTGTAAAATTATTCAAATATATAATGATTTTATATACACTCTCTATGTAATGTTGGTGATTTTTAAGGTAAAATAATTTTATATCGTGAAATTTGGGTGAATCATTTTTATAAGAAAAGGAAATTGACGAATAGTGTTTTTGGAAAAATCATGGAGAATTAGCCCAACTACGAATATTAGCCCCTAAGCTCTTACATGGTCTGGCTCTTCCTACTTTAGCTCAAACTCTATCTTCTCAGGTTGCTTTGGTAGGAATTCATGTTTAATAACATATTTCACCTCTCTAAACACCAAATCTCGATTGTACACAACCTTCATTATTTCTGGGTTCTAAAGCTTATAACCTTAAAAACCATCCTGATACCCAATAAATATGCACTTTTCAGATTTACTATCCAACTTTGTCCTTTTCTCCTTTTGAACAGGTATATATGCATCACATCCAAATACCCTTAGATGTGAAAGAGAAGGCTTCTTACGAATGAATACCTCTTATGGAGTCTTATCCTCCAACGCTAATGAAGGTGATTTGTTGACTGGGTAACATGCAGTCTCCACCACCTCTGCACATAATTCCTATCCTAACGCAACACCACTGAGCATGCTTCTTGCCCTTTCCATAAACGTCTTGTTCATTCTTTCTACAACTCGATTTTTCTCAGGTGTGTATGCATTAGTCTTCTTCCATGCTATACCACACTTCTTACAGAACTCTTCAAATTCCTTCTTGCAAAATTCTCCACAATTATCTGTCCTCGACACTTTTATCTTCTTCTCTATTTAGTTTTCCATTAGAGGCTTAAATTCTTTAAACCTGTCAAAGACTTCAGATTTCTTCCTGAGGAAATATATCCATGTATTCCTTGAAAATTCATCTATAAATGATACATAGTACACAGACTTACCCAGTGATGGAACCGACATAGGTCCAAACACATCACTATGCACAAGCTCTAATATATGTTTTGCCCTCTTACCACTAGAGGGGAAACTCACCTGATTCTTCTTCCCATATACACAATTTTCATATGAATAAAAATCTAGAGATAAATTAGACATACCTTCTATCATACCATTACCATCAACTATTCGAAGTTCGTTCTCTCCAATATGTCCAAGCCTTTGATGCCATAGCATGATATTTTCTCCAGAGACCACTAGATTTTCTGCTCCACTTTCAGGAACACCCATCAATAATATTGCTACCTTTAAGCTTGTACAAAGTTCCAATTTGAACTCCCTGCATCAATACCAGTGCTCCCCGAACCATGCTGCAGGTATCTTTATTGAACACTATTTTTACACCGGCATCATTCAGCTTTCTTATATAAATCAAATTGCTGGCCAATGCATGAATATGAAGAACACCTAGAAGTGTTCTAATCCTTTCACCTTGCAACTTCAACTTGAATTTTCCACGACCAAAGATTCTAGCCTTCCTATCATCCCCTAAGAAGACATCACCACCATCATATTTCTTACAAAACCACTCTTTATGGGGAGTGAAGTGAAAGGATGCACCTAAGACAATCAATCATGTCTCGTGATCTAAATGTGTACTTGAGGAAGAAGCCAAGTACACATCCCCACCTTCATATGAGGTGGTTTTAACCTCTACAGAAGGAGAATCCTCAGATCCCTTCCCTTTCTCAGAAGCTTTAGATTTACAGTCCCTTTTGAAGTGCCATTCCTTTTCGCATTACTAGCACACCTTTACAAGTTTTCCTCGAGATTTAGATCCCCCTCTATATTTAGATCTCTCACTCAAGGACTTATTTTTGCTTTTGTTCTAGGATTGCCTCATACAAATAAGGCATCACCATTCTGCCCTCCATATTTTTCTGTCTCATCTCATTCGACAACAAGGATGAGAATATTTCATCAAACTGCAAGGTCGTTGCATTGCTAACTATTGCAACAACCAAACTATCCCACTAATATGGTAGAGAACACAACAAATTGATGCACTTATCTTCATCTAAAATTTTAATATCAACAGATAATAACTAGCTTACCATAATATTAAATGTGTTTAGATGGTCTATCACAGAGTATCCATCTTTCATCCTCAGGTTATTCAAATTTTTTCGTAGCAACATTTTATTCACCAGAGACATAGATTGGTACAAAGTAGCTAACTTGACCCACAAAGCCTTCATTGAAGCTTCCCCTGATACATTCAACAATACTGAATCTAAGACACACAATCATATTGTGATGTTTGCCTTCTGATCCAACTTCACTTGATCTTCATCTGACATTGTTGTTGGTTTATTACCCATATTTACTATGATCCACTAATATTTGTCCCCCAGCCGATCCTCCATCTTGAGTTTCGACAACTCAAAACTATGATAATTAAATTTCTCGATCTCTATCTTTCCACTGCTCATCATCTTATTTCACCAAAAGAATCGATCCCACAGGTCTTCCACTAAACAGTGTCGACCACATGCCCGAGAAGACCCCCTCAGTAGAAAAGGCATCCCCTTGAAGCCAAAACATCTTTATGTAGGTTTTAACTCTGTACAGAAATTACCTGCATATGAATTCTAAAACACAAAAAATAAACAATGCGAGAGCATAACACATAAAACACATATACATAGAGATTTTTCCCTGGATCCCAAAACTGGGACTATGAGCGTAATTTTCATTATATTCCTTTCAATGTTACAATACATATTTATACATGCCGAAGCATCCAATACCATGGACCAAAAACCATCGTGTCCAAAACCATGGACCGAAAACCATCGCATCCAAAACCATCAACCGAAAACCATCGCGTCCAAAACCATGTGCGAAAATCATGCACAAAACCATAGGTAGGTCTGGCCAACCTAATATAGGTTCCAAAAACTAAATTTTCTGGGGTGCTACCTCGGACCCCATAGAGTGGGGTTACTTGCACCCTTCAAACCCCCTGTGACCCCCCTTGCTACGCAATCGGCGCAACGGGGGGGGGGCTTTGGTTCGTTCATTAGGCAGATGATCTGATGGTAGAAATTATGTTTAACTTAGGGTTTTTTGCCCTATAAGGAAACCCCTAATTATATATGAGTGAATTGTATTGCATCTATGTATATCTGTATTCTCAATGAGGAAGAGAGAGGAGATTGAGAGCGAAGAGGGAGTTACAGCGGATCTACTATAGGTTGTATCTCTTCAGTTTGCTGGATAATATAATAAAAGAAGGATTGGTAGTTTCTCCATGGATGTATCCCAAACTGTGTGAACCAAGTATATTTGTGTCTCTCTTGTTTTATGCATTTTCTGTGTTTATATTTCTGCAATATTTTATGTGTTCCATTGCTCTGTAATATATAATTTTTCTAACAGTAGTTCTGCAAGGACAAGCCCAAAAATGTAGTTGTTCTTTTCATGATTGTTTAACAATATTTCATGCCAAAAAACCATAACTTTTATGTTTGCAAGTGAACTCTGTTGGCTTGTAGATCCATTTCATTTATATCCTCTCCCTTGAAACCTTCATTCCCTTTTCAATATTTTTTCGAAAACTATTTGTGCATAGAAAAATCACATTTTTTTTTACACCATTAGTCTACCTTCTTCCCCTTATTCAAGATGGGTTCTTGAATATTTCTAAGTTTGGCAAGGTCTTCCACATCCTTTTCCAACCTTCTGCAACCTTGTTCCACCATTTGGACACCTCTGAAACCCTCAAAACACCTTTAGACGCAAACTAGGACATCCTATAGTAATTCCTATAAGAACTACAGGAAACTCTGTTTAAATCCATTTTGAGCAGAAATGATAGTCGGAGCATAAGGTAGTCCCTCAAGTTGACTTCCATGCCTTTCTACCATTTCTATAACATATTTTAGGCCTTAGAAAAAAGCTAGAAAGACATTAGAGACCTCTTGGAAAGCCTCTTTTCATCACTGTAGTTTGAGTTCTGTTTTGATGGTGAATGCCTTATTTCCTTTTGTCTCCTTACTCTTCTCTTTTGTGGCCTAGATGATTACCTAATGGCATTAGATTTCTCTATTCTGATTAGGTCTCTCTCAAGCATTGCCATTTTGGGTTTTAGCACAATTTGTTAATTTCTTCCTTCTTGTAGCAGCATTCTGCCTTCCTGTAGCAGTCATTCCTCCTCTTTCAGGGTCTTCTAACTATATGGGAGTAATGAGAAATGGTGTTGAGGGCTTGGAGGATGATGCTAGGGATTAGAGGGAGTACTGTAGGTTTTGTGAAAATGGAGATGACACTCTGTTCATTTTTTTCAAGAAATTTTTAGGGTTAGAGAGAGTGTAGGGTTTGTTCTTCAAAAATATTAATTTTTTCCTTATGAAATGGGATGGATGAATGATGGATAGATAGTGGATATGAAGTGAATGGAGGGCTTTGAGTGTTGTGGTGACTTGGAATTTGCATAAATTTCTTCTTTTAACTATTGTCCCCATTCTTCGAAATCATCAACCTTCATAATTTGGCTTTTCCACATTGCATGAGTGAAGGAGTGAGCTGTAATTAACAAGTTTAAGGTGGCTAAGACTGGTGACCCATCCTTAGCTTATAAAACCTCATCTCTCATGCATTGACAATAAATTTCGAACTATAATATTCTCAAAGAAGAGGTCAAGAATATTTTATACCTGTACCAACCTGATGGTTGTTGGAGAGGCATGCATGCTGCTACTGAGTTGATGATCAATCCCTACTTCCCGGAAGGTGCTAATTTTATTTGCTTGCTTCTGCATAAGTCTTCATAGGTTACTGATTCTTTGACTGATAAGGTTGTCATGTGCAATTTTCTTTCCAGTGTTCAATATTCTACTGGTGGAGTGGATGCACTAATTCATAAGGAAGGTGTTACCCCTTTTCAATCCTCATAAATGGCTTCATGTTGCTCAAGGTGGCTAGATCTTTTGTTATGCGAATGAAAAACTAATTGATGTTGAAATATGTTGTAACTATGCAGCCCGCTTACAGGAGGAATCATCTTCCTATAGTAGTCATTTAAGTCCTCTGTGATACGACATTGATGTGTGTGGGATTGATGTAAAGTCATAAGAGGTATAAGGATATGGTGAAAATCATCAAGAGATGGTGTAGGTGGTAGAAAAGTTGATGACAATTTTTTTTATTTTTTTTTCATGTAAGGCAAAGTGGAATTTAAAGATGGATTTTGGTTAGATGGAGTGGATGAGTGATGAAAGTGGTCTTGGGGGACCTATATCAACCTTCCCTAAATAATACATGACCTTTTTACCCATTTCTTCAATCATATTGCCTCTTGTGGCTTCTTCTCGGCCATCCTGTAGTATTACAAGATCTTCCTATAGTAATTCAGGACAACCCCTTGTAGCAGAACTTGTTTTCCCATATCGCCCAAATCGTAGAATGGATTGACGTGAAATTTTTTGAGCATGTTTCCATCATCCTTATGCACCTCCCCATAAGAAAATCTTGGCCAGTGGATGCACTAATAACAAGAAAATTAAAAATTGCTTGTAGGTGATGGAGGCTTATTTCTTGAAACCTGTGCACTGTAATTTGCTGAAATATCTTGAGCATGTTACCATCATCCATATGCATCTCCATATAAAAAATATTGGCAAATGGGTGCATGGTTTTCAATATATGACAAAAAAAAATTTCCACTCTAGTATTCTTGTTTCTTGTGGTAAAAAAAAGGCTTCCTGTAATGTTTCAGGACAACAAGGAAAATGAGTGGTAGAAGCTTGTGAATGATGAGTGGATGGTGGAAATAGATGAGTGTAATGGATTGGCCTGGCCTTGGTCCTGTTGGAGCATTTGAGAAAAGGAGGAGAAAGTCAAAACTTGAGTTCTTTTCACTAGAATTTTTACTAATTTTTTCTTTTCTTTGCTGCCAACTTGTTTTTGTTGCTTGCATGTGTTGGACAACACCTACATTCATCAGAGGGATACATGGAGCGAATATTTTTTTATTTTTTTTCTTTTTTTTTTTCTTCTAGGCCTACTAGCCACCTCAGTGGGGTTTTCAACTTCTAGATCTGCCTAGGCACCTCAAAGGAGGTTTTCACCTAGGATCTTTCTTTTTTCTCTATTTTTCTCTATTTTTCCAACCTATTAACCACCTCATGGAGGATTTCAATCAATGAGCGAATCTCAGGTGCCTCAAAGGAAGTTTTCAGCTAAGATTTTTATTTTCTCTTATTTTTCATTTTTTATTTATTTTTTTCTACGCTACTCTACTTGAAAAAAAAAAAAACACTTTCAAGTATAAGAATACTTCCAATGGAGCCATGTGCACATCAAGATGACAGAAAAACTGATGTGTAGGCTTACGATATATTATTTGACATGTACTTGAATGTAAGAGACCGAATTCCTTGACTTTGGTGATATCAAGCATAGTTGAAGAAGAGAGTGTTGATGCAACTTAGTGATTGTCTGGAACAAAACTACAATATAACTGTGATGCCCTTGGCTTGGTTGCTTATGCAGATCATTCTTCATGTCTTCTTCTACCATGACCTTCAAATCTTCCTCTTTTTTCTGATTTTTCTCTTGAATACATGGAAGATTTGATGGTAACCATGAGGGAGCTTTCTCAATCTATTATTTTGTTGTCTTCTCTTCATCAAATATAGCCCATGACTGTCTGGTATTCTCATTTGAATCTTCTTCTTCTAGATGTGGTCCTTCAATGATATCAAGAGAATCTCTTTTTTGCAATACTTTTCCTGAGCTATGGTGAATAACATTTAGGTCAAGATGAGTTGTTTGGAAGTGTTGTACCTTAGCATTGTAAGTGGGTTGAGCTACTTCAATGCATGGGTTTGGAAATGGTGCTACAGGTAGTTTATTGAGAGTGGATATTTGAGATGGATGTGGTTGGGGTTGTGGTCGTGGTGGAGGTGGATGGTAGGTATAATGGAGTTGGGTATGGAGGATATTTAGGAAAATATTGAGGATATTGTGGATGGCTCCCATAAGTTCCTTGCCAACCTTGTTGCCAAGATTTGTTTTGGGGTTGAGATGGCCAATGTTGCCAAGGAAAGGGCGTGTTCCAATTACTTTGAGATGGATGTGCACAAGATTGAAATTGTGAATTAGGCTCTTGCATCATATCAAGTTGAATAGGTTTCCATGGTCCTCTTCGAGCTACATAACATACTTGTATTGGAAATTGACTTGCTCCATTGTCCTCTTGGTAAACATCCTTCAAACTTGGTAATGAGAGGAAATATTTAACATTATGTGATTCTACATGGACAACACAAATATCGACATCTTCTTTTTCTTCATCTTTCATTCTTAACATTTCTACTTGTTCACTTAGATTGCTAAGAATTTTTGTTTTAATGTTATCAATAAAATCTCCAAGTTTATCTTGACTTGCCGATATTGATGTTGATTAACATTTTTTTTTGCTTAAGCAAGAGACGAACCTTCTATTTCTTTAAGCCAGTCATAACTTACAATGTGTACATAAATCTTCCAGCAGAGTGGAAAAAGTCGGACCGGAAAGAAGACCTAAAAAATCTAAGTCCATCAAACACAACAAGTACAATCGAACCACTTTTGGGAATCAACAAAAACAAGCATCAGGAGTCGCAGGAAGCAAGAACCCACCCCCCGAAAACCCTTGCTAGGAAACCCTTTAGAAGTCCCTTCATCACTGCCTTTCATTCACTTTTTTTCATCCGACGGGGGAGAAGTATTTTGCTCCATAAAGTAGCCCGAGTTTTAAACCCTCGGTCCCACCAAACCGCCCGCTTCATCTCAATCATTGATTGGGCCTATGTAGATTGAACGGTGGCACTAACCATCGCATGCCTAAAGTAACTGGAGGTAAATGTGTGATGAGGGTGGTATTCACCACCATCCCTCATCCACGTGTCAAAAGGTGAATGGAATCACTGCCCCGACTGCAAAACCGCCTTCGGTTTGAAAGTGGTGTGATCGCACCAAAACCATTTGAGAGGTAGTTTTGTCTCACACTCCTGGAAAAAAAAGGGGAATTAAGCTGCCAGAGCAGGTCACCATTCAATATTCTCTTCCATGCCCCTGTCAGTGGGAATCAGACACTCACCTTTGGGAAAATTCCTAGTTGCACCCTCCGTCTTTGCTGAGACCGCCTCTAGAGTGTTAACCTCCCTAGTCTTGTCTGACCAAAAGTGAAGGTTCTGGACTGCTTTACTCATTAACTATCGTTTTCCTTATTGTTGTTCTGATACTCTTGTTTGTCTTCTTCTGCCTGGTTATGGCAACGTTCTTTTAGGTTGTTCTGAGGCATTTCCATCCAATTCATCGAAGCTCTGTTATCTTTGCAAGTGAACCCCTGTTTGGCTAGAATGTTAGCCAACTTGTTAGCCTTTCTGCATACATGACAGAATTCAAGTGTGCATAGATCCTGTAGATGATCCTGAATCTTATGGAGCACCCTTAGTAACCTCCCGTTTTTTGTATCTTTTTCCAGCACTGATCCGTGACTAATTTTCTTGGACACGTTGATGACTAGCTCTAAGTTTTCCTCTATTATCACATTCTGGCAATTGTCTTGTTTCAGGAGTTCTAAGCACTGCTCGAGTGCCATCAGTTCCGCCATATTATTGGTGGCTTTTCCTAAATGACAATGAAAAAGGGAGATGATGTTACCATATACATTTCGAGGAACTCCTCCAAAGTCATCCAATCCCAGGTTATCTTTTGATGCTCCGTCGATGTTATATTTCGGAAAACCTTCCCGGGGGGGAATCCAAAATTCTTTGGCCTTTTCCTTCATGCTTATTTTCCTGTCCAGTTCTTGTGGAATGAGCCCCTACAAGTTTAACTATTTGAGTATTCTCTCTTCTATTTTGGAGGGAGGATTCTTGGGTAGATCCCTGACTCTTGTGCTTACTGTGTCTTTTAACTGTTTCAAGATCTGCTCCAGCAGGCGAGGAAAGGTGTTCTTCTCTTCTTTGAAGATTCTTTTGTTCCTCTCTTTCCACACATTCCATATTATGAAACTTGGTAGGAGAGAGCAGGCTAAGTTAAGAATTTCATTATCCAAACCATAGTTTCTCTAGCCATGTAGGGTGTTAGTGATATTATCTTTGTTTCTGTCAGACTGATTGAAGATGTTGGCAAAGAAATCCCATAACTTGGATGTGAACATGCAACTATTGAGAAGATGTTCCATATTCTCCTCTTGTTCTCCACAGAGTTGGCATCTGGAGGGCTCCAAAATACCCCTCTTTCTAATATTATCCCAGGTTAATATTCTCTTGTGGTGAACCAACCACATAAAGAGTTTGATTTTTGTCTAGCTTTTGCTTCTCCATATTTTCTGCCAAATTATGATCGCACATTGGGATTCCAGTCCGAGGAGAATGTCTTTAGCTTCCTTGATCATGAAGTTGCCTTCTTTGTTGTTACCCCATCTTAGTTGATCCTGCCCTTATGTGATAAGAATCATCCTCTGATCCATCATCTTGTTAAGGATCTCTACTTGGCTGTTGAGGGTGTTGTCCCCTCCTCCATCTATCTTCTTCCATATTATCCATTTACCTATGTTTTGAGAATTGTCCCAAAAGCCTTTTACTTTTACCATACCTTGGTTGTATGTTTCTTGTTTGAGGCCCAAAAATTATTCTTTCAAGAGGATTGGTTCTTTTTGCCATTTATCCACCCAGAATAGTGCCTGATCTCCATCTCTGATTTCCCAGAAACTGTTTTTCTGAACCACCTCTCTGTTCTCCGAGGCCTTATTCCATATGGGAGAGCCCTTCATATTCCCTGACATTCTTATTAGCTCGGAATAGTTCCAAGAGCTAGCATATTTTTCCTTCCAAATGCTTGCCCATTGAGCCTTGGGATCTGTTACCCACCGCCACCAAAGCTTGGCCCCCAGAGCCTTATTGAGAGTCTCAAGATCATCCAATCCTAGACCTCCATGGTTCTTGGGTTTACAAATCGTTTCCCATGACGCTAAAGCCCATTTTTTCCTTGTTTCCTCCTTGCCCCAAAGAAAGTCTCTTTGAATAGTGCTAAATTGCTACAAGACTCCTTTTGTCACTAGGAGAACTGAAAGCATAAATATTGGGATAGCTTGCAGCACTGCCTTTGTAAGGACCAGTCTACTAGCTAGATTTAAAGACCTGTATGTCCATTTTTTGACCTTATCTTGCATCTTGATTATTAATTGTTCCCATATGCTCTTATGTAAGGGTTTGGCCATTAGTGGCACTCCCAAATACTTGGAGGGGAGGGACTCTCTTTGAAAGCCAAGAATTCTGGAAACATTTCTCTGAACGGCAATGTGACTGTTAAAGAATTTTTGTTTTGACTTGGTAAGATTGACCTCCATACCTGTAGCCAAGGAAAAATCATTCAAGATTTGTTTGTAAGCCAGCACTTCCTTGACTGTGGGAATGCCCTATAACAAGATATCATCAATAAGCTGTTGATGGGTTAGGACTTGACCATTCTCAGATAACTGGAGTCCTCGAATTTTGCCAGTAGCCTTGGTATGCTGAATGGACTGCCCCAACCCTTCAATCATGAGGATGAAAAGAAAAGGAGAGAGTGGATCCCCCTGTCTGAGTCCTCTAGAAGGAATAAAAAGTTTAGAGGGTGAGCCATTGACTAAAATTGAAAAACTGGAGGAAGTCACCAGGGCCATAACCCATCTGATCCAATTATGATCAAAACCATACATGCTGAGCATTTTCTTGATATATGTCCAATTTACTTTATCATACGCTTTGGATATGTCCAGTTGCATTATCATGCCCGCTTTCCTTTTGCTTGTTAGCGAGTGTACTACTTCATGAGCTTGAATGATGTTATCTAGAATTTGTCTGCCTTCCACATACCCAGATTGTTCCCCTGAAATTAGTGTGGGTAGCAGAGGTTTGAGTCTGTTGGCCACTACCTTGGAGATTATCCTATATACCACATTGCATAAGGCAATGGGCTTGTATCTCTCTGGTGTTTGAGCATTATCCTGCTTTGGAGTTAAGGTGATGAAGGAGGTGTTGAGAGCTTTCAAAGTGGTTCTATTCAGCCTGGAATCTTCCACAACCTGTAAAATGTCCTTTTTGACAATGTTCCAACAAACTTTGAAGAAATCTACGTTGAATCCATCCGGACTTGGAGCTTTACCGTTTTTCATCTCCTTAAGAACCTCACTGACCTCCCTATCCATTACCGGTCTGTTCAGATTATTGTTGTCCTCTCTTGAAACTAGCTTGGGGATGTGTTTAGTGAAGTCTTTGATAATTCTAAGGAGTTTTCTTGAGCAATACTTCGGAAGTGTCTTACTAGCACAGCTTCTATGTCCACATGGGTTTAGTGATTCTCCCCGTCCTCATCCTTGATTGAAGATATCCTGTTATGAGTCCTATTGGCTATTGTGGATCTGTGGAAAAACTTAGTGTTGCACTCTCCTTCCATTAGCCATTGAACTCTAGATTTTTGTTTCCAAAAGTTTACACAACTCTTCCCATTCTTGATGATGTTTCTCTACTTGATTATTTTTTTCCTTATCAAATCCTTCCTTGATTAAAGCTTGATTAAGTTTCAGGATTTTGTTTTCTACCGCTTTCTTTCCTGCAAAAATGTTTCCAAATTCATTCTTGCTCCAATGTTTTAGCCTCATCTTAATGTGCTTTAGTCTTTTGTGCAGCATGAACATTGAGAATCCCTAAATCTATAGTTCTTCCGTCCACCATTTTTCAATGTTATTGCTAAAATCTGGGTGTGAGAGCCAGATATTTTCAAATCTGAAAGGTCGGTTTCTTGGGGTACCTATGCCTTTGATCTCCATTTGCACTGGCCAGTGGTCTGAGCCTCCAAAAGGTAGAATTTCTGCCATTATTTCCTTGTCTAAAAGCATGATATCCTCAGAGATCACAAATCTATCTAACTTGGAGGTGACCTGGGAGTCCCCTCCTCTTTTATTATTCCAAGTGCAGAAGCCATTGTTTGTTTCAATGTCGATCAGTTTCATGTCCTCTGAAAAGATTTGGAAGGTTGAGGAATCTTTATTGAGTGCTCTAGTGCCCCCCTTTTTCTCCGAGAGAGATCTGATCATGTTGAAGTCTCCTCCTATGACCCAAGGTGACCCTGGATGCCTGGCTCGGAGATCCACCAAGGAGGTTAAAAACCGAATTTTGTCATCTATCCTTTGGGGGGCATAAACATTTGTTACTAAGTAAGTATCCCTATCCCCCACAGGTTATATGACTACTGATAAATAATTCCTTATTGCCTCTGCATCAATTATTCCAATGTCTTGGGGATTCTAGAGAGTGAGGATGCCTCCTGCTGTGTTTTCAGCTTTAACTTCTAGAAACTCAAATCTTTTGAGCCATTTACTATGTATTTTTCTCAACTTTTGAATAGAGCATTTTGTTTCTCGGACAAAAATTATATCTGGGGCTGCTTGCTGCATTCTGTTATTCAACAATCTCAGTTTTCTCTTACTGCCTAGACCTCTAATATTCCAAGTTGTAAATTTCATGATTAAAGATTGGTAAAGGAGTAGCTGGTTAGATCTTTCATCTTACCTGAGTCTATCATTAGCTTCCCACATTCCATCAGTAGCTCGTTCTTCTTTTTCCTGCCTCTTTTTTTCCCTGGGTATCTCAGAGCTAGCGCTAGAGTAGTTTTGACTGCTTTCCCCCCTTCATTTCTCTGTCTTTTATTGTTGCTTCCTTCATCCAAACCCTTGGCCTGAGTTTGCCAAAGGAATAACTGTAGTATTCTATTGATCTTTTCTTGTGGTAGCGATTCTACCCCTCCCAAAGTACCCTGATTTAGGAATCCTTCTAGATCTAGGTTTTTTCTATCGAGAATCTCCTGTAGCTCATTGTCCTCTGTTTCCATCTCACTCTGGTTCATTTCGTGATCCATTTCCAGATCTGAATCATTCATCCTTTTTCCCTCTCGTTCTTCATTTTCCTATGTACGGTCGTTTTTTGTTCCCTTGTCCTTTTTCTCATTATCTTCCTTTATTACTTGATCTTCTACTGCTATCTCTTCATCCTCTTCGAAAACCTGGAACTAATTCTGACTTACCTTTTGTCCTTCTGCTTGGTGTTGTTTTGGCCCTCTTTTGCCACTTTTTCCTTTAGGAACAAGTTTGTGAAAATTGTCTGCATCTTTCATTGTTTTAGTATTTCCTTTGATTTCTACCTTAGTGAGAGGGAAATCTCTTAAAAGGTGCCCGTGTTCATCGCATTTACAGCATCTAAATGGAATATGCTCATAGTCTACTATTTGCACCCATTCCTCATTGTAAAATTCCAAGATGACTTCATCCGGGAGAGCTCCAGAAAGATCCATCTCCACACAGATCCTAGCAAAGGATGTATATTTTCCCCTCCTTGTGGCTTCAGCAGCTTTGACGAACCTCCCTAATTTATTGCCTATAGCAGCCAGCGATTCTATTTGCAAATAATCAAGAGGTAAAGAATAGAGTCTTACCCAAACTGGGACTGAAGTGAAAGTTTCCCTCTCCGGAACGAAATTCATGATCCATGGCCTCATGTAGAGCCCTGCTGCTACATAAAAGTAGGGTCCACCTTCGAACACTTTGTCTTTATCCTCAATGTTGGTGAACACTACAGTGAAGAAACCCTTGGACCCTAGGTGAAGATCAATGCTTCCTTTAGGTTTCCAGTGGTATCTGATCCAAGTTTGTAGTGCTTTTTCAGTGGGCCATAACCCCATGAATTTTCCTATGATTGCGTAAGTTTGCATGTGCTCCCTATGTGCTTGTAGCTCTAGATTATTTAATATCACTCTAGGAGTGATTTCAGCCTTGGGTTTGCATAGTCCCTTCTATTTTTTGTCTTATGTTCCTTGTTTTCTGTTAGTTTCCTCTTTGTCTTTTGAGCTTTCCTTCTTCTTTGAAGTTGATCCATCATTTTCCTCTTCCCTGTTATTCCTTCCTTCCTCATCGTTACTTCTGCCTTTATTCGGGGGCTCCTTGAGTTTGCTGACCAACGCTTCCTTGAAGGAAGGAGAAGATTTCCCTCCTCTTTGCCCATCCATGGGGAGAAAACCTAAGAGAACCGCAGCTCTGGTTGCATCCGCTATGCTTCCGCCCGAGTCTCCACCTCAATCCTCTCTCCCACCTTGATGTTGATTAACTTACTCTTGCCATTCCTCTTGATATGTGTTTTCATGCTCACAAATTTCCTCAAATGATAATTCATATACATCACCTCTACTCATCAGATCAAGGAGATCAATCGACTCATCCCTAATTGTTCTAAGTAAGAGGGTTTTTAGTGTGTCAGTTCCTAAATGATGTATTTTTTCCCTCTTAACATTATACATGAACCTCTCTATTAGATCCTCTAGACTCTCATCTTATTTTTGATTCATTCTAAATATTTCTTCTTTAAGATCGTGATCTTTATATTCTTCTAAAAATATCTTTTGCATCTCACTCCATAATCTCATTGAATTAGTCCCTAAACTCATGAACCATTTAAGAGATCTGTCCTTCAATGTTGCCAGAAACAATCTCAATTTTTGAGTTTTTGACAAGTAACCATAAGATCTACAAATAATTTAAAATTCAAAGAGAAATGATTCTGGATCCTCTGACTTTAGACCATGAAAGTTTGGAAGAAACGATGCAAGGATGTTCTTCATATGCACACTGACATTAGTATCTTGAATGGGGAATCCAATAAGATAATCTTCATTGTCACCATCTCCATCCATTTACTCTACCTTCTTTTTTACCTCTTCTTCCACTTCCTGCAAAAACGAATGGTCATGTGGATCTTACTACACCACGTGATCAAATGAGGGGTGGGTTGGTGTTGGATATTCTTTTGTTTTTATGATTTAATGGAAACATTAATGCAGTGAACTTTTCTATTTTTGAAATTAAATATTCCTAATGAAAATCTTATTTTTTGACGAAAAGTAAAAATACATGAATCAACTAGGGAATAAAAAATGAATACTTTGACACCTCCCTGACAATGGTGCCAAATAGTGATGAGCCTTGGTATTGTGACAAGAATATTACAGCTCCCAAGGCTACTAACTTTAATTATCAACCCAGGGTTTGTACAAACTTAAGAGGTATCAACACTATATGTGAAGCATACAATGTGTCATTCCTTTGATGTCATGATGTAATGGAATGCATGCACTGAAGTCAAATCCTAAACTAATTGCAGAAAATGAAATGCTCGAAATGGAAACCTTAACCTATTGCAAGAAATAAAGTACAAGGAAAGAAACCTATTATAATTGCATAAATATCATGAAATAAATGTATACCATTACATTTCAATGAGTTTAGATCCATTAACAAAGTTCATTGGAGGTGGAAATCAAGAAAATCATCGTTGTATTATCCAATCCATAAATTTGTCTATTAAACCAAATCGTTGAAATGTGTTGCATGGGTAAAGAGGCGAGTCCTAAGTGGTATTTCTTCTTCCCTAATCATTTATTAGAGCATAGGGTTCTTGATTCAACCCTAAGGGACAATAACCAATATTATTGAGCGAATATGGGCAAGTAAATGCATGTTGGAAGGCTACTACAAGAAACTACAAGATGTTACAGATTTACTACAGGAAGTTATAATTCATCGAATGACCCATCAAATCAAATCCAAATTGGATGGGATTTTTTTATTTTATTTAATAGGATGTCCTAGGTATTCATTACAAGTCGAATCACTCAAAAATACTTCTATTAAACCATGCCAAAAAATAGTAGAAAATTACTAGTCTAAAATCTAGAAATTTGAGAATTAGTGAGCTAGTAAATCTATCAAATGCCTAACCTGATCAAGTGCAAATTCAGTGGGGTAGTTTTTTTATTAACTACAATGTTATTTTGATCTAATTCATGTATAACCAACTATATTGAATCTCTTTATCATGCTATAAAAAGTACTATAAATTTACTGTTCTTTGCCACAAAGGAGTTCCAGAAATCTAGATTTGGGAATAAGAAAACTAATCCAAATAGCTCAATGATTACTATGACCTTCCAAATATCTTCAAAGGATGAAATCATTATTTTTATCCTACAAAAGAAATTACATCAACCATTTAACCCAATCCTACAACATGAAATCATTGATAATAATGCAGAAATAGAAAGAAACAAGAATAAGAGATGCATGTGAATAAGAAGTGAAAAGAAGAAATGAAAATGATACAAAAGGGATCTAAGTCTCCTTTGATGGCCAACCCCATTGAAAGTTAGAGTCCTATGAAGGAGACTAAGATTTAGAAGCTGAACATGTCACCAATATTTATTATTTCCATTACTACAATTACATCCTTGCAAGAAATGGCAATGGAGCTACAAAAATACGAGTTCTCTCCACATGAATACTAATAAAAATCCACCCCTAGAGGAAAATTAGACTTGTTACTTATAAAAAATGATTAGGAATCATTCCCCATGAAAGGAGGAAGCTTTCCCCACCAAAATCCATTGATTAGTGGATCTCGTTCCCAATACTAGGAATCTGCATTAAATGGCAAGGATCACATTCCTAGATTTTCTCAATTGTTTGAGCTCCACAATATATCCCATAATCCCACAATATCGTGTTGATTTATTATTTGATATTGATCTTCCTATAGTAGGGAGTAGGCCCCTAGATTATCTCCTCCTCCAAATCTCCATAATCTGCCCAATATTCTCATAATATTCCACAAAAATAAATAATATTAGGCACAAATATGAAATTATCCATAAACCTTCCTAATGAACATATTAAAGTTAAAAATACATTATCTAATAAAAATAGAGGTTTAATGTGTTGAAGGATGGTTAGATGGGGCTTAATTTATGTCTAATTTAGATGCATAGGCCTTAATTTATGTCTAATTTAGAGGCCCATCAGCTACTGTCCCCTTGCATACCCCCCAATAGCAGAGGCAGTTGCCCCCTTGTGACTCTTGATAGTGTCTGACGAAATGTATGGGTTTGACGTCTGGGGTAGTCATGGAAATAATATAACACAACCCAACAAAACTCACATATGGGTGGAAATTGCAAAATCCAACAAGGTGCAGGATATGGGCCTGATGGAGGAAAAGTGCAATAAATGGGTAAGGAATTAACTGAATTGAGGCTAAAAGAATTATTCATGAAGAGAAACTACAATTTTAAAACAAGAGGCTTAGAGAGAAAATGAAGGAAAAGGTGGCACAACTTTCCACCATGGCAAGTTTGTCCATGAAGGACATCCAATGCAGGTCGCTATCGAAATCATATTCCATTGAGAAAAGGAAGATAATTACATGAAAATACATCTAAGGCATAAAATAAGAACAATAGGGAAAGAAGTTAGATAGGTTGCTCAGAGGATGAGAAACAATTTCAGTAGGGGGTATGATGGGCCTCCAAATTAGACACAAATTAAGGCCCATCTAATGTTTCCTTGGAAAATAAATGCCATATTAAATCCCTCCTTCTATACTTATTAAATTTTTTATCTTTAATATGTTCTTAAGAAGGTTTAGAGATAATTGCATATTATGTGCCTAATATTATTTATTTTTGTGGAATATTGTCAAAATATTGGGCAAATTATGAATATTTGGAGGAGGAGATAATTTAGGGACTTAACCCTTGCTATAGGAGGATCAAGATTGGATAATAAAGAACAAAATATCATTAAATTATTGACAAATTTTGGAGCTCCACTAGTTGAGAAAATCTATGAATGTGTTCCCTATGATTTAATGGAAATTCCTAGCGTTGGGAACTAGATACACTTTCTGAAGGATTTTGGATGGAAAAATTGCGTCCTTTTAAGGAAAATACTTCCTTATCACTTTTTGTAAGTACCAATTGTTGGCATGTCTGTGTTGCAATTGATGTCACCTGTTGAAGTTATGTACTCATGAGTCCCTATGTATCATCTTGATTCTGTTGCATACCTGCTATGGGTTTTCATGTTGATGTAAAATGTTGTCATAGCCTCAGAAGTTCTATAGAAGAGGTGTCATGAGGTAATAAGGAATCATCTCACGTTGAGCTACAATTGAGCTAGAGGTCTAGTTTATGCTTTGTGTGGAGGCTTGTTGTGTCATGCTGCTAGTTTCATCATGTCATCAGGGGCTTTGAAAGATACTTTGCAGGTTGACATGTTTCCGTGACACTCCATTGCAAGTTTGAGGGAACGAAGTGTTAATTAGAATATAACAAACTCATCACGAAATGGCCTTAACACATCATTCATTAGACACATGAACGTAGCAGGAGCATTGCATAAACCAAAAGGCATAACTAGCCATTCAAACAACCCTTGATTTGTCTTGAATGTTGTCTTCAAAATGTCTCCTTCAACAAGTCTAATTTGATGGTAGCCACTCCTTAATTCCAACTTAGTAAAGTACTTTGCATCTTTCAATTTATCAAGTAAATCATCTATTCTAGGCAGTGGATAATAGTTCTTTAACATAATCTTGTTCAATGCATGGAAGTCCACACACATGTGCCATGTTCCATCCTTCTTTGGCACCGAAACAATAGGTGACCCACATGGCGAAGAACATGGCCTGATGATCCCCTTCTCCAACAACTCTTTTCCTTTTAATTTTTGCACTTTCCATCACTAACATCCTATACATGCCAATATTAGGAAGAGGAAAACCTTGCTACAACTGTATTTCATGTTGGATTCCTCTCTTGGGAGGCAATCCTTTTGGTTCCTGAAACATCTCATCATATTGGTTAACAACGTCAACCAATTCAGATTTCAATCTTGAGTCACAAGCTTCAAAGGCTTCATTACCAATACCATTTTGGGGTTTGATCATTAGAAGCACAAAATTCTTGCTAGAATTCACTATTCTTTTCATCTGCCCCACATTTACAAGTGAAAGATTTAGTTTCTTGCTATTGGCTCTTACAATGTATTCTACGCCATCTTTGAACAAATGGTATTTTTTTCATGTATATGGAAGATAGATTTTCTATCATAGAGATACACGCTGCCCAAAACTATACCACATATGTCTAATGGCACAAAATCAAGTTCAACTTCATCTATGAAATTTCAAGTAATCACGAATTTCAGTGTACACTTTCTAGTTGCTTGCAATTGTGCATTGCCACACACCCATCCTAATGGGTATGGCTTATGATGTGGAATAGTTACCAAGTTTAAATTGTTGACAATGTTTTTAGACATGATATTGGCTTAAGAGCAACTATCAAAAGGAGTATCAATTTTGCTATGTTTTTATATTACCCTTATGTGAAAAGGTTATATCCTCTTCTTTTCATTTGGAGTTTCATTGTGTAAATTTGAATTACTAGTGCTAGAAATGGATTCCTTCCTTTCATGCCCATGACTGTAATTTTAGTTTCATCACCCGAACCGGACGAAAAATCTTATTGAATGGTTGCAGCTATCTTTTGTTTTCCCTTGTTGTTGAATTTCTTTGGTTTCATCTCAGGATGAAGCTTCCAATAATGAGCTTCATCATGACCCTCTTTGGAACAACGTTTGCATGTTATTTTCTCTCCTTCCTTCTTAATGGGTGCACTTTTCTTTCCTTTCCCTTTCAAACCCTTCTCTTTTCCTTTACCCTTAAATGGCTTTTTACTACCCTCTTCTCGATTATTTTCCCTCTTGCCTCAAGATGAGTTGTTTGAACATAAGGGTATGCTTAAGGTAACTGTGTAAACCCCCTATATACTTCAACAACATGTCTTGTGATTGCAAATCAACACCTAACATTAGAGAACTTCTACTACATTCTTAGCTGTAATCTTGCACATTTTAACCTTTAAGTTATCTAAATTTATGCCAATTCATGATGTCTTTATACATATATGCTACAAGGTAAAATTATCGTTTAATTTCATCAATGAAACAAGACCAAGAAATTGAGATATTACCATGATTTTTTATCTCTTCTTGTGTCTTGGCTTCCCACCATACCAGTGTTGCACCCTCTTGTCTCAAGGAAGCTAGATGAATCTTTATGTCATCATCCTAAAGGTTTTGAATTCTACAATGGACCTCCAACAGACGAACCCCATTATCAAGCTTATCTACATTTTCTTCACCATTATACATGGGTAGTTCACATTTAACATCAAGTTTTAACAGGGGTGTTTTACCAATTCCTTTTTAGATAATGTTGATAAGTATGAGTAAGGGTTGTATTAGTGGAAGAGGGTGAAGATGCCTATGAAGATGAAGATGAAGATGATGGTGGAGATGGTGGAGGTTTACCTCCATTTGCATTATCTCCTCCTCCTCAACAACCTTCTCCTTTTGGAGGCTTGGAACTTTCACCCTATAGTCTTGTATTCCTCTCTTCATAGAGGAATTTTACCATATTTGTCATAAAAGAAGGCCTTCATAAAAACCTTCACATCCTCTATCATATTTGTAGGCTCTCCTTCATGTCACATGCTTACTCAAGCTTCAACTACAATTTGAGGTAGAAATGGTGGTGGATATTATGGAAATATTGCACTCCTTCTCCTTGACCTAACTTGAGGACATTCAACCAACTTCCCCTCTCCTCTTTTGAGCTTCAACCTTGTAAGCATCACATTCACTTGCAAACAGTTAAATCCTCCTTGCACAAAGAAAACTAAGAGCTCTGATACCAAACTTGATCTAAATGGGAAAATTAGTTTGTTGTGCTAAATTCCTCTTCAGAATATGTAAAAGTGCTTAAGGATTCACGAGGTTAATTGCAAGTTTTAACATGAGTTTTTAAGTGTTTTTAATGTAAATTTCATGTACAAAAAACAAATGACTCAAACAACAACATGCAACAGACATGAGAATCTATAAAATAATATCACAACAACAAATGATGAAGGAGTTCACCCCGCCTGGGCTACGTCTCCTTGGTGTAGCTTTCAATGGTTTTGTTATCACTCCTCCGGATCTCCAAGGCTGAGTAAAGAGTCCAACTAAGGTAACCACAAACTAATATTTTGACTTGGTAGCTAGGCCTACCAAGCCAGAGAGGGCTCTGTCCAAAGGATCAAAACCAAGAGGGCTGCATGGATTGGGGTTTTAGGCTCAGTATAGTAGCTCAAGGTTTGTTTGATTTGACTTTGATTAGGGTAGTCACTGGATGAGTGAATTAGGTCACAGAGTGAACTAGGTTAGGGCAAAAGAGAATCAGAATTGTAGACATCTGATGGGGAAAGGTAGGAAAGTTACTTTAACAATTTGTAGTATAGTGATGAGATGGTTTATAATAGTGAGGTGCTAAAAAGAGCATGAAAATCATGAATTCTTTTTAAACTGTAGAAATGAAACAATCTATGATGATTTTCCCAAAACAGAGCATACAACATGAATTCTACTTATCACACCTTGAAAATAAAACATATTTAAATTGAAATGGATCATGAAAGGTACAAAACATTCATATATATGTGACTAAAGAAGAAACAATATCAAAATACCATGCCACAGGAATCCCACCAAAATAGCTGCAACTCATTCTATATATTCCATGCCAAAGTATGAAACACTAGTACCACATCCAATAGAGTCCAACCTGTAGAATGACTGAGAAATGGGGAAGGTGAACTGAATGAGATGGGTAAAGGGATTTACGTAATGGAGGAGGGCATAAGGAGTATTAATATGATCAATTTGGGCGTTGGGGTTTGGGAGCCCTCGTAGTTGTAGCACCTAGGGCTTATAGTTTTAGGACAAAGGTTTAGAGGGTATTTGGGATAAAAAGGTTTAAGGAATGGGAATGAAGGTGTAGGGGAGTGTATAAAATGAATTGAGAGTGCAAGGGGAGTGTTTGGGAAGATCTAGGGTTTAGATATAGAACAAACATCAAATCTTCAATTAAACCTTTAAAACACTTTGGGAGTGACTCTATGGGAGAAACACATGTGATTTGCAGTGGTTACTTACTTGTAGGAGGTTAAATTCACTTTGGTGGAACTGAAGAGGAAAGTTCGGCTCTCTTAGTCAAGCGCGCAGCTGCTTAAGGTAACACGCAGCGCCGGGAAAACGCGCAACGCGAGAAGCAAGTGCACAGCGTTGACTTCAAATCGAATTTTGTGTGCCTTCCCGAAGTCAAAACTGAGCCTAGGATAGCGCGTTGGAAAGGTCTCTCTCTTGGCTATATAATGGACCTATCATACACTAAAAATGATCAATTATAACCCCTGAAAAGTCAATTCTCCCAAGTCTCATCAAAATGTGCAAAATGAGGGTGCAAAACTGAAGTGTTCTCTTGAAGGAAAATTTTGGAGGTCTTACGAAACTCAAACTTGAGCTCATGATAGCTCATTGGAAATATATTTATCTCTATTTATCATTTTACCCATCTCCAAAACCATGACACCTGTGTAAAAAAATTAAGGAGGCTTTTCATGCTTGTCCTATTATGGAAAAAATCCTCTTTCACTTTTGTAAAATTCATCTTTGTTTCCTTCGAAACATACTTAAATGCAAAACTAGTACTATGTCTCGCAAATGATTTGTCCCTTGGAATGACTTCTTGAAAAATGATGGAGACATTATGTTTATGAGTTGGAATGGCCTCATACTTTCTGAAATGACCTCCCTTAGGCCTCCTCTTCTTAGATGTCTCTGATTCTATAGCCATCCCTAGCTCTGTGGGAGAGGAAATTAGGGTTTAGTGCTTCAATTCCCTTTGGCATTCACTTAACCCTTTGAAACCTTACCCTTTCACTTGACTATTTCCTTTGACAAACTGATATTTTGATGGTCTTGGATATTTAGAACACTGAGTTAAAATCTCAGGAACCTTGTACTTATTACATTTAAATGATATAAAATTACAAAATGAAAATTAAAAATATTACATTTGAACTCAAAATTACGTGATGAAATAAGCATTTATCTTTACAAATCATCTTCACATGGTGAAGAGATGTTATTTGATCACCCTTTACTTGTTGGTCTTATGCAATGGAATGGAGTTTTATGAGAACCTTGGAAACCCTAGTGACCTAATGGGACCTTAAATGACCCGACTCCATGTTGACTTGACTAACATAAAGACATGATGAAATGGTCTTTTATGATTGATGTATGCCCAGTAAGACATGAAGGTGGGCTAGAAAGTATTGATTTTTGAGGGAGAGCGAGTTTTAATTAATTAGGGCTACCATTAGTGAGTAAATTTTTGAATTAGGACCTAGGTGGAATGAAAACAATTTCAGAATGGGACCCTAATATGATATGAAAAGAGGAGTTTTGATCATTGATGCCAGTATGCAAATACTAACTCTAATATCTTCCTTATTGGGGATGGTAGCTCCTTGGAGGTGTCAATAACACCGTAGACCAAGTGTCTAACCATGTGGGCCAATAGGATCAAAGAAATCAAACTGAAATGCATGACTAAATGCTGAAAACTCAAATGACATAAACTAACTTGTGACAATCTAAAAAATAACAGAAAAAAGATGATTAGAATTGAGCTTATTCCACAAAACCTACTCTAACTGATCCTTTCATCACTTGATCAGGTGAAATGGAACAACCAATGCAACCATGTAACAATTATGGCTGCTATTTGAATTCTCTGCAAGTGCTTGCTTATGAGCAAGAAGAGAGAACTACTGGAATGCAACTCCCACGAAATCTTGAAATCAAATTTAATCTTGATGAAATTGCAAAGCATGAGCCCTCCGGCTAATCTCAAAATTGTGCAAAATGATCTTCATAGGAATATATATTGATTTCAAAACCATATAATACATTATTGTTCTACTCTAGGTAGTTTTCATACCTTGATTTTAAAATTTTCCCAACATCCGTGGTTTCTTCCCTTGATGACTACAGCAAGTTGGCAAAAGGATCCTGAAACTCGTGAATGACTAATTTTTCTTGATGATCAACAACATAAAAAAAGAATCTTCTTCATTACTATCCTGATATGACTGCAAATTTTCGAATGATATTTGTAGTGAGACTCCCACTGAAAATGACAAAGAAACCATCTGTCAGATGAAGTTTATATCAACACTCTTTTCAGGCTTACAATTAGCTAATGGAAAAGGACGTTTACTGCAAATATCATCCAACACATCATCTATAGGGTCATGAAAAACTTGAAAAGAATGCTACAACCTATTTTCCATTGGTTCAAATGAGACTGCATGATTTTCTATAGGCTTCTCATCCTTTGTTCTAGAGATATTATGAAAATTTTCCTTTAAACACTGAAAGGCTTCAAAACATAATGGTACAAAATCATCTTGCATCATTTGATCACATGTTTCAGCTTCCAAGCCTTCATCTACAATTTGGGATTAAATGGAATTCGGTGGCTGCAAATCTAGAGCTAAGGAGGATTGTATGTTGCAAATGATTTCCTCAACCATTTCACGAGAAGGTTTATCATTTATAGTATTGACCACTCGCTTATCTGCTTGCTTATAGTTTTCTATTATTTTTGCAAATGAAGAGAAACAAAAGGGTAAGGAGCTCTGATCAAGAATTTTATTATCCTTTTGATTTTCAAGATCGAAAGTTAATGACTGCTGATTTTTGATGACATCAAAGTTGTCTCTGATGAACTAAAATGAAGTAAAACAAAGAGGCAAAGATCGTTCACTTCCAAATTTTTTGCATTTTCCTCCTCATTGCCATCGCTAATATGCATTGGTTGATCACTGTATTCAAGTTGCTGAAACTAAACTTCCTCCTCCCACAAACCAACTATTGATTGGTCTGCAATATTAGCTTCTATTTGAAGAACATAATCATCGTCATACTGATCAAACTTTGGAAAATCATCAAAAGTAATTCCATCAAACATACACATTAGATCAGCAGATTGTTTCTTCTCGGATTGATCTATAAATCCATTTGCTGATCTATGGTAGCTGGGATTAGTAGGAAAGTGTTTAAGGCCAACAACGTTTTATTCTTCTAGGATAGTGGGTCATGGTGATATTGAACAACAAATTCATCTCTCATGGTGATCTTTTGAATCATTTGCTCCATGTCACTCACCAAAATGTTGAGCTTTACCTTTGAATATGTTAGCTGCTCTACATCTATGTTCTCCCTCTTTTCTTCCTTCAGCTTTTGCCTTCTCATCAACAGATTAGCCTCTACATCTACTACACTATTCTGGATCTCTTCAAGTGTTGCAAGGTTCCTTTCTCTCAGCTAAAAATCCATTTCCGAATCAAAGGCATCCAGGTAATGTAAGAGAGATAAGCTGGGAGGAGGTATTATATTAGCAGGTATTGAATAATAGACTTGATTTAATCTGGCAGAAAACTATTGTACCATATCCCCTGACTGTCCTTTCAGCTGGTTATACTCTTCTAGAATTAGGAAATCGTTTTCTTTGACCACCCACTTGTCAAGGAAAACTTTGGTAAACTGCGTGAAATCTGAGATGCCTATAGCTGGTAGGTTTTTTAACCAACTCTTGACTTTTCCTTGCAATGAAAGAGAAAACAACCTAATATCGACATCCTCTTCATCAACTTCAAAAAGGTCGAGGAAAGTCTTAAAATTATGCATATGTCTCTCGGTAGTGATGTTGTCACATTCACCATCAAACCTTGGCAAATATAGGTAATGACATTCAGGGAAAGCATGGAGTATAGGAGGTAAGATGAGTGGTTTGTATCTATCTGGAATTTTACAAGGTGTAGGAGTATGTACAAAAGCTTTAGGATCAGTCTGGATCTCTTGAGGTTCATCAATTTGAAGATGGTCATCATAAGATTCGGAAAAAGGGTCTGGACCAAGATCAAAGCCATACAGGGAATTTGTATTTATAGCCTTCAAAGGAGAGGAATCCAACGGAGGTCCATGATATTTTCTCAAACATAATATACCTTGGAAAACTTTCTAGAAATTTTCATGAAAACAAAAGAGATATTTCATGATAAACAACATGATGTCTTGAATAAAAGTCCAAGTTGAATGCCTAATCTTCCCATGTTGTCCTTTCATATTTTTTTGGCAAGGTTCATCCTCCAGTGGAGCCTTTAAATTTGATTTCGAAACTCATTTGGAGTTGCTAGGTGGATGATTTAAGCTTTCGTGTTCCTCATCACTGTCCACCATTAGCAATTAGATCTAAACTTTGTCATACACCCAAGGAAGATGAATCTTTCATTCCCTGCCAATGATACCAGTACGTTATCACTCCTCCAGATCTGTAAGGTTGAGGAAAGAGTCCAACTGAGGTAACCACAGACCAATATTTTAACTTGGTAGCTACACCTACCAAGCCGGAGAGGGCTCTCTCCAGAGGATGACAACTAAGAGGGCTAGATAGATTAGGGTTTTAGGCTAGGTATAGTATCTGAGGGTTTGCTTGATTTGATTTTGATTGGGGTAGTCACTGGATGAGTGAATTAGGTCAGAGAGTGAACTAGGTCAGGGCAAAAGAGAATCAAACTTACAGACATTTGATGGGGCACGGAAAGATAGTTACTTTAACACTTTTTAGTATAGTGATGAGATGGTTTAGACTAGTGAGGTGCTAAAAAGAGCATGAAAATCATGAATTATTTTTCAACTGAAGAAATGAAACAACCTATGAATGATTTTCCCAAAATAGAGCATACAAGATAAATTCTTCTTATCACTCCTTGAAAATCAAACATATTTAAAGTGAAATGGATCATGAAAGGTACAAAATATCCATACATATGTGACTGAAGAAGAAACAATATCAAAATACCATGCCACAGGAATCCCACCAAAATAGCTGCAACTCATCCAATATATTTCACGCCAAAGTTTGAAACACTACTACCACATCCAATAGAGTCCAACCTATAGAATAACTAAGAAATTACATAACATATGCCTCAAAAAAACTCATCCTAGCCTCAGGGGTCGAATCCATGAGAGGAGGAGAAGTTGCGACAAAAACTGAATTGATAGGTAGAGTGTGGGGTGGTCAAAGTGACTCATCCCTAACTTAAGAAAAATGATTCATTAGAAGTCATAGAGGCCATCTTCCTAATGTATTTACCATAGGTAGTAGTAAAAACATGAGAATTACATAAACTACATCAATTACATCAGTAAAACATTGATTTCCCATAGGTAAAAATCAAATTTGGAGAGAAACAGTGAAAAACTAGCCAAACTGTCAAACACGCAGCGCGAGTGTCAAACGTGCAGCTCCATGTTAAGACCCACATTCTCCTACCTTCCTAGTATCCAAATTGTGTACAAGATAGCTTGTTTGAATTCCTATCCTTTCTAGTCTCAAGATCTACCATTAGTTGGAAAAATGGACTTGATTTGACCATCCAAAAATGTATTCTCCCAAGACTGACCAAACGCACAGCACCTAGTCCAAAAATGACGCAGAAACATGATGTTTTTGTAGTTTTTTACTTTTTTCACCTGCCAGTTTTGCATTCCAGGGCTGGAAACATGGTTTTTCTAGATTTCTTGGTCCTTATGAATCCATTGGTGGCCTCAATTCCTCCATAAAGTGTCCCAAAAAAGCACACAATGCCTAGGGCCTTGTGTGTTTGACCATGCAGCTGATATGAAATTGCTTCAAAAAAGACAGGAAAGACAATTTTACAAAAAAAGAGCCAAGAGTCTTCAAAATTGGCTAAGGAGCTGACGTTTGATATGGCTGGGCATGGAGTGAAGCATCTACAAGTATATCAAGCTTCTTCTTCTCTCCTTGGTGAGTTAGGGCTTCAATTCTTTCCTTTGTTGCTTTCAGTTTTGCCCTTACATTTGTTTCCCTATTTCCATAGTTTTTGGCCAATCTCACTTGAATGTTGTTGTCCATTTTAGATTTCTTCAATAAATTTTCCAAGTGATCATTGATTTCCTAAAGCCAACCTTCCTTGTCTTCTTTGATCATATCAAAGAATGAATCATCAAGCATAGCTTCATCAACTATCTCTCTTTGCCCTTGCCCTTTAAGTTCCAAGGCTCTTTTCAAACCTCTAGTTCTAGGTCTGCCTCTTGGTGCTTTTTCATCCTTCTCTTCAAGAAAACCATGCTTCTTAAATGTCTCTTCTAACAAAACCTTGGCTTTTTCTACCTCACTATATGGTTTGTTTTCTTCTTCTGCCATGGTGTTTAATTTCAAATCCTAGTAGGTATAAGGTAGTTGGAATATGGTTTTTTGGGAATAAAAAGTTGGGTAGGGGAATTGAATGAGATGGGTAAAGGGATTTATGTAATGGAGGAGGGGATAAAGAGTATTAATATGATGGATTTGGGGGTTGGGGTTTGTAGCGCCTGAAGCAAGTGCGCGTCGCCAACTTCAAATCAAATTTTGAGTGTGTTCCGAAAGTCCAAAATGAGCCCATGATAGCTTTCTAGAAAGGTATCTCTCTTGGCTAAAAGATAGACCTATCAATAACTACAAATGATCAATTATAGCCCCTAAAAAATCAATTCTTCCAAGACTGGTCAAAAAGTGCAGAATGAGGGTGCAAAAATGAAGTGTTCTCTTGCAGGAAATGTTTGGAGGTCTTACTCAACTCCAAATTGAGCTCATGATAGCTCATTGGAAACATATTTCTCTCTAGATATTATTTGACCCATTAAGCAAGTCATTTGGACATTCAAGATAAGAGACATATTGATCTGCCCAAGGTCACTCTAGAAGTGCAACACCTCTCTTGTAGCAACAATATTTTTGACATTTATAAAACACCATGACACCTATGTAGAAATGGAAGGAGGTTTTGGATGCTTGGCCTATGATGAAAAAAAATCTCTCTCTCACTTTTGTAAAATTCATCTCTATTTGGTTCGAAACATACTTTAAATCAAAACTGGCCCTATGTGTGGAAAATGATTTTTCCCTTGAAATGACTTCTGGAAAAATGATGGAGACATGATGCTTATGAGTTGGAATGGCCTAATACTTTCTGAAATGACCTCCCTTAGGCCTCCTTTTCTCAGATGTCTCTCATTTTATAGCCAACCCTAGCTCTGTGGGAGAGGAAATTAGGGTTTAGTGCTTCAACTCCCTTTGGCATTCACTTAACCCTTTGAAACTTTACCCTTTCACTTGAATATTCTGTTTGACAAATAGATTTTTTGATGGTCTAGCATCTTCGGAACATTGAGTTAACAGCTTGGGAACCTTATATTCATTACATTCAAATAACATAAAATTACAAAATGGAAATTAAAAATATTACATTTGAACTCAAAATTACATGATGAAATAAACATTTCTCTTTACAAATCATATTCGCATGGTGAAGAGATTTTATTTCACCACACTTTACTTTCTGGTCTTATGCAATGGAATGGATTTTTATTGGAACCATGGAAACCCTAATGACCTAATGGGACCTTGAATGACCAGACTCCATGTTGACTTGGCTGACATAAAGACATGATGAAATGATATTTTATGATTGATGTATGTCATGTAGGACATGAAGGTGGGCTAACAAGTATTGATTTTTGAGGGAGAGTGAGGTTTAATTAACTAGGGTTACCATCAGTGAGTAAATGTTTGAATGAGGACCTAGGTGGAATGAAACAAAAAAATCAGAATTTGACCCTAATATGATATGAAAATAGGAGTTTTGATAACTGGTGACAGTATGAAAATACTGACTCTAACAGGCTTGACCCTCTCTATTATTCTCAAAAGTGTCAATACATCAGTTTAGAATGCTCAAACAACTTTGAAACTTATTCCAATGGCTCCAGAAGGGCCAAAAATGCTTGTCTAGCATCTTTCTACTCCTGCTTTGGTCAAAAAATGAAGAATTTATGAGACTCCCTAGCTCTTGCACTATTCGCTCTACAAATTCCCCCAAATCTGGCACTAGCCCTATAAATATATGCTGAATTGTCCTAACTAGGCACTAAATTTAGGAGATTCTAGGTGAATTTGTATGCACATTAATTTGTCCAGTAAATGCTAAATTCTGAAAATTAGGGCCACGTGCCCAGGACTAAGGCCAACGGTCTACCCATGCTCGCCAAGCCCCCATTCCGCTCTACTAGTGGTCATGTTGGGTGGCACGTGCCCAAGGGTTAGCCCTCGTGGCTGGCTTTTTTCTGTGATGGCACCAAACATAATGTTTAAATAAATTCTACATACCATATATAATAAGAACTAATCATATGACATATTGGCAATGGCTTGGACTTGGAGTTTGAAGGTCACGGGTTCAACCCCGTCCACTACTTCTCATACCTTAACCCGATTTTTGGTGGCCCTCGGGCTAACACGTGGCAGCGTGTTGTTGGCCATCAACCAACAGACCAAAAAGTGCCACCTAGGGAGCTGCCACTTGTCATCACACAATTTCCCAAAGGTCAAACAGTCACATGCACAGACATCCTACCACGTATGCATGCCCAGTCAGCATTATGTCAGCAATACAGACTCTTAACTGGGCTACCTGATATATTTTTTTAAAATTCGCTTATTTATAAAAACAAACAATTTTTTTTTTTGGGATCATATGGAGTTTGTTTTGTGCAAAACGAGTTGCACGAGATTAAGGATGATGAGCACTACACGGTCATTCAGGTTCCACACCAATCTGGAAACTTTTGACTTTAAGCAAAGTTTTGAGCATCAGAGCATTCCTCCCCACTAGAAGCTTTTGGACCCCAAAAGATCACTTTCAGTTGTTCAATAGGTGATGGTATAGTTCCCTCACCTTTCCAATCTCGATCCATTTGGCCTTCGAAGGATTTGTTCCTTTGAGACCCACACAAAGGTAATCCACATTCCCTCGTTTTGAAGGCCTTGTTTTTATATTTAGAATGGTGTCTTGTTGTAGTTCATGAAGGTATTTAGGAGGGAAATCTTCAATGGATGGAATTTGAACATTCTCTTCTTGATCTTCAATCAAAGGAGGCTCGTACAAACTTAAGTTCTCAACATTAACAACATCATAAATTTCCATATATGAAGGCAAATCCAACCTGAAGGCATTTTCACCAATCTTTTGCAGAATTCGTAATGGACCATATCAAATTGGTTTCAAATTTTTACCTTCTCCTCGGAGCCTCTCTTTTTTAATGTGAATCCAAACTTCATCACCAACTTGTAACTTGTGATCTACACGATGCTTGTCCTGCCTTGCTTTGTACTTGCCTTGGCTCCTTTCAAGCTGATCTTGAACTGTTTGAGGCACCATTTGGAATTGTTCAATGAACGTCTTGGCTTTATCCATGTCATCATCAATAGCAACATCCTTCTTACCAAGATAGTACAAAGCATTATGATACAAATGGTAATCAAATTCCCCTACTTGGTTCTCTTGACTCAAGCTTAAATGTACATTTTGAAAGTATGCATTTTGCTGATCATAACTTTCATGCAAAACAAAATTATGCTGGATTAAATTAGTTGCACTAACAATAGGAGTAGAAATCATATCATCAACCTTGTTTTATATTCCTTTCTTATACCCGATGACCAAGTGGAATTGTTGTAAGGATCCCATGCATTGAAAATGCCTTGATTGTTGCAACTTTGTCACTGCACCATTCAAAATTTATGAATGACATGAAATGGTCTTACAATATAGCCTGAGGACTCTGCCATGGCATATTCACTTGTAAGTGCATGAGATGAATCGATATTTTCTTTGAAGACATCAAATTCCTTTTGTTGCTTGCCTCCCCACTGGAATACCTCTTCCACACTAATAAATGCATGAAAATAAGCTGTGATAGAGGGAAAGTTAGCAATAAAATTTCTCCCATATTGGAATGCTCCCAAAAAACTTTGTTAGGTCCCTATACTACTAGTGTGAACCCTTATTGTTATTAGTGCAACCTGCTTATTGTATTATTGTGCCCATATAGTCCCCATGTTGTTATTATTATGCCACACAGAAGCCCACTATTGTTATTGTTGTGCCCCTACTATATTATTGTTATGTAGCCTCTGATTGTATTGGGAATCCTTAGACTACTATATATAGAAAGGAGGTATTGGCATTTATATCATCAAAGAATTGTTCATTTGTGTAATGTAAAGGAGTTTTCCCGCTCAAAGAGGTTGATTTTTAAGTCATTGATCAATATTTTCTATCTTTTTGTGAGTTGATTTCATAACATTTGGTATCAGAGCTTTGAATTCTAGGGGTTTATTGCTCCAAACATGTCATCGTGGAATGTTCGGTATAAATTTTACTGTACGAAGTTTCAGAAGCTAAAAAAAACCATTTGAGCCGAAATCGTCTTGAACCTCAGGTCTAAAATTTCAGATCTTGTTTCGCTATATTTGTGGACATATGATCTAAGGAAGTGAGAGTTCTTGCAAGCTCCAAAATTCCATCATAAACAGGTCATTATGGAATTTTCGCTATACTATTTTTCTACAAATGTTCAAACTATGAAATTAAAACCTGTTTGAGCTAAAATCACGATGAAGGGTAGACATAAACTTCATATTTTTTTCACTATATTTTTGGAGATAGTTTCCAAGACATTTAGGGTTTTTGTAGGCTCCCAAATTATATCCCAAACAGGTGACCTCGAGAAAATCGTCATAACTTTCTCTTTGAGCATCAGATTGAAATTTCCTAAAACGTTACAGAAAGAGGACGACCTCTAGTTTTCTATGTATCGATTTCAGGTCCTAACATCTAAACAGTGACAGGTGGCACTTTGTACAAGTTCACTCTACTGAACTAGTCTATAATTAGGTCATCGTGGGAGATTTAGTATAACTCTTTCTTGGAGAATCCAATCCTAATTAGAATTTCAGGATTGGAAATAGGACTTAGAGGGCTAGTGCAAGATGCAATTTTAGACCTTGGAGAGTCAAAATTATAGAGATACAACAGATTCAATATTGAGCTCCTACAAAGTGAAAAAACGTGTGTAGTTTTTTTAATGTTTTGCATAAGTTTGGTTGAAAAATTAGTTTGAAGGAATTCAAAGGGTATGGAAGCTAGGATGGATGGTATAGAAGAAAAAGTTAAAGGCATCATGGAAAATTTAAAGACATATTTGAAAATTTTGCTACAAGAAATGCTTACTAATGGCGAAAGGGTAGTAAAGGAAACCCATGATGAGAATAAAAGAAATGCTAATCGTGATTTCATAGAATCTAACGTTGGATTGAAGACCCGGCATGTTCCACATATTGATATGAGGAAGCTTTATGGCAAGGATCCTGTAGCATGGATACTACAGATGAAGCAATATTTCGATCTCCATAGTGTGCAAAAGACACAAAAGGTACGCATTGAAACTTTATATTTTGAACCAAATCAGTTTGTATGGTATCAATGGCTTTGTTCTCGTAAACAATTTGTCACTTGGGCAATTTTTACGGAAGAAATGATAGTACATTATGAAGATAAAAAAAGCAACACCTATCTTAACCAATTGAAAAATCTCAAACAAAAGGGTTCAATGATGGAGCACATTGAGGACTTCCAAAAATTGAATATAAGGGTAAAACATATTCCATAGGAGCATAGGTTTTATGTGTTCATAGGGAATTTAAAGGATAACATCGAGCATGAGGTTCACCTTTGGGAACCTCATTCATTGGAGAAGGAATTCAGGTTGACAAGAGAAATGGAAAGAAAAATTATGGAAAAAGGAAGCCTACCACTCACAACTATAAATATGGAAGCGTTGTTTCTCCTAACCTTTCACCACCTACAAGGTTGACACCACAACAATTGGAAGAAAAAAGAGAAAAAGGGCTTTGTTACAATTGTGATAGAAAATACAGTATAGGTCATAAGTATGTTGAGAAGAAATTAATTTACACAGAAAGGGAAGACGAGCAAGAAAATGAACAAGAAATACCAAAAGAAGAAGATATACACTAGGAACTAATCCCAGAGAAAGAAGAAATGAACCTGACCATATCTTGTAATGCATTGACAAGAATTACCACCCCTCAAACTCTCAAGATATAAGGGCATATCAAGAAGAAAAATGTAATTTATTGTTGATTGATTCGGGTAGTACCCATAATTTTATTCATTGTAAGATAGACAAGGAATTGAATTGCTTCCTATATCCAACACCAGAGTGTCAAGTAATGGTTGCAAATGGAGGAACCATAAATTGATCTAGAAAGTGAAATAATATCAATCTATCTATGGGAGAATATGTCTTGAATATTCCAATGCTTTCCATCCAATGGGTGGTGCAAATGTTGTACAAGTAGTCCAATGGCTACAATCTTTGGGTACGATAACTTTTAATTTTCAAGAATTTTTCTTGAATTTTTTTTGGGAAGGAAAGGAATTTGAATTAAGGGGTATCAAAGGGAAACTAGGAAAGATAATAATCTCTAACAACATGACAAATCTTCTAAAGAAAGAAAAATAGGGTGTAATTGCACAATTATCTTCACTAGAGGTTGCCACATCGAAATCATCTATTTCTCCAGATCTCCAAAAAAATTTGGGCAATCATTCCAAGGTATTTGATACTCCAAAACGCTTCCCACCTATTCATGATCATGATCACACTATTCAATTGAGTCCAGGAAGTGTCCCCCTAAACATTAGGCCTTACAAATATCCATATGCCCAAAAGAGTAAAATTGAATGTATGGTTGCAAAAATGCTAGAGGTTGGTATAATTCAATGTAGTCAAAGTTCTTTCTCTACTTCGGTGGTATTGGTACATAAGAAGGACAGATCATGGTGCACGTGTCTAGATTATAGGGAGCTCAATAAGCTTACTATTAAAGATAAATTTCCCATTCCTGTCATTGATGAATTATTGGATAAATTGCATGGAGCAATTTACTTCACCAAGTTGGATCTTCCTTCTAGATATCATCAAATATGAATGAGTATTGAAGACATTTCAAAAACAACATTTAGAACTCATGAGGGTCATTATGAATTTTTGGTCATGCCTTTTGGCCTTACCAATGCACCTTCTACATTTGAAGGTTTGATGAATTTCATTTTCAAACCCTTCCTTAGAAAAATTGTGTTAGTATTTTTTGATGATATACTAATCTACAATAAGTCTTGGAAGGATCATGTTCAACATATTGACAGGGTGCTCAAACTATTAGATGAGAAACAATTATATGCAAAAATCTCTGAATGTTTCTTTGGAGTACAAGAGGTGGAACATTTGGGTACTCAGTTAGCTCATAGCTCATCTTATCTTCATTTCTTTGTATCTAATAAACAGATAAAATGGGTCAAGTGGTTGCATCTGGCCGAATGGTGGTATAACACTTCCTTCCATACTACAGAAATAATGATCCCATTTATGGCACTTTATGGATATCATCCACCATCCATCACATCATCATTAAAAGAAAATTATAACGTTCAAGTAGTGGAATTTCACATCAAGCATCAACAATAAGTTCTCAAACTCTTAAAGGATAACCTCACTTTGGCACATAATAGAATGAAACAATAGGTAGATCAACATCACATCGAAAGAAGTTTTGATGTGGGTGATTGGGTATTTATACGACTACAACCATACAGAAAAATTTCCCACAAGCAACATAATAAGGATAATAAATTATCACCAAAGAATTATGGTCCGTACAAGGTGTTACAAGAGATTGGTGCTATGGCATACAAATTGGAGGTTCCTGCATCTTCCTGAGTGCACCAAGTTTTCCATGTTTCATGCTTAAAGAAGGTTATAGGTGAAAAGATCCAAGTTCAGACAATATTTCCAGAACTTGACAAGGAAGGAAAAATCATATTGGAACGAGAAGTAGTCACAAAAACAAGAAATCGACAGCTACGAAATCGATAAAGTTTAGAGTATCTCATCAAGTGGAAGAACTTACCCACGGAAGATTCCACATGTGAGGATGAGAATTTCATACGGAAACATACAGAACTACTCAAGTGTTGAGGACAATAATTTTTGAAGGAGAGGGGAATATTAGGTCCCTATACTAATAGTGTAACCCCTTATTGTTATTCGTGCAACTCCTTATTGTATTATTGTGCCCATATAGTCCCCATGTTGTTATTATTATGCCCCATAGAAGCCCACTACTGTTATTATTGTGCTCCTACAATATTATTTTTATGTAGGCTCTGATTTTATTGGGACCCCTTAGACTCCTATGTATACAAAGGAGATCTTTTCATTTGTATCATCGAATAATTGCTTATTTGTGTAATTTAAAGGAGGTTTCCCCCTTGAAGAGCCTAATTTTTAAGTTGTTGATCTATCTTTTCTATCTTTTTGTGAGTCGGTTTCATAAAAAACTTCCTGCTCTAGTGACTGTCTTGGGCATTGGCCAATTCATTATGGCATCAACCTTGGAGGGTTCTATCTTTAGCTCACCTCCTACAACAATATTCCTCAACCACACCAAAGACGTTTTACTGAATTCACACTTTGACATCTTTAAAAACAATTGTTCTTTCTTCAAGACATCAAGTACTTTTCTCACCTGCATGACATGTTCATTAGGAGATTTACTGAAAATTAATATGTCATCTATGTAGATTATAACAAAATCATCAATAAATGGCCTCAACACATCATTCATCACATGCATGAAGGTAGAAAGAGCATTACATAAAGCAAAATGCATAAATAGCCATTCAAACAAACCTTGTTTTGTCTTAAATGTTGTCTTCCAAATGCTTCTTTAGAAATTATAATTTGATGGTAGCCACTCCTTAATTCCAACTTAGTAAAATACTTTGCATCTTTCAATTAATCAAGTAAATCATCTACTCTAGGTAGTGGGTAATGGTTCTTTAACATAATCTTGTTTTTTGCATGGAAGTCCACACACATGAACCATGTTTCATCCTTATTTGGGACCAAAACAATAGCTGACCCACATGGTAAATAACTTGGCTCGATGATCCCCTTATCCAACAACTCTTGAATTTTCTTTTTAATTTCTGCACTTTCCATCATTGGCATCTCGTACATGCCAATGTTATGAAGAGGACAATATTGCTACAATTTTATTTCATGTTGGATTCCTCTCTTGGGAGGCAATCCTTTTGGTTCTTGAAATATCTCATCATATTGGTTAACAACATCAACCAATTCAGATTTCAAGCTTGAGTCACAACTTTTAAAGGCTTCATTATCAATATCATTTTTGGGTTTGATCATTAGAAGCACAAAATTCTTGCTAGAATTCACAAGTCTTTTCATCTTCCCCGTATTTACAAGTGAAAGATTTAGTTTCTTGCTATGGGTTGTTATAATGTATTCTACTCCATATTTGAACAAATAGTATTTGTTTTCATGTCTATGGAAGATAACTTTTTGGTCATAGAGATACAGGCTGCCCAAAACTATACCACATATGTCTAATGGCAGAACATTAGTTTCCACTTCATCTATCAAAATTTGTAGTAATCACGAATTTCAGTGTACATTTTCTAGTCACTTGCAATTGTGCATTGCCATACACACATACTAATGTACATGGCTTATGATGTGGAATGGTTTCCCAGCTTAAAATTTTGACAATGCTTTTAGAGATGAGATTGGCTTGAGAGGGAAAAAATATGATTTGAAATTCAATAATGTTTTTGGGATTGCAACTTGAGCTAGGGTTGGATTTGGAGCTAGGGTTTTGAATTAGGGTACCAAGGGGGAAGCGCAGGGGGGAGTGCCACTCCCTCCTACAGTCAGGTAGTTACAGAGGGAAACAAGGACGTGGGAAAGAAGCATTTCAAAAAACCTCTGAAGAAGGTATCAGAGGCAAGAAGCAAGGGAACATTAGGAAGAAACGGACTTCAGGATCAAGGAGGGGATCAACAGGAAAAAAGTGAGGAAAAGGAGAATGGAGGCAGCAATGAGAAACCCACTTCCACAAAGCCTAATGGGGTCTGCAAACACAAGTCAAGCATTATTCCATAGGTCATATTGAGAAATCTAGCAATACAAGTGCATAGGGATCATATGAAGGAACATGCAATCATATGTAAATTCATGGGGTTATGGCCAACAGAGAGGGCATTACATGTCTAGATTAGGAGCCATTGGAAACCAAAGGGGGAAATACAACTACATCTGGGTTCTAAGTGCTTCTTTATTGTGGTGTTCACAAGCCTAGAGGACAAATATAGAGTGTTTGAAGGGGGGCCTTATTTCTATGATGCAGCAGGACTCTACATGCGGCCACGGATGATAAACTTTGTTCCAGAACGAGAGACTTTCACATCGGTATTGGTGTGGATCATACTATACTCCCTTCCTCTAGATTATTGCCTACTAGAATCTCTAAAAACAATAGGCAACAAGCTGGGGAATTTTTTAAAGATCTCAGAGGCAACTCTGAAATGAAAATACACATCCTTCGCCCGAATATGTTTAGATATGAACTTATTTGGGGCCCTTCCAGAAGAAATAATTTTAGAAGTGTATGATGAAGAATGGGTGCAGACTATGGACTATGAGCATATCCCATTTAGGTGCCGCAAATGCCATGAACATGGCCATCTATTCAAAGATTGCCCAACAATCAATATGGAAGGTAATGGGAAAACTACTATGGATAGAGATCAAGAGGGTTTCACCAAGGTTGGGGGCAAAGGGAAAGGGGGTAAATGTCCACAAAAGAAGTTAAATGAGGATAGACATGCAAGACACAATAGTTTCAAGATCCTAGAGGAAGAAGAGAGGAACAAGGATATAGTCCAGAACATGGAGAACATAACTGAGGAATAGGAAAAGGTAGCTGACATGGAGGTTATCACAGTAAACAACTAGCAAAAGGATGATCTACTAAGTTGTATGGAAATCAATAGGGACTATGATATGACTCCAAGTGAAGCAGGAACAGAGGACCATAAACTACAAGAGGTTCTAGAGAGGGAAAATCTAGATCTAGAGAAATTTCTAGAACAAGGGAAGAAAATAGGAGTGGACTCTCTACCAAAAGAGGATTATGACAGAGTACAACAGCTCTTTCTATGGAGATCACAATTGAAGGGAGTTGGAGTCAAAAGAAATCATGAAATCCAGGAGCCTAGTGGGTTCAAATTGATGGAGAACATACAGGCACAATCTCCAAATAACTCAGGTAGGAAAAGAGGAAGAAAGAGACCAAATGAGCTACTGAACGAACGTGGAAAACTATTTTTCAACTCAGGTAAGATGAAAGATCTCACCAGCTACTCCTTTACTAATCTTTCTTAATGAAGCACACAACCTGGAATATTAGGGGCATAGGAAATAGAAGGAAACAAAGAAATCTCTGTAGCAGAATGAAAGAATAAAAACCAAATATGATTTTTATTCTGGAGACAAAATGCTCGATGGATAGGATAAGAGAAATTCATACTAAGTGGTTAATCAAGTATGAGTATCTCGAGGTTAAGGCAAATAACTCGGCGGGAGGGATTCTCACGCTGCGGGATCCACAAAAATTTGGAATGCTGGATGCTGAAGCATCCAAGAACTATCTTTCGATGGTATGTCAACGTGTAGATGATAAAGAGATATACATGATTACAAACATTTATGGACCACAAAAGTAAGTAGACAAACTCAAGCTTCTCATCTCCCTAGAGGATCTAAGAGCAAGGCATCACAATATGCCCTAGATTTTTGCAGGAGATTTCAACATGATAAGATCTCTTTTAGAGAAAAAAGGAGGCATTAGACAGCTATGCAGAGACTCCATTGCCTTCAAGAGCTTCCTTATGAACATGGGGCTAGTGGACACTAAAACAATAAATGGGACCTTCACATGGAACAATAAGAGGGGAGGGGCTTCTCAAGTTGCTTCCAAACTTGATAGATTTATTACTTTAGAGGACCTCCTTCTCACAAGCCCTACCATAACAGCTTCCATTCTTCCCTTTGGAGGTTTGGATCATTGGCCTATATAGCTGGAAGCCACCTTTATGGGCACACCAAGAAATAGACCTTTCAGGTTTGAAAATGCTTGGCTCTCTCACCCTAAATTCACCAGCAACATTGATAAATGGTGGAGAGAGGATTTGAACATTCAAATAACTAAAATGTTCATGCTCCAATAGAAACTTAAACATATCAAATCCAGACTTAAAGTTTGGAACAAAAAGGAATTTGGCGATATCTTCAAAGCCAAAAGAGAAGTTGAGCAAAAGCTCTAGGAGATCAATCACATCAACATCACAGATGGCTTCATCGAAGAGCAGCAAAAGTTAAATGACACTTTGCAGGAAGAATGGGAAGATCAATGCTTGCAAGAGGAAATTTTATGAAGGCAGAAATCAAGGATACAATGGATTATAGAGGGAGAAAGAGATACAAATTCTTTCATAAATCTACTATGGGTCACAAGGCACACAATAGAATCACAAAGATCAAATATTCTCAAGGGATTGAGCTTGTCTCTCACAATGATATGGAATCAGTCCTTGTACAATACTTCCTCAATATTGCAAAGGAGCCACTGGAGGATAGATCCAGGTTCATTGACCATTTCACTCAGTATATCCCTCAGTTGGTCACCAGAGAGGACAACCACAATCTTAATAGGCCAATGTCGAAAGAGGAGGTCAGTGAAGTGGTTAATCAAATGAAAAATGGAAAAGCACCAGGCTCGGATGAATTCAATGTAGACTTCTTCAAATCTTGATCGGAAACAGTCAAACAAAATATCCTCGAGGTTGTGGAAGACTCAATAAAATCCAAAAAGGTTCTGAAGGCTCTTAATGCTTCCTTCATAGCTTTGATCCCAAAACAGGAAAATGCCATGACTCCTGATGGTTTTCATCCTATAGCCTTATGTAATGTGGTGTATAAAATTATTTCCAAAGTGATAGCCAATAGACTTAAGCCCCTTCTACCATCTCTAATCTCGGAGGAGCAAACAGGCTATGTGGAAGGAAGACAAATCCTCAACAATATCATCCAAGCTCATGAGGTGGTACATTCTCTCAAAAACAACAAATAGGCTGGTATGATCATTTAGTTGGACCTAGATGAAGCCTATGATAATCTAAGTTGGTCTTACATAAGAGAAATCCTAAGAGCCTATGGCTTTGACCAAAATTAGATAAGATGGGTTATGGCACTAGTCACCACGACTAGTTTTTCCATACTGCTTAATGGAGCTCCATCAAGAACCTTCACACCCTCCAGAGGACTTAGACAGGGAGATTCGCTCTCACCATTCCTCTTCATTCTCATGATGGAAGGCTAGGTAGAGCAATCAAAATGGCAAATGCTGAAGGATGAATTCAGGGCATCAAACTCACCTTGGATGGAGCGGCAAACAAACATCAACGATTTGTGGATGATACAGTGTTGTAGGGCATACCCACAGTCAGGGAATCCAGAGTAATCAAAAATATCTTAAATGACTTTGTTATGGCAGCAGGCACAAAGGTAAGCCTCAACAAGTCCAAAGTCTTTTTCTTTAACACTAATATTTCTATTCAGAGAAACATTACCAAAATTCTAAGGTTTCAAAGGGAACAACTTCCTTCCAAATCTTGGCATACCTCTTACTGACAAACCTCTAAGCAAGAAAGTGTGGGAGCCAATATTAAATAAACTTCAGGACAAGGTCAAAAATGGTCTTGTAGGTCACTAAATTTGGCAAGGCACCTTGTGCTCACACAGGCGGTCTTGCAGGCCATTCCCATCTTCATGTTTTCAGCTCTTCCTACTCCTCAAGGCATTAAGTAGTAGATAAGGATAATACGAAGGGAATTTTTGTGGGGCAGAGGGAAGATAAAAAGAAGTGCACATTAGTAGCCTAGTACAATATTTTCAAGCCCAAAATCCATGGTGGCTTGGGGCTTCATGATCCTGAGACTCTTAGTAGAGTTTTGGGAGAAAACATCTGTTGAAGATTGATCCAGGAGTCGACTACTCCCTGGGCTAAGCTTTGGAAACAAAAATATGCCAAGCATTGGTAGGAGAAGGATCACATTAGAATGTCAAGACAACTCAAGGGCTCCCATATTTGGAACCTTTCTTGGGAAAATAAAAGTATTTTTCAGCAACACTATTTCTGGGAGATCCGAGCAGGGAACTTAGCACAATTTGGGAGGACAATTAGCAACAGGAACCCAACCTTTATAAGGAGGAATTAACAGCTCTCAAGAGTGACACAAATAAAAATGGGCTACTTTTGGTAAAAGACTTCTGGGACAAGGAAAGGAATAATGGAAAATGGAGGAACTGGAAGAATCTAGGATACAATGCTGGGAGTCCTCTGAAGGCCCGGGCAGGTGCTCTCACCCAGGATCTAGAGCATAGAGGGATTTTGGTTTCCTCCTCACCTGGCCAACTAAGATGGGGGAAGAACACTGAAGACAACTTTAACATAAAAGAGTCTAAACAGGAAGTTACAGGATTTAACTATTTGAATCCTGATCAAGTCTGGAAGAAACTATGGTAGACCCCCCACTAGATGAAAATAAAGTTATTCATCTTCCTAGTGCATCAAAGGAAGATTTTAACTTGGGAGACTCTCTTAAAGAAAGGCCTCATTGGTCCTTCTAAATGTTACCTTTGTGGCTCAGATGAGAAGACAATGGAACACTTTCTCAACCTCTGTCCTTTCACATCCAATGAGTGGGACTGGGTGGCCTCGATCTTTATAAAAACTGATAGGGATAGACTCAGTATATCCAACACTTTGAAGAACTGGAGGAAGAACTTCTCAGGGGAATGATATTCTTAACAAAGCCTAGATTCTGGTTCCAAGCTTTTTCATCTAGAATGTTTTGAAAGAGCGCAACAGTCGGATCTTCAAAAGAAAAACAAGAAAGCCCAACAAATTCTAAGGCAGCTCGAAGATACAGTAAGAGTCTTGTTGAGGACACCTCATAAGGATCCTCCTCTGCCCCAAGAGATGAGTATTATACTTTAGTTGGGTCTCTAGTCCATAAGCCCACAGGGAAAAATAAAGAGAGTGAGCCAAATAAATACAAAAGTTAACATGTGGAAGCCTCCTCCTTCTGGTTTCTTAAAGGTTAATATCGATGGAGCATCTAAGGGCAACCTAGGATTAGCTGGGTTTGGGGGTGCCATAAGAGATGATGAGGGGAAAATAAAGAAGATATTCTATGGCCACTTGAGGAAGGCTACTAACAACGTGGCAGAGCTTATAGCATTAAAGAAATGCTTGGAAATGCTAGTGGATTCAAATTCACATAATGTTATCATTAGAGCAGATTTGGAACTGGTCATTAGAGCAGCCAATAAAATATGCAATGGAAATTTTCCAGATAAAGTGGCAAAGCATTGGAAGCCTTTGTAGGTCTTTCACCATATCTACTCCCTCCTACAAACCCTAAAAACTATTAGATTTTTCCATGTGAAAATGAATGCTAACATGTTAGCGGATCGTTTGGCGAACGAAGGAGTCACCAATAGGGAAAGGGATTATCAGCATGCTTGGGAATTATTACCTCCAGGAAAACTGTGGGAGGATTGTCTTTGTTAGGTGAAAATAGATATGGAGCTATGGATTAATAGGTTGGGTTGAAGGGGTTCAGGAGAGAGGCGGGGGGATGAAGATCCCTAAAACTGTATGCCCTTTTTGGTTTTGGCTGCAATCCAAAGCTCTATTTTCTTTCAGTTGGATGTCAAAAGGAATAGCTCGGGAAGTACCATAGATTTGGTCATCCATTTTTGTACTGCTTAGCTAATGTTTTACATAGATTATGGAAGGAAGGCTCAAGAACTACCCGACAGAATGGAATAACGGTCTACGCGTAGCGAAAAGAGCGTGCATGCTTTTCTAGGTGATGAGCAATCAGAAAACCACAAGTAGTATATCAGGCAGGGTCCAAGTGGTTCCTAGTTTTTTGAGGTTGGCCCCCGATTCCACTCTTCATGCGACACATTGTAGCGTGGAGGTGAGAGAAAATGGCTCTCATTAGGTGGTTAACCCTCACGCAACTTATCCACCCGATATCTATGAAGACTGTCAAATCCAAGTCGGATGATCAACGGTGGAAATTTGTTCATGTTAGTTGGTTTGGTGTTTCAGACCCGAAAAAGTTTAAAAAGTTGGGCCTTAAGTTTTCATTGAGTCCATAAGAAAGTTTTAAAAGTGGTTTATTTTTGGCATTCTTGTGGACCCTCAGAGGGTCGTTTGTGGTAATTTTGTGGTGCTCAGTTTTGCAGGCCTCGGTTCTTTTCATGTATGTCAGTATGACTAGAGGGTCGATTGCCAAAGTGTTTGGTCGGATCTCTCCAGTTGTCTTGTTCAAGATTCTCATGGTTTTGGGTGCAGGGTTCGGTTTTGCCTGCCCTGCTGTCTGTTGAACTTTCACAGAGTAGGTGTGGCTACTTGTAAATTATGTACTATTGGTTAGATTAATAGAAGGTCCTTCTCTTACTTGATAAAAAAAAAAAGGAGATTGGCTTGAGAGCAACTATAAAAAAGAGTATCAATTTTGCTATGTTTTGATATTACCCTTATGTGAAAACGTTCTATCCTCTTGTTTGCATTTGGGGTTTCATTGTGTAAATTTGAAGTACTAGTGCTAGCAATGGATTCTTTTCCTTTCATACCCCATGGCTATAATTTTAGTTTCCTCACCCAAATAGGATCCCAAATCATGTTGAGTGGTTGCAGCTCTCTTTTGTTTTCCCTTGTTGTTGAATTTCTTTGGTTTCATCTTAGGATGAAGCTTCCAATAATAAGCTTCATTGTGACCCTCTTTGGAACAATGTTTTCATGTTATTTTCTCTCCTTCCTTCTTAATCAATGCATTTTTCTTTCCTTTCCCTTTGAAACCCTTTTATTTTCCTTTAACATTAAATGGATTTTTACTACCCTCTTCTGGAGTATTCTTCCTCTTGCCTCAAGATGAGTGGCTTGCACAGAAACCTCATCTAAATTATTGGCATTGAACATAAGGATAGTATTCCTAAGGTAACTGTGTAAACCCCCTATATACTTCAGCAACGTGTCTTGCGATTGAAATATATGCCTAACATTAGAGACCTTCTTCTCAATTCTTGGGTGTAATCTTGCACATTTTGACCTTTAAGTTGTTTAAATTTTTTCCAATTCATGATTTCTTTATGCATATATGGTAGAGGGTAAAATTTTCTTTTGATTGTAGCAATGAAATCAGAGCAAGAGATTGTGATCTTACCATGTTCTTTTATCTCTTCTTGCGTCTTGGTTTCCCACCATACTAGTGTTTCACCCTCTAGTCTCAAGGAAGCTAGACGAATCTTTATCTCATCATATTGAAGGTTTTGAATTCTACAATAGACGTCCAGCTGATGAACCCAATTTCCAAGCTTCTCCACATTCACTTCACCATTATACATGGGCAATTCAAATTTAACATCAAGAGTTAACATGGGTGTTTTACCAATTCCTTTTGAGGTATGTTGATGAGTATGATTAAGGGTTGTATTAGTGGAAGACGGTGAAGATCCATGTGAAGATGAAGATGAAGATGATGGTTGATAGGGTGGAGGTTTACCTCCATTTCCATTACCTCCTCCTCTTGAAGAACCTTCTCCTTTTGGAGGCTTGGAACTTTCACCTTGCAGTCTTGTATTCCTCTCTTCATAGAGGACTTTTACCATCTCTATCATGTCAAAGAAATCATTCCTACGAAAATTCTCATCCTCTGTCATATTTGTAGGCTCTCCTTCATGTGGCATGCTTACTAAAGCTTTAACTGCAATTTGAGGTAGAATTGGTGGTGGGGGTTGTGGCAGTCTTACACTCCTTCTCCTTGACCCAACTTCATGACCTTTAACCAGCTTCCCTTCTCTCTTGAAGTTCAACCTTGTAAGCATCACATTCACCTGCAAACAGTTAAATCCTCCTTGCACAAAGAAAACCAATAGCTATAATACCAAACTTGATATGAATGGGAAAATTAGTTTTTTTGTGCTAAATTCCTCCTTAGAATATGTAAAAGTGCTTAAGGATTCATAAGGTTAATTGCAAGTTTTAACAAGAGTTTTTGAGTGTTTTTTTATGTAAATTTCATGTAGAAATTAACATAAATAAATGACTAAAACATTAACATATAACATACATGAACATCACCAAAACAATATCACAATAGCACATGGTGAAGAAGTTCACCCTACCTGGGCTATGTCGCCTTGGTATAATTTTCAATGGCTTGGCCCTCTCTATTATGCTCAAAAGTGTGAATATATTAGTTTACAGTGTTGAAACAACTCTGAATCTTGTTCCAATGGCTCTAGAATTCCCAAAAATGCCTATCTAGCCTCTTTCTGCTCCTAATTTGGTAAAAAAATGAAGAGGTTATGAGCTTCCCTATCTCTTGCACTATTCGGTTTACAAATTCCCCCAAATCTGGCATTGTTCCTACAACTACACCTCGAATTGTGCTACCTGGGCGCCAAACTCATGGGATTCTAGGCGAATTTGTAGCCACGTTAATTCGTCCAGTAAGGCCTTTATTTCCATAAATTAGGGCCACATGGGGGGCCACTTTCCCAGGGGTAAGGCCAACGGCCCACCCCTACTGGCTAGGCCCCCACTCTCCTCTGCTGGTGGTCATGGTTGGTGGAACATGCCTAAGGGATAGCCCCCATGGCCAAAACTTTTCCTGGACAGTGCTAAACTTAACGCTTGAATACATTCAACATAACATATATAATAAGAACTAATCGTATGATGTATTAGCAATGGTTTGGACTTGGAGTTTGGAGTTCGCGGGTTCGACCCCCACCCACTGTTGCTCGAACCTTAACTTCATTTTTGGTGGCCCTCAGGCTACCACATGGTGGATCTTGGTTATGCCGTAGAACAACCTGTGGCTGGCCACCAACCAACCAACCAAAACATGCCACCTAGGCACCTGCCACTTGTCATCACACAATTCGTCGAAGTTCAAACAGTCACATGCACAGTCATCCTATGACATAGGCATGCCCAGTTAGTGCCATATCAGTAGTATAGAATTCTCATTGGGCTGCCTACATATTTGTTTTTTAAATTTGTCTGTTTAGGAAAATGAACAAAACATGTTTTCTGGTAGCATACGGAGTCCGTTTCGCGTGAAATGAGTCGCACCGGCTTCATGATGAGGAGAACTACGTGGTCGTTTAGGTTTTACATCGATCCAAAAACTTTTTATTTTGACCAAATTTTTTAGCACCTGATCAAATAATGTTTCAGAGTTGTGTACAGAGATTGAAGATCAATTTGGATAGTGTATGTGGAGATAATTGGTCTCTCAATTGGAGTGTGAAATTGTGGTTGCATGAGTGTGGTTATTTGTTGTTGATTTTGTTTATGCAACAAATTTTTTATTTTTGAAGCATATTTTCTTGTAGCATGATTGTTTGTACTTGGAGTAGGGGCTTCAAGCTAAATGCATGTTGATTATCTATTGTAGGAGTAGGTTCTCTAAGCTGGTTGTGACTAACATTTCTCATTTAAGTCAAGAGGTGGGTGCTCCATTTCTCGAGGTGGATAGTTGTAATGGGAATGAGAATATTTTGTGGCAATAGATAATAAAGAAGAAGCAAAAAACAGTTTAGTGGTTTTTTTTTCCCTAGAGAGGGATTTTCCAGGGGGGTTTCTCCAGCTAAAATCCAAGTGTCTAGATGTGATGATTGTTTGTGTTTTTCATGTGCATGATCATGTTATATATTTCTAAAGTGTAACTTTGAATAAGTTTTATTTGCATAAATAATGTTTGTATTTACATAATAATTATTCAACCCCCCCCTTCTCAATATTATTTTTTTCGAATAATTTTTATCAAAGTTGACTCCTTTACTTACAACTTGACCATTGAAAGGAAAGTTTAAGAAGGGAAAACGGTTGGCCATGATTTGAAGGTTCCATTTTTTTATGGTGAGAACTATAATCTGTGGAAGATGAGAATGGAAGGGCATCTCATGAGTTCAGGCCTTGATCTTTTTTCTACTATGGTGACTGGATATGTTGTTCAGGATGTTCTTCCTTCAAACCCTAATGGAAAGAAGATTTAAATAATGCCAAATCTAGAAATGTTATTATTGCAACACTTAGTGAGAATGAGCTAAAAAAAGTAATGCATTATAAATCAGGGGGAGAAGTTTGGGACCATCTTGAGAGTAACTATGAAGGTGATAAGAAGGTAAAGAAATCAAAGCTCCAAACCTATAGGATGAGGTTTGAGAGTTTGAAAATGATGGAAGATGAAACTATTGTAGAATATTTCTGAAGGGTTGAAGCAGTAACCAATTTGATCAAGAGAATAAATGAAAAATTTGAAGATGAAGTCATTATTCAGAAAAATATTGAGGTCTTTACCAGCAAGATTTAATCCAATGGTTCTTGCTATTAAAGAGCTGTCCGATTTGAGAAATCTTACTATGGAGAAATTACCTGGAATTATTACAGCTTAAGAGATGCACATTGTAGAAGAGAAATTTGAGTTTAGAGACGCTGCATTCATGGCCTCCAAGAAGGTCAAGGCTATTAGAAAAAAGATAAAGAAAATTCCAAAGAAAATCAAGGAAGAGGAAGAGTATTCTAACAGCGAATCCAATGAAGAATTTGCTCAGTTTGATAATAATTTAAAGAGAGGATTTGGAAATTGTAAAAGAAAACTTCCTTTCTAGTGTTTCGAATGTGGAAAAGTTGGACACTTTGTTGCAAAATTTCCACACAAAATAAGTGAAAAGGAGGAAAGGAGGAAGGAGATGAAGAGAAAGGATAAAACTTAGAAATTTCAAAAAGCTAAAGCTCAAAAGTGAACGAGTTACTACTCCAAAGAACAAAGTTATATTTCACATGAGAGAAGTGAGAAATATTCATCGTAAGAAGAAGAGAACAATGAATTTGTTCTTATGGATTTTGAATCCAAATATGAATCATATCTTGAGGATGGAGAGATTGAGTATGAAGGTGAGCTCATTACTACACTTGATGAGCTAAGAAAAGCTAGAAAGAATAATAAACCTCCTTTGGTTGATAATTCTTTGAAGGCCCAGTCCAATGAGCTTGATAAATTCAAAGAAAATTTGTTACAACAAATTATGGTTCAACAAAATAATATGGCTGAGTTGGAGAAAGAAAATGAATATTTGAATCAGAATATTGTTGGAGCTCCTATTCATGAACCCATGAAGAAGACATCATTTTCTTAAAGAGAGAATTGGAATAAGAAAAAATGAAATAAAATGTGCTCACCAATCAGCTAGAAGAATTGAAAGAAAACGGTCACAAACTTGAGGAAGAAATTGTTGCATTAAGGGCCAATATAACAAAAGCAAAAACTAAAGCATGTCTAAATAAAATAATTTTCAAGGGATCTGAAACCTTATAAAGTATTCTCAACATGAAAAGGTCGTCGGAGGAAAAAAATGGTTTGGGGTTCAAGCCTCCTCTACAAAATGTCAAATATCAACCAAGTGCGAGTTATGCAGATGCTTTGAAAGGAAAAGATAATGAAGAAAATATTGCAACATCTAGCAAGAATATGAAGAAGAATGAAGCTGAAATCAAATCAACAGAAAATCAACAAGTAAAGAAAGAAAGGTCCTCAAATTTCACTCCTCCATCATTGCAACAAAAGTTTAGGTATCCTACACTATTTTATTGTTATTGTTTTGTGTGTAATAATTTTGGACACAAAGCCATAAATTGTAGGTTGAATATGTTTCCTAGAATAAATGTTGATAGATGAAGAGTTTCTCAAGCACCAAATATTTTACATGCTAATGCAAATAATTATTTTTCTCCACTAATGGATGAGATCAAGTGTTTTAGATGCAATAGCTTTGGTCACAAAGCTAGTGAGTGTAGATCTAGCTTTCCAAAATCTTTCATGTAGCGCACTCAAGAGAAATTCAATCAGTAGAAAGTTGAGAAAAAATGGAAGAAAAAGGTTGAAACTTTTGACCTTTCTTTGATAGCTCATAATCAGCATGAGAAATGACTAATTGATAGTGGTTGAAAATTATAGATTTGAGGCTTCTGCGATTTTCATTTTGTGTAGTGTTGTCTTCCAGATTCATCGCATTCATGATTTTATTGTATCGACGTTTCAAACCAACCTCTGTGGTTCATCATCAAGATCAGATTGATGAACCTCAGAGGTTAGTTCGAAACGTCAATACAATAAAATCATGAGTGTGATGAATCTGGAAGACAACACTACACGTAATTGATAATGGTTTCTCCAAGCACATGACCAGTGATAAGAGAAAATTCTTGTAGCTAAAAGAGTATGAAAAATGAAATTTTAGTTTTGGTAATGATGCAACAACTCCCATCAAAGGAAAAGGAACAGTTAGATTGCACAAGAAGAACAAATCTCAAAATGTGCTTTATGTAGATGGATTGAAGCACAATCTCCTCAGTGTGAGGCAGATGTGTGATAATGGGCATGAGGTGACTTTCAGATGTAAAGAGTGTGAGATAAAAAAATTTAAATCAAGAAATTTGGTGGAAAAGGCCATTAGAAGTGACAACAACATGTATATTTGTTATGACACTAAACACAGTGGCTACTTGAGAAAAATAGAAGAATCTTGGGTATGGCATAGAAGATTGGGTCATGTTAATTTTTTTAATCTAGTCAATATTAGCAATATTGGAGCAATTAGAGGGCTGCCAAGGTTGGCTAAATCGCATAGCACAATATGAAAGTCATGCCAATTTGAAAAACAAAAAAGAGTTAACTTCAGATCCAAGGATTTCACTACAAGTAGAACATTGGAGCTAGTGCATGGAAATGAGTGTGGTCCTACAAGGAAGGAAAGTCCAAGAGGTGAGAGATATTTCATATTATTTGTTGATGAATTCAATAGAGCCACATGGATTATGCTCATGAAAAAACATCAGAAACTTAAACCAAATTTAAGTATTTTAACACGCTTGTGGAAAATGAAGTTGAATTAAAGATAAAGTATCTTATATTTGATAGAGGACGTGAGTTCAGATCCAAGGAATTTGATGATTTATGTGAGGAGCATGGGATCAAGAGACAATACTCCATAGATAGAACACCAAAACAAAATGGTGTAGTGGAGAGGGAAAACATGTTGGTCCAAGATATGGCACAAGCTATGCTAGATGAAGTTGGTGTTTTATATTTGGCCAATATAGTCCTTCTTAGGCCTAATAGTGACAAAAATTCATATGAGTTGTGGAAAGGAAAACCAAAAAAAGTTGACCACTTCAAAATATTTGGAAGCAAATGCTACTTCAAGAGGACAGAAGACAAGATTGGCAAGTTCAAACCAAGAGCTAATGAAGGTATATTCCTTCCTTCAAGAGAAAGGGGTACAAGTGCAAAAACATGAGAAAAAAAAAGGTAATTGAAGGTCTTAATATTGTTGTTGATGAACATTTTCCTAAATATAATGATACCAAATATGTTGCAGCTGATCCTGATTTCAAAGAATATGAGGACCAAGAAATTTCTAAAAAGGATGAAGAAGAGGAAGAAGAGAGAAAGACCTTCAATAAAAAGAAGGCTCCAGCAAGTCACATCCAAAAGAAGCACCCAGAAAGTCAAATTATTGGAAGCAAAGCGCTTGGAGTGCAAACAACGAGAAATTTGTTGGATAGCTTCAATCAAGCACATTATGCATTGATGTCTCAAATAGAAACGACAAATTTCAATGAGGCTAGAGAATATCAAAATAGGGTGAAGGAAATGTATGAAGAGTTTGATCATATTGAAAAGAGCAATACATTCGAGCTTGTGCCAAGGCCAAATGACAAAAACATCATTGGAACCAAGTGGGTGCTCAAGAACAAGCTAAATGAAGAAGGAAATGTGTTAAGGAACAAAGCAAGACTTGTGTGCAAATGGTACACTAAAGTAGAAGGTATTGATTTTGATGAAACTTTTGCACCTGTAGCTAGATTAGATGCAATAAGAATGTTTTTTGCCTTTTCATGTTTCAAGAAAATGAAATTTTATAAAATGGATGTTAAATCAGCTTTCTTTAATGGTGATCTAGAAGAGGAAGTTTATGTAGAGCATCCTGAAGGTTTTTTATTGGGTGATGACCAAAATCAAGTGTGCAAGTGGAAAAAATCCCTTTATGGCTAGAAACAAGCTCCAACGGCATGGTATGAAAAGCTAGAAAAACATATACAATAGAAAGGCTTCAAAAAGGGATCCATGGACAATAATTTATATATCAAATTAGTCTCAATTTTGCGGCTGTTTTAAAAATGGCAGTGACTACGAAATTTTCTACGAAATTTTCCTGCAAAATATATCTTCAAAACGAAAGTGTTGATACTGGAATAATGATTTTTTTTTTTAGGGTCAATTTTCATACTTTTTAAACAATGCTAATAAAACCAATTTTTTATGTCTCAAACAAAGTTAAATTTTAAGGAAAAACACATTAATGTTTCTGGTAGAATATCATTTTTCTTTCCTAAGTATAAATTTAACATGTTTTCAACCACAAAACTAAAAAAACATGACATTATGAACAAATTATATCACTGAATGAATTCAAAAGTCTTTATTTGTACACTGAATAAAACAGACATTATATCTCTAATTTGATATTGCATTGTAGATATTTAAACAATAAAATTTATCATACTTAAGACATAATCCAACAACATAAAAATGCTTCATAACTTCTCATTTAACAAAATATGGAAAACATTAATTTTATTTGAAGATATGATGCATACATCAGTTATATAAACTATCTTAAACAATTATTCAAAATCACTCATATTTTCTTGCACACCATCAGAATTCACATCTTCAGATAAGTGACTGGATGCTGATGAAGATGTTCCATATTCTTCTCTGTCATCAACTAGTGCCCCATCTGAGTCCACATGCATGCCCAAGATTCCAGGTTTCAAAAGTCTTCTAGATCTACGACTGGTTTCATCAGAGTCCCATGTCAACACTGTTCCTTCTGGTAACAAACTTTTCAGAATCTTTGTCGTCTTGAAGCGAAGAGTTCCTCTCTTTGTTAAATTGAAGTCATAAACAAGTATGTCAACATCCTTCAATTGTAATATGTCTGTGCGGCGGCGATTTATATTTGTACCCTTTCTTTTTCTTTTTCCACCATTTTTTTTGTCAACTACCATCTCTGGCTTATACACACCATTGAATGGGTGTGTATTTGTGGCATACCAATGTAATTCAACACCTGTAACATCCTCATTTTCTGTAAAGAGCTTTATAACTTTAGCAACCCAAAATGGATAGCCATTGGGATCTCCATCTACTAGCACTGCAATCATGCAACCCTCCTTAATATCCTGTACTGAACCCCTATAAAGGTCTTCCATGGCTTCACGTTGTGCACGAGATCTTCTGGAACCTATATACATCTCTCTTTCCTCTGCCTGTGAAGAATTAATAATACCTTGAGATTGTTGCTATTCAACAATTTTTACTTCCTCATGTTCATTCGACACATTTTGTGGCCAAATAAATGGATTTTTCAAAGGTATATCTTCATTTATTGTTGTCGAAATGAGATCACTTTGATTATTGAAAAACGACTCCCACCAAACTGAATCAGCAATGTCAAAGTACTCATATGTATATCTAATACATTTTTTAATTTCTTCCAGGCAATCAGAATAATTTATAGCCCTGTTCTGTCTACGTGCATTCTGAACTTCACCAACTGAATGTAATAACAATATTTTTGATGCAAATATTGGATGATCTGGAATGAACTTCAAAAATTGCAATCCTGATGACGGTGCCCACTCTGTAGTAGTTGAATACTTCTTGCCCCATATTAGTGTTTTCCCATCATTTTTTTTGATACGAAATTGATGTTGGAAGCTAATGTCATTAAGTTGTTCAATGCATTTCCCCTCACCATATGATCCCAGAATAAACCTTCGCATGTCAACAGTTTCTTCCAACACTTCAAAAGCAGGCTTTGGAATGTATGATTTCTTAATACATTCAATTAGTGATGGCAAGCTCCCAACTTCCTTCCTCCTCAATGTGACTGAAAAACGACTGAACATCTGATCAATATGGTCATGAGTGTGCCCAACAAGAAGGAAACCAACCTTTACCTTTTGAAAATTTCTCAATTCAACAAGCATGTTCAGATACCCAAAAACAACCTGATTTTTGTTTTCACGGCAAGTGTTGTCCAATTGTAGATACAAAACTTCAGGAAGATTACCAGACCAATGAGAAATCACATCATGAATTATGGATATGGTCAGATTTGCATCATTATGAACATTTGGAGCTGTGAAGTACACCCTTGGCAACATTTTCCCATGGAAGACCATACAACCGACCAAGTGAAACTGAATAAAATTTTCCTCTTGTAGATTTTTGGGTGTGCGAACAAAATGTGGTAAAAGTGTTTTCTTCTGGTCCATACCATCAATTATCAAACCCAAATATTTATTTGGATTATCATAACACTTCTTTCGATGCTTGTACAACTTCTTCCTTTCATTTGTTTGTTGTTCGCGATGCTCCTGAAGTTCTTTGACAATTAAATCTACACAACATAAAAGAAATTCATTAAGAAATATGTTTTCATACTTGATGGCTATACAATTTTAAAAGTAAAAGTTATGAACACTTACCTCTTTCTGAGCCTTCACATTTGTCCCTTTTTTATTTAAGAGAAGCACATGTACTGCAAATCCCCATCCTTGTCTTCTTAGGAATACGAACATTATTGAATTTTTTCTTCCATATCTTCACAAAATATTGATATGTAATAAAGTGGCCCTGTCCCTCAGCACTTTCTGCATATTCTTTGTATAAGTTGTAGATTTCTCGTCTTGAAAAATTATCTGGAATATGTATTGTCTCTCTATTTGGCATACACTCTCCATGCTTTGAAAAGAAATCTTTCATCCATGACATTGCAGTATTTGATAATGGTCCAAACTGTCTTTTATAACGTACTTCTGAATAAAATGTCGGATCCTTTTCCAAATTTTCTTGAATTCTCGAGAGACGAAAATTCCCAAGTGAATGAAACATTTTGAAAGCTTTTCTACACAATAAAAAATTCCTAATATGATAATCATAACCTGACAATGTAGATTGCATGCAGCCAACTAAATATGAGTTTTGCATGCTTTTATTCATTGACAAATATCTCTTCCTGCTTTCTAATGCAAATGTGAAATCCATACGTTTCAAGCAATTCTTTTGGCAACATTCACTTGAAATGAGAGCACCGATAGAACTTCTTCTCGTCCGATATTCTGCTCTACCCCTTGTATAACTAGAATAGCTTGCATTGATACGAAAAGGTCTGCTCCTACTCCTCGATACAATATTTCTTGGCAACATCTTCATCATTGGATCATCATTTTTATAAGGATTTTCATCATCATTAAGAGGAATGTTATCCACACTATGATCAGCTCTAATTTTCAAATTTTGACTGAGAGGATACCCTTCATCTTCCCCTTCTTCAGTGCTACTATCATAGTCCTTAGAATTCAGACTAAATGGAAAATCTGACTCGATGTTTAATGGAGATTCTTCCTCATGTACATTGTCAGTGCTACTCTCATAGTCCATAGAATTAGGAATATGTTGAAAATGTGGTTGTTTACTTATTGAAGATGCTACATCCTGTCCTTTGTCACTGCTACCTTTATACTGATTAGAATTATGAATAACTGCATCATCCTGTTCTTCATCACTGCTGCTCTCATAGTCCTTAGAATCAGGACTAAGAGGACATTGTGATACTCCAATGTTTTGAAAATCATCATCCCGCGCTTCATCACCGCTGCTCTCATAGTCCTTAGAATCAGGACTAAGAGGACATTGTGATACTCCAATGTTTTGAAAATCATTATCCCGCGCTTCATCACCGCTGCTCTCATAGTCCTTAGAATCAGGACTAAGAGGACATTGTGATACTCCAGTGTTTTGAAAATCATCATCCCGCGCTTCATCACCGCTGCTCTCATAGTCCTTAGAATTAGGACTAAGAGGACATTGTGATACTCCAATCTTTTGAAAATCATCATCCCGTGCTTCATCACCGTTGCTCTCATAGTCCTTAGAATCAGGACTAACTGGACATTGTGACACTCCATACTTTTGAAATTCATCGTCATGCTCTTCATCACCACTGCTCTCATAGTCCTTAGAATCAAGACTAAGAGGACATTGTGATACTCCAATCTTTTGAAAATCATCATCCCGCGCTTCATCACCACTGCTCTCATAGTCCTTAGAATCAGGACTAACTGGATACTGTGACACTCCATACTTTTGAAATTCATCATCATGCTCTTCATCACTGCTGCTCTCATAGTCCTTAGAATTAGGACTAAGTGGACACTTTGACACTCCATTTTTTTGAAATTCATTATCACATTCATCATCACTGCTGCTCTCATAGTCCTTAGAATTAGGACTAAGTGGACACTTTGACACTCCATTATTTTGAAATTCGCCATAATGCACGTCAAAACTGCTGCTCTCATAGTCTTCAGAATTAGGACTAAGTGGACATCGTGACCCTCCATTCTTTTGAACTTCACCATCACACTCTTCAAAACTACTACTCTCATAGTCCTTAGAATTAGGACTAAGTGGACATTGTGACACCCCATTCTTTTGAACTTCACCATCATGCTCCTCATCACCGCTGCTTTCATAGTCCTTAGAATTTGGACTAAGTGGAATCTGTGACTCTTTATTAATTTGAAATTCTCCATCCCCTCTTTCATCAGTGCTGCTCTCGTAGTCTTTAGAATCGGGACTAAGTGGAAGAATTGACTTTCTATTCATAGTGGAAGAATTCCCGCTATATTCATCAATATGAATAGAGTTGTTACGTGATGAAGATGTTGATGGTGTATAAACCGAAACTTCACCATCAGAGCAATCCATCATTTTCAAATAGAAAATGTTGAATGATACAAATGGAGTCTCCTAAGAATATTATATAGCTTAAAGAATGAAATATTCCCTCCAAAAATTTTCGCGAAAATATTTCCCTCCAAAAGTTTGTTAGATTTATTTACCTTTATTATTTTATTCTACAATTGATTGAAAAACGTAAACTAAATTTTTTTTATGAAATAAATCACTAAAATTCAAATTGTAAATCACAACTTGTACATTAATTATTCTAATAGTTAAAGTATATAATATTTACTTAACAATTTATTTTTTTTTAATTTTTATAATATATTCTCAAACAAATTAATCCCACATTCAATCCGTTGTAAAACAACTCTACAATATTCGCTCTATAATAATGTAAAACAAACTATCCCACATTAATCGTATGGAAAAACATCTTCATAATTTCACTTATATAATAAATTTCACTATCACTACTACTCGCCTCACATCTAGGTTTTCTGAAGTCCCTTGAAAGACTCGTGAATTTGTGGAGCAACGATATTGCTATCAATAATATATACAACGAAGAATTGTCGCAATTGAAAGGTAAGTTCAATTATTTTTTCGAAATTTTCATATTAAATTACTTTAATGAAGAATATTTTTTTTTTAAATTAAAAAATTTTCCAAGCCAAATTTTAATATTGCTATCTACCCCACCCCGCCCGCCACACCTCCCCCCTTCTCCAACCCCTGCCCCCCCCCCCCCATATTTTTTTTTTTTAAATTAAAAAATTTTCGAAGCCCACCCCACCCCGGGCCCACCCGGAACCCGCCCCCACCCCGGCCCCCCTACCCATCCCACCCGCCCCTCCCCCCTTCCCGGCCCAACCCCGCCCGCCCCTCCCCCTCCCCGGCACCCCCGCCCACCCCGCCCCCACCCGGTGCACGGCCCAACCCCGCCCGCCCCTCCCCCTCCCCGGCACCCCCGCCCACCCCTCCCCCACCCGGCACACGACCCACCCGGCGCACCGCCCCACCTCGCCCGCCCCTCCCCCTCCCCTGCCCCCTCCCCGACACCCCCGCCCGCCCCTCCTCCACCTGGCGCACGGCCCACCCTGCGCCCGCCCCCGCCCCGGCCCACCGAGCCGCCCCACCCTCCGCCCCCTCCCCCCCCGGCCGGGCCGCCCCACCGCCCTCCCCCTCCCCCTCCCCCTCCCCCCCCCCCGGGCCGGGCCGGCCACCCCCGCCCGGGCCGCCCCCTCCCCCTCCCTCCCTTGCCCGGCCAACCTCGCCCGGGCCGCCCCACCCCCCTCCCTCCCCCTCCCCCCGCCGGCCCCCCCCGCCCGGGCCGCCCCACCCCCCTCCCCCGCCCGGCCCCCCCGCCCGGGCGGCCCCACCCCTCGGGTGACCCTGTGCGGGTGGAGGGGGCGGGCGATGTGGGCGGCGGGGCCGGGGAGGGGGCGCGGGAGGGGGAGGGGCGGGCGGGGTGGGGCGGGGCCGGGGAGGGGGCGCGGGAGGGGTGGGGCGGCCCGGGTGGGGGGGCCGGGCGGGGGAGGGGGGTGGGGCGGCCCGGGCGGGGGTGGCCGGGCGGGGGAGTGGGGTGGGGCAGCCCGGGCGGGGGAGGGTGGTGGGGAGGCCCGGGCGGGGGTGGCCGGGCGGGGGAGGGAGGGGGAGGGGGAGGGGGGTGGGGCGGCCTGGGCGGGGGGCCGAGGGGTGGAGGGAGGGGGAGCGGGGTGGGGCGGCCCGGGTGGTGGGGGGCGACCCTGGTGGTGGGGGCCGGCCCGGCCGGGGGAGGGAGGGGGAGGGGGAGGGGGGTGTGGCGGCCTGGGCGGGGGTGGCCGGGGGCGAGGGGTGGGGTGGCCCGGTCGGGGTAGGGAGGGGAAGGGAAGGGGGAGGGGGGTGGGGCGGCTGGGGGGGGCTGGCCCGGCCGGGGGAGGGAGGGGGAGGGGGAGGGGGCGGGTGGGGCGGCCCGGCTGGGGGAGGGAGGGGGAAGGGAAGGGGGCGGCCTGGCCGGGGGAGGGAGGGGAAGGGAAGGGGGATGGGGAGGGGGCAGGTGGGGGGGGCCGGCCAGGCCGGGGTAGGGCGGGGCCGAGGGGGGTGGGGCAGCCCGCCGGGGGAGGGAGGGGAAGGGAAGGGGGTGGGGGGTGGGGCGGCCCGGGCGGGGGGCCCGGGGGTGGGCTGGGGGGTGGTTCGGGGGAGGGGAAGGGAAATTTTGATTATACAAATAAAAATTTTATGGTATATTTTTGTTGTTAATTTAAGTTAATATGTTTTTTTATTTACTAATTTATGTGTTTTTTTTTTTAGGAAAATGGCATCAAGGAAAATTTCTGTGAATCTTTCTGGACCAAGGAGTCTTAAAGGTGTATCTTCAAAAAACATTGGTGAACGAACTCCACCGGAGCTCATACCTACAAATATTTCAAGTGCTTTAAGTGATAAGAAGCTAATCTCAGATTGGAAAAGTTCAAAAGAGGTGAAATTTCCATCAAGAGCCTGGTATGTGAAAGAAAGAGAGAGCACAACTATGAATATATATCTATACATTGATACACGCAATAATAATGAAAATTTGGAGGTGATGGGAAAAGTCATAGATATGTGTTCGGTACCAAACACTGAAGTTGTTTACGTACTTACAAAAGCTGCCAAGTCACATGAAAGGATTAAATACTGACTATCATATTCATTATATGACAGGAGAGAGGTATCTACAAAGTTGTGTAAACAAATCGTAAATGATATGACACAAAACATGGTAAGTATTGTTATTTGTATTTTTATTTTGCGTTTTGAAAATGTCTCGCTATATTTTTTAACTTTGTTTATATTAACATATGATATTTTGTTTGGCAGAATTTTGTTGAAAGCTGTTCAATTATGTTGGGAGGCATTCATTTCATAGAGCATGATATCAAGAATGTTGTCAGCCATTTTTACTCAGTGTCAGAAGAAGATATGCAAAACATGGAAAATGTAGTAATTGATGATGCTACAAAACTACATCCAAAGAATCAGAAAAAAAGGCCTCTGGTGGATAAATCTAGCAAGGGTAAACAAGTTACTTTTGAGGACGATGAAGTTGAAATTGACAATGAAGCATATGTTGCCATTATTGAAGATGACATTGAAATTGCGGAAGGTCGTAAAAGACCAAAAGTAACAATGCCCAAGAATAGATCTCTTGAGAATGTTAAGACGAAAAAAGGTAGAGTTGAAGATCTTGAAGTAGTCATTACCAGCAGTCAAGAACCTAGTGAAACTTCAAAATAAAGCAGAGAAATCATTACACCAGGAGATGATTTAGGTGATGGCATTATCAAAACAAAACAAAATGCCATTCGACAGAATTTGACAAAGAGAAACTTAATTGATGGTGGTCGTACATTTCAGTTAAATGTCAGACAAACCTATAAGGCAAGTGAAGGACAATGCCAATATCAAGTCAGAAAGCCACATCATCTGCATGTTCACAACTTGAAGACATTGATGAGGTACAATCCATATGCTCATGTGGTTAGTTATGTGCTTCTTGTTGATCCACTTCAAGTTCCCAACAAAGAAGCATTTGATAAGTCAAAATGTTTTGAATACAATTATTATGTGCTTGGGGGGAACCATTCTGTTGAAGCTCAAAGACAATTGATGGAGGAATATCCTAATAACCCACGTTTTGAAACAATGAAATGTATCATTTATGCTGGTTTAAATGAAACAGAAGCAAAGTTAGTGGAATGGGATCATAATTCAAATAATGAATATAGGATGTCTATGACTTTGATCCAAAAGGCTAGATTTATTCATAGTGAATTCCTAGAAAAATGTGGTGGGGATAAGATCAATATTACTACAGATTTCCGAAAGGAATGTTGTATGGAAATAGGCTATCAAATTGAAGATAAAGGCAATTCAAAAAGTGGAAAAGACAACAGATCTAGCGATTTATTCAGAGGTGTTGATAACATTTTCCAATTGGCATTTAGAACTGGAGATATTTGGAATTTGATTGATGACATTTTTAGCATGTGGGAAGACATTCGCATTAAAAACCAGAGGGTCAGAAAGTCTAAGCCATTGATATGTAGCAACAATAAACCAGCGCCTGAACTGAAGCAACTTCCAAACGATATGACCATCACGCCTTGGAGGGCGATGCAAGGAGTGAAAGATGAAAAAATTGTCAAAACAATATTATCTCGTGTGAAGTCGGGGGAATTATCATTGGAAGAAATGTCTGAAGAATTTCAAAAGTAAGTTTGTTGAATTATTTTTACTTATTTCCAGGATTATAGTTATCTTTTAAATAAAACATGTTGTTATTGGTAGTATTTGTTATACATATCATTATATTAACTTTTTCTTACTTTATCTATGCAGTCACAAAGTTTACATGAAAATTCAGGAACAAATGGTTAAATTGTTGAATGAAGATATTTGGGATGATGTTGTACGCAACTATCCAGATTCAAGTTCTACATCAACATTGAAAGCTTTTTATCTTGCATTTAAAAAGGTAACTTGATTTATACATTCAGTTTTAATCATCTGTGTACTATTTTTAATTTAAAACTTACACATACATTTGTTTGTTTGGTAAAAGATGAAGAAAGAAGATAATGGAGCACCAAACAGTTTCAAGACTTTTATTGAAAAAATAAAGATTGAAAGACTGAGAAAGCAATGTATTAAGAATGTTGAACTTGATCCAACTCTTAATCATTTCATTTGGAATGGGCTAGACACTATTCAATATCAAGTAATACAAGGCGACTGTGAAGACATTGCGAAACTCGTACCAAAAAGGGATTATGCCCTGGTTATTGCAGATATTCCCCATGGTTTCAATATTCCAAACATTTGCTATGATATTGACCCTTATACTTATCAAGCTTTTAATAAAGTGGTGGCGGGATTTAAGGAAGTGACGTCATCACCATTATGGAGATTTGTGACATTTCATTTAGACACACAATTGGCAATGTTATTGTCAAGCTTAAAGGGGAAAACCAATTCAAGGATGCAGCTTACATGGTAAGATGTTTAAAGGTATATTTGATTAATGTTGAAAAATTAATTTATGTACAAGTTAATTGAACTTTTACTATTTTATGTTACAGGCAAAAGTCAAATCTTCTTGACAATGAAGATCAACAATTTATAAATGACTGTGAGTTCATTCATATTGATAGTTGGGCAAAAGATGATAGCCATATGTCTATGAGTTTTAATCGGGTGGAAAAAAAGAGTCATGGCCAAATACTGACTTATGATGTTGTTGTGAGAAAACTAACATATGAAGACAAAGAAATGAAAGGAGAGATAGTTAACATTTATCAGAAACCACAATTATTGATTAACTATCTTATAGACATATGTTCAAATGAAGGAGATTGGGTTCTGGATTTATTTTCTGGCTCAGGTACATTTTGCCACATGGAATTGAATTTCAATATGTTCTTTTTTTTAATTAATATTTCATTGTACTAATTTACTTCATTATTTTTTCGTGCTTGATAATTAGGTACAACACTAGCATGCTGCCTTCAAAAAGGAAGAAATTGCATTGCAATTGAGAAAGATCCATTACAATGCAATTTCATTCAGCAAAGAATTAATGCTCTTCAATTTCTTCCAGATGCAATACAAGAAATTGGGTTGAAGAAAGGGGACTTTAGTGAATCACGTGTGGCAAAAAAGGCAAAGGAACCCCAACCACCATTACATGGAATGTATGGAAACACATATATTGGGGGATTTGCAGACATGAAAGACCCATTAGAAGAGGAAAATGAGCAAAATGAGCAAAATGAAACAGAAAATATTGTGGAAGAGGACAATGATGAAACTCTAGAGGACGAAGAGTTTGGATTACGTGACATTGTTGATTAAATTTAAGTTATGCTTGTAACTCAAGCTTTGCAATGTTTTGACTTTGACATTTTATGAGAAGAATAAACACTCAATTAGGGTTGTTATACGTTCAATATTGGTAATATGTGATTTTTGCATTGATTTTTCAGTTAATCATTATTTTTTGAAAAAAGAGTAGTTATTATTATCTTTTTGACATGAAATTCATAAAAAAAACTATTATTTGACCATTTTTAGTTAATATTTTTGTATAAAAATTGTGATTTTGACATGTTAATTCTAGCAAAAAAATATCAAAACGTTTAGTTTTTTTGTTATATTTATGTTAAAAATGGTTATTTTTTATGTCCATTGTTAAAAAATGATGTTTTTTAGAAACAATTATTTCATGTGGATTGAAAAATTAATTAAGGATGTCTAAATATGTAGATTATCTAAAATTCAAACTATCGACTTTCTAATTTAAAAACGCAAAACAATAAAAACCCCACTAAAAAAAAAAAAAAAAATTAAGATAGAGAACAAGAAAATATGAATACAATGACGACTTCAAAAACTATCAAATTTAGAAAATAATTTTTTACATTTCACACACTAGAAAATTTAAAGTCAAAAAATAGGTCTTTTAAAAAAAGGGTGTGATGCAGAATACTCACTTTTTAAAATCAGGATGAAAATCACTACCATTCACTACCATTCTAAAACTTAATGCACATGAAAAAAATTAAAGTTCCAAAAACCATGTTCTTAAAAAAACATGTGTATTCTGCATCAACACTTTTGAAAATCGGGTCATTTTTTTGCCACCTCTACAAAACGGGTAACAATATCAGTTCCCGTTTCAAAGTTTACATTGTTAATGTTTTAGATTTGTCTGTGGAGATTGAAGATCAATTAAGAGAGTGTGTGTGGATATAATTGTTCTCTCATTTGGAGTGTGTTGGCTTGAGGGGGCCTGACCAAGGTTCAACTTTAATTACCCAAACAAATCCCTACACTACTGACCCTTTTGGCATTAGCCCGCAGAGCGTAGACTAAAGTCTCACCCGAGGCATTATGGGGGGATGTTGAAACCAAGTTTCTGCACCCTGAGATGGTTGTGATGTCGTTTGATTTCTTCTATCCTTTCCTTCGTGCAGGTGGCTTCACTCTAGAGCTTGCAAGACAAACCCTCTATTCTGGCCTTCAATACCTTCACGAAAGTATATGATCGACCTTCCCGCAGCCCTCACCTATGGCTTAGATACTTTCGCATTGTTATGGCAGTGTGCCGTGTAGATTCCTCAATTATTCTAAGTGATTTTCTTATCTCGTCAAATACTTTAAGTTAACACTATGTAAGTAAATATTCGTAACTGCGTTCAATTATTCAATGTAATCAAATTCATTCATGCATCATACAAGCATAGTAAAGGAAATTCATGCATAAAATATCCAAAAACATCAATAGAACAAATACACAGAAATTGCAGAATAACTCCTTTTATTAATATCTTCCAAGTGTTATAGACTCTCTCCACCCTACACACATAGTTGCAGAGGTCCCTGCACTTAGCTGCGGACTTCTATGCTAGGCATCTGCGCACTCAGCTGTAGAGCCTCTATCTATGCTATGACCCAAGACTTAGACATCTTCTTCAGAGCTATCACTCTATTACATGATCTGCCATTCTATTCCTCCCTAAAATACTTAGAGCTTAGCTCCTTTGATACAATCCCCTAGTCCGTGGACCACGCGTAATCTCTTACAACTGACTTTACTTTACAAAACTAAGGGTAGACTACCCTTTTTGACACATACACCTTCCCGTTCTGCGATCAAAAAATGCAGAGTCTTTTAGAATTATATTACTAAAATCGACTTAAACATGGGCTTTTAGCCCCAAAACTACCCTTGGGGGATCCTGCTCCCAATGGGCCCCCAACAAAAACATCAAGACTTGCCCTCGAGTCACTCAATAGGCACAAAGATATTTTCACGAAGCCCATCCAGCTCGAACATGATGACTGCAACTTCGGCTGTGCACTGAGATGCTGCCTACTTCGCATCTTCGACTGTCTTCTTGGTTACTACCCTTGCACTATCAGCCTGAAGTTTTTGTTGTGTCTCTTGTAGAGTCACAAGCTTCCTTTCAATGTTTCCTGTGATTGCATAAGCTTCCTCCAGCCATAGCTTTATTCACACCTTCAACACTGCTTCCTTGTGCAGTGCTCATCCACTTGTTCCGTCGGCTGCTTGGCTTCCTACAACTTGACTAACCTCTATGTCAGTGCGACAGTTTGTGTTGTGCCCTTATCTTCGTCATATCACTATTGGAGTTCATGCACTTCCGTCTCTAGCCTCTGGATGTTTGGGTCCTCCTGCAAGCTCGTTAAGACCTCAAACAATTGCTCGAATAGTTGTGTAGAGTCTGTTACTGCACTCTCCACCACCGCGCCTGCTTCTGTGATAGCGGCTGCTCACTGTTCCTTTAACTTTGGTGGTGTTGAAGGCTGGGCCCTCAACTGGAGCTCTGTAATCTGTAAGTTCAGTTCCAACTGAACTTATGCCATCTTTGTCCAAGTGTTGCACACCCTTGTGGCCAATTTTCAGATGTGGATCTCAATCGGATCCTCCTCTGGGATGGGCAACTCTGGGACCATCCTGCATGCCTCCTCCACGACCTGCATGATCTTCTTGCTATGGTTGGTCACCTTGGCCTTAGCGACGATGGAAGAATTTCTCTATAGGGCTATTTGTTTGTTGTTTATCCTTTGTTCGTTGATCACCTAGAGGGCACAGTGCTCATGGACCCTCAACTCTGAAATTACTCCATCTTGCAAGAGGTGAAGTGCTTCACGTGGAAGCACCTGTAGGCTCAGTCCAACTCCTTTCAAGGCGTTGATAGTGGACTTTTCAACCTCATTTTCCATGGTGAGTGCTCCATCTGGTAGCACTAGTGCACTGGAAGCCTTCGTGCGCAGCATATCAGTAGCCTCTGATGTGCTGAAAGCCAGGCTGGTGGAGAACGTACTAGCATGCAATGCGTGGTTTGACAACTCCTATAGCCTGGTCTACATGGACCTTAAAGCACTTGCTACTACTTCTCAAATTGCTGGAGGGCTTCTGCGGTGACATCTCTCACTGTGTCATCGAGTCATATAAGCCACCCTCCGTCAATGTGATAGGGTCCAGCGAGGTCTTGGTTGCTTTAGATTTCTTTCTGGACCCTCCCTTCTCCATCTCTCTCGGGTAGTTAACATGGGTGGATGTCACCTGAGAGTCCGCGTCATGATTCTCTGTGTCCTCCTCTTCGGTCTCAAGTGAAGGCGACCGCTCACCTTTGTGAGAGCCCCACTCTATGCCACCTGTCTGTTTTCCTGCCTCCTTTCCTACCTGTTCTGCCTAGGCCTTCTCAATGGCCTCCTGCTTCATGTTTTCGACTAGCTGTGCCATCTTTAGCTTGGCATCTTTCTTCTTCTTTTGTGCAGCAAACTTGATTCCACCAACTTCGAAGTCTGTGGTAGTGCGCCACTTCGCCGGCCATTTATCAAGCATCGCATCAATGGCATCATATGTGGCCAAGTACAACAAATCGTACGACTTCTGCATAGGGTCCCTTCGTGCCCTGATTCATATTCGATGGAAATTAGCTTTAAACTTTGCATAGCTCTATAGGTTAGCATATACTGTGGGTGACAATCGCAGCTTGTGATTGATGGCCATCCTGATATTCATTTCCATCAAGATCCAGAATATCTTGCTGTTCCAAACTCGCTTTGCCTACTTGGTCGCCCACTGCGAAGCATACTTCGCTACTTCAGGAAGGTCTGGTGTGTTCGAGGGGAATTGGCTCTCCTCTGGCAGCTCCGATGTTACCAACACGATCAATAGTAAGAGCCACCTCAGTGGAAGGTCTTGCTTTGCTCTTGCGCTTTGCGATAGTTCGTCAGGAACCCTCCGCGAAGGTAGTTTGACTAGTTAAACTGGACTCCTTCCACCCACTATTGTCTGAGTGCGACGACAGGCATCGAAACCTCATTAGCGTGGCACTTCCGCATCTCCTTCCCTACAAGGATCTATGTTTCCACCTTCACAGTAGGGTCGCAGATGCTGGAGATAGCATACCCACCTGGCTTCTTGACCAACTTGAATTTCTCCTTCATTGACTCTATGAGCACCTCCTTGCCACCCTTGCCACCAAATAACATAGCTAGATTTCCGCCTGTATACGGCATGCGTGTTATTCAGTGGAATAACATATATGTGATGGGTATCGGCTCCTCCAGCTACAGACACCCATCATGCACCAATCATAACAGCTTCTTGATGAGCAAACTATCATCGGGGTGTGGTTATAGTGCAGCACCCAGAGCGGGTTCAACAATCCTGCCTTCTCTAACCCATTGAGCCACCTCTGTGGCTCCAACGCAGTCATTCCTTTATTTGTATCTATGATATGGTGCATTAGCTGCTTAGTCGCCAAGTGCAGGAACTTCTCATGGTCTGCCAAGTCCCAGTCTTTAAACTTTAGTATGGGCACTCAGGCCAAGTGTGGACCATCAGAAGTAATTTCATCAGTAGCAGAGGGGTTTTTAGGGTAGTCTTACTCTCATTAATTTCCTTTAGGACCTTAAACTTAGGCTTGCGCGGAGGGACATACTCTGAAAACCGTGTAATGGGGTCCACACACTGGGTTTCAACCTCCTTTACTTCCACTCCCACTTCCTCAACATCCATTAATATGTCTTCGATATCATCCTCCTCTGCTTCTAGGCTTATAGCCTTGCCTTTCTCCTATGCAGTGGGCTTTTGTGGGATTTTCCTTGGCAAGGCGCACATTGCTATGGTAGGTTGTTTAACCTTTTTGTCCTTCACGATTTCCTTAGTCGTGGTTGGCTTTGGTCTTGGCATTCTCTAGGATTTAGGGACCTCTGCCAATACTTCGGCCACTTCCAGGGCCACTATCTCTAAAGCAATTACTTTGGCTCCATATCGATCTCCTGCACATTCTCCGTGGCTGCCACTTCTTCGGTGTTCATAGCTTATGTGCATGGTGATATGACACTATTCACTAGTTCCTATGTCTCCTTTGACAATTGTTCGAATGTCGTACTCGCTACCAAATCTTGAAATAATTCACAGCTCATGTACACTTGAGAGTGCAACAACTCAATTCCGAAAATGCCAAGTGTTTTTCACTGGACAACCACTTGTAATTTATAGCGAATTTTGAATTCAAATCCAACTGTTCCCGCTAAAATTGGTTCAGTAATGCCGTATTGGCGGCATATTTTCAAGGGTATAAGCCATAAATTTCCTCTTAAATTCTAGCCACCTACTCCATTTGGCCTCACTTATGTCGTCGTTTCATGAATAGTGACTGTAACAGTCACTTTCCAGTGGACCTGCACGATTTCTCCCTAGGTAGCTTAGCTCCCTTTGCATTGTCGCGGACCTAGTGACATGTCCTTGCTTCAAACCATCTTCCAATCACACAGCTTCCCCACCCAGGTGCTCTAGTTTATAGCCCTGCACCTCCTTTCAGCTACCTAGAGAACTAAGACTATGCTACCCTTATTTAGTCAAATGGCTGGACCGTCGGTGTATGGCTTCAGGCGACTACCATTCATCTTCCCCGTGAAGGGCTCTCCATTCAATTTTACCAGTTGTACCTCTCCTGTATTGGTAATATCCTTAATAACATAAGGCCCTAACTAGTGCATCCAGAACTTCCCTGGAAATTTATCAAACTAAATATCATATAGCAAAACTAGGTCATTTACCTTAAATGAATGCAGCTTAATGTGTCGATCATGTCATGCCTTTTCCCGTTGCTTCTGGACCTGCTAGTGAAATCCTACTAAAGATCTTTATTCCTTCAATTCATCCAGCTATGTGAGCCTCTCCTTTAGAGCTCGACGATCCGTCATACCTGTGAGCGCGACTATGTGTAGGCTGGGCACAATATACTCCATAGGCATCACCACTTCCACACCATAGACAAGCCTAAAAGGGATTTGTCTAGTCAGCTTCTTGCATGTCATTCGATAAGCCCACAATACTGTAGGTATGCGCAAGTCCCAATCACTTCATTGAGCATTGTAAACCTTGGTCAACATGTTTTTGAGCACTTTGTTGAATGCCTCCACTGTCCCGTTAGCAAGTGGGTGATAAGGTGTGCTCTTCTGGTGATAAACCTAAAATTCCTCCATTAGTGCGCTGATCGTCTTATTCAGGAAGTGCATATCATGATCACTCATCAAGATCATTGGACATCCAAATCATGATAGTACATGCTCAAATAGGAACTTCGTGGCCATCACGCCCGTGCAATCTTTCACTGGCTATGCTTCTGCCCAACGAGTCAAATACTTCGTCGCAGTGATAATGTACCTTGCTCTTTTCTTCCCTTGTGGCTGAATGGGTCCTACAAAATCTATCGCCCACTTCTCAAAGGGTTGCAACATCATTTGTGGATTCAAAGGCATTTCATCCCTCCACGATGTCCTGCCCTTTCTTTGACATACATCACATGCCTTGCAACATGCTTTTGAATCCTGATGAAGGCTTGGCCACCACAACCCTGCACGTAGAATCTTCTACGCGGTTACTTTTCCTGCATAATGTCCTCTTGCAGTGCCCCCATGAGCATCTACGACGATGCTACTTCTCTCAAACTCAGGTACATACCATCGCAATATCTCATCAGTACCCGTTTTGTATAGATGCCTAGCAATGATAGAGAAATTTGCTACATGCACCACTAATTCCTTCTTTTTTTGGACAGTGTATCCTTTCGACATAGTTATTGTTGTTAGGAAGTGTATTATATCCTCAAAATGACCATACACAATGCGCACTACAAATAGTTGTGCATAAGGCAATCCTTCTTCCAAGTTAGTAGGTTCCTCCCCTGTTTCTATGCACAACAAATGGTCTGGTCCCATTTTCAATTGTCCAGGATTCATAACCACTTCAAAATCATACTCTTGGAACAATAAGAGACACCTATATATTCTCCCCCCCAACACAGGCTTATTGACCAAGTACTTCAGCACAGACTGATCCATATGAATCTTAAAATTGCCTCCTAGCAAGTAGTTCCTATACTTCTAGAGTGCATACACCATAGCTAGTCCTTAGTGCTCGGTGGTGGAATAATTCTTCTCTACTTTAGATAATCTTCGGCTTGCGAATGCGATAGGATGATCAAAGACTTCTCTGCTAGCCTGTATCAGTACTACTCCCAGTGCTATACATGACATGTCGACATGTACATGAAACTCTTTCTTCTAGTCCAGGAAGACTAGAAGCAGTGTGGTAATCATCTTTTCTTTCAGTATATCCAAGCTCTTCTTATAGCCATGGTTCTAGCAGAATGTGACATCATTCTTCAACAATTTTTCCATAGGCGTGGTGATCTGGGCATAGCATTGATAAACTTTCTGTAATATCCCTTATGTCACAGAGTAGCATGGAGTTGTTTCACACTCCTCAGTGCTTCCAAGTTCAATATTACCACAATCTTCACGGTGTCTACCATCAGTCCTTGTTTGCAAACCACATGCCCCAATAGGTTCCCAAAAGGAATGCAAAACAGACACTTCTTGAGATTGAGCACAATTTGGTATCTTCGAAGAGTATCCAGCATCAAGCACAAGCCCAAATATAGTCCAGTCATCAAAATATACCTCAAGGAACTTATGAATAAATTCCTTGAATGTCTCAAACAACCACGCACAGAAATATTGTCAGTGCAATCTTCAATCCAAATGGCATTACAGTGTATTGAAAACAACCCCACTAGGTCACGAAGGTTGTCTTGCTCCTATCCTCCGATGCGATTTTGATTTGGTGGTACCCATAAAACCCATCAATGAAGGAATATGCTTCCTAGTCACCTACATTGTCCAACACTTCCTCTGTGAATGGAGTTGGGAAAGGATCATGCACACAAATGTCATTCAGTTTTCTGAGATCCACGCATATCCTTATCTCATCCTTCTACTTCGTCTCTTGCACCACCATTGGGCTTACCCAATCAGATTCTTCCACAGGCACAATGATGCTTGCTGTGAGCATCTTGTCGAGCTCTAAGCAGAACTTCTCCTTATATTTTGGATTTAGATGGTAAGGACTTTGCTTAACTGGCTTTGCGATGGGTTTTAGCATGATCTTCATCATTCCTAGGTCCCGGATTTTTCCTTTCAGATCCGTAAACTTGGTAGGAAATAAGTCCTAGTATTCACGGAGCAATTCAGTGACCTTATCCACCATCGCATGATCCCAGTAGTCTCCAATCTTCATGAATTTGGGTTTTGCCTCCATACCATTGTTCACTTGTTTTGTTTTCAATGGCGCAGTTACATCAAGGTTCTCAATCTGCAGTCCTTGAACCTCGCGGTGGCCTTTTGCTTCTAGAATGTTAATCATCCACGGATCCTCATCCTCTTCTTTAGTAGATATATTATAACATTCTAGCGCGTGACTCAGTAGCCCATTCAGGTTGAATCAGGTTTAAAGGATTCTGCAATATCCTGAAGATTGTTGCTTTTACTTCTTATAGCACTTCATCAATACTATCAAAACCGTCCTCAAAACTGAATTTCATCATGAATCCTTCATGCAGGATATCCCATTCACCTGTCCCATGGCAGAGCTCTATTTCTATATACCAATTCATTGGGATAACATCCAGGGTATGAAACAACATGTGCACCCTCTCAGGTTGGGGCTTTTCTCCATAAGCCTGCGTCCATTTGGCCAGATGTGAGCGTAGATCATTCTGCCCATCATACTTGTCTGTCAGTCACATCTTAGGCTTCCCAAATCATGTATCAACATCCTCCGACATTCACACGAATCATGAAATCTTCCCTTGTGCGTACCCCACCATCTTGTGGGCGTCGCGCGCAGTGCCCAGTCGAAGGCCTAGAAGCGCTAGTTTTCTAGTACCTCCCTTTCAAATGCATCCAAAAGGATATCTATCTCATTTAAACCATCATAAGTAGGGAGATTTCTTACCTCTAATGACACACAGTGCAACGACCCAGTCATCTTGTTGCAATTCAATGTAGTTGCTTCATGTAACCGATTATGCCAACATTTTGTTTCTTCGTCGGAGTCCAAAGCACAGGAACTGTTGTGATTCCACATAATCCATCCATCTGCGATGGGATTTACTGAATATTGGTCTCACGATGTTATCTTATAGATACAGTCTAGGTCATCATCACTCTCATAATCACAGACAAGTTCAGTATAACGTGATCCTTCAGCAAGATCGAGGGGTACTATTACGCGTAGCGATTTCTTCTCAAACATCATATTCTGCTTCTTCAGATTGATTACCCCATTCATATCAGTAGCCCAGTCAATTAACAACAACAAACGATAGGGATTGCTATCATCCACTATATCTATTACTTCAAAATCAGCTAGCATGCTTGCTCCCTCAATATCTACAGTCACCCCCTGCAACTGCCCCATGGGGATGATTTTCTATTGATTCGATATCCTTTGCTGAATCAAAGACCATTGCAATGGAGGTCTCCCCATTTACTGCAAAGTCTGTTTTGGTAGGAAATTCACATCCGACCCTAGGTCTAAGATGACCTGATCCATTTCATATTCTCCTATCTGTGCGGTCAGTCTCATCTCTCGTCTCGTCCTTATTTTATGGTTGCCAATATTTCGTACTACATGCGGCTCACCTAGCACAGTTCCAGCGAATCTATTGATGAGTTCTTATAACCCTTTCATAGCCTTACTGTTGTGTAGTAATGTAATACAAGTTTCGAGGAAAGTCTTGAACATAGAGAGGTCCATCTCCAGCTCAGATCCTTGCTTCCTGAGGTGGAGGCCTCAATGAAGCTCTTATTAGCTTCCATGAAGGCTTCACGAGTGAACTCCAAATTGAACTCAACCTCCTTTGTCGGGGCTTTGCAAACTCATGTACTATCTTCTGGCTATTTCCCCTTAACATCTCTTGTTGCGATTCCACTTCTGAGCAATATATTTACGTTTGGATCTTCCTTGAGCGGCTCAGACCTCATCATCTGCAGGTTCTAAGTCGGCAGAGCTGGTAGCGCCCCTTTTTCACATATCCTAGCTATCACCGTAGGACAGTCTTTCATTTCATGATCAAACAGTGTTTAATACTTTCATGAGGGACGTGTTAGATTAGTGCAATCGTGGGCATAGTGTCCTGGTCCTCCTTAATTTTAGAAAATGAACTATCCTCAACCTCTACTAGGTCATCCTCTGCCTTGGCCTCTTCTGCACCCCTGAAATCCTATCTACGCCATTCTTGTGTTCTAGTCTAGGGGTTGCATTTTGGCCTGAACCCTATAGGCAAGAGTTCTATCCATCATCAGTTCATAGCTTCTGCAAGTATGCTCATCATGCCCTACTGACCCACAAAAGTTGCAGAGCAACTATTGTGGTGCTTGTACATACTTCTATAACAGGTGACAGTTATATGTGGCATGTTTTTTGGCTACTTGACAGATAGCGCACCATAATGCAGGCCCTGCGCTAGGTCCTGCTTGAGCTTCTAGTCTTAAAGGCATCAGTCCTCCTCCTGCAATGTAATTTGCAAGGACTGGGCAGTGGTCTTTTTCATGACCTTGACTCTTACATTTAAAGCACTATATCTCCTCACGTACCTCTAGTCTAACAGTTCTGTCCTGCTTCAGAATTTGCATTTCAAGGCACAGATTCTTGAGCTGTGCATGGATCAGCTGAACTCCTAGATTAGGATCTTGTATCAGAGTTTCATGTAGTCTCATGGAAATCTATAAGGCCTCTACATAAGTTTTTATCTTCTGCTATGACAATGCACTCCATAAGTGTGGTAGTACTAAAGCCACAAACCACTCACAGTGCTGTCCATCTGTCAAATTCATGTTGGCTTCATGGATTGTACATTTCAACCTTTGATCTAGTTCCCAAGGCATCTCACCTGGTTGCATCGCGATCTCTTTGAATTCCATATTCAACTGCACCTTAGATTTAGGCCTACTAAATTCCTTATTTAATGCTGCCTCGATGTCTGCTACTCCATCACTTGGGTTATCATTAGAGTACTTAATATACTATGTTAGCGCACGATATTGCAAAGAACTAACTAGTTTCGCCTTCTTTATATGATCATCTGTAACACCTTGAGCTTCCCATATAGCTCTCACAATGAAGCATAATTGGTCTAGGTCCTCATTTCCCAAGCCTTTGAACAAAGTAAACTTTACTGTATTTTCCATATTGAACCACGGTGGAGGTGGAGGTGGTATGGGTGAAGTTGGAGGTGAGGGTAATGAGGTTGGAGGGGGTGTGGGCAAAGGTAGTATTTGCAGGAATCCTTATCTTATTAACTGAATACCACTTCGCGGAGAAACCTTCACTATCCCTTCTTCATTACTTTGCAGAGGTGAAATCAAAGGGCTATACTCCAAACCCTTTTCTCCTTCGTTTCTATAAGTTTTTCCACTTTGCGTAGTCCTGAACATCAAGGTGGTTGCATAACCCATTTTTTGCACAGCAACATTTTAACCCAAGTATTCAAATATTTTATGTACTTACCTCACGATACTTTGAAAAAATGTCACTTTGCCTCGTTATAGCTTCCTGAGGTGTCGACCTCGAATTCAGTCACAAATCCTCCTATGACATGATCGAGCTAATGATCGATAGTGCAGGTGATCTTATCCTCTGATGCTTCCAACCTTCGCACTAGCTCCGGGGTCCACATAATAGGACCATCAATTTTCCACCTTGCTTGGCTATTTTCTAGCTTCACAATCCACTCGTATAGCTCAATAGGGAAGGAGCAAAAAAAGATCTCGTGGATCTATGTATATAGGTATCTATCCAACCAATGTTCCTTTATCATTAGCAAGTTTCTATTCTCCTGCACCGCGAATTCATTGATCTTCCTATCCAACCAGTCTCTGATCTCCTTCTTAGTTGGATTCCAGTGATACGACATCACACATCTCTTATGGAGATTCTGGTCCCAGCAACGGAACCATTTGTTGGCTCGAGGGGGCCTGACCTAGGTTCAGCTTTAATTAGCCAAACAAATCCCTACACTACTGGCCTTTTTGGCCTTAGCCCACGGAGCATAGACCAAAGTCTCACCTGAGGTAGTATGAGGGGATGTTGGAACCAAGTTTCCATACCCTGAGATGGTTGTGATGTCGTTTGATTTCTTCTATCCTTGCCTTCGCGCATGTGGCTTCAATCTAGGGCTTGCAAGACAAACCCTCTATTCTGGCCTTCAATACCTTTGCGAAAGTATACGATCGACCTTCGTGCAGCCCTCACCTATGGCTCAGGTACTTTTGCACTGTTATGGCAGCATGCCATGTAGATTCCTCAATTATTCTAAGTGATTTTGTTATCACATCAAATACTTAAAGTTAACACCGTGTAAGCAGATATTCGTAATTGCGTTCAATTATTCAATGTAATCGCATTCATATGTGCATCATATAAGAATAATAAAGGAAATTCATACATAAAATATCCAAACACATCAATAGAAAAAAGACACAGAAATTGCAGAATAACTCCTTTTATTAATATCTTCCAAGTGTTATAGACTTTTTCCACCCTGCATACTGCAGTGGTCCACACACTCAGCTGTGGAATTCTACCCTAAGCCTATGCACACTCAGCTATAGAGCCTCTATCTACGCTACGACCCAAGACTTAGAATTCTTCTTCAGAGCTATCACTCTATTACATGATTTGTCATTCTATTCCTCCCTAAAATACTTAGAGCTTAGCTCTTTTTATACAATCCCATGGTCCGCGAACCATGCGTAGATCTCTTACTTTACTTTACCGGCCTAAGGCCAGACTACCCTTTTTGACACATACACCTTCGCACTATATAACCACAAAATGTGGAGTCTTTTAGAATTATATTACAAAACTGACTTAAACATGGGCTTTAGCCCCAAAACTGCCCTAAGGGGATCCCGCTCCCAACACAGTGTGCAACTGTGGTTGCATGAGTTTACTTATTTGTTGTTAATTTTATTCATGTAGTAGTGTTTTCAATTCTTAATCATATTTTTCTTGTAGCAGAATTGTTTATATGTGGAGTGGGGGCTTCAAGCTAAGTGCATGTTGATTCTGTATTGTAGGAGTAGGTGCTAGAAGTTGGTTGTGGCCAACATTTCTCACTTCAGTCAAGGGGTGGGTTCTCCAGTGCTAGTGGTGGCCGACTAATGTAATGTAAATGAGAATATTTCGAAGAACTAGATAATAAATAAGAAACAAAAAATATTTCGGTGGTTTTTTTCCATGAAGGGGGTTTTTTCCACCTAAAATCCAAATGTCTACATGTGATGATTTTTTTTGTTTTTCATGTGCATGATCTTGTTATATCTTTTTGAAGTGTATTTCTAAATTAGTTTTATTAGTAGAAATATTTTTTATATTTTCGTAATATTGATTCACCCCTTCCCCCCTCTTGGTATTACTTTTGTATAATACCGATTTGAATTTTTCTCTAGAGGAATGTATTTCTTTGTCTTCTTTTGGAGAAAACTTGTTATTCATTAGATCCATTTTCATTTCTAGTAGGGATGTACATGGATAGATTCGAATAATGAAGTTTTGTGTCATTTTTAGCTTCTAAATATTTGTTTTATTCATAGTAATTTGAATATCCCTGGCCTTGGCCATCCTAGGAGCCTTAGAGCTCTCTTGTACGATTTATTTATTTCCTTTGAATGTATTTTTCACTTGCATCTCTTATTCCTGCATTGACTATTCATGCTTCTTTTGTTGTAGGTCATACTAGTTAAATGATTGATGTGGGTTGTTTTGTATCTTATTTATAGATTCGTAAGAATCATTCATCCTTATAATAGCTTTGAAAATTCATATTTGTCATTGAGCTACTTGGATTGATTTACTAGTTTACAAATCTAGAATTTATGGAAGTCTCTTGTAGCAAAATAGTACTAATTTTATGCTATTTTTTAGTACATGTTAGCAAGAATATTTTGAGTTGATTCAACTTGTATTGAGTCCTAAAAACATAGAATTCAATAAATAAATTACCCCATAGCATTTTCACTTTGTCAGGTTAGGCATTTGATAGGTTAACTAGCTCACTAATTCTTAAATTTCCGGTTTTTAGAGTAGTAATTTTCTTCTATTTTTTACAACATGTTAACAGGGGTATTTTTGAGTGATTCCACTTGGAATGGAATTGTAGGAAAGCCTACTTAATAAAAAAAATCCATCTCATTTTCATTTGATTTTCTTGGTAATTCGATAAGTTATCTTACTTATGTAGCAATCCTCACATGTAGCAATTTGTTTTTGAGGTTTTCCTTGTCTAGATTCATTCCAAATTCATAGTAGAAGTATATTTATAGCCTATGAAGGCTTTGAGGCCACTTTGTTTGAGTTGAGGCTTGGTTAGTCTACCATTTAGCTCTTATATTTCTTTATTCTTGCATATTGATTTATGCAATTAGTCTAGATTCATTTTTCACAATTTACTTTATGAAAAGAGTGATTTATTTTTTGCAAGAGTACTCTAGGACTTTGCTTTCCTACAAAATAGAATAGGTCTCCTTTAAATTTCATTTCCTTTCTAGCAATATACATTATATTTTATTAGTTGTCATTATGCTTTACATTTTTTGTAAATAGAATAGATTTCCTTCCTGCCATTTACTTTCCAAGTTTTTCTTATTGTGATCTACCTTGTGCAACTTAGTCTTGGCGGCTTACCTAGATCTTTTTTCATTTCCTTATTTCACTTGAATCAAATGAAGTCAGACTAGGAGGAGGAAGGTGTCTCCTGCACATAGAGTGTTGACCCCTCTTAAGTTTTATGCACCCTAAGTTGATAATTTAAGTTGATAGTCTTAAGAGAACTTGCAACATTCTTGTTGCAATACTAGGGCTCATCACAACCTCACTAGCTGAATTAGTCAACTTCACTACAATGAAGTGAGCTACCTTGCTCAACTTGTCAACACCAACCACGATGTTATCATTTTGTCTCATTGTTGTCGATAATCCTGTAAGGAATTCCATGGAAATTACCTCACATTTCCATTTTGACATCGAAATAGGCTGCAAAAATCTAGCTAGATGTTTGAATTCAGCTTTCACCTGCTGAAAGTCCAAGCACCTTGCAACAAACTCAACCATGTCTTTCTTTAAATTCAACCAATAGTAAAACTCTTTGATAGTTGTCAAATTATTTTGGTATCTTGGGTGGCCTTAATATGAATTGAAATGAAACTCTCTTAAGATAAGCTTTTTCAGCGCGTTGTTATGTAACACATAAATCTTTCTCCTAACTATGACCAAACCATATACTTTGAGGTGATACTCCTCATCCTTATCACCTTCACCCTATTTTTGTAAAACCTTATTCAACTGCTGATACCTCTCATCATGCTACCCTACATGTAAGATCCTCTCCCATAAATCTGTCCAATAAGAGCTCACAACTGAAATATGATTCACCTGCACTCTCCTACTGAGTGCATCTGCCTGTCTAATCTCTTTTCTCTTTATGTACATGATCTCAAAGTCAAACTCATGGAGCACATCCAACCATCTAACTTGTGTGGAATTTGGATTGGGTCATTCAAACATATACCTCAATCCACTATGATCTCTCATCAGAACAAACCTCTTTCTAAGGAGATAATGTCTCCACATATTGAATTCATGAATGATAACTTATAATTCAAGATCATGAGTAACATATTTTTGTTCGTTCTCACTCACCTTCCTTGATTCATAGAAAATGACCTATCCTTCCTACACTAGGACTCCACCTATTCCTTCCTTACAAGCATATATGCAAACCATAGTGTCCTTATCAGGATCTAAAATTCTCAGCACTGGAGCATTTGTAAGTAAATGCCTCAACTAGTCAAAACTAGTTTCACACTCCTCAGTCCATTCAAACTTCTTCACTTTCCTCTGTTAATATGTAATAATACAACCAATCTTAGAGAAATTACTAATGAACCACCTGTAATAACCTTCTAGTCCCATGAATGATCTAACCTCATCCAGATCCCTAAGAGTTGTCCACTCCATGATAACTTTAATCTTTTCCAATTCCAATGTTATCCCTTCCTTGGAAACAACATGTCCCAAGTAATGAATCTAAGTTTGAAAGAAAATGCACTTAATGAGCTTGGCATACAACTGATTCTCCCTCAACAACCTCAACACCACTACTAGATGCTATGCATGCTCCTCCTCATTCTTTGAATATAAAAAAAGGTAATCAACAAAGACTATCACAAACTTATCTAGGTAAGGGTAAAACACACTATTCATCAAACACATGAAGGTGGCTCGGGCATTGGTACGACCAAAAGGATCACCACAAACTCATAGTGCCCATACCTTTTACCAAATGTAGTCTTGTATATGTATTTTTCTCTAATTCACACCTGATGATATCTTGATCTTAGATAAATCTTCAAAAGCACTTCAGTTCCCTTCAACTAATCAAACAAGTCATCAATCTCTAACTATGGATACCTTGTTTTGATGGCCACCTTGTTCAAATTTTTGTAATCAATGCACAATTTGAGTGTACAGTCCTTCTTATTTAAAAACAACACTGGTGCACCCCAAGGAAACAAAGTTGGCGTAATATATCCTTTATCAAGTATCTCCTTAAGATCCAACATCAATTCCACCAATTTCAAAGTACTCATCATGTACGGTGCCTTAGATGCGAGTGCTGCTCCTAACATAAAGTCAATATAAAAACACACCTCTCTATGAGGAGGAAACTTTGGAATCTCTGCAGGAAACACATCCTGAAATTGCTAGAAGACAAGATACCTCTTTAGGACTTCATAATCCTAATCCTCTTTCCCTTTGTCACTGGAAATATGAATTGCAAAAAATACACATCGCTTCCCGCAACTGCAATTTTCCTACATATATGTAACCATTGTCACTGATGTAGGTTCATTATTTCCTTACAATATTCTCCTTTCCCCATCATCATCCGAACATTCAATGGCCTTGCCAGAGAAGTCTATCTTAGTCCTGTGAATGAATAGCCAATCCTCCCCAAAACCATGCTATATGAACCCAAAGGAAGAACATTTAGATGTGTTGATGTAGGTGTTTGGTAATTTAACTGATCTTAAATTACTGACATGAATTATCAACCAGGACTAGCAAATTGATGAAGTGTAAGTGCACTGTATGTTCTAGAAGTATTTTCTTATTCACACAAACTCTGATTTAAATTGAGTTATCGAAATATACATTCTAAATTAAATTAAGTTATTGAAATGCACATGAGAAAATTAGTTCTTCCTACAAAATAATATTATATCTACAATGATGATCATACTCTCTCCTTTCAAACAAAAATATTGCTACTTATAAGATTCCATACTTTACTTTAAAATAGAAATCAATCCCACACTTTACATAAATGAAAATCAATCAATACTTTTCTTAAATGAAATTCACACTCTATTGTGCAAATGAAAACTACTCTTACTGAAGAAATCTCATGTCTAAAGAAAATCACACATATACATGAATGAAAATCACACTTGCATGAAAAATGAAATGAAACAAACTTCTTCTTAAAACACACTCACACTTACTTGAATTAAAGATCACACATGCTTGAATTTAACAACTAATTCTGCAAATTAATCTATTGTCTAAGATGAAACTTTATGTGAAACTAGATCTCTACCGCTGACCTTTATCCATGTGAATTCAAAATTTGAATAGTAGGAATGATTAGCATAATAATTTTAACTTAACTCTGAAAGAAAATTGAAAACATGAATAATCGATCAAATAATAAAAAATCTATGAGAATATAAGGCTAATAGCTAACTATTAAAAACAAATCAAGAATCGTTTATGTCTTGAGGGGGTGTTCCATGAGAAGGAGAGAGTCATTATGTTATTTATCAAGCACTTTAACCATGCATTGAGGAAATGAAACGATTCTTTTATAAATAGAATAGTAAAAACAAAGTTTAAATCTCTCTATTGCATCCTTACTTAACAACCTATTCATTTCTGCTGAGAGACATATTTATAGAGCCCATGGCAATAAATTTCTTAGAGCTATACACCTAATCCCTATCAACGGAAACCAAATTTAACTTGGAAAGATAATATTTCATAATTCGTTGATGATTTTCTATTATCAAAGAAAATAATGAGGCACGGATCTCATTTTCGCTCACCTGTTGCCAATTACAGAGGTTGACTTTTCCTTTGACTGCATTTCTAGGACACATTTACATTGATCTAGTTCATGAGAATAGGAGGAAACTATTGATTGCATCAATTTCCACCTATCCATATATTTCACTTCCCAGCTCGCACCTTGGAACTTGTCAAACCATAGACTTGGCTACAAAACCATTGCAATTGGGTAGTTGAAGTAAACATTAAACTAAATAATAAAGAACATTATCAATTTATGAAATACAAGACAATTGTATACCTTCCATGTCATAATCTCTCTAACTTGATGCCCATTGTGTGATTAGGAAGGTAAAAATGAAACAGATAGAGTGAAAAAGAGTATAAAAAAGAAGCAATTGTTAGGCTCAACATTCTCCCACACTGAGGTCATTGCATGTCATCATGCAAAATTTCAAAACTGATTAACCCTTCCTGTTACTGAACTCCCACAAATACTTGAGCTAAAACATTTAGATTTGTCTTCTTTTCCTTCTTCTTAGTCACTTCCATTCATGGTTTCGTCGTCAGAATCTTATACTTAAGACTTATGACTTTTCTCTTAAGGGATTTGTGATTTTATTTTAGCTTCTTATTCTTATTACCATAGAGCAAGATGTAAGAGAATATTGTCATTTTTGGTCCTCTATATTTCATTCTGCACTTTCAATGTTTCATGTTCTTGTTCTTAAGTGCCTGTTTAGTGTCTCCAATTCAAAAACTTCCTATTTGAGAGTATTTATAATTGGAGGTCCTTTTGGAATATTAGAATGAATTTTTTTTCTTGATTTGAAGAGGATGAAATGTCCTTTTATGTATCCATTTTATCTAAAGATTCTATATAGTCATATATCTCATGTTAGACTGGGTCAATTTCAGGTTTTCTTCTTACTGTATTAGCAATTGGTGATAGAACTGGTGATGAAGCTGTAGGCGAAATAATTGGTGATGGAGTATTTAGCCCTTATTCTTATTCCAGATTGACAAACTCTATGGATGGTCGAGACGATTCCTTCATTGTTTTGTTGAGTCTTTCTCCTCCTAATAATGGATGAGGTTTTAGTAAGAGGAATTTGTTTTTGAACATTTCTTTGTTTAGTCCTTGCTTGCTCTATTTCCTCTGTTATTCTTCTAGATACACTTTCTTCCTTATCACTGGTTTTTTCTCTTATAACATTCTTCTTTTTAATATTTTCTAATACATCAACGAGGGGAATTTCATCTTCTGAGGGCTACTCTTGTTGTAGAGGTAGGTCATCTTTAGGGTTTAGAAATAAATTTCTTCTACTTCTCTTTATTTTGTTGTTGCAGGGTTCCTCCTGTTCTACTTCTTTAGAATGGCTTCTGATTAAGAAACTTTCCCAATCATCTCCTATATTTTTAGGCTGGCTTCAATTAAGATTTTTATCAGGTTGTGATGAAACATGGTATTTTCAATACAATGTATTTTTATCTAAGTATTACCTATCATTTTCTTCGGACCATTGAGTAAGAAATAAGGCAAATTAATTTCATTACCCTTAAGTAAATGCATCATCAAGCATATATGAAACAAAAACATATTGTTGAATCTACCTTCACAAGTAATAAATTTTTGAACGACTAATAGTGAATTCCTCCATTTTCTTTTAAGAGTTGTACTTGGGATGCCTTTCTTAAAGACTAAAGTGTCCATACCTGGGGAGAATGTCTTCCATTCACCTCCTTCAATTCATCTGTTTTCAAACTATCTTTCACCAACCCTAGGTATCCCAGTTAGTTTTGCCACGAAATATTTTGTTACTACCATTTTCACATCTCCAATTTCTACCTCAACTCTGTCAAATTCTCGGGAAAAGGACTTTGTTACTTGTTTGTCATAGTCATTATTTTTTTCTAAAAATTCCAACCATTATGCTTGTTGTAACATTTTTTTGACTTGTGGATAACCCTCCATGAATTTCTTCTCATAATTAGCGAAGACTCAACCTACAAAATCTTGTTCTAACAAGGTTATGGAGCGAAAATTGTTTTGTAAAACTAAGTATAGATGAGAGTGAATTGTTAATGGAAATGAGTGAAAAGGCTTTCGGGAAAACATACTATGAAATGAGGGTGGAATTATCAAGGTTTATGGAGTGGAGTATCTACACAATGATGAACGATGAATGGCCTTATGACCAACTTCGTTGATAGGAAATAGTATTTTTAATTAAAATTGAAGTTGAATAGTAATGATTACTTAAAATGGCGGTGGTAACATCTATTTTATTTCATAATCTAATGTTTCTTACCTTTATTACTTAATCTAATATTTACATACCTTTGGATGTATAATTATAATGCTTTTATTGGCCTCTGTAGATTGTCCTTGGATGCCTTCAATTACAAGCTTGATCATTTTCTTACGCCAGATCTTCAATTGTCCCAATTGGTCCCTATCAGTCTCAGCTGTAGAAGTTTGTTAAATTTGTAGATTCTCAACAATTCTGCAGCTAATTATTTTGAAAAGAAAAAGAGGGTTACCAAAAAAATTGTATTAGAGCAGTGTTTGAAAAGAAAATCTAGGGTGCCAAGAGTACTTGGTTTTCTTCCTAATTTTTTTTTATAAACATGCCAACAATGCTGGTTTTCATGTTTATACCAGTTTATTTATTTATTTTATATCTTTTCTAAGAGAAAAAAACCTTTGTGAATCAAGTTGGAGAGGAATGGAAATTCTTCATAACCACCTTCAAATCAATATTGTCTTGTAGATTTTTAACAAATTCTTCCCTTGTTAATGGTTTATGATAAATTCTCAATTAATGACCATTTACAAGGAAGGTCACTTTTTCTTCATCAATGGCTCTAATCCTGACTGCACCATTATCAAAGATAGTTTCAATCTAATAAGGCCCAAGCCAATGAGTTTGCAATTTCCCTTGAAATCCTTTAAATTTTGAGTCAAAAAGTAATTCCCAATCTCCTCGCTAAAATTTCCTTTCTTTTATGAATTTGTCATTCCACTTGGATCCTTGTTGTTGAACTATGTTGGTTCTTTGAATAACATCATGTCTCATCTCATCTAGTTCATTCCGTTTCTCTATTCTTTGTTTCTATGATTCAGATAGATCAAGACCCAATTTAATTATTGTCTTGAAGGTCTTTACCTAAAACTCAATAGGAAATAAGACTTGCTTCCCATAAACAAGTTCATAGGGAGTGTTGGTACTATTTTATTGCCATTCTTTTCTTCTAAAAATCCATCATTCATCTATCATTTTCTCCCATAAACCCCTCATAGTCCATTGAAATTGATCAATTAAGCATTATAATTGTTATTTTATATTAAATTTAATTTGTGTATTTTTATGTTAAAAATTAGAAATTTTCAACAAAATTACGGGATGTCATGACTTCATGTAATTGGTTTATGTTGTGACACGTGGCATGGCAGGAAAATCAAAATCGAGGATAGGGACGTGATCGTAGATGTACATACATGGTGAAAGATCTATTCAGCATCGCATCTGGAGCTCCTGGATACATGGTCAATGATGGTCAAACCTAGCCTTTTTGGTCATAAAAGCAGCAATCCAAAGTTACCTAAACTGATTTCATTTTGTTTTAGAAATCAGTTAAGATTAGAAAAAAACAAAAATCGCCTTTTTGATTGTAAAATTAGAAACATCTGCGTGATAATGTATGTACATTCAGTTGCAAATAGGACTGCGTGATAAGAGACATTAAGCATATCATATTGTTACCAGAACTTTGTTCTTGCATGTAATTGATTTCTAGACTTTAATCACAGGCAGTGTTTCATCATTCCAGTGTTTTATGTGTTAACGATTTCAACATCTGAAGTTTTCTAAGTGTACCATCAATGCGTGGACGGGCCCTACGTGGGGACTGGTATACTTTTATTTCATTTTCATAGCATTTAGACTTTAGATCTGAATAGTATTTGATGCCATTTCTTTGCTTGTGAATTAAGTAATTCGATTAGAAGTTCTTGCGAAGTGTTATTCATGGTGATAGCTTGAAACTTCAATTGCTAAATTATTGAACAAGATCTTGTAAAAGATTTAATGGAGCACTGAATTTCGAAGTATCTCTGTGGACTATGTTTTCATGCATTTAAGTCTTAGCATGCTTAAAAGAGTTTTTGGTTTTCATGAATGCTTAGTGTGTTCGTTGGAAAGAGTTTTTTTGAATGATCTCCTTGTAAGAGGATTGAAGACTCAAACTAGTAGCACGCTATGTTTTTAGAATAGTTAATTAAATTAGATAATCTGAGTGTTTAAAGTGTGAAAGGAAACATATTCCAATCTCTTGTAAAAGAGTGTTGTAGCATGTCACAATAGACACTTATCTAGGTAGATGAGATCCTTTTAGGTCTAAAAATTGTAGACACGTGCCTCTAAGTTTATCTACCTTGGTTGACATTAAATTTAGTCTAATCTAGACCCCTGGATTGGTCACTACATTTTGGCACCGTTGCCAGGGAGGCGCATCTAGAGGATTTCTAAAAACAAAATATAAAAAAAATAAAATAAACAAAAACAAACAAAAACATAGATTTAATTTTAATTCATCATTTTAGAAGTCATGTTTACTTATGTCTAGATCTAGAGATGATAAAGGTAGATTCATAAAAAACCCCCATCCAAAAACTAACCTACCATTAGGAGCAGACCCTTTAGGAAAACTTGAACACACAACACTAGCTGGGAAAGTCACCATACAAACACTAGAGGATAAACAGAAATCAGGGCAAAAACTCACACTCATTGAGAGGTAAATTTTATTAGCACACGAATCACAAAAGAAACATCTCCCTGAATCCTCTATAAAAAGAGAAAGTAGCACAGTAACTCAACAATCTCTCTTTGAACTTCTCTTTGAAACAAGTGACACTGAACAAGAAATTAAATCAACAGAGGAACCTATCAAAATGGTTGAGGAAGGAGATGGATCAGCAAGAGGACCACAAAATCAAGGTCGAAGAGAGGAGGAAGAGTCAACCTTTAAATTTCCTATTCAAGAACCAGAAGAAGATGGGGAAATAAAAATGAAAAATATACCTCCATCTGTGCTGCCAAACATTTATGGCATGGCTTTAGAAGACCCAAATTCATTCTTGTTTGAGTTTGACATAGTATGTCGAACATATGGTTACAAAGATGATGCCCATAGGCTTAGACTCTTCCCAGCGACATTAAAAGCATCAGCATTAAGATGGTTCATGGGACTTGGTGAACATGCAATAATTGATTGGGATGGCATGAGAAGAATATTCCTAAAGAAATACCAACCTTATTGCAGATCGAAAGATTCTAAAGATGATATCTTTAGGATGAATCAACAAGAGGAAGAAAATTTAGAGGAGTATTTGGAACGATTTGTTTACAATTTGCAAAAGTCAAAACATAGGACTATATATCTTGATTTGATTCGAGAAATATTTTTTAAGGGAATTCGAGAAGAATACTTAGATGATCTTAATTTGATGGGCAAAGGTGATATTTCCACTTTACCTTTCGAAGAAATTGCTGATTTATGTGAAAAGTATTCAAGGAGAAAAGCTAGATATGGAAAAAGAGCTCTATCATCTAAAGCCACAAAATCTGCTTCAGCAAGTGTCACAAGGGCTGAAATAGGAAACCTGTTAGAAGAATTCAAAATAGATCTATTAAGTACCTTAGGAACTCAAATTGACACTCTAAAAGCCAAGAAAAGACAAGAAGAGGAAGATCAAATAATGGCTGTCTTTTGTCCAAAGTGCCGGAAGAAACATGCCTTGAAAGACTGCCCATTAGAAAACATTCAAGTTTGTGCCTTTTGTACTGAAAATCATGATATATTTCATTGCTCTAAAGTGAAGATTTTGCAGAATTTTAATGTGGAAGCAGCTAATACAGATATGGAGAATGTGTATTTCATGGGCGCTAAGAGACCGTGGCAACCTAGACCTCCACCTCCAGGTATGTTTCCAAACCAAAATTTGCAATTTCCTGCACAAGATCAGATGTATGCTCAGAATTCTTGGAATGTGCCCATGCCATGGCAACACCAAAATTACCCACAGCAACAATGGGGACAATTTCAGTAGTACTCTCAACAATATCAACCATATCCTCAACCATACCAACAGTATTCTCAGCCATATCGACAGTATCATCAGCCACATTCGCAATATCCTCAAACATATCAGCAATATCCTCAGCACCAAGTTGTTTATCAACCCCAAAAAACTCAACAAGCATTGCCTGCTCCTCCACCAATAAATCCACCCCACTTACAACTCCCATCTAACCAACAACCTCCTAGACCCACTCAGGTTCCTGCTTAGCTTGTACCAAATCCAAATAACAAAGTAGAGAGACCAGCCTATAATGTAGATGAGGGACCATCATATCCCACATTACCTTTACAAAATATCAATCTGAGGTCTGGTAAGGTACTTTGGAAAGAACCTCCAATAGCTGAAAAACAAGAAGAAAACGAAGAAAATGAAAATGAAACTCCAACTCAAAAGAAACAAAATGATGACATCAAAAATAAACAAATGCAACCGTTGCATCCACCACCTTTTCCAGAACGATTGGTCCAAGAAAAACTTCCCATGTATATACCATAGTTTGATGTTTTAGATGAGCTAAAGAATGTCTATATAAAAACTCCACTATTGCAAGCCATAAAAGACATTCCCATATATACTAAAGCAATCAAAGAACTGTGCCTCAAGAAACCTACTAGGAAAAGAATTGATCCACAAACTATTCATGTTATTGGACATTTAGCTAGCCTTATGACAAACACCATTTCAATGGAAAAGTATGTTGATCCTAGTATTCCTAGGGTCACTACAATAATTAACAACATACATATTCCAAACAACTTAATTGATCTTGGGGCCACAATAAATGTGATGAATCTTGAAACAATGAAGACATTACAACTCACAAACTTGCAGTGCACAACAATTTCTAGAACTAGCTGATAGGTCTAAAGTGATTCCTAAAGGGATTTTGGAGGACATAATTGTCTCACTGGACTCCTGGGAGTATCCAGTGGACTTTTTAGTTCTTCAGCCAAAATCTAATTTAGGAGGACACCCTATCATCCTTGGTAGACCATGGTTAGAAACTGTTGATGCATTCATAGGATGTAGATCTGTAATATGATCATTTCACAAGGAACTGAATGAAAACAACTCACTCTTTACCCATCAGCACAATCACCAGTAGTAGCACACAATTTATGGCTTGATGATAAATACAATGACAAGGAAGAAGTTCAATATGTTTTCAGCATCAATCAAATCTATGATTTTCAAGAACATAATAATGATGATTTGGTAGAATTGTTCCTTTCTCAACCTGATATTTCTGAAGAATTAAGAAATGAACAATACCATGTTGCAGATGAACTTTTGGCACAGAATTTTCAGGAAACATGCACCATTCAATCTTTGCAAACAACATTTCAGAACATTTTTCCCATTCAATCTATCACAAACACACAGAGCAAGACCATAGAGATTAGTCCAGGAAAAAATTTCAATATTAGCACTCACCTAGAATCATCTCAGGAGGAAAAATTGATCCAATTATTGAGAAAATACCAGAGAGCATTTGCTTGGGACTACACCGATATGCACAGAATTCACCGTGAAACATGCACTCACCATATTTACACGGATAGTAATAGCAAACCAGTGAGGCAACCGCAAAGAAGAATTAATCCTATGCTTTAGGATATTGTTAGGGATGAATTACAAAAACTATTGAAAGTCAATTTTATTTATCCTATCTCTGACAGTCAATGGGTATCCCCATTGGTAGTAGTGCCCAAGAAAAATGGAAAGTGGAGAATTTGTGTTGATTACAGACAATTGAACAGATCAACCCTCAAAGATTATTTCCCACTACCATTTATTGACCAAGTTCTAGACACATTAGCTGGGAAATCATCATTCTCTTTTCTTGATGGTTTCAGTGGCTATAATCAGATCAGGATAGTCTTAGAGGACCAGGACAAAACCACTTTTACTTGTCCCTGGGGCACTTATGCCTATAATGTTTTACCATTTGGACTTTGAAATGCTCCAGCTACATTTCAGAGCGCTGTATTAGCTATTTTTGTTGATTTAGTTCATTACTGTGTTGAAGTTTACATGGATGATTTTTCAGTGTATGGTAATTCATTTAACCATGCATTAGAGAATCTTGAAAAAGTTTTGAAGAGATGTATTGAAGCTAATCTGTCCCTGAGCAATGAAAAGTGTTTTATGATGTTAAATGAAGGGATAGTATTAGGAAACTATATTTCTTCTCAAGGTATTAAAGTTGATCCATCAAAAATCCAGATCATTGTCAATTTGCCAATTCCGGAGACTCAAAAAGAGGTAAGAAGTTTCCTTGGGTATACAAGCTATTATAGAAGGTTTACTGAACATTTTCTCAAAATAGCTTCACCTCTATTTAACCTTCTAGCAAAAGATACACCTTTCAACTGGAATGAGAATTGTCAGCAAGCTTTTGAAACACCCAAAGAAAAGTTATCAACCACACCAGCCTTAAAAGGACCTAACTGGACCCTACCATTTCACATCTTCACATATGCATCTGATACTCCGGTAGGTGCCTCATTAGGCCAAAAAGAAGAGTCTTTCAATTATGCCATCTATTTCATTAGCAAAAATCTAACACCTGCAGAATTAAACTACACAGTCACTGAAAAAGAAATGCTTGCCATCATACATGCTGTGAATAAATTCCGACATTATATCATTGGTTATGAGCTTTTATACATACTGATCACTCTGCCATTAAGTATTTAATGAATAAACCAATCACTAATGGCAGAGTTACTAGATGGTTGTTACTATTACAGGAATTTAATATTACAGTGTTAGATAGACCAGGTAAGGAGAATTAGGTGGCAGATTTTCTTTCTAGACTGCAAAATTCAGGTGAGGTTGTTCCGGTTGAAGATTCTTTTCCAGATGAAAATTTATTTGCAATTTCAATTGTGAATCCTTTGTATGTTGACTTAGCCAATTATTTATCCACAGGAAGAACACCTCCATATTTTACTCCAAAGGAAAAGAAGAGGGTGATCAAGCAAAGTGCTAGATACTCATGGGTTAATGGTGATTTATTTTACACTGGTTATGATATGATTATTAGACGATGTGTAAGAAATGATGAAATCATTTCTATTTTAAAATCTTTCCATGATGAACAATGTGGTGGGCATTTTGCAGCCAAAAGAACCGCATTCAAGATTCTCAGTCTTGGATACTATTAGCCATCTATTTTTAAGGATTCCAAGAAATATGTGAAAAGTTTTGATAGTTGTCAAAGAATGGGCAGACCAACAGCTACAGATGAAATGCCACTTCAGCTCAAGTACATTTAGAGCCATTTGAAAAATGGGCTCTAGATTTTATAGGACCCATCAATCCAACTTCAAAAGGTAAAAAGTACATCCTAGTATGCACTGATTACGTGACAAAATGGGCTGAAGACAAAGCACTAGTCCAGGAAATTGAACAAAAAGTGGTAAACTTCCTTTTTGAAAATTTTTTTGTAAGGTATGGAGTACCAAGGGAGATGGTGACGGATCAAGGTACTCAGTTTACCTCAAATCTAGTAAAATACACCACAGAAAAATATAAAATTAAGCACAGGAAAAGTACACCTTACCATCCACAGGCCAATGGCCAGGTGGATTCTACCAATAAAACATTGGAAGAAATTATCACTAAGACAGTAGCAATGAACAGAAAGAATTGGAAAGAGAAGCTCAAAGATGCACTCTGGGCTTACAGAATCACGTGGAAAAACACTACAGGATTTACACCATATCAGTTGGTGTATGGAAAAGAGGTAATGATTCCTATTGAATTTCAAATACATACTTATAATATGGTTGCAGATTTAGGAATTGATCTCAATGAAGCACAAAAAGAGAGAATTATGCAATTAAACCAATTAGATGAAATGAGGCAGTAATCCTAATGCAGAAACAAAGGAAGCAGTGGCATGATGCACACATCAAAAAGAAACAGTTCAAAGAAGGAGACTGGGCTTTACTGTTTGACTCTAAATTCAGAGATCATAAAGACAAATTTACCACACATTGGATGGGCCCATATGAAATAGTTCAAGTCTATGAAATGGACCAATCAAGCTTACTACCATTGATGGAGAAGGCAACACCTTTCTTGTCAATGGCCATCGGTAGAAACTCTATCATAAGCCCATCAGTAAGGAGGATTTTATTCACACTGTATCTCAGCAAAGGGAGGTTGAGATATTGCAGCCTTCAGCGGTGATATCTCTACCTTAGTTCATTCAACTTCATTTAAAAAAAAAAAATAGATAAAAAAAAATAAAAATAAAAAAAAAAATAAAAACAATAATGGTTTAGATGTGAAAACCAGACTCTGGCACACTCTAACCCAGAATTCTTACTAGAAAACCATTCATTTGGCTGGTAAGAATTCCTTGTTCTTCTTGTTTACTGTTTTGTTCATCACTTCAATAATGACTTGAGGACAAGTCAGAGCTTCAGTGGGGGAGAAGAATCAGAAGAATCATCATTTTGTTTTCCCTATCTCATCTCCTCATTTGAAAATCTTCAAAGAATTTGTTTCAGTACTTCAGTATTTCAATAAAAGAGTTTTTTTTGTTTTTTGTTCTAATCAGAAGGACCTGTTCAAGCAATATGCAGTGGGACCTATTCAGAATTCCCTATCTCATCTCCTCATTTGTAAATCTTCAAAGAATTTGTTTCAGTACTTCAGTATTTCAATAAAAGAGTTGTTTTTGTTTTTTGTTCTAATCAGAGGGACCTGTTCAAGCAATATGAAGTGGGCCCTGTTCAGAAGACTATGTTACCAGTACCAATATTAGAGAGACCTGTTCAACAAATATCAGAGGGACCTGTTAAAGACTGCATTCAAGATACAACAGGCTAATTCAACAAAGTTTTCAAAGGTTGCTTATCATCAAGGCTACATCAACAACAAGGATAAAAGAAGCTGCACAAACATAGTTCTTCAGAGTTCTTTAGAGTTCTTCAGATTTTAAAGGGACCTGTTATATTCAATCTCATTTTAAAGGGACCTGTTTTGGCCAGTGAAGACCAGTCATATTTGGACAGTGAAGATCAGTCCTACCTGTGCACGCCAAATCAGCCATTGTCAACTAACAAGTGTAATGTATTGGTGAAATTTTTAATTTTAACATTTAAAATTCTTGAATTATTTTAGTGTTAAAAATGATGATTATGATTGCTTGTTATCAATTTCAAAAACCCCTATACCCATTACCCTTGTAACATTCCTAACTACTCAACTCTACTATCATTTCCCATCACACTTTAGCCTATTGCCATATTCCTACTATGATTTTCAAACCTTTTCTTACACCACTCTTCAAACCTTGTCATCAACTCCTCATTTTTAAATCGGCCATCAAACCTTGTCATCGATCCATCATTTTTCAATCGGCCGAGTACCAACACGTAGTAGACAAGTGGTAAACCAATGGAGAGACAAGTGGTAAACCATTGGAAAGACAAGTGTTAAATGATTTCGTTCATTTTGAATGTGGGAGTTATAAAACAGTCCTTTGACCCAAGTCAGCTCATGAAACATATATCCGTTATCATCACTACAGCACTCTTTATATCTATATGGTGTTCTCATGATTGTACCTATGCAAATCAGTACCGCTCCTTTGTCTTTATGATGTGAATGTGCCTTCAGCTCTACATTATCATTATAGCAATTGGGTGAAGGTCGGCTGTTAAGTTTTCACTTTATAACACTCTCAGCTCATAAAAGTGTGTTACCATGTGAGTGTTTAAACTCTGAGTTTTCAAAGAGGCCGAGCATTACCATGTGAGTGTTTAAACTCTGAGTTTTCAAAGAGGCCGAGATAGCAGGCGCTACAAAGGGAGAGCATAGCACAGGCTTACCACAAGTTTCTACCGCCGCCCAAGCAATTAAAGAAGGAAACCCTGAGAATCGAGGGCGTTACCAGGTCGGCTAAGTGGAACGCAAGAAAAGAGGTAACACATTGAAAAACCCTGATTGAATTGCTAAGCATAAACAAAAGGGTTAGAACAGAATTTTTTTTTTTTTAAATGACCAATAGAGCAGAGCCTGAAACATTTGATAGTTCACAATATCATGATGACTGTGTCACGATTTTAAGGGAAAAACACTGGTTACCCTTTCTAGAGAAATTCAATGGAAACAATGAAGAAGTGACAAAGCAGTTTGCATTCACATTCAATGGAGAGAAAGCATTAATAGGAAACTTCTCTTTTAGAATTTCAAAGGATACCATAGCACAAACATTGGGAATCAGTCCAGAAGGGGAAAAGTATTTCAAGACCAAATAGTTTAAGGAAAAATCATGGACTCAGTTTATGTCTAGGTCAAGGGTTTCCTCTGTCAATTGGAAAATGGGTGTTCCCAGAAGTTGCCTAATTCACCCTTGGGACAAAATGGTATACATTATTCAGAAATTTGTTACATGTGAAGGGTGTTATAGTATAGTGTACCTATATCACATCAAAATTTTGTTGCACTTAAAAGGTCAACGCACCATCAGTTTACCTTACTTCCTCTTACATAGTTTGACTAAAATAGCGAAGAACATTTAGAAATGAAATGGTAATGAAGATAAGAGTTTATGTCATTTTGGGTTTATCAAAATTCTAATTGAATTTGAGTTGCAGAGGAGAGGAAAAACATGGAAGGAATTTTTAATTGCCAATCAAATTAAAGAATATGAACAGGAACATCAGAAAGAACACACCGAGTGTATGATTGATATTGATGAGGAAATCCCTGAGCATAAGTCAAGCAATGTTCCTCAACCCAGCCGTGGTGTAAGGACAAGGAAGATGAGGCAAGAAACTGCCAAGAAAATTGAACAAGACAAAATCTTCACTACTTATACAAGAAGATCAAGAAGAATACAAAAGAACCGAACACAAGATGATCAACTGGAGTCAAATGAAAATGCACCAATGGACATTGAAAGCAGTGCTCATTCATAGCCAGAACAGGAAGAAGAAATGGAAATCGAGAGTAGCAAGGGAGAAAGGAAAGAGCCAGTACCTACAAACAAGAAACAGAGAAGGTTAGAGAAACAAATTGAAGAGCTAAAAGAGAAATTGATGGAAGCAAACATGTTGGAGAGGGTCATAAATAAGGAAAATGAAATGCTGAGAGCTCAGAGTAAGAAGATTCAGTAGAAAAATGAGAAACTGAAGAAGCAAATCAAAGAACTTAAGGCTGATCAAACTGAAACGTGCAAATGGGCAACAAAATGGTACACTAAAAAAAAATCTCTCAAAGAAAAATATAAGAAACTGAAACATGAGCTCCAAGTTCAGAAGAATGCCCAAGTTTAGAGGAGTATAGATGTCTTGCTACAAACGGCAGAGGCACAAGCAGGAACAGAATATAAAGGGAGCACATCAGGAGCACATTAGGATTAGCATGAGGACATGCTAAATCATTGAGCTTGGGGGAGATGTTGGTACTATTTTATTGCCATTCTTTTCTTCTAAATATCCATCATTCATCTATCATTTTCTCCCATAAACCTCTCATAGTCCATTGAAATTGATCAATTAAGCATTATAATTGTTATTTTACATTAGATTTAATTTGTGGATTTTTATGTTAAAAATTAGAAATTTTCAACAAAATTACGGGATGTCATGACTTCCTATAATTGGTTTATGTTGTGACATGTGGCATGGCAGGAAAATCAAAACCAAGGATAGGGACGTGATCACAGATGTACATACATGGTGAAATATCTATTCAACATCGCATCTAGAGCTCCTGGATACATGGTCAATGCTGGTCAAACCCAGCCTTTTTGGTCATAAAAGCAGCAAAAAGCCAGAGTTACCTAAACTGATTTCATTTTGTTTTGGAAATCAGTTTGGATTAGAAAAAAAACAAAAATCGCCTTTTTGATTGTAAAAGCAGAAAAATTTGCATGATAATGTATGTACATTCGATTGCAAATAGGGCTGCATGATAAGAGACATTAAGCGTATCATATTGTATTGTATTGTTACCAAAACTCTGTTCTTGCATGTAATTGATTTCCAGACTTTAATCACAGGAAATGTTTCATCATTCCAGTGTTTTATGTGTTAACGATTTCAACATCTGAAGTTTTCTAAGTGTACCATCAACGCGTGGACGGGCCCTACGTGGGGACTAGTATACTTTTATTTCATTTTCATAGCATTTAGACTTCAGATCTGAATAGTGTTTGATGTCATTTCTTTGCTTGTGAATTAATTAATTCGATTAGAAGTTCTTGCGAAGTGTTATTCATGGTGATAGCTTGAAACTTCAATTGCTAAATTATTGAACAAGATCTTGTAAAAGATTTAATGGAGCACTGAATTTCGAAGTATCTCTGTGGACTCTGTTTTCATGCATTTAAGTCCTAGTATGCTTAAAAGAGTTTTTGGTTTTCATGAATGCTTAGTGTGTTCATTGGAAAGAGTTTTTTTGAATGATCTCCTTGTAAGAGGATTGAAAACTCAGACTAGTAACACGCTGCGTTTTTAGAACAGTTAATTAAATTAGATAATCTAAGTGTTTAAAGTGTGAAAGGAAACATATTCCAATCTCTTGTAAAAGAGTATTGTAGCCTGTCACAATAGACACTTATCTAGGTAGATGAGATCCTTTTAGGTCTATGGATTGTAGACACGTGCCTCTAAGTTTACCTACCTTGGTTGACATTAAATTTAGTCTAATCTAGACCCCTGGATTGATCACTAGAGGGAGTATGTCATCTAGTATTTCTCCACGTGGTATGATATACCCATAAAGCTTTTGGAAGATTTTCTGCCCAGTCCCTTCTATGCAGATGCAGGATCTTGGTAAGAATTGCTTCAATTACTTTATTGGTGGATTCCACCTGTCTATTTTCTTGTGGATGATATAGAATGGAATTTCAATGTTTTATTTCATATTCCTCCATTATCTTCTATACAAACTTAGATGTAAATTGAGTACCTTGATCTGTCACAATTTCCCTTAGGACACCAAAACAAGTAAAGATATCCTAAAAAGGAAATGAAACTACAACATTTTCAACAACAAAATAAAGTGCTTTAGATTCCACCCATTTTGTAACATAATTAGTGAAAACAAGAATCTACCTTTTTTGCTTCAATGATGGATTAATTGGACCAACAAAATCCAGAGCCCATTTCTCAAAAGGTTCAATGGGTACCTTAGGTCATAGAGGCATTTCATATGAAGGAACATGTTTCTCCATTCTTTGACAACTATCATATCTCTTAACATATTCTTTGGCATCCTTAAAAATGGAAGTCCAATAATATCCTAAGAGAAGGAATTTGTAGGCAATTATTTTATCAGCGAAGTGTTCTCCACATGGTTAATGATGACAAGAATTTAATATCTCTTGTAATTCATCTTCTCTCACACATCTTCGAATGATCAAATTTGGCCATGTTTTGATAATTCTCCATTTATCCATGAGTAATACGTAGTAATTTGAATTACCTTTCTTTCCTCTCGAGGAGACAAATATAGTGGTAACTTCCCTATAGCCAAATAATTAACAATATCTGCAAACCAACGATATTTGATAGATACTGCAAAAATATATTCGTCAGGAAAATTATATTCTAGAGGTACATCATTATTATCATTTTGAATACTAGATAGAAAGTCAACAACTATATTTTTTTTTCTAGGTCGTTCCAAAGCAGTAATATTGAATTCTTGTAACAACAATAACCATCTTTTAATTCTTCCATTACTGATTTTTTTATTCATTAAATACCTAATTGTAGAATGATTCGTATGTATAAATATTTCATAACCAGTGATGTAATGTCTAAATTTATTAATGGTGTTATCACTTAAGAAAAATTTCAAAATTCTGAGCATCAGTTTGATTTCAAAAGATTGGTGTTAGTCTTGGTCTGGTCTTTCCATGGTTGTTTTAGAGTCTAAGATTTTGAATAGAGTCTTGTTGGTATGGTCAAATAGGGTCAATACTCTATTCTTGCCTATCACTGGTCCCTCATCACACATAAATTCCATATGTCAAACTTGTTTCAAGGTTCTTATGCGCTACAAAACTGTCTAGGAGTTTTCGTAGCGCAAAACCCAGTCTAGGTGTTTTTGTAGCGCAAAACCCAGAATTTGCACTGGCTGCGCTACGAAATCGGGGATTCGTGTAGATCCATGGCAAATCTCATCTAGTTGTCAAATCTATCAGAATCAGTTAATCTTACATCATCAATTGTCAGCCCATACACATTACCTATCACATTCAACCGCTTATTCTCATCATTAGGTTCGTTAGGTGTCTTGGTACGCTCAAGTTACAAGTTTCAAAAAGGAGCCAAGTATTTACAGCTATGATTATGTTTGGGTTCATGCATGAGAAGAAAATTGACAAGCATTCAATTAGAATTCTTTGAAGATCAAGCGAGGAAGCTTTCCTTATCCATTTCAAGCGAGGCAGTGATCGAGATTGAGACAGTGCAAGCTTTTTCAAATCTTCACTTTGCTGGAATTCCATGGAGGGGTCTATAGAAAGAAGAGATCATAGGTTAGGAAGGTGTCTGAGGAATGAACCTTAAGGCTTAGATATCATCCTAAAGAACAATGAAGTTGAACAAGCCTTCAAACAACTTGGTTGTTGGAAATTTTGTGAAAAACTTCAAGGAGGCCGTATGCAAGTCACCAGAGAATTTTCTTTAAATTTCACAGGATTGAATTCCAAAGTTGGGGTGCTTGAATTGCCAACCTCTCCAGAGGTTATATCTATAGTCACTCAAAATTCCAAGGGGATAGAAGAGGTGGTTTAAAAGTTTCAAGTTTGATATGACTCCCTACAAGGAATTCTTGAAGCCAGAGTTCATTGATTCAAACTTAAACAAGTTAGTGCCCAAGAGTTTTGTCAAAGATTCATATGCCAATTTACTCACCTACATACAGAGATACTTCACCTGCGAGGGGAGGTATCATAAGGTGTATTCTTATCACTTCAAGCTTCTGCTTCATTTCACTTGAAAGATATCTCTTGATTTGCCTTTCTATTTGTTTCGTAGCCTAGGAAAAATGTGTGACAAGCTTCAGTTGAAGAAGGAAGCCTGTGAGACCTTGTTGTTTCATCACAGCTTAGTCAAATTGATCGTTTTGCATGAGCTCCAGAAAATACATGAGTGGTCCATGTTCATGTTTATGTCTGGCTTCAAGAACGAATCTGGCCTCAGCCCTTAGGCTACGAAGATTTCTCCACCATCAGTTAGTCATCGTACAGAAACGAGATCAAGGGGATTCATGAAATTGAAAGCTAGGAAACAGTTAAAGGAGCCCACAAGACCACTAGTAATCGAAGACACGCCCCAACAGTCACAAAAAGGGACAATAAGAATATGAAATCGCATAATATAATATATATATTCATCCACATTTATATCTCCATTCAGCATTCTCCGAACACACCGATGAGTCCAGCTACTTGTTCTAGAGGAAAGGACAGACAACTTAGATCAAAGAGGTGGTACAAGTGCAATCTACAGGTGAAACAGTCCAGAGAAGAGTAACCAGGAGCCAGTTAGCTAAAGATAAAGGCAAGACAGTGGTTACTGAGGGAAGCCTGGTTTCAAAAGGAAGTTTGAATGATTTTCTTCAAGCTATTGACATTTAAGAATCTCCTCTGGTTCGAGCAGACTTCATAGAAACAGGTAAATACAAAACCAAAAAGGCCAAAACCTCTAAAAAGCTCAAATTTGATGATCAGGTTTCTAAATTTGTTTTTAAGCCAAGAAGACCTATGACAAGGCGTTCAAAAGAGATACAAGAGGCACTGCCAGAAGCAAGTGAAACAAGGGAGGTAACAAAATATTATGGAGGACCTATGGTTGCATCAGAAACATCATCACAACTGCATAAAAATGACATAGGTAAGGCAATCATCTCTCAACAAGAGGAATGTAGTTTTGAAGAGTTGAAGAGAAAATTGAATTTGGCAAATCTTGAAATTGCCAAACTGAGAAAAACCTCAAGGAAACATGCAATAAAGGAAGCTTATTTCAATAAAATGGAGGCTTTTTGGGAAGATAAAACGATTTCAATACCCGAAGTGGTCAATTGTCATGCTCAATACTACACCTGGATAGTCCTTGCAATAAAAGAAGCAAGATACATCAAAAAGGTCAATGCAAGACTAAGAGCTGGAATCAGAATTATGAAGAGGCAAATCGAAGATCTAAAGACACAACTAAGCCAGCATGAAGGACATTCTTAGCTAAGAGAAATCACACAGCATGTAAGGCTAAGTCCTAAATTTTGATAGATTACCTTTTAAAGTTTACCTTAAATAATGGTGTCTATGTTTTCAGTTTTGAACAACTTCATGGTAGATGGAGAGGCCATTTCAAGGAAAAGAAAGATCAAGAGAGTTAAATTTTGGCCTCAAACTTTGTTTTTGAAATTACACAGCAGTTTCATAGCGCGCTTTGAAACTGTTGTAGTTGCATATTATGATTTGGTGGACCAATTTTGAGATATAAAAGGAAATATTTTTGAAGAGGAGTTTCTGAAAAGGAGCATTTACAAAGTGTAAGCATCCAGCAAAGGAAAATCAAGTGAAGGAAGGACATCTATGAACTCTAAGCTATATGTTATATAAGTGGTCATTATTTCATAGCTAGTATTGTTCATGAGGCTTCAAGCAACATTAAAGAAGTTTTGTTTTACCATGTGTATATGGGCAAAGTCTGTAGTGTATGGAAAACAAGATAATCCAATGCATTTTTATGTAACTAAGAAGAACAACAAGGATAATTGATTTCAGAGATCCTTGTGGATTCTGAAAGCAGAAAAACAAGAGCAACTTCCTAATTTCTAGGAACAGTAAAGGGATGAGGCATCAGGGGCCAGCAAGGAGTGTAAAACCTCCACCAAAGCTAAACTAAAGAAGGCCATTTCTCAGAGAACGATTTTGGATTGTAATAAATGCTACTACCAATATGATGAGGATTTATACTCCTAATTGTTTTAGGTCTCTAGAACTGCCAGTTAGGAGTCAGTTACATTTAATAGTTAGTCTTAAGTGTCAATAGGTGTCATAGTAGGAAGAATTTGAATTTCCCTCATGCTGGAGGAGGAATCTCAGTTATGTAAAGAGCTCTATATATAGGAGAAAATCTAATGTACAAAGGGTTGGAAATTTTTCAAAGAACACTCATATTGTGCTTTTGTGTAAGACTGTGTTTTAATGTAATACAGTGATTTGGCATTGCTCCTCAGGATTTAGAAAGAGTTCAATGTTTAAATTGTCCTATGGTTGTCTTCATTTCATTGCTTGCAGTAGTATGAATGCATGATTACTTAGAACTCATTGGCTATGCTCTAACGTCCTTCATGTATTTGTAGACTGTGTCTTCCTACATATTTCTGATGTATTACTGATATGTTGAACTCTAGATGCCCTGACTTCCATGTAAAGTTAATATTATTGTCATACTGAAGCATTTCTTGACTCCATAAGCCCAATGGATGTTTATTGATCATGTTCAACCATTCATATTTTTCACTTGTTTCATAGAGTTAGCCATCTAATCTTTATCAAAATCTTTAACCTAGTGAGAGAGCCCTCTCAGGTTGAGGAGGCTAAGCCTCAGCCAAAAGATGGTTTGATAGAGTTACAAAAGGTCTTCCTAGTTAATAGCTTATCAGGGTTATGTTTTGTGATAACAAATGGCATGGACAACAACTAAAAGCTCATTTTCTATTACAGTATAATTTAACTCTACAGGGGTCAAATTTTTACTAGTATTGTAAATGGCATAAGGGGTTAAATCATTTTGTCCTAGTACAACTCCTAAAGTTGTATCTAAAGTATCAATTGGAATGCGAAAATGTAGTTTCCAGTTTGGTCCTCTTAGAATGGGTGCTTCAGAAATATTTTATTTCAATGTTTCAAAATATTTTTGACAAATAGAATTCAGAATGAATTCACAATCTTTTGTGAGAAATTTGAAGTGGAGAAGCAATTTTTGTAAAGTTTTCTATGAATTTTCTATAGTAACCAGTAAAACTAAGAAAACTTCTAACATCTCTTTGACAAGTTGGAATTGATAATTTAGAAATAACTTCTACTTTAGATGTATCCACTCTAATTCCATTCCCTGAAATATGGTGTCCTAAAACACTTCCCTCAGTAAACATCATAAAACATTTTTCATGGCTTAATGAGATATTTGCTTCCTTACATCTAATGAGAACCTTTTCCAAAATTTTAAGAGCTTCTTCAAAGGAATTTCTATAGACAGTAAAATAATCCATATAAGCTTCCACACAATCATGAATTAGATCAGAGAAAATACCCAAAACTTCCCTTTGGAATGTTGTAGGTGCATTACATAACCCAAAAGGAAGTACTCGATAGGCATAGGTTCCCCATGGACAAGTAAAAATGGTTTTATCTTGATCTTCCAGAGCTACTTGGATCTAGTTATATCCACTAAAGCCATCCAAGAATGAGAAATATTTATTTCCTGCCAATGTATCTAAAACTTGATCTATGAAAGGAAGTGGAAAATGACCTTTTGAAGTAGCTTTATTAAATTCCCTATAGTCAATGCATACTCTTAGTTTTCCATTGCTTTTAGGAACAATTACCAATGGTGAAACCGACTGGCTATCTAATATTGAATAAATGAAATTCACATTTAACAATTTTTGTAGTTCCTCTTTAACAATTTCCCTTAAGATTGGATTCATTCTCCTCCGAGGTTGTGGAATTGGTTTGGCCTTTTATTCAATGTAAATATGATGCATACAAGTATTGGGATCAATTGCTTTCATGTCATTGTATTCCCATGCATAAGCAGAGGAATGTTCTTGTAACATTTTTATTAAATATTTCTTTTGAAATACTTCCATATTATTATTGATATTCAAGGTTTTTCTACAAAGATTTCTATAGAAGAATTGCCAAATTTTTCCATTGAATGTACAGATAATTGACGAGATAATAAATATTCAGTATTACATTGCTCTTGAAAACTTGGATTACATTCACAATATGAGAAAGACTCATAATTTTCCATTAAATTAAAAATTTGATCTTCTCCATATATTTGTGAAGTAAAAAATATTTGTCATATATCAATATCATCATCTATCCATTCTTCAATTTATACTTCTATTGTTGTTTTTGCAAGAGGATATAATGTGAACTTATTTGTTGAACTTCCATCAGAAATAAACCTATCACCAGATCTAGAACTTATAAAAGCATTAGTTGTAGCTAACCATGATCTTCCTAGAATCAATGGATGTCCTCCCAAATTACTCTTAGGTCTTACAATCATAAAATCAATAGGATACTTACAAGAATCTAAGGATACAAATATATATTCTAATACACCATTAGTTTAATAACAAATCTATCTCCTAATTATAACAATGTATATTCAAGATTAGGAAGTTTCAATTGATTCATAGTTTGTTTACTCATGATGTTTATAGCTACTCCTAAATCAATCAATTTGTTTGGAATTTTGATACCATTGATATGTGTTTTGACAATGGGACTTCCTGGATCAAGATATTTCTGAATTGTTGTTTTTCCCATCATCACATTTGCAATTTTTCCAACTAATTGAATTATTTTGACTTCTTTTCTTTTTCTTCCTGTCCTTTTAATACTTAAATCCCTGATTGTCTTTGTAAATATTGGTATTTATTTGATAGCTTGTAACAAAGGAATTTTTATAAAAACATTATTCAGTTCATCTATCATATCATAATTAGGCAATACAATATGTTTTTCTACCCCTTTATCAATTTTCAATCTCTCAGGAAGAGGTGGTGTTTGGACATATATTGAAGGTTGTTCTATGATGGGAGTTGATTTTATTAAAATATCTCTAGAATGTCAAGGGGTGGTTTGTTTATGAGATTTTTCTTCCTAATTAAGAGATTTCTCTTTTTCAGAGAGATTCTCCTTTTCAGATTCCTGAATAATAACTGATGGGGACTTCTTTTCTAGTACTCTACCAAATCTAAGTTGGAAGTTGTTTAGATCTAATGGAGTTATCATGTAGGTTTGGAAATTTTTTCCTTTCATATTTTAAACAGGTTGTGAATTCTTATTATTATTTGGATTTGGAAGTGGTTGAGCAAGAAATTGATTTGGTCTTTAAGGAAATGGTAATGAAAGTTGTGGATTTGGCTTATGAGGTTGAGTTGGTTGAACATGTTGAGGAAAATATTGTGGTGGAAAAATAGGGTAATGTTTTTGATATTGAGGATATTGAGGATATTATCCATAATGATTTTTCCATCCTTGTGCCAAAGGCTAAGGTCAAGATTTCCAAGGCATCGATGCAGTCCAATTTTTTTGTGATGGTTATGCAAATGCTTGAGTGTTAAAACCCCGATTCATATTTGGTTGTGAATTTTTCCACGGTCTCTTAGCAATAAAACAAAGGTGATCTACTTGATTTGGTATTACTTCCTCTTGGTAAACAACTTAAAGCCCTAGTATTGAAGGACATTCCTTTGTATCATGATTTTCTGCACATATAACACAGGTTTCTACTCTTTTTAAGTCAAGAGGGCATTCTCCCAAAGCATGTTTTTTCTAGATTCGGGACAAAAGATTCATAATGCAACATTTTTAGCTCTTTTCTTATTTTTCACTTTAAGGGTATCTATTTTTTCACTAAGAATTCCCAAAATGCCAGTCTTAAAGTTTTGAAGAAAATTATCTAATTCAACCCTACTTATTGTCCCAACTGCAGATTTATTAATCCTAGACATGAGAAGATCTCTTGGATTTTTCCTAGTTCTTGCCTTACCGCTTGAAATGTGTATGCATAACTCACAAATTTCTGCAAGTGATAACTAATAAATATCTCCCTTATCGATCAAATTGGGAATATCAATCCACTCATCTCCGATGGATTTTAATAAGAGAGATTTCAAAGTTTCTTAATTTAATTCATGCATTTTACCCCTTTTAACATTATAGGAAAATATTTCAATGAAATCTTCAAGATTTCCATATTCTTTTTACATCATTTTAAATACATCATCCTTAAGATTATGGGGCATACAACAGTCCTTATATTTCTCTAAGAATGTAGTTTTCATTTCTTCCCATGTTCTTATAGAATTTGCTCCTAAGCCCATGATCCATTTTAATGTTGCATCCTTAAGAGTTGTTGGAAACAATTCAACTTTTGGCTTTCAAGAAAGTAATCATAGGATCTACACAAGACTTCAAACTCAAAGATAATTGTTTCAAGATCTTCACTTCTTAATCCATGAAAATTTGGAAGGATGGAGGGTGAGATGTTTTTCATTGTAGTTGTTGTATCTTCATCAAGGATGAGAAATTCGAAGGGTTTTATAACTCCTCTACCTCGTCCTATGTCTCTTCCTCCACCTCTTCCTTCTTGCCTATTTCCTCCGCTCCCTCCTCCAATCCTAGGTTTTACATCATTGATATTATGTACCTCTCCTTGCCCTTCTCCATCCATTGTAGATTATCTATAACTATTATAGGGTTCTAAAATTGGGTTTTATAATTCCTCTTCTAGTTATTCTATCAATGGTAAATTAAAATAATTTTCTTCCTCCTCTTCTTCACTAGGGATTTCTAGTTCTTTCCCTAGAATTTTCTCTCGAGTTTAAGATCGAAAAACTACTCCTTCTGTTGGGGATGTAGGATCTTCTTCTTCTATTATTTCTTCAGTTGATGAGGTTGATGAATCTCTAGTTTGGATTTCGGATGAGAGTACCTTAGGAAGTTTATATTTGCCCACAAATGATGGAATATGATTTTGGGTGGGTGGTGTGGCACTACAAGTGCGTGGTGGGGTGCGTTATGATGTTGGAATTAAGATTTTACCTCTAGAATCTCTTTCCCTATGATTTTTTTTTTTTTTTTTTTTTTTTTTTTTTTTTAAGTATAAAAAAAATACTCCTATATACACTTCCCTAGAAACGACACAAAAATGTTTGGTAATTTAATTGATCTTAAATTAATGACATGAATTATCAACTAGGGCTAGTAAACTGATGAAATGTAAGTGCAATGTGCTAGAAGTCTTTGGTTATTCACACAAATTCTAAATTAAATTGAGTTATCAAAATATTAATTCTAAACTAAATTAAGTTATTAAATGCACATGAGAAGATTAGTAATTCCTAGAAACTAAGATTATCTCTACAATGATAATCACACTCTCTACTTTCAAACAAAACTACTTCTACTTATAAGATTCCACACTTTTCTTTAAAATAGAAATCAATTCCACACTTTACATAAATGAAAATTAATCCATACTTTTCTTAAATAAAATTCACACTCTGTTGCATAAATGAAAACTTATCTTACTTAAGAAATCTCATGTCTAAAGAAAATCACATCTACATGAATGGAAATCACACTTGCATGAAAAATGAAATGAAACAAACTTCTGATTGAAGTACACTCACACTTACTTTAATTAAAGATCACACATGCTTGAATTAACAACTAATTTTGTAAATTAATCTACTATCTAAGATGAAACTCTGTGTGAAACTAGATCTTTGCTGTTAAAATTCATCCATGTGCATTCAAAATCTAAACAATAAAAATGATTAGCATAATAATTTTAACTTAATCCTGAAAGAAAATTGAAATCATGAATAATCGATTGAATAAGAAGAGATCTATGAGAATATAAAGCTCATAGCCAACTGTTAAAAACAAAGCAAGAATCCTTACTGTCTCAAGGGGGGCTTCCACGAGAAGCAGACAATCATTATGTTATTGATCAAGCACTTTAACCATGCATTGAGGAAATGAAATGATTCTTTTATAAACAAAGTACTAAAAACAAAGTTTAAATCTCACTGTTGCATCCTTACTTAATAACATGTTCATTTCTTGCGAGAGACATATTTATAGAGCTCATGGAAATAAATTTTTTAGAGCTATACGCCTAATCCCTATCAATAGAAACCAAAGTTTGTACCTAAAAAGACAATATTTCATAATTTGCTCATGATTTTATATTATCAAAGCAAATCATGAGGCATAGATCTCATTCTCTCTCGCTTGTTGCCAATTACGGAGGTTGAATTTTCCTTTCACCACATTGCTAGGACCTATTTCCATCGATCTGGTTCATGAGAATAGGAGGAAATCATTGAGTGCATCAATTTCCACCTATCCATATATTTCACTTCCCAGCTGGCACCTCAGAACCTGTCAAACCACGAACTTGGCTGCATAATCATTTATTAGCTACAGAATCATTGCAATTCAGTATCTTAAGTAAACATTAAACTAAGAAATAAATAATGTTATGTATTTATGAAATACATGAAAATTTTATACCTTACATGTCATAATCTCTGTAACTTGATGCCCAATGTGTGATTATGAAGGTAAAAATGAAATATATAGAGTGAAAAAGAGTATAAAAAAGAAGCAATTGTGAGGCTCAACAATAGGCATACCATTAAGCTAAAATGCATAATATCTCACTCAATGATGAACTCTTCTCTTAGTTCCTGTAGCCAACTATGCCAACCAAGATTCTACATGCACCTCTTTACTCAACCGACATTGATCCATGAGGTCAGGAGTAATATAGCTATAATTTGATCCATGATCAATCAAAATAGAAACAAATTGATCACAAAGCTTACCTTCCATCTCAATAATAAATAATTTATGGTTTGTCTTCCTATTATCCTCTACTGCATAAATCCAGGGAGTACTTTGGCCTACATATCCAACTATATACACCTCCTGAGCACTGTAAATTTGAGGCCTTCCACCTTGATGTGATGGAGAGTACCTCCTATGATGCTCTCCACCACAAGTCCAACACCTCAAAGGTTTCTTACCATTGAATTTACTCTGCTTCTCCTCAGGCTTAGGCCCATGTCCCCTCTTAGCTTCATTCAACTTCCTATAAGGTCTAACATTTTCCTTGTCATCTTCATCCTGAAATATTAGTCACTTCTTATGCCATTTTCCTTTAGTATTCTCATTACCTCTCTAGTCATGCTTGAATTTAGGCTTACACTTAGAATTCTCATAACAATGATTTAACTTCCTAATGAATTCCTCTAATTATTGAGGCTCATCATACTCAATCTAATATTTGAATGCTAAATGTAGTCTATTGATGAACCTTTGGGCCTTCGTCTTCCAATCCTTGAGGTAGGGAACGTAACTAAACAACTCTAGAAACTTGGTGATGTACTCTTCATATGTCATGGAACCCATCTTAAGCTCATAGAATTCCTTGGCCTTCCTGTCATAATATTTCTCAAACAAGTACTTCTTCCTGAAGATTATTTTAAACTCATGCCAAGTCATGTCCTATTCTACAGTGTCTCTAACATTATTAACATATTCCCACTAGATGTCTTATTTTCCCTTGAGACTAAAGGTAGCTATATTAGCTTTCATGTTCTCCGAATAATCATGTAATCTGGAGAACTTCTTCATCCCAAGAAACCATGCTTCTACATATTTTGATTTCTTCACTTCCCCATTAAATGTAGGAGGCCTAGATTTCTCCAACTCATCTAAGAAGTACCCCCTCTCACTCCTCCTATAAGGATGATGGTGGTAATAATAGTGATGCTTCTCAAAACCAGAGCTAGAGTAAAATCCATGAGTGCTAGCTCACATGTCAGGTGTATCCAAATATCTTCAACCTCTAACTGTATCATCTTTGTGTATCATGTGTATTCTATGAGACATGTTATCATATGCCCCATTTGAATTTTCTTCATATCCCTAATTGATCCCCAGCTATCCTTGCCTCTATAAATATGAAAGGATAAAGAAAAACATTGCATCCACCTCTGCTTGCTCTTCCTGAGCCCTTACACATATTTCTTGTTCCTCAATCAACCTATTATTATTTTCCTTGCAAATTTGAATCTCTACCTTTAGACTCCCCAGTGTATCTACTAGATCAGGAGAATACTCTTCTCCTTGTTACTCAACGTAATTTTCCCATTCCGCGGATCACATTAGCCCTATAAGGGGAGTCATCTAAACTATAGTCCACCATTGCGCTCTTCATCTCTGATCTTCTATTTCCTATAGACATAACATAGTATATAAACTTGTTGACACATAATGGGGATTGGGTGAACAACTGTAAATAGTGTAAATAATAAATAATGGAAAAGGAAGATTCATAGGGATATGAAACCCATGTCACCCCCTCATGTATAGAACTATGAGAAATCTAAGTGAATAAATAGATTTCATTTTGAGGAGTTACTCCTAGCTTGACATGGCATCAAATCCAATGCCATTTTGGCTTCCATCTCTACTCTTGTAACTCCGTTTTTCCATTTTTGCAGTCTATCATATTCTTTATCCTGCATTTGTATTATTCCACTCTGTTTTCCTGACATGGTATGCTGCAATTATTTATGTTGAATGTTGCAATACTCTCCATCCCTATTGCATTCTCAACGTTGCTCCCTTACCTACCCAGGCTAGCACCACCTTGCAGTTACCGTTACTCCGCCTATGGGAAGAGCCACACCAAGGTCGCCCACATATCGACCTTCCTTCCTCCTACACACTATGGAAACTCTCAAACATAGTCCTCCGTGTTACACAATCGACAACACTCCACTCATTCGACTGTGTGGTTCAACCTTGGCCCCTTCTCACACTGCGTTCAACTTGGTTCACAGTCTATGCCTAGTTTTTGATCTCGCATTCCTCTATCGTCCAAAACAATAGAGAACTATGCATGGAGTGATGCAGCAGATAGAGCACCAGATAGAGCACTGTGCATGGATTGGTGCAGCGGATAGAGCACTGTTCATGGAGTGGCACACTGTGCGTCAAACTACACTGTTTGTAATATAACATTGTGGTATTACATTATAATGTTGTGGTATTACATTAAACATTGTGGTATTACATATAACGATGTGGTATTACATTAAACATTGGATGTTGTCATACCATAAACTTTGTATTACATTGGACGTTGTACATTAGATGATGTTTGCTATTCTGGTTTTAGTGAAGCGGTTTGTGTGTTTGGTTTACATTTAATAACCTCCACTTTATAACATATTCACCTCACACAACTCCACTCCCTCCTTGCTATTACATTGAATGCATTCACTCTATCATTCTAGCTAATACCTCCACTTATATAACCCCTCCCACATATAATACTTCCCCCAAATATACCTCTACAATATATATCATAATCGTATTCTTAATACCAGAAGTGAAAATATTTTATATATTGGTAGCAAAGTATATTTTACACTATACACAGATTTTAAAATGCATTCGTTGATATCTATTGTGGGAGTGGTTCTCACTGGCACGAAGAACTATCCAAAATGGTCGTGGAAAATAAAACACACTCTCATTTTTAATGAGCTATGGAAAGGAGTGTTTGTTGGAGAAGGAGACAAAGAACCAAAAAAGCCTACCTCATACAAGAAATTTTTCATTTGGGAAAATAAGAACAACAAGGATTATGCCTTGATTGTAGCGTCTGTAAATGAAGAGGTGAGTTGCCATATTTTTCCATTTTCAAATCCTTTCAAAGCCTTAGAAAAGATGAAGGAACTCTATGACTCACAGTCTGTGCTTGAAGCTGTTCAACTCATGATTAAATTGTTCAGCCTTGAATTACAAAATGATGACCCTCTTGCTCTTGCATCAGAAGTAAAATCTATTATGCATGATATCAAAGTCACTAATGTTGAACTGGACATTCCTCTCATAGCTTTTGTCAAGGCACTTTATCCCACTTACTCAAATTATCTTGAGTCATTGCAAGCAAATGGAAACCTTAAAGAAATTACCTTTGATTCCCTTGTGAATAAATTTGCTGAGAGAGAGAAAGATTTTGGGAAGAAGAAAGCACCTCAGTCTTCTGAAGAGGCTGTGTCTTTTGCACATAGAGAGAAGAATCTTGCTCAAGATTCTTCCAGAGGAAGAGGTGGTCAAAGAGGAAGAGGAAGAATAAATTTCAAAGGTAGGGAGGGTAGACACTCTCAAGGAGAAAAGTCAGATTTTCACTGCATACGTTGCAATAGAGATGGATCACATGATGCATCCACATGCAAGTATCCTTGGGACATAATTGAGCAAGAAAGAAATCAACCCAAAGGTAAAAATAATGACAAAGAGAAATGTAAAGCACCTAAATCCACTCACTATGTTGTGGCACATTGTAATATTGGAGTAAATGAAGACTTATCTAATACTTCACTTGCTTCTTGGAAAAATGATTGGTTGCTTGATTCAGGAGAAACTTGCCACATGAATTTTAGAAGAGACTTTTTTGAAGAATTTACTGAGAATGTTGATGGATCAGTATACTTTGTAGACAAATAAAAACTCAAGCCATGAGAGCTTGTCACAATCAAGCTTAAATTGCCTGCTCTTCCGGACTTTCTTCTACATGATGTTTTATATCTCCCACAACTGAGGAGAAACTTGCTATCCTTGGTCCACATCTGCCAGCAAGGACACTCCATTCATATGTTTGATGGCAAGGTTGAGTTGAGAAAAGCATGAGATCACTCACTTGTCATGATGGGGATAGAAGAAGACAGGCTTCTCAAGCTGCAAGGTACCTCTGCTCATGCACGAAATTTTTCATACAATTCTCATTATGATGAAGGTAGATTTCCATCAAGTCTATTATGGCATGATAGATTTGGACACTTGAACTATGACAACCTTCACTTGTCGAAGAAAAATGGTGGTATCATTTTCCTACAATTCCTAGGAAACTTAAGCAATGTGATGCTTCCATTCTAGGAAAACATAGAAAATAATATTTCATGATTCACATTCCATAGCACATAGAAAACTTGAACTCATTCATTCAAATTTATGTGCTCCAATGCTTGTTTCTTATGCAAATGGAAATAAATATATGATTACATTTATTGATGACTACACCAGAATGTGTTGGGTTTATTTATTGAAGAACAAATCTGATGTTTTTCAAACATTCAAGAACTTTCATACATGGATTGAAAATGATGCACAATCTCATATTGGCTCTATTCGCATTGATAATGGAAAAAAATACACTTCAAATGAATTTGAAAACTGTCTTCTCCAACATGGGATGAAACATCAAACAATTGTGCCTTATAATCCCCAATAGAACAGGGTAGCTGGAAGAATGAATAGGACAATATTAAATATGGTGTGCTCCATGATGTTTTTCAAGAATGTAAAATTGATGTTTTGGGCTGATGCAGTTCTATGTGTTGTATATGTAAGTAATAGATGTCCATCTAATGCTATTAGAAGCAATAATCCTTATGAAATATGGTATGGGCACATTCCTTCAGTAAACCATCTCAGGGTGTTTGGTTCCACCTGTTATGCCTTGATACCAAAGGTACATAGAAACAAACTTGGTGCAAGCAGTCGTAAGTGTATCTTCTTGGGGTATTCAAACAACTCCAAAGTATACCACCTCTATGATGAAGTTAATAAAAATTTTATTGTATCTAGAGATGTAATATTTGTTGAATCTTCCAAAGCTAGCAATCTTGTTGAGCAACAACTTGATTGCTTGGATAGATTCACAAATGTAAAATCATTTCAAGAATTTGATAATCAGATTCCACATCTTGAAGGGGGGATTCCTATACTAGATCAACTTGTGGAATATTCTTTTGAAGAACTCTATCCCCCGCATGAAACTCCAACCACTGATGATACTTTGAGCGATGTGATTGACAGAATTGGGAGACTCGATCTTGATTCAGTCCTAATTCAACCAACGGAGCAGCCTGTACCATCTCAGAAAGGTCCCCCAAACTGAATGACAAAGACACTTGAAAGTGTTCATCGTGATAAGGTTGGAAAGACAGGAACAATAAATTCAACCTGGAAAAATGGAGGTGATGTAGATGACTATGATTCACCTGTTGATATGGATGTTTCTTATTATTGTGAATTGAAATTGTCTACAAATTTTGAACAAACCTCCTTCAAAGAAGACACTTCTCATGATGAATGGAAGGAAGCGATGTAAAAGGATTCTATAAGAACAAGTATAAACATGATGCCTCACTTGACAAGCACAAAGCCGGGCTTGTGGCAAAAGGTTTTTCACATAAGGAAGGGGTCAATTATGAGGAGAATTTCGCCCCCACAGCAAAATGGGGTACCCTCTGGACACTCTTTGCCCTAGCAGCTTAGAACGGTTGGAAAGTCCATCGAATGGATGTAAATAAAAGTTGCTTTCTTGAATGGAGATCTAAAAGAGAATGTTTTTATGTCCCATCCTGAAGGATTTGCTATGAAAGGACATGAACATAAAATATGTGAATTTGTGATATCCTTGTATGGCCTCAAGTAGGCACCGTAAGCCTGGTATGAAAAATTAACTTAGCATCTTCTGAAACTCAATTTCAAACATTATGATCTTAATGATACAACTTTTTTTGTAAAGAAAGTTGGAAAAATAGTTGTATATCTTGTGGTATATGTAGATGATGTTTTGATGATAGGGAACAATGAGAGCTACATTGCATCCATAAAGAAGGAATTGAGGAAAGGTTTTGAAATGACTGATTTGGGCTATCTTCATTACTATCTTGGTATTGAAGTAACTCAACATTCGAAGTTTATATTCCTTTCTCAAAAGAATTACATTGGAGATTTGTTGAACAAGTTTGGTATGACTGAATGCAATCCTCTAACTACTCCAATGGAACAAAACTTAAAGCTCACATCAATTGAAGGAAAATAATTTGAGGATGCAACAAAGTATAGATAGATTGTAAGAAGTCTCGACTACCAAACTACTACTAGAAGAGACATTTCGTTTGTTGTTGGAATCCTCTCCAGGTTTATGCAAAAGCCCTGTGAGGGACATTGGTCTCCTACAAAAAGAGTTTTAAAGTACTTGAAGGGAACTCAAGACTTTGAACTCAAGTATAAACAGGTGGGGGACTTCATCTTGATTGGATACTTTGATTCAGACTTCGATGGAGACAAAGAAACTTGGGTATCTACTTCTGGTTATGCTATGAGTCTTGGATCAGGAGTTGTCTCTTGGAGATCACATAAACAATCAGTTCCAGCAGATTCCGCAACAGAGGCAAAATATGTAGCAGTAGCTGAGGCAAAAAAGAAATTGTGTGGCTCGGGAAAATAATGGAAGATTTGTAGGTAAAATAAGTACATTCGACTCCACTCATGATTGACAACACCTCTGCAATAAAGTTGGACAAGAACCCAAATTTCCATGATCGAACAAAGCACATCAATACAAAATACCATGTGATTCGACATCATGTTGAGGCCAAGACAATCCATCTACACCATTGTTCCACTAATGAGAATCTTGTAGACATCTTCACCAAAGCACTTGGAAGAGAAAAGCTTGAAAGATTCAAAATGATGCTTGGACTCACCAACATCCCTTCAAATTAATGGAGGGAATGTTGACAACTAATCATGGGGATTGTGTGAACAATTGTAAATAGTGTAAATAATAAATAATGGAAAAGGAAGAGGCATTGGGAGAAGAAACCCAAGAGTCACCCCCTCATGTATATAACTACGAGAAATCTAAGTGAATAAACATATTTCATTTTGAGTTATTCTTGGACTAACAAAACCAAATAGAAGACATAATCAAAATCATAACTCAGTGTATCTTGGGGTAGTCTATCACATCTGCACGACTCAGTCTAGATTAGCATAGTATATATAATAATAGCAACACATATCGACATCATGATGCTAATACAAAACTATAACAATAAATTCACTCATGATAACCATAACCATCTGCATGTACTCCGATATCCAGTGTTGCAACCTCGCTCTAATACCACCATGTAACTAGGTGCCCGAGGAAGGTTTTGGGGAGAAAACCACTATGATGCCACTATGTAACCACACCATCCCACATTTACTTGATTTTACAAGATCTACATGGTAACCATGAGTTGAGTGTGACTATGACATGACCCGTCCTCCAAGTTTTAGTTATGGCAATGGCTTCTACTAACCAGAAACATACCATCTTCCCTCAGGGAACTAGATTACCGAGGTGACTCACAACGACCATTGGTGATCAATCCTTGAGATGGAACTTTCACTTCTTAGTCTTTACACCCCAATCACATGCTTGGAATATTGTGCATTAGTTGGAAGGGTCCGACCGCACTCATGAGCCTTTGTGCATGCAATTATAATTGAAATTATCTAATTCAAAGGGTGCAGTTATGATATCTATGCTAGTTTTTAGGGTTTCCCTAGAAGCCACTACTGAGTACCACCCAGAACTTTATAGAATAAGGTCTAGGATAATCCTAATTCTAAACAATTAATATTCAAACCACCTAGAATACACCTTTTTTTTGAAAAATATTTTTGACACTTCAAATTTTCTTATGTAACATTTCTTTTTTTAAATGGTAGTGATTTTCGTATTGATTTTGAAAAGTGTTGATGCAGCATCAACCCATTTTTTTTATAGGGCTTATTTTTGACACTTTATATTTTTTTATGTATCAAGTTTGAATATTTGTTTTAAATTGTTAATGATTTTCATGATTGTTACACTAAAAAATGTCACCTTGACTACTTACAGTTAGTATGGCTCAAATCAACAGTCATGCTACCCTCTTAGGCAAGTCTCATGCCTCTGTTATCCATCTCAAACTCAAAGAAGAGAGAAAGTCTTGTAAAAAATCATGTTTATCTCTGGGGTCGCAGGTTCTCTCTAGTCTTACCTGCAGGGACGCGGACCTTGTTCACAAAATCTGCGTCCATGGACGCTCTGTATGTTAAGGGACAGGTGCGTCCCTCTGTAAAAGGCAAAATGCGCGAGTTTTATCTTGAAAAAGTTACTTGTGGTTACTTCTAGAACATTCTAGAGGTCGGTTTGATGAAATGGATGCGCCTCCAGTTGGTTCATGTATCTCTATTAAGGGGGAACTTATCCCATCAATAAGGGAGCTATCCCACCCAAAGAGGGGGATGATCCCATTGATAGTGGACCTGAATAACCTCTTTACAGCACTATAAATAAAGGCATTGAGCCAGAAGGAGAGGAGGTTGGAGCTATACATTTTCTTTGGGTAAATGCTGCAGGATTTAGGTCTTCCATTAGAGCCTTTGTGAGGAGAGATTGTCTTCACTTGATTCTACTTGGGAGAGGGTGAGCTTTGTCAAAGTAGAGGAAAACCCTTGATGGACCCTGGGAGGAACTTGCACAACACCAAGGCCAGGTTGTAAGAGTTTCTTTGTTTCGTTATTAATACAAACTGGTTTATTTTTCTCAATAGCTTGTGTTAATGAGTTATTTCATGTGTTCCTTGGTCTGCATGTTGAATATATGTTTTATTATATGAAATGCAAGTGCTTGGTAATTGTTTGATTGTTTGTGGTTGCAGGAATTGACTTGAAGGAGGAGCTCATCCGGATCGTCAAGAACGGACTTCAACAACAGCGTTTTGGAATAAGGTAAGCCTAAACACTTGTAGTTTTCATGTTGTAAAAGGTGTATTTAGAGAAAGATCACTCCATTTTGTCTTGTTTGTCATTAGAATGTCTTAGACTTCTAGGAAGGTCAGTCGTGTCCGCACCCTTGACAGATTCCGTGTGACAAATTGGCGACTCCGCTGGGGAATCCATTAATGAGAGAGTCTTTTCCTTTATATGAACTTTGCTTTGAGAAAATCATTTTTATTTTCTGGTTTTTGACTGTGAGAATTAGTATTTGGGTGGCTTAGCTTTAGATTTAGTTGGCTTTAGTTTTTCTTCCTTTTTCCAGAAGGACGCAGTCTCTGTGTGCTGCACAGTGCGTCCTTGGACGCGCTGTTGTCGACTGCACAGTGCGGGGCCGCACCTGTGACAACGGGTGGCCTGCGTCTTCCTGTAAAAGTTAAGAAAATTCCATTTTTGCTTTAAATTACTTTTAGATTTTGTTTTTCCTTAGTGTTTTCTGCCCAGATCCTTTAGTACCCTGTCAAGAATTCTCACCTGAACTAGTTTTGTGAGCTTTGAGTGTTTTAGTGGTTTTCAACGAAGTTTAGACCTAGGGTTTGATTTTTGGAAAGGCTTTGTAGTGACTTTGATAGTAGAAAGTTGTCCAGCCTTAGATATCTCTGGTTAGTCAACCTTCTTAGAAGTTGAGCCTGTCGTAAAGTCTCCTTGTTTGAGCAACTTGTCATTTGAGTTGTTTTGGGTCAAATTTCGCTTTGCTTGTTTTTAAAGTATTGATTTCCATTTTACAAAAAGAACAAAAAGATTAGAGTTTTGTTTTGGCTAGTTTTTGATTCTGCAATAAGCTAGTCCTTGATTTGATTGTGATCAAGTAAAACACCTTAGAAATAATCATTGTTAGTTTTGGCCTCGTTAAGATTGCTTAGAGTAAATTTGCCTTTAGTTTGCTTATGAGTGCATTTTCATAGATTTTAAGAGTTGTTAAGATTGATTTTTGGTTATATTAGATTTACTTGCTTTATTAAAAGAAAAATACAAAAACATCTTCTTAAAAAGTCTTGTTTCAAGTAGCTTTTTGTTTTCAAAAGAAGAAAAGAGTTTTTTCGTGCATGTAAAGAGAAGTTATGTTTTTATGCTTGGAAAAGAAAAACGAATTGTTTCTTTGATTGTCTTCAATTAAGAAGTTGCTTTTATAAAGATTGCATTCTCTCAACTTTTTAGTTAAGCAATTCATCGAAAAAGTAAAGTAGTGGATAAATCATTTTAGGTGCATTTTGTAGTGGTTTCGAGTCGAGTCAACACACCACTAGTTTCACTTCCATCACCTTTTGACTTAAGAAACAACCTTAAAAGTAACGCTTAAATTAAAATCAATCTAGTAATCTTTATTTTTCTAGGGCTCTGAAGCACCAACATAGCTTAGGCTAGGGTCTTGGAGTAGGTGAGTACTTAACTCTCCAAGACTACAAAACCAAACAGATAGTCTATCTTGAGTAGAACAAATCCAATTGTTTCAGTTACATTCTGGGAAAGCTCCTCTTAAAGGAGAAACACGAGCTCGTGTCCGAACCAGTGAGGGGATCATTCCTCCCTCGTTGGGAACGACGCCAGGCAGTACGTATTACAAACGGTAAACCTCGGATTAACCATTGTCGAGGAGCCAGGGGTCACTTATCGGTAAACCTTGGATTGTTGTCAAGGAGCCGGTAAGGGGATTGGAGCTTGCTACTCTGCCCTTGCGTGCTGTCGGAGTTTAGACTGTTCCCCCAGGTGTAATTGTTGTGATTGGTAACCTTAGTGGCCATAATATCTAGGATTCTACCCAAGGTGACGGTGGAGGGAAGGTCCCACTGTACCTGGAGCAGACGTCGGTTATACTCACTTGGATTTTCTGGGGGGTTCGCTTCACTTCGAGACGGTTAAAGTGGAGGAACTTGGTCCAGTCTATTCATTAAGCAGGTTGCCGGGGTAACTGTTCCACCCACTATTTCTGTACTGAATCCTGCGAGGTTGGGCCTAATCACCAACTAGCGCTTTTGGTCCGGAAGACTACTGTTTGTGTGTGGTTTGACGCTCTAGATTATTTAGGCGTGTGCTTCAAATTTGATTGGTTCTTTAGAAGACTTTAGGTGGTTTGATTTGAAATTTTTTACTTTGATTTCGTGTGTTGTAGTTAAAATCTTTAATTGTGGCGGAATTACCGAGAAGGTCCCGTCGCATTGCGGGCCAGTCTCCTGAAGTTGTTTCTGTGGCCGAATTGTTGAGAAGATCCCGTGAACTTAGGGGTTCACCTCCTCGAGACGACCCCAGTTATTTAGAGGGTTTAAAGGTCCTTGTAACTCCTCCTAGTGGCAGTAGAGTAGGTTCACCTGAAGAAGGAGAATCTTCCTTGGTAGTCCATCCAGATTACCAAAGATTAGAAACAGGTTACAATCCCGAAGCTGTTACAGTTTCCGAGCTTGCTGGTAGTTTTTCATCTGCCAGTGAAACAGGCGAAGAACCTGAAATTTCAGAACCTGTTACTCCAACTCCTAGTGTTCCTGATTCACCAAGAATAGAAAGAATTATCACCGAAAATCTTCCTGTTGGATTAATTGCTATAGAAGAACTTGTTCCAGAGGAAGAAATAGGCGTTTCTGATTCTGAAGATCTAATTACCCTTGATCTAAGGGAGCGTGAATCCATCTTTTACAGTCCTCCTAGAAGTGAATCTTGGTACCTTGCATTAACCAATTTTTTAGACAACTCAGTAGGTTTTTCTACACCTCGTACTCCGGTTCCACCTAGAGGAATTCATTCTCCTGTAAATATGTCTGGTCAGTCATCTGTGTTTTCACAAAGTCCTGAATCATTTTTACATGGCGGTCCTTCTGTTCCTACTGGGTATCAGTCACTTTCTGGTACCTTTGCGGGAGCATCTCCTCAACCTGTTGATCATGGGTTATTAGTTGGAAACAGTGGTAATGTACCATTGAGTATAGGTGAAGTTTATATGATGTCAGGTTCAACTCCCATTAACCAACCTCAAGGTGGCCAATTACCGCCTGGGGGGCAACCTTCGTTAATGCCTGGGGGGCAACCTCAAGGTACTTCATTTGTGACTGGGGGGCAACCTCAAGGGTATCAACCCCAAGGGTATCAACCCCAGCCTCAATATGTACCCCAAAGTCAACCTCAGTATCAGTATCAACCTCAAGGATGGCAACCTCAAGGTCAAGGTCAACCCCAGTATTCGTATTTACCTCAAGGTTATCAACCTACGGGTCAATACCCTGGTCAAGGTTATCAACCACCTCAAGGGCAATCATATGGGACTACACCTTACAGTTATCAACCCTATCCTCAATACGGCTATGGATCTCAGTATCCTCAACCTGTTACGAGTCAATACCCTGGAATGTTAACATGGGATCCGTCACAGGGTCAACAGATGTCGCAACCAAGTATACAGTCGGTACCTCAAGCAGGACAACCTGCAGTTCCTGGTCCACCCCAGCAACCGCAACCTGTCCAGTCAAGTGTTCAGACCCCTGTAACTTCTGTAGTTACTCAGCCGCCAATTGCACCTAGTACTCCACCTCACACGGCTGCAGCAACTACCGCTTCATCTACCATGCTTACATCTGGAGTATCGGCAGCTCCGGTTTCTACTGTCCCTGTAACCGCTCCTCAGACATCTGTACCGTTGTCTGGACCCACGGTTCAAACCACAGTCCAGATGCCTGCAGGTCAACCTGGTACAAGTACGGTTGTTACTACTCAACCTCAATTTGTTCAACCTCCGTACCAGGGACAGTATCAACCTGGGCAAGCTGCCCAACAACCGGTTTACCAGTATCAACCGTATCCTGGGTACACTTATCAACCACCTCAGCAACCCCAGTACGGTCCGGTTAATCCTGGTTTTCCAGGAGGATATAATATCCCCAATGCGAATCCTGTTCCTAGTTATCCTGGATATCCTCCTCCTGGGGCTGGTATTGTGACTCAGAGTTTCAGAGATCCTAACCGGCAGTTACCGTTTATTGCGACTTTAGATTTACCCGACTTGACGCGCCTAACGAACGATCCAATTCAATATCTTCCGTTCTGGCCGCCAATGCCAAATAAGTTGCCCAGCGATATACCCAAGTTCGAAGGTAAGTCTGGAGAGGATCCGTCTAATCACGTGATGACTTACCACCTCTGGTGTGCATCAAATTCCATCTCAGATGATTCTATCCGCTTACGTCTTTTCCAGCGTACACTCATTGGTCTCGCAGCCAAGTGGTACATTGAGTTGCCACGGGCTTCTTTTTACAACTTTAGCCAGTTAGCTACTTCATTCTTAACTCATTTTCAGTTACCAGTCAGATACGATAATGGTACGGAATTATTAACTTCGCTAAAACAATCGACATCCACGTACATTTCTGATCACATCCATGAGTGGAGACGTCGAAGAAGATTAGTGAAAGTTTTTATCCCGGACCAAATTTTAGCTGAATGGTTTGTAAAATCATTATTACCAAGAATTACTGAAGATGTAGCTAAGGCCGGCGTAGTTACTGAGGAGCAAGTCATTGCTCAGGCACAATACCTTGACTTAGTTTACACTCAGTCGGGTACGTTACACGAGAAAATTCCGGATCTTCCAAAGTCAAACCAAATCGCTGCTGCTCCTTCGGGATCTCATGCCGCTGATGGTATGATCGGTATCGTGACTACGAAGAGTAAGAAGAAGTCTTCCAAGACCTCCAATACTCCAATTATCACTTTGCCTGATTCTCCGACAGGAGAGTCTTCTCCTCCTGAACTTACCGCCGACATTCACGCTGTAGAGTCATCTACGGCCAAATCCAAAAACGGTGGAAAGAAGAAAGGAAAGAAGAAGGCTAAAGCAGACAAGGCTCCAAAGGAGAAAACGGAAAAGTCGGAAACCAATGACGAAAAGCGCAAACCTCGTTATCCTTGTCTCATTTGTGAAGAAGATCATTTTACGAGAGACTGCCCTCATCGGGCCGAGGTAGTGAAAATAGTTAAAGGTTCTCCCACTCCTGCTGTGTTAAAGAATCCATTCCCCGAGCAGGAAAATAAGATGATAGGTTCTTCTTCGAATGCCAGTGAAGAACCCATTTTGATGATGTCTCATGTCAGGATTGCGACTCGATCGCAAGATTATGGTAGTAAGGCTCCTGTTGATGGTAAAGAAGCAGAATCTTCTAACTCTAACCCATCAACCTCAGCTCCTGGTTCCGATCCACTACAGATCGAAAAACCTAACCCAGACTTAGTGATTAAGCCGCCCGCCAAGGGTGTACTTCGAAGGTCTGCTTTCAATCCACATGCGAGAGCAGCCCAGAATTACAACATTGTTGAAGACTTAGCTGTTTCACCTTCAGCAATGTCGGCACTCGAAGTGCTGCAATCATGTCCAGCGCAACGAAAATTGCTTTTGTCGGCTATTGGAGCTGTCGATGTTCAGGACCCGAACCTAATGATCTTTGATCTAGAAAGTAGTACACCGCGTCTCCCCCATCAAATGGCTTTCCAAATTCCAGTGATAGTCAAAAACAGGCCTATTCATCGGACTGTGATTGATGAGGGAGCTTCTACGTGTATTATGTCGATTCAATGTTGGAGATCGCTTGGTTCTCCTTCGTTGAACCAATCCCCCACCATCCTTAAGGCCTTTGATGGCCGTGGGTTCCGTCCGTTTGGTATTCTACAAGAATTGCCTATAGGGGTCGAAGGTAAAACCGTTAGTCTGGATGTGGAAGTGGTTGATGCCCCTCTAGACTACAACCTTCTTTTGGGTCGAAGTTGGTCATATGCTATGACAGCGGTCGTTTCATCGGTCTTCAGAGTCATTAAGTTTCCACATAACGGTAAGATCGTGACTATTGATCAGCTGACATACTTTTCATCCGACCCAACCTCTTTAGAAACTATCCAGCATGTTGGTAAAACGACAATCCCTTATAGGGACATTGGTGTAGGTTTAGTTAAGGATTCCGGTTTACTGGGAACTTTTCCTCTCCCTCCACTCAATGCAGACCCTTCGTTCGCAACAATTCATATGATCACGTCAGAAAACATTATTTATGATGATCCTTGGTATGTTCCCTCTGACTCTGAGCTAGACTCACTCGGTGATGTTATGCCGTTGAGTCCGTATGAGATTGCTTATGAAGCTCTTATGTCTTTTACCGACTTTCATTCAACCGACCAAATGAATGTGGTCAGTGAAGAGTCACTTTTCACCTCACCCTTAGAACGGATAACGTTTCCCGAAGAAGTGTCATCTGACGAACAACTTCGCGAAATCCTAAGTGTAGATGATCTACCATGGGAAGATCTCCATCACAGATCTTCGTTTTTACCTAAGGATGATGCCTTTGAAAATGATTTTTCATCTATCTTTACCGCTGAATATGTCAAAGACGCTCAGGATCCAACGAAACATTCTGATTCAGAGCTGAATTTAGGGAATATTTCTCGTACTATTCCCATTGATATTTCAGTGAAGCCCGGAATCAAGGAGAACATTCATATAGGTGCCGCATGTACTGACGAAGAAATTGAAACTTACAAGGCCCTATTCCAAGAATTCCGCGACGTGTTTGCCTGGTCCTACGAAGAAATGCCAGGAATCGATCCTGCCATTGTTGTTCATGAAATCAAAACCTACCCGGATGCTAAACCCATTCGGCAACGGTTGCGTCAGATTCACCCTCGAAAAGCAGCTGCAATCAAAGCCGAAGTCGAAAAGCTGTTGAAAGCAGGTTTCATTTATCCGATCCCGTTAACGGATTGGGTATCGAATATTGTTCCCGTCAATAAAAAACAAGGAACAATAAGAATCTGTATCGATTATAGGGATATCAATCGAGCTTGTCCAAAAGACAACTATCCTACGCCTTATATCGATCAAATTATTGATGATTGTGCCGGAAGTGAGATGTTTTCCTTCATGGATGGTTTCTCAGGTTATAATCAAATCAATATTCTACCTGCCGATCAACCAAAAACGGCATTCATTTGTCCATGGGGGACATTTGCTTATTGCAAATTACCTTTTGGCCTTAAGAATGCCGGTGCTACTTTTCAACGGGCCATGTCTTATGCATTTCATGACATCAAGCACATTGTGCAACCCTATCTCGATGATTTGCCTGCTCATTCTTTACACCGAGCTGATCACCTTGTCCATTTACGAGCAATCTTTATGAGGTGTAGGCATTATCGAATTCGGTTGAATCCCCACAAGTGTGTTTTCTGTATAGAAACAGGTCGATTGCTGGGATTTGTTGTTTCCAAAACCGGCATTCGCGTCGATCCCTCGAAAGTCGAGGCTATCATCCAATTGCCTCCTCCTTCGAGTTTGCGCCAACTCCAAAGTTTGCAAGGGAAAGCGAACTTTTTACGCCGATTCATCCCTAACTACGCCGAGGTCACTAAAGGTTTTACACGGTTGTTGAAACAGAACGTACAATTCTTTTGGGACGAGATTGCTCAACAATCTTTTGATGCACTGAAACACGCGTTGACCCATGCACCGTTATTGCATCCTCCCAACTACAACCAGGACTACTTCTTATACCTCGCAGCTTCGCATTCCACCATTGGAATGGTGTTAGTTCAAGAAGATGAATTCAAGGCAGAGCATGTGATATATTACCTTAGCAGAACCTTAAATCCAACTGAGTTAAAATATTCACATGTGGAGAAATTGGCCCTGGCAGCCGTTCAAGCTGTCCAGCGTTTTCGTCACTACATTCTTCTCCGCAAAACTACTGTTATTTCGGATTGCAACCCTATGATTTATATCTTGACAAAACAACTGCTAGGGGGCAAGTACTCTAAATGGATCGTCATCCTGCAAGAGTTCGACTTGGAGTTTGAGAAGTCCAAGTCTAAGAAATCTTTAGTCTTCGCGGAATTGATGTGTGATTTCCCGAGTGCTGACACAGAGACTGTGGCAGAGGAGTCCATTGCGGACGAATCTTTGTTTCTTATTAGCACTGTAGATCCGTGGTATGGGGATATAATCATCTATCTCCAAACCCAAACCTTTCGGCCTGAAGCTTCCAAGGAAAACCGTCGAAAAATTCGGTTTCAATCCCAGCAATACAGAATTATTGGAGATACACTTTATCGCCTGGGGGCAGACTTAGTTTTTCGACGTTGTTTAACTCACGATGAGGCTGAGAGAGTTTTGAATGATTGTCACTCTGGAGCATGTGGCGGTCATATGTCTGGGTATGCCACAGCTCAGAAGGTGTTGCGCGCTGGCTATTTCTGGCCGTCTATGTTTAAAGATTGTATCCTTGCCGTCAGAAAATGCCACAACTGTCAAGTGTTTGATCGCAAGATGCGCGCTCCACCTGCTCCTCTCCACCCTATAATTGCCGCTGGTCCATTCGCCAAATGGGGCATTGACTTTATTACTTGTAACCCTCACTCGGCCGGGGGGCATGCGTATATCATCCTTGCGGTTGATTATTTTACTAAGTGGGCCGAGGCGATGCCTACATTCGACGCAAGCGGCAAGACAGCTGCACTTTTCGTATTCAATCATATCATAACTAGGTTTGGTGTCCCACAAGCAATCATTACGGACCATGGAAGCCATTTTCGAAATGTCATGATGACTGAACTTACAAGCCAGCTTGGTTTGCGCCACGATAGCTCTACACCTTATTATCCGCAAGCCAACGGTTTGGTTGAGTCAATCAACAAAGTTCTAGTCGTCATGATTCGACGGATCATTGGTATCCATCGAACGAATTGGCATAACATGTTATTTTCGGCGCTATGGGCATATCGAACTTCAGTGAAAAATTCAACAGGTTTCACCCCTTTTCAGCTAGTTTATGGCTTAGAAGCTGTGTTACCTATTGAGTGCGAAATCCCATCACTTCAAATGGCTGTCGAATTACTTCCAGCTACTTCCGAAGAGGAGAAACGGTTGTTATACTTAGCTAAATTAGATGAGACTCGACGTGACGCTACTTTAGCTATCGAGACTCACGCGAAACGAATGAAAGCTCAGTACGATAAAAATGTAACCCCTCGAAGTTTTTCGGAAGGAGACCTAGTACTATTATATGATCAAGCTAACGATAAGCTAGGTGCCGGAAAATTCGTTCCCATGTGGCATGGGCCCTACATTGTAAAGCGAAAGCTAGCAAAAGGGGCTTATGAGTTAGTTGATTTTGATGGGGACTCTTTGGGCAAACCCAGAAATGGACTTTACCTAAAGAGGTATTATGCTTAAAATGATGGATGGAGAAATTTTTAGATAGGTTAGATTTCCTTTCTAGCTAGCAAGTGTGTTAGTTTAGTCAGTGTGCTTAGCTTAGCAAGTGTGGTTTTTCGTCATTATTTTGGCTCATCTTGGTTTTACTCTTGATATTGTAGATGTCGACGCCTCTCCAAACATACATTGGATTTGCTGATGGTGCTTGTCGTAGTACACGGAATATCTCTTCCGCAGCTTGGGTTATCTATTCACCCTCTGACGAGTTAGTTTCTATGCATGGGGTAAGCCTCGGTCAAACAACGAATAACATTGCAGAATACAGTGCAGTGGTTGAATTATTATCCGAATCTATTTCATTTGGAATTCGACGTTTGATAGTGAGGTTAGATTCTGAACTTGTTGTATTACAGCTTAATAGAGTTTATGCCATTAGAAATCCTGTGTTATTAAGGTTGTTTTTGAGAGTGCGTCTCTTGGAACGTGAATTTGATTACATTGAATATCAACATATTCCAAGGTCTTTGAATACATTAGCAGATGCAATTGCTTCTCGAGTGTTGGACAGACATTTATAATAATCATGCAAGTAAATTTAAAGACATTTCATCATACATGTTAAACAAGATAAGCCGGTAATAGTGATATATAGATATAGATAGAAGTGTGTCCAAAAATATATACATCGTCTTCGATCATAGGTTTAACACACCTTATGATCGGCAAAATGATAGTGCAAAAAGTCAAAAATGTCACATGTGACTACAAAAGTGACTAGTCAATCACTGGTGGTGCTCTCTGTACGACACCACTGCGCGGGCTATCTTGCGCAGAAATCTCCTAAACGGTCCAGGGACCGCGACCACGAAGCGCTGAAGCCTCATTGGAATATCATCCATAGTAGTCTCAGGTATATCTGCCGTGAGACGCTCTAGATCATGCTCCAAATCGGCTAGTACTTCTGCTGTCGCATCCTGTAGGGCCGGTGCCGGTGCAGCTGGATGTCGTCTGTCGTAAGGCCGGAGATTGGCTGGACGCTGTGGTCCAACATCTGCATTTTTAAAATTTTACTGTTACTTTGAGACGATATATATGAAAAATAAAAAATACATAATTAGAAAACTTGTGAAAATGAAAGTACCTCTGTCATCCCATTGTTCTCCCTGTGGAAGAACCATGTCCGGATCACCTCTGAAATCCATTCCGGCATATGGAAAGTCTTGTATCACAAAAAGCTGGCCCTCTAGCCAGTCGAAGTAACTGTCTGAGAATCGAACCACTGCAGCACCCTCGTCAGGATGCCGGGCCATCACCGCAACCCATCGAACAAGCTTTGGCTCCCGAGGACCCAAGTCATCAACAGTGAGTTGCTGAGGGATCAGCATAGGAACTCTCTCCAAGGCAAAGCTCACGACTAGAGGCCCATATCCAAAAGTCTTTAGTCGTCCGTTCTTTGCCTTGGTTAGTTGGCTCTTCATATGAGCCGACACAGCTTCGCACCAGTTGAAGATGGTGCCTTGGTAACAGTCAACTGCCATCCGCATTTGGGATCCGGAGGCAATGTGCAAGGCGGCCGCGCCACAAATCCTAGTGACCGTAAATGCAATAACTCTAAGTTCCGCCAGAGCGATGTGCTTTATCTCCACGCCTTTTTTATGGCGAGTCCCTGGTCTGCACCACTCCTCGCGGAGATCATCAAGGGATTGGCCACCCGGCCTGGTCCCCGCAAGGTTGAGTTGCTCACCTCTGTTTGGCAAGCCAGTGAGAAAGTATACATCCGAGGGCTCTATCTCGAGCTGGTGCCCTCCAATGTAAAAACATTGATCTTGAACGTTCCATCGCTCAACCAGCCATTCCAAAAATCTTACCTGGCCCCTCATGCCCGGTATGGTCCAATATTTGTACAATCCACATGTTCTTAAGGCATCCAGAGAGGGTTGGTGGTTAATCGCAGCTTCATCGTCCTCTACGTGCTCTCTCTCTCTCCAGTCTAACATGTTTTAGGTCCTGCACATCAAAAGAGTCAATTAGAAATTAATTTGAGAAAATTTGGTGGTTTTTTGAGAGAGTTAGGGTTTTGAAATGCGCCCTTTGCGGAAGACGCACCCCGGTTTTGTAGCACAGGGCGTCCGGACGCAGCTCGCCTGAAGGTGGACTGCGTCCCCCGACCTTTTTCCCGTGTGAGAAAAAGTCGGGGGACGCGGGTCACCCGAAGGGCACCTGCGTCCGCCGAGGGGCGCATTTTGAACCCAAAACCCCCCCAAAAAATGAAACAGAGACCGAAAACAAAAAACTAAACGGATAAAAATGAAGAGTGGGATGTGTAAAATACCTCGGTGAAGCGGCGTTCGATTCCGACGGTCAGATTTTCCGCAGCAACCACGGGAAGTTTCTTGTCAAAAGCTCCTTTTTCAACCTCAACAGTGAAACGGTAAAAATGACATGGTAAAAGGTCTTTTTATAGGTTTTTTGGATGAATTAGTTCATTTTTTACCATGAAAAGATGTTTTCAAATGTATTTTTGCCTATTTTAAACAGGTATGAGTAATGTGTCGCTTTTGTGCAGGACGAAGGGATTTCGAGGGAAATTGTAATTTTTCACAAACAAAATTTCAGAGTCATCTTTTAAGCCCTTTTCTGACTCCTAAAACATGAAAAGATCGCCGAGTGTTTCTTTTTCACTCGTTAAAACGGAATTAAAAGACGGTCCCCTTTTAGCTCTTTTCTGACCGCAAAATCAGGAAAAGATTGCCGGGTTTTTGTCGTTTCAAACTCGATAAGGAAATAAAACGACGTGTCTTTGATCGCTTTTTACTTTTCAGGTCAACGACACTATTATGAAAGTACTCCTTGGTCGCAAGATCAAGCGGTTCCCCCAGGTATTATTTTATACTTTTTCGGGCTTGAGGGACACAAATTACGAAAAAGTTCAACGTGGAGTTTCCTTAAGTTTTTCAGACTCTCTAAAAAAGAAAAACGCCGAGTTTCTCCTATACTGGGCTCGTTAAACTTTTACAGTAAAGGACCTGTTCAATTACAAACAGGAACGAACCACTCCTTCCTAGGGTTCGAATTTAAACTAGGTTGGACTCGTCCGAAGGATGAGCTTATAATCAAGCATATGTTATCCTCCTCAAGCTTGTTAAAAATAAAGAGGTACTTGCCAGAAATGGTGGGGGAAAAAAGAGAAGAATGAACCTATTTGTCACCTTTTGCCTCAGAAGAAACTTTATTACCGCTCTTGAACACGACACTTTTCATTCACCTGGGTTGGGAAATCTTTTACCTCACAGTTGACTAAATCACTTTGAAAATCTTTAACCGGGTTCAGGGATCAACTTTGAGTTATTCGTCACCAAACCATCTGTTGTGTCGTTATGTGTTCAAGAGGTCTGCAAGCAAAACTTTCATCTGCAAAATACTTGTCATCCATTTGACCATCCCTGAGTCAGTCCTTACAGCAACATTTCTTCAACTTGAACAATGATTTCGTGTTGCGGGCTTGCCTGCAACGGGTCGCTTTCTATCGACATCGACACATTATCTAGAAAGATGACTTAGGAATCGACAGTACCTTGAAGTCTGCATGCATCAATGGCAGGTTTCTCGCCTTTGACGTCAGTTTACATCATTGACTTTCGATCAGAGGATTCCGTGAAGTGTTCGACATCAAAACATCTATTCACATTTCACGGGTTGTGCTTGGTACTTTGAGGACCATTGACATTACTGGTGGTTTCTCTCACGCTTGTTAACAGTTTACATCATTGACTGGTAATCAAGTGGTTTCTACCATGTTCGACATCGAATCATTTAATCACATGGCTAGAATCGTACCAATTCGGGAAGTAGAAGTGAAGACCCTGGATCTAGTTTCTACCATCCAGGCTGCGAGGAGTTTTGTATTCATTGTCTATGTAGACTTATCATAAACAGATGGCTGCGTCCATACTGTGTCTACAAAAGTCTATAAAAATAATGTACTGCAAGATCATTCCTGTATCAGAATAGTTAGTCCATTAGTTAAAGTTTTGAATCTGAGTATGGGAATGCCTACCTCAGTGATGATATAATCTTATCCATGTATTTTGTGTTGAAAATTGCAGGTTCCAACCAGGCCATCCACAAGGCAATCCTTGAAATGATAAAGCGCTTCACCCTTCCTAGAATTACAAAACCCTATTCTATTCCAGGCTTCGCACTTTAGGGGGCAATCTGTTACACTAAAAAATGTCACCTTGACTACTTACAGTTAGTATGGCTCAAATCAACAGTCATGCTACCCTCTTAGGCAAGTCTCATGCCTCTGTTATCCATCTCAAACTCAAAGAAGAGAGAAAGTCTTGTAAAAAATCATGTTTATCTCTGGGGTCGCAGGTTCTCTCTAGTCTTACCTGCGGGGACGCGGACCTTGTTCACAAAATCTGCGTCCATGGACGCTCTGTATGTTAAGGGACAGGTGCGTCCCTCTGTAAAAGGCAAAATGCGCGAGTTTTATCTTGAAAAAGTTACTTGTGGTTACTTCTAGAACATTCTAGAGGTCGGTTTGATGAAATGGATGCGCCTCCAGTTGGTTCATGTATCTCTATTAAGGGGGAACTTATCCCATCAATAAGGGAGCTATCCCACCCAAAGAGGGGGATGATCCCATTGATAGTGGACCTGAATAACCTCTTTACAGCACTATAAATAAAGGCATTGAGCCAGAAGGAGAGGAGGTTGGAGCTATACATTTTCTTTGGGTAAATGCTGCAGGATTTAGGTCTTCCATTAGAGCCTTTGTGAGGAGAGATTGTCTTCACTTGATTCTACTTGGGAGAGGGTGAGCTTTGTCAAAGTAGAGGAAAACCCTTGATGGACCCTGGGAGGAACTTGCACAACACCAAGGCCAGGTTGTAAGAGTTTCTTTGTTTCGTTATTAATACAAACTGGTTTATTTTTCTCAATAGCTTGTGTTAATGAGTTATTTCATGTGTTCCTTGGTCTGCATGTTGAATATATGTTTTATTATATGAAATGCAAGTGCTTGGTAATTGTTTGATTGTTTGTGGTTGCAGGAATTGACTTGAAGGAGGAGCTCATCCGGATCGTCAAGAACGGACTTCAACAACAGCGTTTTGGAATAAGGTAAGCCTAAACACTTGTAGTTTTCATGTTGTAAAAGGTGTATTTAGAGAAATATCACTCCATTTTGTCTTGTTTGTCATTAGAATGTCTTAGACTTCTAGGAAGGTCAGTCGTGTCCGCACCCTTGACAGATTCCGTGTGACAATGATGATTTTGAAAAGTGTTGATGCAACATCAACCCTTTTTGTTTAGAGGGCTTATTATACCTGCCAGAGGCATGGTATTATGCATTCAATTTTACATTTAACTGCATATTAGTTTGCCTTTGACTATAAGTTTATGTTCTTATCCATAATTTAACATTAGGATTTCAATTTTTGTTGTTTTTTATCATTATTTAAATTTATTTCTTTGTAAGGTGATTGGTTGAGGTATTATTATAGATTGTTTAGTAACTTCCATTTCTATTAGTTACTAATTTTTCATTTTTTATTTTTATTTCATTTTTATTTAACTTTCTTATTTTTATTAATTTTTTTCTATTATTTCCATTTACATGTCTTATAATTTTTTCTCCATACTTTCAATTTAAAGTGACTTATTATTATATTAAAAATATATTTTAATATATTTAATTATATATATACACATATATTAAACATATATATTAAAGTGTATATATGTTAATAAAAAAAATATTAGTTAGTCATATTTCTTAATTTCTCGTGACAAAATTCAAGAATAAAATAGTTTATTAGTTGTTTTATTTTTATTTTATTGTTTTTTAGTTTAATTAAAACCTATATTTAAACTTAGTGGCAGCTACTAGCTACTATGTAGCTTTTGTTTTTCACATTAAATTTTTCTAATGTATTAAGTGTGGATTTTTTTTTAAATGTTGGTGATTTTGATGTTGGTAATAAAACATAAAAAAATAAAAAATAAAAACGTAACCAAAAAGAATACAAAAAAATATTTAAAAGCAAAAAGAAAAAAAAAGACCACTAAAAATGTAAAAATCCAATATTACCTTCTAAAAATAAAAAATTTAAACAAAAAAATAAAACTAAAAATAAAATAAAAAATATCAAAAACTAAATAAGAAAGGTGGGAAAGAATCGAAAAAAAAAACAAATAATTAAAAAAAAAAAGAATTAACCCCCCAAACATAAAACATCACATTTTTTTAAGTTGAAAAAAAAAATAATAATTAAAATAAAAAAAGTAAAGTAATTAAAATTTAAAAATTTAAAATAATAATAATCATAATAATTAAGAAATATACCCTGGATGCGGGTGTTAGCGTTGAGAGTTAACATGATAAGACAGTGGATGGGCGGGGCGAAACGCCACTTGCCCGACCTGCACAGGATACGTGGAAGGGAAATATTACCAAGCACGTGGCACACCTGCATGATCGTCACTCAGGGTATGTTATATCACCGGTTCGGCTGGAACGCTAGGCTCACAGCGAGGGAATTAAGTTTCACATGCATCAACGTGCAGTGGAGGGCTCAAGCCATCAAGGGAGCAGTAATGGGAGGCGACTCCCAAGACAAGGCCTATAACCTTAAAACCGGAGAAGGGTCTAGGGAGATGGTAAATTCGTTGGCTCTGCCGCTCGGCTGGCACTCCTCTGCGCATGATAAGAAACTCAGAGAGAAGGCAAGGAATTGGACCCATGTGCTGATTATCTTGGTCCTCTTTGCGAGGCTGGTCACTCCCCTCCCCGGATATTGCTCAGTTATCGCAAGTCGCCCCTCCTGCTCCTTTCTCTTGGCAACTGATATCTGTGTTTGTTTTTGGTTAGTGCACAAGTGCATGGATTCAGCAAACCCAAAGAACACGTTCATTCTAGGCAAAGGAGGCTCAATTGGGAGGCATCGCCGCATCCAAGCTATCGTCCCACAACAAAATTTCTAGATCTGGGCCACTATCATCCACAGGATGCCTCGATTGAGACCTAGAGTAGGCAGTCACAGACGGTAGCCGAGAAGAGCCCCAACGGATTCATCTTCCAGCGACTTGAACCATCCTCCAAGGAGATGGCTTTCCTCTCGCAGTGGAAGAGGAAGGTCTCGAGCCTCTAACTCTCGACCCGGTCTAATTCCTGCGACAAGCTCCACCATTTTCACCTTTGACAGTGCTCTCAATAGGCCCAGGATCACAGCCTATTTTACAGTGGTGTTTCAGGAGGAAGGTTTAGTTGTTGATTTAAGGACACAAGCTGAAAATTCGAGGGCTATCCAGGACCCCTCTTCATCTTTTCAGCAGGCTACGGAGAACATGCCTAGCGAGAAAAAATGAGCAAAGAAGCAGCGCGCGGGAGCTGATGATGGTAGATCTGGGCACTGATGCTCAAAATGTGACATAGTTAGAGGAACCGCCTGATATGGGCTGGTGTCGAATTACTGAAGAGCCCATTGATGAATAGGAAGGCCATCCATGCCTCTCTTTTTCTAGAATGCCCCTGTCCACAGGGCAAGGTTGTAGGGCGGCTCGGTCATGGGTTTCTGGTATTGTCTTGTGTTTCAGTGATCATTCTCCTCTGGTCTTTTTTGAGTTTTTGTTTTGTCTCATGCTTCAGAGATTACTCCCCTACGTGGGAAACAATATCAGACATTTTTCAAACATGCATGTTTTGGATAGAACTGCCTCCCGCAGGAGCAGGGTACTTGACTACGGTCATGATGTAAATTTACCACCTCTTTGTTAATATAATAGATTTAGCATTACGTAGAAAAAAAAAAATTAAGAAATATAATAAAATAATAAAAAAATCATTAAAAAAAAAATTAAAAACCATTAAAAATAATCAAAATTTAAAAGTAAAAATTAAAAATTAAAATAAAAAAATAACAAAAAAATAAAATGAAATAAATATTAACAATTTTTGGCCTTGGGAGGCCTAGGTCAATTCCCGGAATAGTCCTTGGAAACCTAAGGTTTTCAAGTGATCAGGACGATTCCAAGAATTGACCTAGGCCCACCAAGACCAAATTTTTTAATTTAATTTAATTTAATTTAATTTAATTTATTTTATTTTCATAATGTATTTTTATTTTTTATTTTTTTTCAAATTTAAAATTTTTTGACTTTTTTTGTTTTTTTTTAAATTTAAATTTTTTTCATTTCAATTATTTTTATAATTATTTAAGTTTATTTTTTATTTTTTTTTAGTTATGTAGTTATTTTTTGTATTTTTTTTTTTTAACTTTAAAAGAAAATTGTGTTTTTTTTCCTGATTATTTTTAATTTTTTTGGTTAATTTTTAACTTTCTTCTTTCAATTATGTGTTTTTCTAAAATTATTTCCCCATTTATTTATTTATTTTTTGGATACTTTTTATTTTTTCTTTTTTTGTTTCTTTATTTTATTTTTGTTTAAATTTTTTATTTTTACAAGGTATATATATATATATATATATATATATATATATATATATATATATATATATATATATATATATATTACTAAGATGAAAATCACCTACATTTAAAAAAAATATCCACACTTAATACATTAGAAATTTTTGTCTTATTTTTTGATATTTTTTCTATTTTTGTCTTATTATTATTTTTACCATAATATTGTTTTTGTTTACGTATTTATGTTTTTTTTTTCTGCATTTTCTTTTATTATATATTTTATATATTTCAATTTTTTTGTCATGTTTTTAATTTTGTTTTGATGTTTTATTACTTGTTATTATCTTTTTTTAAATCTGTATTTTCTTTTGTTTTTTGTTTTTTAATGTTTGAATTTTTCTTTTTCTTTTCATTTATTTATATAGTTGATTATTATTTTGTTTTTTATTTTTTATTTTTTATGTTTTTCGACAAAGTTCGTGTCAATGATTGACTAGCAACCTGATCCCATTATGTGCAATTTGATAGTTGATGTTAAAATTTTCGGTATAATGAATCGAATGTGCCCCCACAATGTGTGAATTTCATGGTTGGTCTTTATTTTTTCATTACAATGGGTCGAGTTCTCCTACACTGTGTGTCAATTTGATGGTTGATTTTTAAATTTTTGTTGCAATGTATCAACTTGTCTTATGCTAAGATTTTAAAATCGCTATACATTAAGAATTTAAAAAGTAAATTACTCTTAGTGCAATAACTCTTTCATTCAGGTGCTCATTTAAAAAAAAAAAATTCATAAATTTTTTCCATAATTTCATGCTTGAAATATTTTGAAAACTTAAAGTTTTTTTGTAGTCATAATCTTTGGTTTTAATTCCATAGTTGAAAATTTGTCAAGATTTTAATGCTTTTCTAAGTCACGATATTTTATCTTTAATGGTATTGTTGGAAATGATTATAAGTATTTTTTCTCTAGCAATGTGACTGGAAGTTGTTGGAATCTTAAATTTTTCAAAGATGTGATATTTTATTTAATGTGATGCTTAAAAATCTTTTGAATTTTAAAGCTTTTCAAAGACATGATATTTCATCTTTAATGTCACGCTTGGAAATCATTGGAACGTTAAAGTTTTCTGGAATCATGATATTTTATCTTTTCGTTTTCAGGGTGTCTTTTGCACAAAAAAAATTGGCTTTTACTGTCATGTTTAAAAAATCTAAAAAATTTACCCTTAAAAAAAGACATTATTCCAGCATCAACACTTTCCATTTTCAGGGTGTATTTTGCACAAAGAAATGGCTTTTACTACCATTTTTAAAAAATGTTGAACCCAAAAAAAAAAACAGTTATTCCAGCATCAACACTTTTTGTTTTTAGCCTGTTTTTTCATGTTCTTTTTTGTTTTTTGGCTAGAGTTCTCATTTTAAGGCAATAGTTCTTGTTTGATCGGTAACTTCGTTCTTCATTTTCTCTCTAATTTTCCTTGCTTGCATATTCGTGTCTCTTCATCTTCCTTTTCTCCTATTTTCCTTAATTTTCCTTAATCAAATGCTGATTGTTGCCTCTTTTCCTCTGTCAATGTCATTTCCAAATTCCATATTCATTAATAAACTACAAGTGATGCCAACTACAATGGTTACCACCATTCAATTTCGTATACGTGTCCCATGTCCTTGGTTTCACTTTATTTACATGAAAAATCAACCAGGGGTTGTTATAATTGCTAGGAGATGTGATGCATCTCATTGCTATGCATTTTCATTGAGGCATATATTAGATGAAGCTAAACGACTGATTACATATTTTGAATCATTTGTCTGTCGACACATCTACAGGGAACAAAACTCAGACGCAGATCAACTATCCAAAGAGGCAGCGCACAGACAAGGAAATGACTGGTTGATACAAGAGGAGATAAATGGAACTTTCTACCAGCATTATCATAGACCTTTTGATGATCCTATAGAAAATGGGCTATAAGGCCCACATATAAAAAAGCTCTGTTTTTTGTATATCATGTATATATATCCACTGTTTCAGACATGAGTAACAACTCCTTTTATTTTTGGTAACATACAGTTTTTTTGTTGCTCTCTGCGTAGAGCAAGACTTCAAATTTTGATCATCCTTTAGTTACAACTAGTACAGATGTTGTGGACTCCCTGCGTGGAGACATCCAGACAATCCTTTAGATCTATAGACTGTGAACCCGTCAGGCTCCTTAGCCTCCATATGAATATGCATTTGGCATCTACAAAATGTAATTTCTTTATATTAATAGAAATTACGACTTTTTCCTAGGGGAAAAAAAATTGCTAGGAGATGTTTGGATCAAAACCCCTCATACATTTATTTATTTATTTTTGTTCTCATAAATTTTAATTCTTTTTGTTTTGTCTTTTGTATCCCAAAGTGCCATGGCCCCACGATATGGTCACCTTCAAGACCATCGTGGGCGAAAGTTCGGCACCGGAAAGATCCGTCACAGTGTAAAACAACTACGATTACTACTTCCGGACTACACCTAACTTCAAAACAATTGTTATCTTTTTTACTTAGCCAATTTCCCAAATCTAGTTCAATTATCTCTTACAACAATTATAACTTTGCGATATCGTAAAATAACATAAGCAATAGAAATAAACAGAAGTTCAATGTCAAAAATACAACAATTAACAAGAGTATGTGACAGGAGGGAGAAACTCCCAAACCACTTTTCCCATTTTCTTCTTTTATTAACTTCAAATATAATTTACAACAATTTACAAAGGGTGAGCAATGCCCAAACTCATGTCTTGCCTAAGTACAAGGTTACAAAGGTGGTAGTCATTGGCCTATCCCAATGCACTTGCCCAAAAATGCCAAATTCACAACTTAGGAATGCCCAACCTAAGGCTAGAGCCTTTCTTAGCAGAAATCCCAAAATTGGCAGCCAAAAAATCCCGGAAAAACGACCCTCGGCCCTACCTAGAAACCAACTTTCTTGGGTGAACTCTCCTCCTTCTTGCAATGTGCCTTAGTTGCATTTCAAAATTTTGCGATGTCCACTCTGAAAGATATGCAATATCACACCTCCTATACCTATGCGATATTGTAGGCATCACACTTTCTGTGATATTTTTTACAATCTTGGTTATCTTAAGCGAACCTGCTTACTACCTCCTCCAAGTGTCTATCTCCTCTACTTATATGTGTCCCTGCCCTTTGGTTAAGTGTAGGTCAATGCCCCTTTAAGTATTGAGCTTACCTAATTCTTATGCGCAAGTGCTCCTTCATAGGCAGGGACACAATGGGCTGACCTCACCTTGGTCATGTATACAACCCTTGGTGGGCAAGCGTTCCCCTGGGTCAACCTTTGTTAGGTGATGCAGGCACTCCACCTTTGTTGTGTGCTCCATGCTACATGCCATGTCCCATTTCCTTCATTCTTTTTCCCCTCAACTCACCCTCACACCCTCATTTATCATGTACAACACTACTCTGCCTGTCCCGTCACCAAGGCGCCCCACCTTGGGAGCGAGTGTGCCTCTCAGTGCAGGCTTGCCGAGTTGAGTTGACACCATTGTGACATGCCTATTATGTCTTTTCTGGTGCAAAACCTGGCACCCTGCCACCATGAAGGTGTGCTTGAGGCACGCTCCCCTCTAACTCATGCATGCTACCCCTATGTGAACCTTCTTGCCCCTTCATTATAGGCGCGTAGTGCATATGTGCTCTCATTGTGCCTCCAAGTTAGTTCCATCTTAGTTTTTTGACACCAAGTGGGCATGGACCGTCATGGTCTCCCACTAACCTTGGTGCCATCTCGAGACCCTTACATCCTCCCCCACATCAAAATCATTGTCGTCCTCAACAATTACTCCACTTAGAAACTCCATCGCCAAATCCATTTGTCACAAAGTGCCACCGACTCCAATGTCAATTGTTCCTGCTGTATGAACTCCTTACCTTCATCAAATAGCCCTTCATCAAGGCCCATGTCTCCATGTGGGTAAGACTCCTCAATATCACTGTTATCAACCAAAACGCATTTGAATATTCCACACTACTTCAAATCACGAAAGGTTTCCCCCTCTAACTTGCTTGCATTATTTGATCACATCTCATATTGTGTCAATCCGTTACATTTCATCATGTAAATTTTTGTTGCCATACTCCAACTTGAGTCCATAAAATATCGACAAATTGAGCTTCCCTATGACTTGGATTAGTTGTTTCATTAATCTGAACGTTGTTCCCAACTAATGAGAGTGCACTTCCTCATGTGTTTGCTAGTAGTTTCCCCAGCACTTTGTCACATATATATCTTTGATAAAGAAATATTCCCATCTCTATGAATGAATCCTTCAATGAACGCACATCATGCCATATTCAGGTCCATGAAAAAATTTCCATCTCATCAGCGATATGTTTCCCATCAACATTGTCAAAGGGGAAAGTGTTCACTTCCCTCATTGTCTCGTCCATGTGTTGCCCATAGTTATAAAGCAACAACCTCCATGTCCATCAAAATGGTTAAGTCTCATTAGAATCAACCAATGCCTAAGTGTTCCCACCAAGGTACTGTCATCATTGCAACCACCATCCAACTCCAAGGCATCTCTCTTATCACGTCGATCAAGTTTCTCCCTACAAACATCCATAATTTTCCCAAGGTATGTGCCCCATATCACATCAAAGTCAAGTCTCAAAACTGACCTCAGTTCCTCAATGGGTTAGATAATCCAAGGCCACCATCATATGAAACCTTCATTGACTACAAATTCCTTCAGGTTGTCATAGGCACCTTTGAATGACCTTCATCCAACACTTCAATCAGGCACACTTCTCTTGGTCGCAAGTCCCATCGCAAGTTGTCTCTACCTACTTCATCACTTGAGTTCCCCCATAGGTCACCCATTTCTTCCTCCAAAATGACCATGACCTTGTTGATTGAATGTGCCCAGCATCCCCATTGGTTCATCTACAAAATATCTTCATGTGGCATAGGAAATCCTATTCTACATAACATCCTCACTTTGGCACTTCTGCTTGGTTCCCATATTTGACATCCTTTTCTAGTGCTCTAGCTTGATGCCCCGACATGATGTCTTCCATGCCCTTCTTTTCTACTACTCAATGCACACAACCTTAGTTTCCTAGCTCATCCCCTTTAGCAAGACGAACACAATTTAACTATCGCATCCTTGACTTTGTTCAGGTTAGCACCCTTGGTCGCCCTACCCTCATTTCGTCATCGCATGTTCCTTCCATCATTGTTGAATCGCCGACTAAATGTTCAATAAATAATTCTCCTTTGCCCAAATGAGGCTCCAAATATGAAGTACACCCAAATATATGTTATGTCACCCTTCTCATTTTGGTGTGCCCTTCCTTCATTCTTTCCATGAGTCAAGTTGGGTACTTAGCCAATTCTTCATTTGGCTAATCATCACTCGCTCATCGCATAACATCAACACATTGCACCGTTGTCTTGAGCATTCACACCTTCTTCTCTAAATTCAAATACCACTGAGGCCAGTCTTGAAATAATAAAAACCATCAATTGCATAACTAAATACAAACATACCTCAATCTCCCAAGTGAAAGCCATCCATCGCATGTTCCCCTTGATCAACACAAGGGGAGCCATCTTACGACTTACATCAATAGCTTCATCTTACTTCCAAGGTTGTGATATGCATGAATCTGGTACAACTTCAACAAGATTCATTTCATCAAGTTCCAACACTTTTGCTAGCAAGATCGCAACACTTGCTTCTTCATATTCGTCCCCATAGTCAATTTCTCCCTTCAATGAATGCGACATTCCCAAATCAGGTTTAGCTATGGCAGGCATCATCCTACCAAACTCTTCCCCTTCTGGATACATGTTCACAACACTTACATCCATCAAGTCAATCTCTTCTTCATAGATTGTAACTTCTTCTTCATCATAATTATCAGCTTCAACCTTCCCAACTGACCAACATTGTTGAAGAAGCTCCCTTCTAACCTTATCTTCCAAAACTTCAAGTTCTTCTCGCTATCCTGGCCTTTACTCCTTCATGCGGCCCAACATTTCCATGAGTTACATAAGTTTATTGCAACCCTCTTGCAGACCTACCATCGTGCTAACCAACATTAAACCTATTCACTGTTAGAAAATTATATATTATAGAGCAATGGAACACATAAGATATTGCAGAAATATAAACACAAAAAACGCACAAAAAAAGAGAGACACAAATATACATGGTTCACCTATTTTGGGCTACGTCCACCCCGAACAGCCAGTCCTTCCTTTCTATTATCCAGCAAAATGAAGAGACACAACCTACAACAAATCCGCTGTAATATCCTATGTTTTCTCTCACAGTCTCACCTCTCTGTTTCTCGATCACAGAATACACCTCTATATCTCAGCCTCCAATACAATGCCCTCATACAAAGAGAGGGGTTTCCTTCTAGGGCAAAAAACCCTAAACTAAACATAAGTTCTACCGTCGGCTCATCTGCCTAATGAACGGCCCAGATTGAATAGAAATTACTATACTTTTACAAGGCAATTTTACATTTGTTTTTAGCTTCGGGGGCGCTGTCCCCGAGCCCCCTGACCCCCCAGCCGGGGGGGATCGACCCCCCCAGACCCCCGCGGGGGGGACAAGTCCCCCCCCGCGTGGAGGGGTGTACAAACTTCCTGGGGTATACATCCCGCTGAAACAAAAGACCTCTGAATCATGCTCCACACACAACAATCTCCCACTTGGAGAATGATTGTAGAAACTCCATCGCTGCTTCATTTGCTAGACAATGACTCGTCTTTGGACCTGGCTGTTTCTCATCTTCATCGTCATCCTTTAAGACCAATTGAAACTGAGCATATTCTCAGTTTCTCCCTAGTTACAACTTTTGTTAGCATATTTGCAGGATTCTGGCTAGTGTGTATCTTTTCCAGCTTCAACTCTCCATCTTCCAACATTGATCATATGAAATGGTACTTGAGTTGTATGTGTTCAGTCCTGGAATGAAATGCTGAGTTCTTTGCAAGATGAATGGCACTTTGGCTATCACTGTATAACGTGCCCTTATCATGCTCCTTACCCAATTCACCCATAAACCTTTGTAACCAAATCATTTCTTTACTAGCCTCTCTAGCAGCAACATACTCTGCTTATGTTATTGAAAGTGCAACAACACTTTGGATTTTTGAAACCCAACTGACAGCTATTCCTCCAATAGTAAATACATATCCTGTAGTGCTCCTCCTGTTATCTCTGTCACCTGCCATATCTGCATCAACGTATCCCTGTAGAGAAATGTTTGCACCACCAAAGCATAATGCTTGATTTGTGGTACCTTTCAAATATCTGAGAATCCATTTCACTTCCATCCAATGTTCCTTTCCTGGATTGTTCATGTACCTACTTACAACTCCCATTGCATGTGCAATATCAGGCCTTGTGCAGACCATTGCATACATTAAGCTTCCAACTGCTGATGCATATGGAACTTTAGACATATAATCCATGTCCTCTTGGGTCTTTGGGCACATTTCCTTGCTAAGTTTGAAATGGCTAGCAAAAGGTGTACTAACTGGTTTTGCATTGTGCATGTTAAATCTTTTCAACACCTTTTGTATGTACTCATTTTGAGACAATGTTAATTTACGATTTTTCCTGTCTCTAGTTATTCTCATACCAAGGATTTGTTTTGCAGCTCCCAAATCCTTCATTGCAAATGAATTTGCCAATTTTCTTTTGAGCACATTTATTTCCTGCATGTTAGATCATGCAACAAGCATGTCATCTACATACAATAACAATATAATATAGCTGCCATCATTTTGCTTTTTCAAATAAACATAATGATCAGAGTGACATCTAGTATAACCTTGTTCAGACATAAACTTGTCAAATTTTAGATACCACTGCCTTGGAGCCTGTTTTAAGCCATACAAGCTCTTCTTCAACCTGCACACTAGTTTCTCCTTCCCTTTACCTCATATCCTTGTGGCTGCTGCATATATATCTCTTCCTCAAAATCCCCATGGAGAAAGGTTGTCTTTTACATCTAACTGCTCAAGATGAAAATCTTCAGCTGCTACAAGACTTAAAATAGTTCTGATTGAAGTCATTTAAACAACAAGAGAAAATATTTCATCAAAATAAATACCTTTCTTCTGTGCAAACCCCTTCACCACAAATCTAGATTTGTACCTTTGTTTTCCTCCATCTTCTTCCTTCAGCCTGTAAACCCATTTATTCTTCAATGTAGTTTTTCCTGTAGGCAACCTGACTAAATCCCAAGTCTGGTTATGCATTAAGGAGTCCATCTCTTCTTCCATGGCTACCTCCCACTTCTTCCTGCTTTCAACCTGCATTGCTTCTTCATAACATTCGGGTTCACCAGAATCAGTCAACAATAAATAATATAATGAAGGAGAGTATCGTTCAGGGGGTCTACTTATCCTGGTAGATCTTCTAACACCACTTTCAGGTGTTTGGGGTGCCTGTTGCTGTTGTGGTGGTTGTTGTTGTTGATTATTATTATTTTCAGGCACCTTTACCTTTTCAGTGATTTCATCAAGAACTGCGTATTCCTTGTTTTCTTTTTCCTGTTTCTTTTCCTGCAACTGATTCTTATACAAGACCTTTTCATTGAATATTACATCTCTGCTCCTAATAATTTTGTGATTTTCGTAATCATATAAGCGATAACCAAAATCATTAACACCATATCCAATAAAGGTACATTTCTTTGACTTTGCCTCAAGCTTTGTTATATTTTCTTTATCAATATGGACAAAGGCCTCACAACCAAAAGGCTTTAAAATAGAGTAGTTTACCTTTTTACCTATCCATGCTTCCTCTGGAACACCACCATCCAAGGAACTTGAAGGCCCTCTGTTTATTAGATAAACAGCAATATCCACAACATCTGCCCAAAACTGTAAAGGCAATCTTGCATGCAATCTCATGCACCTTGCACGCTCCATGATTGTTCTGTTCATCCTTTCTGACACACCATTTTCTTGTGGTGTTCTTGGAACTGTCTTCTCTCTGCAAATTCCATGCTCTGAACAGTACCTATCAAACTCTTTGCTGCAATATTCACCTCCATTGTCTGATCTAAGACACTTCAATTTCTTTCCTGTCTCGATCTCAACCAAAGCTTTCCATTTCTTGAAAGTATCAAATACATCAGATTTATTCTTAATACAATAAATCCAAGTTTTTCTAGTTGCATCATCAATAAAAGTAACATAATAATGAGAGCCACCGAGAGATGATACCTAAGCAGGTCCCCATACATCTGTATGCACAAGCTCTAATTTTTCATTCTTCTTTTCTTTCCCAACTCTGAGAAATCTAACTCTCTTCTGTTTTCCATAAATGCAATTCTCACAGAAGTCCAAATCAACATTCTTGAAACCTAGCAACAAATTCCTTGAGTCAAGAACCTTCATCCCCTTTTCACTCATGTGTCCGAACCTATGATGCCCTAATGCTGCATCTGCTCCTTTGGAAGTTAAAGCATTAACAGAGTTAGAAATACCATTGCATAAATACAATGTACCAACCTTTTCACCTTTTGCTATTACCAGGGCTCCTTTGGTGACCTTCCAAGCTTTATCTGTGAAAGCTGTCACACAACCTTCACCGCCTAACTGCCCTGTTGAAATCAGATTTTTCTTTAGATCTGGAACATGCCTTACCTCCTTTAATATCCATTCATTTCCATTCAGCTGTTTTACAACAACCTTACCCATTCCAACGATTTTACAGGGTTTATCATCACCCAAACGAACTTGTCCAAAATCTCCTTGAACATAGTCATGAAAGTATTTCTTATCAGGTGTGACATGGAATGAAGCCCCTAAATCTACCACCCAGGAATCAGTAATAATTTCGAAAGAAAGAATCAAAGCATCTTGTAACACCTCACCTATCACATTTGCTTCATGATTGTTTTCTTGCTGTGCATCTCCTTCTTTTCCCTTCCGAGATCTACAGTCTTTCTTTAGGTGTCCTTTCTTTCCACATTTCCAGCACACTATCCCCGATCTAGACTTGGATCTGCCTTTCCTTGATTTACTGCGATATCCTGAGCTCTTTCCTCTTTCCATTTTTCTTCCTCTAGACTCTGCACTCAAAGCATTTCCCGATGTCTCACCGGAGCTTTTCCATTGCATTTCCTCGCTAAGAATAGCACCGACAACATCATCAAACTTTAAAGTACTAGATCCAGAAACGGAGTTACTAATGGCCATTACCAAACCATTCCAACTTTCTGGTAATGAGCACAAGAATAACAGAGCTCTAACTTCATCATCAAAGTTTACCCCTACAGAACTTAACTGACTTGTAACTGTATTAAAATCATTTAAATGGTTTGCAACAGATCCACCTTCCGACATATTCATATTAAATAACCGTTTCATAAGAAATACCTTGTTTGAGGCCGAGGGTTTTTCATATAGTTTCGACAACGTCTGCATCAAACCCTCTGTCGTGGTTTCCTTCGAAATGCTGAAGGCGACTGACGCAGCAAGGCACAACCGTATTGTTCCAAGTGCCTTTCTATCGAGAAGGTTCCATTCTTCGTCTTTCATACCCGTCGGCATCTTTGTTTTTCTGCCCAATGGTAGGTATAGATCTTTCTGATACAGATAATCTTCCATCTGCATCTTCCACAGCAAGAAGTTTTGGCCGTTAAATTTCTCGACCCTAAACTTACCATCTTCCGCCATTGTTCCCACTCGAACCAGGAACCCTTCTTTCCTGCGAGTTTATCAGCCAAATAGACCTTCCGCTCTGATACCAGTTGTTAGAAAATTATATATTACGAAGCAATGGAACACATAAGGTATTGCAGAAATATAAACACAGAAAACGCAGAAAACAAGAGAGACACAGATATACGTGGTTCACCCAGTTTGGGCTACGTCCACCCTAAACAGCCAGTCCTTCCTTTCTATTATCCAGCAAAATGAAGAGACACAACCTACAGAAAATCCGCTGTAATTTCCTCTGTTTTCTCTCACAGTCTCACCTCTCTGTTTCTCGCTCACAGAATACACCTCTATATCTCAGCCTCCAATACAATGCCCTCGTACAAAGAGAGGGGTTGCCTTCTAGGGCAAAAAACCCTAAACTAAACATAAGTTCTACCATCAGATCATCTGCCTAATGAACGGCCCAGATTGACTAGAAATTACTATACTTTTACAAGGCAATTTTACATTTGTTTTTAGCTTCGGGGGCGCTGCCCCCGAGCCCCCAGACCCCCCAACCGGGGGGGATCGGCCCCCCCGGACCCCCGCGAGGGGGACAAGTCCCCCCCGCACCCCCCCGCGTGGAGGGGTGTACAAACTTCCTGGGGTATACATCCGGCTGAAACAAAAGACCTCTGAACAATCATGCTCCACACACAACATTCACAATCTTGATCACAACTCTTCTTTCTCCAAAATTTTCCAAGTGCCCACCTTCACAAAGTAGGCTCTGATACCATTTACTCGTGAAATGGATAGATTTATCTCTACCTCTAATCTTCACAAACTAGGCTCTGATACCATTTGTCATGGCCCGACGCTATGGTCACCTTGAACACTATTGTGGGTGCCCATGCAACACTGGGAAGATTCATCACACTGTAAAACAACTAACAATTACTACTTCTAGACTACAACTAACTTCAAAACAATTGTTGTTTTAGCCAAATTCCCAAATCATGTTCAATTATCTCTTACAACAATTATAACTCTACAATATCATAGAACAACACAAGCAAGGGAAATAAACATAAGTGTTATATTTCAAATACATCAATGAACACGACTATGCGATGCGAGGGGGAAACTCCCAAATCACCTTTCCTGTTTTCTTATTTTATTAACTTCAAATATACTTTACAACAACTTTTAAAGAGTCAACCATGCCCAAACTCATGTCTTGCCCAAGTACCATTAGAGAAATTCTGAGGTCTAAAATGGGCCTCCTAAGGAATATTATAAAATAATAGTGTAAATAATAAAATAATATTAGATTACATCATCAAATATTTGAGGGGGAAAAATTACTTTTTCAACTCATATTTTCAACTTATCTCCCTACGATTATGCTCAAATTTTGAGGAGGATGTAATCATGTTTTTCATGTATTTCTCATGTTTCATGTAGCAGGGTCCATAGAAAGTATGCAACATGTGTACTCCTTGGATGAGGAATTAAATTATACATCCAACAAGTGCTCTTTCTTGAAATTTGAGTAAAACCAGAGGGAGATAAGTTGAAATTATGAGTTGAAAAAATACTTTTTTTTATTTTGTTATTTTTTAATATTTTTACTTTCTTACTCCAAAAATGGTGAATCATCCCCAATGGTTGACATCACCATCTTGAATCCTATTGATTCTTACAAAGTTGATTTTGGTTGTACTTTCTTGTTTTGAGGCCCATTTTAGACCTCAAAATTTCTCTAATGAAGGTTACAATGGTGGTAGTTGTTGGCCTAGCCCAATACACTTGACCAAAAATTCCAAGTTCACAACTTATGGCATGCCCAACCTAAGGCTAGATCCTTTCACAACAAGAACCCCAGAAATGGTGACCCAAAACATCCTAGAAAACCAACTCTTCACCCTACCAAAAAACCAACTCACCTGCGTGAGCTCTCCTCCCTGTGATGTACCTTAACTATGTTTCCAAATTCTGTGATGTGGAGCCTACAAATATGTGATATCACACCTCTTACATTTCTACGATATTATAGACTTCACCCTTTCTGTGATATGTTTTGTGATCTTTGTTATATTCGTCCCTACTCTTTGGTTAGGTATGGTTCAATGCCCCTCTAAGGGTTGAGCTGATCTACTCCTCGTGCGTGGGTGCCCCTTCATGGACGAATGTGCCCCTTTATGGGAGAACGCACTTCTTGGGAAACCTCAGCTTGTTCGTGCAGGCACCCCTTTCCAAGCGAGCACACCCCGGGGCTGACCTATCCTTGCTTGTGCAGGTGCTTCGTCTTTACTGTGTGCTCCACACTACATGCTTTGTCACACTTCCCTCATCAAACTTCCCCTCAACTCGCCCTCACACCTTCGTTTGCCATGTATTCCACTACTTTATCCATCACAATGCTCGAGCACCCCACATTGGGTGCCGGCACACTAATGGGTGCATGTTTATTGAGTTGAGTCATCATCATGTTATGTGAGAGAGAATTCCCATCATGACACGCCTGGTATGTCTTTCCCAACACATCACCCAACACCTTCCATCATGTTACCATTCCGAGGGTGAGAACCCCTCCAACTTGTGCATGTTTCCCTTATGTGGACCTGAGCATCCCTCCTCTGTGTGGGCATGTCCGTCGCATAGGTACACTCATCATGCCTCCAAGTCGGTTCCATCTTGGTTTTTCAACACCAAGTGAGAATGGCGCATCATAGGTTCCCGTTGGCCTTAGTGCCAACTCAGGGCCCTAACATCCTCCTCCACTTCGAAATGGTTTTCGTACTAAACAATAACTCCACTTAGCAACTCCATCTCTGAGTCCATTTGTCCCAAACCTCCACTAGCTCCAATGGTTGCATGAACTAGTTGCCTTCATCACATAGACCTTCATCAAGGCCCATGAATCCATGTGGGTAAGACTCCTCAATATCATGGTTATTAGCCACAACTCATCACAATCTTCCACATTTCTCCAACTCATAGAAGGTTTCCCCCTCCAACTTGCCTACATGCTTTGGTTGCAACTCATAGTGTGCCAATCCACTACATATCGTCATGTGAACTATTTTTCCATACTTCAACTTAACTCCAATGTATCCCAACACATTGAGATCCCCCATGACTTGGACTAGTTTAGTAGTTACTCTAACCATCACACCCAACTCATGAGAATGCCCTTCCTCATGCCTTTGTTGGTCATTTCTCCAACACTTTGTCACATCTTTATCTTCAATCAAGAATTATTCCCATCTCTACACATCGATACTTCAACCAATGCTCATCATGCCATATCTAGGTCCATGAATGAAACTCCATCTCATCTATGATATGCTACCCATCAACATTATCAAAGGTGTTTGTCTTCACTTACCTCACCGTCTCATCCATGTGCTGCCCATGGTCATAGACCAACACCATCCATGTCTATCAACACGGTTAAGTCTCATCAGACTCAACCAATGCCTAAGTCCTCCCACCAAGGTACTCTTATTGATGTAGCCATCATCCAACTCCAACATATATCACTCTTATTACATCCATCAAGTCACTCCCTCCAAGCACGTCCCATACTATGCCAAAGGTATGTGCCCCATATTGCATCAAAGTCAAGTCTAAAAGTTGAACTCAGCTCCTCAATGAACCATATACTCCAATACCACCATCACATGGAATCTTCATCGTCTACAACTTCCTTCAAACCATCATAAGGTCTTTTGAACCATCTTCATCCAACAATCCTGGCAGGCACACTTTTCTCGGTCATAATTCTCATTGGAAGTTGCCTCTACCTGCTTCATCACATGAGTGACCCCATAGGTCACCCATGTCTTCCTCCAAAATGATCATGGCCTTGCTATTCGATTACGCCCAACATTCCCGTCAGTTCATTTGCAAAATATCTTCAGTTAGGATAGGCAAGCCCATCCTACATAACATCCTCACTTTGGAACTTCTACTTGATGCTCATATGTGACATCCTTTACTAGTACTCTCACTTAATTCCCCTACATAAAGTCTGCCATGTCATTCTCTTATACTAATTGATGCACAAAACCTCAGTTTCCCATCTAGTCCCTTTTACTAGGACCAGTGCCACCTCATCTATCATGTTGCCTTTGATCATTTTAGCGCACTTACTCACCCTACCCTCATACCACCATCATGGTTCCCTTACATCATCATTCTCTCCCGCAAAAAAAGGTTTGCCAAAGACTTCTCCTTAGGCTAAATGAGAATCTAGTGATGAAGTCCACCAAAATATATGTTATGTCGCCTTTCTCACTTTGGTCTTCCCTCGCTTCCTTATTTCCACGAGTCATGTCAGGCACTTAGCCAAGTCTTAATCTAGATAAGAAGGATTCACTCATCACATAAGATCAACACATTCCACCCTTATCTCAATTGTTTACACCTTCTTCTCTAAGGTCAAATACCACCCATACAAGTCATACAATAATCAAAACCATCCATGAAATAAGTAAACACAAAGATACCTCAATCTACCAAGTCAAATTCATCCATCTTATGTTCCTCCCGATAAGCACAAGGGGAACCATCATACGACTTCCATAAACAACTTCATCTCTCTTACAAGGCTATAATATGCACGAATATAGTCCAAATTTGGTAAGCTTCATTTCACCAAGTTCCTCCTCTTTTGCTGGCAAGCTCGCAACACTCGCTTCTTCATATTTGTCCCCAAGGTCAATTGTGTCCTTCAATGACTGCGACATGCTCAAATCAGGGTCAACTATGGTATGCATCGTCCCACCAAACTCTTCCTCTTTGGCTACATGTTCACAACTCTTACCTCCATGAGGTCAATCTCTTCTTCATACACCACAACTTCTTCTTCATCGCAATTAGAAGCTTCAACCTGCCCAACTAACCAATCAAGTCAAACAATCTACCTTCTAACCTTATCTTCCAAAAATTCAAGTCCTTCTCACAATCATTTGCCTCTCTTCCGTCATGCAACCTAACTTGTCCATGAGCAACATAATTTTATCATGGCCCTCTTGTAGACTTTCCATCATGCTTCCCAACCTTCAACGTATTCATGGCCTTGATCATAGTTTTTTGTTTTCCAAACTTCTCCAAGTTCCCAAGTTTTCAAAGTAGGCTTTGATACCATCCCCTCACGAAGTGGGAAGATGTATCTATACCTCCAATCTTCACAAATGGGGCTCTGATACCATCTATCATGGCCCCAGGATGTGGTCACCTTAAAGACCACAATGGGCACCCATGTGGCATCGACAAGACTCACCGCAGTGTAAAACAACTAATGATTACTACTTTGAGACTACGCCTAAAATAAATACACTTGTTATCCTTTTTACTTCCCACTTTTCTAAATATAGTTCAATTATCTCTTACAACAATTATAAATTTGCGATATTGTAAAACAACATAATTATCAGAAATAAAGACGTGTGATATCACAAATACAACAATGAACAAGTGTATGTGATGGGAGGGGGCAACTCCAAAATAAATTCCCCTTTTTATTCTTTTATTAACTTCAAATATACTTTACACCAGTTTAAAAAGGGTCAGCCATGGCCAAACTCATGTGTTTCCCAGGTACAAGGTTACAACGGTGGCAATACCTTCCCTAGCCCAACATAATTGGCAAAAAATCCCAAGTTCATAACTTAGGGCGTGCCCAACCTAAGGCTAGAAACTTGCCCAGCAGGAACACCATAATTTCTTCCTCAAAACAACCCAAAAAACCAACCATAATCCTACCCAGAAACTAGCTATCTTGGGTAAGCTCTCCTCCTTCCTACAACATTCCTTAGCTAAATTTCCAAATTTTTCAACGTGCGCCCTATGTATTTGTGATATCACACATCTTACATTTATGCGATATCACAGAATTTACCCTTTCTATGATATTTTCTGTGATCTTGGTTACCTTGTGTGAACCCACTTTCTACCTCCTCCAAGTATCGAGATCCTCTACTTACATGCGTCCTTACCCTTTCGTTAAGTGTGGGTTGATGCCCCTCTAAGTGTTGATGTGACCTTCTCCTTGTGTACGAGTGCCCCTTCATGGGCAAGCATGCCCCAAGTCGACCTCACCTCGGTCATGCAAGTGCCCCTTCATGGGCAAGCATGCCCCAAGTCGACCTCACCTCGGTCATGCAAGTGCCCCTTCTTAGGCGGGTGTGCCCCTAGGCCAACTTGTCCTAGGTCATGCAAGCACTTTGCTTTTTCCGTGTGATCCATGATAATTCCTACACCGAATTTCCCCTAAAATCGCCCTTGTGACCTGACTTGTCATGTATGTCACTACTTTCAATTTAACAACGCATGGGCGCCCTACCATGGGTGTGGGCGCGCCCTTGGGAGTAGGTCTACCGAGTTGAGTCGTCGCCATGTTGTGTGCTCTAGTACATGCATCGTGACTTGCCTGCTACATTTTTCCTAGCACAGCGTTGAGTGCCCTGCCATTGTATAGGTGTGCCCTTCTAACTCGTGCAGGTTGACCCCATGTGAACCTGGGCACCCCTCCTCCATGTGGGCATGCTTGTCACATAGGCACACTTGCAAAACCTCCAATTCAATGTTTAGGTCCTATAATACTAGTGTAACCCCCTTATGATTGTTGTAGCCACTTTATTATGCCCAAGTAGCCTCCATATTGTTATTTTTGTGCCCCTTATAAGCCCACTATTTTTATTATTGTGCCCTTACATTATTATTGTTATGTACACTCTCATTATATTGTGACCCCTTAGATTCATATATATATATATATATATATATATATATATATATAGGAGTTCTTTTCGTTTGTATCATACAGGAATTGTTCATTTATTTAATGTAAAGGAGGTTTCCCCCTCGAAGAGGCTAATTTTTAGGTCGTTGATCTATCTATTTGTCATTTGGTTGCATAACAGTTGGTATGAGAGCTTTGGATTCTAGGTTTGTCTTCTTCAAACAGGTCATCAAGGAATTTTGGATATAAATTATTTTCTACAAAGATTCGGAAGTTGAAATTGCAACCACTGGGAGAAGAAATCTTAATGAACATCATGTATGAATTTATGATCTTTTCTAGCTATATTTTCAAAGATATGATTCGAGGAAGTTACAATTTTTGCAGCCTCTAGAATTCCATCTCAAACCTATGACCTAGGGAAAATCATAATACCTTTTTATTTCAGCAATGTATTTGCATTTTATAAAAAGTGATGGAAAGAGGATGGACTATAGTGTTTTTGGTATAATTTTTAGTGTTGAAGGTTAAAACAGTGATATGTGGCATGTCATACAAATTCACTCTACTAAACCAGTCTGTAATCAGGTAATCTTCAGAGATTGGGAATAACTCTTTCTTGAAGAATCCAATCTTGGTCTCACTTGTTGGGTCAAAAAGAAGACTCAGACGGATATTACAACATGGAATTTCATACCTTGGCAATCTGAAATTACAAAGTTACAATCATTTAAATATTGATCTCCTAAAAGCAAGAAAAAGGTGTGTATTTGTTTTTAAAATTGAATAACTTTTATTTAAAAAAATAGTTTGAAGTAATTCAAGGGGCATAGTGAAGCATAGATGTCATTGTTTGATTCCAAAATTGTTCCTTGAAACAAAAAAATGTACACACCTAGTAAGCAACCAGAAATTTCTTCTATGACACATGAAGAAGAGGAAGAAGTGTAGCATGATATATCCAATTTACAAAACCAAGTCCAACAAATTTTGCTCTCACAAAAAGTAACAAAAGATGAATTGGAAGCCATGATGAATGTTAAGACAGATGGTATAAAATTTGACATGGGATTTTTGAATGATGGTTTTAAACCAGACATGGAAATAATTATGAATGTAAAGATAGAGGGGTTGAATGAAGGTTTGGAAAAGTTGCTAGAAGAAAGACTCCCAAGTGGTGACAAGGTAATCCATGAAAATCATGATGAGGACAAAACGAATATGAATTATAGTTTTAGAGACTCTAATGTGGGCTTTAAGGACCACCACATTCCAAAGGTAGATATGAAGAAATTTGATGGAAAGATCTGGTAAAATTGATACTATAGATGGAGAAATATTTCTATCTATAGGATGTGCAACCCTTGCAAAAGGTACATATTACATCTTTATATTTATAACCCAACTAGTTTGTATGGTATAGATCATGGCTTTCCTCTTGTAAACCACTTGTCACCTCGTCAAATTTTAGAGAGGAAATGATAGCGAATTATGAAGATACAAAGAGAAACACCTTCTTTAGCGAACTGATAAATCTTAAACAAAAGGGTTCAATGGTGGAGCAGATTGAAGACTTCCAAAAATTTAATATTAGGGTAATCAATATTCCACACGAGCATAGGGTTCATGTATTCATAGGGACTTTAAAATATAACATCCAACATGAGGTTCACCTTTGGGAAGTTGATTCATTGGAGAATGCATTGAGTGTGGCAAGAAAATTTGAAAGAAAAATTATGGCAACAAGGAAGTGTACCACTCACAACTATAAAAATGGAAGTGTTGTCGCTCCTAGTCTTCCACAACCTACAAGGTTGACACCACAACAATTGGAGGAAAAAAGAGAAAAATGGATTTCTTATAGTTATTATAGAAGATAAACTAAAGGTCACAAGTGTGGTGAGAAGAAATTATTCTACATAGATTGGGAAGAGGAGGAAGAAAAGGAACAAGAAACATCAAAAGAGGAGGATATATACCATGAACCAACCCCAAAGAAAGAAGAAATGAATCTGACCATATCCTGTAATGCATTGGCAGAAATTACCACTCCTCAAACTCTCAAGATAGTGTTGGAAATAATACTGAGAGGGGGGGTGAATCAGTATTATCAAATTCTTTTAATAAATCTTCCTTATTTGTTCTTTGAATTATTTTTGCATGTCAGTACCATAAAATAATGAGCATGAGTAAAGAAAAAAGATAGTCACACCAAAGAACACAAGATGTAAGGTGGAAACCCAATGTGGGTGAAAACCACCTGCTGCAATATCTCTCTATCTTCTTTCAAATTAGAAACTCCTTTTACAATGGTTTTGTACTGGTGCAGTCCTTTACCAGTACGCAGGCTGCAACCTGTAGAGAGCTACAACTCTCTCTCGTTTTCCAGTCTCTCCTGGAAGGGAGCTACAACCCCCTATTTCTTTTCTTACAAGGACCACTTTTCATAAATTTTCAAACTGGATCCATAAACATCAAATGATCATCAAGTATAAGAAAATCACCCAGTCAGCTGTAGTAACCAGATCAACAATAATAGAACTAAACCCAGAACACCTTATCGACAGAAAAATACAGCCAAACAAAATGTCTTAAGACAGATACGCAGTTTTTCTTTCTCTGGTCTACGTGCGTACGCACTTCACCTTCTGCTCTCCTCCGTATACCCGCAAAGACCCTTCTGCTGCACTGCGTGTCCACGCACTGTTTCTTCAACCACACTGCATACTGTTACTGCAGGTACGCACCCAGAGACACTATCGCGCCGTGTACTTTTACTGTGCGTACGCACCTGAACCTTTGTCGCTCTGCGTACCCACGCAGTTCTCCTTCTTCTGCTCTGCGTACCCACGTAGCTCTCCTGTTTCTGCTCTGCATACCCACGCAGATCTCCTGTTTGTGCTCTGCGTACCCATGCAGCTCTCCTATTAAACACCTGCGTACTTCTGATTAGGGCCGAATTGGCAGTCCACCAGAGTGGCACAGTTGCTCAGATCTGATCATGCGCTCGAGAGATCACCCTTCACAGATTCGCTTTCAACTTCCCTTACATATAGATCAAGCTTTTAAGACCATAACCCAATATTTCAGATCTTAAGATATTCAATTGCAAAAGATACATAGCCAAGTGATCTCCTTTGCTTTATATAGGCAAGCTCCTCCTAAAATCATGGAACAATACCACGAGCCAAAATCATAATAACACAAATACCGTTAGCTAAATACCACGGGTTAAACATAAGAAACCCCACGTGTGCTTTTCTCTGCCTTGAAAAGAGTGCACTGAGGGTACGCACCTCCTGAACGGCTGACCTGCGTATCTGGCCACGGTCCCTTCACGGTGTACCTGCGGGTACGCACTTTCTGAACTAATCTCCTGCGTACTTCTTAATTTTCAACATATTGAGAGCCTTGCCACAGGTGCTGCCATCAAGTACAACATCTGTAACATATAGCCATACCAGAAACATAATGCCAACAAATAGGAGGATATATCAAGAAGAAAAAGGTAATAGTGTTTATTTATTTAGGTAGTACCCATAATTTTATTCATTGTAAGATAGACAAGGAATTGAATTGATTCCTATGTCGAGCACTAGAGTGTCAAGTGATGGTTCCAAATGTAGGAACTATAAATTACAGTGGAAAGTGTCATAATATAAAGATCACTATGGGGGAATATGTATTGAATAGTCCAAGGAAAATTTTAAGGATGGAAAATTTTCTTGAAGTTTAAAACATTGGCGAATCTCACTAATCCCTAATATGCAAATTATAAATGTTTATTGATATATTTGTAAAATTAATCAAATTTATAATTATTTTATATATAGTCTCTCTATAATGTTGGCGATTTTTAAGGTAAAATAATTTTATATTCTAAAATTTGGGCGAATCATCTTTTATAAAATTGGAAATTGGCGAATCTTTTTTGTGGAAAAATCATGGAAAATTAGCCCACTGGGCGAACATTAGCCCCTAAAATTTTCCATGGAATAGTCCAATTCTTTCCATTCCAATGTGTGGTGTTGATGTTGTACTCGGAGTCCAATGTTTACGTTCTTTGGGGACAATAGCTTTCAATTTTTAAGAACTTTTCTTGAAATTATGTAGGAAGGAAAGAAAGTTGAATTAAGAGGTATCACAGGGAAACCACGAAAGATAATCAACTCTAATGGTATAAAAAAGCTTATGTAGAAATAACAATGCGACGTAATCGGACAAATATTCTCACTAGAGGTTCAAGCATCGAAATCATCCATTTCTCCATAAATTCAAAAAGTCTTGGACAATCATTCCAAGTTGTTTGAGACTAGCATCTCACCTATTCATGATCATGATCATGCTATTAATTTAATTCCATGATGTGTTTCCTCCAAACCTCAGGCATTACATATATCCTTATGCCCAAAAGAGTGAAATTGAATGTATGGTTGCAGAAATGCTAGAGGCTAGTATAATTCAACCTAGTGAAAGTTATTTCTCTACTCCAGCAGTATTGGCGCACAAGAAGGATGGATCATGGCGTATGTGTCTCAATTATAGGGAGATCAACAAGATCACTATTAAAGATAAATTTCTCATTCCTATCATTGATGAATTGTTGGACAAATTGCATGGAGCAATTTACTTCACCAAGTTGCATATTCATTCAGGATATTATCAAATTAGGAGCTTCATGTTGGGATTCTCTCAAATCACTTGACCTTTGAGTCAGATTAACAAGGGCGGAGAGAAAGAAAATTTATTTTGGTCTAAGTCCCAACACAAGGTGTTCGTTTAGCTTACCCTCTCTCGACATTGTAAACTGGCCGAGAACCTTTTTGCGCACTATAAACAAAAATTGTGGTTTGCTAGAAATTATGGTTTTAGGATAAACAAGGTAAATTAGGGTTTTATTTTAAACGTCTCTCTTGCGCTTCAAAATGATACTAGATGTCACATCATGGATGAAAATGGATAGGGATTTGTGAAAAAACATTTGGGCACTTGAAATAATGGAGTTGGGAGCTTGAAAACCTATTTTTTAAGTTTTTGGGTGAGCGCTACAAAAGTATTTTGTAGTAGATGTCACATCATGGATGAAAATGGATAGGGATTTGTTGAAAAACATTTGGGCACTTGAAATAATGGAGTTGGGAGCTTGAAAACCTATTTTTTAAGTTTTTGGGTGAGCGCTACAAAAGTATTTTGTAGTGCCAACTCTAGGCTTGTGATAGGTTAATTGCACTCCGAAAAAATTTAGGATAAGCTTAGGTTTGGGTGAAAATAATTGATTAGACATGTCCCTAGGCTTAGATATAAATTTACACAAAAAATTAATAAGGTCTTTTACATAACCATGACTTTGCAAAGTGAACTTATAAATATTATCTTTGGACCTTTAGGGAAAGGTGGAAACCTTATGCTAACAATAGAGGAGTTAGGCATATAGCTAAATAGCTTAGTAGCTAAACCTTTTTATGCTTGACAATGAAATTACTTCCCTAAAGCTAGTCCCTTATTTTACACCCAAAGAAATATATCTAATGTTATATATAATGTTTAACACACACACACACTCTCTCTCTATATATATATATAGAGAGAGAGACAATAATTGACAATATGGGAAGGAATCGGAGTGTAATTTTTAACTATATATATATATATATATATATATATATATATATATATATATATATATATATATATATATATGGACAAGAATTGACAATATGGGAAGGAATTGTAGTGTTGGGATGGCTAACAGATCTAGGATGGAGGGGCCTCTCGTTCCTCAACATTCTTTTCACCTTCTCCTACAAACTTCTTGAGCTTATTCTATTTGAAATCATACCTTTCCTCTCCACACAAGAAATCCAGATTTGGAAAGCCCAAACCTCCGGTGGCATGAGTCCATCAAGGTCAATTTTTCCAATGCTAACTTTGTGTACAAAAGTTTAGCAACCTTCTTGACTCTAAAAGAGGGTTTAAAGGTGTCATAAATGTTGGAGGATGGAGCATGGTTGTCCGATGGACTATTTGAACTCGCGAGCATTCGTCTGAGGGGTGTGGAAATAAATTTACAGCTTGCTGGAAAGGAAATTTACAATTACAAGAAATGGTAAGTGCCCGACTTCATATTTTTGTTTAAAAAGCAAGAAGTGGAAGTGGTATATGTTGAGTGTGTTTTGTGACCGTTATTTTCTTGGAAATCTATGGAATTTGAATGATTATTTAGTAGTTTTAATGACATATTTTCTCCTCAGAATTTCACTTCACCATTTTTTTAGCAATTTTTTATGATTCGAAAAGGAAATATGAAAATATTATTTATTTGTGAATGCATCAAGACTGTGCTACAGGAAATTGCAATGAAGATTTATTTCTTTGACGAATTTTAGGACCTTCAGAAATCAATATCCCATGTTTTGTAACTCTTCGATTCTTAGTAAAGCTACAAAAGTAAAGGAAAACATCAAACTCTATATATTAGAGCATCTTTTAGGCCAAGAGCCCTTGGACTTGTTTTCAAACAAAAATTCGGTCAAAGTCCTCATAGAATTTAGTTTTGTATCTTCTTTAGTTGAAAATTGGGCAAACATGATGTTTTCTTTGGTGAATGTTGTGGGGGAACGACAAAATGAATGGCTCTATATATGAATCATATTTGAAGTAAAGTAGGCTGGAAACATCAATGGAAACACAATATCAAGTACCTCTAGAAATTGAGAAGAGGAATTTATATAGGTCAATATGTTGACCTTTTATTGTATCTCATTTTAAGTCAAGATTCCATAAATCCAAAGAAGAAGATTCAAAACAGTTGGGTCAATTTGATTCCAAATGGTAGTATCATTTCCCAAGTCCCTCTTGTACCTCTACGGATTTTGAATATTTCCAGTGGAAACAACAAAAGAATGTTTACTTTCTTCCATTGGATGCTTTGGTCATTTTGTTCTCTCTGTCATACTGGTTCACTATGCAATGGAGGGCATGTGTCTCACATTTGCAATACATTTGATGTTGACTGATGGTCTCTCTTTTTTGCTTTTGTTTCACCTTATCATATGTTATGAGATTATTCGAACTGTGATGTATTTCATCTATGTTTTTCTTCCCCACTTCACTTTCATGGGTTTTTGATAATTCCTTTGATAAAGCTTGTGCTCCATGGCACAATTCATTTCCACAAGATCTACAGTATATTGATTTTCTCATGGTCAATAGCCTTCCATGTTTCCTATCTCATGCCCTATTTTTATCTTGGAAGAACTGTTGTGCCATTTTTTGCAATGTTGTCATTTGGTTTGTTACTACTAGAAATTCACTTTTGTATGGCACTAGATATTATTTTTGTACAAGCTTTGTATACCTCAAGGATAGCCTTGTTTATTATCTTCGCTATTGTCTCATTGGATATTGTGGGATATGTTTAGATAAGCAATTGTACTTGACCATCAAGGCACTTGCAAAAGTCCTTTGTGAAAGTAGAGTAAAGAAGGGAACTATTTGCACTCTAGAACAAATTTCAAAATAAGTCTAAATACATAGAAAAAATAAACCAGATGTGAAGTTCATCATCCTCATTTTCCATGAAATAAGGGGTGATAATTGTGGATGTGGTTGCTTTTAAACCTATTTTGATGGACATTGACATTGTAATTGGATGTGTCAATCGTATCTTTTGTTGCTAATATGGTTGTTTCATTCCAAAGTAAATATCTCCTTTTTCTAGTGAAGCAGAGGATGCTTAAGATTCTTTGCATTTTGTGCAATCCCCTTCAATGTTGTTGTCCTCGGTATTAGGCATATGCTAGCAAGGAACCTCTCAGACGAACAAGAAGAAATTCTCAAAACGGTGGCTGCATCGTCTTCTTCAATGATCTGCATATTAAATGGTGTTCTTGACATGGGTTGGTTTTTTTTTTCTAACACTCTATGTCATGTTTAAAAGCTTTCCAGAATGTCATTAAATAAATTGTTTTATTAAAATCCAAATAAACTAGTTGAAATATTTAAGTACTAGATTCTTTACTTTGGAAGGTTTGAATACTAGCATCTGCTATAGTTTCTAAATTTTTAACTGATTCGTACTTATTTTGCAAAGGTTCCTCTTAGTTACACATTTTAGACATCATTTTCTCGACTGTTAATTTTTTTGAGTTAAAAAACAAGCATGTTTATGTTGAATTCTTCTTTTTAATTAAACATACTAAAGTGTACATGACCTAAACCTTGGCTGTAAAAGTTAAGCTCGGAGGCTCCAACTTGAAAAGAAACCTTTTAACATGGGAAAACTTGTTCGTTATTTAATATGGAATTTTATGGATACTCTTGAATTGAAATGGATTTCATTGTCGTTATGTGGTGATGAGGTAACACGAAAGATATTTTCTCATCATTACCTACTTGGAGATAAGCTCCGTGTACGCCAAATATGATGATGTTGAATGATGAATATTCAATTTAATTAATTGGCCATGATCTTTATCTCGATGCATTGTGTGATTGTTTGCATTGATAAAAGCTACTCAGGATTTAGGTTGCTGCCGATTTTTTCCTGTACTTTCCAATTACAAAATGAATTTGGGAGAGAATTCGAAGAAATCTTCTCTTGACTCTGATTCAGTGAGTTTGTGTATTGTTTGGAAACCAACAGAATCCTTGTTTAGAAGAATAGATTTTTGAGTGGGATTATTGTGAATGTGGTGTAAATTCCAAAGTTGTTAAATCTAACAATAACATTCATATGAAAATATAAACAAAACCAATGAACAAAAAATAAGAGAGACTAATTCTCAATCCATGAACTAAACTTTCATTGGAATCTCATATCTTCATAGAATCAATCAATACATTATTATATAGCCCACATATTTCTAATTTCATTATGGAGTAATCTACTGTATGAATGATCACTGACTGTATCTATAAATTTGTTGAACTAATTCTGATAACTCAGAACACAAAATTTGCTGGTTAGTCAACAATTACATAGCTTTATTTTAAGCATTATCCTCAACACCCCCCCTTAATGCTTAATGAGGTGATTCCAAGCATATCCCTTAAGTATTCGAACTTCCTTTTATGTAGTGCTTTGGTAAATATATGTGGAAGTTGTTCATTTGTTGTCCAAAACTTTATTTGAATTTCTCCTTTTGCCACATAGTCTCTTATGAAATGATATTTGATATCAATGTGTTTGGTGCGATTATGAAATACTGGATTTTTAGTTATGGCAATGGTAGACAAGTTATCACAGTGAATAGTTGTGGCATATTTTGGTTCTTGTTTTAGATCTATCAATACTTTCCTCAACCAAATTGCTTCACATGTTGCTGTTGCTGCTGCAATATACTCTACCTCTGTAGAAGACAATGAAATAGTTGCTTACTTCTTTGAACATGATAATACTACACCTAATCCAAGGATTAATACATAACCTAAAGTGTTTTTTCTATGGTCAAAAGATCCAGCTCAGTCACTATCTGTATAACCAACCAACCTAAAATCATTTGATGAAGTATACCAAATCCCATAATTTCTTGTTCCACACACATACCTCAAAATTCTTTTTGTTGCTCCAAAATGGATCTTACTTGGACTTTGCATGAATCTAGAAATCAAGGCTACTGCATGCATAATATCAGGCCTAGTGGTAGTAAGATACAAAAGATTTCCTACCATACTCCTATAGGATTGAGCATCTACCTTTTCAGCACCATCTTCTATAGAAAAAATTTCATTTGTATTCATGGGTGTCCTCATGGGTTTACAATTTACCATTTTCCATTTTTAAAGAAGATTTGAAACATATTTTTCTTGTGAAATAAAAATTCCATCATTCATCTATGTCAATTCTATGCCAAGAAAATGATGGAGCAAACCCAAATCAGTCATTTCAAATTCAGTCATCATAGCCTCCATGAACTCTTCCACTAACAAATTACTTGAAGATGTGTATATCAAGTCATCCACATATAAACACACAATTATTATATCATTACCATTTGACTTGATATATAATGTGTCTTCATTTTCACTTCTATTAAATCCCTTTTTCAAAAAATAAGTGTCAATTTTGTTGTACCATGTTCTTGGAGATTGTTTAAGCTCATACAGAGCCTTTTTTAGTTTGTAGACTTTGTGTTCATTTTCTGCTTCTTCATATCCTTGGGGCTGGTGAACATATACATCTTCTTTCAACTCACCATTTAGAAAGGCTGATTTAACATCAAATTGATAAACTAACCATTTATATTGTGCTGCCAATGCCAAAACAATTATGATTGTATCAAATCTTGCAAGAGGAGCATATGTTTCATTGTAGCCAATACCTGGTTGTTGAGCATATCCCTTTGCTACTAACCTTGCTTTGTGCCTTTGTATTGATCCATCAGCTGCATACTTGGTTTTATACAACCATTTCACCCCAATGACTTCTTTTTCAGTAGGAGGATCCACAAGCTCCCATGTTGCATTCTTTTTAATTGTTGCCATCTCTTCATCCATTGCTTTGCACCAAACTAACTCTTTTACTGCATCTTCAAAACATCTTGGTTATGCTTCAATCTGAGACATCAAAGCAAAATTAGTATAACCATAAATTTCATTTAAAGATTTTGTCCTTTTTGGAAGAGGACTTGGACTTGAAATGGGACTTGAAGTAGTAGAAGATGATGGAGTGGATGTGGCCTCTAAAGTATTTTGATTACTAGATGGATTTGCAGAAATAAAAGATTCATCTTCTTGTACAACAATACTTGGAGTTTGTTGCTGCACATCAAGATTCCATTGCCATTCTTCTTTCTCATCAAATAACACATCAACACTAATCATTAATTTTTCTGTTTGTAGGTTGTACAATCCATAACCTTTGGTTTCCTTACAATATCCAATAAAAATGCATTTCACACTTTTATCATCAAGCTTTCTTCTCTTTTCTATAGGAACATGAGCATAGGCAATGAAACCAAAGACTCTTAAATGAGAAATATTGGGGTTTCTTCCACATCATGCTTCAGAAGGGGTAATATTTTGCACACTTCTTGTTGGGCATCTATTAAGCAAATAAACACATGTAGCTACAGCTTCAGCCCAAAAAATGTTTGGAAGGTTTTTGCCTTTCATCATGCTCCTAGCCATCTCAACAATTGTTCCATTCTTACGTTCAGCAATGTCATTCTCTTGGGGAGTATAACTAGCCGTAAATTGCCTTTGAATTCCATTAATTTTACAATAAGAATCAAACTTATTAGAAGTGAATTCTCCCCCTCTATCTGTGCATAATGTTTTTAGAGAATAACCACTTTTCTTTACCACAAGAGCTTTAAATTGTTGAAATATGAAAAATGCATCAGATTTTTCTTTAATGAAATATACCCATGTTCTTCTACTAAAATCATCCACAAAAATATTAAATACTTATTTTTGTTGACAGATAAGGTTTGCATAGGACCACATATATCTACATGCACTAGTTCCAGTGGTTTACTTTCTCTCCATGATTTTCCTACTAGAAATGAATCTCTATGTTGCTTACCAAGAATGCACCCTTCACAGACTTTATCAGTGGAACCAATAAGTGGTAACCCTTTGACCATTTGCTTGTTATATAACAATTTCAAGCCTTTCATATTAAAATGTCCATACCTTATGCGCCATAGCCAGGAACTATCATCATAAGAAACATTTAATGTTGTACTTATTTCACAAGGGAGACTAAAAGCAAAAATTATGTTTTGCAGCATATTAGTCTTAGAAATAATTTTACTATGATCATTTTTATCGTAGATTATGCATTGCTTATCCTTGAAAACAATTAAATATCTCTTTTCAAGGAGCTGCCCCACACTTAAAAAATTATGTGCTAGACCAGGAACATATAAAACATCATTAATGTGCTTTGATTTTCCTTCTTTTGTCTTCACAACAATTGTTCCCTTACCTTTAGCTTCAACTGGCTCTTCATCTCCCAATAGTACATCAGATTTTGTAGATTCATCTATCTCTACAAAGCCATCTTTGTTTCCTGTCATGTGATTGCTGCAACCACTATCCATAAGCCACACCTCTTTGGAAACATTATTAGTTGAATTAGAAGCTAAGAATAAAGTGCCAACCACTTCTTTTTCTTTAGAAAAATTAGCTTGTTGTGTTTTTTTTTTCCAACAATTTCTTTTATAATGGCCAAATTTTTTACAATAAAAACATTGAACTTGGGATTTATTAAATCTTTTACCTCCATCACTTTCATCATTACCTCTTCTCTTGTTAGATGCAGAAAAAATCTTCCTCGACCTCTGCCTCCTCTGTATGTTTGTCCTCTTCCTCTTCCTCTTCCAAAAATGTTTTTGCTTTCGTCATGAGAGGAACCACTTTTGTCTTTGAAAATATTTCCTCTTGCTTGAAAAGCTTTCTCAATAGATTTTGCAGAAGATCTATTGATTCTTTGCTCATCAGATTGAAGAGACCCCATTAGCTTATTCATAGACAACTGAGTTAGATCCTTAGATTCCTTAATAGAAACAACAACCTCATCTTCTCAACAATTTTTGATCTTTTAAATCTTCTCCATAAGACTTAATTTCTTTCAATATACCCGTAACTCTAGTGACAAAATCTTGAATAAATTCCGAGTTTTGCATGCACAAGGTTTCAAGTTCTCTTCTTAATGACTGCAACTTAACAATATTTACCTTATCACTTCCTTGATATGCTTGTTGCAAAGCATCCAATGCCTCCTTTGATTTTGTTACTCCAACTAGTCTTGGAAAAATAGAATCATGCACTGCTTGCTGGATTAGGAAGAGAGCCTTTGAATCTTTCTTACGATTTTCCTTTAGCTGGTTTCTCTGGTATTGAGTCCAGCGTGCAAGTGTGTGAGCATCTGGTTCTGTATATCCATTCTCTACGAAATCCCACAAATGTTGTGAAACAAACAATGATTTCATCTTAATGCTCCAAAAACCAAAGTTCTCACCTTTAAACATTGGTATTTGTGCCTGAGAAATATTCATATTGTTGGCCATTGCAGCTAACTGCTGAGCACTCCTACCAATAACATGAATTTGCATAGGCTTCAAAAAATTATGAAAACTCTTGCAAATGGCTTTCACAAACTTTTGAAACCTCTTGCCAACAACACACACCTTACATATAAATAAACTCTTTTAAACTAGCTCTGATACCATGTTAAATCTAACAATAACATGCATATGAAAACATAAACAAAACCAATGAACAAAAAATAAGAGAGGCTGATTCTCAATCCATGAGCTGAACTCTCATTGGAATCTCATATCTTCATAGAATTAATCAATACATTATTATATAGCCCACATATTTCTAATTTCGTTATGGAGTATCTTACTAATCTATTGTATGAATTGTTGGGAATAATGCTTAATTAGTTATGTAAATTGCTATTTTGTGTTCTCTGCAAAATTAAAGCAGCAAATTGTTAGGGTGGTCACTGGAAGGTGCTGGAAATTAGCTGTAATGTCAGTAGATATGTTTCAGAGTTGATTTTAGTAATAGTTTTACTATATAAGAACGTAGTTAATAGTTCAATTAATATATGAGATTTGCAGCATTTTTTAGCTCAGTTTTTATTTGTTTTATTTGTTTTATCTTTTTTATATGTATTTTTCTTCATAGTACTATTGGCTTCTTAGTTGGCTGGAAATAAGTCATTTCATATTCTACATGTGGTATCAGAGCAGGTAAAATTGTTTTGGGATAAAGTTGTATTGTTCGAATTTCGCCAAATTTAATCATGTCGAATTCTAACCAGATACTAGTTCCAAAATTTGATGTGAACGATTATGATTATTGGTGCATTAAGATGCTAACCTTTTTGATTGGAAAATATTTGTGGGAGATTGTTGAATCAGGATATGAGGAGCCAGCTGATTGGAATGCTCTTACAGCCAATGAAAGAACAACAAGAAAGGAAGCAAGGAAGAAGAATGCTCAATGTTTGTTTCACATTCACATAGCTCTTGATAAGAGCTTATTTCCAAGAATATCAGGAGCAAAAACTACCAAAGCTGCTTGGGAGACTCTACAAGAAGCTTACCAAGGTAGTGATCAAGTTGAGTGGTCAAGCTTCAGACATTGAAGCGAGAGTTCGAGAATTTGAAGATGCAAGAAGATGAAAGTGTCAGTGACTATTGTGTGAGAGTCAAAGATGTGGTCAATAAAATGGCTACACTTGGAGAAACTGTAAGTAATGAAGTTTTAATTAAAAAGGTATTGAGATCTTTAACACATAGATGGAATCATGTTGCAATAATCATGGAAGAAAGTAAGGATTTGATAAAACTATAGTTTGATGAATTGGTCGAATCTTTGATGTCTCATGAAGAAAGATTGAAGGAAACTTTTGAAGGTGTAGAGAAAGCTTTTTCCTCTAAATTACAAATTACAAAGAATGAAGATGCAAGTAGCAGCAGTACCAAAAGCCATCAAGGTCAAGGTAAATGGCAAAGCCAAAATTATTCAAGAGGTAGAGGAAGAGGTGGCTCAAGTGGAAGAGGTAGTTTCAGAGGAAGAGGTAGAGGTAGATTTGATAAGAGAAATGTTCAATGTTACTATTGTAACAGGTATGGTCACTTTGAAAGAGAATACAGATTGAAAGAAGGTAAAAATGATAATTATGCTCAAGAAAGTGGTGAGTATCCTGCAGATCACTTATTTTATCTTATGCCAAAGGTGAAAATACTAGTAAAGATGTTTGGTACCTAGATTTTGGATGCTCTAACCATATGACAGGGAATGAGAAGTTGTTTTCAGCAAAGGATGGAAGTTCCAAATCCAAGATCCAACTTGGTGATGATAAATCATTGGAGGTTGCTACCAAAGGAGCTATGGAGGTCCAAACAAAAGAAGGTATAAAGAGTATTCATGACATTTATTATACTCCACAATTGAAGCATAATTTGTTGAGCGTTGGGAAGCTATGTGAGAAAAATTATAAAGTAGTCTTTGAAAATAAGACATGTACTATCTATGATAAGAATAAGGGAAATAGGGTGATCACTGTTGTGCCTATGACAAGAAATATGATGTTTCCCTTGAGGTTTGATGAACATAATAGCAATCTTGCAAATATGGCTTATGAGGATTCAAGTTGGTTATGGCATCTCAGGTACGGGCATTTAAATTTTCACAGTTTGAAGTTTCTAACCTCACATGCATTAGTTTCTAGTTTGCCCAAGGTAGAAGAGCATAAGGAGGTTTGTGAAGGATGTGCTAAAGGAAGGCATGCAAGGGAAAGGCTTCCAAAGGGTAGTGCATGGAGGGCTCATCACCCACTACATCTGTGGTCCTATGCAGACTAAGAGTTTGGGTAAGTCATCATATTTCATCACTTTTATTGATGATTACTCACGAAATTGTTGGGTATATTTTTTGAAGGCCAAAAGTGAAGCCTTGGATACATTCAATAAGTTCAAAGCCCTTGTAGATAATGAGAGAGGTGCAAGATCAAATGTTTGCGGACTGACTGTGGAGGAGAATTCTGCTCAAAAGCTTTCCAAAGTTATTGTGATATGAATGGCATTAGGAGGCAGCATACTACAGCATACACACACCAATAGAATGGCATAGCTGAAAGAAAAAATCGTACTATGATTGAAATGGCAAGATGCATGCTACAAACTAAGGGATTGAGCAACTCTTATTGGGGAGATGCAGTTGCTACAGTAGTGTACATCCTCAACCGTAGCCCCACAAGTTCACTGGAAAAGATGACTCCTTATGAAGCTTGGTATGGAAAAAGCCCTAATGTTAATCATTTCAAAGTTTTTGGTTGTTTGGCTTATGTGCATGTACTTGATCAGAATAGAAAAAAGTTAGATGCAAAGAGTGAGTTATGTATTTTTATTGGGTATAGTGAGACAAGCAAGGCTTATGAATTGTATAATCCTCTAACTAAAAAGCTTATTGTCTCAAGAGATGTAATTTTTTATGAAGGGGGAGTTTATGGTCATCAAAAAGGCCATGTTGAGAAGACAAAATCTATTTTGAATGATGATATAATTGTTGATAATGATCATGAGCAGCCAACTAATGTTTCTGTAACTAGTGGCTTAACTCCACCAAGCAGCCCTTCATCAATTTCTTCAACATCAAGTTCAAGTTAAACTTCTTCTCCAAGTTCTACAAGGAAGGTAAGAATATTGAGTGATATTTATGAGAGGAGTGCAAATCAAGCACATGAAGAAATCCCAATAGGTGAGATAGTCAATTTTTCTTTATTAGCCAAGGCTGAATTTGAACCATCATGTTTTGAAGATGCATGTACTAATGAGGTTTGGATGCAAGAAATGCAAGAAGAGATGGATTCCATTCAAAGGAATGACAATTGGAAGTTGACAGAGCTTCCACATGATAAGAACAAGATTGCCACCAAATGGGTCTATAAGACTAAATTTAACAGTGATGGGAGTGTTGAAAGACACAAAGCAAGATTAGTTTCTAAAGGATTCACACAAAAGTATGGAATTGATTATGAAGAGAAATTTGCACCAGTAGAAAGATAGGAGACCATTAGAATGTTGATTTCATTAGTAGCTCATAAAAAGTGGAGCATACATCATATGGATGTGAAAAGTGCCTTCTTGAATGGGTACTTAGAAGGGGAAGTATATGTGGAGCAGCCACAAGGTTTTGAAGTGGAAGGAAAGTAGAATAATGTCTACAAGTTGAAGAAGGCTTTGTATGGCCTTAAGCAAGCACCAAGAGCGTGGTATGCAAGGATTGATGGATACTTTCAAGAAAATGGCTTCGAGAGAAGTAAGAATGATCCTACCCTTTACTACAAACAAGAAGGTATTGATATTTTAATCATAAGTTTGTATGTTGATGATCTATTGTATATGGCTAGTAGCTCTAAGATGAATGATAAATTCAAAGTTGCCATGATGAATGAATTTGAGATGAAAGATCTAGGCATCATGAAATATTTTCTAGGAATGGAGGTTTATCAAAGTAAGGATGAGATTTTCATTTTTTAGACAAAGTATGCACAGGATATGCTAAATAAATTTGATATGCTTGATTGTAATCCAACCCCTACTCCAAGTGCTCATGGAGAGGTGTTATCTAGAGATGATGGTGCTGATTTAGTTGATGAGAAAACTTACAGAAGTATTGTGGGGAGCTTGATATTTCTAACCCACACAAGGCCTGATATTACATATTCAGTTTCACTTGTTTCAAGATATATGACAAATCCATCTGAAATACATATGAAGGCAACCAAGAGAATTTTAAGGTATGTGAAAGGCACTCTAAATTTTGGTATTCATTACTACTCTTTTGAAACGTTCAATCTTGTTGGATTTAGTGATTCAGATTGGGGAGGTTGTCTTGATGACCATAAGTCCACATCTGGAAATTGTTTCTCTTTTGGTTTTGGTTTGATTACATGGAGCTAAAAAAAATGAAGCATTGTTGCCCTCTCATCCACAGAGGCAGAGTATGTTGCAGTTACCTCAGCAGGTACACAAGCTCTTTAGCTTAGAAAATTTTTGGAAGAAATTGGAGAAAAACAAATTGAGCCTAGAGTGATATATTGTGATAATGTAAGTGCCATCAAGTTAGCAAAGAATCCACTTCATCATAGTAGGACAAAGAATTTTGACCTGAAATATCACTTCATTAGAGATTTGGTGCAGAAGGACATTGAATTGAAGCATATAAATACTCAGCATCAACTAGCAGATATCTTCACCAAAGGAGTTGCAAAAGATCAGTTTTTGGCACTACGAGATAAGATAGTAAATCCTCATTAATCATTAAGGGGGAGTGTTGGGAATAATGCTTAATTAGTTATGTAAATTGCTATTTTGTGTTCTCTCCAAAATTAAAGCAGCAAATTGTTAGGGTGGTCACTGCTGGAAGGTGCTGGAAATTAGCTGTAATGTCATTAGATATGTTTCAGAGTTGATTTTAGTAATAGTTTTACTATATAAGAATGTAGTTAATAGTTCAATTAATATATGAGATTTGCAGCATTTTTTAGCTCACACACAGTAACTGTGTTTTTATTTGTTTTATCTTTTTTATATGTATTTTTCTTCATAGTACTGTTGGCTTCTCAGTTGGCTGGAAATAAGTCATTTCATATTCTACATGAATGATCACTAACTATATCTATAAATTTTCTGAACTAATTCTGATAACTCAAAACACAAAATTTGCTAGTTAGTCAACGATTACATAGCTTTATCTTAAGCATTATCCTCAACAAAAGTTTCCATAGTTTATTATTAAATTTTAATGAAAGTGAGGAATTGGTGGATCAGGCTAGAGATCTTCACCACCTGCAATTGTAATGTTTGCTGGCTAAGGAGATTATGGAACATGTAGGTTCGAAATGAATGGAGTGTCTATGTATAAGTATAGCTATTTAATTATTCATGCTCAACAAATGGATATTTATTCCCCTATCTCATGAATGAATCAATTCCCTTCCTAAATTCTAAGAGAGCTTCCGAGGTGATTTACACCTTCCGCTTAAAAGCTTTCCTAAAAGGATAGATTATGTGTACTACGAGTGAGTAAAAGGTCCACCCCCTTAACTCACTGTGTAAGGATTTTATGTTAGATATTCTTTTGAGCATCCATAACCATTGCATTGTTTATAATCAACTGTATGTCACTACACTTGAAACTGGCATCTTAAAAACATTTCGGGTAATAAGTGCTTAATCCCTTGGTTCATCTCTTTATATATATATATATATATATATATATATATATATATATATATATATATATATATATTCGTTCCATTTCATAAATGAATAAAGGTTTTTTTTGTTTATATTTCATAATTTAATCTAAAGTTTATTAGGAGAAGGAAACTCTTTTCATGAGCCTATGAAAATAGTAAGATTGTGTCATTCTTATCATTGAAAACATAAAAGAAAATAAGGTGTGAGTGTTTGCGGGAAGTTTTCTATATTTTAATCATTTCCATTGTGTTTTTAGCTTTAGGGAGAGTGGTATGGTTAGCCCTCACATGGTTGGACCTTAGTGCATTTGTTTGCTATTTTTCATTTTTCTAGATCTCTGCACTAAATTTTGAAAATATTCTAGAATTTGAGAGATAGAAGATTAATTAATTATTTTCAAATCTTATTGAAAAAAACTAGGTCAATAAACCTTAACTCTTGTCTATTAAATTTTAGAATATTTTTAAAATTTATAATCTAGATAAAATATCTCAATGATAGTTTGCTTATATTATATTTTATGAAAGCAACAAGATGAAATTTATAATTTGAAGAAAGAGAAAAAAATTTACAAATTAATCAATAGACCAACCATGTCACATCACTTATTTAAAAACAACCATGTAACCATTCAAGTTAAAAAAAAAAAGTAAAAATATTATTTGGTAACATTATTTTTAGACAACACATAAACAAGACATAAATGAGCCAATCTTTTTTATCCAACATAAAATTTCCATAAAACAAATCTCATATTTTCTGTAAATATTATAATCACATAAATTTATAAAAAAATAAATAATTAAATAATATTAAAATAGATATACTTTTATGTAAATTATAAAAGTGAAAAATAAAAATGTAAAAAAAATTACAAAAGCTTTCTAAATTTCCTATTTCTCAAGCGTTCTTTGCACATCTCCGCGTGTGTATATACATATATTCTCTTCATTATTTTCTGAACTATTTCGTTTTAACTTTCCATATTTGATAATAATATAAAAATAAAATCCAATAATCTCGTTGCTTTCCTTGGTAATTCACTTTTTTTTAACTAATAACCACGGTAAGGAGTTGACAATAATAATGTACCATGTCAAAGTGCCAACCCACCATATATGCAATGCCTTTATTCTTTCAACTCAATGATCACAGCAGAGGATATCAGTCGATTATTTGCTTATTTGCTTTATTCTTTATATTTACTGTGATATGAAAATAACGGCTACTATATAAGAGGGGTTCTATGGGTGACACGTTGCCAATGTAAAGGTCTGGAGTTGTGGTGGTAGGTCAAGACTTAACATGGCCGACCTCCGCTCTGCAAACCGACAAGCTGTCGCGTGATTGATTTATGATAACTGTGTTATACATAAGGGCAGACCCACATATTTTGTGGTATCTATTTATTAATCAGGTTATATGTATTTAATATGGGATCTATTAGGTATCTAAGAATTTTTCTTTAAATTTTACATATTAAAAAGAAAGTTTGTATTCAGTAAGATTTGATTCCTCTCTACACATGATAGATCTAATAAATATGATAGATCTAATAAATTTAAGTTAGTTTTATTCCATTTTTCTCTGGTCACTCTTTTGTTCTTACCTCCATATATATATATATATACATATATATATTATAATATAACAAATTGAATATCATATTAAATTTAATATTACATTAACCTAAAGTTCTAAAATTTAATAATATTAATATCGGATTTAATAATGTTACATGATAACAAAAATTATAATATGTCTAAGTCAAATTAATATTTTCAAATATTAGAATTTTGATGTGGAAATATTTATGTCAAGGAATTTCATAAAATATAAGATATGGTTTCTCACTTTAAAGATTGATTTTACAAATATTCAATGAAAAGAAATATTAAAAGATAAAGGAGCTTCAATTTTGATTCTTTTTGTTGAATTAATATTTATCTTTTGATTTAAGAGATGCTATTAGCTTTAGTAAATCGAAGTAAAGATGTTTAATAATTTACCTAATTTGGAATTTTAGTGTGGTATTTTTTTTGTTAAAAATAAATTTATGATCCATTCAAATTAATCTATATGATAAAGGAATTACTAAACACAGGAGATAATTTACTATTCATTCAAATTATATAAAATAATAAATAGCTATATTTTAATAATTAATTTTAATACATTAATAAGATTAAAAAGTTATATATAATTTAAGATTATGATAAAGTAACTATTAAATCCATGAGATAATTTATTATTTATTTAAATTATATAAAATAATACATAACTATATTTTAATAATTAGTTTATTAATAACAATACAAAGATATATATAATTTAAAATCCAATAGTTCATTAATAAGATTAAAAAGTTATATCTAATTTAAGATTCAAAATAATTTTTCCAGTTGCATTAAAAAAAATATTTTATTATTTTTTGAGGAAGTTACACATGGAGTGATGATGGTGGTGGTGGTGGTGGTTAATGTCAACTGAGACCAAATAATGGTCTATGGGACCTAAAGAAACAAATTATCTATTTTGATTTAAGATTTTATAATATATGCAACTTCTTGGATTTTGTATTTATTTAAATCTAACTAGTGACATATATTGCCTCGTAAATAAATAATACAAAATCTATTAATAACTATAAAATTTTGACTATGCAATTTTATGAAAAAATAAAAAACCTAACCTACCCTCGCTATTCGAACACTCAGTTAAAATCTTAAGAAAAATGAAAAACATAACCTAAACCTAACCTATGCTCGAGATTCCAACACTCAGTTAAAATCTTCTGAATATCTTCTTTAACAATCATCATTGCGGCCATATAGAACTCAAATTCTATTGCAGGCAAAGGTTCAGAAAAAATATATAATAACATTGCCCTTGACTTTGGTTACCTCTTATCGTGAAAAAAATAAGTATTGAATAGAACTAAACAATGGGTCATGAAACATCAAGAAGAGTTTTTAACAAACAAATTAAAAATAAAATTTTATATATTTACAAAGAGATCAAAATCATGTTTAAAAGAATAGATTTAGAAAACATAAAAATAAAATTAAGATTTCAATTATTTTATATAAAGTTCATACCATTAGTGGTGAAGGAAGTGTTCTTGTTATACAAGCTGCAATAGGACTTTAAAATTTTGTAATTGTTCCATTCATGATAACATAATTAAAATGGAAGATAAATGCAATGATTACATATAATGTGAAATATGTAAGTCAAATAATTAGATATAGATCAATTCTATGCTTCTGTCAAATGATCTTGGGAGGCTTTATTGATATTTACTGTCAAACGAAAATAATGGCTAATATTTAAGAGAGTACGATGGATAACGCGCTGCCAATGGACAGGTCTGGAATTGTCATGCTACATCAAGACTTTACATGGCCGACCTGCGCTCTCCAAACCGACAACCTGTTCCCTGATTGATTTGTGATAACTTTGTCATACACCACCGGTAGGACCATACATATGAGAACCATCATAATTCTCCAAATATTAGGTATAACGTATGGGGCTACAGGTGTCAACACTGGACTCACTGAAATTCGCCCCAAGCAATTCTATGAAAAATTAAAAAGCTAACCTAGGCTACAGATTCCATCACTCGGTAAAAAATTTCTAAATATCTCTTTTGTAGTTCTCATGTAACACTCGTGAACTGGTGATTGCGACCTATAAAACTGGATTTCGATTGCAAGGAAAGGTCCCGAGGAAATATATAATAAAATTCCACTTGACTTCGGCTACCTATTATCATTAAAAAAAGGGTTCTCAATAAAAATATGTTTGGTTTCTCCATGGTATCTTGGGTGAAATGGTGTTGAATAAAAGCATGTGTTGTATTTCGTGGGATGGTTTTAGTTATTGCAGTGAAGTTTTGCTTATCACAATTTATTTTAAACTTGAATTTTTCATCGACTCATCAGCAGACTTTTTAGTCATATGTTTTTTCGAGACCATGTAAGATTGAATCATATTTTTTTTCAATATTTTGAGTTTTAGTAGTTTGTTTACGGATATTGATGCAATTTGGTAATGATTATGGATATTGGTGGCCACTCATCTATTCCACTTGACCTCCATTATTGTTTACTTGAATTTCCTTAATTCTAACACAATTCACTATTTTCAAAAAAAAATCATGTTATGAAATTTAGGAGCCACTTTTTTTTAGTAAAACATACAAATCCATAGCCTATATCAAGAATTTGTGGTGAAAAGTTGTAGTGCTCAAATATATTTTTCCAACTAGGTATCATAGATATCATATGCCAAGGTTACTACACCATGAATGTGGTTAACCAATTTACCCCAGTGGCCCACAAACTTTTGGTGTTTCATTTCCTAGGGTTATGTTTTTGGTATGTTTAGGGATTTCCATTGTTTTTCAATAATAAATAAGCCTCCGAGCTTCATTGTAACATAGATAGTAAGACATGTTGCCACCACATCCCTTTTGAGAGATAAGCTACCATTGATTGGGCTACTTTATTTCCATTTTGCATGTAAACAATTTTCAATAATTTGTTATTAATGAATTGAAGTTTCGTTTTCGTTGTATTTTTATGTTTCTATTTATATCATTATTTCTTTTCTTTCCTTCATAAATTAGTGGCATCAAACTAGTCTGCTCTTTTTCTATTTTTCTGTGCATGTCCCCAACTAGGTCGGGGTATAAGGAGTTGGGACTTAAACTAGTTGAGTGACAACCATGGTTGAAGAAAATAAAGATGATGGAGCAAGAGATCGTGTCAAACAGTTACTCGAAGAAGCCCTTGAGCAACAAAGGAACGAGATGATGGACAACTTTTCCAAAATCCTTTGGTGGATGCCCGCCGATGATGCATCTTCATCCAATAGTCACTTCGGAGGTGATGCCCACTTCATGGTACAAGTGAATTCGAATATCCCTATATTCGAAGGTCAAATAGATGCAAAAGTTCTAGATAAATTATTGAATGAGTTGGAAAATTATTTTTCGGTCCATAGTTTCTTCGACAAAGAGAAGATGTTTTTTGCATTGTATAAGGCGACCCCCCATCTCAAGGACTGATGGGAAACTCATTGTGAGAAAGGGGCTCGGGAACCATCTCTACTTCTAGCCGCTCCCTCTTGGAACTCTTTCTGAGACGATGTCAAGGAATAGTATTACCCCGTGGAGAGCAATGATGATAAGTACATATATTGGACCATACTATGGCAAAAAAGGGATGAAGATGTACATGAGCTCATAAATATTTTTCATACTCTATGCACAAAGTTGGGTATCAAAGACTCTCAGCAACATTTTTTGCTCAAGTACTATGGTTGTTTGCACAAATATATTCAGGAAGAGATGGAGTTCCTGTACATTTTCTCGCTTGGTGCAACATACAAATATGCTGCTAAGATTGCACAAAAATTTAAACAAAATAATTGAAAACTTGGATCTGTGAATTAGAAGAAAGGGAAGATCGGCCCCCAACCAAAAAAGAAAGGACATAGACGAAGTGCAATGACCCAAGATAACTCATTGAAGCCGTAAGAAAATAACGACATCATGAAAATGAAAAAGGACATAGGAACGTGGTGTGATTTCCATAAGTGCTCCACTCACAACACAAATAAGTGTCGTGCCAAGTAGTCATTGATGGTCAAGCTCAAAGCTTTATAGTTTGATGAATGTTCTAATTTCAAGCGAGAACATGACAAGGGGAACAACAAGGGGAAGTAGATTATTGATGTAGAAACCAATGCCATTGTTGCTACCACCAAGGTCCAAAAGATTAAACCCAAATATCCAAAGGAGGGGGAGTGTCTCTTCCACTCATAGATGTGGGTGAAGGGTTATTTGCGGAAATTCAATGTTGACAATGAGAGCCAAAAATACCCTCATTTCAACAAAGGTTATGAAGCAGTTCGGCCCACCCACCACACCACACCTGCAGTTGTACACCATTGAGTGGCTTCACCAAGGACGAGATCTCTGCATCAACTATAAATGTTAGCTTCCTTGCAATATCAAGCCCTTCATGGATGAGGTATTATGTGATGTTTCTCCTCTTGAAGTTTGTGATGTGTTATTAGGCCAACCATACTTATGGAAGTGTCATGTTGTGTATGATTTCAAGCCTCACATTGTCATTATTACTTTAACCAATAAGTTATGCAGGATACTAGAGGTAGCCCCACCTACTGCCCTCTCTCTGATGTCCGCTAAGAAATGTAGTAAGATCATATCCTAGACAAGGAAATCTATTTTCTTTTTTATTTTCTCTCAAATCAATGGGAAGCTAATGGTGATATCGAGAGCACCGAAGAACGTTTACCTTAGTAGCAGAAGCAGGTGGATAAGGTTGTGGAAGGATACATGGACATATTCTCTTCACCCATAAGGGTACCTTTGCACTGCCAAGTCAAGAATTCGATCAATTTAGCTCCCAAAGAAGCTCTACCTAATGGGTTGATATATCGTTGCTCCATTTTGGAAAATGAAGAAATCAAGTGGAAGATCAAGGAGTTGTTGTGAAGAGGACGCATCTTACTAAGTTCCTCCCCTTGTGGGAGCGCAGTTCTACTCGTACAAAAGAAATATAAACCTTAATACTAGGCATTGATTATCGGGAACTAAAAACAATCATTGTGAGGAACAGGTATCCAATCACATAGATTGTTGACCTCCTTGACCAACACAAGGAGACCAAGTATTTTGATGAAGATCGATTTGAAATCTATGTATCATGGGGTTCCGATAGAGCCCACAGATGTATGGAAGATTGCCTTCAAATCCAAGGAGAGCCTTTTTGAGTGGTTAGTCATGGCTTCAGGTTGACAAATTCCCCTATAAATTTTATGAGGATATTGGATGACTATGTGCCAAGTTGGAGAAATTCACATTTGGCATGACCCAGGTCCAATATCCAAGTTGCAACATTGACGAGAAATGCATGCATGTGGATGAAACTAAGATCTAAGCCATTCAGGATTGGTCAACCCCGACCACTCTAACATAGTTTTATAGCTTTCTGGGCCTTGTTAATTTTTATCGGAGCTTCATGTTGGGATTCTCTCATGTTACTTCCCCTTTGATTCCAGTCAACAAGGGTGAAGAAGAAGCAATTTTTTTCTAGTCTAAGTCACAATATAAGGTGTTCGTTGAGCTAAAACACCACCTCTAATCTACACATGTACTCACATTGCGAAACCTACAACAACCATTTAAAATTGATACAGAGGCGTGTGACTATAATATTGATGCATTTCTCACCCAACAGGGCCTTCGGTGGCCTATCACAATGAGACACTTTTCAATACAATTCAGTAATACCTCACCTATTATAAAGATATATATTCCAGTGTGTGGACCTGCCGACAGTGGAAAAAATACATTTTGGCGAAGGAGACAATCATCCACACACATCACCGACCTCTTCAGTTTATCCTAACACAAGGGAAGTTGTAGAATGATCAACATGAGAAGTTTTCTACATATCTGTAGTAGTTCCGCTTGAACATTAAATACAAGAAGGGAAACACCATTTACGTTGGATATTACCTCAGTTAACCCCCAGTTGCAATACTGACTACCTTTCTCAACTCTTGTCGAAACGAGCCCTCTAGATGGTCGCAATTGTACAAAAATGATCTAGATTTCGCTACAACGTACAAGATGCTAGTGGATGGCAAGAAATTTCTAGATTTCGACCTCCACGATACATTATTATGCTACCCGGACCACTTTTTGTTCCTTCAATTTAGTGTGCCAAGCTGATTTGGGAAGCACATTACAGTTGGGTCACAAGACACTTTCGTGTGGAGAAAATTGTGGTTGTACTATAGAAATATTTTTATTAGCCAAAAATCCTACATGACGTTAGAAAATATATCAAATCATCCATTGTGTGTTTCATCGCCAAGCTAATCATTAAGAAGCAAGGCTTGTACAATACTCTACCTACTCAGAGCCAACCCTGGGAGTCCATCTCCATGGACAATTTGTCAAGTCTCCCTTTTTACAATGATGGTAATGAATGTGTATTTGTGGTCATGGACAAATTTTCTAAGATGGCCATATTAGCAGCTTGCAAGAAGAGTACCACGTCAGAAGACACTTCCAAACTCTTCTTTGAATGAATATGGGTACATTTTGGAATCTCGTAGACCATTATTTCAAATCTTGATAGTAGGGGTCGTGAGCAAATTCTAGTCACACCTTTGAACATTGTTGGACACTAAGATCACTAATTTGACTACATTCCATTCCCAAGACTAATGTCAAGACAAATTTCATCAACAAGATGATAGTGCACATATTATGCATGTACAACTCGAAGCATCCACAAACGAGGGATGAGAGCCTTCCTTATGTGCAGCATAATTATAACATAGCTCTACATAGCTCAAATGGTTGTAGTCCCTTTCTAGTGGGCCTAGGTTTCCAACCATTATGTTTTATTAATGTTTTAATGCCCCATTCATCTCCATAGACATAATCCACACATGTATAGTATGAGGCTGATATAGAAACTCACTTTATACAATGCATCCAACACATTCACCAACAAGTGCATGACATATTGGATAAGTCCATTCCAAGTACAAGTAGCGACATGATCAACATAGGGTCCCACACAAGTTTTAGATGGGAAACAAAGTTTGGTTGCATTTGCAGAAAGAATGCCTTACTAGAGACCATTGGAATCTCATACCACTCTGATATGGCCCTTACACCATCACCAAGGTTGTGGGAGATAATTTTTGAGTTTAGCATTCCCCCATTCCTTTCCCTGCACTCAATGTTCAATGTGGACCACTTTCAGCCATACTTTCCACCATTACTCAACACATTAGACTTTGTAGAACATCTCACACTAATAAAGCTAAACCCAAAGTACATGGAACATGCTGTAAACAATTGGATCATGGACACGTAGATCAAGAAAAATCTCGAGCAGAAAATCCAACTATATCAGGTTGTCAAAGCTGGCCAACTTTTACACCAAAGAAAGTAGATCACTAGGGACGAAGTTCAGTAGAACTTTCAATTTTCCATTAAATGAAATGGTTGCCCTTGCAAATTTCATACATATTAAGAGGTATGTGTGTGTTCATGTACCATAACTTAGTCTAAAATGTGTAATTCATATATATATATATATATATATATATATATATATATATATATATATATATATATATATATATATATATATATATATATATATATATATATATATATATATATATATATCTATCTATATATATATATATATATATATATATATATATATATATATATATATCTATATATATATATATGATGGCATTGTAGTGTTGGTATTGATGTTAGCGGGTTCTTGATGTTTCTTGTCATATGCATGTGTGATGAGTGTTTGGTGATGTGTCTTTAGCTTGATAGTCTTGTTAGTTGGAATTGATGTTGGTATACATATGACTAGAGCTCGTGGAGGTGATTTGGAGATGTTGTTGCTACTAAGTAGAGATGGATTCCACATATGATGATTGGATTGAGATTGAAATGTTGTGTTGATTAGAGATGTTGTTTTTATAGGTGTTACATATGTATGTACATGTCTTGGAGACATTCAAGTTGATGCTACATGTGTGTGATGTGGCTTCTTGTGTTGGAGGCTCCTCTAACAGTGTTGGAGGAAGTTGGATGACTTGATGTTTCTACTGTAGGAGTTGGAGATGCTGCTATAGGTGCATGAGGTGTTTAAAGATGTTGCGGTTGTTGCTTGAGGATCTAGAGGTGTTGGTCTTGGTGTTGAGGTTGGCAGAATGGGCGTCTTGGTGTTGAGGTTGGCAGAATGGGAATTACATGTCAATGAATTGTTATAGAGGTTCTTGGCCTATGTCATGAGTTACAGACTTCTCAGATAGGCTTGGAGGAGTGTTCAGATGCTAAAGATGATGTTCCATCAACTCATAGAGGTTTTGCACTGAAGTTCCATGGATTGTCTTCATTGTTAGCCCTATTCGCATGGATCCAAGCCTATGGGAGTGGTTGAAAAGCTCTAGTCACTTGTAAATAGGCCTATGGGAGCGAATATGATGTCTTAGTCACATGGATCCAGTGTCATGTGTGCAACCAAGAATATGCATAATTTTTTCTCCTCATTTCTCACACTGGTCAACTAATTTTTGTTTTGCAATGATATTCTTGTTCATAACATTCGATTTATGGTCGGAAAAGTTCATGAGACCTCCAAAAGTTAATTAATGTTGAATATATCAAAAGGAGAGTGGACTTAGTAGTTTGATAAAGATAATGAGTTGAATCCATATCAAATCAGGCATATGAATAGAGTTCAGAATCCTAGCAGTTCTTGGAAATTATTGATTTGAGCACCTCAATTCATTTTTATATTTCAGATAACTCAATGATAGTTTAGTTAGATAAGTTATGTGTTGAGTAAGTATGAGTTTTGAGTATAGTATGCAAGTTGTGTGAGTTGTGTGATGCAAAATTACTGAATCAATTTTTATGTGTTGTAACATATAACCATTGTATGTTTCAACTAACATATTATGTAGAGACATTGGTGTTGATTAATTAAGAGTTAAATTGAGATAGAAAGTTGTTGTTGTTTTGGGGAGGAGTCTAGTTTGAAATATTTTGAATGTTGGATCTAGTTGATCAACAGATTGAGATATCTTGGTGAAGAAGGGATGGGTGTTCCTTGTTGATGGGTGTCGGTAGCTTCTATAGAGTACATAATATTCTCTAGTCCAATGGGTGTTGGGAGAGGCTTGTTGGGGATAGAGGTCTCGAGTGGATGGGTGTTCACAAAGTTGATTGAGAGTGTGAAACTTACTTGTTGGACATAGCCAAATATGATGATCTAAAATGATTTGTTGATTAATCAAATTTGAAGTACAACAGTAGTAGCAAAAAGCGTCATTTTTCCCTGAGAAGGGGATTCAACCAAAAATATTTGTGTCTTCTATGTTGAATTCTTGCATGATTTTATTTGTGAATGATCCTTTAATATTTTCTTATGTGTTTTAATTTATGCATGGTTTGAAGGTTTCATTAATTAAAGAAAAAATTTATAAGTTCCATCACTACTGATTCAACCCCCTCCCTCAGTAGTGATCTAGTTTCCAACAATTGGTATTAGAGGATGGCTCTCAGGTGTATCTTGGTTGCTAGAGAGTGGATCTTGGGTATTTTGACACAAATTTGTGTTTTTTTTAGAATGAGTTCTCCACAAAAATTGGTTCTTACTGTTGCAAATTTAAAAGTACGAAAAGAAAATATGAAAAATAAACTAGTTTTTTGTGGTTCTAACATTTGGATATTATTTTGTGAAGGATATGATGGATTTTTTCCTCCATATTAAGTACGGAAGAAAAATCCTCAAGCAAGGTGAATTATTTTCAAAAATCTCCATAATGCAGATTTGGAGAAAATAGGATATTTAAAATCTGCGAAGGAAATTTGGGATAGATTGGATATGCTATATGGTGCCAACAACAACAACAATGATGAAGAGATTGAGAAGAGAAACAAAGAGAAGAAGGAAGCTCCACTTGAACCAATTGTGAAAAAAGACAAAAAATATGAAGGTATAAGTCGCGATGATACAATTTTGAGTTATATTTCTTATAGCGGTTATGAAAATAATTTAGATTTAGTTAGTGAAAGAGATGATGATAACAAGTATATGTTGCTTAAGGCTCAATATGAATCTTCCATGGTTTTTATTTAAGAATTTTCTTGTGAAATCGGTAGACTAACAAATATATGCAAGGAGCATAACAAGAAATGGCAAGATTGTGATCAAAAGGAGAAAAATATGAAGGAAGAATTGCTACCTTGAGAACACATCCAGTAGAATCAAAAATATTAGAAGAAGTCAATCGCAGCAAGAAAAAGAATAGGAAATATTATGTTGAAGAGCTTGAAGGTGTGATTGACAAATTGAGAGAGAAAGGACCTTGAGGAAAAGAATCAGCAGGTTGAAAAAGTGAAGAGCACCATGTTAGTAAGAGAACTGGGTAGCAACATTCAAAAAAGTGCGACAAGAATGCATGTAGGAAATAATAATAAAGAAGAATTAAAGAAGCCTCCAATAAAGAATGTGACCAACAAAAATAGTAAGAAAGAAGAGAGAAGAAAATTCACCGGCAACAATAAAATATAAAACCAAAAGGAGCCCTTACATCTAGAAGACTATTTTCTCCTATGGTTAAACGAAGTGGTTTTGAAAGGAGAAGTCAAAACTCCATTTCCCACTTGATCGATGAGATAGAGTGCTTCAATTGTCACAAATTTGGTCATGTGGCAACTGATTGTAGGAGGAGAATGGACACATGCATGCATCAATATGATCAGCCAAAAGGAGGACCTACATTCAGGGATAAAAGTTCTTTCAATGGTCATCAATTTTCTTGTAACATGTTTGGGCATAAAGCCATTGATTGTAGATCTAGTGTAAGAAGATGGAGGTCCAGTACGAGAAGCAAGAGATCATATCCTTTGGCTACATATATTGGTCATAGAGAGTGTTATGTGTTCCATAATTTTGGGCACAAGAAAAGGATTGTAATATTCCTAGATCTTTGAGACCATTTGTTCAAAAGTAACTGTGAAGGGAAAATGTGGAACCAAGGAACACACGGAAGAAGGAAAAGAAGCTAGGAAGATGTGGAATTTCACTTTCTTCTCATGATGTACAAGACGTACAATATACAGATGGTGGATTCTCACACCATATGCCAAGAAATAAGAGAAATTTTCATTTTCTCAATAAAAGCAAGGATGGTGGTGTTGTGTTTGAAGGTAGTGAAACAACTAGAGTGTTGGGAAGAGACAAAGTTAATCTTGGTGACAATAGGAAAAATGTAGAAGATGATTATCTCATTGAAGGCCTAAAGAATAATATCTTGAGTGTGAGACAAATAGTTGATGAAGGAAAAGAAATTATTTTCAACTCCAAAGGTTGCATCATCTGGAAAGAAGGATCAAAGAGAGTGATTACAAGAGGAGTCAAGACCCCAAATAATGTGTATGTGTTGAAGGGAAGAGTGAAAAGTAATAATAGACCAAGAGAGTACTCTTCCTCATCAGATTCGGAGTAGATGAGGCCATTCTCTACTGCAGTCCATTTTTTCATGTTAGATCTACTTGATTGCAACACTATGCATGAGACTAGCATGGTCATAGGGGGAGTGTTGGAAACTTGATTCAACTCTGTCATGCATGTTCATATCAACTAGATCACTTCACATGAGTTATATCGTGCTCAAGGGGAGCTATTTTTTTAAGGATTCATTCTTTATATTTATTTCTTTTCACTCATTATTTTTGTAGCTAATGTATTTATTGCATAACAGTGGAAAAGACATGTCTATCAACCTTGTTGCAACATGCGTTGATTATCTTTCAGCTATATTGTTACTGATGGATTTTGGGGCGGCTACATATTGATTTCTTTAGATGTCATTGGAGGTATGAAAGCCACATGGTTGTCTTATGCACATGGTTAAGGTGTGATGGAGGATCACACATTGAGGGGGAGCATATGTATTTCCTAACGGCTTTGTAGAATGTTGACATTGACTTGATGCACAATGATTTTTATTGGTGATTCCACACATTGCTAGTTGGATGAGATAGTATGGTTGCATAGCTAACTTGGCATGCTACTAGTGTTTCATGACATGCTTTATTATAGTTGTTGCTACCATCGAAATTTGATGTTGTATTAGAGTTGGATCATCTAGAGTGTGTGTACCTCATTACTTATGTTTTCACTTCTAGATGAATCATGCATGTTGTTATTATGTTTTAGATGGTTGGATTATAAGTTGTTATTTCATGGAGAGAGAGATAGCACGATGCTTCTTATGATGTGTTGGATATTCATATGTTTGAGTCATGCTGATTTATATTGTTGATGATATATGGAGAGAATGTTGTTTCTCATGCTGCTTTGGTATGATGGATGTTGTTTCTTAGTGCTTCATTGATACTTGCATATTGGCCATACAATAGCACATGATGTTTCTAGTTCTTCTAGTTTCTACTACACAATGAGATCTTATGTCATTTCTCATGGAGGTCTTATGTCTTGATGCACATGCAATGTATTTCATTGTATTTTTTCTGCCATATGGAGCAAATATCATTGCTCATTATTGTCATGTACTCATGTTATTTCATTTTTGTGAATGCATTGATGAGAGCACCACTGTGCAGATGTAAAAGCCATGTACCATTATTGTATCATCTTTTGGGCACATTTCTCATGGAGAGACGCTTGGTGTCTAGTATTTTTATCATTAGCTATCTATAGGTCAATGGATGTCCAATTCATGTTATATTTTTTATATCATTGATGTAACCCCACTATATTCAGTGTGTGATGTAAACTTGGGTCCATATAGTCATGGTTGGTGATAGGTGTAGAGTCATATGGTAGCCCTATGCACTTGTCACAACTATGTATTTTCTCCATGAAGCATTGTATGTATTGTACTCCATGTTACATATTGTCCAAAGTTATTTGGAGTCATGGTCATGAGGAGTAGTCCCTTATACTTGGAAAAGAGGCTTATTGTAGCATGCAGATGTATTGATATAACAAAAAAGAGTGTATGATTGCAACTTCATTACATGCTTAGGGGAAGCATGCTCATTTTTTAGAGTTTACATGGCATTGGCTAGAGTTGTTGACACCAGAGTTCCTTGCTTTACATGCCTATCTTATAGGAGACACCTCTTTGGATTGCATTAGTATGGCATTGAGTATGATAGTGGGGAGTCCTCTCATCTGGAACATTATTGGCATTGTCTTCAGTGTTGGTATGGCCCTTTTCCATTGATGTCAAACAGGGAGATAATTTGGATGGATAGAGATCAACTTCAGAGTTGTACCTTTAATGTGCACAATATATGGTTATCATTCTCACTTGTTAGATGGAGGTTGACATCAATGCCCAAGGGGGAGTTTCTTGACATTATAATGTTGGAATTAATGTCAATAGGTTCAAGATGTTACTTTTCATATGCATGTGTGATGAGTGCTTGGTGATGTGTGTTTGGCTTGATGGTCTTGTTAGTTGGCATTGATGTCAACATACTTATGACTGGACCTAGTGGAGCTGATTTGGAGATGTTTTTGTTGCTTAGTAGAGATAGATTCCACATGTGATAATTCAATTGAGGTTGACATATTGTGTTGATTGGAGATGTTGTTTCTACAAGTGTTGCATATGTCTCTACATGTCTTGGATACATTGTAGTTGTTGCTACATGTTTGAGATGTGGTCGCTTGCATTGGAGGTGTCTCTATTAGTGTTGGAGGTAGTTGGATGACTTGATGTTATTGATATGGGAGTTGGAGATGTTGCTACAGGTGCATGAGGTGTTTAGAGATGTCGTGGTCGCTTCTTGAGGAGATGGAGATGTTGGTCCTGTTGTTGAAGTTTGAAAGCTAGGCCTTGCATGTCACTAACTTGTTGCAGAGGTTCTTGGCCTATGTCACCAGTTGCAAACTATGACAGAGTCTTGGAGGAGTGTTAAAATGTTCAAAATGATGTTTCATTTAATGAGACGGGTTCTGGACTGAAGTTCCATTGTTTTTCTTCTTCCGTAGCCCTAGTTGCATAGAGTCAAGCTCGTGCGAGTGGTTGAAATGCTCCAGTCACTCAAAGACATGCCTATGGGAGTGAGTGTGATGTCCCAATTGCATGGACCCATTGTCGTTCATGTGATCGATCATTTGAAAGAGTTTTTCTCTGGATTTCTCACACTAGTCAGCTAATTTTTATGTTGCGGCGACATTCTTCTTCAGAACTTTTCAGTTTATGGTCATAAAAGTTTGTGGGATCTCTAAAATTTAATTAAAGTTGAAGATATCAAAAGGAAAGTGGAGTTAGTTGTTTGATAGAGTCAATTAGATGAATTTAGATCAAATCATATATATGAAAAAAATTGTGAAGCCCACTAGCTCTTAGTAATTATTAATTTGATCACGTCAGTTCATATTTATATTAGAGATAACTCAATGACAGTTTGGTTGGATGAGTTATGTGTTGAGTGAGTGTGAGTTTGTAGGATAGTGTGAAAGTTGTGTGAGTTGTGTGATGTACAAATATTGAACCAGTTTGCAGGTGTTGCAATAGATAACCAGAGTATGTTTCAGCCAACATATTATTAACACACATTGGTGTTAATTCATTGAGAGTTCAATTGAGATAGAAACTTGTTGTTGTTTTCTAGAGGAGTATAGATTGAAATAATCAGAAAGGTGGCTCTAGTTGATCAACAAATTGAGATAGCTTGGCAAAGATGTGATGGGTCTTCCTTTGCCATGGGTGTTGGTAGCTTCAGTAGAGCAAGTAATATTCTCATATTCCAATGGGTTTTGGGTGAGGCTTTTTTGGGATAGTGGTCTCTAGTGGATGAGTGTTCACAAAGTCAATTTAGAATGAAACACTTCCTTGCTGAACATAGCTAGGTGTGATGATGTAAATTTAGTTGTTGATTAATAAAATTTGAAGTAGATGAGCAACAACAAGGGTGGTTTTTTCCCAAAGAAGGGTTTCCACCAAAAATATTTTTTTCCTCTCTATTGAATTCTTTCATTATTTTATTTGGTTATTATGATTTAATATTTTCTTATGTGTTTCAGTTAATGCATGGTTTGAATGTTTAAGTAATTAAAGAAATTTTTTATAAGTGCCATCACTATTGATTCGCCCCCCCCATCTCAATAATGATCTAGTTTCCAATAATACACATAAACAAACACACACATACACATATGTCTGTGTGTGTGTGAGCATGATCTACATGAAGAGTCGAGCTAAGTTTTTCATATTAATTTTTTTTTAATGCAAAAATATATTTTTTATTATTTTTCAAAGTTGACGAAGTAATATTTCATTTGCATTTTGTAGACACATGTGTTCATGTAAGGTTTTTTTCAACTATTTAAATAAATTGAAAAATCAAAAGTACCCTTTTGAGGAGGACCGGTAAATGAAGATAGTGGTATTTTTTGAAAAAATTTCGCTGTGTATATTTTATGATATTGATCTTTTGTTCAACCTCTTTAAAACAATTCAAAAAAAAATTCAAGCATTATGTTTAAAATAAATTTGATGAGAAATATCATATGGATTTGAAAATCTCAAATTCATATGCCATTAGATAGAGGATTCCTTCATGAATGTTCGACACCTAATCCACTAAGGGTTATGATGTGGAAGGTGAACAGTCAAAGGGAGTCCAAGAGAACCTGGAATATGGAATCCAACTATCATGTAAAATGTATTATAAATGTATATATTGTGAACAATAAAGGAAATCGTGATTCATCTTCCATATCTTTTATATTTGTGTATGTTTAACATGCTATTAGAGCGGGTGAATCCCTTCCTTGCAAAAATTTCAGCCACTAGTTTTGTGGAAAATTCTGCCATGAGTCCTTCCTCCTTGAACTCTACACCTAATTAGTCTACATTTTTTTCTCAGATTTATGACCTACGCCAAACCATTTATGTCATGCTCTGACCTCCCATCGTTGCCATGATTTTTACGCCAATTCTGCTTACAATTTTGAAATGCAATTCAGAAACAACCTCTATCAGTTATGACCATTATTGTTATGATATTTTGTCAATGAGAATTATGTCTTTTGCATAGTAAAACCCTCTCTCCATAGGTTCCTCCCACACTCCATTCTTCATTGAATCCATGTTCCTAGAGGGCATGACCATGGATTTCATCTTCAATTATTTCACTCAATTGTGAGGTGGACTGTAAGGTGGATGTGGGTCAGGACACACTTGGTGTGCAACTAATGGATGGTTTATATTATAAAAAAGTGAAAGCATTGTTCATTAAGGTAGCTGGAAGAGTTGAGGTGTTGTTTTTCGGTAGGATGCTTTGAATGCTATAGTTGTAAATTTTCCATTGAAGACCATGTCAAGGAAATGTATCATTAATGGGAAAGACTCATTAGTCAAAGGTTCCAATTCTACAAAGGAAGTGTCACATAATTTATTAGAGATGAGAACCTACATCGTTGAGAATTCCTCTAGTCATTTTTGTATTATTCTTGTTGTATTTTGCTATATACAACATATTCATGTAGTTTTCATATTAGTGAGGGATTCTGTTGTTACAAACGTCATGTACCACCACTATTGCAAATGTCTACTGACTTTGTTGAATAACCTTTTAGTTGCAGATGCAAAGAAGACTATTGAGATTTCCTAGACAAGTGATTAATCCATAACAAGTTTGGCATTAAGAAAAAAAAAAATGCATTTAACACCCTCGTTGTCCCTCCTTGTTTTTGGTATCCTTCATGTGAATACAGTGTTGTGAGTTTGTGCAAACGATGTGAAGTTATTGCATTTCTCTACTCTATATTGCTACGTATTTCCATCTATATCTCCTTCTTACTCTATTACTCATGTTCATATACATGAAGATAAGAAAATCCTGAGCTCTTTTGGAAGTGAGAAAATAACAGCTATGAGGGAAAATTAAAGTTTCCCTCTCGAAGGGTTTCGAATTGATAACCTCCTAGAGAAAATATTTTAGGAAATTGAAATATTCTTAGATTCATAACCAATTGCATAGCCAATCTCAATATTTCCTAATCAAAGCATAGATATTGAAGTACTGACACTTCCCATGGCTATGAAAAATGTAAATTCATAGAAGGTTTGTGAAAGTTGGAGACTCAGAGATAGTGATTAGGCTCAAATTTATGCAACATTGATCCATATGTTGACATGAATTATTCCCAGTCCAACTTCTAATCGATTCATGTGGAGACTTTGATGATGTTATTTTCAGTGAGATGGATTGAGTGATATTATGGCCTTCATCTCAGGTAAGGAATCCAAACTTCATAAGTAAGCATCCAAACATTTTTACTAATTGTTTGACAAAAATCAAGCAGAATTTAAGGTGAATTGCTTTGGTGGGATTTATAAACTATGCAATTGCATATTACTTTTATGTAAATACTACTCCAACTCTACTTGAAGCTTTCGACTCTTGAGATTGAAAAATTGATATAATTAATAATGTATTAGAGTTAGTAAATACCTTGATGCATTCCATTATTGATGGGATGGTAAAAATCATTAAAGGCTCTTTCTTTGAGATTCTGAAATCCCTGCAACATGCACAAAAAAATATTGAGTTTTGCAGGTTAAGTCAAAACTTTAGTAAGATGAGTTACAACAAAAAATACATCATTATGAACTTGTTTTTATTGAAAAATACTCTATTTGAAATTGAAACATACTCCCATTAGTAGCCAAAAAATGATGAAGTCAATAAACTTGAAGTTGATTTAGTGGCCACTTCAAGAGAAGATTTGCATGTAGATGCAGAAGTTCAATCTGCACTTCCTAATCCCATCATCAGACCTTGGGAAGAAGTTATTCAAAACAAGAATAGAGAAGGTCTTGGATATGAAAAGGATGTGTCCTTTCATACTCCATATTATTCAAAACCCATCCAACTTCAAAGTACTAGATGACTTCAAAATGGTTAATCTTCATTGATTTCTACTCCTCCTCCACAACAATAGATTGTTAAATGCCAACATTATGACCGAAGGGCCATGCGAAATATCATTGTTTTGATGCTCACACTTGTAAGCATTGTAGAAGTTGATTTAGTTGCCAATTCAAGAGAATATTTTCATGCAGATGCATAAGTCTAGTCTGCACCTCCTAAGCCCATCATAAGAATAGAGAAGGTCTTGGATATGCAAAGGATGTGCCCTTTCATACCCCAGATTATTCAAAACCCATCCAACTTCAAAGTACTAGATTACTTCAAAAATGTTCATCTTCATTGATTTCTACTCCTCCTCCACAACAACAAATTATTAAATGCCAACATTATGACTGAATTTTCCATGTGAAATATTTTTGTTTTGATATTCACCATTGTGAGCATTGTGGTCAACACACTCATTCTTAAAATAGATTCATCAAATACAAGCCTCTTGAAAGAACGAAGATTCACATTGGATGGATTAATTATTAACAATGGGATTCAACATCCAAGAAGATATTTCGATGATATCATAGAATTTGTTCTCGAGTATTAAAAAGTCTTGCAATTGAGTTTACTTAATGTTCTCACCATGTATCTGACATGGGAGGACTAATGGTCATATACAAGTTTCAAAGATAAATCAAGTGAGTATGAGCCGCAACCTAGACCTATTTCCTGAGCCTACATCCAAGGACAACCACACCTAGATTCAGAGTTGTATCAAGAGACAAAGAACCCCCTAAGCACACGTTTGGGTTGTGGCCTTCCTTAAACCACTGCACATTGTAGACCTCCCTTTTTCCAGGTTTAACTTCACCCTCCTCAAAGCATTACAAACACTTCCTCTAGCAAAAGACTTCAAATTCTTTCCATATTTTGAAGATTTTTGGGAACAACACTAAGTGTTCAAGGTTAAGACCCCAATGGTCTCCCTTTTCAAAAAAATAGGGATTACTTCCTCTAGGAGAAGACTTCATCTTCTTGATATATCTGAAAGAGTTCCAAGAACTGCAATAAGCATTCCAGTGTTGGTGGTCATCCTTGAACCATCATCGGTTGAGACCTCGAGTTCTCCCACCCTATGTCATCTTTTCGAAGAGCACATTCAATCATTCATTGCCACTTTTGTATTAAAACTCTCTTCTTGGACTCGAATATACCCCTTTAAGGGGGGGGAATGTTGGACACCTGATCCCTTAAGGGTTATGGTTTGCAATTTGAAAAGTCAGAGGGAGTCCAAGACACCATGGAATATGGAATCCAATGGTTATGTAAATAATGTATATCTTGTGAATAGTAAAGGAACTCACTATTCAACTTTCATATCTTGTATATTTCTGTATTGTTATGAATCCAACGTGATCAATTTTTCCACCTAAAGAAAAATGTATCCCTAAGTCTATTAGGGTATAAAATGGTGTTGTAGGAAATTCTATAGAACAGGTGTTGGAATTATGGAATTTAAGACTTAAGAGACTTGATCGAGCGCTTTAAGTGCTCAATCGAGTGCCTAAATTTCGAGTTCAAATAGCTCAATCGAGGGTTTCATAAACCCTTAATCGAGCCATATACATAGTTAAGAGGGGCCTGATCGAGTGTTATGGCTCAATTGAGCTGCATAACTCAATCGTGCTATTATGCTCAATCGAGCCTCTATAAAAAAATTGAATGATCTAAAATCAAGATTTTACGTCATTTTAAATTTCCAAATCTTATTATAATTTTTGTTATCATGTCATTTAGAAATATTATTAAATTTAATATTAATATTAAAATATCATTATTATTATTATTAAATTGGATGATGAAATGATATTATATAAAAAATTTAATATTAATATATTTTAATGTTAATATTAAATTTATTAATTTTGGATTAATATAATATTATTAACTTTAATATAATATAAAATTTCATCTAATATAATATATACTAGAAAAACCACACTAATAAATGTGGTTGATATACGCCATAGGCATTAACAAAAGAGTCATTAACACAAAAAGAGTCATGCAAACTCATTCAACATCATAATTTTATTTAACCTTTTTTTTTTTTATAAATCCAACATAATAAAATATATAATATTTTTAAAATCTTGAAGTTAATTATAACCTAATTCTACCTTTAAAGAAATAAATCCTAAACAGTTTCAATTGGAAGACTTGAAGTGCTCTATGTATCTTTGATGGAGGTAGCTAGAACATTAATATTTTGGAAAATTTTAGATAATATTTCCATGGAAAATTATCATTTTCCATCTAGGTGAATGTACAACACACATTTTAAATATTTCATTTTAAATTATATGTATTATGTATAAAAAAAAATAAAATAAAAATAAATAAATAAAAATTGTTTTATGACATATATATATATATATATATATATATATATATATATATATATATATATATATATATATATATATATATATATATATATATATATATATATATATATATAATCATATATTTTAATTGTCAACATAATTTTAAATTTTTTAAATATAGAGGAGCGAGAGTGGGAGAGAAGGGTAAGAGAGAGGGGGGGACACAAATATGGAGAGAGGGAGAGGAGGAGAGTGTCTCTGAGAAAGAGAGGTAACTCAAGAGATGGAATTGGAGGGAAAGATAGGGAAGGAAGAATTTCATGACATATAGAGAGAGAAAGGTGGAGAGAGAGATAGGTAGTGACAAGGGAGAGATAGAGATAGAGTGTTTATTTTTGGGGGTGAGATAGAAATACAAAGAAGGAGATAAGGAGAAAAGGGGTAGATAACCAAAAGAGTTGTAGGACAAAGCTCAAGAGAGAGATAGATATAGAGACATAGAGAGTGAGTGAGTGACAAGGGGAAGAGATAGAGGGAGGTAGGAGGGAAAGGAAGAGAGAGAGGACTTGAGAGGGAGGGAGAGAGAGAGGGAGGTAAGAAGAAAGACATATAAAGAGATAAAGTTGGACAGAGAGAGAGAGAGGGTGTGGAAAGGGATATGGAGAGAGAGAGAGAGAGGGAGTGACAAGGGTGATGGAGAGAGAGGGAGCGAGGAGAGTAGGTAGGAAGAGAGATAGAAGGGGAGATAGAGGGAGGGAATTGGAAGAGAGAGAGGGAGGGAGAGATAGAGGGAGGTATATATATATATATATATAGATATATAGATATATAGATATCGAGAATTAATGTGTATTTTTGTAGGGTGATATAGAGAGATGAAGAATGAGAGATAGAGAGAGATAGAGATATAGATGGAAGGGGGAGAAAGGGAAGAACAAAAAGATTGAGGGATGGAGGGAGAGAGAGATAGCATGTGTGTCTGGGGGGTGAGATAGAGAGACAAAGAAGGAGATATGGATGGAAATACCAATAAAGATGTGGGGAGAGAGAAAGGGGAGAAAATCGCTTGCACTAGATCATGCGTTGATTTTACTGCACAGATGGTGATCAATTTCTAATCCTATTTGATTCCTTGCATTAAATGCAATGATTTTGTGGAGATATTGATTTCTAATTCTATTTCATTGTTTGCATTAGATGCATTAATTTCATTAAAGGAGTTAATTTCTAATCTTATTTGATTGAGCTTGCATTCAATGTATTAGTTTTAGTGCACATGTTACTTCATAATCCTGTTTGATTTCTAGCACTAGAAGAATTGACATCAATGTATATGTTGATTTCTAATCCTATTTGATTTCTTACAAAACTAGATTCATTGATTTGAGTGTAGATATTGATTTCTAATCCTAGTTGATTGTTTTCATTAGATGGGTTTATTTTAGTGTAGATGTTTATTTCTCATCCTATTCAACATTATTTGCATTAGCATTTCTTTCACTGAATATGTTGATTTCTAATTTGATGTAACTAGATATATGGTGTACATTAATTTCAAGGTAATTAGGTTAACATTGTGCATTGATTTGAGTGTAAGCACAAAAAAAATTATTAACGACATGCATTATGACTAAGATTTTGTAGATAACATCAAACAAAATAAAATCGAATAAAACTTGTATTTGTAACCTTTACATCTCCACATACTTTAAAATTGAATATATAACTTATTTCAATCATGTTTGAGTTTTTGAAAATTGAATAAACTTATTTCCATCATAAGGAATTGATCGAAATACTTAGATCACTACTTGTAAATTTAGGAAAGTTGATAACATTATATAACATTATAGAAATGTTGTCATATATTGTTTTTTTATGTATATATTAAATTTCAATACGATTGACTTATATCATGTTATGACTAAGCCCTTGTAGATAATCTCAAAATAATTGATGTTGAATAAAATATATTTATTGTTTACATGAAATCTTTTATTAAACTTGAATAAAACTTATTAAAGTCCACACACACACACATATTATTATATATTATTATAATATGATGAATTTATAATTCGAATAATTTATTTTTAAAATTGAATTGTAATAACATACATGTTGATTTCACTAAAAGACACTTTCTACACGCCAATATATGAAGCATGATTGGAATTATTTCCATGTTCAATATTAAATTGATACATGCTATATTTTAGTTCATTTAAGTATCAAAGTGACTTACATTGATCATAACTTAAGATTGTACTTATTTTCTTAGTCTATGAAAGTGGAATCAAATTGAACATATATTTTACTAATAAACATTATAGTATGTAGAAAAATTATTAAATTAGCGAAATAATTTTATCATATCCATAAACTTAAAAAATTAATGAGCATCCATAAACAAGATTAATACAAATCCATAAACTCAAATAGTGAATACATGCATCAATAAAATATCCATATAAAAATATATACAAATGACAAATCTCACATGAACATCCATAAACTGAAATAATAAGAAACCATAAACTAAAATAATGTCCATGTGTGAAAACATGGAAAGTCTGTATCACACATGTGAATGTGCCATATCATATGAGCCTAAAAAATATACAAACTATGACACTCTAAGTACCACCAGAACTCCTATGCGAGTTCTGCCACATAAAGTAAGTGTCCATAAGCTAGTAGTGCAATATAACACATTCAAATTCAAACTAATTAGATCATTATTTGTATAAAATAAGCAACGTAGAAATAAATTATTTTTAACCACATTTTTCATTAAATATACATGAATATACTAACCTCGGTCAAGTCCAAATGCAAGTCATATAGGATTGTTGTCTGATCATGAATTTTGGTTTGGTGTTCCCTTGCATGTGGCTAAATGATTGGGGCCTGCATCGATGGACTCACATCATCAGTGCCTCTAAATCCATCATCCCACTCATGTATCCACTTAACGGTGACATGAATAACACTTTGCATATGGGCTTGTGTACATAATGACAAGGACAAATTAGAATTAGTTTACAAATTAATTAGCATATATATGTAACTTAAAATTAAAAAATATTGAAATCTTAGGAACAAAAAAATCTTACCTCAAGTAGTGGTCCATATGGTTTTACATAGTTACTCTCCTCCACATTAGTGAACATATAAGGTGGAAGTGGAGGTGCAGGAGAATCCATGGAAACATGTTGTGGCCGAGGATGGCCTGGTTGATCAATTGCATCCTCAGATAACCTCATAATCTCATCCATGTAGCTGGGATGTCTCTACATGTTATCATGAACTTATTAATATAAATGTAATATAATATGAACTACAAATTTTAATATAAACAATTATGCATACTTTGACAATAAGAGTCAGAAATTTCATATATATGTACATGGCCCATGTCATATAGGTCATGCACTCTTCAAGTCTCACAAATGGCATCATGATATATACATGTATATGTCAAAATCTAACCAAAGGGTAAACTCGTAAAAAATCCATCATCATATAAGGGCATTGGTGGGTCATGAGGAAATGATGGTGGTCTCCTAATATCTCCATCCAATTCAACATGCGCAATAGCCAATGATATTTGAATGTTGTCTAAAATAGTATCCTTTGTCTCACCTCCAATTTGCGATAAACCCTCCAGCAATTTTGGTAATACCAAGCTTCGAGGTGGTAGTGGAAATAATCTCAGAGTTTGTGGTACATGCCCAAGGTCCCCATGAGCCTCCTCGTTCTCATAGGTACGTCCCATGTCGATTCCATAATAATGAGATCTGGTATGTGTGTAATCGGGCCTCATATGTAACATGAACTCTACATATAAATGCTTGTTAAAATAAATGGTGACTTGGTCATAGTGGGAGAACTGGACCCAAGCTCTAATGAATCTATCATAAACAAAATGGGTTGCATTAACATTCCTAAAGTATTTCAATGGAATTGAGCCTCTATGTCTAGAAAGGAAATTTGGAGGGATGTCGAAAAACTCCCCACAAACATCAATGTCCTTGGTGTCCTCTTTCACCACCTCCCAAGCATCTGGGCCTCTAACCTCATGCCTCATAATCCTTTGTATTGACTGTAATATGTGCCTATATGCACCTGACCTCTGGTATGTCTTGATCAACCAATTGATGTTATCCAAAATCAAAGGCAATGCAATATAAGCGAGTGAATTGGAAGGGATCTTATCTATCTTTGTTTTGATCTGCGTAGGATGGGTCGCAACATCCTCTAATGTGATTTTATTTGTAGCATCATTCCACAGAGAGATCAATGCTACACTCTCATCCTCAAGACGTGAGGCTATTTGTTGCGTTCCTTCTCTTTTGTTGTTCCATGTGAACATGCCATTATTTGAAGGTAGATCTATCAACCAATTATTTTGTATAAAATCCTTTAGAATGTTTCCATATCTGTTGCTCTTGTTTCTACCTCCCTGCTTTTCTTCTATTCTTGCTATCATATTAAAGTCACCTCCAGATATCCATAGTGGGTGCAACCTGTTTGAGTTGAGCTCCGATAAGGTATCCAGGATTTCAGCTTTGTATGTGGTTTCCTGAGGGAAATACACATTAGTCATGTGGTCGTGGATGTTAGTGCCGATTATGTGAAATATTGCTTGGATGAAGTTCTTGTTTCCATGTATACTGTCAAGTTGAATTACTCGCGCATACCAGAGAACTGCCAGTCCTCCCAACGTCCCTTGAGCATCAACAGCTGTTACCAGCCCTCCTGGCCAAGCTTTTGCTACTATTTTTTCCAAAACTGTTGAGTTATATTTTTTTTCTTGCAGAAAGAGTATGTTAGGTTTTTCCTGCATAAGCATGTTTTTTAGAAGCCTGCTTTCCTTGGTCTATTGAGCCCTCTAATGTTCCATGATATCAACTTCATTAAGAAGGGTTGGGATTGATGTTGAAGTACTTGGTCAGCTTGGCATATCTTCCTGACTCAACTAACACTTCACCTATCTTGATAGTTCTTTCGAGAGTGGTTTTTCTTCCTCGCTTTTTACTGTCTTTGGTGATGAACTTTCCATCCCATTGACTACCAATCTGGACTCCTAGAGAGTATTTTTTTTTGTGCGATTGAGGACCTCCACCAGGTTGTCCACTTGCCGATCTGGGATTTTATCAAAGTTTCTTGTTTTGCATGCTTGCTCTAGTCCTAGAATGTCCAGTTCACCAATATCTATATTCTCAGGGTCTTCCTCCATGAGCTGGGGTTCTTGATAGTCTTCAGCTGTTTCCTCCACTGCCTTTGAACTGGGTTCTGGATTGTCGACTTCCATTCCTTGGAAGCTCCAGGCTGGGAGCTTGGTTTGGGTATGATGGGTCGATTTGCCGGACAAGCTTCCCCCTGGCTGCGGTGAAACCCCATCTTGCTTCTCTTTGCTGGTTTCCTTGTCATTTAGAGGTAGGTTTTCAGGTTCTTGAATATCATCACTGGCCAGAGCAGCAAAGCTATTGCTCGTTGAGGGTTTTGACAAGTTAGCTAGGTTGGTCCTGGTATTGGCTGTCGATTTCTTATGACCTCTTCTGCGATTTACCACTTTGGTAAATCCATCAGAAGCAGGATTGTCTGAGTCCATTTAAGGAGGGGGCTTCTTGTTCAGAGGACAATCTCTGTAGAGGTGACCTAGATCATGGCATTTCCTGCATCTAAACGGTACATGCTCATAATCTATCAGCTGTATCCATTCAATATCATCATGGAAAAGACTTACCGTATCTAGCAGGGCTTGCTTGAGGTCCATGTAGACACAGATCCATGCATATGATGTGTATCTGCATAATTTTGTTTCCTCTACTACCTTGATAAATTCGCCCAGAGCATTTCCGATTTCTTGTAGGGAATCCTCCTCCCAGTATTCCCAAGGGAGCGAATACAACCTTATCCAGACAGGAGCACAACTAAGATCTTCCTTATCCAGATTGAAGCGTTCAACCCACCCTTTGAGATATAGGCCTGTGGAATTAAAGAAGTACGGGCCTCCATCCAGAACCCTGTTACGATCTTCCAAGCAGTTAAACACAGCCGTAAAAAACCCTTTTGGCCCTAGTTGTAGAGTAATGTGACCCTTTGGGTTCCATTTGGAATTTATCCAGCCCCTTAGCGCTTTCTCAGTTGGCCATAGTCCAATAAACTTGCCGATCAACGCGTGATCCCTCATGAACTGTATTCTGGCATTGATTCGGTGACTAGGAAATTCCACTTTTGGCCTGTGAGTGGCCACTGGCCTGCATGTGGATGAGCTCGCTTTGGGCTTGTCCTTCTGAGCTTGTTCACTGTTCTGATGCTTGCTGTTGTCCGTATTGTCCTCATTCTGCCTCTCTTCCTTGTCATTATCCTCAACTTTCTACTTTTGGCTATCGTCTTTTGGGGGAGGCGCATCGCCCTCCCCCTGAGGGGGCTGCATGGTTCCTCCGATCGTTTGCAGGAAACCAAGACCGCAGATCCGCCCAGGTTCTGTCAAGGCTGAACTCTGTCAGGGGAAGCCTGCCGTAGCAGGGGTTGCAGAAACCCTAGGTCAAACTTCTCCTGTATCGAACATAATATTTTTAATTTTTATTTACTTTTAATTATGTCGATAAGCATCCCCCCTATTGGAGTTGGGTGGGTTAATCATTTCCTTAATTAATCATTTTGATCGGATGGCCTGAATTGAAAGATGCCAGTATATTCTCGTAGTCGTCACTAAATCAATGAATGAAATCCACAACAGTAACTTTCTTGCATGTCTAAATCACATGTTTAAAGCATACTTAAATTAACTTTTTGCAAAGCATGATTAAAAATTTACTGTACCTCTTGTTGATAACCATGTATGTTGATTGGTGAGATATGTATTTTAAAAAATTATAAAATATATATTCCAAACGACATTGATTCTAAAACGTATGTTTGTTTACATTCTTAAACTTATGCATCTTCAACCATTTGCCAAGTATTTTTTTAGCTTTGAGAAATATATTTAAAAAAAATTATAAAACATATATTCAAACCCGATTCTGAAATGTATGTCTATTCACATTCTTAAACCTAAGCGTCTTCAACCATTTTCCAACTATTTTTTTTCAAAGAACGGGTGTCCATCAATTTCACCATTCCACCCATCATTCCATTAATCCACAATGGAAATAACTCTCCCACTCCATACCCGATAGAATAACATCACCACTCGATCTTGAGCATTTCATTAACATTCCATATACTATAATCAAATGTTGCATTATGCATGCATTTCTGTGGAGATCAAGCGAAGATGAGATGATGTCGAGGATTTGGAGAATGACCGAGTTTGGTCGAGGGTGCTCAGCAATGTAGAAGATGAGCGCTATTCTAGGAAGAAGCTTAGACTGTCCAAAGAACAATGTATTGTTTCTGAAGAAAGCTTAAGAAAGAACAGGGTGCCCGAACCTATAAGTTTCTATACACAATAACCACTCACAGGTTATTTCTCTATAGTTTGTGTTTTGTCATGCTTTTGGCTGATGTAGCTTCTTCTTCTTCCACAGAAGGAAAAGCATGCATTGTCCTTACAGTTGAATCTCCATCATCAGCAAGTTCAGGTGTGGTTCTAGAATAGACAAGCAAGGTTAGCTCCAGTCCTCTATTGATTCATTGTATTTTGCATGTCAAAATTCATATGGAAAGTTCCATTTTAGAATCAACAGCTACATAATTTTTCCTGTAACTATGAATAATGACTTGGAAATCAATTGTTGTGAAAATGTATAGTTCAAAAAAAATTTATCCGATGGAGATCCTATTGTGTTGACAGTTTTATTGACTCATTTCTGTTATAGGTTAATTAAATGTTATGAATTTGTTTCAGGACGAAGCTTAAGAAAACGGAAATGGATTGCCAGTTTCTGAAGAGATATAATGAGGCACTTATAGACGAGAAAATAAAACTTTGCATAGAGATGGAAAAACTGAAAGATTTAAAAATGTATCCACCTCTCAGGCCTGCGTCAACCGTTACCATGTGCCCCTCCTGCGAAAGAGTTTCAGCGATTGACAATAGTAGCCACTTGACTTTGGCGAAATCTAGGTCTATGTTTTTACACAGCTCTTTCCAGCAATGAATTGTCAGGTATTGATTAGAGTTTCTTTACTCATAGTCATTGTTTACCAATTGTGGACACCGTCTCTTTGTCAAACATTTTAGGTTTTCTCTAAAGGTTCACTTTATGAAACATTTAAGGTTTCAGTATATTTTTTATTAATTGACTTTGGTTTAGAAAGTGCTCAAGTCTCTGTTAATTTATTGAATGAGATGAAGCATCTTGATAAACCAAGGAATGTATAGCTGTATAGAGTGGGAGTCTATGAAATAAACATTGTATGTAAAATTCAAATGTTTATGTGAGACCATCTCTTTCTCTGAACCTTCTTGTGTTTATGAATTTTCTCCTTTTTTTATTATCAATCTAAACATGTATAATAGTCATTTTCATTCATTATCAATTTTAATAAAATATGATGACAATTTCTCTATTCATGCTCATAGTAAAAGTAAAAGTCATTGTTATAGCTAAAAGTAGTACTTATTGACTAGTCAATGCATACATATTAATGCCTACTTAATAACTATCATTAACACGATTTTTTCTTTCAAGGTTTCATGTTTGAGTTATACAACATAGGCAGGACACATGAAAATATTGTTATTGTAAAATGATTTGATAAATAGACAACCTTTGTAGGTTATTTTATTGCTATTTTAAAAAATTTATAAAATTATAATTTTATTAATCATTGTTAATTTTTTTTTTAATTTATTAATTTTATTAATCATTGTTTAGTTTGACCAATACAAGATATTTCTATTGATGATCTTAGACCTATTAAAAAAACTTAAAGTTTTTGTAAGCCTGGACCACTCATCTCGAGCAGTCATTCAGAGGAGTCATTAGGGATCTTTGAATCCAGCATAAGAATTAGACGAAGCTCTAGAGAGGAAGCAAAGTGGGAATTCACAGAGGATTGAGGCTCAGAGAGAATTGAGTAGCAGAATAGTTGAAGAAATAAACCCTGAAGAACAACCGAAAACATAGAGAAAACACTAAAGAATGAATTAAAGTAAATTTAAAGGAACGAACGAAGAAGTATGGTTTCAGTATAAGGGAACCGTTGGATCTCATAGATCAACAGCGTGACAAAAAAGAGCAAGAATTATCAATCTCGTAGATCGATGACCGTCGCACAGTGAAGGAGCGCAGGAGTTAACGTAGAGAAAAGGAAGATTTATAACCTTAGGCAGTATTTCGGGAATGGACTAGATGGTAAGTGGTATGAGCATTGATCAACCGATTCAATACATATCACGATTCGTGGCAGAGAGTTGGAGTGGGGAAATTGCTTTATCAAGTAGTTAACCCTCGTGTGTGTGGTCAACCTAAAACCAATGTGAATCGTTGGATCTTTCGGGAGAAGATCAAAGACAAAGAAGTAATGCAACATACAAAGGAGCTAACCCGATGGTGTTATGTGGCGCAGTTAATAATTTTGAGATCTGAAATCGCATTATTGAATATCGGATGTGATAGAGGTCTTTGTTAACACAACCCGCGGAGAATTTTGATTGCGATAAGCGAAAAGGTAAATCTTGAAAAGCGTGCCAAGGTTGTACAAAGGCGGAAAAGGTGTTGTAAGCATATATTTCCTTGCAGTACAAATCAAACATGAATGCCAAGAAAACACTATAATTTTGTAGTGATAAAAATATTTGTCTCCACATTAAAAAATATAGGTTGATTCTAATACTCTATACAACAAGACCTAAACATTATGTAGAAACTAAATTAATAAAAGTTGCTAATCAAACATGAATGCCAAGAAAACACTATAATTTTGTAGTGATAAAAATATTCATCTCCACATTAAAAAATATAGTTTGATTAGTAGAATCATTTCCAAGATTTCGAAGAACACAAATAACCAATATATACATGTATTAATCCATTTATGTATGACCTTTGGTTTCTAATTTTAACCAGATCCAATTTGTATTTCTTGATCAATAATTTTTTTTAATTAACCAGATGGATAGATAGATATATAGATATATAGATAGATATATGACCTAGCTACAAAAAAATGTAATAAGATATACCACGTTTAAAATTAATTTAGATTCAATTCATATTTGTTGAAAATAATTTTTTTAAAAGAAAAAATGACATTAAAAGTTTCACACTTATTAATTTTCGCAAAATTTACATTTTTTTCATAAGATTTTAATTTTAATTATATATGGTTTCATTACTTAATGCATGAATGTCTTCATATATAACTATTGTTGCAATTGGTATAAAGCTTATTATTTTAGTGATATTCTATCAATACTTATTTTCAAAGAACTTATATGGATTTGTCACATTAATAATTAATGCCTACAAATCTATATCATTCATGGTCAACCATGGTCCAATGTTGCATTGTGACAAAGATTGTCTCTATATGAAAATCAACCATGGTCATACATCGCATTGTGACAAATATTGCCTCAATATGAAAATCAATCATGGCCAACCATGGTCCAATGTCGCATTGTGACAAATAATATGGGAATATGAAAATAAACCATGGTCAATGATGTACAACCATGTTCATTTTAGGGTTTATAATATTAATTCAAACGTCACATTGTCATATAGATTGTATATAAAAATCGATCATGGTCAATTATGCTCAACCATGGTCAGTCATGGTCAACCATGGTCAATATTAAAATCAACCATCGTCAATCATGGTCAGCCATGGTCCAACATCACATTGTGAAAGAACTGTCTCAACATGAAAATCAACCATGGTCAACCATGTTTCAACTTCGCATTTTAATGAAGATTGTCTCAATGTTTAAATCAACCATGGTCAATCATTGTCAACTATGGTCAACCATGGTCAATAATCATGTTCACATTGTGATGAAGATTGTCTCTTTTTCCAACATCACATTGTGATAAATATTGTCTCAATATGATAATCAACCATGGTCAATCACCTCAACCATGGCCATTCATGGTAAAACATGGTCCAAGATCACATTATAAGAATCATTGTCTCAATATGAAAATCAGCCATGTCAACCATCTTCAATCATGGTCTTCCATGGTCAAATTCCAACCATGGTCAACCATGCTTGAATGTCACATTGTCACAAGGATTTTCTAATCACGAAAATAAATGATGTTTATTTTAGTGTTTGTAATATTTATATTTGGGTTTACCAATGTTGAGTTTATAATATTAGTCCCTTGGGTTTAATATTATTCCCTTGGGTTCATAATCCCTTGGGGTTTTAGTATTAATTCCTTGGGTTTATTATTCATTTGGGTTTATAATATCAATCCCTTGGGTTTATTATTACCTCATGTTTATAATATCAATCATGGTCAACCACAGTTGAATGTCACATTGTCACAAGGTGATGGAGGGTTACCGCCACTTACATCCACAGTATGCATGTGAAATGCATCAACCCATTTGTCCCAGGTATTTTAACTCTCTAAGGAGTCAAAATATCTAACCTCTAATGGTTAAGGCCCTATTAATCAACATAGGCTAACCAACATACAATATTCACTTATCGAGACTTTAATCACCCCTTAACCTTCAAATAAGACTTTATTAAAGCTTTCTTTTAAATCCTTCCTATCAGACTAAAACCCTTTCATTAACCTTTATATATGTTAATATCAGGACTTTCTTTACCCTTATAAACCTTCATTACCCCTTAACCACACACACACACATATATATAGCCATTCCTTCTTTAAACCTTGGTTATATATGTTTAAATGGATAAACCTTTCGTCGACGTTATTTTCCTTTATAAACCTTTTACAAAGGAAATTCCCACAAAACATACATGTCTGCTTTATACAGCCTCTACACAAATTTCGAGGTTCCACCTTCATCGCTTATCGCAATCGCCATAGTCTGTGGTCACATTAACATGTGGTTCTCATCTTCACCGATATGAGATTAACCTCGAAGCTCAAAACATATTAACTACACCATATAATACCATCGGGTCTACTCCTTTGTATGTCGCATTACTTCTCTGTCATTGATCCTCTCCCGAAAGATCTAACGGCTAATGGTATATTTCAGATTGACAAGACACATGGGGGTTAACCACTCGATAAAGCAGTTTCCCCACACTCCTCCACTGCTACATGTCCTCTGATTTGTGGAATGAGAGCCAAAACACTTGATACTGCTTACCACTACTTTACTGCCAGAAATACCACTGGAGGTTATAAACCCGCCTTTTTACTGTGTTAACTCCTGTGCTCTTCCATATGCGATGACCGTCGATCTACTCCATCGGACGGTTCTGATAGTTCCTTTAAGTTACTTTGTTGTTTAATCTGGATGGTTGATAACTAAGATGTAATGGCTACTATGCAGCAACACCTCATGTCTCCACTCATCCGTTTTTTACTTTGACTTTACGATATTTCCATTTTTTCCTCTCTGGGTTCGAGGTTTTCTTCAGGGTTTACATTTATAATATTCATAGTCACATGATATAAATGTGTTATTATTAATGTAATGAGGATTCATGTTTTAGTGCTTTATGGTTTGCAATTTGCTTCTTATATTGGTTTTTGTTTATGTTTTTTATTATTTTTTTGTGTTATAGCATTATTTATGTTTGTATATTGATGCCATGGATTTAGGGCTTAGGTCCGGTTTACTATTTCCTTGGGTTTATAATATTAAATGATTAGGCTTATTTGTTCTTTAAGTTTGTAATATTAATAATTCCTTCAGTTTATCATTTATTCCCTTTGTTTTATTAATCCCCAATATTAAGGTTTAAATAATAGTCCTAAGGTTTAATATTAATCCCCTAAATTTACAATGTTTATTCCTTCAATTTATTGTCATGCTAGTTTCATAATATTAACAATCCCTAAGGTTTATTGATCCATTAGGTTCATAATAATCATAGTTATGTGGGTTGATCAATCTTTTCGGTTTAAAAAATTAATTCCTATTAATCCCTTGGCATTTTCTATCCCTTTCGTTTCTAATATTTTTCCCTTTCATTCATTAATTCCCAATGGTTTATAATATCAAATTATAGGTTTTCTTCGTTCTTCAACTTTTTAATATTAATAATTCCTTGGGTTCATAATCCCTTGAGGTTTTAGTGTTAATCCCTTGGGTTTATATTATTACTCCCTTTTGTTTAATAAAATTGCCTTAGGTTCATAATCCCTTCGGGTTTTAGTATTAATCCCTTGGGTTTATAATATCAATTGCTTGGGTTTATTATTCCTGAGTCAAACTGGTTTATTACAATGTCGACCATGGTCCAAGATGGAATTGTGATAGGAATTGTCTCAATATGTAAATCAATGATGGACGATAATGTTTATTTTAATGTTTATAATATTTTTATCAGGGTTTATATACGCTGGGTTTATAATATTAGTCCCTTGGATTTAATATTATTCCCTTGGGCTATAATCCCTTGGGGTCTTTGTATTAATCCCTTCGTTTTATTATTCCTTTGGGTTTCTCATATTAATCCCTCGGGTTTATTATTCCCTTAGGTTTATAATATCGATCATGGTAAACCATTGTCAATCATAGCCAACCATGCTTGAATGTCACATTGTGACATGGATTGTCTCACCATGAAAATAAATAATAATCCCTTGGGGTTTAATCCCTTGGGTTTATTATTCCTTTGGTTTTATTATATCAATCACTTGGGTTTCTTATTCTCTTGGGTTTATATTATTACTCCCTTTTGTTTAATAGTATTCCCTTTGGTTCATAATCCCTTGGGGTTTTAGTATTAATCCCTTGGGTTTTAGTATTATTCCCTTGGGTTCATAACCCCTTTGGGTTTTAGAACTAATCCCTTCATTTTATTATTCCTTTTGGTTTCTCATATTAATCCCTTCGGTTTATTATTTCCTTAGGTTTATAATATTGGTCATGGTAAACCATTGTCAATCATAGCCAACCATGGTCAACCATGCTTGAATGTCTCATTGTCACAAGGATTTTCTAACCATGAAAATAAATGATGTTTATTTTACTGTTTGTAATATTTATAATTTGGTTTACGAATGTTGGGTTTATAATATTAGTCCCTTGGGTTTAATATTATTCCCTTGGGTTCATAATCCCTTGTGGCTTTAGTATTAATCCCTTGGGTTTATTATTCATTTGGGTTTATAATATCAATCCCTTGGGTTTATTATTACCTCATGTTTATTACATCAATCCCTTGGGTTCATTATTCCCTTGGGTTTATATTATTAGTCCCTTTTGTTTAATAATATTGCCTTAGGTTCATAATTCCTTAGGGTTTCAGTATTAATCCCTTGGGTTTATAATACAATTTCTTGGGTTTATTATTCTGAAGTCAAACATGGTTTATTATAATGTCAACCATGGTCCAACATGGAATTGTGATAGGAATTGTCTCAATATGTAAATCAATGATGGTCGATCATGTTTATTTTAATGTTTATAATATTTTTCTTAGGGTTTATATACGTTGGGTTTATAATATTAGTCACTTGGATTTAATATTATTCCCTTGGGTTCAGAATCCCTTGGCATCTTAGTATTAATCCCTTCGTTTTATTATTCTTTTGGGTTTCTCATATTAATCCCTTGGGTTTATTATTCCCTTAGGTTTATAATATCGATCATGTTAACCATTGTCAATCATAGCCAACCATGCTTGAATGTCTCATTGTGACAAGGATTGTCTCACCATGAAAATAAACAATAATCCCTTGGGTTTATTGTTCCTTTGGGTTCATTATTCCCTTGGGTTTATATTATTAGTCCCTTATGTTTAATAGTATTCCCTTTGGTTCCTAATCCCTTGGGGTTTTACTATTAATCCCTTGGGTTTATTATTCCTTTGGGTTTATTATATCAATCACTTGGGTTTATTATTCCCTTGGGTTTATATTATTAGTCCCTTTTGTTTAATAGTATTCACATTGGTTCATAATCCCTTGGGGTTTTAGTATTAATCCCTTCAGTTTAATATTATTCCCCTGGGTTCATAATCCCTTAGGGTTTTAGTATTAATCCCTTGGGTTTATTATTCATTTGGGTTTATAATATCAATCCCTTGGGTTTATTATTACCTCATGTTTATTATATCAATCCATTGGGTTAATTATTCCCTTGGGTTTATATTATTACTCCATTTTGTTTAATAATATTTCCTTAGGTTCATAATCCCTTGGGATTTTAGTATTAATCCCTTGGGTTTATAATATCAATTGCTTGGGTTTATTATTCCCGAGTCAAACGCGGTTTATTATAATGTCAACCATGGTCCAACATGGAATTGTGATAGGAATTGTCTCAATATGTAAATCAAGGATGGTCGATCATGTTTATTTTAATGTTTATAATATTTTTATTAGGGTTTATATACGTTGGGTTTATAATATTAGTCCTTTGGATTTAATATTATTCACTTGGGTTCGAATATTATGGGAGGAGCTCTAAGGTATTATGGTTTTGAACAAAGGGCGACAGGAGTGAGTTGGTAACGATGGAGGGGCTTGGAGGAGGGAGCTCCACTCCCTCCTACAATAACATGGTTTCAAACAGAAGAAAATATGTGAGTTTGAACAATTTCCGGATACCAAGGGAGGCTGAGACAAAGACAACTGGCACTCACAAGCCGAGAAGCAGCAATTCCCATGAAGGGGAAGGGACCCACAAGGAAGTTAGGAAGGAAACGAATCTTGGCGACAATAATCATAGAACTGAAAAAATGTTTGCGACGAGGCCCTGCAAGCCCAAGGCTAACATTAAACCCCGAGTGGTCTTAAATGATCCTACACTACAGGTGCACAAAGATGACATGGCAACTATGCGGTCCTTTGTAAGTTCATGGGCATATGGCCCACGAAGAAAGCACTATATACATGGATAAGAAACAACTGGAAATTGAAGGGATAAATAACTCTACATCTTGGCTCCAAGGGTTTCTTCACAGTGGTTTTCACTAACCTAGAGGACAAAGACAGAGTTTTTGAAGGAGGACCCTACTTCTATGCGACTGTAAGCCTTTACATGTGACCTTGGGTGATGAACTTTGTTCCGGAGTGATAAAAGTTCACATCGGTCCTGGTATGGATTAGATTATACTCCTTACCTTTAGATTATTGGCTACTAGAATCTTTAAAAGCTATAGGTAAAAAATTAGAGAATTTTATAAATATATCAGAGGCGACTCTACGAGGGAAATATACCTCCTTTACTCGCATATGTGTAGAGATGGACTTATCGGGAGCACTCCCATATGAATTCATCCTAGAAGTTTATGACGAGGAATGGTTACAGGTAGTCGACTATGAACACATCCCAATCATATGCCATAAATGTCATGAACATGGGCACCTCTTCAAAGACTTCCCACTCAACAAAAAGGAGGACTACCCGAAAACCAACAAAGGAAAAGACCCTAAAGGTTTTACCAAAGTGGGAAGCGGAGGGAAAGGAGGGGAAAAAAAGTCCCAAAAGAAACCCAATGAAATCAAGATACCAAGTCATAATAGGTTCAAAATTTTAGAAGAAGAGGAAGAAGAAAATGGAATGCACAGAAAACCAGAGAACTATCACATAGAGAAGGAAAAAGAGGATAACATGGAAATCATACAAGAACACAATGGACTAAAGGAGGACCCACCGAGCACTATGGAACTTGGAAGGGACCATGATATGACCCCAAGCGAAGGTGGTACGAAGGACCAAGACCTATAGGAGATCCTAGATAGGGAGAATCTTGAACTAGAAAAGTTTCTAGAGCAAGGAAACAACAATGGAATTGACTCGCTACCACAAAAGGGGTTCGACAAAGTACAAAAGCTATTCCTCCGAAGGTCTCAAACAAAGGCTGTAGGAGTCAAAAGGAACCATGAAAGCTAGGAGAACAGAGGGGTTAAATCAATGGAGATAATATCAGGACACTCCACCAAAAACCCAGGCAAGAAAAGAGGAAGAAAGAGACAGAATTAACTACTAACAGAGTGTGGAAAACTAATGATTAATTTATGTAAGATGAAAGATCTCACCAGTTACTCTTTTACAAACCCATCATTATGAAGCTTACAACATGGAACATTACAGGACTAGGGAGTAAAAGAAAACAAAGAAATATCAGTAACAGAATAGAAGAAGAAAAAATAGATATGGTATTCATACAGGAAACAAAATGATCATTAGATAAAATTAGAGAAATGCACAACAAATGGTTTATTAAGTATGAGTACCTAGAAGTCAAAGGAAATAATTTAGTTGGAGGAATTCTCACTCTATGGAATCCTTAGAAATTTGGAATCCTAGATGATGAGGCATCCAAAAACCACCTTTCAATGGTTAGCCAACCTTTGGAGGACAGGGATTATTACATGATCACAAATGTCTATGGTCCTCAACTTCTGGAAGAAAAACTCAGGCTCCTCACCACTTTGGAGGAGCTAAGAGAGAGATGCCTAGCAATGCCTTGGATTCTGGGAGGGGACTTTAATATGATCAAAACTCTTACAGAGGAAAAAGGAGGTAACAGAACATTGGTAGAGACTCAATAGCTTTCCAGAACTTCCTTAACAATATGAGACTGGTGGATATGGATACAATAAATGGCATCTTCATGTGGAACAACAAGAGAGGAGGAACTTCCCAAGTATCCTCGAGATTAGATAGATTCATAATCTTGGAGGATCTCCTCCTCACCGGTCATATCATGACAACTTTCATCCTCCCTTTCGGAGGCTCGGACCACTGGCCCATCCAGTTGGAAGCTTCCTTTATTGGAACCCCGAGGAACAGACCTTTCAGGTTTGAAAATGTCTGGCTTACTCACCCTGATTTTATCACTAACATTGGAAATTGGTGGGTAGAATAAATTCCCACCCAAGGCACAAAAATGTTCCTCCTGCATTAGAGACTCAAACACATCAAGAGAAAACTCAAAGAATGGAATAAAAATGAGTTTGGAAACATATTCAAAGCCAAAGGAGAAGTGGAAAATAAATTATAGGAAGTTAATCAAATTCTCATCACAGAAGGCTTCATAGAGGAAAGGAAAATGCAAGCAGACTCACTCCAACAAGAATGGGACAATAGATGCCAGGAGGAGGAAATCTTCTAGAGACAGAAATCCAGAGTGCAATGGATTAAGGAAGGGGAGAGAAATACTAGGTTCTTTCACAAGTCTACCATGGAACATAGGGCACATAATCGGATGACAAAACTTATAGATCCTCAAGAAAAGGAGCAAAATACTCACAAGGAAATGGAAGTTGTACTGGTTCAACATTTTCAAAGTATAACAGAGGATACCATGATAGACAGATCCCAATTTACAAAGTGTTTTACTCAGCATATTCCAAAGCTAGTAACCAGGGAAGACAATTATAATCTCAACAAGCCAGTGACAGAGGAAGAGGTCAATGAAACAATTAGACTTCTTCAAAACATGCTGGGAAACTATCAAACATGACATTTTGGATGTGGTATAGGACTCGAGAAAATCAAAATCAGTTCTGAGAGCACTTAATGAATCCTTCATAGCCTTAATCCCCAAACAGGAAAAAGCAATGACTCCAAACAGATACAAACCCATAGCTTTATGCAATGTGGTGTACAAAATCATCTCCAAAGTAATTTATAATAGACTTAAACCCCTTCTTCCAACACTTGTGTTAGAGGAGCAGACTGGATATGTAGAAGGTAGACAAATTCTCAATAATATCATTCAAGCTCATGATGTTGTGCATTCCCTCAAGACCAATAAGCAAGTAGGTATGATAATACAGCTGGACATAGTGAAAGCGGATGATAAGCTAAGCTAGTCTTATATCAGGGAAGTTCTTAAAGCATATGCCTTTGACCACAACTGGATAAGATGGGTCATGGCTCTTGTTACCACAGCGAGTTGTTCAATTCTTCTTAATGGCTATCCATCCATAACCTTCAAGCCATCGAGAGGCATCAGACAAGGAGATCCTCTCTCCCCCTTCCTATTCATTCCCATGATGGAAGGATTGGGCAAAGCGATCATTTCAACCAAGGAGGAAGGAAGAATCCAAGGACTGAGACTCACATAGTATGGGGACACATTGACTCATCAACAATTTGTGGACGACACTATGCTGCAGGGCACACCCACAGTCAAGGAAGCCAAAGCTTTCAAACAAATCCTGTATGAGTTCACAATGGTTGTTGGTACTGAGGCAAGCCTCAAAAAATCAAAAGTTTTTTTTTCAACACTGATATTTCAATTCAAAGAAACCTCTCCAGAATTCTAGGCTTCTCAAAGAGATCATATCCCCTCAAATTATTTGGGGATACCCGTCACTGAAAAACCTTTGAGCAAGGAATTTTGGGAGTCTGTAACTAATAAATTGAGGGATAAAGTCAGTAAGTGGACAAGCAGATCCTTGAATTTAGCAGGGAGGCTAGTTCTCAGAAAGGCAGTACTACAAACCATTCCAATCTACATGTTATTAGCCCTTCTGACACCAACATGAGTGTTACAGAAACTCGGGAATATCCAAAGGGATTTTCTTTTCGGTAATGGGGAAGAGCAAAAGAAATGGGCTCTGGTAGCTTTGGAAAAGCTCTATAAAACAAAAACCCATGGTGGTTTGGATCTCCATGACCCAGATATTCTGAGCAAAGTTTTGGGGGCAAAATTTGGTGGAGATGGCTAAAGCAAATAAGAAACTCCTGGGCTAAACTATGGAAATAAAAATATGCAATGGATTGGAAAGAAACAGACCACATTAGAATGACAGGACACATCAGAGGTTCCCATATTTGGAACAAGGCGTGGGAGAACAGAGCATTGGTTCAGAAACATAGTTTTTGGGAGATCAAAAATGGGAATATTGTCTGGTTCTGGGAGGAAAACTGGTAACAGGAACATAACCTTAGTAGAGAAGGACTGGATATCATAAAAAATAATACCATTAACAAAGGACTTAAAAGAGTAAGTGACTATTGGGATCAATCAAGGGACACCGGTAAATGGAGAATTTGGAAGGTACCAGATTACAGTGAAGAGACCCCGTTGAAGACCCAAGCTAAAGTTCTGGAAGCTATTCTGAAAAAAGAGACAAATTTTGACTTCAACCTCAAATGACCTACTAAGATGGGGTAGAAACAATGAGGGCCTCTTCGACCTCAAAGAAGCAAAAAGAATAACCATGGGACTCAACTACCCAAGCCCTGATAAGACATGGAAAGACCTATGGAATAACCTGCACTAGACAAAGATCAAAGTGTTCAAGCGGCTAGTTCAGCACAAATTGATTATAGTTTGGGAAAATCTAAGAAAGAGAGGTGTTGGTAAGGTAAATCCCCTCTGCGGACAGAGGCGATCCCACTAGCCTATCACAGAACTAGCCACAAACAAACCACGCTGCTATGCAAGTTCCTAGTTATGCATCAAGGGTGAATCAAGAAGACTAACCTGGAGTCCAACGCTATGATTGAAGCAGAGTTGATATCCTCGCTCCCTCGCTCCAACAGATCATAAACGAACACCTGCACATGCAAAGGAAGAGACAGATACCAACATAGAGACTACCAAGGCACAACTATATTTCAGTCAGAAAGGAAATAAATCAACATATCACCATGATAGATAATGAGATTGGAACTATAATAGCAGTCGCTCATCAATTAATAAACAGGAAAAGTTACAACCATTGTTCTGACGTCAACCCTTCTCCTGGTTGGGTGAGTAACTATATGTGTCTTGACATGCATCTCCTCTCCGGCAGCATAACCTCTCTAGCACTCATTAACATTCCTCCAAGAACTCAACATCTAACACTCCATGACCAATAATCATCACTACTATAACTCAATCACCAAATCACTAGCATAACACTAACACCAACACTCTAGCTTGTCCAATGCATAATGACAAGCTTATATAGATGGAGAAGGGAGGAGGATGCAATGAACCTGGACACCTTTCGCGGATTAGCAAAAGCCATAAAGATGGATAAAGCTCGACAAAAGACTGATTTTCTATCCTCAGAAAAGCTCCATGTAATGAAGGAAACAACAGTCGGACGTGCATTAAGGCAAAAAGCACGACTAAATTTGGTTGGCGCGACTGTTGCTCTAAGACAGAGCGCCAATGGTCGCACCCCCTTTTGAGGATCTCCATCATTGGCACGGGTAGAATACTGTGGACTTGCGCCAATGGAAAAATAGCACTTTTTAGGGATGATCTGCAGAAGGTGTCTTTAGGGAACATGGAGTACATACTCAGGGGAACATAATGCAAGTGTTTTTAGCCTTTGTCACTTCTTATAACTCCCGGGATGTGTCCTCCAAGGTACGAAAAGAGGAGTAACAGGGATGGTGACAAATTACTGTGTAACAGATGCCCCCTAAAGCATGAAGTCCGAGAGGTGGAGAGGGGTGAAATGCTTTACAAGAACACACACATAAGAGCACATAAGAGCACATATAGTTACTGCCGCCGAGGAGCTGTATTAAGAGACATGACTGATAGTTCAATTACATGATGTACATGGTATGGTCGCAGCCATCCATAAGAGAGTACATAAATAATCTAGATCCATAGTATGGACGTAGCCATCTGGTTAGGATCAATGAACTGACTCAGGTATGGTCGCAGCCATCCAGTGAATGAGTCAAGTACCAAGAATCATGCCTGGATTACAACAGACACAATCCAGGGTCTTGCGCTCCATCTCGACCCGAACAAGAGTACAAGTCCAAGCATGTGAATATATGAGCTGAAGTCGAACATGCATGAACATCGCCTGATTACCAGTCAATAATGGAAACTGTTAACAGACGCGAGAGGTACCACCAATAATGACAATGGCTCTCAAGGTACTATAGGTACAATCTACGGCGTGTGAATCAATGAGCTGAAGTCGAACACCCGTAGAATCATTCGATCGGAGGCCAATGATGAGAACCTCACGTCGAACACGAAGAACCTGCCATTGAGGCATGCAGGCTCCAAGGCACCGGAAAGGAGTCTCTAGATCAATTCCCTGGATAATGAGTTGAAGTCGATAGGGAGTGACCTTGATCGAAGGTGGGCCATAATGTTTCCCACATCATTGACACGAGACAGAGAGATGAAGTTGTGAATCAAGATTGTGCGAACTATCAAAAGGAGCTTGTTTTTTGAGAGGTCAACTTCTCTTGAACATATCGGCGGCACATTAACGGAATTGGCAGTATTTGACATCAAGGTATCAAAGGTCATGATGACGAGGCAATGAGTGAATGAGAGGCCAAATAAGGTACCCAAGTCCATGGAAGCAAGTGAAAAATATGAGATGAGATATCCCCACCCCGGACACGAAAACAAAAAGTGCCATGTTCAAGAGCGACATACTGCCTTTACGGTAATAATTATGGTTCAAAATTTTCTTTTCCCCCCGCCATTTCTGGCGAGTACCCCTATTATTTTTAACAAGCTTGATGGGGATAGCATATGCTTGTGTTGTGACAAAATCCGATGTCATTAAGTTTTAACGAGTCTGACAAAGGAAGAACTCGGCGTCTTTTCATGTTTAGAGAGTTTGAAAAGACAGCAGAAAAGGAAACTCCAGGGAGGTCCTTTTTCATAAAGTTGTGTCTCTCGGGCCCGAAAAAGTATAAAATAATACCCGAAAGAACCACCCGATCATTACGATCGAGGAGTACTTTTCATAATTAGTGATTTTGACCTGAAAAAGTAAAAAAGCGGTCAAAACCACGTCGTTTCATAACCACTAATGAGTTTGAAACGACAAAAACCCGGTAATCTTTTTATGTTTTAACGGTCGACAAAAAGAACCTAAAACGACCGCCCCTTATTACCATTTAACGAGTCAAGAGGAGCGACTCGGAAATCTTTTCCTCTTTAAATGGTCAGAAAAGAGTTGAAAGCGGACCTTCATTTTTATTCTCTTTAACGAGTCAAAAAGGAAAAAATACTCGGCAATCTTTTCATATTTTACGAGTCAGAAAAGAGCTTAAAGGCGACTCGTCCTAGAGGAACGAGTGGTATAAAAGGTAGCAACTGGTTCCGGTAATGGTGGAACTTGCTCGAAACATGTAATGGTCAAGAGGCTGGCTAATAAGACCACTCATCGCTGCGGTTCCTCAGGAAAGGATAAACAACCAGGTGAAAGCATATGATCGGCCGAAGAGATGGTGGCGATGGAATGAAACAACCAAGGCTCATCTAGCATAATTTAGCAGATAAAAGGCAATCACGAGATGTAAATCAGGTATGGGTTCATTTTTACACAAGCTTGAACCATGGAGAACTTTGCTTGGATTCGGTTCGCATGCCCCCAGCATGATAATGCAAATCGAGGTACATGCCCCCCAAGCTTCATGGCATTCACGGAGGTGGATGGAATGAAGGTTCACTCTCGAGATCTGTTAAAGACTCGACTTGTATTTTACGAGATCTTAATCAAAGACTCGATTTGGAAAGGGAGTTGTTTCAATTTTTAATGAGGTTGACACAGTAAAAGAACTATCCTCATAACCCTTGTTTCATTTTTTAACGAGCTTGACACAAGACAAGGAACTATGCTCCGCACTCCTTGTTTCATTTTTTAGCGAGCTTGACACAAGACAAGGAACTGTGCTCCAACCGCACTTCATCATAATGAACAGGAAGTCGGGGCTTCCAAGAGTGTCTCTCCCGGCGGGAGGACCACATCTCGGAAGTCAGGACCTAATGCCCCCAGGACACAGGCACGGGATAGGTGGCCACGTAGTTGATCTGTGGTGGGGCAGATGCAACTGGTGGATAAACACCAGGAGGGGATGACCACTGCGCAGGGGGGGCCTGTGGACGAATGAACGATAATTGATCGATATTTACAATTCTTCCATCATGTGGAAAGCAAATCACACGGAAAAGTGAAGAAATAAGGGCCCCCATGGCATAAACATAGTCATGACCAAGGAGAAGATTGAAATCTAAAGCACCTTGGGTCACCGATACGTCTATATAGACGGTCTTGCCTCCCAAAGTAATAGGGAACTTTGGAAGGATCCCTAATGGTTGGCTAGTCCCTCCGTCAAAAGCAGTCAGATTCGATGCTACGGGCACAAGCTGTGGGGAACCCAAAGCTTGCCAAGTAGTGGTAGACATAAGACTCACAGATGCACCCTCATCCAAAACAGTGCCAGGTATTGCCTTGTTATAGGCGTGTACCGTGACCCAAAAAGGCACATGAGATGGGAGGCGGAAGGTAGTCAAACGTCTCCAGTCGAAGGAAGCGACTGAACTACTTGGTGGGGGAATCGTATGATTGCCCCCCTGCTCGGGGGAGAGCACAGTAGGACTCTCAGATGTAGGGGTATTTCCAGATGTAGGAGAATCTGAGGAGACGAGAAGAACATGAGTTTGATGCTCTTCCGAAATAGAGTGGTCAGCGGGTGGTGAACTCGAGTCGACGCTCTTTCCGACCAATGGTTGGTCTGGAATAGGCTTGGCAGAGCCAGATTCAGGAAGAGGAGGCTGGACAAGAGAGGAATCTTGGTTGATTTCTTTGTCAGCAGGGGAACATTCTGCAATTGCAGAAAGACGTTGATAACCAGTAGGAAGTTGGGTTGAGGGAGCTGTAAGACTTTCCAATACAATAGTGGCTCTATCCATGAATGGACAAAGGTGAAGGGGATGATTGCCTTCACAAAGTTTACAAGGGATTCGAATCTTCTCTTTTCCCTTACCGTTTCCAGGTGATAAGGTAACATCGCCATGATCGACAGAGGACGATGCAGGGCGGTCCGGATCATGAGACCATACTTCTAAAACCCTGGGAATACCAGGACAATCACGGAGAAGATGGTTTTCCTTGCATAACTTACAAGGAAATTTGACCTTCCGCGGAGGAGCACAAGGTGGCTCGACTTGGGTTATACCTTTAATCTCTGGTTTAGGGGTCTTCTTCTTCTTTGTCTTCTTCTTCTTTTTCTTCTTAGCCACCTGGTTACTTGAATCCAGAGGTTCACCAAGCGAAGTAGAAGATGAGGACGCAGCAGTAGGCGAAGAAGGGGAAGGGTCCACCTCGGAATCAGCAAGAAGTTGTTCAGGTGGAGGAGGTGGTGGTGGACCCGAACTGAACGGAGGAGCACTAGAGGGTATCTCAGGCTCCTTCCCGGTAGATGGCGGGTAATATTTTGTTCGAGTACTGATATTGATGGGTATCGTTCCAGCCATAAACACTTGAGAACCAAAGGAAGAGGGAGGCTGAGTAGGGTCAGCCACCATTTGAGTTTTTTGAGTGTGTTGGGTGGGAAAGGGCTCTTTGAGCACCGCAGGAGTCCCAGGGGTGCCTTTTAACAAACGACTCACTTCGGACCACCTCGAGCAATCCTTGGTATAGTGATCCTCATCACAGATAAAACAAGGATACTTGGGTTTGCGTTTAGTGTCGTCCTCAGGTTGAGGTTTTGGGGTTTCCTGTTTAGGTTGTTCTGGCTTATTTTTCTCTTTCCCTTTTTTCTTTGCTTTCGAGGCTTTGTTTGCCGTATTGGATTGGACGGCATTGACCTCGGAAGTAATATTCGAAGTGGGTATTACCTGGGAGGTGGGTTCATTCGGAGCAGAAGTTATCACACTCGAGACCACCGAGTTTGAAAACAACCATACGGGCAAACCGATGGTTAACCCAGGCAAAGACAATGTTGCGATATACTGAACACCAACATTTCCAACAGAAGGAAATGGGTGAGGGTTCCCATCAGGAGGAACACCTTGGCCGGTGGGCACCGGAAAGGCTGCCATTGAATGAGAAATAACCCTACTCAAGCTAACGCAAACAAAATCTAATTGGGTAATGTTATAGTGGCCAATATTTTTTAAGACACTGAACTTAACCTTTTCATTTTTTAAGAGTCGAGAAAAGGGTAAAAGATGACTCTAGTCTCCTTCGAATATTTAATGAGCACGAAGTGACAAGACGCTCACAGGCACCTTTTCATTTAGGGAGTCCGAAAAGGATCAAAAGTGACTGCTCTGGAATTCTAGGTAGAGGGTGTGCCAAACTTTTCGCAAAACCACAGAATACTTTTTAGGGTACGGGTGGTCGATCTTCGTGAATGCTGTGTTCACTGCATTGCGAATCGTAGGGCGGCTGACACGGCTTCCTATGGATAAAGGCTTTATTCCTATAGGGGTCTCCCAATATATACTCGACGGTACGTGGGAGCACAGTCCGTATTGGCAGCTACCGTTTCACCGTGGAGGAATCACCCAACCACTTGACGATAAACTACCAGGTTTAACGACGCCGGAACACGTCTCTAACCTATACCTCTAGAGTGTTTGCGTTATTTTCCAATGCGTTGTTATGTTCATTTGGTTCATTTTAAAGTTTATCTTTGATTATGTTTCAGTTTTTTGGTCCTACCGTATGTGATATCTCGAAAACTTTTTACATGCAAACTATATGCCGAAATTAAATCATTTGATTCGATGAATTCTATCTACAGGAGGGTTGAGATCTTTTTCACAAATGAAACGATCACTTCAACAAAGATCCTAATGCAGCTAATAACAAGAAACGAAATTTTGTCTTTTTCTTTTTAATGGCAACAAATAACAATAAATGCTAACTACTATGATGCAAGAGATTTTTTGTTTTTCTTTCCTTTAAGATGGCATGATGCATGTAAACAAATTCTAAGAGATATGCACAATCCAAGTTCAGTCAATAAGATAGAACCAATCCTAAAACACAAAATGAACCATGCAAACAAGGAAAAACACAAAGACTAGTGAAATCCAAAGAAGCTAGAAGTGAAGTATTCAGAGTATAGAAGATCAAGCTTTAACAAATCACTGGATAAGTGTAGAACAATCAACAAGATGACTGGATAATCAAGAGACCGAAACTTCCCACAGAAGGCTAGACATGCAAAGTCACTGGAAATAAGCACACAGCTGAGGGATACAGGCTAAGACCAGTCAAGCAGAGGTTCAACACAGTTCCAGAGGCTGAAAGAGATATATAAAGAGACTGAATGAGCTTTCCACCCACACACAGGCAAAATTTACAGAGCTGGCGCGACTGTCAGCCTGCAACTTGCGCTACCACAGAATTGGCGCGAGTTTCTATTGAGCAACGTGCGCCAACTAGCGCGACTGTCAGAGAAATAATCGCGCCAATTAAGCTTGCCAACTAAAAAGATAAAAGATACGACCTCAGGTCGGGTTGACAGTGCTCAGATGGGTCAAACAGTAAAGAATCAACTCAAAACTGACTCAGGAAGCTCATGCACTCAAGCAAGCAGAAGAAAATTAACATGCAAGACAGAAATCAAAGAGTTACTCCCCAGCGGAGTCACCAATTTGTTGGTAAGGTAAATCCCCTCTGCGGAAAGAGGCGATCCCACTAGCCTATCACAGAACTAGCCACAAACAAACCACGCTGCTACGCAAGTTCCTAGTTATGCATCAAGGGTGAATCAAGAAGACTAACCTGGAGTCCAACGCTATGATTGAAGCAGAGTTGATATCCTCGCTCCCTCACTCCAACAGATCATAAACGAACACCTGCACATGCAAAGGAAGAGACAGATACCAACATAGAGACTACCAAGGCACAACTATATTTCAGTCAGAAAGGAAATAAATCAACATATCACCATGACAGATAATGAGATTGGAACTATAATAGCAGTCGCTCATCAATTAATAAACAGGAAAACTTACAACCATTGTTCTGACGTCGACCCTTCTCCTGGCTGGGTGAGTAACTATATGTGTCTTGACATGCATCTCCTCTCCGACAACATAACCTCTCTAGCACTCATTAACATTCCTCCAAGAACTCAACATCTAACACTCCATGACCAATAATCATCACTACTATAACTCAATCACCAAATCACTAGCATAACACTAACACCAACACTCTAGCTTGTCCAATGCATAATGACAAGCTTATATAGATGGAGAAGGGAGGAGGATGCAATGAACCTGGACACCTTTCGCGGATTAGCTAAAGCCATAAAGATGGATAAATCTCGACAAAAGACTGATTTTCTATCCTCAGAAAAGCTCCATGTAATGAAGGAAACAACAGTCGGACGTGCATTAAGGAAAAAAGCACGACTAAATTTGGTTGGCGCGACTGTTGCTCTAAGACAGAGCGCCAATGGTCGCGCCCCCTTTTGAGGATCTCCATCATTGGCGCGGGTAGAATACTGTGGACTTGCGCCAATGGAAAAATAGCACTTTTTAGGGATGATCTGCAGAAGGTGTCTTTAGGGAACATGGAGTACATACTCAGGGGAACATAATGCAAGTGTTTTTAGCCTTTGTCACTTCTTATAACTCCCGGGATGTGTCCTCCAAGGTACGACAAGAGGAGTAACAGGGATGGTGACAAATTACTGTGTAACAAGAGGTTTTGTTGGTCCTTCTATATGCCAACTATGTGGCCGTTAGGAAGAAACTATGGATCACCTTCTCAACCTCTGCTCTTTCACCTCAATCTTATGGAATTGGTTGGCCTATATCTTCAAGCAGACAGACATGAATGAAGATGACATCACCAATACTTTAAAGAACTGGAGGAAGGACTTCTTGGATAATGAGACAGTAAACACAGCCTGGGTTGTGATTCCACGATTCTTGAACTGGGATGTTTTGAAAGAACATAACAATAGGATCTTCAAAGATAAATCTAGCTCAGCATAAAGTATCATAGCACAAATCATAAAACAGCTCAAAGAAATTGTTAATTCCCTTCAGGTTCAACCTCTTGAGAAACCCCCGGGTCATAAGGATGCTCACATTCTGGAACTATCGGGTCTCTAGTTACATGTCCCTCGGGGCATAAATAAGACAGCGAGGCACATATCAGAAGGAAAGGCTTTCTAGAAATCCCCTCCCCATGTCTTTTTAAAATTCAATGTAGACGAAGCCTCAAAAGGTAACCCTGGGGACGCTCATTATGGAGGAGTCATAAGAGATGGGGATGGCAATATAAAAGTCATCTTTCATAGTCATTTGGGGAGGGCCACTAACAATATGGCTGAACTTATGGACATTAAGCAATGCTTAGAGATTCTTATTGAGTTCAATTTACATAATACAATCATTGAGTTTGACTCAGAACTAATAATCAATTCGGTCAAGTGGCTAGGCACATGCACTGCACACGACAAAGTCTCAAGACACTGGAGAATTTTGCAAGTATATTACCATATTCAATCACCCCTAAGAATTATAATAACTCTTAGTTTTGGGCATGTGCGCAGAGATGCCAACAGAGTAGCGTATTGGCTAACTAATCAAGGGGTGAGATGCACAAGAGACAACAAGTGCTTCTTGTGGCAGTCGGTACCTGTAGGACAATTGTGTGAGGGCTGCTACACTCTGGCTCTCATAGACAAGGAGCATTATCAGCACAGGAAGGGGAATCCACCAGTGGACCTTTAATCAATGGACGATACCGGTTCGATAGAAAGTAAACCTAGGATTTTGCTTATTTGGGTCTCGCATTGGAACACCACAAATTGCCTTCTCATTGGTTTTGCAGGAAGCTCGGATAATGAGCAGGTAGTCGTAAAAATTGTGACAATCTGCTAAAAGTTAAGTTGTGAGGCATTGGTTCAAATGGGGGGCTCAGTCGAATGGATGGCAATAGGTGCAGCGTACCCATGGTTTTTGTGTTGTCGGGCATCAAATCGGTTTCCTGGTTATCGGGTGTCCTCAAAACCCAAAGTGGCTTATTAGAAATGACCCCAATGCCACTCAACATTCTACATGTGGCTCTCAGAGGAGAGAGAATACTGCCTTCATCGAGTGGGTATTCCTCCTGCTTCTTCTCCTCCCAATATTCTCCTCAGCCATTGGATCATGTAGCTACAGATCAATAGCTTAGGTTTGAGGAGCAGGTTAGCAGGTCTGGGTGATCCCCAGCACACCTGAAATTTTTGTTATGTGGTCTCTACTTCCCCTCTTTGGATCCACTTAAAGTTTTTTCTATTCCACTTAAAGTTTTTTCCATTCAGTTGTTTCCATTATGCTTTGCCCCTCGACCACTTGATCTCAGATAACGGTTTGGGCAGTGAAGGCAGTGTGTTTTGTCTTTTCTTGGGCCCTAGGCCTAGTTCTCGAGAAGTTGACTCTTTTCCCAAAGCTCGAAGTGATTGCTATTTTTCTTTTTTATGCCTCTTCCTATTTGGGTGTGATGTATTTTATGTGATATATTTTTTAGTGACAAGTTAATAGAAGGACCGACTCTTGCTTTAGCAAAAAAAGAATATTATTTCCTTGGGTTCATAATCCCTTAGGGTCTTAGTATTAATCCCTTCATTTTATTATTCCTTTGGGTTTCTCATATTAATCCCTTAGGTTTATTATTCCCTTAGGTTTATAATATCGATCATGGTAAATCATTGTCAATCATAGCCAACCATGCTTGAATGTCACATTGTGACAAGGATTGTCTCACCATGAAAATAAATAATAATCCCTTGGGTTTATTGTTCCTTTCAGTTTATTATATCAATCCCTTGGGTTTATATTATTAGTCCCTTTTGGTTAATAGTATTCCATTTGGTTCATAATCCCTTGGGGTTTTAGTATTAATTCCTTGGGCTTATTATAGCAATCACTTGGGTTTATTATTCGCTTGGGTTTATATTATTAGTCCCTTTTGTTTAATAGTATTCCCTTTGGTTCATAATCCCTTGGGGTTTTAGTTTTAATCCCTTGGGTTTATAATATCAATCGCTTGGGTTTATTATTCCTAAGTCAAACATGGTTTATTATGATATCAACCATGGTACTACATGGAATTGTGATAAGGATTGTCTCAATAGGAACATCAATGATGATCGGTGATGTTTATTTCAATGTTTATAATATTTTTCTTAGGGTTTATATATGTTGGGTTTATAATATTAGTCGCTTGGGTTTAATATTATTCCCTTGGGTTCATAATACCTTGGGGCTTTATTGGAAATCCCTTGGGTTTTTAGTATTAATCCCTTTGGTTTACTATTCCCTTAGTTTTATAATATCAATCATGGTCAACCATTGTCAATTATAGCCAACCATGGTCAACCATGTTAATCATAAGGTTTAATGTTATTCCCTTGGCTTTTTTATATTAATCACTCGCGTTTATTAATCAGATAGGTCTCTTTGTGAAACGTCGCATTGTGACAAAGATTGTATGAATATGAAAATAAACAATTTTTAACCATGATCAACCATTGAAATTCATATCCATGGTCCAACATCAGAAGATTTGAGAAATATTGTCTCAATATGAAAATCAACCATGGTCAACCATTTTAAACCACATTTAACAATGGTTGTATATGAGGTTTTATTAATGGTCTACCATGGTCCAACATCTGACGTAGGGTTACCCCTACTTTACCCACAATATGCATGTAGACCTATGCATAAACCATTTTCCCAGGAATAGATATGACCTATGATGTCAAAATTTCATTAATAGTAATCGCTAAGGTCCTTTCCATTATCGGTCATGTGGAAGCATATTAATAGACTAACCCAAAGTCTAAACCCTCACTATTGGGACTTTAATCACCCCTTAACCTTCTTTCCCTTTAATATCAGGACTCATACAACCCCTCTAAGCCATTATTAAATCCTTATTCCACACCATATACAAAATCGTCTTTTAACTTTGGGTTATAATTGTGCTTAACCTGAAAACCCTTCTATCATGCTTCAATTCATTATAAACCCTTTATAATTGATAACACATAAAATCACATACATCATACCCTTTTCTGCCAATCCTCAATCTTTGCACAATTCCTGAGAATCACCTTTATCGCAGTTGCTCATCGCCAGTTACTATGGTCATACCACATACATACCTTTATCCCCCTCTGACTCTGATATGTGACTATCGAAACGTTTGAATAGAACTTTTGCATAAATCCCTTGGCACAACACTTTATGGAAATACAAAGGAAATACATTAAATTTCCGCTCCAAACCATATAAGCAGATCTCAAAATTTATACATACATATTTATAAATATCGTTGAGTCCACTCATCGGCCTTCGCGTTATCCTCTGCCATTGATCTCCTCCCATAGATCCAACGCTTTACATTGGTTTTGGGATTGCATCGCAATATTCCAAAGGGAGGAAGCGATTGTGACATGCGATGTATGGCCGAACCTGAAACCTTATCGAATACAACTTAAACCCATCAGGTCCATAAACACATGTTAGATAAGAAGTTTTAAAGTGTAGGGATCAAGAAATAGCCAATAGCGCTAAGCACTGATCAAAGATAAGGTAGATTAGTGATCGAAGGAGGAGGAGGAGTAGCACAGAGGAAGGTTTATATGGAGGGGCGGACCCGGCAATAAATATAAGTGCGGACGTACAAATTCTGAGTTCCGCTATATGGTTCAGAGTGGAATTTTAGTGTATTTCCTTATTTTCATATTAAAAGGTGGTTTAGTTTTTTTCAATAGTCGCATATCAGAATCAGAGGTGTGGCAAAGCATATATGTGATAAGACTGTGGGTAACTACAATGGCCGATTGCGATAAAGGTAATTATCAATAACTGTGCAAGGCTTATGAAAGGCAGAAAAGGTAAGTATTTGCATGTTTGAGGTTATTTCCTTTGTAAATGGTTTACAAAGGATTAGAGCATTGATAGAAGGGTTTTATGATTTAGTCCAGTTATAACCCAAAGTTTAAAAGGGTTTTTTTTTATCTATGCGATTAAAGGGTTTTATAAAGGTTTTAAAAGGGTGTATGTGTCCCAATAGTAATGATAGGAAGGATTTAGGGAAAGGCTTTAATAAAAGGGTTAATGAAGGCTTGGGAGTTGAATTAACTCCTGATAGTGAAAGAATATGAAGGGTTAGACTCTGTGCTAATAGATGAATGTTCCCACATTAGTTCTAACTAATGGGGGCCTTAACCATATAATGTATTGAGGATTTAACTTGGCAAATAGTTAATAATTCCTGGGATGAATGTGACTATGCATTGTACATGCATGCTGTGGGTAAATCAGGTGTAACCCAGCATCATTATTCCTTTAGGTTTATAATATCGATCACGGTAAGCCATTGTCAATCATAGCCAACCATGGTCAACCATGCTTGAAAGTCATATTCTCACAAGGATTTTCTAACCATGAAAATAAATGATGTTTATTTTACTATTTTTAATATTTATTTTTGGGTTTACGAATGTTGGGTTTATAATATTAGTCCCTTGGGTTTAATATTATTCCCTTGGGTTCATAATCCCTTGGGGATTTATTATTAATCCCTTGGGTTTATTATTCATTTAGGTTTATAATATCAATCCCTTGGGTTTATTATTACCTCGTGTTTATAATATCAATCATGGTCAACCATCGTTGAATGTCACATTGTGACAAGGATTCTCTCACCATGAAAATAAACCATGTTTATTTTAGTCTTTCTAATATTTATATTAGGGTTTACCAAAGTTGGGTTTATAATATTAGTCCCTTGGGTTTAGCATTATTTACTTCAACTCATAATCCCTTGGGGTTTTTGTATTAATCCTTTGGGTTTATTATTAACTTGGGTTTATAATATCAATCATCATCATCTTTATGTTTCTCTTGTGTTTGTAATATCAATTCCTTGTGCTTCTTGATCCCTTAGGTTTTTAATATTTATCTGTTGGGTTCACTAATTCCTTAGGTTTATAATAATAAAGAGTTGGGTTTATTAGTTCCTTGGGTTTATAATATTAGTCCTTTTTGTTTAATATTATTCCCATTGGTTCATAATCCCTTGGGATTTTATTATTAAACCCTTAGCTAATAATAAGCAAAAGAGATTAATATTATAAACCCAATGTATACAAACCCTGAGATAAATATTAAAAATACTAAAGCCTAATAATAATAATAATAATAATATGAGTTTATATTATTATAATAAAATTCATATAATAATCATAAATATATAAATATATAAGAATATAGTTGCTATTATTTGTATAGTTATTAAATATCTTAAATAATAATATTGATTATATTATTATTATAATAATTATATTTGTATATTATTATAATAATAATATAATATTATTATAATATTATAATCAAATATTATTATTATTATTACTATTATTATTTTATAATTTTATATTATTAGATTATTTAAATAATATAATGATAATCTAATATTATTATGAGCTATTCTTATTATTAATTAATATATATTAGGAGTTTATATAATTATTATTACATTAGTATAATATTTATACAATAATATATATAAATAATCTCATTGTTAATGTCTATATAGTTATTAATAATCCTAAATACCCATAATAATTATTAATGTGGTTGATATAAGCCTATTGGCATATATCAACCACATTGGAAAATGTGGTTGTATATATGCTTGATATATGCCTATCAGCCTATATCAACCATATTGGTAAATATGGTTGTGCTAGTTATATAATGAGTAAATATGACAATAAAGTTATTCTATAAACACATTTTAATTCACCTACTATATGGAGAAAATCACTATTGTTTTATCAAATATTTATCATTGTTGTTTTACAGCGCATTCCTAGGTTGGTTAGTAAGGAACAAAATAGGGAATCGATGCAGCCAATATCCAAGGAGAAGTTGAATTGGTGGTGATGAATATGCCTATAAACAAAGATCTTGGACCATATGGTTTCACAGCTAATGTTTTCAGAAAAGTTAGGGTTTTCTGGGGGAAGAAATAGTAAATCTGGTCGAAGAATCAAGATATATTGAAAACATATACCCTCCACTCAATGCAACTTTAGTCACACTAGTTCAAAAAATGGGTCGCTCATAAACACTTGAACGGTTCTGACCAATTGCACTATGTAATGCGGTATACAAAATCATATCAACAGTGATGGTGAACAAGTTGAAACCCCTTCTCCCCTCCCTTATCTCCTCTTCTTAATCATGTTTCATAACGTGTAGACAAATATCAGATGGCACCATAGTGGTATAGGAGATATTTCATTCTATAAAAAGAAAAAAACAACCAGCTATGTTAGTTAAACTTGAATTTTACAAGGTGTATGATCACTTAAGCTAGACGTTCCTTGTTCAAATCCTCGATGCCTTTGTATTTTCAAAACACTAGATTTCTCGGGTGCTTTCAATTATCTCATCAGTATCGTTCTCAATATTGATTAATGGGTCCCCTCAAGACCTTTTAACTCTTCAATAATCTTGTGGCAATGCGATGCTCTATTACCTTTTATCTTTATCATAGCCATGGAAGTCCTTAGTAGAATGTTCCAAAAAGAAACCAACTCATGATATATTCATGGACTCTTGTTGTTTTCACCAAATCTACCAATTTCACATCTTTGGTTTATGGATGATGCCATCTTATTCATATTTCAAACCTCTAAGGAATTTAAAATTATCTTGAAGCTCTTTCATACGTTTATGTAACACCATCGGCATGGAAGTGAATGTTGCCAGGATGTGCATTTTTTCTTCAACTACCCAAAAAGGTACCAAATCATCTTAGCAAAATGTTTGTTCTTGATCGAGGTTTCCTTCCTTATGAATATCTTGGAGCCTTATTGGTTGTACATAATCACAAAATATCCTCTTGGGAAGAGATTATTGAGAGGACTCATAGCAAAATTAACAATTGGACCTATCACACACTCCACTTTTTGAGTTGTTCGATACTTACGAGGGTAGTGTTGCAAGCCTTCCCTAATTACCAGCTCTCAGTAATGACATTAACTGTTGTGGTAGCCAACCAATTAGCCTCTTTATGGACTAATTTCCTTTGGAAAGGATCTTCCATCATAGATAAATAGGTGTTGGTGGGGTAGCATGAGCTGACTCTCCTGAGGTCAAAAGGTGGATTAGGATTTTGAGATCCCATTCTAACTAACAGAGTGTATGTTATGAAACTTTGGTGCCAATGGGTATAGGGAGGCTCCCAAACCTAGAAGGAAATATGGTCACGTAAATAGTTATCCCTTAATAGAAAAGTTTACCATTTTCACATCGAAGGGGAAATTAAGGGCTTAGGAATATGGAATTGGGCCTTTGCGACAAGAGGAAGCGTGAGATAGAAGGTGTTCTAGGAAATTGGCAATGGCACAAATGCTACATTTTGGGAGGAAACGTGGAAACATTGTCCCATATTATAAACAAATGACCAACTTCGAGTCATAAATAATCTCACTCAATCATAAGGTGCTTATCATGTTACATATTTCTAGAAAATGAAAAACTGAGATTGAACTTGGAAAGAGTGGAAAAATCAAGAAGATAGAGATAAGTCGGAGGACTATACAAAGAACATTATTCAATGGCATGAATACAACAAGACACCCCCTCATCTGTATTTTGTACAAACCGAATATTTTTCGATGGGGTAACTCATATTAAGGGTCTTTCACAATAAAATAAAGTTACTCTATGGCAGTGGATTATAAGTCGAATGACCAATAAAAATTATGGAAAAAACTATGGCACAATGGAGGATGCCCCAAAATATCAATTTTCCTCTAGATGATTTCTTGGGGTCATCTACTCACATGGGAACATTTTAGATCTAAAGGTTTCGAGGACCCATCGATATGTGTCCTTTATTTTCAAGAGTAAATTACTACGTCTCATTTACTTCTCACGTCTCATTATGTTGATACTTTGTGTTGTTTTATTTAGGATGTAGGTTTTAACTCTTTACATAAATTACCTACAAATGAATTCATAAAACAGAAAAATATGAAATGGAAAGGATCCCAAAATTGGGGCTACTAGATCGAGTTTTCATTATATTCCTTTCAATGTCACAATACATATATATACATGTCGAAGAATTCATAAACTCCAATCCATTAACCCTCGATTATAACATAACCATAGGTCCCATGACTCGATCAACAAAAACACCATGGGAAAAAAGCATCATGCCCAAAACTATGTGCAAAATCCATGCACAAAACCATGGGTAGGTCCTGCCACAATCTTTGGGTCTGCCCAACTATTATTGGGTTGGCATAAAGAGGAACCACCTCAAACCTCTTGCAGGGGATCTACTATACCCCTACAAAGACCCGGACAAGAGGGGTTTTCACTCCACTGTGATCCCCTCTCTGCATCATGCGCAACGTACTACAAATGTATCTAGTCGTGGAAATAATATAACACATACCTAAAATTCTCCAACATGTTGGTTTCTTTCCACACATGGGGTCATAAGAGAGATTTGTCATTGGTCTCACCCTACAACAACCATTATTTCTCTATACCAAGAAAAATTCCCAATACTCACAGAATTCATCAATGCATCTGCAACGTTCTTCAAAGTGCCCACCTTGACCAACAACACCTTTTTTCCCTCAACCATATCCCTCTCAAAGTGATACTTAACCTCAATGTTCTTCGTCTCTGAATGATAAGAAAGTTTTTTAGCCAAGATAATTTCACTTTGGTTGTCATAGTATATCCTTAGAGCTCGTTGCACCATCCCCATACTTGAACACAATATCTGCAACCAAACTGCTTCCTTTCTTGCATGAGTAGTTTCCATGTATTCAACCTGGGTAGCAAGCTAAGTGGGCTTGATTGTGGGGAAAACTCCACAGTTAAGCGCGCTTGAGCCAGAGGAGTTCTGGGATGGGTCACCTCCTGGGAAGTCCTGGTTACCGGGTGCAAGCCCCGGAAGTGATGATTGATTCTATGTGATTCATTTCACTAGTTCCAATCCCACTTCTTCACCCCTGTGAGCATCACCCGATGCAATGAGTGCTAAGTGAACTATTCAAAAATCATGAGAAATTAGTCAGTTACGACTACCTCTCATGGAAATGGTCATACGTGAATGACTTACTTAACGCAGTTGAATCCCAAAAATGATATCTAATATAATGCATTGCGTAAACCCCCATACTTAAATTCAAAAAAGAGTCAAGGGATCTCTTCTTGAATGGTTCATGAGGCACAATACTTGCTAAGGTTTTGCAAATGGGGTAGCAAGCTAAGTGGGCTTGATTGTGGGGAAAACTCCACAGTTAAGCGCGCTTGAGCCAGAGGAGTTCTGGGATGGGTGACCTCCTGGGAAGTCCTGGTTACCGAGTGCAAGCCCCGGAAGTGATGATTGATGCTATGTGATTCATTTCACTAGTTTCAATCCCACTTCTTCACCCCTATGAGCATCACCCGATGCAATGAGTGCTAAGTGAACTATTCAAAAATCATGAGAAATTAGTCAGTTACGACTACCTCTCATGGAAATGGTCATATGTGAATGACTTACTTAACGCAGTTGAATCCCAAAAATGATATCTAATATAATGCACTGCGTAAACCCCCATACTTAAAGTACAAAGTTCCTCTTACTCAGCCAACTAACTACTCCTCCAAATAGGTTAAACATATACCCACTTGTATATCTTCTTCGATCTAGATCCTCAACCCAGTCTACATCAATAATTCCATTAATGTCCAATATTTTTTCTAATCCTAGTCTTCCTTTGTAGCACAAACCATAATCACCAGTGCCACTTAAATACCTGAAAACTTGCTTTAGTGTCGTCTAATGCTCCTTCCATGGTTTTCACATAAACCTCCTCAGTACTCCCACATCATGTGCAATGTATGGTCTGGTGAAAACCATTAAATGCATCATGCTACCAACTAAACTCATATATGGAACATGGGACATGTTCTCTTCCTCTTTTTGTGTCTTAGGACACTGTTCAACAGATAACTTTACACCTATAGGAATAAAAACCTTCACCAGTTTACTATCATGCATATTAAACCTTTGCAATATTATCTTGACATAATTCCTTTGGTTTAAAAATAGCTTCTTCTTTGCCTGATTTCATTTAATTTCCATGCCCAAAATATAGTTTGCAACACCAAGATCCTTCATATCTAATTTGGAGGATAATTGGGTCTTCGAATCTTGGATAATTTCCTTGTTATTTCTAATCAACAACATATCATCTATATACAAGACCAAATAAATAACACGGTCACCAATTAATTTAAAATATACATAGTGATCCTCTTTGCTGCTTTTGAAGCCAAGTCCCCATATATATGTATCAAATTTCTCATACCACATCCTTGGTGATTGTTTTAACCCATACAGAGGATTTTTTAACTTGCGGACAAGTTCCTTCGTACCCTTCACAAGAAATCCTTCATGTTGCTTCATATAGATATCTTCTTCCAGATCCCTATGAAGAAATGTTGTCTTCGCATCCATATGTTCTATTTCAAAATCAAATGCAACAACAACATATACAAGTAATCTAATGGAAGCTAACTTGGGACTAGGAGAAAATATATCACCAAAATCAATTCCTGGCACGGATGTGAACACAACATTTCTTCATAGGGATCTGGAAGAAGATATCTATATGAAGCAACATGAAGGATTTGTTGTGAAGGGTACGAAGGAACTTGTCCGCAAGTTAAAAAATCCTCTGTATGGGTTAAAACAATCACCAAGGATGTGGTATGAGAAATTTGATACATATATACGGGGACTTCGCTTCAAATGCAGCAAAGAGGATCACTATGTATATTTTAAATTAATTGGTGACCGTGTTATTTATTTGGTCTTGTATATAGATGATATGTTGTTGATTAGAAATAACAAGGAAATTATGCAAGATTCAAAGACCCAATTATCCTCCAAATTCGATATGAAGGATCTTGGTGTTGCAAACTATATTTTGGGCATGGAAATTAAATGAAATCAGGCAAAGAAGAAGCTATGTTTAAACCAGAGGAATTATGTCGAGATAATATTGCAAAGGTTTAATATGCATGATAGTAAACTGGTGAAGGTTTTTATTCCTATAGGTGTAAAGTTATCTGTTGAACAGTGTCCTAAGACGCAAAAAGAGGAAGAGGACATGTCCCATGTTCCATATATGAGTTTAGTTGGTAGCATGATGCATTTAATGGTTTTCTGTTGGAAATAATACTGAGAGGGGGGGTGAATCAGTATTATCAAGTTCTCTTAATAAATCTTCCTTATTTATACTTTGAATTATTTTTGCATGTCAGTACCATAAAATAATGAGCATGAACAAAGAAAACAGATAGTCACACCAAAGAACACCAGATGTAAGGTGGAAACCCAATGTGGGTGAAAACCACCTGCTGCAATATGTCTCTATCTTCTTTCAAATTAGAAACTCCTTTTACAATGGTTTTGTACTGGTGCAGTCCTTTACCAGTATGCAGGCTACAACCTGCAGAGAGCTACAACTCTCTCTCGTTTTCCAGTCTCTCCTGGAAGGGAGCTACAGCCCCCTACTTCTTTCAAGGACCACTTTTCATAAATTTTCAAACTGGATCCAAGAATATCAAATGATCATCAAGTACAAGTAAATCACTGAGTCAACTACAGTAACCAGATCAATAGTAACAGTAAACTAAACCCAGAACACCTTATCAATAGAGGAAAGTCAGTCAAATAAATGCCTTAATACAGATACGCAGTTTTTCTTTCTCTGTCCTGCGTGGCTCCGCACTTCACCTTTTGCTCCCCTGCGTATACCCGCAGAGAGCCTTCTGCTGCACCGCGTACCCACGCACTGTTTCTTCAATCACGCTGCGTACTGCTACTGTAGCCACGCACCCACAGATGCTATCGCGCCGCGTACTTCTACTGTAGCCACGCACCCACAGATGCTATCGCACTGCGTACTTACGCACCTGCGGCTTCTGAAGCGTCGCGTACTTTCACTGTGCCTACGCACCTGAACCTCTGTCGCGCTGCGTACCCACGCACTGCTCCTTCTTCTGCTCTCCGTACCCACGCACTTGCACCGTTAATCCCCTGCGTACCTCTGATTAGGGCCGAATTGGCAGTCCACCAGTGTGCCACAGATAGTCAGATGCCCAGATCTGATCATGCGCCCGAGAGATCACTCTTCATAGATTCACTTTCAACCTCACTTTTATATAGATCAAGCTTTTAAACTAATAACCCAATATTTCAAATCTTAAGATATTCAGTTTGCAAAAGATGCATTGGCCAAGTGATCTCCTTCCCTATTTATAGTCAAATTAGATCATATACCACAGGCCAAAACCATAGAAACAAGAACGGCGGGCTTAATACCACGGGCCAAACATAAGAAACCCCACGTGAGCGCGCTTCTCTACCTTGAAGTGAGTGAACTAGGGGTACGCACCTCATGAACGGGTCACCTGCGGGTATGCACGCACTTCCTGGCCGGCGTACCTGTGGGTACGCACCTTTTGAACTACTCTCCTGCGTACCTCTTAATTTCCAACATTTTGAGAGCCTGATTAGAGCATTCCATCAAGTACAACACATGAATCATAGAGCCATGCCAAAAACATAATGCCAACAATCTCCCCCTTTGGACTTGATGGAAACCTCAAAATCTTCAACGTCATTCTCCCCCTTTGACATCAAGGGCAAAGGATTATGCTCCCCCTAAGAACATGCTCCCCCTGAATATAAACCAGATCTGCAAAGAAGAACCATAATCCACCAAACACCATAAATGACCATGAAAGAGATAGAGACATATTGCAGCAATATTCAGACCAGTATCCATGATGTACTTCCTCCATAATGCCAACAATGCATTATATGCTCCCCCTGAACCTGTGCCATCCGATCTTCGACCAATCCGCAACCCAGCAAGTGTACGCATATACCCCAGATGAACCTTACGTACAGCCGTCAATCAAAAGAGATTCAACAACATGATGATGCATCAACAACCCCCAGCTTTTGCCTGAGGTATTCAAAGGTCTCCCTGGGCAATGGTTTGGTGAGTATATCAGCAACTTGTTCCTTAGAAGGAACATACTCCAACTTGACCTTTTGTTCAAGTACTTGTTCCCGGAGAAAATGATACTTGATCGGTATGTGCTTGGTCTTTGAATGCATGACTGGGTTCTCTGAAATGCTGATTGCACTAGTATTATCACATAAGATGGAGATGGGTGGTATACAAGTGATTTGAAAATCCTGCAAGGTCTGCATCATCCAAAGGAGTTGAGTGGAGCAAGATGCAGCAGCAACATATTCCGCTTCAGTTGTAGACAAGGCAATCGAACTATGTTTCTTGCTGAACCAAGATACTAATCTGGAACCCATAAAGAATGCACCACCACTTGTGCTCTTCCTGTCATCCACGCTTCCGGCCCAATCTGCATCTGTATAAGCATGAAGTGTGAGATCTGTATCTCTAGGATACCATAAGCCATAGTCTTAAGTTCTTTGAAGATATTTGAAGATTCTCTTTACTGCCTGAAGATGAGTTTCCTTTGGATTTGCCTGAAATCTTCCAACTATTCCTACTGCATGCATTATGTCTGGTCGGGTACCTGTCAAATAAAGTAGACTTCCAATCATAGACCTGTAGGTTGGTTGATGCACTGCTGTTGATTCATCATTTGCACTGAGGCTACATCCTGTGACCATGGGTGTACATACTGGTTTTGCATCTTCCATGCCATATTTCTTCAAAATCTGCTTGAGATACTTGGTTTGAGACAAAAAGGTCCCTCCTTCTTTTTGTTGGATTTGCAAACCAAGAAAATATGTCAATTCTCCCAGCAAGGACATTTCGAATTCTTTCTGCATTACCAAGGCAAACCTTTGACTCATAGCTTATTCATTGCTCCCAAAGATAATGTCATCTACATACACAACAAGTATTAGCAATTTGTCGTCTTCAACTTTTATATAAAGATTGTTATCTGTTGATCCTTTTTAAAAACCTTGTTGATGAAGATATTTGTCCAAGCGATAGTACCAAGCCCTTGGAGCTTGTTTAAGACCATAGAGAGCCTTTTTCAATCTGCATACAAGATTTGGATCATTTCCAAGAATGAAACCATCTGGCTGCTCAATGTATACTTCTTCTTCCAAGTCTCCATTCAGAAAGGCTGATTTCACGTCCATTTGAAATACTTTGAAGTTTTGAAAGCTTGAGAGAGCAAGGAACATTTGGATGGCCTCAAGTCTTGCAACAGGAGCAAAGGTTTCTTCAAAATCTATTCCTTCTTGCTGCACATACCCTTTACAAACAAGTCTGGCCTTGTTTCTAATTACTTCTCCATTTTCATTCAATTTATTTTTGAAGACCCATTTTGTCCCTATAACATTCTTATCCTTTGGTCTAGGAACTAGCTCCCAAGTGTTGTTTTTTTCGATCTGCTCAAGTTATTCATCCATTGCTTTGACCCAACATTCATCTTTGCATGCCTCTTTCACATTTTGTGGTTCAGTGGAAGAGAGTAATGCCAAATAGCTTGAAGCTTCTGCAACTGTTCTTCTTGTTTGTACACCTACTTCTTTCTGCCCCAAAATCTGAGATTCTGGATGATTCTTCTGAACGTATCTGGATGGAGTCTTCTCTTCTATCCTTATCTGCTCCTCTGGTTCTTCTTGAGGTTCTTCTTCTTCATCATTCTGTCTTTGAGGGTAGTCTTCATCTTCTTCGATATCTTCATGATTTACTTGCCTGGGAATGTATCCCTTCTCATCAACCACTACATCAATGCTGTCAACAATTCTTCCAAGTCTTTTATTGTAGCACTTGTATGCTTTGCTGTGTGGAGAATAACCAAGAAGAATGCCTTCATCTGTTCTAGGTTCAAGTTTGCCAAGTTGCTCATCAGTATTCTTAATATAGCATTTGCTCCCAAAGATTTTGAAGTGCTTTACCGAAGGAGTCTCACCATACCAGAGCTCATGAGGAGTTTGAGTGTTGTTCACCCGGACATTTGTTTTGTTGAGAATAACAACCGCAGCATATGCAGCTTCACCCCAGAAAGTTGCGGGAGTTCCAGACTCATCAAGCATAGCACGAGCCATTTGTTGGAATGTTCTGTTCATTCATTCCACTACTCCATTTTGCTGAGGAGTTCTAGCTGTAGAGAATTCTCTTCTTATCCCATGTTCTTCACAGAAATCGAAAAATTCATTTGAGGTAAACTCCCCACCTCTGTCGGATCTGAGGCACTTAATTTTGTATCCTGATTCATTTTCAACCAAGGCTTTAAAGGATTTGAATTTTTCGAATGCTTCATCTTTGTGCTTCATAAGTCCTAACCAGACAAACCTGGAGAAATCGTCAATGAATAATATCAAGTATTCTTCTCCTTGAGGTGTCCTTTTCCTGAATAGTCCACATACATCTGTATGTACAAGCTCAAGAGGCATGCTAGCTGATCCTTCCTTCTCTGGAAAGTTAGTTCTGGTTTGCTTTCCAAACTGACATGATTTGCATATGGTGTTGTCTAGAATTTTTATATCTGGAAGACCGCGAACTGCCTGATATTTGCATGCTTTCCTTATTTGTGAAAAGCTTAGATGCCCCAACCTCCGGTGCCATAATCAGTGTTCATCATCCTTGCTTAGATAGCATTGTTGTTGTCCTTCTTATACTTATTTGGAGTTCTTTTACCTTTGATCACCGTTTTACCTGTATCAAGATCACGAACAAGATATCCATTTGATCTAAATATCACCTTGGTTCCTTGATCACACATCTGGCTGACACTCAGAAGATTATGCTTCAATCCATCAACATACAAAACATTTCCAGCTTTGACCTTTTCTTTTAACTGAGCAGTGCCTTTTCCTTTTATAGCTGCAGGAGTATCATTTCCAAAAGAAACTTTCTTTCCCTTTTCTAAAGCAGAATATGATTCAAGTTTTTCTTTATCACCTGTCATATGCTTCGAACATCCACTGTCAATGTACCATAGATTTTCCTGTCCCTCTGCATAAAATTCTATCCCACATCTTTTTGTTTGTGGTTCCTTTATTCTCCATGTTTTGGTGCTTGAGGCTTGTTCCTTTGTCTGTTAAAACCTACTCCTTCATTCAGAATCTTCATGACCAAAGTTATTGCAAATAGAACATTCAACTTCATTTTCAAGAACCAAAAAGTTGTTATAGGTCCTTTTTGTAATCCCGGTCATACTTCTTTGTTTTTGAGCTTCTCTAGTCATGATCGTTTTATATGCAACACATTGAGCTACTTTGTGACCAAAGTTATGGCAAGAGAAGCATTGTCCATTGAAGAAACTTCTGTGGTTATCAAATCTTCCGACCAAACGATTGTAATTTCTACTGTCATTCATTCTTGAAGCAAATTGAGAGGATTTTACCTGTGGCTGGTTGTAGCTTTTGTTCATCCTTAAGATGGATTGCCCCTGGTTTACCTGATAGTCTTTGTTTGTAATTGGTCCCTGCTTTACCTGGTGATCTCCATTGTGCTTTTGCTCATTCCTTCTTGCTGCATCAAGATAACTCTTTGAGGTGGATGCTTGAGAAGTTTCTCCATTATACCCCAGACCTGTCTTGTTTAGTGGAGAACGCGGTACATTGATGATCTCATCCAGAGTTTCAGATCCTTTGACAAACTTAAGATTAATAGCCTTTGTTTTCTCAATCTCTTTTCTAAGACCAACAACTTCACCTTCTAACTTTTCAAGATATTTTTCTTTTTCATCAATCTAAAATTGTAGAGTATCAATGATCATATTCATTTCTTCTATACATGTCTTGAGTCTAGAAATTTCTTCATGAAAGCTATCCACATCTATAGCATCCATGTAATCATCATCTTCAAATGGCATTAAAATTTTATAGTCATTACCTCGTTCATCTTCATCACTATTTGATAGACCATCACTATCTTCATGAGTGTAGTAGCTTTTCTTATTTGCATTTTGTTTCTTGCTCCATCTAGCAGGTTCCTTTCCTTTGTCAATCTTATCCTTATGAGGACATTTCGCAGCATAATGACCTACTCTTCCACAAGCAAAACATTTAAAAGGTAACTTACCTCTGAACCTTCCAGTACCCCGTTGAAGATTTCTGACAAAATTTGATTCTTCTTCTTCTTCTGGCACGTGACTTGCTTCATAGTAGTCTCCTTTGCCTGAAGCCTTGAAAACAGCTTCTCTCCTGTCTAATGGACCTCCCTTTCTCATTTCATAAGCAGTTAGAATTCTGTGTAGCTGAGACATAGTAAGAATTCGTAGATTTTCCTTTTCTTCTATTGCATACACTTTAGATTCAAACTTGGGGGACAATGATCTTAAAACTTTTTCAACCACAATAGCCTCTTTTATTTCTTCACTCAAGTTTTTCATGCAATTAACAATCTTGTCTACCCGAAGAAAATAGTTAGCCACACTTTCATCATTATACATTCTGAGATTCTCATACTGAATCCTGAGGGTTTGAAGTTTAGCACGCTTTACCTGTTCATCTCCTTCGTAGCTCAAGACAATCTTGTCCCATATTTCCTTCGCGGATTTATATTGCATAACCTTTACGAATTCTGTTTGAGATAAGCATCCTAGCAGAGTATTGACTGCTTTAGCATTTGTTTCATATTTCTTCTTCTTGGCCGAATCTGTAGGAGTAGCTGAAGGAAAAGTGTAGCCTATATCTATGATATCCCAAACTTCTGTACCAAGAGATTGAAGATAGGCAGTAACTCTTACCTTCCAATAATTGAAGTTTGTCCCATCAAAGATTGGTGGCCTGATTGATGCTTCCCTCTCGTAGTTGCTCATGATGAATGATCTTCCTTCAAGCGATCAAGCTTCTCTGAAGGACCTGCTCTGATACCAATTGTTGGAAATAATACTGAGAGGGGGGGTGAATAAGTATTATCAAGTTCTTTTAATAAATCTTCCTTATTTATACTTTGAATTATTTTTGCATGTCAGTACCATAAAATAATGAGCATGAACAAAGAAAACAGATAGTCACACCAAAGAACACCAGATGTAAGGTGGAAACCCAATGTGGGTGAAAACCACCTGCTGCAATATGTCTCTATCTTCTTTCAAATTAGAAACTCCTTTTACAATGGTTTTGTACTGGTGCAGTCCTTTACCAGTACGCAGGCTGCAACTTGCAGAGAGCTACAACTCTCTCTCGTTTTCCAGTCTCTCCTGGAAGGGAGCTACAACCCCCTACTTCTTTCAAGGACCACTTTTCATAAATTTTCAAACTGTATCCAAGAATATCAAATGATCATCAAGTACAAGTAAATCACCCAGTCAACTGCAGTAACCAGATCAATAGTAACAGTAAACTGAACCCAGAACACCTTATCAACAGAGGAAAGTCAGTCAAATAAATGCCTTAATACAGATACGCAGTTTTTATTTCTCTGTCCTGCGTGGCTCCGCACTTCACCTTTTGCTCCCCTGCATATACCCGCAGAGAGCCTTCTGTTGCACCACGTACCCACGCACTGTTTCTTCAATCACGTCGTGTACTGCTACTATAGCCACGCACCCACAGATGCTATCGCGGTGCGTACTTCTACTGTAGCCGCGCACCCACAGATGCTATCGCGCTGCGTACTTATGCACCTGCGGCTTCTGAAGCGCCGCGTACTTTCACTGTGCCTACGCACCTGAACCTCTGTCGCGCTGCGTACCCACGCACTGCTCCTTCTTTTGCTCTGCGTACCCACACACTTGCACTGTTAATCACCTGCATACCTCTGATTAGGGCCGAATTGGCAGTCCACCAGTGTGCCACAGATAGTCAGATGCCTAGATCTGATCATGCGCCCGAGAGATCACGCTTCATAGATTCACTTTCAACCTCACTTTTATATAGACCAAGATTTTAAACCGATAACCCAATATTTCAGATCTTAAGATATTCAATTTGCAAAAGATGCATTGGCCAAGTGATCTCCTTCCCTATTTATAGTCAAATTAGATCCTATACCACGGGCCAAAACCATAGAAACAAGAACGGCGGGCTTAATACCACGGGCCAAACATAAGAAACCCCACGTGAGCGCGCTTCTCTGCCTTGAAGTGAGTGAACTGGGGGTACGCACCTCATGAACGGGTCACCTGCGGGTATGAATGCACTTCCTGGCCGGCGTACCTGCGGGTACGCACCTTTTGAACTATTCTCCTGCGTACCTCTTAATTTCCAACATTTTGAGAGCCTGATCAGAGCATTGCCATCAAGTACAACACATGAATCATAGAGCCATACCAGAAACATAATGCCAACAATTATTCGTACCCTTCACAACAAACCCTTCATGTTGCTTCATATAGGTATCTTCTTCCAGATCCCTATGAAGAAATGTTGTCTTCACATCCATATGTTCTATTTCAAAATCAAATGCAACAACAACATATACAAGTAATCTAATGGAAGCTAACTTGGGACTAGGAGAAAATATATCACCAAAATCAATTCCTGGCACCTAGGAATAACGTTTTGATACCAACCAAGATTTATATTTCTCCACCTTTCCTTCTGAATTCATCTTCTTCTTAAACACCCATTTTCTGCCAATGGGTTTCCCTCTAGCTGGAAACTCCACAAGATCCCAAACCTCATTTTTGTCCAAAGATTCCATTTCATCAACAATGGTCTATTTCCAGAGTTTTCTATCCTACAAATCCACTACCTCCCTGACAGTTTTGGGAACATCATCAGTAATAGATAAAACAAAATTTGAATAGAAAGAAGATAGATTATACCTCTTTGTTTTCCTTCTCTCTCAAACTGATCTTATCAAAACCAGAGTTTGTGGCTCTTCCTCTTTTGATTCTTGTTGTGTTGTAGAGTCTGATTCTTCCTCCTTTTGTTCAAAATATATCTTATCATGTTCCTTTGGTAGGACTTCATGTTTAATAACATCTTTCACCTCTCTAAACACAACAGCTCGATTGCACACAACTTTCCTTGTTTCTAGGTTCCAAAGCTTATAACCTTTTAAACCATCCTTATACCCAATAAACATCCACATTTCATATTACGATTAAACTTCGTTCTTTTCTTCTTTGGAACATGTACACATGCATCAGAGCTAAATACCATCAGATGTGAAAGAGAGGATTTCTTACCATTCCATAACTCATGTGCAGTGTTATCCTCAAATGTTGATGAAGGTGATTTGTTAAACATGAAACATGTAATATCCACTACCTATGCCGAGAATTCTTACCCTAATCCAATGGCACTAAGCATGCTTCTTGCCTTTTTCATCAACTTCTTGTTCATTCTTTCTGCAACACTATTTTTCTGAGGGGTTTATGGAGTAGTCTTTTGTCGTGCTATACCACACATCTTATAGAACTCTTCAAATTCCTTATTGCAAAACTCTCCACCATTATATGTGCTCAACACCTTAATCTTCTTCTCCATTTCATTGTCCACTAGAGCCTTAAATTCTTTAAACCTATCAAAGACTTCAGATTTCATCCTAAGTAAATATATTCATGTATTCCTCGAGAAGTGATATATAAATGAGACATAGTACATAGACTTACTTAGTGATGGAACCAATATAGTTCCAAACACATCACTATGCACAAGCTCTAATATCCTTTTCGCCCTCTTAGCACCCAAGGGAAAACTCACTTTATTTTACTTCCCATATACACAATGTTCACAGAAATCAAAATCGACAGAGTAGTTAGACATAACTTCTATCATAAAATTACCATGCAATATTGGAAGGCCCTTCTCTCTAATATGTCCAAGCCTTTGATGCCATAGCAGGGTCTTTTTTCCACATACCACTATATTTTCTGCTGCACTTTAAGGAACCACAAAAATATTGCACCCATTAATAATAGTGCTATCGAGAAGCTTGTACAAAGTTCTAATTTGAACTCCCTGCATCAATACCAGTGCTCCCTGAACGATATTTCATGTATCTTTCTTGAACACAGTTTTTACACTTGCATCATCCATCTTGCTTACAAAAAACAGATTTCTAGCCAATGTAGGAATATGCAAAACACTAGGAAGTGTTTTAATCCTTCCACCTTGCAACTTCAACTTGAATTTTCCATGTATGATGATTTTAGCCATCGTATCATCCCCTAATAATGCATCACCCCCATCATATTTCTCATACTCACAGAACCACTCCCTATGGGGAGTGAATTGAGAAGATGCACTTGAGTCAATCAACCATGCCTCATGATCTACATGTGTACTTGAAGAAGAATCTAAGTACACATCCCCACCTTCATCTGTGGTGATTTTTTCCTCTGCAGAAGGAGAATCATCATATCCCTTTCCTTTCTCAGGAGTTTTAGATTTACAATCCTTTTTGTAGTGCCCTTATTTTCCACATTTCCAGCATACCTTTACAGGTTTTCCTGGACATTTAGATCTTCCTATATATTTGCATCTCCCACTTGAGGACTTATTTTTATTTATGTTCTGAGACAGTCCTCTTATAGAAAAGGCATCTACATTCTTGCTCTCTGTATTTTTCTATTTCATCTCCTTTGTAAACAAAGGATGAGACTATTTCATCAAACTTCAACATAGTTTTATTGTTACCTATAGCAACAACAAGACTATGCCACAGATTTGGTAGAGAACACAACAAACTGATGCACTTATCTTCATCTAAAATTTTTATATCAAAAAGTAAAAACTCGATTACCATAGTATTAAAGGCATTCAAATGATCTGTTATTGAGTCACCATCCTCCATCCTCAAGTTATAAAAAAAATTATGCATGAAAAATTTATTCACCAGATACTTAGATCGGTACAAAGTCCCTAACTTGTTCCACAAATCCTTCGGCATAGATTCCCGTGATACATTCAATAATATTGAATCTGAGATACACAACTCTATTGTGCTCTTTGCCTCCCAATCCAACTTCGTCCATTCTTCTGGTGACATTGTCATTAGTTTAGTACCCGAATATACCACAATCTGCTGATATTTGTCCACCAACAAATCCTCCATATTGAGTTTCCACAACTCAAAACTTTGTCCATTGAATTTCTCGATCTCTATCTTTCTATTGTTCACCATCTTCTTTCACCGTAAGAATCGATCCCACATATCTACCACTATAACAGGGTCTTCCGCAAGCCTGAGAAAAACCCCTCAACAGAAAAAGCTTCCCCTTGAAGCCAAAACATCTATGATACCAAATGTAGGTTTTAACCTTGTACATAAATTACTTGAAAACAAATTCTTAAGACAAAAAATATACAATGGTGAGAACATAAAATAAATATACACAGAGGTTTTCCATTGGACCTCAAAATCGGGACTACGAGATTGATTTTTCATTATATTTCTTTGAATGTTACAATGCATCTATATACATGTCGAAGCATTCGTAAAACCTAACCCATTAACCCTGGATTAGAACATAACTATAGTTCCCTTGGAAAGATCTACAAATACCATGAGTAGAAAACCATCATGCCCAAAACCATGTGAAAAACCCATGCACAAAACCATGCGTATGTCCTCCCACCATCTTTGGGTTCGCCCCGCTCTGCATGCAGCACAACGTGCTGTGCCTGGATCCAAACGTGGAAATAATATAACACATACCTAACACAAGAAATAGTCACATGCTCATTTCAACACCAATAAATAATTAAAACATGGATGGAAGCTTGTTATGAGCATAAATTCAATCACCCATGGATAATAAAAGCTTAGCACTTAGCCATTGGACTATCACTCTCGGGTCTATGGAAGGAAATAAATCTACGACTATTTGAGAATTGGAGGAACTCTTGAGTCCTTAAAGAAATTATATTAAATAATATTAGGGACACGATATTGGCACTTTTATCGACCATAGAGGATATCACTATCAATGAGATCGAGACACTCATAATGAAGGATTTGGCTATCCTATTGTGAAATGGTTGTGATAGCCATTTAATCCAAAAAATTAGTAAAGCCTCCACCTAAGGACTATTTATCCCTCTCGTAGCAGGCCTTCATCGACCTCAGTATTGATGGCACCTACAAAGGAAATCCAAGACAAGCAGGCATTGGTGGTAACTTCGGGACTATTTACTCAACGTCTGTGCCTATCTTTCCTCGTTCCTATGGGATAGCCATGAACAACATGGCATACTTCAGGGCACTCAACTGCGGGCTCCAAATAGTGGCTCAGAAATGACACAGGCTAATTCAAATACATGGTGACTCCCAACTCATCATATTTTTCCTCAAGAAATTACTCCTCAGTCACTTGTTGAACAACAGCATCCACATTTGGTACCTGAAGAGAATGGTTGTGAATATTCGAGATTTTTTATCAATGTGATAGGAATAAGGTTGCAAACTACCTTACCAATTGGGGATGTAGACAAAAAGATCTCGCCATTGATGCTTCATGGGATGAAATGGAACAAAAGGACAAGTTCGCAGAGATCAGTTATTTGATCCATCAAGACCAGTCAATAGCAAACAATCCTCTCCCTGAGTGGGGTAATCATCGATGTCAATTTACCTGCACCAGAAGATTCCTCACTCCAACAGAAATACTAACCAAAACCCTCAATTGTTAGCAATGACAAATCCTTGCACACATGTAGACCATTTGAATGGACTGATGGTGGTCCTTGTTACATGATATGGGCCCTCCATACCATTTCACATGGAATCTATGTGGCGCGAATGGGTCAGTTGTATTGTTGCCTACCTGGTTCGACACACTCCATTTAACACCCAACCTTCGGGCTCTACCTCTACAAACACTTTGGGATTGTCACTTGGTTTCATTCCTTCTATTCCCACGAATATGGAGCCTTCTTCTCATGGTGGATTTGTTATGAATTCCGATCCTTGTGGTAGGAAATTTTTTCTCATATATGGTTTCATCATGCGACTTTGTTTGGGTTTTGTGGGTCCCAACTCTTCATGGGACACATGGATTTTTCATGTGCTTCTCACTACTCTCTCTTCCCTCATATCACTAGGCTCACCATGCCAAAAGTGTATAAATTTCCCACGACGTTAGTAGGGTGGTGTAGTTTTCAAAGTTTGTTTTCCATTCAAGCCATTGCTCTCTTCTTTGTGGAATTATGGACAACTCTAGCTTGGAGTTCTAATCATCAAGTAGTAGTGTTATGTCAATGGTTGTTTCTTATCCCTTCCCTTTCCCCTAGTTCAACCTCAGATCTCTTGGTTCTTTCTTCTTTTTTCAAAGTATTGGGTCTTTTGGTAGGATTTTTCCTCCATGTTCTTTGTGTTGTTCTTCCATCATCTAGGGTCTTGCCCATATTTTGAGTTGGCCATCATCCTTTCCGAGGCCTCATTGCAAAATTATGAACATACAGGGGTTTCTTTCAACTATATGGTGCTTGTCTGTGGGGTTTGGTACTCCGAAACCTTTTCATTTTGGTTTTGAGGTTGCATTTAGATGTTTACAAGTCCTCACAGTCCATAAGGTTTGTTGGGTTCAACCCATCTCTTACAGTGTACTGGTGCAATTAATGGCAGTTAAATTATTCGTCGGCCTAGATAGGCTCCATTGGCTCACCTAATTGGTAGTCTATTTGTGTGTTTTAGTGCCTCTAACGACTCCTTCCACCACCATATTTCACTTTTTTTCTCTCGAGAATGTTATCACGCTAGTATCTATCTCAAAGTCTTATCCCTCATGTCTCCTACTCTCACTCCTTCCCTATGGTTAGGCATTGTACGATCTTATGTGTTTTGCAAGGTATACATGGCACCAAGGGAGTGACAACTGGTTATCGAGGTGGTATGGCAAGGTTTTCCTCATCGAGGCATCATCAACTCTTTGGATGGGATTCCATAGTCAATTTATTTGAATTTGTTCCTTTAGAGGTTCATAAATAAATTGTAAGGTTGGAAGGTAAGGAATTTTGTGGTCGCCAATATTTTTCTGACTCCGAGATCAATGGAGGTGGTGTCAAATGGGTTCAAGACCTTAGAAAGATTAGAAAGAGGCTTCTACATTTCTTTCACTCCATCACCATCATCGACATATGGAAACGTTTCTAAGTATGGTAATTGGGGACAAGCATGTTGATAATTACAAACTCTTTGTAGGACAAGAAGAACTCAAACGTATCTTGAGTGAAATATGCTACAACCTGGATGACATAGTTGTAAGGTTGACTCTGGTGGAAAGATACATAGTTACAAACTCTGAAAATGAATCGAATGACCGTGAGGAAGAGGACACAGTCATCAATGTCGTTCCTCTCAACACAATTTCTGCCAATTCCATGCTTCCAAGAAATAATTCCCAAGATGCAGGTTCTCTAGTAGCGCGAGTCATCATCCCTGAATAGTCTTTTTCACTCGAGCTCCAGTATTTTACTACTTGCATAACTTTGTTACTTACCTATTTATACCTAATGTGAGTATGTTTTTTCTTAGTCTCGATAACTTTCCTTTGTAAAGGGTGGTTAGAAAAATGTTATTCCTTGAGTGCCATCCTATTCTTTGCGTCTCTATTCCTCTCTAAAAAGGTCCTCTTTTTTATTTCTCGAAAAGAGATTTTTTTATCACTATTTGGCTCATAGAGTTCTTTGAGAAGCACAATCTTATGTAAATTTTTTTGACATCAATACTAATACAATGATATATTTACATAAAAAAATTCACCTACTCATATTTATCTTTGAACTTAATACTAGCACAACCACAATAATAAATGTGGTTTATATACACTGATAGACATGGATTTAATATTAATATTCATATTAATAAATATATATTTATAATAATAATAATAATATAAAAACAATTATTATATTAATATTATTGTTTGGCGTAATGCATACGCAAACAAAATGAGATTTAAAACTATTCTTTAAAAAAAAAATTAAATTCTAAATATATTTAGATTATTAAAAGTTTGATTACGTTTTCCATTCATATAAATTTTAATAACATATATTACTAACACAACCACATTAATAAATAAAAATGTTAATGGCATGAATTTAACATTAATATTAATATTAATAAATATATATTTATAATAATAATATTATAAAAATAATTATTATATTAATATTATTTTACGTCACCCTGCATGATTTGCATGTTAAAATGATATTTTAAAGGATTTTTTAAATTTTGAATATATTTAGATTATTAAAATCCTGGCTGGCTTTCACTGTTGATACAAATTTTGATAACATGTATTATGAGGTTCGTACGCTCATAATTTATGTTACGTAGTCATAATGTCTCACACCAAATATTTAAACCCCATTCAATGGTTTCATTATTAAACATATCGAGCGTGTGTTTGGATATTTACAGGTTCAGTGAAAGAGCAAAAAATTATAATTAAAAATTCAAATTGAATAGTACGTAGTAAGTATTCATAGTTCGCAGATGATAGATTGTTTTTCTATATTTTTTTAATGTTTGATGGTGAGAAATGTTTGGGATTGAACTTAGGATCATTTAAATTAAAAACCTGTCAACAAGTTTTTTTTGCCAATGATACTATTACCCATAGAAAATACATACATAAAGACAGGTCACTAAAACCATTACCCTCATTTCAAAAACATAATTGATGGAATACAAAGACCATATCCCTGCCAACATTTACGAAAAGATTGGTAGCTTTTCAATATTGTGTTAGGGTTATTTTCTAGGTATTTGTTGTGCATGACTTTTTTAAGTAAAATTATCAGCAGAAGAATATAATTACCAGCTTTGCACTCTCTCTAGCAGCAAATGTGAGGATATCTACAGAAGAAAAAATGTTTACGAACGCTTCCTCTAATTTTGATTTCGCTGCATCAATCACATCAAATCCGTGAAGACTTGGATTGTTAGCCGGACTATCTTTGTCTGCAGTATTGGTGTTCTCTAATTTTGATTTCGCTGCGTCAATCACTTCAAATCCGTGAAGACTTGGATTGTTAGCCGGACCATCTTTGTCTGCAGTATTGTTTTGTGTGGAGTCTATGGGAACAGAGCCATCTCATCCATGAAACCGCAAGTCATTTCAAAATCAAGACGCTATAGCTTACAATATAGGTTATCAATTGAGTTATAAATATATGTGATTTAAATAATTAAATTAAGTTTATTTGATTAGTTTTTGTTAAATTTATATATATATATATATATATATATATATATATATATATATATTTTACATGTTCGTATTACAATTTTGTTTGTTAATTTAGATGTTAAATCACATGTCCCCCTAAAACATTGATTTTATACCTTAGAAAGAAGCTATTAAGCACAACATCACTTTTAGTCCACTAATTAGGAGCAGTACTTTATTTTTGAAAGTACTTTATTTTTTAACTTCATTCAAGGAGCAATGATCACTTTCTACATCATAAGATGGAACAATGACTCTGCAAACTTCTAGGTTGATTAATATTTGAGAAGGTTTGAATTGCCTTGCCTAATGGCCTCAAAATTTACATGAAATTCTAAATTTATCAAGACATAGAGGTCTAGATTCATCCACTCTTCTCTCTTTACAAAATCTGTATAATGATGTCATTCTTAAAAAACATCGTAGAGAGAAATTGACATATTACTACAGGCTACTAAAAAATCTCAAAAAAAGCTTTCTTGTTTCCATGAGTGTAAGTTAAAGAGGAGTTGGAGCCAAGAAGCCAAAAAGGATTGCAATGTCACAAGGTATATGCATTATAATACTTCATTTCTAATATAAATTTTATGACCTCACACCCCCTTCCCGTAATTCATTTTATTTGTTACATGTATTATTTGGATGTCAATTATGTTAAGTAATCTAGTATATATCTAGTAGATTTCTAACTAAATCTTTTGTAGGAAAGGTATATCTAGGGTCTTTTTTATGTTGTGTGTGTAGTATATAGGTTCTTGGAGTGAAAGCAAGGTCTTTAAGAGGTAAAACAAGATCTTCTAAGGTAATCCAAGTTAAGGTGACCTACATAATTCAAGGATAACTTAGGTATACAATCTATTTTCCCTCTCTCCTTTCTTATATGTCAAAGAATCTTACAAGTCAATCTAAGTGGAAGCCTATGAATGGTATACCCTATTTTGGCATAGATCTTAGGTAGTTTTATTGGATCATTCACCTAGCAAGGGGATCTTCTTGAAAACACTCCCACCACTTAAAGCCATTGCGGAGACATGCTTGATATGAGTTAAACATGTCACATAAGGGCATTGAACTTGGGTGGGATCATAACAATCATTCTTCCTAATCACCAAAGATAACTAAGTTGACATTAACTTCATCATTTACTAATAGATTATGGAACATTGATCCTTAGAATTGTGATTTTCAGAATTTGATTTGGAGAATAATAATTATTTTTTGGGGGATCACTTAAGCTCAAAAGTTTGGAATCTTCTATTTATACAATGTATCCTTTTAGGGTCCTATGATAATAGGATTCATAATTTTGAATTGGCTATGATTAGTCTTGTAATAGTGTACATACTTTTGATTTCTGCAAAAGTTTTACCATATTAAAAATAAAAGATGTAAAGAGGGTAAGTCCTAAAAAAAATTCAAAGGACTAAAAGAAAAGGATCAAAAAGAAAAATAAAATATGAACCCCACCAAAAAGAGATAAAAATAGATTCTGAAAGTGATGCAAATTCAAATGCCACTACTTTTACTTTGTTTTGTAAAAATAAGATTGTGTGCACCTTGTCAAAAATGCCATAATCCATGATGATCAAATAGTTTAATCTTGATTATGTTGATAGATAGAGAAATAAATATCTAGCCAAAATGTTTAATCTTGGTAGATGAGTAATTAGGTAGAGAATAATAAGGAGTTCATGAGTTTAATCGAAGCCCCTCGAAGTTAGGTTAGAATTAGATAGTTTTCTTATTAAAAAAAAAGAAATAGAGGGTCAACAAGCTTAAATGTACCCAATAAATGAAGAGAAAATGCTAGGCTAAATAAAGGGTAGGTAGAAGAAGTTTTGAAATACACATGGTTGCTAGCTCAAATGAACCTTCATCATGCTTAAATCTTATGTTTCATGTGCAAGAGGAACTATCAGAGGAAAGAGGACATTCACAAAAATTGTGTATTACGTTGGGTATTTACCCTAAAATGTTATATATGATTTTAGGCCTAAATACTAAAGCTCATTCACTAATCTCCCCTCATTTCACTCAACCCCTTGCATGTCTAAAATTCCCTGCATTACCCCTTCATTACTTCTCATTCACTAACTTTCCCTTCATCATGACCCTTCCCTTTCATTTCCTCTTATTCTATGTTAGCCTCTCTCATAAAACAATAATAAATCCAAAAATAAATTAATTAATTAAATATTCCAAGTTAGGAATTTGTGCCTAACTCTTTTGTTGTTCCTATAAGATAGGAGTTAGCTTAGGTAACTCCTATATTGGTGTGTGTCTGGTGAGAAATTATCTCAACCAAAGGAGAAATTATCTCAACCAAAAGTGTCTAAGATAGCACGCACTATCTTGAGAACATTGTCTCTCATCTATTTATTTGTAACACTATATTCAATTATTTGAATGGAATGAAAATAAGAGAGAATACCTAAGGAAGCATGAGGCTGAAGCCTTTTCCACCAATATTTTGTGTATGGTTTATTATGTGTGCTTTATCTATTTGTCTGAGTTAATTTCTTTTTCAATATGTGGTATCAGAGCCAGGGTGGAGAGACTATAAATATGTACAGCAATGGAAAGTGAGCATATCGGAACTGTAGAGTTTATATATTAATCTATATTCTTCCTCAAAGAAAAGGGGCATCGTTGATCAAGACAGGGACAAAAATTCAAGAACTTGTTGTCCGAAAGCCTGCGGAACAAGAGAGGAAGCAGAGAACGGGATCTGACGAGAAGAGTCTGTCAAAATTGCAGAAATTTGACGGACGAGTCCCTCGACGCGCTCTCAAACTGTAAGTTTCTCAAAGAACTAACATTAAAGGGAATTTTTCTGTTTACGCCCTCCGGGCTCGCCAGAGTTGGTGAAAATTGTCTGGGTCTGGTTGCAGTCAGTTGCGAATTCGAAACCCATTTTCCTGATGCCGCTCCTCATATTGATTTTCTGCTTCTAATATTTCATATGCGAATTTTGCCAACTCATCACTGCATCTGTTCAAATTCCGGCTCTTCATGGCCCAGGTCTACTTGATCATTATATTCCAACAGATGTGCAATTCGCAGGTGCTTGTATTGCAATGTCTGTCTATTTATTTGTGTTGGATGTGCAGTGAAAACAATTTCAATCCCCTGTTCACAAACAACAGTGCGACAACTATAAATCTACACAATTGATGTTTTGCTTGCAACTTTACATTCCCTCTTGCACTGTATCCACTAATCCACTTGTAGATGCAACTATAAGTACCGTGCCATATCGCATGATGTATAACTGGATGAGACCGCAAGGCTCAAATCTGCTAGGAACCAACATGAAATCCAGAACCTGCTCGAGATTTACACATTCTTAATCCTGTGCTTTCCTGTCCTTCTACAATTCTCGGGCGAGAGCGCGCCATTGTCATAAATATAGAGCATATAAAGGCCATTATTACTTCAGATAAAGTGCTGTTGAATTCAAAGGATCCTGTCATCGCTCCTTTCGCAGTTTACCTTTTAGCGTCGGTTGCTTGTCGGTTGTTGCATGTTGTCGCAATGGGAAAGTGGAACAAGAGATCCTGATAAGGAAACAACCAACAACGCTAATTTAATAGCACATCCATTTTCCAGAGAATCAGAATCAAACAAATGTGAATGGTAGAGGTCTTCCGGAGACCCTTTTTCTCAACTGTGCCATTGTTGTAGTTGGAGTATTTGGCATGAATATTCATTTCTAGGAATTGGTGATCGACGTGCTAGGCAATGCAAATCAGTTGCATTCTTTTTCAGAGAGAAGGCCGAGTCAAGTCGAGGCGCAAGTCAACCGTGCGGAAGAGCCGTCGTGTAGTGACCGTGGTAGAGCTTTCACCGTAAAAATCTACAGTGTGGAATACTTGCCTGCGTGGAAGTCAAAGGCAAAAATTGCATACGTGGGTTTGTTTTCTAGGCATGAAGTTTACGGTTTGAAGATTTAAGCGGGCACATTTTTATATTAGAATATGCTTGAAAAAAGGAGGAGGTATAAACGAATGGTTTGAAGATTTAAGTGGGCACATTTTTTAGAATATATTAATTCATGCTTGAAAAAAAAGAGAGGTGTAAATCGAATATTTTAAAAATAGTGTAAAAAAATATTTTATGGAAAGGTTTAAAAGGGTGGTATGTAAAAGTGCTTTAATATATTTTGGGGAGATTTGTTTTTTAATGTAATTTTTTTGAGTGATAAGTGAATGTTGAAAGTTTTGAAGTGATTGTGTGGAGTGATAAGGTGATTTTTTTTTTGTAATTTTGGAGCGATAACTGTTTTGTAAATTTGAAGAATATTTTGTGGTGATATAAGTGTATTATTTTATTTGGAGTGATAAGGGAAAGTTGTTGTAATTCAAAGTATTGTTTTACTTTGAGAGGGATCGTGTCACTATCCATTCAGATTTTGAAGGCGAGTTGTTTCAAAGGGTTGTCAGCTTGGCATTATCATTGCTTCAGATGTACTCAGTGATTAATAAAGATATCATTTTTTTGGTGTTGATGTGTCCTAGATCTGCCCGAAATTGAATAAGGGGATCTTAGGTACACGAAGAGTAGGTTGATGATGGTGCATGCTTCATGTTTTTTGCTTATGATTTGTGTCTAGTTTTGACACATAAATGATCTCATTTCATGCACACATAAAATACAATGCCAGCAAGCACAACACCTATAACGAAATAGTTGCAAGGAAGGATAATTAAGCTCAACACATGCATTTTCGTCACTACAACAAACAATCAAAGTTTTCAACATCGGCATTCTACCTCAACAAACAAATTCACTCAATACAATCAAGTTCATGAAACTGCAAACTCCAGCATTTCAAAGCAAAGTCTACATCACTACAATCAAGTTAATGAATCTGTAAACTTCAACGTTTCAGAGCACAATCTACATCAACATTGTTGAACTTGTAATCAAACTCAAATCACATTGAATTGTAAGGGTGCATTCTCGGTTGAAACCGACACCCAAGTCTTGAATTGAGTCAAATTGAATTCATTGTAGTGAGTCATTAAAATCATTGTAAGCTTTTTTGGGTGCATTTTCGACAGTGTTCGACACCCTTCTTTTAAAGCACAATCACGTGAGTTCACAAGTTTTAACTCTAAATGAAACACACAACAAGTTCACATCTCCTGCAAGCGAGCGTGAGTATTCATTCAAGCAATTTGCGTCAAAACAGTACAAAGTTCAAACCTTCAAGCGAGCCAGAGTGAAGTTCATTGCAGCAACCATCAAAGCAACCAAACAAGTTCAACTCTAACACCAATCCAGCAAGTTGAGGTCGACATCAAGTGAGCGTGGCTATTCATTCAAGTGAGCGTGAAGTCATTTATGCAAATACGATCATCATCAAGCGAGAAAGTTCTACAACTCTAGAAAGTGTTCCTAGCAAGTGCAATAAGCAACAAATCAAGCGAGCATACCATTCAAGTCCCATAGCAAGCGAGAGAGCCTGATTTCAAGTGAGCAAGTTCAGATGGCGCAACAGATTCAATTGTTACACATTCTTCATAGTTTGATCATCTCCAGTGATGAAGACATGGTGCACATAAGCAAAGAAACTCTTGCTGATATTTCACGGCATCTACAACAAACACATGAAACCATTGAGTTTCTCCAACTAGAGTCACAACTACAAAGAGATGCGCTGCAACAAAAGAGTGCTTCTTCCAAGTCATTCAACCATACAGATGAAGATAAAGATGTTGATTCCAAATCACTCATCCAAACAACTTCAAGTATCGAAGTTGTTCATGATCAAATTCAAATTTCTTCCAAACCCATCATCAAGCCCTGGGAAGAGATTCAAGATAACAAGAATCGACGAGGCTTAGGATATGTCACTGATGACACCAACTTACATATCCCAGATTATTCCAAGCCAATTAAGTTCATCAGTGTAGGATTTCTTGCACAACTCCCCTCAGCAGGTTCTGAGAAAGTTGCAGTCAAACAGAATTTCACGCAACCTGAAGTTGAAGTCCAACTGAAGTGTTCTCATTGTCAAAGAACCGGTCATATGGAAGATCAATGTTTTGATCTCCATCCTTGTCACCATTGTGGCAAGCCCAATCATTCCTCAGAAAAATGTCGCACTCAACAAAAATCATCCAGATTGAAGATACATTATGAATGGATCGCTCCTTGGGAATGGTCATCCACAGTCAAAAGATTGTCTCAGTTCTACAACCGACTACAATCACACATAGTGCAACCAGCAGTGAACTGATGATGGTACTCTCATGCAGTTGAACGATGGAGTACAACAGTGAAACTCTCCTACACCTGAAGGGGGGGAGTTCAAATATATTTTGGAGAAGATTGTCTCTCCTTTCAGCTAACAAAGGGGGGAAAATGTCAATGAAATTGACAAGTGGTTGTTAGACTGAAAGTCTCAACAACATCGGCGAAGTAGCCAGTGGGCATCTTCATCAGCCAGTGGGCTTTTTTCATCAGCAGTGAGCATCAGCAAATTCGCTAGTGGGCGATCGACAGCCAAAGTAGCAGTGAGCAGCTTTCATCATAGCAAAAGAAACATTGAGTTGTCTTTTGACATCTTCAGCCAATGGGCGATCATCATCAGCAAATACGCCAGTGGGCGTTCATCAAATTTTGTCAGTGGACACCGGATGCTGTTTTCAAGCAAAGGACAGTTGGATCCTTTTGCGGCTTGGCACATGATGGAGTTTTCAAGTGTCTTTTTGAGATGAATCAGTCATGCAGCTGACTCACTCTCTTCATATTGCAGTTTCTTCAGCATCCAGATTTGGCGGTTTTTTCAGGCAATGTTTTTGAGGATCAACATGAGAACTTGGAAGATGGTTCCTCGTTCTTATTTTGGATTTATCATTGAAGGGGGGAATGTTAGCCTCTCTCATAAAACAATAATAAATCCAAAAATAAATTAATTAATTAAATATTCCAAGTTAGGAATTTGTGCCTAACTCTTGGGTTGTTCCTATAAGGTAGGAGTTAGCTTAGGTAACTCCTATATTGGTGTGTGTCTGGTGAGAAATTATCTCAACCAAAGGAGAAATTATCTCAACCAAAAGTGTCTAAGATAGCACGCACTATCTTGAGAACACTGTCTCTCATCTATTTATTTGTAACACTATATTCAATTATTTGAATGGAATAAAAATGAGAGAGAATACCTGAGGAAGCATGAGGCTGAAGCCTTTTCCGCCAATATTTTGTGTATGGTTTATTATGTGTGCTTTATCTATTTGTCTAAGTTAATTTCTTTTTCAATATTCTAACACATTTCCATTGTAAAAACACTTTCCCTTTATTTTGACCCTTCCCTTTCATTTCCCTTGTGAAAATACCCTTTCCCCTCATTTTAACCCTTTTTCCTTTAATTTCACCCCTTTTCCCTAGACATTTCCCTTTAAAAAATCATCCCCCCTTATTAATTTCCCTTTTCCCTTAAAGACCTACTAGACCCCCTTATCCTAAGTTATTTTCTAACCTATAGTCCTTCTTTATGTATTTAAAACCCCCCACGTTATAATTCCTCAACCCTCACTAAACCTTTGAATATATCTAACCCGCCGCATTATTTATCCTCAAGCCCCGCCAACCACACCCCGACTCAGGCCTTGCAACACCATCGCACGATAGCACTCCGATCAAACACTCCAAGATCTGACGACCCATATCCATATCGCGTGCTCCCATCGTCCAACAATTAAAGCTTCAAAAGCACTTGAGATTCCCGTTTTTGCCGAGCACTCTTTTGCTACATGGCATCCCCACATTATATCACATGCTCTCAAAAAACACTTCCCTACGCTCAAAAGCTATGCGGCATGCCATAAAACCGCCTCCCCATGTAAAATCAAACCAGTCTCTATTCATTTATTAATCCCACACACAAATTCAACCACTGTTGGTTAAAAACCAAAAAAGCCCCATTTTCACTCTTTTTGTTGTTATTTCCTTGCAATCACCTCTGCAGACCAATTCTAAACCCCAAAGCTCTCCTCAACCATTTTAACCTCACCTACAACGAGAAGATGTGACAGACTTCAAATTACAAGCAACACACATACAATTCAAGCCTTAGAAACCTCTGATACTACCACATAACCTTGTCTGCACACCTGATCATTGATTTTCTAGGTATTCCAGAAAGAACCAGACCAGCACTCTATTTAAGCTCTGCACAGTAATTATAAAAGGTTAATTAATTGAAATTAATTAAAAAACTGTGCCAAGCTAGAATAAACCCATTGTGCATTCAAAAGCCCTTTTTTGCACACTGTATTAGCCATTCCCACTGTTCCGGAGCTCCTAACCCTACTCCTAAAGCCAGAGAAACAATAATTCAATAGAATAAACCAAATTATGAATTCCCAAATAATTCTAAATGAGAAAGCTGTGCAAACCCCTCACTTGGGTTTTGACCACCTCCCATTGGCTAACAAACATTTCCAAATTAAAGACACAGTTTCCCCCAACCATCTATTGAAATTCCATTGCTAGAGCAAAGACAAATTCCTGAACCAAAATGATGACATTAATCTATGGGAATCAAATTTGCCCAAATACTTGTTCCCACAGGTATACAAGTTCCCTAAGAGCATCCATCTATGCCAAAACTATTATATCCCAAGCAAAGAGCCATAGTCTTTCCCAACTAGCAGATTTTGTTTAAAATCACTACAGAGTCAATAAACCAAATGCTATAGATCTAGATAAACCCAAATGAAACCCCATTTTCAATTGAAAACCTACTTGAAATCTACTTGAAGCTCGACCCTCCCAAGAGGACTCAAATCTTTCAGACTTTCATCCTTGAAGAGTCTCATACTCCTAGAGATAGTCCTCCATACTTTGCCACCATTTTCTCTCTTGCATTCTTGGATATACCACTAATGAGCATGTAGATGAGCCTATACTTGCTTTCCTCTCTATTTTTTGCCCAGGCAAGCCTCCAACTGCAATTTGCAATTTTTCCAAGTACCTGGCACATAGGATCCATGATCAATTGATGAGACTGCCAAATCAAAGAGTATTCAAATACTCTTCTATATTGTTCCACATGTTCCTATATTTCCAATCAGAAAACATTCCAGTTAAGATCCAAAATCTAGACACTAAGGGCCATCCCAGATCAATCATCTTTTGGACACCCTTAATCCAAAATTATTCCACTGTCTTCAGTTACAAAGAGTTCGTTGATTCCTTTGTTCATCCAGTTGTAAATGTGCTAAGCAGTAGCAGTCAACCTAGGATCAGTGATGAGATCAATAGAGTTTTGCAGTTGTCTAAGAACAGTAGAATAGGAGACTGGTATCTATACTAGAATCACACTGAGATCAGAATATATGGATGCTAGATCACTCCCTATAAGCTGCCAAAATATCTTGTCATGAGGATATTTGCATTAGAGTATATCCAACATATTATAAACTTAGATGATGTGAATTTCCTATTAGCTAGGAAGAAAACCCAATTCAAGATAAAAAACTAGCTTGGTCCCTTTATCTGTAATAGTAGGGAGGCTAGAGAAGAAGCAAAGAAGTGTTTATAGGAAATGAAGTTCAGTAGCAGTTTTAAATGGTAGTATGACCCTTTAGTATTCATAAACAAACTAAGCCTCAAATTCAAATTAAGTCCTTTTATGCATGAGTCTAGGGTAGACATTCAAAAATATGCGAACCAGTTAGAGTGGTCGGAAAATACCTTGATAGATATGGAGAAACAGATGGATACTAGTTCCATTCTGCATACTCCAACCATGCAATACAAAAATACAAAAAGGATCAGGGAAGAAGGTTCTTGCTCAAGCATAGATACAACACATGATAGATTTGAAATCATGTACAGGAAGAAGTCCAAGCTAAATCGTGTCAATGAGAAAGAAGAGAAAGAGGAGAAATCAGAGATAGTTGGGATAGTTGAGACACTTTAAATCATTGATAGAGAAACAGTGGTCAGATAAAATACAGCTCCATTAGTTTCAGAGGAAACTCATCAACCTTCCACCTGTAATACTCAGAGCATTCAGAAACAGCTTAGCATTGAGGTCTCATCATAAAGAAAACCGGTGGATAAGGAAAAATACATAAATGAGAAGTATAAAGAGATCAAATTAAGAAATGAGGCATTAAAAGTTGAAACATATGCCCAATATTTCAAACAAACTCCTAGCAACCAGAATAGGTTAATGTCAACTTTTGACATTAAAATTGGTAAAATGAAAATGACCTTTTTGTGGCCTACAGTCCAGCAAACTACAGGAAAAGAGAATTTGAAGTTTTGGCCAAGGATGTTCACCCTATTGATCAAATTGAAATTCATAAGTAGGCAGGAGAAATGATCTACTCAACAATGACCAACAAGGCCATGAGTGTCCAGAAACTTCAAAATTATCTAGACAACATCATAGGACGGTTTAAGCTAGAGAAAGAATCATCACACACAAAGGATAATAGAATCAAATCTCTAGAAGACTTGGTTATTGAAATTGGATATAATTAAAATTATATCGAGGCTGCAGAAAAGCTCATAAAGAAGAAAAATCAAGACATTGTTGCACTGAAGAAGAAACTGAAGTTGCCTCCTTCTGAACATCCACAGGCCAAGGAGGTTCTAGAAAGCCAAAGCCAAAAAGATGAAATGATGGACCTCATTCTCTAGCTAAATGCTCAATTAAAAGAAATGGAGAATGAATTGGACAATTTAATGCAACTGAAACAAGCTAGCATTGAGACACCTACTCCCACTGCTATTCCTACAGTTACTACAGCAGTTCCTTCAACTTTGGCAGCTTCATTGGCCCCAACAGCACCACTAGCTACAACACTTCCAACTGCATCAACAACAGGTTCAACAACAGCAGCATCTCATCCTAGTGATGAAGCAGCTAAACTGGTCAAAGCCATGGAAGATATTTCCATCCAAACCACTGAAATAACTAGGCTTAAGGAACAAATGAAAAGTCTAGAGGATGAGAATAAACTTGCTCAAATTATGCATAAGAATGAAATTCAGAAGACAAACAGGTTGAATGAAAGGATATAAAAGTTGGAGAAGGAATTAACACTAAAAGAGCCACAAGCCCAAGAAAAACAACTTTTATGGGCCAATATCATTGACACAGTCAATGATATTTGGCCATCTATAGAGGTGACCTTTGAACAAAATGATTTAGTCAAAGAGGCTGGCAAAGCAATTCAAAACGTTAGAGCCGAACTTGGAAATATGCCAGAAGAAGCGTCAAGAATAATCTAGTTCCTTAACTCAAGGAATAAATATGAATTACAGGAACTTGGAATATCTGACAAAACTGAGACCATACTAGAAGTGAAGAAGGTAATCACCAAGATGAACCTGATGACACAACTTGAGGATAAGTGTCACAATGGAGCTAGCCATAAACAGGTTCATGGTCAAATTTAATTCTTTAAGGTAGAAATGTCTGCCTAATCCATTGGTAATAAATGAGAGGTTAATGCCACATGAATACTATGACAAGAGAATCAGAGAAGTGGTAAAGGAGCAAGCCAATAGTTCCTCCATGAAAGGGATGCCTACATGAAAGGTTCTTTACCAGAATTTTGAGAACTTCTTTTACCTCCAGCATGAGGTAAACAACAAGCCAACCTTTGCAAAATACACAGAAGCTGATGAATTCTATAGAAGAATGGTAAATATTAAATTACCAGATATAGAGACTTGGAAAAAATTGAACGATTTACTATGAAAATACAAGGTAAATAGTGAGTAAAAAGTAATGAAAGAAAAGCAGCAGATCAACTAAGTCAAAGAGTATCATTCAAAAGGAAAAGTAAAAGAAAAACCAGCATAGATCAACAACAAAGAAGAGAAAGCAGTAGAAGCTCAAAGCATAAAACGAAAAAATCAGTAAAAGAAGGGACAGCTAGCCTTTTAGTTTCCTAGGTGTCTCTGTCTTCTTGCATGAAGATATTTATTTTCCTTCAATAATTCCTAAAACAGTTTAGGATATTTTGTAACTATTTTTTGTATAAATACTTCATAATTCAAAGTATAGAGTGTGGATTGATGAACATTTCTATAGCTACATTGATCTGAAAACCTAAGGGTTTATTGTAAAAAATTTCAAGTCAGCAGACTAGACTGAGTAATAAAGGCATTGAATTACAGGATTCATGTGTTGGGCCACTTCAGTGAAGTATAATTCATTTGTCAAATTTTTATTTTGTTAAGTAATTTCACAAACATACATGTTTTTCCAATTTGAATGAAATAGCTGGAATTTTACTTCGGAATTTGTTTAAGTATACTCTGTCTTGAACAATTATTCATTTTGATGTTTTCTTCTAATATCCAGAGTATGGAACTCTTAATTGCTCCCTAGTTTCAATTGTCCTCTTTCACTTCTCTCATTATTCAGTTTGAGGAATCCTTAATTTCTCCTTAACCCCAATTGAAAAACCACTTCACCATCGAGCCTAAAAGATCTGAATTTACTCAGCTACCTTGCCCTGTGAACACTATATTTAGAACTTGATTGAGTCATGTTTTCTTGACATTTGGACTCCATGTCCCAATGGTAAAAAGACACTTATCTATCCATCTAAATCAGTGATTCCACCGCCAAATCAAATCAAAAACCAACAAAGCTTAAATAACTAGCCTAAAATCAATTAACTCGACAAAGTTAAATCATTAAGAGAGAGTCCTCTCTGAGCATTAGGAAGGCTAGATCCTAATCTCAAAAGTAGGTTTGTGGTTACCTCTATTATTTCTTTCATGACAACCCTAGAAAATTTTTAGAGTGATAACATAGTGGCAACCATACTGGGGAAAAACATAGTGGCGAACATACTGGGGAAAAACAAGTCCTCAGTTTAATAAACCTTAAAGGAAATCCTAAATCTCATCTTTTCACCTTAATGCCATTTTAAGGTTGTTAAAAGGTTTCATTAAAAAATTAAAAAAATTTAAAATTCTGTCTTCCAAAAGAACATACTATACTAGGGCACATCCAGATCCAAACTGTGCTATAATTGTTGATAATCCAGACAAAATCTTAAGAGAGAACAATAAAATAGAAAGTCAAGAAAGCATTAGTCAGCTAAATAAAGTGAATTGACTTCCTAAAGAGTTATGAAACTTAGAGGATCTTCAGTTTAATTTACCATTTGATCACTCATTATTTCATACTAAATCTGAAACTTCAATTCATTATACTATAATAGACCCTACTTTTATTCAATTTATTGAATCAAAGAAGAATACTATACATCCTGATTGAGATCAACATGTTCTAGACACATTTGACAAAATTGATGCTTTGACCTCAGATTTGATAAGAAACATAGATGAAGCCTACTTTCAACAGTTAGTTGAATTAGCTTCACTAATTGTTGCTACTCCTAAGCCTTCTACCATTCCTTCAAAGTCTATAAATTCATCTTTATTTAGTACCACCTCATCTATTATTTCCACTACACCTCATTCCACATAATCATTCGTTCGCAAGCTTCCTCTTCAGCCTAGAGTCTTATTTCCATTTGTAAATACTTCAAGCCCTTCAAATTTAGTTGTAAGCCCTTCATGCTCATCTAGAAGCCCCTCTAGTTCATCTTCTAGCACTACTACTTTACCTCCTAGCCAAGCTATAATCTTAGCCATGGCTACTAGATATGCTCCTTTGACCTTATCAGCTCAAGTGCATGCCATTCCCCGAGACTATCAGTGTAAAATATTTCAGTTTGATGTTACTGGTCAATATCCTACACAACAACATGTAAATAAAACAAATTATTTTTTTGAATTACATGAAATTGATGAAGAAGATGTACAAATGAGATTATTTTCACAAACACTAGCAGGAGATGTCAAGAAATGGTTTAAATATTTACCTGCTGGTCATATTGTTTATTACCTTCTTTCCATAGATTGTTTATCAATAGATGGGAAAGGAAGAAAAATACTTTACAAATATTATCTGAATATGAAAACATTAGAAGAGCTCCTAATGAATCTGTTCAGGACTATTGTACTAGGTTTAACAATATTTACAATGCAATCCCTGCAAATATCAAACCTCCACCAGACTTAGCACTAATTAAATTTCCTGATGGTTTTGACACTGATATGTCTTACCAATTGAGAGAAAGAAACCCTCCAACTTTAGAACAAATGCAAAGTGATGCAGTTAGTGTAGAAGCTAACTTGTTGGCTAAAAGAGCTAGAATGAGGAATGAAAAGAGAAGTACCATTAAGGAGGAACCATCCACTTCAAATGTTAAGATAGATACTTTGGCTAAAAGTTTAGAAAAGATAGTGGATAAATTAGAGATTATGGAAAGAAAACCACAATGGGAAAATAAACAAGAAGGCCCTCAGATAAGAAATACAAGCTTTAGGGAGAATCCCAATACTGGTAAGCCTAGAGAAGGGACACCTCATCAAGAGATTAGACCAACTTTCCAAGAAAACTATGCTGAAATTTCTCACCAAAATGAGGGAGATGAAGACACTCATATTAACTTCATGTGAATAAATGATGGTAATACTATTTTTCTTACCCAAGAAGAATAGGAATTATGCATATTACAACAATTACAGTTACAATCTGGAGAGTCTTTTGATTATAAACAAGGTTATGAGTTTCTTATTAATGAAGTTCATAAGCAATATAACCTTAGGAGTAGGAAAAACATAGAAGCCCCTACTAATAAAACTGTCCAAACTCAGACCAAGAAAATAGTGGGAGCTCCTGCAACCAAAGTGCTGCAAATTCTCTCTAGAGAAACCCAAAAAACTCCAAAGATTGCAGCCAACCCAAAAATGGTAGACATTACAGATACTGTTGTCAAAGCTACAACTGACATTAGAAAATTAGTTGCTACTAAAACTTCAAAAGATGTACAAAAAGCGACTAATGCTCAAGCTTCAAAAGCTATTCAAATTTCAACTGCTTCCCAAAGTGTTCCAAAACAAAGAATCGAAAATAGCAAAACAATACACACCCAAACACAAACTGAATTTCCAACTGAAGATAAGAAGGAAAAGGCTACACAAACTCCAACTGCCAAGAAGGAAGTCATTTAGTTAGGAAAAACACAAACTCCATTAAATATTCAAATTGAAATTTCCAAATAAAAAATATCAGTTCCTTTAATAGAATTCATAAAAAATGATTCCTACAAAGCCCAAATCACTGAAACACTGAATATAGATGAAGGAGAAGACTCTGTTAATCTAAATGATGACCAACCAGAATTAATCTTTGGTCCTGAGGTAAATGGAAAACATGAACAAAGTGGTATTCCTCCATTCTACATTAGATTGACTATCCATGATCAAATATTACACAATGCTATGTTAGATTCAAGAGCATATCACAATTTAATGCCAAAAGAAATCATGGAGACATTGGATTTAGATATAACGAGAGCATACAAAGATATTTTCTCTTTTGACTCTAGTATAGTTAAATTCCTAGGACTGATATAATTCTTGTGTGTCACTCTAGTTCAATACCAAGGTAAGAGTATTGTCATTGATATTGTAGTTGTTGATATCCCTCCAAAGTATGGAATGTTATTATCTCGCTCATGGGGAGAAAAATTGTAGGGATCTCTACAATCAGACATGTCTTATGCCACAATTTGAGTATTTGGTTAGCCTAGAAAGCTTTATAGAGAAAATTTAATGAAATACATGGTCAGTAGTACAGATAAACCACATAATTATCCTATTTTTTATGTACATTCTGATATGGATTCCTTCATTTTGTGTAATTCAGACACTGCAAAAACAATAAAGCAGTTGTCAAACAATAACATAAACAACGTGACACTGAAAATATATTTCATGAATCTAGATGGCACCTAGAGTTTGATGGTTCAGTGAACAGATTAGGAGAAGGTGTAGGAGTTTTGATTCATAACATGGAAAATAATCATTCTAAAGGTCATGCCTTTAGATTAAACTTTAAATGCACAAACAACATGACATAGTATGAACCTTTAATCTTAGGATTACTAATTGTAAGAAACCTTGGAACCAAGAGAGTTTCTATCATGGGAGACTCTAAATTGATCATAAAACAAATTAGAGGAGAGTATTCTGTGCATAATCCTAGACTTAGCCAATGTAGAGAAATTGTTCTAGATCTGATTAAAGAACTTCTAAAAATTCAGTTTGTTGTTATTCCTAGGAAATAGAACATGCAAGCTCACAGTTTGGCCACTTTTGCTAGCACTTGTAGATTTCCTTTTCAGCCCAATCACTAGTACACTGTAGAAGTAAGACACAGGCCTATTATACCTAATACTTTGAAATATTGGTAGATTTTTTCACAAGATTCTCAAATCTATGATTTCATGAATGTTGAAGGAGAATTCCAAAACCGTAACATAGATACTGATTGTAATAGATATAAATGTTGTAGATGTAAATAAACCCACTAAATTCACTAAAGTAGAAATAGATAAGTTAGAAAAAGTAGAAATAGAAGAATTAGTTAATGATGATTCTAAGATCTTAAACCTCAAGAATAACTTTTTTCCTAAGGGATTAGTCCCATTAGAAGATTTGTTTTATTCAAATCATGTAGCTAGGAAACCAAAGATGGAGCCTCTAAGATCAGACATAGAACAATGTAACCTAGGAACAGGAGAAAACCTAAGCTTGTTAAGTTATCCAAAGCATTACCTCCAACTGAAAAGATGAAATACATAAGTCTGTTTAAAGAATTTCAAGATGTCTTTTCCTGGAGTTATGAAGACCTCAAGTCTTATGACACCAGCATTATTCAACATAAAATACCCATCAAAGAAAATCAGAAGCCCTTTAAACAGAAGCTTAGAAGAATTAATCTATTTCTTATGGCATTAATTGAAAAAGAAGTAAAAAGGATGTATGAGGCACAAATCATAGCACCTATTAGATATTCAGATTGGGTCTCTAATTTAGTCACCACAAGAAAGAAAATAGGAGAAATCAAACTTTGTGTTGATTTAAGAAACTTAAACAAAGTATCACTAAAGGATAACTATCCCCTCCCAAAAATGGACCATATTCTCCAGGGGGTAGTAGGGTCATCTAGAATCTCATTACTTGATGGATTCTATGGATACAAAAAAATCCTTGTTCAGCCAGAGGATCAAGAAAAAACTGCATTTACCACTCCCTGGGGTACTTTCATGTATTTGAGAATTCCTTTTGGATTAATGAATGACGGAGCAACATTCCAAAGAGAAATGGACATAGATTTCGCAAAAGAAAACCATGAATTTCTAGTTTTTTACCAAGATGACATCACAGTCTTTTCCAAATCAGATAATGAACATCTAGATCACCTAAGAAGAGTATCCATAAAATGTAGAAAATTTGGCATTCCTTTGAATCCCAAGAAGACACTCTTTGGTTTAGAAGAAGGTAAACTCTTAGGACACATAATTTCAAAAGAGGGCATTAGAATTGATCCAACTACAATAAAGGCAATCCTAAACATCAGTCACCTTAGAAACATTAAAGAATTTCAATCATTCTTAGGTAAAATATTTTTTCTTAGAAGATTCATTTCTAATTTAGCATAATTAATCAGAGAATTGAATAACATGTTAAAGAAAGATTCAACACTTAAGTGGATAGTAGATTTTAAGCAATCTTCGGAGGCAATCAAAGAAGCCCTTACTAAAACACATGTCCTCATAAGTCCTGATTTCAAAAAATATTTTATATTTTTTTCTTTTGCTTTAGAACATACTATTGCAACAGTCTTGTTGTAAAAGAATGATCAAGTTTATGAGTAGCCTATTGCATTTTTTAGAAAATATTTGATAGATGCTACACTAAATTATAATATTATGGAAAAACAAGCACTTACTTTAGTAAAGACTATTAAGGATTTCAAAATGTACATCTATACTCACACATCATTGCATATGTTCCAAATTGAGTAGTAAAGGACATTCTAACACAAAATGGGCTTGAGGGAAAGAGAGGCAAATGGATTGCCACTATTTTGGAATATGATATTGAAATAAAGCCCACAAAACTAATCAAAAGCCAAGGTTTAGCCAAACTCATGACTGAATCGAACTGTTAGGCCTTGTATATAAATTCCATTGGTGCTCTAGATGATTAGGAAGATATGGCGACTCCATAGATCAGTGAAAATTTTTTAGATTCACCTTGGTATACAAATATCATATTTGTTTTACTAAAGTTACAAGCTCCTCCTAGTTTATCTAGAACTAAAGGTAGATTCTTGAAAATTAAATCAATGAAATATTGTATCATAGACAATTCTTTATTAAAACATGAAGATGACAAAGTTATGCAAGAATTTCATGTAGGATATTGTGGAGACCACCTATACTGGAAAACAACTGCTGATAAGATTTTAAGGGCAAGTTTTTATTGGCCCACCCTTTTTGTAGATGTCAAGAAATATGTGACCTCCTGTCATAAATGCCAAATATTTGAAGGCAAAAAAAAGTTATTACCTTTACCCCTCAAGCCCATCTCCACAGAAATCCCATTTCAACAATGGGGTCTAGACTTCGTTGGTGAAATTCACCCATCCTCCTCAGCCCAACATAAATGGATTTTGACAGCCACTGATTACTTCACTAAATGGATAGGAGCCATCCCTTCTAGACAAGCCACAAATTTTGTCATCATCTCATTCCTTGAAAACGATATCCTTTCAAGATTTGGATGCCCACAAAATCTCATTACTGATAATGCAGCTGCCTTCAAATCCAAGAAAATGGTAGACTTTTCTAACCATTACCACATTACCCTTGGTCATTCCACTACCTATTACCCTCAAGGAAATGGGCTTGCAGAATACTCAAACAAAATCCTTGTTAATATCATCAAGAAACTGTTAGAAGACAATAAGAAGACCTAGAACAAAAAGTTGGTTAATGCCTTGTGGGCAAACAGACTAACTATCAAAAAGTCCATTGGTACATCTCCTTATCAGCTAGTATATGGAATGGATGTTGTTTTTCCATCCTCTTTAGGAGTACCAGTGATGAAGATGATTCAAGAGCTGCAGGTAGAATCCATTGATATCCAAAGGAGGATAAATCAGACAATACATTTGTAGCAAACCAGGGGAGAATTCTATGTAAAATCCCACGTAATCTAAGATAAAATAAAAATAAAAATTGACAAGAAAACCAAAGTTGATGATTTTTACATAGGTGAGAAAGTACTCAAATGGGATTCCAGGAGAGAAGAAAAGGGTAAGCATGGTAAATTTGATTTCCTATGGCAGGGCCCTTATATCATTTATGGTTACAGAGGTAACAATGCATTTTTCTTAAAGCAGTTAGATGGAACAAACCTACCAGGTGGACTAATCAATGGTAGAAGGGTGAAGCATTACTTATCCCCAAATTAACATTAGTTCAATTGTTTACTTTGCTCATTCTACATAACATTGCAATGTTTAGATTGGATTGGATGATAATATTTTGAGGTTGAAGCCCGAAGAGAAGGCCCTAAGCTTTGAAAGGTGTAGCATCATATGTATCAATAAAGAAAATCACAGAAAAACGGTTACAAGGCAACCACAGTCAAAGTTTCAAAGGCTACTCATCTTAAAGTTCTTGACATTTCACTAGGAAATTCCATCCCCATGTGGATCCACTGTTAGGGTCCTATAATAATAGGATTCATAATTTTGAATTGGCTATGATTAGTATTGTAATATTGTACATACTTTTGCTTTCTACAAAATGTTTTCCCATATTAAAAATAAAAAATGTAAAGATGGTAAGTCCTAAAAGAAAAATCAAAGGAATAAAAGAAAAGGATAAAAAAATAAATAAAATATGAACCTCACCAAAAAGAGATAAAAAATAGATTCTGAAAGTGATGAAAATTCAAATGCCACTACCTTTACTTTGTTTTGTAAAAATAAGATTGTGTGTACCTTGTCAAAAATGCCACAATCCATGATGATCAAATAGTTTAATCTTGATTCATTCATGCTTTAAATTTCATGTTGATAGATTGAGAAATAAAAATCTAGCCAAACTGTTTAATCTTGGCAGATCAGTAGTTAGGTAGAGAATAATAAAGAGCTCATTAGTTTAATCGGAGCCCTTGGAAGTTATAAGGTTATAATTAGATAGTTTTCTTATCAAAAGAAAAAGAAATAGAGGGCCAACAAGCTTAAATGCACCCAATAAATGAAGAGAAAATGCTAGGATAAATAAAGGGTACGTGGAAGAGGTTTTGAAATACACAAGGTTGCTAGCTCAAATGCACCTTCATCATGCTTAAATCATATGTTTCATGTGTAGGAGGAACTATCAAAGGAAAGCGGACATTCACAAAATTTTTGTATTACTTTGGGTATTTACCCTAAAAAGTTCTATATGATTTTAGGCCTAAATACTAAAGCTCATTCACTAATTTCCCCTCACTTCACTCAACCCCTTGCATGTCTAAACTTCCCTCCATTCCCCTTCATTACTTCTCATTCACTAACTTTCCCTTGATTATGACCCTTCCTTTCATTTCCTCTTATTCTAACACATTTCCATTGTAAAAACATTGTCCCTTTATTTTGACCCTTCCCTTTCATTTCCCTTGTAAAAATACCCTTTCCCCTCATTTTAACCCTTTTTCCTTTATTTCCACCCCTTTTCCCTAGACATTTCCCTTTAAAAAATCATCCCCCCTTATTAATTTCCCTTTTCCCTTAAAAATCCACTAAACCCCCTTATCCTAAGTGATTTTTAACCTATAGTCCTGCTTTATGTATTTAAACCCACCACATTATTTATCCCCGGGCCCTGCCAATGTTATGCTCTTAACTTGCAAGATGATACCAGAATACCAAATATGCGAAGAAATATACCCAGAACATAAGACAATGAGAAATAACATCAAGTATTTTATTATTCAGAAAGCAATGTTCACTTGCCTCTTCGAGGGGGCAACCTCCAATAGAGCTAAGCTCAATACAAAATAAGACACGATGCTCCTCGAGGGGGTATCTATCCTTTATATAGGATTCAAGCATGCAATACCATGGGGAAATACCATGGTTCTTATTAATACCATCTATCTAATACCATGGCCCATTTGCAACTAACTGTGGTCCCTTCATTAAATGTGGGTTAACCACTTACAATTATTAATATGGGCTTTATTGACTCTACAGTTATGACTCGATCCTATTACATAAATAAGGGGGTTAGGGTTGGACCCTAACATGCCCTCCCCCATAAGAATAGCCTTGTCCTCAAGGTTGAAGCTGCAAAAACTGCTGAAGGATGGTAGCTAGTTCCCAAGTTGCATCTTCCGGAGAGGTGTCTTTCCACTTGATGAGAACTTCTTTGATCGTGCGGCTACGTAGGTGTCGTTCTTGTGTGTCAAGAACCTATTTAGGTTGGAGCTAGATTGATCCTTCTTCATCCACTTCAGGTAGATTGGTTTGAATTCTACAATGGTTCCCAATCACTTTCTTGAGGCATGAGACATGGAAGACTGGATGGATTTTTGTGGTGGGTGGCAACGCTAGCTTGTAGGCAACTTCTCCAATGCGTTGAAGTACTTGATACGGTCCATAGAATTTTGGAGATAATTTTTGACAACCCTTTTCTTTGAGTGATGTTTGCTTATATGGTTGCAGCCTCAAAAATACCTGATCCCCTTCTTGAAATTGGCGTTCTAAGCGATGTTGATCTGCCTGTTGCTTCATGCGGTTTTGGGCTTGATGAAGATTCTATCGAAGGTGGGCCAGCATGGTTTTGTGGTTTTGTAGGATTTGATCCACTACTTGTACCTTCGAGCATCCCTTGATATAAGAAGTAGGGGAAGGAGGGAGTTGACCATAAACTGCTGCATATGGAGTCATTTTGGTGGTGGCATGATAATTGGTGTTATACCACCATTCGGCTAGAGGTAACCACTATACCCAGAGATGTTGCTTTTCTGAAGTGAAACACCTAAGGTAGGTCCCAAGACATTTGTTGACTGCTTTAGTTTGACCATCAGTTTGTTGATGATATGAAGTACTAAGTTGCAGTTGGGTACCTTGTGGCTAGTAAAGCTCCTGCCAAAAGTTACTGGTGAAGATCGAGTCACGGTCTAACACAATGGAAGTGGGCATGGCATGCAATTTGCAAATCTGATCCCTGAAAGATTGAGCGACCAAAGTCGGTGTAAAAGCATGGGGTAGGGCACAAAAATGAGCATACTTAGAAAGTTTTTCCACAACCACCATGATGACTAGATTATTTCCTGACTTTGGAAGACTCATAACGAAATCCATAGAAACCTCCGTCCAGATTAAGGTCGGGATGGGAAATTTATCTTGGACTGTCAACATATTGAGGGCCCTGAAGTCTGGACACATACGCAATTCCCCATCTTTCTTGAGCACCATGACCACCAGTGAGGAATAAGGACTAATGCTGGGACGAATGACGCCTGCTTCCAAGAGTTCCTTGATTATTTTTTCAATTCATTCTTTTGGGTGAACGGATATCTATATGGGTGCACATTTGGTGGTTGAGCCCTTGGGACCAAAGTAATGCTATGATCATGTTCCCCTCTCAAGGGTGCAAGCTCATGAGGCTTGTCAAAGACTAGCAGATGGTTTTTTAAGATCTGTTGCATCTCAGGATGAATATGAAGAGAATTGGGTTCGAAGGCCTGGATGGAATTGAATTGAGCTATAACTCCTTGGTGGCCCTTTTTTAGCATTTTTTCCATCCGACGTGAGCTGATGATAGAGGGAGCTCCCGCCTAGATTCTACGGAGGGTATGTGTGTAGTTGCTCTGCTTAAAGCTCATGTATAACTCCTAGAAATCCATTGTGATTGGGCCACGTGTGTGCAACCATTCAGCACCGATGACAATGTCGCACCCTACCATGTCTATGGAAAACATGTGGGTGTTTAACTGATAATCCCCTATTTGAAGTTTGAAATTTTCATAGCAATCCTCACATTTCATTGTCCCCCCATCAGCAATTTGGACCTGGAAGTTAGAAACTACTCAGAAAAACAATGCACTTCTTCCATGACTTTTTGATGGATAAAATTATGTGTACTTCCATTATTAATCAAGACTACTACTAGGCGATGCTTAATAAAACCTCTGATTTTTAGAGTTTGGGGCGAAGAAATCCTTGCCAAAGCATGTAGCGAGATAACTAGTTCTTCAGGTACATTGTCCTGCTAGTTGTCCTCTTCTTCCTCCTCTGGTTCCTCAAGTGGTGGGGCTTCCTCTGATGAACTGTGATCAGTAGCAGCAATTTGAAATAATTTGGGCTCCTTGCATTTGTTCCCGGGGGAGTATTTCTCATCACAGTAGTAACATAATCCTTGCTTTCTTCTTTCTGCCATTTCTACTGGTGACACCTTTTGAACCTTGAATGTTTGGGTAGTTCTTTGAGCCTGTGGGGGGCGAACCTTGGCGATGAAATTTGGGCAATTGGACTGGTCCGCTAATGCACGTTCTACTTCATGAGCTATCCTACAAGCCTGCAACTATGAGCTAGGGTGGTGCAGTCGGACGTGGGCTTGTATGGCTTCTTTGAGACCACTGACAAAACATTCCACGTAGAACTTATCGTGTAGACCTCCAGTGTGGAAAGCTAAGGCTTCAAAGGCGGCAATATATTCATTCATTGTTCCTATTTGTCGAAGCTTAGTTAGATGACCCACAAAATCAGATTCATGTTCAAAGCGATCCATAAGAGCTTTTTTGAATGTCTCCCAAGTCAAGGGCCTTCCATAGCAACGTTGATGCCATTGCCACCATTTCCATCTTTCATTTTCCAAGTACATGATACCCACACTAGGCTGAGTTGCATCATCCAGGAGGTAATTCAGTGTGAAATATTGCTCTATTTGTGCTATCCATGCAGTCGGGTGAGAGCCATCAAATTTATACATGTCTAGCTTGGGTGGTTGTGGATGGGATTGTTGGTGGGTGAAGAGGTGAAGAGACTGGCTAGACTCACCCTCAATGTTTTCATTGCCAATATATGCCTCCGCACATGCCTCCACCTTGCCCTTAGAGAGTGATGCATTTAAGTTATGTAGTTGCAACATGACCTCGTTCAATGTTGATTCAAGTTTGTTGATCCTCTCATTCACCATAGCTTGAGCTCTAGTTTGTACCATGCACGATCCGATGTACTTGAAATTTGGGACCACCTGAATTTTTTTGGCACTAACAATTGAATGGTACCACCTCGCTCAGCTCGTCGTCCTAATTCTGATGGGCTAAGTCACCAATAAGTGCCCCAGGGGGTCTCTTATTTTTATTTTTTTTACTCTGAACAAAGTTTTACTCCTTGCTTACGAATATTGCAGTAGCCGAATCCCAGAAATGTCAATGCTACCAAAAGTTGTGTGAAAATCACGCCTAGGTATAGGAACCCACACAACTACTTAGATCTAGATGGTAGATCCGATGGATCTGAGAGATCTGAATGACTGATCTGACAGATTTGAATGGCAGAACTGATTTCTGCTGCAGATATGATGGATCTGATAAATCTGAATGGCAGAACTGATTGCTGCTGTGGTGACAAAACCCCACTTGTGAGATATGATCTGGAAAATATTATGCATGATCCAGAGATAGATCAGGGAACTATGGTCTCCAGGAGTGTCAGGTGCTACAGATCGCAATATACATAAGGGTCTGACAGTAGTACTCGGCCCAATTTTTCAAGGCACTAACCAAGGAGGATCAACCATACCCGTAGCCGTACAACCTGACTACCCTATCGTACGCATGAGTAATCTCTCCAAATTCTATTCTTGGTGTACTATAGTAGCAAAATGGCCGAGAGTTTATCTATGGCAAGGTTTCAAGGGAGCTAGGGGGCTTCCGATATACCCAGAGGGTACTTGGAAGATAGTTCGTGCGTGGTTCTGTCTAATGCACTACTACTCGAAGGGGTACCCACAATGGTTACAAGGGAGTCCAACAAGCGTGACCACCTCTTGTATTTCCTGTGTGCATGCCTCCCCAAATCCATAGGTTTATGCGCTCAATGACAGATCTCGTGGTTTAAAGACGTCGGAACACATCTCTAGCCAAAAAAAAAAAATTGCTAAAAAATGGAGATCCCACCAACCCTGGAAAGCGCTCTGATACCAGTTTTTATGCTCTTAACCTGCAAGACGATACTAGAATACCAAATATGCGAAGAAATATACCCAGAACATAGAAAAATGAGAAATAACAGCAAGTATTTTATATTCAGAAAGCAATGTTCACTTGCCTCTTCGAGGGGGCAATCTCTAATAGAGCTGAGCCCAATACAAAATAAGACATGATGCTCCTTGAGGGGAGTCTCTATCTTTTATATAGGAATCATACATGCAATACCATGGGGCAATACCATGGTTCTTATTAATACCATCTATCTAATACCATGGCCCATTTGCAACTAACTGTGGTCCCTTCATTAAATGCGGGTTAACCACTTACAATTATTAATATGGGCTTTATTGACTCTACAGCTATGATTCGATCCTATTACATAAATAAGGGGGTTAGGGTTGGACCCTAACAGCCAACCACACCCCGACTCAGCCCTTGCAACTCCGTCACGCGATATCCCCCTGATAAAACTCTCCCAAATCTGACGGCCCGTATCCATATCGCACGTTCCCACCATCTGACAGTTAAAACCTCAAAAGCACGCGAGATTCACGGTTTTTCCTGAGCACTCTTTTTCTATGTGGCATCCCCATGTTATATCGTGTTCTCTCAAAAAATACGGCCCTGTATTCAAAAGCATTGCGATATTCCATAAAACTGCCTCCCCGTGTAAAAACAAACTGCTCACTATTCATTTATTAATCTTATGCCCAAATTCAACCATTGTTGGTTAAAAACCAAAAAAACCCCTTTTCACTCTTTTTGTTGTTATTTCCTTTCAAACACCTCTGCAAATCAATTCTAAACCCCGAAGCTCTGCTCAACCATGTTAACCTCACTTGCAACTAGAAGATGTGGCAGACTTCAAATTACAAGAGGCACACATACAATTCAAGCCTCAAAAACCTCCGCGGCTACCACAAAACCCTGTTTGCACACCTGATCGTCATTTTTCCAGGTATTCTTGAAAGAACCAGACTAGCCCTCTATTTAAGCTATGCATAATAATTATAAAAGGTTAATTAATTGAAATTAATTAAAATATTGTGCCAAGTTAAAAGAAACCCACTTTGCTTTCAAAAGCCCTTTACAACACACTGTATTAATGCTTCCCACTATACCAGAGCTCCTAACCCTACTCCTAAAGCCAGAGAAAGAGTAATTTAATAGAATAAACCAAATTATGGCTTCCCAAAGCATTCTAAATGAGAAACCCCTGCAAACCCCTCACCTGGATGTTGACCACCTCCCATTGGCTCACAGAGATTTCCAAATTAAAGATGCAGTTTCCCCCAACCATCTATTGAAACTCCACGGCTAGAAAAAAGACAAATTCCTGAACCAAAATGATGACATTCATCTATGGGAATCACATTTGCTGAAATACTTGTTCCCACAAGTATACCAGTTCCCTCAGATCATCCATCTATGCCAAAACTGTTATATCCCAAGCCAAAGAACCATAGTCTCTCCCAACCAGCAGAATTTTGTTTATAATCACTGCAGAGTCAATAAACCAAATGTTGCGGATCCAGCCAAACCCAAATGAAACCCCATTTTCAATTGAAAACCTACTTGAACTCTACTTGAAGCTCGACCCTCCTAAGAGGACTCAAATATTTCATAGTTTCATCCTTGAAGAGTCTCATACTCCTACAGACAGTCCTCCATACTTTGCCACCATTTTCTCTGAGAGGGCCAGAAAAATTGTGACCATGCTCTCTTTCATTCTTGGATATACCACTGATGAGCATGTAGATGAGCCTATACTTGCTTTCCTCTTTATTTTTTGCCCAGGCAAGCCTCCAGCTGCAATTTTCGATTTTGCCCAGTACTTGGCAGATAGAATCCATGATCAATTGATTAGACTGCCAAATGAAAGAGTATTCAAATACTCTTATGTTTTGTTTCACATGTTCCTATATTTCTAGTCAAACTAGATTCCAATTAACATCCAAAAGCTGTACACCAAGGGCCATCCTAGATCAGTCATCTTTTGGACACCCTTAATCCAAAAGTATTCCACCATCTTCAGTTACAAAGAGTTTATTGATTCCTTTTTTCATCCAGTTGTAAATATGCTAAGCAATAGCAGTCAACCTAGGATCAGTGATGAGATCAAGAGAGTTTTGCAGTTTTCTAAGAACAATAGAATAGGAGACTAGTATCTATACCAGGATCACACTGAGATTAGAATATATGGATGCCAACTCACTCCCTATAAGCTGCCCAAATATCTTCCCATGACGATATTTGCATTAGAGTATATGGAGCAGATTATAAACTCATATGATGTGAATTTCCTATCAGCTAGGAAGAAAACACAGTTCAAGATAAAAAAAACCAACTTAGGCCTTTTATCTGTAACAGTAGGGATGCTGGAGAATAAGCAGATAAGTGTTTACAAGAAATGAAGTTTGGTAGTAGTTTTAAATGGCAGTATGACCCTTTAGGAGTCATAAACAAACTAAGGCTCGAATTCAAATTGAGTCCTTTTATGCATGAGTCGAGGGTAGACATTGAAATATATGTGAACCAATAAGAGTGGTTGGAAAATACCTTGATAGATATGGAGAAATAGATGGATACTAGTTCCATTCTGCATACTCCATCCCTCCAAGACAAAAATACAAAAAGGATCAAGGAAGAAGGTTCTTACTCAAGCATAGATACAACACATGATAGATTTGAAATCATGTACAGGAAGAAGCCCAGCTAAATCCTGTAAATGAGCAAGAAGAGCAAGAAGAGAAAGCAGAGATAGTTGGGATAGTTGAGACACTTCAAGTCATTGATAGAGAAACAGTGGTTAGAGAAAATACAGCTCCATTAATTTCAGAGGAAACTCATCAACCTTTCACCTCTAATACTCAGAGCATTCAAAAACAGCTTAGCATTGAGGTCTCATCATCAAGAAAACCAGTGGATAAAAAAAGACATAAAGGGGGAGTATAAAGAGATCAAATTAAGAAATGAGGCATTAAAATTCAAAACATATGTCCAATATTTCAAACAAATTCCTAGCAATCAGAATAGGTTAATGTCAAATTTTGACATTAAAACTGGTAGAATGCAAATGACCTTTTTGCAGCCTAAGTCATCAGCAGACTACAGGAAAACATAATTTTAAGTTTTTTCCAAGGATGTTCATCCTATTGATCAAATTGAATTTCATAAGTAGGCAAGAGAAATGATCTACTCAACAATGACCAACAAGGCCATGAGTGTCCAGAAACTTCAAAATTCTCTAGACAACATCACAACACAATTTAAGCTAGAGAAAGCATCATCATAGGCAAAGGATAATAGAATCAAGTCACTAGAAGGCTTGGTTATTGAAATTGGATATAATCCAAATGATATCAAGGCTACAGAAAAGCTCGTAAAGAAGAAAAATGAAGACATTATTACACCAAAGAAGCAACTGAAGTTGCCTCCTTCTAAACATCCACAGACCAAGGAGGTTCTAGAAAGCTAAAGCCAGAAAGATGAAATGATGGACCTCATTCTCTAGCTACATGCTCAATTAAAAGAAATGGAGAATGAATTGGACAATTTAATACAACTGAAATAGACCAACATTGAGACACCTACTGCCACTGCTATTCCTACAGTTACTACAGCAGTTCCTTCAACATTGGTAGCTTCATTGGCCCCAGCAAAACCACTAGCTACAACACTTCCAACTGCATCAGCCACTACATCGGAAATAGGTTCGACAACATTAGCAACTCATCCTAGTGATGAAACAGCTAAACTGGTCAAAGCCATGGAAGATATGTCCATCAAGACCACTGAAATAAATAGGCTTAAGGAACAAATGAAAAGTCTAGAGGATGAGAAGAAACTGGCTCAAATTATGCATAAGCATGAAATTCAGAAGACAAAAAGTTTGAATGAAAGGATACAAAAGTTGGAGAAGGAATTAACACTAAAAGAGCCACTAGCCCGAGAAAAAAACCTTTTATGGGCCAAAATCATTGACTCACTCAATGATATTTAGCCATCTATACTGGTGATATTTGAACAAAATGATTTAGTCAAAGAGGTTGGTGAAGCAATTCAAAAGGTCAGAGCCGAACTTGGAAATATGCCAGAAGAAGCCTCAATAATAACCCAGTTCCTTAACTCAAAGAATAAATATGAATTACAGGAACTTGGAATAGCTGACAGAACTAGGACCATACTAGAAGTGAAGAAGGTAATCACCAAGAGGAACCTGATGACACAACATGAGGATAACTGAAAAACAATGGAGCTAGCCATAAATAGGTTCGTGGTCAAATTTGATGCTTTAAGGCAGAAAGGTCTACCTAATCCATTGGTAATAAATGACAGGTTAATGCCACATGAAGACTATGACAAGAGAATCAGAGAAGTAGCAAAGGAGCAAGCCAATAGTTCCTCCATGAAAGGGATGCCTACAAGAAAGGTTCTTTACTAGACTTTTGAGAACCTCTTTTACCTACAGCATGAGGTAAAACATCTTTTTGTAAACAAGCCTACCTTTGCAAAATACACAAAAGCTGATGAAGTCTATAGAGGAATGGTAAATATTAAATTACCAAATATAGATACTTGGGAAAAATTGAACGATTTACTATGAAAATGCAAGGTAAAGAGAGAATACAGAGCAGTGAAAGAAAAGAAGCAGATCAACTAAGTCAAAGAGTATTTGATGAAAGAGTATCAGTCAAAAGGCAAAGTAAAAGAACAACGAGCGTAGACAAATAGAAAAGGAGAGAAAGCATCAAAAGATCAAAGCATAAAAGAGAAAAACCAGTAAAATAAGGGACAACTAGCCTTTTAGTTTCCTAGGTGTCTCTATCTTCTTGCATGAAGATCTTTATTTTCCTTCAATAATTCCTAAAATAGTTTAGGATATTTTGTAACTATTTTTTGTATAAATACTTCATAATTCGAAGTATAGAGTGTGGATTGTTGAACATTTCTATAGCTACATTGATCTGAAAACCTAAGGATTTATTGTAAAAATTTTCAAGTTAGTAGACTGGGCTAAGTAATATAGGCATTGCATTAGAGGATTCATGTGTTGGGCCACTTCAGTGAAGTATCTTTCATTTGTCAAATTGTTATTTTCTTAAGTAATTTCAGAAACATACATGTTTTTCCAATTTGAATGAATTAACTGGAATTTTACTCTAAATTTGTTTAAGTACACTCTGCCTTGAACAGTTATTCATTTTAATATTTTATTCTGATATCCAGAGCAGGGAATTCTTAATTTATCCCTAGTTTCGATTGACCTCGTTCATTTCTCTCATTATCTGGTTTTAGGAATCCTTGATTTCTCCTTAACCCTGATTGAAAAACCACTTCACCATCCAACCTAAAATATCTTAATTTACTTAGATACCTTGCCTTGTGAGCACTATCTTTAGAACTTGATTCAGTCCTATTTTCTTAACATTTTGACTCCATGGCCCAATGGTAAAAAGACACTTATCTATCCATCTGAATCAGTGATTCCACCACCAAATCACATCAAAAACCAACCAAGCTTAAATAACTAGCCTAAAATCAATTAACTCAACAAAGTTAAATCATTAAGAGAGAGCCCTCTATAAGCATTAGGAAGGCTAGATCCTGATCTCAAAAGTAGGTTTGTGGTTACGTCTATTATTTCTTTCATGACAACCCTAGAGAAATTTTAAAGCAATAACATATCCTATTTTTAAAAGAAAAAAGATTGAATTCTATGATGATGATTAACATTCACCAATATATTTATGGTGTATTAAACATTGAGAAGGTAAGACATTAATATAATTCTTTAATATTTTATTTCTATGGTTAACAAGAAGTGAGAGAAATGCTCTGAGATCACCATAGTTTTGTTGAGTTAAAAGGTCAAGAAGGCTGAAATCATCTCTATAAACTAATGAAGTGTTTCAATATTTAGCTTTATAAAGTAACTTTAAATATTCTTCAATGCATGTTCTCCTACTTTTATTAATATATATAAAAAAAACTTTATGTTTTGTTTTTTTTTCCCTTTGGAAAAAACGTAATTTCCATTAAGTGAGAAAATTACATATTGTATATGCAAAATGCATATGCTATAAGAAGGGCAATGCCTGTCAGATAAATAAGTTCTCCAGTATAGATCTAATATTGATGCCTTGTGTCCATGTAGGGAGGCATCATTTTCAGATGTATTCAGCATAATGTTTTATAAAAAAAAAAAAACAACTGTAGTCATGTAAAGTGTCTGCACTGTTCTTGTTGTAAACAAAACATATGAATATTTACAGATGGAAACTTAAAATGAAAAAATATAAACATGTAGCCATGCTCCCTGTGAGCCTGCTAAACATCTATGTCCATAAAAGGACGATGGTAGTACTAATAATAGGCCTCTTCCCTGTGTTCTTGAATCATCCAAGTGCCAAAAAACCTATCTGCAGCTTCTTCGAATAGTCTGTCTGCATCTACATTTTGTTCCCTGAAAATGTGATGGCATGTAAATGTGTCAAAAGATGTAATAAGTCGATGTGCCTTGTCCAGAATATGTCTCAAAGTATATGCAAAACATCTAGTTATTTTGTTTAACCAGTCAAAGGCAACTTTTGAGTCCCCAAAGAGTTGAAGATCTCTATAGTGGTTTTCCAGGGCCATTTGTATAAGGAATTTTGCAGAGGATAGTTCGATAAAATTATTCATGCCCCATCCTAATCCCATTTGTATATGGTAATAGTGGGAAACAATGAGGTATAGAATGGCCCCTCCACCACACCCTTCCTCCTGTGCGGAACCATCAAAGAAAGCCCAAGGCTTCGAATGATTTATGGTTTCAGGAACAATGGTTCAGGGTCGAGCTATCTCATCGTCATCAGGGATGATAGAGTAATCGGATAGGATACGGGAGGCAATGGAAGGCCAATGCAGAGAGGTGTTCTGGAATATGAGCTTGTTGCAGGCGATCCATAGTCCCCAGCAGATGAGTAGTGGGAGGTTCCAGAGCTTTGTTGGGATAGCGCCTGACCACCAAGATGACCAGGCCTCCTTTACAGTAAAACCTTGCCACCTGGTCGAGGCTGGAACCATAGATAAGATCAATTTCTAAAGGTCTTGAGCGGCTTGGCACTCAATAAATAGATGTGAGGCAGATTCGTTGTTGCATTTGCAAAGGCAGCACCAAAAAGGGTCGTGTTGTGCTCACTTGAGAAGGTTATCTCCTGTGGGAATTTTGTTTTTCAATATGGTCCACATGAGAAGTCTGTTCCTGGGGGGGGCCTTGAGCTTCCACAAGTGCTTCCACCATGACTCTATGGCTTGTGGACGATGAGCTTTGGCTATCACAAGGTATCCATCCTTTGGGGTATATTTGCTAGCTTTCGATAGTGCCCATATTACCTCATCTTCCCCTTCGCCAATCCGGATGTGAGCTTTAGTGAGAGCCCCAATATATACATTCCAATGTTGTGTCCATTGTTGTGGAATGTTTATTCTTTGGGCCAATTTCCAAGCTTGCTGAAATAGAGTGACATGCTCGAGGTCTACTGTGTGGACGATATGGATAATGTTGATATCTCTGAGAAAAATACTGAGTTTGTCTGGAAACCTGTGGGCATTCCTACATCCAATCCATGGGTCCAATCCAATCCTCACAGCCATTCCAAACTGTATCTTCCAAGTGATTCCAGCTCTGATGATGTCCAGAGATTTATTATAGACTTCCATATGATTGATACCCCTGACTGGAGTCTTTAAGGATGTCTTAGCCAGTCCATCAAGTTTAGAGGGGAGATGTATTTTGATACTGCCACCCTTTTCCATAGGCTATTTGATGTAACAAACTGCCATCCAAGTTTTTCTGCAAGAGCAGAGGAGAAATCCTCTAACTTCTTGATTCCCCATCCTCCCCATTTCTTGGCAAAATTGAGTGCCTCCCACTTGACCCATGCAAATATTCTACGTGTCAGTTTTCCCTTCCCAAGGAATCTGCAGCATAAGGCCTGGATCCTAGAGAGTATACCCCTAGGAATCCATGCCAATGACATCCAATAGACTATAGTTGCCTCCAGAACAGCTTTGATGAGGATGAGTCTACCCAACCTCGAAAGGTATTTGTAGTACCAAGTATTGAGTCTTTTCTCCATCTTGGAAATAAGCCATGTTCAACCTGCTATTTTATACCCCAGAGGATTCAACTTGTAACCCAAGTATCTAAGCCCGTCCTCCAATCTTAGTAGGGTGAACTGAAATATTTGGAACACAAAATGTATTTCATATGGGGAACATCTAGCCTCTATGAGGGTGGACTTGTTGCTGTTAACGGTCATACCTATGGCTGATTGGAACAGTGCGAATGTGTTCTTCATGTTTGTCAAATCCCCTATGCTTCCATTGAGAAATAACAAAACATCATCCACAAATAGCAGATGAGTCAATATGCATCCTTCTGTGATCTTTATACCCTGCAATCTGCCCCTTTTGAACTCTTCTTTAACAAGCCTATTGAGCCATGTTAGAGACCTCTTTCAGAATGAAAGAAAGGTGAAGCCACTCCATTGATGAGAACACTGAATGGTATGTTAGTGATGCAAATTATAATCCATTTAATGAAATCAAACAGAAACCCTAGGTGGGTTAGAAGCATTCTAATATACAACCAGTTTTCTCTATCAAAAGCTTTAGAGAGGTCGACCTTTAGTATCATACCTTTGATTTTCTGGGAGTGTAATGAGTGCAAGACCTCCTGTGCAGTTCCCACTGCCTTGTGAATCTGTCAATCTTGTAGAAAGTCGAATTTCATCTGTGATATATGAGTGGATAGAATGGGCTGCATTCGATTGGCTATGATCTTAGCCATGATCTTATAGATGCAATTGCATAATGATATAGCTCTATAATCATCAAATGTGTGTTATAGACATATTTGGGCACTACAATCCCAATCTTATATGTCGATAAACCAAGGTATTTTTAACCCCTAAAAGTGTTGTTTCTTGCCCTAAAGGATCATGGTCAATTGATTACATCATTCCCCAAAAGTTCCACCTAAAAAACCACTCAGAACTGGCCAAAACTAGACCATACTGACTGCTCCACTGTCAGGGTGCGATGCATACTAACTTCTACACTAGCCAGGTGCAATGCATACTGAAGATGCCTTCTGTGGGGTGCGATGAGCGAGGATGGACAAATGTCTAAGACAGTTTGCTAAGTGGATGCTCATGGAATCTTCTAGAAACTTCTCCTATGACACTTGGCTCTCTGAATTCTCCTAGGGATGAGTAAGAGATCCAAGTAATCTCCAAGTGAAACCAAGAACAACAAGTGGAATGACACTAAAAAAATCCATAGATGACTCACACCCTTGGAGACATCTATAAATGGGTCCCTCATCTGAGAGATCTAGAGGTTGGAATTTGTAATTTGTAAGGAAGTGCTAATAGTTTGTCTTTGAGAAAGAGTGTTATATTGTTGGGTGATTTTGCTTTTCAAGAGGTGAAAAGGGCTTTGATGCTGGGACAATGATGCTAGATCAGATAGCTGGGTTGTGATTCTCCCTTCTACTTTAATAAAGTTCTTTTAGTTTTCCTCCATACAATCGTGTATTTGTGAATCTTGTTATTTGTGATTGTATGTTCGATGTATTTCTAATTCTACATTGTTTATGATATTATAGATCGAGATGCTTTGACAGTGTTTTGTTAGTTTGTTTCTACAGGTATTCTCTAAGCAGGACAAGTAGGAGAGGAGTTGCAAGCTCTATCAAGGGGGAGAGAAATCAACCAAGGAGTCAAGCGAAAGATCCAGGTTGGTCCCCTTGTCTCTCTCTTATCTATCATTCATAGAGGAAATCACAAATTGCTTTGATTGTTTGTTTCTAGGATAGCTACCAATCCTAGTGGGACTAGCAGATCGAAAAGAAATTAGTTTTTCCAGAAACAAAATGGCAACTCCACTGGGGATCAAATAGTTTGTCTGTTTTTTCTTTATTGTTTTTTTATAAACAATAGACGGAGCCTGAAGTTAGCCAGATAGCCTTCGAACTGCTCTTGCTCTGCAATTTCAAAGTAGATGAATGCTGCTTCAGTCAATCTCCAGTTTAGTTTATGATTTGAAAATTTGACTTACAAGCATTCTAGATGCCCTTTTGGTAGCTCAATAACCTCCCAAGATCATACCCTTGTACTTTGTTCTTTACTGTCCATAATATCTCAGCTTAACTCACTGAAATCAGCTGCGAATTTGAGCCAAAACCCATCTCAGTTGCGCTCCTTGGCCCATCGCACTGTTTGTCACTAAAAGCTAGTATGCATCACACTTCCCGAGTGTAGCAGGTGAGATGCATCCCTATTTCTGTGAAGCACATGTGCGATGACTGAGTAATCCTATTTCTTTCCTTGAAATTTGGGTTTTTGTCCTTGTTTTCAGCTCTCTTTAGTTGTTTTGCTGCTTATGAATAGTATATCATTGCTGAAGCCTCTTTGCATTACATAGACCAGCCTCCATTGATTAGGATTAGTAAATGTTTTTATGTATTTTTCCATCATTTACAATCCTTTGTCGAAAAGTTATTTAAATCGATCTGTCGTCTTGGTGCAAAAAGTGTCGTAACTGTCGTTTTGTGTCAAAAAGAGGAGTGTCGTAAAGTCTTCCTTCTCTAGATAGTTGATTGAACTTTTTATCATGTATTTGATTTTATTTGTTGATATTTGAAGTGTTGAAAGCATCTTCTATTCGAAATTGAAAAGTGTCGTTTAAGTCTTCCTTTCATTTTGAAAAAGAAATTGTCGAAATGTTGCTTTGAATAAAATATTTCAGATCTATACTTAGTTTTCCTTTTTTTGCATTTCTCACATTAAGGGAATGAAAAAACAAATACATGTATTTGCATTTAGAATGTATGCGAAAAATGACTTATTATGCATGTGTTGTACTTGATGGCAACCCACTTGTAGCAGAATGTCTCACTTATACATAACTAGATGAATCTACAGAAGAGAGATCAGATGCGATAGAACACATGGGATGCAAGGCAGCTCAAAGGAATCAGCTCAGATGTAATGTACAATGACAACTCATTAAGTTGACAGTTCTTAGTATGGCAAGTTAGCTTTGCCATCAAGTCAAAAGGGGGAGATTGTTGGCATTATGATACAAGTGTTGTCCTTGATGGAAACTCACACAGATGACAAATCATAGTGCAACATGTCAGTAGCAAAGAATTGATGATCAGACTACAAAGAATGAAGAAAGAAAAGTATATACGTAGGTTCACTATATACCAAGTCGTGTACACACACAGGTTCATTATATACCAAGTCACGTATATACGCAGGTTCGCTATATACCAAGTAGTGTATACACATAGGTTATACATGCAAGTTCACTATATACAAAGGCGCGTATACATGCGGGATTGCTGATCAAAAGTCGCGTATGCATATGCACGCACTTTCATGCACAGAAAAGCGCGTACATGTGGGAAAGCTTATTTTTGGGTCTGTGGTATTTAGACCTATGGTTTTGGACCTTGGTATTGCATCCGAAGTGTTGAACCCAGGTATTGGGTCCCTAGTATTGGTTCTAAATGGTTTTGGACCATGGTATTGAGTAAGGCCTAAGACTATAAAAGGAGAAGAAGATCATTAGGCAAAGGTATTGAGAAAGTCTTGAATATCTGATGAAGTATGAGATCTAGTATGCAGGTTATGGGTTCATGATGCTTTGCTTGATCTGAGCTAAGGAGGAATCTCACCGGTTGATGGAGAACAAGATCTAAGGATAGATTGGGATCCAATGGTTTGGAGTGAATCATCTCTATATGGTTTGATTATGCTTGTTCTAGATCTGTATACTGATGCATGTAATGTTTTGATCTGGGTATAACTTAAGATTGAAATAGCTGCAAAACATGAATGAATATTTACAGGTGTATACACTGGTTGAATTTGATAAAAGTGCGTACATACACAAGTTAGATACATCTAAGTAGCGTATACAATATGAACTATGATGTTTGAAGTTACAGGTGGTTCTGGTTGTTGATGCAAAGTCTGAGTTCTGGTGACTGTTTACTGGTGTTAGTATTCTGCATATTCAGTTTGGTTGATTGTGTTTAGCTTCACTGTTGATGGATGAGATCTATAATGGATCAGGATCATAATGACTTATCCTTATGTGATCTGATGAACTAGATTTGGTTGCTAACATATGTATTATCCTTGTATCTGTAATGATATGGGTATGTCTGAAGTCAGGAAGTGCAGCGAAGTTATCAGTAAGTAATTGTTGACATATACACTGGTTCACTTTGGTGAAGTTGCGTATACATGCTGGTTCAGCTCTTCCAAGTAGTGTATGCATGATTTCTGATGATACAGTTGGTTCTGAATATTATTGCAGAGTTCTGTGTTCTACTTTGTGTTCTGGTGGTTTCAGTTTGTTGACTGGGTTTCAATGATTCAGTATTGGGTGATTCAGAGATTGATGATGCTAGTGTTGATTGATTTTGTGCTTCAATGATATTGATGGGTCCAGTATGAAAATTGGATGAAACGTAGCCTTTCAGATTATGGTGTTGTGCTTCAGGAGTATCCAGTCTGAAAATTTATGAAACGTGGTACCTAGAGGAAGAACGATAAGGTTGTAGCCTTCTGTAGGTCGGCACCTACGTACTAGTACATCAGCTAGTACAAGAGCTAAGGGGATGGTAGCTCCCTTCCAGTAGTAGCTGGAAAATGAGTGAAGGTTGGAGCATTCAGTAGGCCGGCACCTACGTACTAGTAAAAGGATCGGCTAGTACAAGAGCTAAGGGGGTTGCAGCTCCCTTCCAGGAGAAGCTGGAGAATGGGAGAAGGTTGTAGCCTTCTACAGGTAGAAGCTTGTGTATTGGTATAAGACTGCACCAGTACAGAAATATTGTAAAAAGAAGTTTCTTATTAAAGGAAGATAGAGAGGACTTGCAGCAGGTGGTTTTCACCCACATTGGGTTTCCACCTTATATCATGGTGTTCATGTGTGCTTCTTGTGTGTGATGATCTATTCTATTTCACTGCTCCTGTTTACTGTTCATATGGTTAATAATGTTCTGATGCACTCATTAAGGATCAACTAACTGAATAGTAAGTTTACGAGATATACGCTTGTTGCATTAAACACAGTTGCGTATACACGTAGTTTGCCTTAACTGAAGTAGTGTATATGAATCTGAATATGGAAATGAAAAAGTTATATTGATTTGATAATACTGATTCACCCCCCTCTCAATATTATTTCCAACAATATCATTGCTGAAGCCTCCTTGCATTACATAGACCAGCCTCCATTGATTAGGATTAGTAAACGTTTTTATGTATTTTTCCATCATTTACAATCCTTTGTCGAAAAGTTATTTAAATCGATCTATCGCCTTGGTGCAAAAAGTGTTGTAACTGTCATTTTGTGTCAAAAAGAGGAGTGTCGTAAAGTCTTCCTTCTCTAGATAGTCGATTGAAATTTTTGTCATGTATTTGATTTGATTTGTTGATATTTGAAGTGTTGAAAGAATCTTCTATTCGAAATTGAAAAGTGTCATTTAAGTCTTCCTTTCATTTTGAAAAAGAAATTGTCGAAATGTCGCTTTGAAGAAAATATTTCAGATCTATACTTAGTTTTCCTTTTTTTGCATTTCTCACATTAAGGGAATGAAAAAACAAATACATGCATTTGCATTTAGACTGTGTGCGAAAAATGATTTAGGAAAAGTGCATTTAGTGTGTGCTCTTTGCTCTTTGTTTGAAAGAATCGTAATCTTCGTTCCTTAGTAGCTAGGATTTTCATTGCTAAAAATAAGCAATGATTTTTTATCATTTTAGACTGCATATTTAGGAATTTTACATCTACATCATGCGGTGAACCATCGAAAGGCAAACTTCTAAGAAAGATCAACTCTAAAATAAATTTCAATGAACTTAACAACATTTTGGAACCTAACGCAACACATCTATAGGTCTATGCTAGAGACGTGTTCCAGCGTCGTAAAATCTAGTAACTATCGTTTTCATCGAAGTTTGGGTGATTCCTCCTCTTTGATACGACAAGTGCTAGCATGGACTTGTTCTCCCTGTACCGTCGAGTATATATTTGGAGACCACAATAGGCTTATATCCTTTATCCATAGGAAGCCGTGTCTGCCGCCCTATCGATTGCAATGCACTGAACATAGCATTCGGGAATATTGACTATCGTACATAAGTCCTTGGTAATTTCTCTTTAATTTATCACCAAGGTGTATATTGTAGTTTTGGGATTGCTTTGGTAATCCCTATGTCTAGATTTCTAGAGTAGTCGCTTTCATTCCTTTTCGACTCCGTAAAAGAAAAGGTCCATCTGAGCACTTGTCACTTCAAGCTCATTAAAAATCAAAGGGGACTAGAGTCATCTTTAGCTTTTTCTCGACGCTTAAAAATTGAAAAAGAAAAGTTGTGTCAAAGCGTCACTTAAAATTTATTAAATTCGGAATAACATTTTCCACTTAATTTTGAGTTGATCAAGTAATCCGCAATCGTGGAAGAAAATCAATCAAAACCCCGTCGTTCGTGGAGACTAGCGAGTCAACCGTCTTTGACTCTGGAAACGAAACCATTCCGAGCAAAACGGTCTCGTTTAACTGGGTCCAATTCACTTGATTTATTTGAAACTTGTGTTTCAAAACCGTCAGAGACTACAGTTACTCCAATCATTTCTGGTACATCTACCTTTAGAGAAGAAGTTTCGTAGTTGCAAGAGGACATTAGAACTGATCCTAGTGTAATGGTAGACACTTCTATACTTGAAGCAGCTCCAGCTAGAGCTGATCCAGAGACTGAAGTTCACTTACTTGAACATCTGGAAGTTGAGTTCCAGAATTCAGAAGGTGTCACCCCTCTGGTATCTGTCACTGCAGAAGCAATAACTTCTTCGGCTCCAGAAATACTTTACAGACCTGACACTCTACCTCTTCCACCTGGACTGATTGCAATAGAAGAGATAGTAGAGGATCTTCCATCAAGTACCCCATTGGATTTTAGAACTGGGATCCACTTATATCCTTCTACTCCTGAAGTTAGTTCTCTTAATCATCCTTCATCGCAAGTTCCTGTCGAATTGCTAGAAAATATTTTGGATAGACTAAATATGTCTGACCAACCATCAACATCTAAGACTGTATCATCTGATATAGCTACGACAGAGATTCTTGCTACCATTCCTACAATGTTTACTGGTATACCATCTGTCCCGGCTAGTTACCAATCACTAGCTAGAGTCCATTCAGGGACTGTTTCGGTGACATGGTCTGTTCCTATTTGTTCATCCGAAATCCCATCTAGTATTTCTTCTGTTGAAACTCATCAAGTTGATCTGTCATGCCAGTATCAATTTGGGTAGACCAGCCTTCAAAGACCAATATATCCTTTGAACACTGGATTGCTGCCATATGGAGGGCAGTATGCTGTTTCATTTTTCCCTTGTTGAATTGAGGCTTCTGTGATCCATAATAGTTATAAGAAGAACTTCGGCGTAAATCACATATAGAAATACCTTTGTCGACGCGTTTCGAACCAACCAGTGTGGTTCATCGTCAGGACAAGCTGAAGAAACAAATCCAGCAATTGCATGTTATATAGTCTGAGCAGAGCCTCCAACGGCTATCCTTGACCAACGGCTAATTTTGTCTTGGGGACCAGGGTCAAAAAGTCATTTTGATAATTTAAGGAAGTTAGTTATATTCGGTGATCATACCTTAAATTAATTTTAATGGTATTAATAGTTGAAAAGGAATCTTTTGATAATTAAAAATTAAAAGTTATTTTAATTTAAATGGAATTTAGTTATATGGAAGACCTTACTTCTAATATATATAAGGTAATAGTTAGTTAGAATAACTATATATTAGAATGAGAGATTAGTAATAAGTTAAATAAAAATAAATAAATAAATGAAAATAAAAATAAATTAATTAATTAATTAATTAATTAAATTTAATAAAGAACGTAGCTGGAAAAGGTTAAAGCTAGTTAAAAATAAAAATAAAAATAAAATAAAATTTTATAAAAAATAAATAAATAAAATAATGATAATAATAATAATAATAATAAATTAAAAAATAAATAAATAAATAAAATAAAATAAAATAAAATAAATAAATAAATAAATAATAAATGATAAAATTAAATAAATAAGTAAGTTAAAAAAAAAAACAAAGGAGAAGGACCGGAATAAAGACCATTAAAAAACCCAAAGCAGGAAGGATAAACCCTAGGAGGAAGGAAGGCTCCAGGGGGAATAACGAAAGCTTAAAAAGGATAAAAGGGGAGGGGGGAGGAAAAGAAAGACTAGGACGAAAGGGCAGGGATCCAAGAGCTACTGATATTCCAGCCATCATCTCTATTGAGATTGTTAGGCCTTCTTTCAATCTCAATAGCTTCCCTGAATTTACGATGATGGAACTGAGCAACTTTGGCAACAACCTTGGCCTCCTCTATGCAAACTTGATGATTGGTCTTTTCCACGTGCTCTGCTAATGCTGAAGACTTGGTTCTCCCATGTATTAGGTCAGCTGCATGCTCGCTAATCCTCTGATGGATGGAGCGCCCTGTTTCCCCTTGATCCCTTGCTCTTGTGGGACCCCATATATTGGGTAAACAGGGCGCTCCATCCATCAGAGTATTAGCGAGCATGCAGCTGACCTAAGACATGGGAGAACCAAGTCTTCAGCGTTAGCAGAGCACGTGGAAAAGACCAATCATCAGGTTTGCATAGAGGAGGCCAAGGTTGTTGCCAAAGTTGCTCAGTTCCATCATCGTAAATTCAGGGAAGCTATTGAGATTGAAAGAAGGCCTAACAATCTCAATAGAGATGACGACTGGAAGATCAGTAGTTGTTGGATCCCTGCCCTTTCATCCTAGTCTTTCTTTTCCTCCCCCCTCCCCTTTTATCCTTTTTAAGCTTTCGTTATTCCCCCTAGAGCCTTCCTTCCTTCTCGGGTTTATCCTTCCTGCTCTGGGTTTTTTAATGGTCTTTATTCCAGTCCTTCTCCTTTTTTTTTCTTTTTTTAACTTACTTATTTGTTTAACTTTATCATTTATTATTTATTTATTTATTTATTTATTTTATTTATTTATTTTATTTTATTTTATTTATTTATTTATTTTTATTTTTTTTAATTATTTATTTTTATTTTTTATTTTTTATTTTTTATAAAATTTTATTTTATTTTATTTTATTTTTATTTTTAACTAACTTTAACCTTTTCCAGCGACGTTCTTTATTAAATTTATTTATTTTATTAATTTATTTATTTATTTATTTTTATTTCCATTTATTTATTTATTTTTATTTAACTTATTACTAATCTCTCGTTCTAATATATAATTATTCTAACTAACTATTACCTTATATATATTAGAAGTAAGGTCTTCCATATAACTAAATCCCATTTAAATTAAAATAACTTTTAATTTTTAATTATCAAAAGATTCCTTTTCAACTATTAATACCATTAAAATTAATTTAAGGTATGGTCACCGAATATAACTAACTTCCTTAAATTATCAAAATGACTTTTTGACCCTGGTCCCCAAGTCAAAATTAGTCGTTGGTCAAGGATAGCCGTTGGAGGCTCTGCTCAGACTATATATCATTTTTCTCTCCTAGAGAACAACCATATGAGAGTTTACAACAAAATTTAGGTCCAACTAGATTCACATCCATTGGTTGCGTACCAATACTACCTCAACAACCAAGGGTTTTCTATTCAATACAACCGACCCAACCTATGTCGAATATTCCCACTACACCTGCTATTGTGACTGTGTCGCAAGTATAAGCATTGCCTATTGTGTGTCAACCTCAAGTCTCTCAGGTTGCAATACAACAGCCTCTTGTCTCTATGGCTCAATCACAACCTCAGGTTAGTGCTTCTTTACCTGGAACGACTCAGGCTCAAACGGGTGTTATCACCCTACATCTTGGTCAATCTTCCATTATTGGGCAATAACAAATGGTACAACAACCATGGCTGGTACAATATCAACAACCGCAATTCCAGAAAACCTACCGAGGATCTGAGCAACAAGGCTTTATAGGTAATGGACAACTGCATTTTCAAAACGATTATCAACAACCATACTATAATGGTTATGTCCAACAACCTTATCAAATTTACCAGCATCAGCTACATTATGTTGGTATGGAAATACCTACTGCTCAAGTGATTCCATCTTATCCTGGGTATGCTTCACCTAACCTGAATCAACAGTTGCCTTTTGTAGCGACTCTAGAATTACCAGATTTGAACCAGTTGATGAACGATCCAATTGCATACGCCCCTTGGTGGCCAGCGATTCCTCATAAACTTCCCTCTGATATTCCTAAATTTAATGGAAATCCAAGTGAAGATCCATCGAATCATGTAATGACCTTTCATTTATGGTGCTCATCTAACACCCTAAATGATGATTCAATTAGGCTTCGCCTTTTTCAACAAACGCTAACTGGTCTGGCAGCAAAATGGTATATTGAATTGCCTAGAGCTTCGTTTGATAACTTCAGCGCCCTTGCCACCACTTTTCTAACCCACTTTCAGTTACCAATAAGGTATGAAATGGGGACAAAACTCCTTACCAACTTTAAACAAACCACGGCCACTCACATATTTGATCATATTCATGAGTGGCGACGCTGTCATTGAATGGTAAAGGCATATGTTCTTGATCAGCTTCTAGCTGAGTGGTTTATTAAGTCATTTTTTCCTTATATTACAGAGGATGTGGCTAAGGGAGGAGTTATCACTGAAGAGCAAGTCATTGCTCGTGCACAATATTTAGACTTGATCTATACTCAGTCTCGCATGCTCTACGACAAAATTCCTGACGCTCCTAGACCAAAATTTTATGTTCATCCCCCTCCTAAATCAAATAAGGACTCTCACATCAGTGATGGTGTCATCAGTGTCTCAAGCACAAAAACCACAAAGGCTCCATCTAAAAAAGCCCTTGCAGTGTCTAGTCAAAAAGCAAATGATGAACCTATTGCCTTGGAGATTAATGCCATGTCATCTGAAAAATGCAAGAATCCAAAGCAACCAGGGGGCAAGAAAAAAGGTAAAAATAATAAGAAGAAACAAGAAAATTCACCTCCTGAAAATTCTTCTCAAAACCATATTGGGCAAAAGAAACCTCGTTATCCATGTTACATATGCGATGACGAGCATTTCACGAAAGATTTTCCACATAAAGCTGAGGTTGCGAAATTTTTAAAGACTTCAAGTACCTCAGCGATATTGACAGATCTGTTTCTGAGCCTAGAAACCAATTTGGTTGCTATCGATCATGCTGCCCCATCCCAAGTGCTTATGTTATCCATCTCAAAACAGCAAAATGATGCTTTGATATCGACAAGTCATAAAGATTATGGGAATCCACCTTCGTCGAACAACAAGGCTACAGATCAACCTAGTAGTTCGAGAACAACTTCGCCAGAAGTTGTTCTACCCATCATTCTTGAACTAACTATAAAGCCACCAAAGGGAGTAGTACATAAATCAACATTTAATCCTTGTGCTCGAGCAGCACAGAATTATAATATAGTGGAGGATTTGGCCCAATCACCATCTGCTATGTCGACACTTGAAGTACTGCTAAATTGCCCTTCCCAAAAGCAGGCTTTGTTATCAGTAATAGGTGGGATTGACCCAGTGGATTCCAATCTTGTGGCCTTTAACCATAAAGGATATGAACCTCAGTTACCAACCCAACTCACTTTCTTTATACAGGTAAAATCCCTCAATAAAACTGTTCATGGAACAATCATTGATGAGGGGGAATCTACCTGTATTATGTCAATGAGTTGTTGGAAAAATTTAGGCTTACCACCCTTGTCACGATCATCAACAACATTAAAAGCATTCGATGGAAGAACATACACACCGTATGGGATATTAAGTAACTTGCAAGTTGAACTCGGGGGTAGGACAGTAGAAATTGAAGTCGAGATCATTGATGGAAACCTTGACTACAATATCTTGCTAGGAAGGCCCTGAATTTATGCTATGGCCGCCGTTGTGTCAACATATTTTAGAAAGATGTATTTCACTTCCAAAGTGGAATTACAATCATTGACCAGCTAACCTTTTTCCCCAACAGTTCACAAGCTACTAGAAGCATTCCATTGAATCATGGAAGTTCTCAATCGCTTCAAAATGTCAGAGTAGGTCTCCTAAAAGACCCTTCATTAATGGGTACTTTTTTTCTCCCACCTCGAAGTAATCTGGCAGGAGTGGCCACAGTGGAAACCTATCATATGATATCTTCTACATCATCAAAGATTAAGAAGAACTCTGGCCATTTTGATAATGTGGATCATCACAAGGAGTCGCCCCCAAGCCCCATAGAATCTTTGTAGCAATCAATTTTATGGGCCTAGGCAGAGAACCCAAATCAACACTCAGCGAGTGTTTGGATAGTGTTAGTGCCTAGATTTACCTTAGGCTGAAAAGGTAGGATCCAGGGCCAACATCAAACCACGCTCAGCCTGGTAGCTAGCCCTACCAAGTTAGGAGAGGGCTCTCTCCAGGTAAATTTCAACAAATAATGATCGATGATTGCTTGAGATGACTGAAATATCTACTGATATTAGGCTAGGTATAAGTGCAAGAGAGTTTGATTGGATAAAATGGAGTTTTGTTGGCTCAGATGGAAAGATAGATTTTGGGTGTGGGGATTGAGGCTCAGTCCTGCAAAGATCTCAATGGGGCAAGGTAGGAAATTGTTTTTGGCACTAAAAATTGAATGATATGGAAGGAATAGACAGGTGAGGTGTTGAAGAGGGCAAGAGAAATCATGGATCCTCCCCAAACAGCTGAAAACATCAAATAACTAAATCAAACTTCAAGTAGAGCACTACACTTTCAATGGATTCTACTTACACTCTTGTTTGTTTAGTTCAGCAGAAACAAGATAGAGAATGCCATACATGATGTAAAAAAATTCACAGTTACAAAGAGAAGCACTGTGCCAAGACAAATTGCCACATGAATCCCAAAGAGTGTTGCAAATCTTGGTCTCAATTCCTTAGCCAAAATGAAAATTTGAGTGTACAGTGAAGTTCTTTTCTTTCTCAAGAGTCCAAACATGCTAATGACTGAAAAACAACATAATATAGACAAACATAGCTCATCCTTGCCTCTAGGAGTCGAGCTCACATGTTTATGAGCTGATCCAACTGATTCTAAACTGAGAACTAGAAAATAGGCAACATAACAGCATGCCTCTAGAAACAAGGGAACTGATTCATTCAATTTCAAACAACCTTTAAACTGATCAATCTACCTCTACAAGTGAAAATTTAACATATTTACATCATGATCCATCAATTTTCATCAAATTACATCACAAATTTTCCATTAGGAAAGTAAAAAGTCAAACTGGGCAAATCTGGGCAAAAAACAGAGCAAAACTTGGTCAAACTGGCAATTTTTCTCTATGCGCCGAGCCTGATTCTCTATGCATCGCCCCTGTTTGGACCCACTTTTGGAGGCCTTCCCGGTGTCAAAATGAGCTCCAGGTGTGCTTGTTGGAAAGGCCTGCCTATCTACTTTCCAACCTAAGTGGAATTTTTCAATTTGGCCTCCATTAACTCCTCCAAATGTCCATTCTCCCAACAATGCTTCCTGTGTGTCAAAATAGGGGCAGTGAGGTCATTGTTTGAGTGTTTTTGACCTCTTTGAGGGCTCAAAACCTGCCAAAATTTCTTGGCCATAGGTAAGCAAGCATAATTTTTCATGCCAGATCCAAAAATGCTGAGTTTTTTTATTTGGAGGCTCCTAGCAAAAGCACGCGCCACATGGCAAGGCGCATAGGGCAGAAAATCTTGTTTTTGTGCCAAAAAATTTCCAAAATGCAAAACTTGTTCCAAATTTTTTGAAATTTGGGCTGAGTCTTCTCTATCAAGAGCTATGTTGGGCCAAGGAATCCTCAACCAATATCTAAAGTTTATCATGCTCCTTTTGCCTCTTTGGTTTCTTCTTCAATTTTGCTTTCAAATTCTTGATTCTCGCCTTGCAAACTTTGTTCCTCGCCATGTAATGAACAGCCATGTGTCTCAACAAGTTTTTCTCCTTGTTGGCCTTCTCCAAAAATCTCTCTAAGTGGGTGTTGGCTTTTTCAAGCCATGACTCCCGATCGGCATTGATATCTCGTTCAAGTGAAGTGAACTCCACCATCCTCCTTTGGGCAGCTTGGCGATTTTCCCGTATGTTTTGTAACTCCATGATTTCTTGCTGATCTTCAAGCTGCTTATTTCTTTGCTCCAATGTATGTCTCTTTATCACGGTAATATGAAGGATCAGATGCCATCTCTACTAGTGGATGAACTATCTTGGAGCTGCCTTGATGAGAGGTAAGTGATTGTGATGTTTCTTGACTTTTGCCACCAAGGGAAAAGTGAGATAAGGGATTGTGGAGGGAGAAAACAGTGAGGAATTTAGGGATTGTTGGGGTAGGGTTTAATTAAGGGAATAGGGAATTAGAGAATAGTTTGGGATTTTTTAGTATAGGACTAGGGTTTAGGAATTTTCATGTGGTATTTTGAGAAATGGGAATGGGGATATGGGATTAGTGAATTTAGGGATATGTAGGTTTAAGGAATAGGGAAACGAGGAAAAATGGAGTGAGGGAGTATAAAAGTGAGGGAATAACTTGGCAGCCAAATAATTGATACAAACCCTAGCACTGTTTTCTTTAGAGAGAGAGGTAGGATTTTATTTTCTTAGCCAACCACCATAAGACAACCACCATCAAACAAGCACCAAAATTGGATGAAAAGCAGTGATAGAGGCTCAACCTACTTGCAAAAATGATGATCCAAGCATATTAGGAAATTTGGAATGAATTGGAGAAGATTTTGGGCTTGGCAGCTCTACGTGCCATGCCTCAAACCCAACACACCATGTCTTCTCTATGCACTGTGCCAGTGTAAATTTTCACTGGAAATTGCAGCCCAATGCGCCACGCCAGTTATGTGTGCCGCATCAATTGCCCAATGCGCCACACCACCACCTAGTGCATAGTGATTTTTACAGGAGACTTTTGGAGGCCTTCCCGATGTCCAAATTGGGAAAGGGATAGCTCGTTGGAAGGCTCTTTGAGTCTAATTTCCAAAAAAGCTATAATTTCTCAATTTTGAGTTCATTTGCTATGTCAAAAATCAAATCTCCCAAGACTGGTCAAAATGTGACAAATGAGGCTGCCTAAAGGGAGAGTGCTGTTGTAGTAAACTTCTGAAGGTCTTCCTCAACTCCAAATTGAGCTCATGGCAGTTCATTGGAAATAAAGTTGTGTCTATTTAACATTTGACTCATCAAGAAATTCATTTGGCCAACCAATCTAGGAGAAAACTTGATTTTCCCAAGGTCACTTCAGAGGTGCATCAATTCTCTCAAGGCAATTGTATTTCTGACATTTCTCTAAACCATGACACCTGTGTAAAAAGTGAAGGAAGATTTTCTTCCTTGGCCTTTTTTAGGACAAAAACCTCTCTCATTTCTCCAAAATCCATCTTTTCTTGCTCAGAAACATCGTTTGAGTAAAACCTACCCCGATGTGTGGAATAGGGGATTTGTTGAAATGAAGCGAAATGAAGGGGATAAGGGTCTTCTAAATTCTTGAGAAAATTTTTGGAAGTAGGGAGGGATGTTAGGAAGTAGAGGAAAGTGGAATTTCAAAGATTGAGTGAGGGGAAGGGGTCCAAAAGGGCTAAACACAAGCCCAACCTAGAAAATTGTCAAGTTGTAGCAAGAAACTAGGGTTTGTGAAAAAATGAGGAATTTGGGGGATCTAAGTGATGGGAAGTGTTTAATAAGGTAAATTAAGGATAGGGGAAGGTTTATGAACATCAGGATACAAGTTTTTCTAATGATTTGACCATCCAAGAGAAATTGCCTTCAAAACCCTAGGAGAGGGAAATGAACCTTACCTAGGGGCAACTAAAGCATGAACAAGGTGTAAAATGACCTAGTGGAACTTGACATGATGATGAAAACCCTTTGAATGATGGTGCACTCAACTGAATGGTGACATGGACTGACATTTGGATAATTTTGAAAGGAGTAAGAGCAAACCCTAGGCCTAATACCTAGTGACTAAATTTTGCTTGAAGACTCACTGAAATGACAAAATTTGACATTGACAACTTAAAATCAATTTGTAAGATCATGTTTGATCACTGGAGGAAGGCTGCAAAGACTGACACTAACATTGGCTCCAATGGGGATGGTAGCTCCTTGGAGGTGCCAAGAACTATAGATCTTTGGAAGAGCAGACAAGTGCCTTCATCCATTGGGCAATGGAGTCAAAAACTCAAGCTGAAATGCATGACTGAAAACTGATGACTCGATGACACATATTGACTTTCACTCAACTAAAAACTAACTTGATACTTAAACACAATCGAAAACTGCAAAATATGCTCAATATGAAGCTTATTCATCAAAACGTACTCTAACAGTTTCATTCATCACCTGATCAAGTGAAATGAAACAACCAATGCAACCAAGTAAGCATTTCGGCTGCTGTTTGAATTCTCCGCAAGTTCTTGCTTATGAACAACAAGAGAGAACTACTGAAAGGAAACTCCCATGAAAACTTGGAAACAAATCCATTGAATGATATGGATTCTCTATCCGCCTCCAAAAACACTGCATAAGGATCTCGAAATTCATGCACACTGGGACTTAGCTCATCCAATGGATTACTTCTCTTCTCTTCATACTATAAATGAAAACTTTGATCTAAGCTTTGTGAGAAGACTGCTGTTGAAAATGACAAAGAAACCGGCTGCCGGATCAAGTTTGTATCAATACACATTTCAAGCTCACATGTAGTCAATAGAGAAGGCCTTTGACTACAGACATCATCCAACACATTAGCTATTGGATCTTGAAAAACATGAAAAGACTGCTGCAACCCATTTTCTATTGTTTCTGATGAGATTACATGATTTTCTACAGGCTGCTCATTTGAAGATATACTATGCAAATTTCACTTCAAAAACTGAAATGATTCAAAATAGAAAGGTACAGAATCATCTTGCATCATTTGATCATATGTGCCAGCTTCCAAGTCTTCATCTGTAACTTGACAATCAATGGCATTCGGGGGCTGCAAATCTGGATATGAGAAGTCTTGAACAAGGTTTTCATTGTCCTCAAGATGATCCAGATCAAAACTTGTCGACAATTGATTTCTAATTGCATGAATGTTGTCTCTGATGAACTAAAACGAAGAAAAACAAAAAGGCAAAGATCCTTCACTAACCTCAAAATTTGTCGCACTTTCCTCGTCACTGTCATAGCTTATATGCATTAGCTGATCAATGTATTCGAGCTGCTGAAAGTGAACTTCTTCCTCCCACAAACTAGCTGCTGGTTTGTCTGCAAGATTAGCTTCTGTTTGGAGAACATAATCATCATCATACTGATAAAACTAAGGAAAATCATCAGTATAAAAGACATCATCAAGCATACATTTCATATCAACAGATCTCTCTTCTCCAAGATGATCTATAAAACAATCATTATCAGATCTCTGAAAACTGGGATAAGAAACAAAATGTTTTGGATCAGCAACTTGTTCTTCTTCAATCAGTGAGCCATGGGCTTGAACATCATACTCATTCCTTTTGGTGATCCTTTGCATCATTTCTTCCACTGAACTTACCAAAATGTCAAGCTTTACCTCTAGAGATGTCGATTCCTCCAGATCTATGTTTTTCATCTCTTCTTCCTTCAACTTTGCCCTTCGAATCAACAAATGAGCCTCTACATCTATTGCACTGTTCTGCATCTCTTCAAGTGTTGCAAGATTCCTTTCTCTCAGTTGAAACTCCATTTCTGGATCAAAGGCACCCGGGTAGTGCAAGAGAGCGGATCTAGGAGGAGGTCTTTTATTAACTGGCATCGAAAAATAAACTTGGTTAAATCTAGTACAAAATTGTTGTACTATCTCCCCTGGTAGTCTTTTCAGCTGGTTATACTCTTCTATAATCAAGAAAGGCTTCTGTCTCATCATCCACCTGTCAAGGAAAACTTTGACGAACTACTGGAAATCTGAGATGCTCGCATTAGGCAGGGTTTTGAACCAAATCTTGACTTTTCCTTATAAAGAAAGAGAAAAAAGCCTAATACTGACATCCTCTTCATCAACTTCAAAAAGGTTGAGAAAAGACTCAAAATTCAGAACATGTCTCTCAATAGTGATGTTGTTGCGTTCACCATCAAATCTTGGTAGATATAGATCATGATTTTTAGGGAAAGCATGGGATATAGGAGGTAAAATTAGAGGTTTTTATCGATCTGGAATTTTACAAGGTATAGGGGTATGTACAGAGGGTATAGAATCAGTCTTGGTCTCTTGAGGCTCATCAATTTGATGACGGTTATCACAAGCTTCAGAAAAAGGGTCTTGATCAAGATCAAAGGCATGCAAATCTTTGGTATTTACAATCTTCAAAGGGAAGGAATCAAATGCAGGTCAAGGATCTCTTCTCAAACATAGTATACTTTGCAAAGCCTTCTTGACATTCTCGGGAAAAGAGAAGAAATAATTTATAACAAATAAAAAAGTGTCTTGGATGAAATTCCAACTTGAATACCTAATCTGTCCATATTGTCCTTTCATGTTTTTACTGGTCGGGTTCATCCTCCAGTGGAGTCTTTGGATCTGATCTCGAAAATGATTTGGAATCGCCAAGTGAATGATTTCAGCCTTGCTGTGTTTGATCGTTTTCCACCATCAACAATCAGATATGAACTTGATACATGTTACTGGGGCAATTTGCAAGTCAGATGTTCAACTTATAAGACTAGACCGGAGATTGACTGAAGTATCTTTTATCTACTTTCGCTAATGCAAAGCGAGAGCGTTTCAAAGGCTACCTAGCTAACTTTAGGCTCTATCTGTAGTTTATAAAGAAAAAACACTAACAAACAAATGAGATTTTCGTCCCCAATATGGTCACCACTATGTTAGTGCCTAGATTTACCTCAGGCTGAAAAGGTAGGATCCAGGGCCAACATCAAACCATGCTCAGCCTGGTAGCTAGCCCTACCGGTCAGGAGAGGGCTCTCTCCAGGTCATTCTCAGCAAATAATGATCGATGATGGCTTGAGATGACTGAATATATACTGATCTTAGGTTGGGTATAAGTGAAAGAGAGTTTGATTGGATAAAATGGAGTTTTGTTGGCTCAGATGGAAAGACAGATTTTGGGTGCGGGGATTGAGGCTTAGTCCTACAGAGATCTAAATGGTGCAAGGTAGGCAATTGTTTTTGGCACTTAAAATTGAATGAGATGGAAGGAATAGATAGGTGAGGTGTTGAATAGGGCAAGAGAAATCATGGATCCTCCCCAAACAGCTGAAAACATCAAATAACTAAAGCAAAATTCAAGTAGAGCACTGCACTTTCAATGGATTCTACTTACACTCTTGTTTGTTTAGTTCATAAGAAACAAGATAGAGAATGGCATACATGACATAAAAAAATTCACAATTACAAAGAGAAGCACTGTACCAAGACAAATTGCCACATGAATCCTAAAGAGTGCTGCAAATCCTGGTCTCAATTCCTTAGCCAAAATGAAAATTTCAGTGTACAGTGAAGTTCTTTCCTTTCTCAAGAGTCCAAACATGCTAATGACTGAAAAACTACATAATATAGACAAACATAGCTCATCCTTGCCTCTAGGGGTCGAGCTCACATGTTTAGGAGCTGATCCAACTTATTCTAAACTGAGAACTAGAAAATAGGCAACATAGCAGCATGCCTCTAGAAACAAGGGAACTGATTCATTCCGTTTCAAACAACCTTTAAACTGATGAATCTACCTCTACAAGTGAAAATTTAACATATTTACATCATGATCCATCAATGTTCATCAAATTACATCACAAGTTTTCCATTAGGAAAGTAAAAAAGTCAAACTAGGCAAAGCTAGGCGAAAAACAGAGCAAAACTTGGTCAAACTGGCAATTTTTCCTCTATGCACCGTGCCGGATTCTCTATGCATCACTCCTGTTTGGACCCACTTTTGGAGGCCTTCCTGGTGTCTAAATAGTTTCAAGTATGCTTGTTTGAAAGGTCTACCTGTCTAATTTCCAACCCAAGTGGAAGTTTTCAATTTGACCTCCATTTGCCCCTCCAAAAGTCCATTCTCCCAACACTTCTTCCTGTGTGTCAAAATAGGGGCAGTGAGGTCATTTTTTGAGTGTTTTTGACCTCTTTGAGGGCTCAAAACCTGCCCAAATTTCTTGGCCATAGGTAGGCAAGCATAATTTTTCATGCTAAATCCAAAAGTGTTGAGTTTTTGTGATTTGGAGGCTCCTAGCAAAAGCAAGCGCCACGTGGCGTGGCACATAGGGTAGAAAATCCTATTTTTGTGCCAAAAAAATTCCAAAATGAAAAAAATGCTCCAAATTTTTTGAAATTTTGGCTCAGTCTTCTCTATCAAGAGCTATGTTGGGCCAAGGAATCCTCAGCCAATATCTGAAGTCGATCATGCTCCTTTTGCCTCTTTGATGCCTTCTTCAATTTTGCTTTCAAATTCTTGATTCTCGCCTTGCAAACTTTGTTCCTCGCCATGTAATGAACAACCATGTGTCTCAACAAGTTTTTCTCCTTGTTGGCCTTCTCCAACAATCTCTCTAAGTGGATGTTGGCTCTTTCAAGCTATGACTCCTGATCGGCATTGATCTCTTGTTCAAGTGAAGTGAACTCCACGCTCCTCCTTTGGGCAGCTTGGCGATTTTCCCGTATGTTTTGTAACTCCATGATTTCTTGTTGATCTTCAAGCTGATTATTTCTTTGTTCCAGTGTATGTCTCTTTATCACAGTCATATGAAGGATCAGATGCCATCCCTGCTAGTGGATGAACTGTCTTGGAGCTGCCTTGATGAGAAGTAAGTGATTGTGATGTTTCTTGACTTTTGCCACCAAGGGAAAAGTGAGATAAGGGATTGTGGAGGGAGAAAACATTGAGGGATTTAGGGATTGTCGGGGTAGGGTTTAGTTAAGGGAATAGGGAATTAGAGAATATTTTGGGATTTTTTAGTATAGGACTAGGGTTTGGGAATTTGTATGTGGGATTTTGGGAAATGGGAATGGGGATATGGGATTGGGATATGGGATTAGTGAATTTAGGGATATGTAGGTTTAAGGAATAGGGAAATGAGGAAAAATGGAGTGAGGGAGTAGAAAAGTGAGGGAATAACTTGGCAACCAAATAATTGATACAAACCCTAGCACTATTTTCTTTGGAGATAGAGTTAGGGTTTGATTCTCTTAGCCAACCACCATAAGACAACCACCATCAAACAAGCACCAAAATTGGATGAAAAGCAGTGATAGAGGCTCAACCTAGTTGCAAAAATGATGATCCAAGCATATTGGGCAATTTGAAATGAATTGGTGAATATTTTGGGCTTGCGCTTCAAACCCAACGTGCCGCACCTTCTTTATGCACTCCGCCGGTGTAAATTTGCACTGGAAATTGCAGCCCAATGCGTCGCGCCAGTTGCCCAATGCGCCGCACCACCATCCAGTGCGTAGTATGTTTTGCAGGAGACCTTTGGAGGCCTTCCCAATGTCCAAATTGGGCGTGGGATAGCTCGTTCGAAATATCTTTGAGTATTCTTTCCAAAACAACTTGAGTTTTTCAATTTTTTGTTCATTTGCCCTGTCAAAAATCAAATCTCCCAAGACTGGTCAAAATGTGCGAAATGAGGCTGCCTAAAGGTAGAGTGTTGTTACAGTCAACTTTTCAAGGTCTTACTCAACTCGAAATTGAGATCATGATAGCTAATTGGAAATATCTTTCTGTCTAGTTATCATTTGACTCATCAAGAAAGTCATTTGGCCAACCAAACTAGGAAAAAACTTGATTTTCCCAATGTAACTTCAAAGGTGCATCGATTCTCTCGAGGCAACTGTATTTTTTACATTTCTCTCAAACCATGACACCTGTGTAAAAGGTGAAGGAGGTTTTTCTTCCTTGGCCTATTGTGGACAAAAAAATATCTAAGTTTTCAAAAATTCATCTTTTCTTGCTCAGAAACATTGTTTGAGTAAAACCTACCCCGATGTGTGGAACAGGGGATTTGTTGAAATGAAGTGAAATGAATGGGATAAGGGGCTTCTAAAGCCTTGAAAAAAAATTTGGAAGTAGGGAGGGATGTTAGGAAGTAGAGGAAAGTGGAATTTCAAATATTCAGTGAGGGGAAGGGGTCCAAAAGGGCTAAACACATGCCCAACCTAGAAAATTGTCAAGTTGTAGCAAGAAACTAGGGTTTGTGCGAAAATGAGGAATTTGGGGGATCTCAATGATGGGAAGTGTTTAATAAGGTACATTAAGGATAGGGGAAGGTGTATGAACATCAGGATACAAGTTTTGCTGATGATTTGACCATCCAAGAGAAATTGCCTTCAAAACCCTAGGAGAGGGAAATGAACCTTACCTAGGCGCAACTGAAGCATGAACAAGGTGTAAAATGACCTAGTGGAACTTGACATGATGATGACAACCCTATGAATGATGGTGCACTCAGATGAATGGTGACATGGACCGACATTTGGACAACTTTGAAAGGAGTAAAAGCAAACCCTAGGCCTAATACCTAGTGACTAAATTTTGCTTGAAGACTCACTGAAATGACAAAATTTGACCTTGACACCTTAAAATCACTTTGTAAGAGCATGTTTGATCACTGGAGGAAGGCTGCAAAGACTGACACTAACAGATAGATAGGTCTATAGAGTATGGTACCTCTTCCTATCCTTGGTCTCGTATACATGCTACAGATGAAGGAATCATCCAGTCGATGATGATAGGAGAGACGTTGTGGGAAAATTAACACAATCGTTCCAACCTTCAAGATAACAATGAAGATTATTCAAGCAACCTTAAACATCCTTTAGTTTTTGATTTTCTATCAAATACTGTAAATATGCTGGATTCAGAGTGGAATCTGTCCAATATTGAAGAAACTATCACCATAAATATCTCGACCAAACCTAATGTTGTAGAGAATATTCATGTCGGTAAATCATGTTCTTCATCAGAACTGGAAACTTACTGCACTCTCTTTTGCGAATTCAGAGATTTCTTTGCATGGTCATATGAAGAAATGTTAGGCATTGACTCGAGAATTGTTGAACATGAAATAAATATGTATCCAGATGTCAAACCAGTACGACAACGACTTCAACCTATTCATCCGAAGAAAGCCACTGCCATTAAGGTAGAAGTTGAAAAACTTTTGCATGCTGGTTTCATTTACCCTGTTCCTCTCACTGATTGGGTATCGAACATTGTTCCTATAATGAAAAAACAAGGAATAATTAGAGTGTGCGTCAACTATAGGGATGTAAATCAAGCGTGTCCAAAGGACAACTATCCTACTCCCTTCATCGACCAGATAATTGATGAATGTGCCGATGCGAAATATTTTTATTCATGGATGGACTTTCCAGATACAATCAAATAAATATCCGCCCACAAGACCAGTCTAAGGCTGCATTTATATGCCCGTGGGGCACATTCATGTACCGTAAACTACCATTTGGTTTAAAGAACGTGGGGGCAACCATGAATCTTTTGGTGAAAATCCACACACTAAATATCCCATATTTGCTTGCATAATTTGAAGAGGAAACCATTTTCATTGGGATTGTCCTTGCCTTCCATGGATCTTGAGAGAATGGTCCCCCCATTCGCACCATCCAGTGTCATCAACCTCTGGTGATCATGTTGACAGCACACCATCAACTACTGAAAATGAAGTTCCTGGATAGAAAGGAAAGGTCAAAATTCCATGTGGATTATGTGAAGGGGACCATCACCTTCCCCATTGTCCTTTTTTGGATGAGGCCAAAAGATTCTTGCGTAACGTCCTACTTCACCTTAGCGACTTGCATCTGGATACAAGAAACTCTCCCCAAGTCCTTTACTAGTTGAAAATCCGACTGACATGACTCAATCGTCAGTCGAAACACCTATCGCTGAGAGTGAATCTTCTGAGTCCATACCAGACCAAAGTTAGCAGGTCGAGATGGCAATCGACCCAATTTTACCTTCAGAAGGTCCCCCTTCAGATGATACCATTCCCAAAGAGAATGAGAACAATACTATTCAAATTCTTTTTGTTACTTCAGAGTCCGATGAACTTGGGGGAAATCCGCCTGTTCCTTCACAATAGGAAGAGAATCTCACAGTTCCCGCGAGTCAAGAGGTTAATTCAACCATTTATTCAGTACCCCCTCCAAGCAGTCTGGTTACTTCCTTTGATTTGAATCGACTAGCAAGATCCCGCCTTCCTTCTAATGTACCATTCCAAATCATAGTACAAGTTTACAAAATGATCGTTTCTAGCACTATCATAAATGAAGGGGCTTCAGTGAGTATCCTTTCCTTAACTTCTTGGAAAGCGCTTGGTTCGCCATCGCTTATGCCTGTTACACAGAATTTTTCAGGCTTTAACAAAGGAACCACTCGACCGTTAAGGATCCTTCCTAAGTTTCCGATAACTTTGAGAAGGAAAACAGTTCACTTGAACGTGATGGTAGTCTAAGGACTGTTAGATTGCAATCTACTCCTTGGACGTGACTATGTTTACAACATGGAAGCTATTGTTTCAACACTCTTTCGAGTGATTTGTTTCCCACATGAAGGTAAGATTGTCATTGTTAACCAGCTTTCATTTCCCGGTTCAAACACAGCTTCAAGTCAAACATCATCTCTAAATGGTCCTTTTGCGTCAAGAGTGTCTCTTCAACCCTCATTCCATCCACCTAATTACCGCGAGTAGTTCGGTGAATGTAACAAAGCTTAGGGGGCATGCACCCTTGTCTATTTTGAGACGAACCCAGCTGAAAAGATAGGTTTCCCTATAGGTTATGTGATTGGAAGTGTTATCTAACACCATTCACCTTTGTCTATTTGATGGACAAAGCCAAGGAATTGTTTCGTCGGCTCTGCTGACAAAAACAATCTTTCTTAACCGTAGTGATTTCCATATGGTTACCTGGAGACTCTCCTTTTCTTGATGCCTGGGGGCATGCAAACCTTTTTATGCAAATTTCATTTTTTATCTTTTTAGCTTTTTAGATTTTTAGTTTTTTCAACTTCTTAGGTTAGGTGATTGGTCTGATCCACCATTCACCTTTGTCTGCACCACAGACAAAGCAAATGAAGCGTTTGAACCATTCCGCAGACGAAACCATCCTACCTAACCTCAGTAGTTCCTTAGCTTTATATTTTTTCTAGCTTTTTAGTTTGGTCGTTCCTAGCTTACATAAAAAGGAACTTAAGCATACTTTCCACAAGGTTTGAGCTCGTTAAAGTGAATCCACCCTTCGTAAATAAGCTTTGTGATTTCCATCACATCAACCTTTTGAGCCTTGGTTGTGTTCCTACCATCACCTCCATTCTTTTGGCTGATCATACGCTTCCACTTGATTGTTTACCATTTTGAGGAACAGCTGCAATGAGTGGTCCTGTTAGACACCCTCTTCACATCATCATGTTTTGAGAAGTTCCAAGCTTACTCATAACTAGTTGCTACCCTAAACGCCACTCATTCCTAAAAAACGAGTCTCCTTTAAACTATTTTCAGACTTGTTAAATATGAAAAGATTGTTGAACTATTGACCTTTCCAACTCACTAAAGTGATTGGAAGTGCCATCCCTCCTGTATATTTTAAACTTTTCAGACCTGAGGGATTATCTCATGAAAAAGTTTGAGCGCTTGTCTTTTTTGGCTCGCTAAAGTGATCAGAAAAGTCATCCCTTTTGTATTATTGTAATCTTTTTCGAACTTAAGGGATTATGCTATGAAAAAGAACTACTGGAGTTTCCTTTTCATCCCTTTTCAAACTCTCTAAACATGAAAAGGACCGAGTTATCTTTTTCATTAAACTCGCTAAAACAATAGTGAAAAACTTGTCCACCTAGACAAGAACAAGTTTCACTATCGTTAGACTCGCTAAAACATAGTGACAAGTTTGCCTGAAGGGAAAATTATAGAACAAGCATATGTTATCCTCCTCAAGCTTGAAAAAAATAAAGAGGTACTGTTCAGCAATGACTGTGGAAAAAGGGAAAAGAACTTGAAGAATTTTATTGGTAGTAGGACACTCTTGAACATGACACTTTCACTCCATCACCATGATTGAGTCGGGTTGGGTTATTTTGTTCACTGGTCATATCACCATTGGTCCTCCATACCATCCATCTTTTGGGGTTAATGCTACCAATCTATCTCAGTGCTGCCGATATGTTCAAGAGAATTCATTCAGAGAATTCACCATCTAGTTAATGCCTCATCCACTACAATACCTTCACCCTCCATTTTTCATGACTGCCATTCCTGAACCTTGTATCATCATATCGTTTTCACCTCCAGAAAATCATTTGCTTCATTTCATGTCGTAGATGTGGGATACATTAAGGCCCTCCTACAATGGCTCATTTCTTGTCGACATTAGCTAATTATCCAAGAAGTTGACTTACAAACAACCCTTTCAGTACTTTGAAGCTTACATGCCTCAATGGCAAGTTTCTCGCTTCCGGCGACAAGTTTACATCAATGGCCTTCGACCAAAAGATTTTACATGGTGTTCAACATTGAATCATATATTCACACCACGTGAATTATACTGTAGTACCTTGAGGGTCATTATCATTATTGATGATTCCTCTCACGCCTGTTAATAGCTCACATTATTGGATGGTAATTAGGCGATATCTTTCCATGTTCGACTTCAGGACATCTTTTCACATGGATTGACTTGTACATTAGGAAAAGATTGAACGAGTTTTGAAGACCCCTGATCTAGTTTCAACCATCCGGGCTATGATATATTCAGGAATATAAAGACATCAAATGTAAACATAAGCTACACAGATAGTCATCTAAGCCAGGGAAGATGACTCTTCATATGAGGAATCACCAGTCTGCAACTGCAGACGATTATCTGTCCTATGTACATGAAAATGAATTTATAAAGCTGAGCATGGGAATGCCCGCCTCAGCTAGATCATGAAAATAATATGATGATGATGTATTGTATTGTATCTTATATAGGTCACCTTCCAGTTCGAATACCTCGGATCCTCATGATAAAGCATTTCACCCAACATCAAAAGATTTACGACTTCATGCTTTAGGGGGCAACTGTTATAGACATATTTGGGCACTGCAACCCCAATCTTATATGTCGATAAACCAAGGGATCTTTAACCCCTAAAAGTGTTGTTTCATACCCTAAAGGATCATGGTCAACTGATTACATCATTCCCCAAAAGTTCCACCTGAAAAACCACTCAGAACTAGCCAAAACTGGACCATACTGACTGCTCCACTGTCAGGGTGCGATGCATACTAACTTCTACACTAGCCAGGTGCGATGCATACTGAAGAGGCCTTCTATGGGGTGCAATGAGCGAGGATGGACAAATGTCCGAGACAGTTTACGAAGTGGATGCTCATGGAATCTTCCAGAAACTTCTCCTATGACACTTGCCTCTCTGAATTTGCCTAGGGATGAGTAAGAGATCCAAGAAATCTCCAAGTGGAACCAAGAAAAACGAGTGGACTGACACTAATAAAAAACCCAGAGATGACTCACACCCTTGCAGACATCTATAAATGCATCCCTCGTCTGAGAGATCTAGGGGCTGGAATTTTGTAATTTGTAAGGAAGTGCTGATAGTTTGTCTTTGAGAAAGAGCATTGTATTGTTGGGTGATTTTGCTTTTCATGAGGTGAAGAGGGCTTTGATGCTGGGAGGATGATGCTGGATCAGACAGCTGGGTTGTAATTCTCCCTTCTATTTTAATAAAGTTCTTTGAGTTTTCACCCATACAATCGTGTATTTGTGAATCTTGTTATTTGTGATTGTATGTTCGATGTATTTCTAATTCTACATTGTTTATGATATAATAGATCGAGATGCTTTGAAAGGTGTTTTGTTACTTTGTTTCTACAGGTATTCTCTAAGCGGGACAAGTAGGAGAGGAGTTGCAAGCTCTATCAAGGGGGAGAGAAATCAACCAAGGAGTCAAGCGAAAGATCCAGGTTGGTCCCTTTTTCTCTCTCTTATCTATCATACATAGAGGAAATCGCAAATTGCTTTGATTGTTTGTTTCTAGGATAGCTGCCATTCCTAGTGGGACTAGCAGATCGAAAAGACACTAGTTTTCCCAGAAACAAGGTGGATGGATTTTCATACATTGGAATGAGGGTGATGAATGTAGAGTTGAAGGATTCATGCATCTTACCATTTATTCTGGATTCTTCAATTACCTTGAGGAGGTCTGCCCCTAGAGTCTCAAAGAAGGCTAGGTAGAACTCGATCGACCATCCATCCAGCCCTGGACTCTTGTCCTTCTTAAACCATTTGAGAGTGGCTTCCAATTCGCCTATAGTGACTTCCTTAGTCAATTCCCTGCCTTCCTCCTGCTCCACAAATCGTGGGAAAAATTGGGCCACTTGTATGATTTCAGCGAGATTTGCATTTGGGGGGGCCTTGTAGATCTATTTGAAGTGTGAGGATGCCATAGATGCCAGCTGGGGGAAAGTGTTTACAGGGAGGCCTTGCTCATTCGAGAGTTCCAGATGGTATTAATAGCTTTCCGGCTATTTGCATACTTATGATAGAATTTTGTATTGTCATCTCCCTCATGTAGCCAGATCGCCCTACTTCTTAGCCTCCATGCTTCTTCGTGATCCTTGAGAATTTTTCCTCTGATGGCATATAGATCAGTGAGTTTGTCCTTGTGTTCATTCGATTTGTAAACCCCACCCGAGCTATTTTCAAAATCAGCAATTTCTCTTTCTGCATTCATTAGGGATTGATCATCCTTTATTCTACTATTATGAACCCATATTTTGGAGAGCCTCTTCATCTCTATAAGGTTGTGAGCAAAACCCTCAGCTATTGTTGGAGAGGCAAATCCCCTCTACGGATAGAGGCGATCCCTACTAGCCCAGAACGGGTCTAGCAACAATCAGTCAATGCTACTATGCAAGTTCCTAATTGCAATTAAAATATAGGTAAAGAACACCTACTTGGATTCCAGCGTTGTTGTTTGATGAAGAGATGCCACCTTCGCTCCTTCGCCCTGGCCGGTCACAATCCTCCGCGATCTCCGCGAATAGATACCTGCACACACGAAGAGGAAACAAACACAAGCGTGAAATCTAGTAAAAGCAACCATACATCAGTCAGAAAGGATGTAATTCACATTTAACCATTGCATAGAACAAATGAGAATGGAACAATAATAGTAGTCATCTATTATTAATCAAGCAGAGAAGAGTACAACCAAATGTTCTGACGTCGGTATCCTTCTCAGGAGGGGCCAGTCAGCAAGTGTCTCAAGCATTCACCTTTGGAAATGATTCTCCCAAGACAAGAAACTCTCTCTCTCACACAAGCAACACAAAACAACCTTCCCTAAGCTATCAAGCACTTCCACACTTATCACACCAACTACCTATAGTAGCAGCAATCTGAGCACTATAAGCTCCACACAATCCAAGCTATTCCAAACTAGCTGCTCATGGTAATGGTGGAGGTTTATATAGGAGAAGGAGCCTCCTAAAAGGGTGGAAGGATGAGCTTATCTTCAAGGGAAGTAGTTGCAAAGGGTCGAACAGACATGCCATAGAAGGGAGTCGATACTCACAAAGCCAACAACCAAGTCTGGAGTTATCTGGAAGGCTGGCTGTTGGAACAAATTTGCCAAAACTGGATCAGCGCGGGTGCATAACTGGTCTGGCGCGCTGACGTCGCAAAGACATAATGGAAAGGTCTATGTCAGCGCGGGTAAATACAAACAGAGGTTGCGCTGGTCATGAAATTCGACCAGCGCGGAAAATTCATGTGCTTCCGCGCTGGCAGCGCACGCGGTCTGTTATGAAGCACCAGTCATCGCGGATATTTTGGAAACAGACGCACTGATGAGGAAAACTTTGGAAAAGTGGGTTTTTGGCTAGTTCAGAAGGCATGAACTTGATTATTGTGAATTCCTGACACAATAGGGTGACTGACATGGAGACAGTGACAAATTACTGTGTAACAGCTATGTTCCCTCCAGTAGCTGGGGGATGTGACTTCCAGAAGTCCGTGATCATACGCACATAGGTGGGGTCATTTAACCATGAGGAGCTGAACTTGAAAGGACCCTTGGATTTCCGAGGTCCCCCACCGATCTCCAAGTATATTGGCAAATGATTAGAGATTCCTCCCAATCCCACCCACTGTCTATGGATTTGACCCAGGGTTAGTAGTCCTTCCTTGATAAGGAAAAGGTGAAGTCTTCGGGTAGGAATGTCCTCCCCAACTCTGTTGTTCCTCCAAGTGGGCAGCAATTTAGCTGAGGGGATGTCCATCAGGTTATGGGAATCCAATAAATTCTCAAAGTAGGCAGATAAGGGGTCCAGTTGAGCTTGGTGTCCCCAGGATTCAGAGTGACCAATGGAAAAATTTAAATCCCCTCCCATGATTAGGAAATCCTTTTGCATTAACTTAGAGCTTAGGAGATGGTCCCAAAAGGCAGGCCTGTGTTGGCACGACCCATATACATTGATGGTTCGCACCTCTATACCCAGATCAGTTGAGAACAGGTCTGCCCCAATGTACCCTGGGCCTCCCCAACAGTTACTAAGATTGATGGAACGCTTATTGTATCCCAGGGAAATTCCCCCAGATCGACCATTAGCATCAAGGCCTATAAAGGTCCAGCTAGGGAACATTGAATCAAGGAGATGTGTAATGGATTTAGCTGGTCCTAAGGTTTCTTGAAGGAAGATAACATCGACTGGAGTAGCATAGATCAGTCTTCGAAGGGCTAGTTTTTTATCGGGCCTAGCTAACCCTCTGCAATTGAAAGAGACAATCTTCATGGGGGGGGGGGATCAGATAAGGGGTTCAATGCTCTAAGTGCCCTGTGGATGGTTGATTGCTTGCCCGAGGCGATCTCATCTCCGGCCTGGATTTGAGCTTTTGAGAGGGAGGTGGGTCAACCCCTTGGTAGCTTAGGAGGAAAGGGGGTCAAAATAAGGTCTAATCCAATATGATCAGAGACCTTTAATTTTTTCTTAACCTTAGATCGAGTCTGATAGTGCGGGGAGGAAGGCCCTGCCTCAAGAAACGGGGTAATGAAGGGGGGGAGATCCGGGAGAGATGGGGGAGTGACAGAGAAAGTGGAAGTGGGGAAGCATAAGGAACAGGCTAGGGAGGTGGGGGGAAGTGTATTTCCAACTCCATAATCTTTACCAGCAGAAGAAAGTGCATTAAAAACATCACAAGTAAACAAATGAGAAGGGTTAGGAGAAGAGGAAATCATACCTGAAGAAACTGCAGCTCCTACAACCGCCCTTGCCCTGGTGAGAGGAGGAGAGGGAGGTTGAAGAGGAGGCCTACCGCATTTCTTCAGGGTCTCCTAAGAGAGGGCCTTATCTAAAGGTGCCAGTTCCGCTTGAGTCCCAACTTCTTCACTGGGGGGATGCTCCCCCTGATCTTGTATAGTCTTTGAAGGTATTGCCCATCCTACATCCCTAGTTGATTTCTTGTTGTTAAGAGGGCAGTCCCTATAGAGATGCCCAACCTTGTGACATCTTCTGCATCTAAAGGGAACCCCTTCATAGTCCAAATTCTATCTCCGAGAGAAATTTCGCCATTGAATTGTGATGTACTCCTGTAGTCCATCGCTGGTATCTAGGTGTACCAGTATTCTTGCATATGCCATCCTACCTATCATGAGATAGGATTTATCGTGCTCTAGGTAAGTACCCAGGGAGTTCCCTATGCATCTGAAGATGTCTTCGAACCAAACTGTAGTGGCAGGCTAGGTAGCCAGACCCAAAGAGGGCTTGCTCCAAGTTGTTCCCGTTCTAGATTGAAGAGGGGAGTCCACTTGCGAAGGAGAATTGGTGCCTATTCTAGATGCCAAACCGTTGAGAGTACCCAATTGGTATGCTCTGCCCTAGCGAAACGAAGCGTGAACCATCCCCTGACAAAGGTTTGGACAAACGGTGGTTCAGCCAGATGATGACCCCAGACCTTCGTCGCCCACTGCTTCAGCCTTGAGGCACTGTAGAACCAACCCCTAACTCTTCCCACCAATACTCGGTCGGTTGTGTCCATGGCTTCGCTCCACTGAAAGTCCTCGCCTAAACGCAGGAAAACCTCGATAGCCTTTGATTTCAAAACCCTCTATTTTTTTTCTTTTCGGGATCTTTTGTCGGGTAAGGTAGGCTGGGAGTCGCTCTGGGTAGGGTTTGTCATAGGTATAGGGATGTCCAAATGGGGCTCAGATGAGAAAACTCCAGAGATGGGGGGAATCTCAGTAAAATTTCTAGATGGCTGGTGGGGGGTGGAGGGTGGCATTGTATGATGCCCTGGTGTGATGGTGACAGGTTCGCTGGATTGAGCTGTCGAGGGGACACGAGAGCCAGTGGAAGATGGAAAAGAAGTGAGGCCCTCCGAGGATATTCCGAAGCTAGGTTCCAGGGTTTGGTCCACAAAATTTAGGGTGGAAGGCGACAGAGGCTGAGCAGTGAGGTCTGGCAAGGAGGGGGAGACCTCCGAGAGGGTAACCACCAAACATGAAGGCCCTAAGATCGAGGGCAGTGAAGCAATGGTGTCAGAGAACTTGCAGCCGTAGGTGTAGCTGCTTGCCAGATTTACCTGGGGAGATGTCCAAATGGAGGTACCCACTAATGGGTCCTCCGAGTAGTCGACAAGCTCCTCCATAACCATCATGATTTTCCCACACCAGCTGCCTCTAGAACCTAGGGATGCCTGTCGTTGTTGTGACCGGGAGCAGGTGGGGTAGAGTCGAGGAGGAAGAGGGTAAAAACCTAGGTAGTAAAAGTGAAAGGATAACCGTGACGGCTCAATGACAATGTGAGGTAAGATATGGGGTTGTCGTACGGGAGGGCTGGGAGGTGCAGGCACAAGCGTCCAGTGTTGCTGCAGTCTTTGAAGTCTAAGCGAAACCCTAACCCAAGCCAATTCTCTATTCCATCTCCGCCATCCTTCCCCACCTTCGGTTAGTCTCATGTAACTCACTTGAACAAAATGAAAATCTTTCAACTTTATGCTTTGTTAGTTTTGATATTAGAATAATTATTAAACTTTGAATATATTATTTATTATATTTCATCATATACACTTGATATATAATTATTTTGTATAATAAATGTATATAACTATATTAAAACAAACTATGATATTAGAATAATTATTAAATTTTGAATATATTATTTATTATATTTAATCAGATACGCCTGATATATAATTATTTTGTACAATAAATGTATATAGCTATTTTGTATATTATGTATATATTACTACTTTGTATGTTAAAATATTATAATACTTTATTTTAATTATAATTATATAATAATTTTTTATAATAAATTTGCTTTTTTTTTTGTTAAGTTCGATAAATCTTTCTTTTTCATTATAATATATGCAAGCAGGTTACAACTATCTAGCGTGGTTAGGTGGTCTCAACCTACCCATTGGGAAACCATGTCTGTTGACCACCTAACCACATTATATGCCATCCAGTAGCAAAAAATAATTGGTCTATCTATCCAAACTATGTAAACTTGATTATCATGTCCACAACCATAAGCTGCCTATCTATATATATAAACTACTACAAACTGGAAAGTAAATTCTATACCCATATAAAATTAAGAAAAGAAAGACTATGACTTCATCCTTCTAGTCCTCCTGATTGGTAGAGGCTGAGGTAACTGGGGCCAGATCTTTCACACTAGATCCGGGCAGCTCAGTGGGGAAGCACATGCATGGGAGGCATTTCTCGATTCGGCCCAAGCGGCTATCCTTTTTTTGCAGTTGGAATTCTATCTTCTAAAATTCCTGCTTGCAGTTTAGAAAGTCCTTAATGGTAGTCATCCATATTTGTTCCATTGCCTTACCTAGGAGGCATTTTAGTGGCCAATACAGGTATAGAGTCTATTTTTATTGCGTCTCTCTACTGCGAGTGTGTCTCGGATCTAGAACCAGGACCTTCCACTCTACCACATCCACTGCCCCCGCGCTCACATGTCTATTGATATCCTCCTCCAACTTGATGATGAGTGGTTGAATCTCCTCTCTGGTGCCACCTGCATATGTCGTTGCCACTTCTTGGATCTGTCAGGACACTAGTTTCCTCCCACAACATTTTCCAGCATTACTCTGCTCGGCCTCTACCTCACTTTCCCACGGTCGCTTGCCTCTACCCTTTCTTTTCACTACACAAGCCATTGTTGTACTCTCCTGGGGTGTTCTAGTTTTCTCCTGATGATGGTCGGGAATAAGCTTTCTTGCTCTCTTCCTCCAATGAGAGTTACCTGCTATGGGAACAAGCAACCAAGAATTCCAAGCCATTATTTTCATAATCTTTGTCAGCCAATGGTTCTGCTCATTCAACATTTCTTCCCATGATGCAGCGTGTTCAAAGCCCCCAAGCATGAGGAACCCCCACCCAAGATGCCCTGGACACCCTTGCTTGTCCCCTACCCTGCACCTATAATGGCCACTGTTTCGGTCCCAAATTGCATGGCCACCAACACACCTAGTAGCCCAAAACCCCAGTCTAAAGGAGTCACACTCCTTCTCCCATGTTCCCCTTGTTGGTTGACCTCATCCTCTATCCCCTTAACTTTGTCTCTACAATTCTTGACGACGCTAATCTCAACCTCCCGACCTTTCAACCCCTTCATCTACTAGATATCCCTCCCCTACCTTACAAACCATTCCCCACTCCAATCACCAGCCGAGGCTTACCTTGTTGGCTTTTCTAGCATACCGATTCCCCAATTCTGGAGGACTCCTACCCCCGACATCATCCCCCCTACTAACTCCCCTCAAGGCCTTGATGTCTGCCCTCATGGCCCACATCATCCTCAAAGCCCTAGCCTTCACGACTCGTTCCAGGATCCAGACTAGAATTAACGCTAAAGAAATTGTCACTACCTTACCCATTCCCTTTATTTTGGCCAAGCAGATGAGTAGACAAGGTTCACTCAGCCAATAGCCTTCCCTTCCCATCCTTATGATCCCCATGCGCGAGAGGAGAATGCCAAAGCAGATCGATACACCAGTAGAGCCTATACACAAGAATGCAATGCTAAAGAAAAGTAATATCCCTGCATAGCTTATGTAGCTACGGTGAATCCCATCATCCTTCACCTCCCAGCGATTCCCACCACACCAATTTCTCTCTCTCCCAAACCCCTTGCCCCCATGCATTCCCAATTCAACAAACCAGACATAGGGGAGCATAATGTAGTGCAGGCAGAGAACATACCCATTAACCAGTTCTTGGGATCATTATATCTCTTCACCTTCCCAAAAATACTACTCCACCTTCATTGTTGTCTCCACTTTGCGATCTCCCTCCTCTCTACTAACCCTCTTTGTTGTCAGCCAACTCTGGTGCATGTGAATGCCACCTTCCTCCCACCATCTTATCTTAACCATCCGGAAAACCACCATGCCAAGCGCTTTCACCATGTGGGAAGCGGTGGCACTGCCTTCAGACATCCTTGTCACGATGACCCTCTTAATGGGTCTGTCAGCCACCTCTCACCCTGATCGGGGGATAATATAATTAATATTTTAATATAATCATATTTTAATATTTTAATAATATAAAAAAATATTTTTATAAGGAAAATATAATTTTATAATTAATTTTGTAATGATGTACTTGATGAGCCCCAGTATTGCAACAAGATTTTTGCAACTCCCAAGGCTACGAACCTAAATTATCAGCCTGGGGTTCATATAAACTTAAGAGGTGTCGGCACTATATGTGTACCATACAATGTGTCCTTCTTTCATTGATATAATGTAATGGACTTAATTTCATGAAATCAAAGCCTAAAATAATTGCAGAAATGGAAATGTTACCGTGAAAATAAATTAATCATAGGCAAGAACAACAATTTGTAATTGAAATCCTAATAACATGAATTCAAATAAATAGGTCTAATCTACATTGTAAAAATGCATGTCCTAATTGGTGTTTATGTTGGGTGTGCGTTATATTCTTTCCATGACTACTCCACACGTGGGGGGGCCAGTTAGTCCCCCTTGTATGTTGCTTGGGACACAACCAGGGGGGTTTGCAAGGGGCGGTAGTGATGCAGGAGCATCCAGCTAGGGCACCATGACCAGGTGTTGGTCTGTGCCAAGATGGAAAGTTGTATTAGTGAATTGGTTTCTTTATGTTCAATTTGTCAAAGTAGGATGTAGGACTTTCCTTTTTTTTTTTCTTTTAATCTTAGTATTAATTAGGGACAGGTTGGTTGGTTAGGGTCTCTATTTTGTTTGTCTTTAATAAACAATAGGTTAATAAATATTCTTTCATTTTAGAGGAAAAAGACAAATATGTCTAATGTAAAATCTTGCAGTATAGGCAGAACTGAATACATGAACAGTTGTGTAACTAATAGAATAGCAACTAAAAAAATAACTACACACAGTTCAGATAACTGTGAGCAGAGGATATAAATGTAAAGGGAAAAATCATTCAAAAGGTTCAGCATTTAGCATACAAGTATTCATAATAAAAGAGCAGACAATTTATTCGAATCCATCTGTGTAATCATAACATTTTCTTTATTGTTTCCTATTCACTAAACAACCAGAATAATCGACACAGTTCATGCAGACTGTCTTGTCTATTTTATTTTCCTAAAGAAATAGAGTTCGAACAACCAAGACTATAATGAATTTCCAGAATGAGGGTTTGTAACCCATGAAGAGAAATCAATATTGAAGCGTACAGGAACAATTGCAAGCAGTTCGAGTGAATTAAGCACATATGCACAGTCATACAAGCCACATAATACTTTCTCAATTTCGAATCCATCCACCTGAACAAATACGAGTATGTCTACAATACTTTCTAGTCATTGAAGTAACTACGAAAACAACCACAGTGCAGGCACAGTTCGAGGGCGTCCAAGCCAGAACAAAAGAAACAACAGTCGAACAATCACCATTAAAACAGAGGTAATTCAAAGCCAATGTTTCTCTGAAATTTCTTTTCAATTATAACATGAAATGCCTGTATATACATAATAGTGCCCAAACATAACCTAACAGAAGCCACAAACCTAACGGCCAACAAACCCTAGATGAGGGTTTTGTGGATGACTCCCATCTTATATAAAATTACCAACGAACAAGCATTGAGGAAACCAAACCCTCATAGCATATATGCCCTAACTCTAAACCAAAAAAATCAGTGATGCTGACAGAGCCTACCAAGCAAGAGTGAGGTGATTACTCCAGGCATGCCCAACTACAAACCCACAACCTACAAAAGAACCAAGACTAGACTGTGAGCATAACTGCTGACTATGGAAGGAAAAAGAAGTGGATAAATGCATACGAGAAAGGGATAGTTTTCCTTACCTGGAGGGTTCGCAGCATAGACAGAGCGTAGGCCATTGAGCCACGAATCTCGGACATCGACTGAGATAAAGGAGAAAATTCATTAGAAATGGAACAATAGAGAGAGCAAAGTGAATCATGGGCAGATGAAATTACCTGAAGTGAAGCTGAAGATAGGAAAGTGCCATCATTTTGCAACCTGGATGCATGACAAAACCACTGAGATTTACCAGCAAGATGACCTCATACCAAAATAGTGACTGTGGAATAAAGACAAGTTAAACAGCTGCAGAAGAATTACAAGCGTATACTCACACAGGCGACAGAACCATCATTCTGTGCACAATGAGCCAAGACCACAAATTACCCAGGTGAATGCAAGAGCCAAACTTTTAGGAAAAGTAGCCCCTGACCAGCGCGCACAACAGTTGCAGCGTAGCTTCATGCATAGGCAGCATAAACCTTACCAGAGAAAACTCTCGACACCAAGAAACAAAGAGCAGAAATGACCGAGCGATAGTAGGAGGGAAGGTTTTGGCGAGAACGAGGAGTGGGAAATGCAAACCAAGGCGCAGTACAAAGCAATAACTACAGTCATAATTGCCACCACACCAAATTCCAGAGATATCCGAGGTCAAGTCACAAACCATAATTTAATCCACAGTTTAATCATTATTTAAATCATTTAATTAGTGATTAACATAAACAGTGTGTTAAGTCCAGTCTTATTGTGTGGAACCGTGTGGTGTGTTGGGCTGGTCCCATCATAGTGGTATCAGAGTAGGATTTGGAATTGGCTGGAGAAATGGAGGTAGGAAGGAGAGGTCGTGGAAGAGGTGTTCAGATGATAGCAGAGGAAGGACTAAGAGAGGAGATCAATATCCTTACTGCCCATTTGGAGGTAGTTGAAGCAGGGAGAAGAAGGGATCGAGAGATAGGTGATGATAGCGAAGAGGAAGCTATAGCCACAATAGGTGGATCGGATGAAGAGGGCCTACAAATGAGACTGTTGAGGTCGGTCTTAATGGCAAGCCGTAAACCCAAACCAGAACTCCCAAATTATGATGGCAGCTTGTCCACAGAGGTTCTGTTGGACTAGATCAGTGAGCTGGATAAGTATTTCGAGTGTGAGAAGGTTAGTGAAGACCACAGAGTTAAGTTCACTGCGACAAAGTTGAAGGGACACGCATCCCTATGGTGGGATAGTGTCCAAACAGAGAGAAGGAGATTGAACAAGTTTTCAATCAAAAACTGGTCAAGGATGGTGGCCAAGTTGAAAGGAAGATTTCTATACCAAATTTCACTACACAGGCAAGTGCAGAATCTGAAACAGAAAGGAATGACAGTAAGGGAGTACACTGAAGAATTTTATCAAGGGAATTTAAGGGCCGGTTATACAGAGGATACCCCAAAGAAGACAACCAGGTATGTAAATGGTTTAAGGCTAGAAATTTTAGATGAAATTAGTATTCTTTCTTTGAAGAACATTGAAGAAGCATATCAAAGTGCTATGAAAGCTGAAGAGAAAATTACTAGAAAGAAAAATGCCAGGAGAGGATGAGGAACCGGTAGAGGAAGAGACTAGTCCTATGGCAGAGGGTGAAATGCTAGAAGTAATGAGGAAGGCACTAGTTCTAAAGCTTCTGGATCAGCAAAAAAAGGTGACAATATGAGAGGTGGTAGGCCATATCAGCAAGGCAAGGGATATAGTCGAGGCAGAAGAGTTGGTTACCAATGTTACAGGTGTCACAAGTGGGGACATAGAACATTTGAGTGTCCTAAGGCAAACCAAGCTGGACAGAGGGTGCGTATGTTGCACAACCAAAAGAAGTAGAGGCACCTCCCCAAGAAGCAGAGAATGCTCTAGAAACAGGGGAAGCCCTAGTTTTGAACAAGGTGTTGTTGAAACCAGCCAAAGAAACCACTGAACAAACTCAGCGGAAAGCTTTGTTTTGGACGGTTTGTAAGTCACACGGTAAGTGTTGTAAGCTAATTATTGAGAACGGAAGTACAGATAACTTGGTGGCCACAGAGATGGTGGAAAAGTTGGGGTTGAAGCGATTGAAACATCCCACCCCTTACAAAGTTTCATGGCTGCAAAAAGGCCATCAGTTGCTGGTAGATGAGCAATGCAAAGTGGAGTTTCATATAGGCAGATATAATGATAAGGTCATTTGTGACATAATATCGATGGATGTATGTCACATACTACCAGGCAGGCCATGGAAGTATGACAGGAAAGTGGTACATGACGGGAAGACAAACTATTATAAGTTTGTTAAGGATGGGATCAAGCACATGATTGTGACCATCAAGGAGGAAGAAATAGCAGGGACAAGTGAGACAAGAGTATTGTTAATGAGTGGAAAACAGTTTCTAAAACAAGTTGAGGACAATGAGGTGAGCTATGTTGTTGTAAGAAGAGCGAAGATGGTACTGCTGCACACAGAGGTGTCAGATTTACCCACAGAAATTCAGCAGATGTTGCAGGAGTTTACTGACATAGTGGTGGATGATTTTCCAAATAAACTGCCCCCCAAAAGAAGCATAAGTCACCATATTGACTTCATACCTGGAGCAAGCTTGCCAACTAAGGCATCATATCAGATGAGCCCCAAAGATACTGAGGAGATTAGAAAGCAGGTGCAAGAAATGCTAGACAAAGTGTTGATAAGGGAGAGCTTGAGCCCTTGCGTAGTTCCCACGGTTCTCGCTCCCAATAAAGAAGGAGAATGGCGGATGTGCACAGACTCGAGGGCCATCAACAAAATCACCAGCCGGTATATGTTTCCACTGTGACGGATGGATGACATGATGGATTGCCTAAGTGGGGTAGCATACTTTTCTAAGATAGATTTAAAGAGTGGGTATCATCAGATTCGAATTCGAGAGGGGGATGAGTGGAAGATAGCCTTCAAGACTAATGAGGGACTGTATGAGTGGCTGGTTATGCCATTTAGACTGAGCAATATACCCAGTACCTTTATGTGGTTAATGAATGAAATGCTGAAAGAATACATCGAAAAATTTGTGATAGTGTACTTGGATGACATATTAATTTTCAACAAGACAAGGGAGGAGCACCTTTGACATGTTCGAAAAGTGCTGGAAAAACTGCAGCAGAATAAGTTGCTGATAAATCTGAAAAAGTGTACTTTTCTGCAAAAAGAGTTGATTTATTTGGGCTTCGTAATAGCAGAAAACGAGCTGAAGATGGATCCGAAGAAGATTGTAGTGATAGTCAATTGGCCATCCCTAAAAAGCTTATTTGAGGTACGTAGTTTTCATGGGCTGGCGAGTTTTTACCGGAAATTCATAAGAAATTTTAGTGAAATCTGTGCACCTATGTTGGACACTATAAAAAAGGCCAGTCAGCCTTTTCAATGGACTGATGCAGTGGAGAGGAGTTTTCAGTTACTAAAGAAGAATATCACAGAGATACAAATCTTGAGATTGCTAGATTTTAAAAAGCTCTTTCAGGTTTGTTGTGATGCTAGCGGTATGACTATAGGAGTTGTACTCAGCCAGGAGGATAAACCTGTTGCATTTTTCAGCGAGAAGTTAAATGAAAGAAGGTAGAAATATTCGTCCTACGACAAGGAGTTCTATGTTGTCATCCAAGCACTGAAGCATTGGAGACAATATTTGCTAGGAAATGAATTTGTGTTGTTTTCAGATAATTCTACACTGCAGTATGTGATGCAACAGCACAAGTTGAATCAAAAACATGCCAAGTGGGTGGAATATTTGTAGAGTTTCACATTTGTGTTGAAACACGTCAGTGGACAAGCCAACAAATGGCAGATGCATTGAGTAGGAGGGCCTTACTTTTGCAGGAGAGTATTGTACAAGTACTGGGTTTTGAGCACTTGAAAGCTTTATATCAGACTAACACAGATTTTAAGGAGGCCTACGAGGCATGTCAGAATCCCTTGGTGAGAGATAATAGTCCATGGTTGGACTACAACTTGGAAGAGAAACTGTTGTTTAGAGGAGGACAACTATGCATTCCTGACTACTCGATGAGAGAGAATATTATTTGGGAAAAGCATAGTGGAGGTCTAGCCGGACATTTCGGCATAGACAAGACACTCGAGCAACTCAGCCATTTTTACTTTTGGCCAAGAATTCGAAGTGATGTATAGCGATTCATGACCAGATGTAAAGTGTGCTAGTTAGCAAAGGGTCACAGTCAAAACATGGGACTATATACACCATTTCCCGTTCCAAGTAGACTGTGAGACTAAGTGAGCTTGGACTTCGTTTTGAGTCTACCAAGGACACAGTGGGGTTATGACTCGGTGTTGGTAGTAGTGGTCCACCGATTTTCGAAGATGGCGCATTTCATCCCTTGCACGAAAACCAGCGATGCCACTCACGTGGCCCACTTGTTCTTTACAGAGATTGTCAGGTTACATGGTTTACCTAAGTCTATTCTTTCAGACAGGGATGTGAAGTTTACAGGGCACTTTTGGTGCTCCATGTGGAAGAAGATGGATACACAGTTGAGTTACAGCTTTGCTTATCACCCGCAAACCGACAGACAAACAAAGCTGGTAAACAAAATTCTAGGGAACCTGCTACAAAGCTTGATTGGTGAGAATTCGTGGATGTGGGATCAAGTGCTTACCCAGGCAAAGTTCTCTTATAACAACTTGCCCAATTGCAACACGGGTTGCAGTCCTTTTCAGATCTTGTACGACATGCATCCTCATGGAGTGCATGAGTTGCGAGATCTCGGACAACAAGAACGGAAAAGTGCAGATGGGGAAGATTTCGCTAACGCGATGAGAGATTTGCATGAGCAGGTGAAAATTAAATTGTAGGATAGCAGCCAAAAGTATAAACAGCAAGCAGATTTGAAAAGAAGAGAAGTGCAGTTCAATGTGGGAGATGAAGTCCTCACGCATTTGCACAAGGAACGCTTCCCTAGAGGTGCATACAACAAGCTGAAGTACAAGAAGATAGGTCACTGCAAAGTCCTCTAAAAATTTTCAATGAATGCCTATGAGATACAACTGCCACCAGGGATAGGCATTTCGCCCATATTCAATGTAGCAGACCTGTTTCCCTAAATTGCTGACCTAGAATACGAAGACAGAACCACACGGCCCACACACAATACCCACGATGGAAGTGAAACTTGGATGAGACAAATGCCTTATGTTCAGCCTCTCGAGATCGAGAGAATCCTCAACACTCAGGTGGCCAAACGAACTCAGCGAAAGGAATATCTACAATACATGGTCAAGTGGAAGAACCATCCTATTAAGGACAATTAGTGGCTTGATTTTAGGCGAATTGAGTAGGCGGGTTCTTCAGTCAAGAAGCTCATGGACCAGAGTCATGATTTCTTTTTACCCCGGGAGCTTGATGCAGGAGCATATAGCTAGGGCACCATGACCAGGTGTTGGTCTACACCAAGATGGAAAGTTGTATTAGCGAATTGGTTTCTTTATGTTCAGTTTGTCAAAGTAGGATATAAGACTTTTTCTTTTTCTTCTTTTAATCTCAGTATTAATTAGGGACAATTTGGTCGGTTAGGGTCTCTATTTTGTTTGTCTTTAATAAACAATAGGTTAATAATTGTTTTTTCATTTTAGAGGAAAAATACAAATATGTCTAATGTAAAATCTTGCAGTATAGGCAGAACCGAATACATGAACAGTTGTGTAACTAATAGAATAGCAACTAAAAAAATAACTACACATAGTTCAGATAACTGTGAGAAGAGGATATAAATGTAAAGGGAAAAATCATTCAAAAGGTTCAGCATTTAGCATATAAGTATTCATAATAAAATAACAAACAATTTATTCGAATCCATCTGTGTAACATAACATTTCTTTATTATTTCCTATTCACTGAACAACCAAAATAATTGACACAGTACATGCAGACTGTCTTGTCTATTTTCTTTTCCTAAAGAAAGAGAGTTCACACAACCAAGACTGTAACGAATTTCCAGAACGAGGGTTTGTAACCCATGAAGAGAAATCAATATTGAAGCATACAGGAACAATTGCAAGCAGTTCGAGTGAATTAAGCACATATGCACAGTCATACAAGCCACATAATACTTTCTCAATTTCAAATTTGTCCACCTGAACAAGTACGAATATGTCTACAATACTTTCTGGTCATTGAAGTAACTATTAAAACAACCATAGTGCAGGCACAGTTCCAGGGCATCCAAGCCGAAACGAAAGAAACAACAGTCAAACAATCACGATTAAAACAGAGGGAATTCAAAGCCAAAGTTTCTCTAAAATTTCTTTTCAATTATAACATGAAATGCCTATATATACATAATAGTGCCTGAACATAACCTACAAGCAATCACAAACCTAACAGCCAACAAACCCTAGACGAGGGTTTTGGGGACGACTCCCATCTTATATAAAATTACCAATGAACAAGCATTGAGGAAACCAAACCCTCAGAACTTACAGGCCCTAACTCTAAACCAAAAAAATTAGTGATGGTGACAGAGCCTACCAAGCAAGAGCGAGGTGATTACTCCAGGAACGCCCAATTACAAACCCACAACCTGCAAAAGAATCAAGACCAGACTGTGAGCATAACTGCTAATTATGGAAGGAAAAAGAATAAATGCATACGAGAAAGCGATAGTTTTCCTTACCTGGAGGGTTCACAGTGTAGATAGAGCGCAGGCGATTGAGCCATGAATCTCGGATATCGACTGAGACAAAGGAGAAAATTCATTAGAAATAGAACAACAGAGAGAGCAAAGTGAATCATGGACAGATGAAATTACCTGAAGTGAAGCCGAAGACAGGAAAGCACCATCGTTTTGCAACCTGGATGCATGAAAAAACCACTGAGATTTACCAGCAAGACGATCTCATACCAGAACAGTGACCGTGGAATAAAGACAAGTCAAAAGTTGCAGAAGAATTGCAAGCATATACTGACATGGGCAACAGAACCATCATTCTTTGCACAATGAGCCAAGACCACAAATTACCCAGGTGAAATCAAGAGCCAAACTTTCAGGAAAAGTAGCCCCTGACCAGTGCGCATAACAGTTGCAGCATAGCTTCATGCACAGGTAGCATAAACCTTACCAGAGAAAACTCTCCACACCAAGAAACAAAGAGCAGAAATGACCGAGTGATAGTAGGAGGGAAGGTTTTCGCAAGAATGAGGAGCAGGAAATGAAAACAAAGGCGCAGTACAGAGCAATAACTACGGTCATAATTGTCACCACACCAAATTCCAGAGATATCTGAGGCAATTTAATCATTATTTAAATCATTTAATTAGTGATTAACATAAACAGTGTGTTAAGTTTAGTCTTATTGTGTGGAACCGTGTGGTGTGTTGGGCTGGTCCCATCAAGTAGCTCCCCTGCACGGGGTGTGGGTCAACGCCCTAGATTTTGTTTTTGGACCCTATATTAGGTGGGTGTACCTACCTATGGTTTTGGGCATGATGGGTTTCTGGCAGTGGTATTTTGTAGATCCGATCAAGAGTACTACGATTATGTTGAAATCCATGGTTAATGGATTGGGGTTTATGGATGCTTCAGCATGTATATATATGTATTGTAACATTTAAAGGAATATAATGAAAAATCAATCTGGTAGTCCTGCTTTTGGGATCTTGGGGAAAATCTTTGTGTATATATGATTTATGTTTTATGCTCTCGCTATTGTTTATTTCCTGTTTTTTAGAATTCGTATGTAGGTAATTTCTGTACGATGTTAAAACCTATAGTTTATTCTTCTTCACTCATGTATTTAGAGCATAGGGGTTATGATTCAAGCCTAAGAGAAAAAAACCAATCTTTTGGAGAAAATCTAGTTGCAATACTGGGGAAAAATGAAATGAAAATTGGATGGGACAAATTTTTTTATTACATAGGATGTATTAGGACTTCATTCCAAGTGGAATCACTCTAAAGTACCCATGTTAACGCATGCTAACAAATAGCAGAAAATTACTACTGTGAAAACTAGAAATTTAAGAAATAATGAGTTAGTTAACCTATCAAATGTCTAACCTAATCAATTGAAAATTCATTGGGGTAATTCTTTTTGTTAACCTGAATGTTTTTATGACCTAATACAAATGGAATCAACTCAATTGAAGCTCATGAACATGTTCTAACGAATAGCAAAAAATTACTATTTTTTGCTACAAGGGACTTCCATAAATTCTAGATTTGCGAACTAGTAAACCAATCCAAGTAGCTCAATGATGAATATGACTTTTAAAATATATTCTAAGGATGAATCATGCTTGTGACTCTATAAATAACCTAGAAATAAACTCACTTCAATCATTTAACCCAATCATACAATGAAAGAATCATCAATACTAAATGAAGAAATATGAAAAACAAGAATAAGAGATGCATGTGAATAAGATGTGAAAAGAAGAAAAACAAATTATACAAAAGGGATATGAGGCTCCTAGTATGGAAAATCCAAAGGATACTCAGAGTCCTATGAAGGATACCAAGATTTAGAAGCTAAAATGACACCAAACTTCATTATTTGAATCAATCCAAGTACATCCCTGTTAGAAATGAAATTGGAGCCGCAAAAATACAATTTTTCTCCACAAGAAGACTAAGAAATACATGCTTCTAGAGGAAAATTCGAATTGGTACTCATACAAATTGATGAGGAAGCATTCTCTTTAAAAGGAGGAAGCTTTCCCCTCCAAAATCCCTCAAATAGTGGATCTCGTTCCCAAGACTAGAAATTTGCATTAAATGACATGGAACACATTCCTAGATTTTCCCAATCAATGGAGATCCAGAATTAGTCAATCCTATAGTAGGGAGCAAGTCCCTAGATTATCTCATCCTCTAAACCTTCATAAAATGCCCAATATTTTCACAATATTCTAAAAAATAAATAATATTAGGCACAAACATGCAATTATCTCTAAACCTTCCTAATGAACATATTAAAGCTAAAAAAACATTATTAAGTGTAGGAGGAGAGGTTTAATATAGCCTTCATGTGTCTAAGAAAGGTTAGATGGTCCTTAATATGTGTCTAATTTGGAGTCCCATCATATGCCCCTACTGAAATTGTTGCTCATCCTCTGAGCAACATATTCCTCCTCCTTGCCTTGTAGTTCTTCATGTATGTTGATTTGTTTCATTCTCTTTTTATTGGTCCATGTGTTGCTCCTCACATTTTTTTTCTTGCTACTCTTCTATTTTAATTTCTTCCCCTATCTCAGTTTCTCGTGGAACTTCTATTGTAGGTTTAGGCTGCTTGTTTCTCTCAAATGGTTCTTCAATTGTAATGGTTTCTATTTGTGAGGGAAACAAATTGATTTTGGTTTGTCTTCTTGGTATTCCTATGGAACATCTCCTTATGGAAAGAAGTATTTCTTAGCATCCATTACCTTATTACTAATGTAATTCTCATTGAAGTCTAAGCCGCTTATTGTTGATAGTGACTTGGATATCTTTCACCCTTGGAGAATTTACCATGTCTGTAGCAAATCCTTTGAAGCGTTGTTGTGTTTCTTTGTACCTTGTAGTAATTAATTAATCATTATCCAACACCCTAGTAGAAAAAAAATTATCTTGTATACCTCTATCCTATAGCAATTTGGCTATCTCCTATAGCATGTTTGTTCATTCATGTAGCAAATTTGTCCTTCCTATAGAAAAATTGTACTTCTTGTAGTAGTTATGTTGCTGCTATAAAAGCTATGTTTTCTCCTGTAGAAACCAACCTGAATGATGTAGTAGTTATTCCTTGCATTCCAAGAAGTGGTAGGTCCACCTTTTTTTTTGTATTTTTATTTTTCTATTGATTTTTTCATTAGTTTTTATTTTTTCAAAATTTTCTCTCTTTCTTTCATTGTGCACAAAATAAACTCAAAGTTCTTTGAGTTAACTGAGTTGGCCCTCACATACCCCTTCATACTCCTTACCCTCCATCACTAATAAATGATTACAACCCGCTTTATCATGTCCTCTTCACTCTTGTCTTGTTCCTCTCCCACACATGTGGGTGTGTTGGTGGAAAGGTGAAGTTATTTGCTAGATAAGGCCAAGGCTTCTCTGTTACTAAGTTTGGCTATAAAAAACCTTTTCATTCATACAATTACAACATTTTTTTTGAGCTAAAATAAGTCTATAGGAGAGGTTTTTAGGATTGCATACCTAGGCCTTACCCTTGATGTATTTTTGTAGGTGATATTAAGGTTGTTGATATGACTATCGAATTTTCCTTTGATGGTTCTAAAGCTACTAGTGATGATCCTTTGATGGTTGCATGCTACTTATGAACAAAGGTAATTGATGATATGTTGGCTTCTTGAGGTGTCATCTTCTTATGCGTGTTTCTCTATGCATTAGATTTGCTCTAAAATTTTTCTGTTGAAATGTGCTTGACTGATCAAAGTTGTCATTGTAGGTCTTGTTGATGGTGGATCAAGTTGTTGTTATTTAAGATGATCAGTGACACTGTAGTAGCCCTGCAGAAATTTTGTGGCCTCCCAAGATCAAGGATATGATCCCTCAATGCTTCATATTGTTCAATTCTTCATTTTGTTGCTTCTAAGTGCTTTTGATTGTGGTTCAGAGGGATTGTGCAGATTGGTACAAGATTATGTGTCTTCTTGTAACAATCATATAGACCCTCCTAGGATCATTATTTCCTTCAAGTGATACCTTTAAAAAAACTTATAATTCATGATTAATCTTTTGACAAGGATCAAATACGTTCTTTGTGGTGGAAAGGATGGAAGAAGAGGTGAAAATGGGTTCTTTTCATGGACACGGATGAAAATGAGTGTGGGGAAGAGGTCAAGTGATGTGGAAAATGAATGATGAGGCTATGGTGGACCTATTGCAAGATTTCTTAAAGAATACATGACCTTTTTGCCTCTTTATCCAACCCTATATGCCTCCTGTAGCAATTCTAGTCCCTCTTGTTGCATTTCACGACAACCTCTTGTAGCAATTTTTCTTTTATCCATATCTCTCAAACAGTGGATTGGATTAACCTGAAATATTTTGAGGATGTTGACATGATCCTTATGCACCTTCCCTTAAATAATCTTGGCCAATGGATGCACGAATCTCAAGAAAAATAAAAAATGGTTGTAGGTGATGGAGGTTGATTTCTTGAAGAGCGTGCACTGGAATTTACTGAAATTTCATGAAAATATTACCATTATCTATACACATATCCCAATGAAATATCACGGCCAATGTATGCACAGTTTTCAATATATCATAAAAAAAAAAAATTATGCTTTGTGTATTTTGGCCTCCTGTACCAAAATAGAGCCCTCGAGTAGCATTTTAGGACAACGAGGAAAATGCATGAGAAAGGCTTGGAAATGATGGATGGATGTTGGAAGTGGATAAGGATGATGGATTGACATATCTTTGGTCCTTTTGGAGAATCTGAGAAAATGAGGATAAGGTCCAAGTTTGACTTCCTTTGACTAGGTTTTTGACCAACCTTTTCTTTTGGTGCTCACTTCTTTTTGTTGCTTGCAAAAATTGGATAGCACCTGCATTCATCAGAGAGAGATACATAGAGAATTTTTTTTTTTCATTTTTTCATTTTTTTTCCTTTAGGCATATTAGTTGCCTCAATGAGGTTTTCAACTAATAGGTCTTCCTAGGCGCCTAAAGGAGGTTTTCACCTAGGATTTTTTTTTTCTCTTTTTCCAACCCATTGACCACCTCATGGATATTTTCAATTAATGAGCCAATCTCAGATGCCTAAAAGGAGGTTTTCACCTAAGATTTTATTTTTTCCTCTTATTTTTCATTTTTCATTTCTTTTTCTATCCTACTTTACTTGACAAACAAAATCTCTTTCAAGTATAGGAATACTTCGAATGCAGCCATGTTCACATGAAGATGATAGATAAACTCATGTGTAGGCCCGAAATGTATGCTTTGACATGTACCTAAATTTTAGAGACTAAATGCTTTGATTGAGATGATATGAGGAATTATTGAAGAAGAGTGTGTTGCTGCAACTTAATGATTGTTTGTGTTGGGTGTGGAACCTGATTATCTTCTATATTCAAAGGTATCGTCACATTGGACCGCATTTCGTAATGGGCGTGGCAACGCTGCATATAAAATATTCACTGCAGGGGGGGTCCAAGGGGGGTCCAGGGGGGCGGCACCCCCGAAGCTAAAAATAGATGTAAAATTGCCTTGTAAAATGTTGTAATTTCGTAGTCAATATGGGTCGTTCATTAGGCAGAGATCTGATAGTAGAAGTTATGTTTAATTTAAGGTTTTTTGCCCTAAAAGGAAACCCCTCACTATATATGAGGGAACTGTATTGCGTCTATGTAGATTTATATTCTTAGTGAGGAAGAGAGAGAAGATTGAGAGAGAAGAGGGAATTGCAGTGGATCTATTGTAGGTTGTATCTCTTCAGTTTACTGGATAATATAAAAGGAAGCACTGGCTATTTCTCCGTGGACGTAGCCCAAACTAGGTGAACCACGTATATCTATGTCTCTTTTGTTTTATGCGTTTTCTGTGTTTATATTTCTGCAATATTTTATGTGTCCCATTGCTCTGTAATATATAATTTTCTAATAGTTTGGAACCATATTTCAATATAGTTGTGATGTTGATGGTCCATCTGCACATTTGGATCTCTTTCAATGTCATCTTCTATCATGACATTTAAAGCTTCCTATTTTTGTTGATTTTTCTCTTGAACACATGGAGGATTTGATGGTAAACATGAGAGAACTTTCTCAATATCTGATTTTGATATCTGCTCTTTATTAAGTGCAACCCATGGTTCTTTGGTCTTCTCATTTGAATCTTCTTTTTCTGAATATTGTCCTTCAATGACATCAAGATAATCCTTTTTTTGCAATACTCTTCCTAAGATGATATGAATACCATTGAGATCAAGAGGATATGTTAAGAAGTGTTGTACCTTAGCATTGTATGTGGGACGAGTTGCTTCCTTGTGTGGGTTTGGAAATGGTGTTACAAGTAGTTGAGTCGGAGTGGATCTTTGAGATGGATATGGTTGGGGTTGTGGCTGTGGTGGAGGTGCATGGTAGGGATAACATGGAGTTGGTATGGAGGATATTGAGGAAAAGATTGAGCATATTATGGATTTCTCCCGTGAGGGCCTTACCAACCTTGTTGCCAATATTGGTTTTGGGGTTGAGTTGGCCAAGTTTACCAAGGAAAGGGTGTGTTCCAATTACTTTGAGATGGATGTGCATAATCTTGAAATTTTAAATTAATTTCTTGCATCATACTAGGTTGACTAGGTTGTCATGGTCCTCTTAGAGCTACATAACATAACTACTTTGGTGATTGACTTGCTCCATTGTCCTCTTGGTAAACTTCCTTCAACCTCGGTAATGATGGGAAATATTTAACAACATGTGATTCTACATGGATAACACAAATATCATCATATTATTTTTCTTCATCTTGCATTCTTAACATTTCTACTTGTTCACTTATATTGCTAAGAATTTGTGTTTTAAAGTCATCAAACAAGTTTCCAAGTCTAGCTTGACTTATCGATATTGATGCTGATTTACTTATTCTTACCCTTCCTCTTGATATGTGTTTGCATGTTTCACAAATTTCTTCAAATGATAATTAGTATACATTACCTCTACTTATGAGATCAAGGAGAGCCATCCACTCATCCCTAATTGTTCTAAGTAAGATGGTTTTTAGTGTGTCTTATCCTAAATGATGTAATTTCCCCCCCTTAGCATTATACATGAACTTCTCTATTAAATATTCAAGGCTCTCATCTTCTTTTTTATTCATTCTAAAAATTTCTTCTTTAAGATCATGATCTTTATATTTTTCTAGAAATATGTTTTTCATATCATTCCATGATCTTATTGAATTCGTCCCTAAACTCATGAACCATTTAAGAGCCCTATCCTTCAATGTTGCGAGAAACAATCTCACTTTTTGAGTGTTTAATAAGTAACCATAAGATCTATAAACAATTTCAAATTCAAAGAGAAAGGTTTCCTTATCTTTTGATCTCACACCATGGAAGTTAGGAAGGAAAGATGGAGGGATGTTCTTCATATGCACATTGATATCAGTATCTTCAATGGGAAATCCAATAGTATCTTCTTCATTTTCATCATCTCCATCCACTTCTTCTACCTTCTTTGTCACATCCTCTTCTTCTACCTGCAAAAGTGGATGGTTTTTTGGTTCTTAATGCGCCAAGTGATCAAATGTGGGGGGGTTGGGATTGGCGTTGGAGAAGTTTATTTTTGCTTTTATAAAAAAAATTGAATGGTAATGCTAATAGAATGCAATTTTTTGTTCTTGAAATGAAATATGCCTAACACATTTTTTTTTGGGCAGAAATTAAAAGAAATGAATCACCTAGGGAAGACAACTATTCATGCTTTGACACCTCCCCAACAATGGCGCCAAAAAGTGATAAGCACCAATATTGCAACAAGAATGTTGCAACTCATGTTTGTGACTCTATAAATAACCTACAAAAAAACTCACTTCAGTAATTTAACCTGATCCTATAGCAAAAGAATCATTAATACTAAATGAAAAGATAGAAAAAACAAGAATAAGAGATGCATGTGTATAAGAAGTGAAAAGAAGAAAAAAAAATTATACAAAAATGCTCTAAGGCTCCTAGGATGTCCAAGCCCAACGATCCTCAAAGTCCTATGAAGGAGACTAAGCTTTAGAAGCTAAAAATGGCAACAAATTTCATTATTTGAATCAATCCAAGTACATCCATGTTAGAAATGAAAGTGGAGCTGCAAAAATACAAGTTTTCTCCACAAGAAAACTAAGAAATACATGCATCTAGAGGAAAATTCGAATTGGCACTTATACAAATTGATGAGGAAGCATTCTCCTTGAAAGGAGGAAGCTTTACCCTCCAAAATCCCTCAAATAGTGGATTTGGTTCCCAACACTAGGAATTTGCATTAAATGATAGGGAACACATTCCTAGATTTTCTCAATCACTCGAGCTCCTAAATTAATCAATGATTTCATGATATTTTGTTCATTTATTATCCAATATTGATCTTCGTGTAGTAGGGAGCAAGTCCCTGGATGATCTCCTCTAAATCTTGATACTCTGCCTAATATTCTCACAATATTCTATAAAAATAAATAATATTAGGCACAAATATGCAATTATCTCTAAACCTTGCTAATGAACATATTAAAGCTAAAAAAAACATTATTAAGTGTAGAAAGAAAAGTTTAATATATCCTTCATATGCCTAAGAAAGGTTAAAAGGACCTTAATTTGTGTCATATTTGGAATCTAATCAGTACTCACAAATATATTTTTACTTTTACCTAATAAAAACTTAGAATTGAAATAAGAAAATATTTTACTATATTATTTATATAATTATTTTGTACATTCAATATATATAACTAATTTGTATATATATTAATATATTATAATATTTTATTTACATTATATAATAATTTTTCATATAAAGTCTATAATAATTTTTTATAGTATAATTATTATTTTAATATAATTCTATTTACTTTTTTAAATAATAAAAACATAATTTTATTGCAAAAAAATATAATTTCTATTAACTAACTTTAGAATAAGGTATTCTTATATCATATCATATGAGAAAATTGAAATAAGAAAATATCATATCATAAAAATAGTTCATTTTCATATTCTTTTAATAAAACAAGTGATTACAATTTAGCTTTTGAGTGATCACGTATGTGAATATCTTGGGCCATATATCATGTGTATTGAACATGTTTTTGTGGGACTTAAGATTGAGTGTGACTTTGAATTGAGTGGTTCATTAGACACTAATAATGATTATCCACATGTCAATGGTGTCAGAAGAAGACGGAGGTGATCAAGATTTTTCTTAATGTACTGAATCCGTCACGCTGTATTATACCTAACAATTAGCTAATCGAGGACGAGATCTTTCATCTTTGACAAAGTGAGACTAGGGGGACCAAAGGCTTCGGAAAAGTTGAACAATTGGCATGCCTTCAACAATTTTTAATGTCTTTTCTACCTCACCATAACACTTCATGTACTTTTTTTTCAAGGTTTTCCTCACCTAATTTACAATTGTAGGTAGTCTAATTTTAAAATTTTTATATGATTTTTTTTATTGCATGCACCATAAGTTTTTTGAGTTCTCATTCTTCCTGATTTGAGTTTTAAAAAGTTGTTTTTTAATCTATATTATATTAAAAATGTTGTTACTCATTATGGATGCAAACATAATTGTAAATTTCAATATTTCTTTTTATGTGATTAAATTTATTGTATTATAATAAAATAATTAAATTATATGAAAATAGCAGAGTTTTTAAGAGTAGCATGATTCTAGAAAAGTTTTTAATAAAAACGAGTGAATATAAATTTAAGATGTTTAAATGTTTTATAATTCGAGGGTAAAAGATTTAAGGGTACTATTTCACAAATATTTGGAACTATGTTAAAACTTTATTTATATTTAAAAATTTATATTTTGTTATTATTAAATTTATGATTAAAAAAGGTTTATTTATTATAATATTAATATATTTAAAAAAAAATCATAATTTTTTTATTTTTTATTTTTGTGTTTATTTTTTGTTATGCATGATGATGCTAATTGAAACTAGTTTTAGTTTATCAAATTTTGCTAAAGGTAAAGAATTATTTGGTTTGTTTTAGGTATTTGTTTTTATGCTCAAAAAGATTTAAGCTAAGTGTTCCTAAATCACCAAAAGATTATGAGGGTCACATAACAAATATTATGAAATTATGATTTAATATGATTGTACATAGTACATTTAGGAGAAAGTGACTTCATCTTCAATCCTCTAGAGGTACAAATATAACAATTTCACTATGGAACTTATGAGAATTTTTTGTTATTTTATCAATGCTAATTTACCTTTAACCACATCTTGCTTTGGATGTGTGATCCTACAATAAAACAAACACACAAAATATTTATGCATGTACTAAAATCTTCCCTTACTCAATTGTCTCAAATCTCGTAACAAGAATTGCTTCCTTCATATGATAGATTTTCACTATCTACCATTCATTATGAATTCATACATTCAAATTGGAATTACACAATCATGCATAGACAATCATATAATGAAAACTTTGTTCCATCAACATAATTTGTACATACATCTACTCAAAATGTGTCCTTCCTCTCTCTCGCCTGATTTCACATTCATTTGGCCATCCTCCATCTTCCATAGGCTTATAATAGATAAAATTTAAAAACATCACATATTTTTCTAGATATTAAAATCACTCAATCTATCCATATAATATCTCGTGCTTTGCAAAGAAGGCTTGCTTTTAACATATCAACAAAATATTACCTATCCAAACAAATTCTAGAATCGTGACTCATTCACTTAGATTTAATATAATAAATCAACTCAATATAATATTTACATATAATAATATGAAATCTTCTCGAAATGTCAAGACCCCCTTTTGGAACTTTGTCCTCCAAAATCTTAATGGTTTAGAAGCTCTAATGCTCCTATATCAGTGTTCATCACCTCTTTATAGTATCTTAATTTTGTTTTATCTTCTAATTTTTTATCAAATATAATTTTTCCTCGAATTTAGATGTAATAATATTTTTAATATTAATTATTTTCTACAAAATTGTTTATTTTCCAACGATTTAGTCAAGATTGTCATGTTTATGTCATCCATCCTTGAGCTATAAGTGATTTTCACTAGAATTCAAAAAAAAATAAAAAGCATCTTCTCCCTCATGTTATTTATAATATTTGTGTCCATTAGGTATCTAGTCACAACCATGATCTCAATGGGGGAAAGAATCACTTCTATAAGGGGAATAAGATAGGATGTATTATCTTTAATTTTTAGGTTTTAAGTGATCTAAAACACTTCTGTATTTTCTTTATCTTCCTCCATGATTCTCTAGAGATATTACAACCCCAAACTTTGCAACCACATAAGATGACAAGAGTGAACAAAGTCACAAATATGATTTTCTTCTTCTCCCATAGGTAAATATACACTAATTTAAATTGTTTTCAAGTTGAGAGTATTATTTCATTTTTCCCTTTTTCAATGCTAATGTTTTAATTAAGCTCATGATGAAGATCGATTTTAAGATATTTTTATGGAATGAGAGCTCACAAGCTACTTTTTCAAACATGAAATTGGTATAAGTGATCTTTTCTGATTTAGTTATCATAACCTTCCTTTTACAATGTTGATAGACATACTCATGATATAGGAGGAATCCTTGAGGATTTTTATTTGCTTGTAAATATCATAAGGTGATGGCCCATCCCTCCAACGATGCGTAAGGGTTAATTCAACCGTGTGTATATTAACTCGTCCCTAGTTGGTAACTGCGCTAGGTTACAGGTCCCTCTTGTCTCTTTGTTTTTAAACTATGGTTATGTCACATGTCACGTTCGCGGTGCAGCGATATTAAACACACTTCAAAGTCCGTGGATTTGGATCCACTTTGCAATCTTCATGTAATTAATACAGTCCCTTTTCACCGGTCATTGAACGCCGTCTGTCGATCTCCTCGATCTGGTTGCTCCCGCCTTTTGACAAAACCTACCCTCGTTCGGCTGTCATTTTCATTTGTTCATTGTGTTGTGGCTCTTCACTCTGCTCTGCCGAGGTATGTTGGTGCCTCCCGGGCTTTTTCTGTTCTGTGCGTTGGGCTTTTCTCTGAGAACGACAACACTGTCAGTTCCCTGCTCTGTGCTATGGTATGATTGCTGTTACTCTGGACTGTTTTGGGCTTATGGGTTCGTTTCTCTGGTTTGGTAACTGTTGTTTTTGGTTGTGACAGGATAGCCCTTCAGCTCCACGCTTCTGGCTTGATTCGTTCGACCTTGCCGCATCCGAGGTAAATAATTGTTCTATGCTATAATTTGCTTTGCATTTTCCTCAGGTTCTTATGGACTCGTTCCTTGTTATTAGGTTCTGGTTGTCGGTTTCGGCCTTCACTCGCAACGCCGCCTCATCAACCACAGGTACACGCTAATATGCTTGTGGTTTCGTTTTGTTTTCAATGTTACCTTGTCCCCTCCTTCCGGTTTCTGCACTTCCAACTGCTAACCCGCTTCCTCCTCTGTTGTGCAGGTTACTTAAAGTTGCTGGTCGCCGAGGGTTTGCTCTCTGCAATTTCCAGGAAGCAGGACAAAACCGGCCAGACTCAAACAACCGGGTAGGGTCATTCCGACCACGTATCTATTGTTAGCTTCGTGATGGGGTTTTGCTACTCCTGGTTCTTGCTCCGTTTGTGATTACAGTCACTTGGTTGTTGTTGGGTCCGAGTTCCACTCTGTCACTCCATGGCACGAATAGCCCTTGACATGTTTTATTTAGTTTAAAAGGTTTTTAAAGTTAACTTGTTTTTGTTTGAGCACTGTCTGGCTCTGAAACCCTTCTGTGCACTCTTTGCTTGTAATGGACGGTGGTTTTACAGGTTAATCGAATAAAACGTTTCTTACTTGCTTTCAATACTTGTATTATGTTTCAAATGGGTCGATGGTATCGTATGCGTTACCTGGTAATTCGTTGGTGACTGTTTTGTATGTTGAATGGATCTCCCTTTCCCTTTCGTTGAAAATGGTTCCCTGTGTGCAATGTTTCTCCCTTTTGGCTTGTGTAGACCCTGTTGGAATAAATACAGCTCGCTATTCTATTGATTACAGATGCATTTCTACTCACCAGTAAAAGAAATTATGAAACGAACATAAGAACTCAATGCATGGAATAATTGGCAATGGATTTAAGTTGGCAAAGAAAAATGATTTTTTTTTATTACAGAAAATTGTCCTTCTATTTGTTTCTTTTCACTGGAGATTCCCCCCATCCAACTATTTTTCCTTTGTTTAAATACCTGCAAGGTGTAACTGCTTCTTGCTTTCGGTTGAACTGTTCAACCAGAATCAGTCCAACTGTTAGCCAGTTCTTTTTCTTTTAAAAAAAAATAACCAACTGCTAATTATTTTCTAAACTAAAACAGTTCATAACCTTAATCCTACTGTCTTTAACGGATTTCTGGAAAATGAAAAAAATAACAATAAAAATAACAAGTTTAATAACCTGTCCAACAATACGTGAAATCTTCGGTTTTTTTTTTTTTCCGAGACAGTCAACCACCTTCTGTCTCCTCGGAGCTGGATGCTCCTGCATCATAAGGACTCATCACCATAAGAAAACACCATTGGTGTAAAAAAGAATGACTATGACTATAATAGTGAGATTTAAGGCCACATAATCCTCAAAATTCCTAATTTATATGTCAAAAAGTAAAAAATAAAAAAGAATATTTATAAATTCTTATATTATAATTAATTAGTTTCCACTATGATTTAGTATTATTAAACATGGAAATAAAATTCTCATACAACATTATCATACTAATTCTCAACTCTGAAAAACTCTTAACCATTCTAACTTATTCTAAACGTTAATAATAAACATTATGTTAAAACATTTTCTAAAATCAATAAAACAATATATAATATTCCATCTTTCGATATATAAATTTAATATAACAATAACAATATCTTTATGTTATTATTAATTCTTTATAACTTTAAAAATATACAATTAATTATTTAATAGAATATTTAGGATTCTTTTCTTAATTCTCATTTTTCCCAAATCATTATTATGATACCCTTTTATTAATGATGTTATAGAAAAATATTTAAATTTCACTTTTCATTGTTGTTATCACTTTTCTTTTATAATTTATATACTTTACAAAATTTAAATATATTAAAATGATATGGCATTGATATTAAGATGTTTTTAAATGATATCTTAATTTTTTAATATATTATAAAATGTTTGTACAATTGGGTTCAATCTTAATCATCATTATACAATAGCATATCCTCATTCACAACTTTAAGAGGTACACTTATATATATGTAAACGGATAGGACACCTTCACTTCTTACTAGGAAGGTGTATTCATTGTTTCTATGTGAATAGTTAGTAAATTTTCACGTCTTTTTTTTTTTGGAGGGTTTATTCATCGTCTTTTTAGTTTATTTTCTAAGTTTCTATTTTTCATATTTTTTTATAAATTCTAAATTATATTTGAAAAGTATCGTATTAGTATCATGTCATTTTTAAGAGATATTTTGATATTACTATGTTTTATAAAAGTATTAGCACAGATTGACATTTTTACTTATCATCACTTGTTAACAAATGCACAAGCTTTTATGGATTGAGTTTTGATTTGTTTGCAAAGTATATTTCTCTATAAACATTGTTAGTGAATTCCTCAAAGAAATATCTTCTGAAATTCATGTGGAAAGTTTCTTTTTGAATCAAGCGACCAATCATTTTCCATAAAGCAAGTGAAACATTGAATAGGTCTTCAGTTACTCCAATGTTGCAATGTACCACAACATAATGAACAGACTTAGGTGCTTTACCTTTCCCTATGTCATGTGTTTTTCTTTTTTCTTCATTTATTTCCCCCTCAATTATGTTCCAAGGCATCTTACATGTGGAATAATCATGTCCATCTCTATTTCATCACATTGAATGAAGATCAAACCTTTCTCCTTGGAAATATCTACCCTCCCTCCTCTCAAATTCTTCCTTCCTCTTCCTCTTCGACCATGTATTCTTCTAGAAGAATATTGTGCATGATTCTTCTCTTTTTGTGCAAGGCACATAACTTCTTCAGTAGACTAAGGAGTTGTCTTCTTCCCAAAATCCTTCTCTCTCTCAACAAACTTCTTCTCAAGGAAGTCAAAGATAATTTGCTTAAGGTTGCCACTTGCTTGCAATGACTCCAGATAATGTGAATAAGTGGGATATAGTGCCTTGACATAATCTATGAGAGGAATATTTATTTCAACACCAATGGTTTTTATGTCATGCATAACAGATCTTACTTATGATGCTAAGGTAAGAGGGTCATCATTTTCAACTCAAGATTGAACAACTTTATCATCAATTGAAAAACTTCAAGTTCAAAGCGTAAGACATACAATTCTTTCAACTTCATTAAGGCTTCAAAGGAATTTGAAAATGGAGAAATATGTTGACTCACCTCTTCATTTAGTGGCACTGCAATCAAGGCATAGACCTTGTTGTTCTTGTTTTACCAAATGACACGCTCCTTATTTGAAGTAGGCTTTTCTTGTGCATTGTCTCCTTCTTCACAAACCCCTTTCAACAATTCACTGAAAATGAGGGTGTCATTTATCTTCCGGGACCACTCATCAAAGTTCTCTCTGCTAGCCAGAACTACTCCCACAATGAAAATTAAAAAATGCATCATAAAAACTAATATATGCACAAAATAACTGCAAACCTTTATCATAAAAATAATTAATTATCTTCAAAAATATATTCAACTAAAAATATAGTATTTCAATATTCATCCATACACCATATAATTTTATTACAACATAATATATTGCTATATAAAAAACAAATACCACATACCATACTTCTTAAGGCCTTCATAAAAACTCAACTCACATACCAATGTATTTGGTATGGGTACACTTTATATCTCACTTTATCCCATATGTCACTTTATATGAACTCAACACATAAACAACTCAACGCACATACCATATACGATACTTATTTTATATGGGCAAACTTTATATCATGATTTCATATGAAAAGTAACAAACTAACTCTTTTTAAAAACAAGGAACCAACCCACTACTTTTTAAAAAGGCTATTCAACACAGCCATTGAAAACCCAATAAATTTCAATGCAGGTATAAACTACAGCCATTGAAAACTTCAACGCATTATGAAAAGGGTGCATATATGAATCCATACTCACCGCAACAACCATAAGAAGCTCGGTCTTGAAGGTAGAGATAAGAGCCCATGTACATGCAGAGTATTGATGTTTGAAATTCAAAGAAACAATATTGCTATCTGGTCACAAAATTCCCAATCAGAAAAGCCACCTTCCAAATAATATACTCAGTCAATTGAGCTCTGCAGACTCAATTTACGCTCTGTTGTTCATTACTGGAAACATGTGACCTGTTGGTTCAAGCAGTTAACTTAAAAAATAAAGAAATGAAACTAAAAAACTAAATGGAAACCTAAAAGAATTACAAAAACGCAAGATTTTACGTGGTAAATCCTTGACAGGGTGTCAAGGAAACATGCACGGGACAAGGGATTGGATTTTCTATTAAACCAATAATGATTCTCCTTATAACAACAATTCAGACATTCATCATTTTATAGGAGGCTCTTTCGTTACATAAGAGTTTTTGTTATAAAACCAACTTGGCAGTAAATACTATTTTACTCATATTTACAATTAGGTGTCAAATTATAACAAACTCCACCTAGAAAACAATTTTCCTAATCCCTTTCCCATGTCCATTCATCATCTCTTCTACATGCCAAGAGAAGCTAAACACCATCACAGCTTCTCTACTGTAACTGGCTTCATGAATATGTCTGCACAATTCTCCCGTGTATGGACCTTCTTGAGAGCTACTTTTCCGCCATCGATCACATGTCTCGGAAAATGATACCTTACATCAATGTGCTTGGTCTTGCTGTGGTAAGCTAGATTTGTGGCCAAGTGAATAGCACTCTGACTGTCACAGAGTACATTCACTTTCTCCTGCGTCCTTCCAATCTCATCAAGTAGACCCTTTTAACCAGATTGCTTCTATACTGGCATCTGAAGCAACTATATATTCTGCTTTAGTAGTGGACAACGCAACTATTTCTTGAACCTTTGACATCCAACTAATAGCTCCACCTGCAAGAGTAAAGACATAACCTATAGTAGATCTACTTTTTTCCAAATCACCTACATAATCAGCATCTACATATCTGCAAACTGATTCTTCACTACAATTAAAGATGATGCAATGGTCACTTGTGCCTCTTAGATATCGAAGCACCCATTTCACCGCTTGCCAATGTTCTTAACCTAGATTTGCTGTGAACCTGCTAATAACTGCAACTGCATGTGAAATCTTAGGTCTTGTAGATACCATCGCATACATTAAGTTGCCTACAACATTTGCATATGGTACATGAGACATATATTGCTTTTCTTCATCAGTTCTAGGACTCAAAACCAAAGAAAGCTTAAAATGGGAAGCTAATGGAACATTAACAGGTTTCACATTGTTCATACAAAACTTTTCAAGTACTCTTTCCACATACTTCTGCTGTGATAACCAAATCTTACCATTTTTCCTGTCTCTATGTATCTCCGTGCCCAAGATATGTTTTTCTGCTCCAAGATCCTTAATATCAAATGTCCTAGAGAGCTGAGCCTTTAACTTGTTGATCTCTTCCATGCTTTTTCTTGCAATAATCGTATCGTCATACAAAACTAAGATAATGAATATGCCACTGAAACTCTTGAAGTATACACAATGATCATACACACTTCTAATAAAGTTTTGGCTCACCATGAAGGAGTCAAACTTCTTGTACCATTGCCTGGGAGACTGCTTCAGACCATACAATGATTTCCTGAGCTTGCAAACTAATCTTCTGCTGCAACCTTGTACAAAACCTTCTAGTTGTTCCATATACAACTCTTCATCCAAATCACCATGTAGAAAAGTTGTTTTAACATCTAACTGTTCTAACTCAAGGTTAAGTAATGTAGTTAATGCCAACACAGTAAAAATAGAAACAAGTTTTACAACTGGTGAAAAAATATCATGAAAGTCGATACCTTCAACCTGAGAATACCCTTTTTCTACCAGTCTCTCCTTATACCTTTCGATATTTCTATCAAATTTCTGTTTCAATTTGAAGACCCATTTGCATCTGACAACACTTCTCCCTTTAGGAAGTTCTACAAGATCCCAGGTATTGTTCTCGGCTAAGGAATCCATTTCTTCTTCCATAGCCATTTTCCATTTTTCACTATCTGTATCATCTACTGCTTCCTGATAACAAGAAGGTTCCCCATCTTCAGTAATCAAAGCAAAAGAAGAAGCAGAATCTTCATACCTTTGGGATTTTTTCTTTGCCTTGTAGACCTTCTTAGAGTGACTGGTTGTTGAACTGGTTCAGAAACTTCAACAACTTCCTTTGTATCTTCATCACCTTTTCCTCTAGATGTTTGTCCTTATTTTCGACTTTCAAAAAAAGGTCTAGCATCCAACTGAATTTGTTGATTTTGCGATACCTATTCATGTTCAATTATTTCAACATTTTATTTTAAAAGAGAAGATTCATCAAATGTTACATCTCTGCTAATGACTATCTTCTGTGATGTAGGATCCCGCAACCTATACCCGTTGACCACATAGTCGTACCCAACAAAGGCATAACCTTTCGATTTTGGACCTAATTTTGAATGTTGATTTTTAAGAATAAGAGAATAAGCATCACAACAAAATATCCTTATATGTGAATAATCACAAGATTGACCTAACCAAATTTCTTCAGGAATTTTACAATTAATTTCTACTGAAGGTGATCTGTTAACTAAATAACAAGTAATGGATACTGCTTCTATCCACAACTCCTTTTGCAGGTTAGCATTGTTGATCATGCTTCTGGCTCTTTCCATAAGAGTCTGATTCATACGTTCAACAATACCATTTTGCCGAGGAGTATAAACATCAGTTTTGTGTTTAACAATTCCTTCATCCTTACAATATTGTTCAAATTCTAGAGAAGTAAATTCACCACCATTTTCAGTTCTTAAAATTTAATTGATTTGCGTGTTCTTTTATTATCCATTGCTTTAAATTGTTTGAAGACATTGAATACATCAACTTTCGTTTTTAGCATAAACACCCAAACTTTACGGGATAAATCATCCATAAATGTTAAAAAATATAGAGAACCTCCATATGATACAATAGGAGATGGTCCCCACAGATCAGAATGAATATAGTCTAAAATTCCTTTACTATTATGACTTCCAGTTTTAAATATATGTTTACACTATTTTCCATACACACAATATTTACAGTAATCCAACTTCAAGGATTTCAAAACAGGAAATAATTTACGTTTCATCAGTACCTGAAGACCTTTCTCGCTCATGTGACCCAATCGTTGATGTCATAGGTGAGTACCTGCTTCTTCTTTCTCTGACACAATCACTTCTTCACTCACCTGAGTACTTCCTTTGAGTCTGTAAAGATTTCTGACCTTTTCTGCTTTCATAACAACTAGGGTGCCTTTAAAGACTTTCAGCACTCCATTCTGACCTGTAAACTTATAACCATCTGAATCCAACACTCTCAAAGAAATCAAATTTTTCTTCAATTTAGGTACATGTCTAACACTAGTTAATGTTCTAATTGTTTTATCAGACATTTTAATCTTGATATTTCCCATCCCAACAGTCTGACATGATACATTATTACCCATACACACAAAACTACCATTTACATCTTCATATGAAGTAAACCAATTTCTGTGTGGACACATGTGATTAGAAGCACCAGAGTCTAATATCCAACTTTCAAAATCCTAAGAGACATTACATACACGTAAAGTTTCATCTATCATACATAATTATTCAGCAGATAAAACTTCGTCTATCATACTTGAATCAACTTGATTTGCTTCCTTCTTCTGGTTATCGAACTCTTTTCATTTCCAACAGTCTTTCTTAAGGTGTCCAATTTTATTGCAGTGCCAACATTTTACCTTACACTTCTTTCCCTTTGATTTTGATCTAAAGGACCCCCTTTTTTTTCTCCTCTTTCCTTTGACCATCCTCTGGCTATCATGGCTTCTGGTGCAGATGTTTCAGTACTGGATTTCCTTCGTACTTCTTCAAACAAGAGATCTCCCACAACTGATTCAAATTTCAAAGAATCAGCAGTGCTCAAACTAATTGAAGTTACGAAGTGGTCCCACGACTCGGGGAGAGAACACAACAAGGTTATAGCTTTGTCTTCTTCCTGAATTTTAACTTCCATATCTGATAATTGAAATATAAGTGTATTAAAAACATTTAAATGTTCTACAACTTTTTACCCTCCTTCATCCGAAGACTGTATAATTGTCTTTTTAAATAAATTCTATTGGTTAATGATTTTGTCATATATATTTTTTCCAGATTTTTTCATAAGCCTGTAGCTTTACTCTCTTCAACAATGTAGAAAAGAACTTCATCCGCCAGGCATAACCCGATGGTACTAAGAGCTTGGGCATCGAAGTCCTCCCAATGTGAATCTGCCATGCTAGCAGGTTTCTTATTTGCCCCGTCCAAAGCTTTGTCCAACCCTTGTTGCACCAACAAATCCTTAACTTTCAGTTTCCATAGAGCAAAGTTGTGCTTGCCAGTGAATTTCTCCACCTCGAACTTTGCATTCGTCATTTTAGCCATTTCTTTACTACAAATCCTTCTTTTAACTTGGGTTTCTTTAAACAATTATAATTTATGATTTCCCTTGCTAATTTCCCTTCTTCCAACTAAGGTTTCTAAAAAAACAATGGTTTAGGTTTCTTTAATTTCTGGTTTCCTCTTCAGAAGTCTGAGATTTTTAATAAAGAAACTCTTTTCTACAATTATGAGATTTTTAAAAACAAATTTAGCCTATTTATAAACATAAAATCTAAATCTATTTTCCTTAAAAAATCCTTATTCTGAATTTTTGTTACTCTTCCACAAAGAAAAATTTGCCCCTTTTTTTATATAAACCACAAACCCTTCAATAGATTTTCAAGAGAAAAAAAAACACCTGTTGTTTTGGTTTTCTCAATTACCAGTTTGCTTTCAGCTTCAGCGGACTTCCCCAACTCAGGACAGGCTCAGATCTCTGTAGTTCATCAAGGGTGTGCAGTTATCTTGGCAGCTCTCCTTTCTCAACGGCAGAGATGTTTCTCGATTTTCACAACGCGACCCTTCTCAAGACTGTTCCTGTGGCTGCAGCTGCATAGTCTCTGCTGAGAACTTTTTCACAAAAAAATGACAGCTCCTTTTCTTCTGTAGAAGAACAAAAAATAAAATAAATAAAATAAAAAAAAAAACAAAAAAAAAAAAAAAACGGGTAGCAACAAACGGTTCCTTTTTTTTTCTTGCAATAGAAGAACAAAAAAAAACTGGCAGCGACAGTCCTCTTCTACAACAGCAACCCTCTTCCTGAACAAGGAAAATCCCCTCTACGGTTTTTTACTTCTCCATCCTTCAAAAATGAAAAAGACTTTTGCATCAGACAGGCACTTGAATTTGTTGACCGATCAACGGGCCCTGCACGTCCAGCAGCTCCTCATCTCACTGCTCTTTGATGGTCGTAGTATATCCCTTTAGTGCATTTGTAGAATGGTCTCAACTCACTGCTCACTCAGTAGATCACTCTGATACCACTTGTTGCTTCGAGCAGTTAACTTAAACAATAAAGAAATGAAACTAAAAACTAAATGGAAACCTAAAAGTATTGCAAAAACATAAGATTTTACGTGGTGAAACCTTGAAAGGGTGTCAAGGAAACATCCACAGGGCAAGGGATTGGATTTTCTATTAAACCAATAATGATTCTCCTTATTACAATAGTTCAGGCATTCATCATTTTATAGGAGGCTCTTCCGTTACATAACAGTTTTTGTTATAAAACCAACTTGGCAATAAATACTATTTTACTCATATTTACAATTAGTTGTCAAATTCCAACATGACCCCGCTGCCACTAGTGATCGTGGCATAAATTCTCTTGTCATTGAAATTTCACAAATATGAAGCAACAAAACTTTGATATTCTTTATCAAAACCAGCACCTTCTTCCTCATCGGCTTCAAATCTTCAAGCAGCTGCATCTCATTATAGAAATCATGAATCACCATAGTTTTTGTCGGCGATCTTTTGCAACCTTCACGCATGGACCGGATAACATAGGAGTATTGGAAACAAAGTAGACATAGGGGGTCTTGTGTGTTAAGGAAGCTCATTTCCTAAGTGTTAAATTAATGTAATTATTTAGGCTTTTGAGTGATTTTAATGAGAATAGGAATTAATTAAGTATTATCAGGGATATTTGTAAATGTCCTTGAATGTTGGAGAACATGAGAGATTTAGGATAGTCGAAAGATTTGGGAATCAATTGTAAATCTTAGATTAGGAATTGATTTCATGATTTGAGGAACTAGAGAGGATCCTTAGGGATAAAGAAGAGATTTTAGGATTTTGGTTGAGAAAGTTATGGATCTAAACCAGGAATTGCTTATAGAATCCTTTTGTATAAATGTAGCTTAAGAGTCATAGAAAGAGGTTAGCTAGTTACTTAGTTAGAGGGTTTGATTGTAATCCCACAGGAAGGTAGGAAAACAAAGGCCACTGATTAGAAAAACAGGTCAAAGAGAGAGAGACTCTTATGTAAATATTTATTTATCAATACAAAGAATTTGATTCCAGAATTGTGTGGTGTGTATTGATTAATGGAGTTAGGAATTGTGTATGAATTAGTGTAATTTTTCATAGCATATGTATGCAGGTGAAGTTCGAGCAGAACACAGAGAAGAGGTGGAGTACAAAGGATCATGGATTGATCGTTGAATCTGATTAAAGGATCAAAAGGAAGTTCAGGAGCGACTGTGATTAAGAGTACATGGAGTTAAGTCCAAGAGGGAGTTGTGTTTCAAAACAACCAAAGACCAAAAACCCTCGAGAAAATGGAAACCATAGAAAAACACTGAGAAATGGCATAAAAGTGAAGTAAAGGGAAGGAAAAAGAAATGAAGTGACGATGCACAGGAGTTGTTGGATCTATAAGATCAACGGATGAGGTAGAGTGCAAGGGACGATGAAGATTATGTTGTGTAACATAGAGTTAAAAGATGGATGGCGGAGAGTAAACCGAAGTATTAGCGATTTTCATAGGCGGCGGTGGTTTTCGCGTGGCTTAAAAACCATAAGTGATATTGAAAAATGGAACCGATGAAGTTATGAAAAATAACTTAATCCAGTTGAAGTCCGGAGGGGATCGGACTATCCGTTGAAAGGGTGATTGGATGCATATCGCGTGCAAACAAGCACGGGGTTTAATTTGGAAATCAGGCTCGATGAGAGTTTATATAGTGGGGTTAAATCTTCGTTGAGTTCTGGTGATGAGGACCGTCCATGGGTTGATGGATCAGATGGTAATCACGTGGAAAAGTGCACGCAGGTTAATATTTTGAGCGGACCCGATGTGTTTATCAATGCATGTTAAATTTGTTTGAGTTCTGAAGGACAAATAGAGATCGCGCAATAGCCATTGGTCTGGTGGAGTGAAATCAACGGTGGAGGTTGAACGTGATCAGGTGAGCATTGGTAAATGTTCCAAGGTTGTGGATTGGCAGAAGGGTAAGGCTTACGTGTGTTTATAGAGTATTTCTATTATCTGAGGAATAATAGAAATAAAATGGATTAAGGTTTGTGGGTTAGGTGAAGATTAACCCAAGTTTAGGAAGGGTGCATAAAGTTCCGCCAAAGGTTAATTAAAGTCTAGACTTTGGGTTAATCACATGAAATGTTTCTGCATGAGGTTTAATTAAGAAGCCAAAGCCTTAATTTGGGAAGGTTTGACTAGATAGGGAAATTAAAATTCCTGGGACATAATAGATTATGCAATTTATGTGCATACTGTGGGTAAATTCAGCTTAGGCTGGCGTCATTTGGTATCAGAGCAGAATAAGGAAATTTTGTGTTATATTTTTAAGATTTGTATGTAGGCAAGAAGAGATCAGGTTATTTGAATCTAATAAGTAGAAGGCATGACATAAGATGAGAGTAAGTGATACTCTTAAGAAGAGATTGCATAAGCATAAAGAAAACACAGTGATATTTGTTTTCTTGAGGAAAATGGAGATTCACTCAAATGTGAAGAGTGGATAGAGACTTCTTGTGAAGTCATACAGGTACTGTTTTATTTAACTCTAGTTTGATTTTTGCACATTTAAGACAAAGTAAACATTGATAGAATCCGACAGATAAAGAAAGATGTATATGTTCTAAAAGAACAAAGTGAATGAAAGACTGGAAAAACAAGTGGCAGTGAACCTAAAGAATCTGACTGAAGGTTGGACAGAGGGGACAAGAGTATTCTCAAAAGTAAGCTAAGCAACAATATTTTGAAAGCTTGGAATGATCTTTGGTTTAAATATCATTGATATGCAGGTAACAGCAATTAGTGAAGCATCTCAGCAAGAACATCACAGCCTAAAGAGTAGTGATGAAGGAAGCCAGTAAGGGTTTCCGAGAGAGAGTGGCAGAACCTAGTATTTCATTTGTGTTTGAAATACAAGAGGACAATTGTTTTCTCAAAAGAGCAGATGCATTGAAGTCTAGAGCATGGAGTGCTCATATGGTTCCAGAGGAGAGAACCAGAGAGATGTCAAAACACTGAGCTCACGAGAAGCTTAGTGAGGTATCATGTAGCAGGGAGGACTTACTGTTGCAAAGACTTTAACAGCTCATAGTGAGTGAGTGAGGAACTCCTAGAGATGGAGAAGAATATGACTACTGGTGGTCATTGTAGAGGTTCTAAGGAAAACTACAGCAGAAGAAAAGTGAAGAAGGAGGATGCCAAGACAAATGGCAAGAGAATGAATCAAGAGGAGCTTGAAAAGGAGATTGAAGAGATAAAAGAACAACTCAATGTATTGAGGATAATACTAGAGGAAAACAAAAGACTAGGTTGGGTCTTGAAAAAAAAGCCAGTGAAGTGGTCCAAGTTACAGAGAAGGCTACAACAGACGCAGGTGAAGTGGCTGATAAAAGAACTTAGAGAACCAGAATTGAAAATGGAAGTCTCCATTTGTGAACTAGAACAGGGTGAGGTTCTGGGTGAAGATGAATATGGGAGATATGTGAAATATCTGGAGGATTCAAGACAACAAGAAGTTTACTTTGCTGAGGAAGGAATTATTGATGATTTTCTGAACTGTTGGACAAATTCAGATCAGCGGGAGGATATGAAACCTTGTATATTTGAATTTAATAATTTAGATGTAATTACACATTTTGCAGAGGATGAGCAATCTTTTGAAGCTGTCAAAAGTATGGAAGATTATATTTCCAAAGATAAAAACTCTGAAGTAAAGAATGATGGAGAATGTCTCTTAAATGAGAGAAGCAGTGAATTATTGCAACAGAAAGAATTTAGAAATACACTGATGTTTGAAGTTGTTACAACATGAGAACAATTTCTTGTGGAAGAAGGAGATGAGAATCAATCTTAAGAGCTTATATGTGAAGCAACCGTTGACACTGTTGAACCTTGTAATTTTGAAACTGATAATTCGTGTATAAATGTAGGAATCATAAGTAATGATGAAGTACTTATGAAGTGTCATAGAGAAATTGAATTGCTGGAGTATTTGCTGGGAAATTCAGAGTATGACAATATGATTGCAGAGGAAGGAGTTCACTACAGTGGACAAGAGCAGAAAGACATCATTGAAGCAGATGGTGTGGAGGAGAGATTAACTGATAGTCTTGAGAGTACTTTAGGGAATTCTTTAGAGTATTCTTTAGAGAAGTTAAGTCATCATACCGATGTGCTGATAGAGGAGGAAAACGCAGAGCAACATACTGATGTGTTTCCAAAGGAAGAAGAGGCATAGAAGCCTTATGATTTTTATTTTAACAATTCTTTTATGAGTGCAAGTTTAGTTGCATATGCTGGAGAAAATTTGGCACAGATGAGCAACCAAGTATAAATGATGGAAGAGAGATGTTCAATTGGTGGAAATAATGCTGGAAAGTAGGATTCAATGAAAAAATTAGATGTTGCTGAGGGAGATATCTTTGAGGATATTCAGGAAGTTTGGGTTGAAGCAATATCTACAATAGCACCTCGAGCAGTCTCAAGAGTAATAGTAGAAGCTGAAGTAGAAAAAGCTGAAGAAAGTAATCAGTATAAATATGAATGGACAATGTGCAGTGAAATGCAGAAAGTAAAGATGCAAGAGCTAGTGAACAACAGCAATAACCTGAGAAAAAGAGAAAGCGGTAGACGTAAATGGAAGAGTATGGACCAACCCAAGTATATGTTGGAGATGGAGATTGAAGAATTATGGAAATTAATGATGAAGTAGTCCAGAATGAGGAGATTGACAACACTAGGAAGAATGATCAATCAGAACTTGAAATTGATTGACAAGGAGAGGAAGATGAAATAGAAGACAACTGACATACGGTAGCAACAAAGGTTCAAAGCTTTTAGACAACTACAAACTAAAGTTTGGGACCCTAGAGGTTTCCTATGAACATATGAAGACACATGATCAACAGATCATGAATGTTTTTACCTTGGGAGTCTGATGCAGGAGCATTCAGCTCAGAAATATCATTGTATTTTAGTAGACATAGGGGTCTTGTGTGTTAAGGAAGTTGGTTTCCTAAGTGTTAAATTAATGTAATTATTTATGCTTTTGAGTGATTTTAATGAGAATAGGAATTAATTAAGTATTATGAGGCATATTTGTAAATGTTCTCGAATGTTGGAGAACATGAGAGATTTAGGATAGTCAGAAGATTTGGGAATCAGTTGAAAATCTTAGATTAGGAATTGGTTTCATGATTTGAGGGACTAGAGAGGATCCTTAGGGATAAAGAAGAGATTTTAGGATTTTTGTTGAGAAATTTATGGATCTAAACCAGGAAATGGTATAGAATCCTTTTGTATAAATGTGAGCCTAAGAGGCATAGAAAGAGGTTAGCTAGTTACAGGTTAGCTAGTTACTTAGTTAGAGGGTTTGATTGTAAGCCTATGGGCAGGTAGGAAAACAGAGGCCACTCATTAGAAAATCAGGCCAGAGAGAGAGAGAGAGAGAGAGAGACTCTTATGTAAATATTTATATACAGAGAATTTGATTCCATAATTGTGTGGTGTGTATTGATTAATGGAGTTATGAATTTTGTATGAATTAGCGTAAGTTTGCATGGTATATGTATGCAGGTGAAGTTCAAGAAGAACACAAAGAAGAGGTGGAGTATGAAGGAACTTGGTTTGATCGTTGAATCCGATTAAAGGATCAAAAGGAATTTCAAGAGTGACAGTGATTAAGAGTACGCGAAGTTAAGTCCAAGAGGGAGTTGTGTTGCAACACAACCAAAGACCAGAAACCCTGGAGAAAACAAAAACCACAGAAGAACACTGAGAAATGGAATAAAGGCGAGGTAAAGGGAAGGATGAAGAAATGAAGTGACGATGCACAGTAGTCATTGGATCTATAAGATCAACGGACGAGGTAGAGTGCGAGGGACAGTGAAGATTAAGTCGTGTAACATAGAGTTAAAAGATGGATGGCGGAGAGTAAACCTAAGCGTTAGCGGTTTTTGTAGGCGGAAGTGGTTTTCACGCGACTTCAAAACCATAAGTGGTAATTGAAAAATGGACCCGATGAAGTTATGAACAATAACTTAATCCAATTGAAGTCTGGAGGGGATCAGACCGTTCGTTGAAATGGTGATCGGATGCATATCACATGCAAACAAGCACAAGGTTTAATTTGGAAAATAGACCCAATCAGAGTTTATATAGTAGGGTTAAATCTTCGTTGAGTTTCGGTGATCAGGACCATCCATGGGTTGGTGGATCGGATGGTAATCGCGTGGAAAAGTGCACACAGGTTAATATTCTGAGCGGACCCAATGTGTTTATCAACGCAAGCTAAATTTGTTTGAGTTTCGGAGGACAAATGGAGATCGCGCGATATCCGTTTATCTAATGGAGTGAAATCAACGATAGAGGTTGAACGCGATCAGGTGAGCATCGATAAATGGGCCAAGGTTGTGGATTGGCAGAAAGGTAAGGCTTACATGTGTTTATAGATTATTTCTATTATCTAAGGAATAATAGAAATAAAGTGGATTAAGGTTTGTGGGTTAGGTGAAGATTAACCAAAGTTTAGGAAGGGTGTATAAAGTTCCACCAAAGGTTAATTAAAGTCTAGACTTTGGGTTAATGACATGAAATGTCTCCACATGAGGTTTAATTAAGAAGCCAAAGCCTTAATTTGGGAAGGTTTGACTAGACAGGGAAATTAAAATTCCTGGGACATAATAGATTATGCAATTTATATGCATACTGTGGGTAAAGTCAGCTTAGGTTGGCGTAAAATGAAGAGAACACCATCATGGTATGCATGTGGAGGAGTATGGAAGGGCCATGATCTTACTGATGGCTCTTCTGCTTCTATCAGTTCACAACTTTTAAATTATAAGATATTTACTATGTATCGTAATGCCAAGAGCTAAAACTTTCATGAAACCACAACCATCGATGTTCTTCTCACACAAAGTATATTCCCTTGAAATCCAATCTTGTCCATTGATTATAAAATTCTACAACCCTATATCAAGCCTGAATTCACATAGATATGTCTATCCACTTAAATATTAATTCTTAAATATCAATTCTTATGGTATATTTTTATTAATTTTTTTAATATTAAAATATATATATCTTTTCGTAATTTTATAATTTAAAAATAAATTATATATATATATATATATATATATATATATATATATATATATATTAAAATATAGGTTATCAATTGAGTTATAAATATATGTGATTTAAATAATTAAATTAAGTTTATTTTATTAGTTTTTGTTAAATTATATATATATATATATATCTTTGTGTTACAATTTTATTTTTCAATTTAGATGTTAAATCACTTGTTTTGCTAAAACATTGATTTTATATCCTAGAAAGAAGCTATTAAGGACAACATCACTCCTAGTCCACTAATTAGGAGCAATACTTCACTTTTGGACATCATTCGAGGAGAAATGATCACTTTCTACATCATAACATGGAGTAATGACCCTACCAAGCTTTTAGAGTTGCTCATTTCCAATGAGATTAATATTTGAGAAGGTTTGAATTGCCTTGTGTAATGGCCTTAGAATTTATATGAGAAACCTATAGGTCTAGATTCATCCTCTCCTCTCTTGAAAAAATATATATAATAGTGTCATTCTTAAAGAAGATCATAGATAGAAAGTGACATATAACTACACGCTGCTAAAAAATCTCAAAAAAAAACTTTCTTGTTTCCATAAGTTTGCCCAGCTTGTGAGTGTAATTTAAAGAGGAGTTGGAGCCAAGAAGCCAAAATGGATTGCAATGTCACTCAAGGTATATGCATTATAATACTTCATTTCTAATATAAATTTTATGACCTCACACCCCCCTCCCCTAATTCATGTTATTTGTTACATGTATTATTTGGATGTCAATTATGTTAAGTAATCTAGTATATATCTAATATATTTCTAACTAAATATTTTGTAGGAAAGGTATATCTATGGTCTTTATTATGTTGTGTGTGTAGTATATAGGTTCTTGGAGTGAAAGCAAGGTATTTAGGAACTAAAATGAGATCTTCTAAGGTAATCCAAGTTAAGATGACCTACATAATTCAAGGATAACTTAGGTATATTACATATTTTCCCTCTCGCATTTCTTATATGTCAAAGAATCTTAGAGGTAAATCTAAGTGAAAGCCTATGAATGACGTACCCTATTTTTTCATAGATCTTAGGTAGTTTTATGGGATAATATGGGGATAATTCACGTAGCAAGGGGATATTCTTGAAAACACTCTCACCACTTAAAGCCATTCCAACAATATGCTTGATATGAGTTAAACATGTCACTTAAGGGCATTGAACTTGGGTGGGAGCATAACAATCATTCCTCCTAATCACCCAAGATAACTAAGTTGACATTAAATTCATCATTTACTAATATATTATCGAACATTAATCCTTAGAATTGTGATTTTCAAAATTTCATTTGGAGAATAATAAAGAGAATTGGGGATCACTAAAGCCAAAAGTTTGGAGTCTTCTATTTATACAATGTATCCTATTGTTAAAAGTAAGAAAAAAGATTCAATTCTATGATGGTGATTAACATTCATTAATATCTTTATGGTGGATTAAACATTAAGAAAGTAAGACATAATTTTAATTCTTCAATATTTTATTTCTATAGTTAACAAGAATTGAGAGAAATGCTCTGAGATCACCATAGTTTTGTTGAGTTAAAGGTCAAGAAGGTTGAATCTTTGCAGTTTGTCCATATTTTCCTATATTTGTCTCTTTTAAACAATGCAATGATCTATATAAAGTAATGAAGTATTTCAATATTTAGCTTTATAAAGTAATTTTAAATATTCTTCAATACACGCTTTCCTAATTTTATTAATAAATGTAAAAAAATCTTTATGTTTTGTTAATTGTGATATTAGAATAATTATTAAACTTTGAATATATTATTTATTATATTTAATCAAATACACATGATATATAATTATTTTGTACAATAAATGTATATAACTATTTTGTATATTATGTATATAATACTATTTTGTATGTCAAAGTATTATATATCTTATTTTAATTTTAGTTATATAATAATTTTTTATAGTACAATTGGGTAGTTGAAAGTCGAGGCAGCCGCGAAAGAACCACGGTGGAACTAGGGTTTTGCATTAGGGTTTTGTCCCTGGTCACCATGGCAGGGCACGAAGGACAGAGCTTAGCTCCCTCCTACAGTGAAGTGGTTGCGAACAGAAGCAAGGGAGCTGGATCACATCACTTCAAGAAACCAACGGAGGTGGCAACAAAGGCTATGAATACAGGAAAATCAGAAAATATCAGATCTCATGGATAGGAAGAGAATCGTGAGGAAGCTAGTAAGGAGAAGAGGACAGAGGTTAGTAGTCATAAAGTTGCTCCTATGAGTACAATAGGGGTCTGTAAACCCAAGTCGACCATTATTCCTTGGGTCATTTTAAGTGACCCAGCGCTATATGTGCATAGAGATCACATGGCAGAATATGCAGTTATCTGCAAATTTATGGAGATTTGGCTTACAGAGAAGGCTTTGCAAGCATGGATAAGGAACCACTGGAAACCAAAGGGGGAAATCAACCTTCACCTTGGGTCCAAGGGCTTCTTCACGGTAGTGTTCACAAGCTTAGAGGATAAAGACAGAGTGTTAGCGGGAGGACCCTATTTTTATGCTTTTGTAGGCCTTTACATGCAACCATGGGTGATGAACTTTGTCCCAGAACGAGAAACTTTCACATCGATACCAATATGGATAAGACTCTATTCCCTTCCTTTAGATTATTGGCTACCAGAGTCTCTAAAGGCTATCAGCCACAAGCTAGGGCATTTTATAAAGATCTCAAATGCTACTCTAAGAGAAAAATACACTTCCTTCGCCCAGATATGTGTGAAAATGGACTTATCTGGGGCACTTCTGGATGCAATAATTTTAGAAGTGTATGACGAGGAATGGGTGCAGGCAGTGGACTATGAACATGTCCCATTTAGATGACGTAAGTGCCATGAACACGGGCACCTATACAGGGACTGCCCATTGAACAAGCTGGAGAGCAATACAAAAGACACTATAGCAAAGATCCCGAGGGTTTTACTAAGGTTGGGGGTAAATGGAAAGGAGGCAACCAGTACCAAACTAAAATTAATGAAGATGGACAACCGAGCCACAATAGTTTCAAGATCATAGAAGAAGAAGTTGGAAACAACGGGACAAACCAGGAATTGGAGAATATTCCCACTAAGAAGGAAAGGGATGATAACATGGAGGATATACCAAAGAACAACCAACAAAAGGATGATAGGCCGAGAATTATGGAGCTCAGTAGGGACCATGAGATGACCCCAAGTGAGGCTAGAATGGAAGAGCATGAACTGCAGGAGATTCTATAGAGAGATAATTTAGATCTAGAAAAGTTTATGGAGAAGGGAATCACCAAAGGGGTAGACTCTCTGCCAAAAGAGGAGTTTGATAGGGTTCAATAGATCTTCCTCTGGAGATCACAAATGAAGGGTTCTAGAGTCAAAAGAAACCATGATAGATAGGAGAACGGAGGGGTGAAAACAACGGAGGATATATTGATGCATTCTTCCAAGAATCCGGGTACTAAAAGAGGAAGAAAAAAACAGAATGAGCTACTGACCGAATGTGGGAAACTTATGATTAACTCAGGTAAGATGAGGGATCTTACCAGTTACTCCTTTACAAAGCTTTCTTAATGAACCTTACAACATGGAGCATTAGGGGCCTAGGAAGTAAAAGGAAACAAAGAAATCTTAGCAGTAGAATAAAAGAAGAAAAACCAGATATGGTTTTTATTCAGGAGACAAAATGTTCGATGGACAAGATCAGAGAGATACACAACAAATGGTTAATCAAGTATGAGTATCTAGAGGTTAAAGCAGACAACTTGGCGGGTGGGATTCTTATGCTATGGGATCCTCAGAAACTTGGAATCCTGGATGCTGAAACTTCTAGGAGCTATCTATCACTAGTGATTCAACCTTTGGGTGATAAGGAGATCTACATGATCACTAACGTCTATGGTCCTCAAAAACTAGAGGAAAAACTTAAGCTTCTCACCTCCCTTGAGGAGCTGAGAGAGAGATATCCTGATATGCCCGAGATTCTGGCAGGGGATTTCAATATGATCAGATCTCTTAATGAGAAAAAGGCGGTACCAGAAAACTAGGTAGAGACCCCATTGCCTTCTAGAACTTCATAAATAACATGGGACTAGTGGACACTGAAACAGTAAATAGCACTTTTACTTGGAACAATAAGAGGGGAGGGCTTCTCAAGTCACCTCTAAACTAGATATATTCATAATCTCAGAGGACCTCCTTCTCAAAGGCCTTGATACGTCAACTTTAATCCTTCCCTTCAAAGGCTCAGACCATTGGCCTGTCCAACTTGAAGCTATTTTTATGGGTACACCGAGGAACAGACCTTTTAGGTTTGAAAATATCTTGCTCTCTCACCCTGACGTCACCAACAATATTGAAAAATGGTGGATGGAAGATATGCCTATTCAAGGCACTAAAATGTTCATGTTACAACAGAGACTTAAACACGTTAAATCTAGGCTTAAATATTGGAACAAAAAAGAGTTTGGTAATATTTTTAAAACCAAAAGAGAAGTTGAGCAGAAACTCCAAGGGATTAATCAGATCATCATCACAGAAGGCTTTACTCAGGAATAGAAAATTTAGGCTGACTCTCTTCAGAACGAATGGGAAGATTGATGCATGCAAGAGGAGATTTTCTGGAAACAGAAATCGAGGGTGCAGCAGATTAGAGAAGGAGAAAGAAACACAAAGTTTTTTCATAGATCAACCTTGGATCATAAATCACATAACAGAATTTCAAAAATTAAATATTCTCAAGGGAAAGAGCTCGTCTCTCACAAAGAAATGGAATATGTCCTAGTTCAACACTTTTTTAGCATAGTAGAGAAGGCTCTCGTTGATAGATCTCTGTTCATTAACAAATTCACAAAGTTCATTACTAAGCTTGTAACCAGGGAAGACAACCATAATATTAACAAGCCAATGTCTGAAGAGGAGTTCATTGAAGTTATCAATGAGATGAAAAACGTGAAAGCTCCTGGCCCTGATGGTTTCAGTGTAGACTTCTTCAAAGCTTGCTGGAAAACAACCAAACAAGATAGCCTTGATGTTGTGGAGGACTCTAGAAGATCCAAAACTATTTTGAAGCCTCTTAATGTCTCTTTCATAGCTTTGATTCTGAAGCAGGAAAAAGCTATCACACCGGATAGATTTATACCCATAGCCTTATGTAATGTGGCGTACAAAATTATTCCCAAAGTGATCGCTAATAGAATCAAGCCCCTTCTTTCGTCTCTCATCTCAGAGGAGTAAACTAGATTTGTGGAAGGAAGACAGATTCTCAACAACATCAAACAAGCTCGCAAGGTGGTACACTCTCTTAAGAGCATTAAGCAAGCCAGTATGATCATGCAACTTGACCTAGTGAAAGCTTATGATAAGTTAAGCTAGTCTTGCATCACGGCAGTGCTAAGAGCTTATGGCTTCAACCACAACTTGATAAGATGGGTTATGTCACTTGTATCTACGGCTAGATTCTCCATTTGTCTTAACAGCTCTCCCTCTAGAACCTTTATTCCTTCTAGGGGTCTTAGACAAGGGGATCTGCTCTCCCCCTTCCTCTTTGTTCTCATGATGGAAGGGTTAGGCAGAGCGATCAAAATGGAAAATGCTGAAGCAAGAATCCAGGGTTTTAAACTTACCTCGGATGGTGTTGCTTCTACTCATCAATAGTTTGTGGATGACACAATGCTGCAGGGTATTCCTACGGTCAAGGAAGCCAGAGCTTTCAAACAAATCCTGAACGAATTTTCCTTGGCCACTGGTATAGAGGTAAACCTTGACAAAGCAAATTTTTTCGTTTTTAACACTGACATTGCTATTCAGAGGAATTTCAAAGGGATCAGTTACCTTCCAAGTACCTTGGAATGCCTCTTACAGATAAACCTCTAAGCAAGGGAGTGTGGGAGCTGGTAACTAATAAAATTCAGGAAAAAGTTAGGAAATGGACCTGCAGGTCTTTCAATTTGGCGGGGTGTCTTTTGCTTACAAAGGTTGTCTTGCAAGCTATACCCATTTTCATGTTTTCAACTCTTCCTGCTCCTAAAGGAGTTATGCAACAAATCAGGAGTATTCAACCAGATTTTCTTTGGGTCAAAGGGGAAGAGAAAAAAAAGTGGGCTTTGGTAGCTTTGGATAAGCTCTAAAGCCTAAGTCCCATGGTGGTTTGGGGCTTCATGACCTTGAAACCCTCAGCAAAGTTTCGAGAGGCAAACTTTGGTGGAGGTGGCTCATGGAATCAGCAACCCCTTGGGCCAAGCTTTGGAAACAGAAATATGCAAATAATTGGTAGGAGAGGGATCATATCTGAATGTCAAGGCTCATCAAGGGCTCCCACATTTTGAACCTTGCTTGGTAGAATAGAGCCATTGTCCAGTAGCATAGTTTCTGGGAGATTCGAGCGGGGAACCTTACATAGTTGCGGGAGGATAACTGGCAGCAGGAACCAAATTTGTTTAGAGAAGAACTAACGACTCTCAAGAGATACACTGACAACAAATTTTTACTTATGGTAAGTGAATTCTAGGATCAGGTAAGGGACAATGGTAAATGAAGAATGTGGTAGGATCTTGGTTATAGTGAAGAGAGTCCTTTGAAGGCCCAAGCGAATTCTCTTGCTCTTGGCTTGGAACAGAGGAAGATTTTGGTGTCATCCTCATCTGACCAACTGAGATGGGGAAGAAACACCAAAGGAACCTTTAACCTCAAAGAAGAATGGCCCTAGGTTTTGATTATCAAAACCCTGACCAGGTTTAGAAGGACCTTTGGCAAAACCCACAATGGATGAAAATCAAGTTGTTTATGTGGTTGGTTCAACAAAATAAAATTCTCACATGGGAGAATCTTCTAAAAAGGGGATTTGTTGGCCCATAAAAATTCCATCTCCGTATCTTAAAGGAGGAGACAATGGAACACTTACTCAACCTCTACCCATTCACATCTACCTTGTGGGATTGGGCGGCCTCAGTCTTCATGAAAAATGACAGGGACAAACTCAGCATCACCAACACTTTGAAGAATTGGATGAAAGAATTCTAAAGCAATGAAGTCATTAACAAAGCTTGGACTCTGGTTCTAGGCTTTATTATTTGGGATGTCTGGAAAGAACACAATGGTTGGATTTTCAAGAACAAAACAAGCTCGATGAGAAACATCATTACCCAAATATTACGACAGCTCAAAGATACAGTTGGAGCCCTTAGGTGAAAACTTCCTAAGAACCCTCCTTCACCCTAGGATGCTCACATACTGTTGTAGTTGGGTCTCCATTCTCTGGTTCCCTAGCGCACTGACAAGGGTGTGAGAAAAACAACTGTTGGTAAAGATATCTAGCAACCTCCTCCTCATGGTTTTTTGAAAATCAATATAGATGGAGCGTCTAAGGGAAACCCAGGGATGGCTGGATTTGGCGGTTTCATAAGAGATGAGCAGGGGCACATAAAGGATATCTTTCATAGTTATTTTGGGACTGTGACTAATAACATGGTAGATCTCACGGCCTTAGAGCAGTGCCGGGAAATCTTCATCGAGTCAAATTTACACAATGACATCATTGAATCTAACTCTGAATTAGTCATTAATGCAGCCAAGAAGATGTGTAATGGAACGACACCTAGAAAAGTGTCGAAACATTGGAGGCTATTGCAAGTCTTTCAGCGTATTCATTCCCACTTGCTAACCTTGAGAACCGTCAGCTTCGTTCATGTACGAGGAAAGGCCAATAAGTTAGCTGATCTTCTGGCAAATGTGCTATGTAAGGAAAGTTATATTAGGTATGATTGGGATTCGACACCCTTGGGTAAATTGCGTGATGACTCTCAATGACAGGTGGCCAAAGATATGGAGTACTTCCAGACCATGAGTAATAATTATGAGGAAGACTAGCAGAAGTAGGAGAGTTCTGCGATAAATCCTAATAGTTGATCCCACAATCAATGCTTAAGTCAGAGCTAAATATAGGGGATGAGTATTTGGTAAATAGTGCGCTAGTTGAAGAGCCGCAGACCATAGGTTTTGATGGCCTTCATTATGGAATGGCTATTGGGTTTGAAAATGATCGAAGGTTAAGTCTACAAGTGGACTCGAAGATTTATAGATCAATGGTTTATAATCTTTATCATCTCCGTAAAGCAGGTAAATGTCGCGCTAGTTTCCGATCCGATATCATTGAGCATTGTCGAATCAAAAGGGGCTTGATCGAATGGATATCGGGTTTTAAAAGTGATTGAAGGTTAAGTCTTAGATTGGACCCAAATTTTTATAAAAAAATGGCTTATAATCCTTATCATATCCGTGAAGCGGTTAAGAGACGCACATGTTTCCAGTGCGATATCATTAAGGACCATCAGATCATTTGAGTTCTTGATCGAAAGGATATCGGGTTTCAAAATGGGCAGAGGTTAAGTCCAAGAGTGGGCCCAAAGTTTTATACACCATTAGCTTATTTTCTCTGTCGGATCCGTAAAGTGGCTAAGGGTCGCGTAAGTTTCCGATGCGATTTATTTAAGGACCATCAGATCATTGGGGTTGTTATCGAATGGCTATAGGGTTGTAAAATGGTCGTAGGTTTTATGTGTAAGGTTTTGGGTTTTTTTGACCCTATTGATTGTTAATCATCAACGGGTCTATCTTTTGTTGGTCTTTACAGTTGTAAAGACGTGTACCATATGTAATCTTTTTTTCGATTAATTGAAAGCTCTACTCTTACTTGACCAAAAAAAAAAAAATTATAGTAAAATTGTTTTTTTTTGTTAAGCTTGATAAATCCTTCTTTTTCATTATAATATATGCTATCAGGTTACAACTACTTTGGCTGGTTAGGTGGTCTCAACCTGCCCATTGGGAGACTAGGTATGTTGACCACCTAACCGCATTACACGTGATTGGTAGAAAAAATAGTTAATATATCTATCCGAGCTATGTAAACTTGATTATCGTGTCCACAACCATAAGTTGTCTGTCTATCTATATATATATATATATATATATATATATATATATATATATATATATATATATATATATATATATATATATATATATATATATATATATATATATATATATATATATATATATATATATATATATATATATATATATATATATATATAGATATATATATATATCTATATATATAGAAACCACTGCAAAATGGAAAGTAAATTCTATCTACATATAAAATTAAGCAAAAAAAGGCTACAACTTCATCCTTCTAGTCCTCCTAATCGGTAGAGGTCGAGGTAACTGGGGCCAGATCTTTCACACTGGATCCGAGCAACTCGGTTGGCAAGAACATGCATGGGAATTTTTTCTCGATTTGGCCGAGGCAGCCATCCTGTTTCTGCAGTTTCAATTCTATCTTTTGAAAGTCCTGCTTGTAGTCTAGAAATTCCTTAATGGTGGTCATCTAGATTTGTTCCATCGTCTTACTTAGGAGGTATTTCAGCAGCGAATACAGGTATAGAGTTTGTTTTTATTGTGTCTCTCTACTGTGAGTGTGTCTCGAATCAAGAACCAGAACCTTCCACTCTCCCACATCGACTGCCCCCATGCTCACATGTCTACTGATATCCTCCTCCAACTCAATGATGAGTCGTTGAATCTCCTCTCTAGTGCCACCCACATATTTCACCGCACTTCTTGGATTAGTCTGGCCATTGGTTTCCTCCCATGACATTTTCGACCGTTGCTTGGCTCGGCCTCTACCTCGGTCTCCTATGGGCTCTTACCTCTACCCTTGCCTTTCACTGCACGAGTCATTATTGTACTGTCCCGGGGTGTTCTAGCTTGCTGCTGATGATGACTGGGAATAAGCTTTCGTGCTCTCCTCCTCCAAGGGGAGTTACCTGCTACGGGAACAAGAAACCAAGAATTTCAAGCCATTATTTTCATAATCTTCATCAGCCAATGGTTCTTCTCATTCAGCATTTATTCCCCCCATGCAGCCTATTCAAAGCCCCCCGAGCATGAGGAACCCCCACCCAATATTCCCTGGACACCGTTTCTTTCCCCCTGCCCTGCATTTATAACGACCACGGTTTCAGTCTTGAATTTCATGGTAGCCAACACACCCGGCAGCCCAAAATCCCAGTCTAAAGGAGACATAGTCCTTCTCCCATGTGCTCCTTTTTGGTTGACCTCATCCCCTGTCTCCCTTACTTCGTCTCTGCAATTCTTGACATTTCTCACCTCAGCCTCCCGACTTTTGAGCCACTTCCTCTACCAGGTATCCCTCCCCTACCTTATGAAACATTGATCTAAAATGATCATATGTTAAAACTGAAGTAGAATTGATTATGCCAACAATGAAAATAATGTTAACTTAAAGTGCTGAAAGCGTGAGAACTGCTTGAGAAGAAGACTTTACGACAAATAAGAAAACATAAATAAGATGCAAAACAGTAGTGAAAACAGCAAATACATAGTGATACCAGACAACAAGATTGATTACAGAGTTCGTCCCTGATGGACTACGTCTTCGGGTCTGCTTTCAAGATGGGCGATTGCTTTATTAGGATTGAAACCGAAGAGGTCGATTACACAGAAATTTGACCAAACTAAATGTGCATGCAGGCACTTCTGGTCACTGTCATAAGAAATCTCTCTGAACCAGCTTTCCAATGCCTGTCACGGTTTCCAATTTTGACTCCTGATGCCCCTGTTACACTGAAAACAAATTCGTTTATATCCTCCATAATCTTCACTCTAAACTAAAAACCACTCTATTTTTCTTCAATGGGAAAAACATCCTTTTAAAACCCTCCAAGTACATTTGAACTCCCTCACACTGAGTTTAGGAATGAACCGCTAACTTTAGGGGTTAAATTTAAGGTTTGTTTCCCTCGGCCTTGTCACTGTTTTGCACCAAAATATATTTCAAAACCTAAAAAAGCACTTTAGATAAAGGCGCAACCATTAAGAGTTTGCTAACTAGGCAGAGGGAAGAAAGTCAGCATGTGACTACCACATTCAAACCACAGGCTGCCATCTCTGCAGTCACCCTTCGGCGGTTTTGACTAACAGTGCTCCGATAGTTTTTTATGTGAACACGTTACCTCCGACCATTGCAGCTTACCTCTGGCAGTTCCGACGTGGTGGTTACAGTCGTGGTTACCCTAAAATCTTACCACGTTCACATGACATGGTTGCATACAATTCTCCACACTGTCTACTTCGATGGTAACCCCCGACGGTTCCTTTGGCCGTTCAGATGGCATAGTTCCAAGATGGTTACAGTTAGGAGGATTCCCACTACCATTAACGTTAACATTTCACCTATTCACATGTCCTGTGGTCCCGCTTCGGTCTCCTCTATGGTTAGGGACTATTATTTAATTTGTAATGTTTTTTCATTGTATTGTATAGGCCGAGAGGGTATTACATAGGGTTATATGTATTTTTGGCATAGTTTAATGTATTAGGTTCTAGGACTTAGGGTAATGGGTTTTATACTTAGGTTTTGACATTTTAATGCATGGTTAGGGTTTAGGATAATGCATGGTGTAGTTTTCATTAGGTTTGCATTAGGTTTATTTTAAACATAACCCATTTACAACTAAATGTCACAAAGTGACATTAGCAACAAACAACACATGACGACAAACCCGTCGATGACCAAATCTTGCAAAATGGACAACAACCACATGTCGACAACCATATTCTGCGAGGCAGATGACAATCACATATTGACGACCAAATCATGGAAGAACTGACGACAATCATATGTCAACAACTAGGTTCCAAACCATATCACCATGAAAACCATTAACATCGCATGACAACTTGAATCATAAACATCATTGTCAAAGCTGATGACATCGGACACTGAACGTTGATGAAGAAACTGAACTTGTGTAACTTATCTTATGAGATCTTCCTGGATTAATCCTCTCCACTTGAAATCTTGTGGACCACAAAAGTTTGACTTAAACAGATAGTCGATGAGGGTAGAGCACCCTCACTCTCCACCTTGTCCTGATGATGTACCAATACATTCAATCAACCACCTAGAAGTGGTGACCCTGATGATGCTGACCATGGCACATTTTGAATCGGTGACCTGTTCCATCGATCTACAATATGAACAACTTGCGAAGATGGTGAAACAACCTGTTATAAACATGGCATTTGACTTTTTTCCATGAAGTACCATGAATTAGTTATTCATAAACATCATTGAAAACAGTCTCTATAGGATATTGTTCAATACCATTGACATGTATTAACCATCTATATTGTGTAATGACAGAGACAATCAAAGATATTCTTGACATCAAACCAGCTACTTGATTTTCTATACTTTCCTGATTCCTGATTACTAAGTGAACTTGCTGCAGTAAACCCATCAAATTGTAAGGCGAAAACTTCTGCAACTTAGTTTCATTTTGAAAGTATTGAAGTGTTTGTTGATTTGTTTGAATCATTGTTTCTTCATTTATTAAATGATGTTTCCATTGATTAGCACCTTCCTCTGATGCATAAGTTTTCCTTGGATACTTTGACACTGCTTTAGAAAAGGCTTTGCAATGAAAACAAATAGGCTTCCTCTCCACTTGAAAAGAGGCTTCCAATCTATTTGAAACATGAAATGGTGACACAATACAAGAGAAATTTAACACCAATTTTTCCCAATATTGACTTGCATCCTTGTAACTGTTAACTTCCAAACTTGGACTGAATTGATTCATTCTGACATTAGGAAGAGGAGCTTTAGGCACAAACTATATAATTCATGTTGTATTCCCTGCTTATGAGTAAGATGTTTGTTTTCTTTAAATAGAACTAGAAACGTTTCTACCGCTTTGATCAAACTATCTTTAAGTTGAGACTCATAACTTGAACAAACATCATCTTGATTCTTATGTTGTTCCTTTACACACATGATTACAACTCTCTTACTTGAACTTATTAATCACTTCATTTGATTAGAAACAACTAAATTCAAGTGATTTTTACTTTTATGTGCCCTAACAATAAATTCAACCCCATCTTTTTTAAGGTGATATTTGTGCTTTCTTTTGTAAAATATTGCATCATGATCATAAATATTAGGACTTCCTAAGATAACTCCACATAGGTCTACTGGAACCACATCTAATTCCACTTCATCAATGTAATTATCTGTAATGGAAAACCTTAATCGACACTGTTCTGTGACTTTTATCTAAGTTGATTTATTTATCCATCGTAATGGGTAAGGTCTTGGATGATTATGTGTCTCCAAACCCAAGTTTTTAACTAAATATTTAGATACTAAATTGGCCTGTGATCCATTGTCAAACATTGTATCTATATTTGTGTGCTTAGAAGTTATCCTTATGTTAAATAATTCAACTCCTTTATCCTCATTTGAGGGATTTATGTTTGATGAAGATGCAATAATATTCGAACTTGCACCAGTGTGAGAAGTTTTACCTGTCGAAACTATGGCAATTATCCTCCTTTCATCACTTGAATCAGAACCTAGATCTTTTTGGACTGCTGCAATTGCCTTCTCCTTAAGGAAAATTTTGGGCTTAAGTTCTGGATGAAGTTTCCAACACTTAGATTCATCATGACCAATTCTCTCGCAATGACAACAAGTAGGTCTTTCCTTCTGAGTTGATTTCTTTCTCTTTGAATTGTTCTTCCCCTTACGGTCATTGGAATCTTTGATTTCCAACTCATTTGATGATTGCGGTGAAAAATGGAATGGTCTGCCACTTGATTCAATATGTATGGCTCGAACACACACTTCATCAAAATCGTCAAGATTAAACATCAATAATGTATGCTGCAAATATGAATGTAAACTGCCAATGTATTTTAATAAAGTTTCACATGTATCCAATGAAATACCAAGCGCCAATTCTTTCTTTCTAAACTTCTGAGTAAACTCCTGAATGCTTTTCCCTTTACCTTGCCTCAAATGCAACCAATCAATAATAGCTTGTTGCATGTATCCTAAAGGATAAAATTGTTTCCTAAGAGCTTCTAAAAACTTAGACCATGAAGAGATGACTTTACCTTTTCTCTTTACATCTATCTGAGTTTTACTTTCCCACTAGATTAAAGTTTTCCCCCCATTCTAAGTGTAGATAACTGAATTTTCATTTTATTGTCAGAGATGTTATAAATACGACAATACACTTCTAACTGCTTAATCCAGTTATCTAACTTTTCAGGATTTATTTCACCATCAAAAATAAGTAATTCAAATTCTACATCAAGTTTCAAAAGAGATGTTTTCTTAGGTTTATTTTTTGTTTCAGATTCTGCACTGGAAGAATAAGAAGAAGATGATGATGGAGATGGTGGAGGTGAAGGTGGTTTATCAGCCTTGCCTTAACTTTGTCCTTCTTTGATGTCCTTGAAAAAGAAGTTGCATCTCTTGCCTTCTTGTCTTTGTAGAGTCCACCAACATCTATTGCATATTCAAGAATGCTTGCTGAAACTCTTCATCAATCATCTTAGTTTATGTCGTTTCGCCTGCATCAGATCCTATCACGGTCAACTTATGAATGACTCTTCGCTTTCCAATCTCTGGATCAATTTGCTCAACGATTCCTTCTCTGTGTTGCGACTTTGACCTGGTTAACATTCAATGGAAAATTCTACAAACGTAACCTGCTCTGATACCAAATTATATCATCTGAAATGATCATATGTTGAAACTGAAGTAGAATTGATTATGCCAACAGTGAAAAGAATGCTAACTTAAAGTGTTGAAAGCATGAGAACTTCTTGAGAAGAAGACTTTACGACAGATGAGAAAACATAAATAAGATGAAAAATAGTAGTGAAAACAACAAATACACAACGATACCAAACAACAAGATTGTTTACGAAGTTCGTCCCTAATGGACTAAGTCTCCGGGTCCACTTTCAAGATGGGCAATTACTTTATTAGGATTGAAACCGAAGAGGTCAATTACACAAAAATTTGACCAAACTGGGTGTGCATGTAAGCACTTCTGGTCACTGTCATAAGAAATCTCTCTGAACCAACTTTCCAATGCCTGTCACGGTTTCCAATTCCGACTCCTAATGCCCCTATTACACTAAAAACAAATTTTCCTATATCCTCTAGAATCTGCACTCTAAACTCAAAACCACTCTATTTCTCTTCAATGAGAAAAACATCCTTTCAAAACACTCCAAGTATAATCAAACTCCCTCACACTAAGTTTAGGAATGAACTGCTAACTTTAGGGGTTAAATTTAGGGTTTGTTTCCCTCGGCCTTGTCATTGTTTGACACCTTAGGGTAAACACACATGGTCATTGAATTATTTTTGCACCAAAATACATTTCAAAACCCAAAACAGCACTTTGGATAAAGGTGCAACCATCAATGGTTTTCTAACCGGGTGGAGGGGAGACAGTCGGCATGTAACTGCGGTGGTCAAACTGTAGGCTGCCAACTCCATAGTCATCCTCTGGCAGTTCCGGCTAACAGTGCTCCGACGATTTGTATGTGAACACGTTACCTCCGACCATTGTGGCTTACCTTTGGCGGTTCCAACGTGGTGGTTACAGTCGTGGTTACCCTGATAGCTTACCACGTTCACATGACACAGTTGCATACAATTCTCTGCGCAGTCTACTCCGATGCTAACCCCTGATGGTTCCGCTGGCCTTTCACATGGCATAGTTCCAAGGTGGTTACAGTTAGGAGGATTCTCACTATGGTTAATGTTAACATTTTGTATGTTCACCTGTCCTATAGTCTCGCTGCGGTCTCCTTTGCAATTAGGGATTGTTATTTAATTTATAATGTTTTTGCATTATATTGTATAGGCCGCTACCTTACCCTTTTTCCTTAGGTTGGCCAAGTAGACAAGAAGACAAGGTTCAATCAGCCAACAACCTTCACTCCCCATCCCTATGATCCCCATGAGCGAGAGGAAAATTCCAAAGCAGAGTGATACCCGAGTAGACCCTATGCAAGAGAATGCAATGCCAAAGGAGATTAATATCCCTGCATATCTTATGTAACTGCGGTGAATCCTTCCATCCTTCACCTCCCACCTATTCCCACCACCCGAATTTCTCTCTCTCCCAAACCCCTTGCCCCCATGTAATCCCAATTTGACAAATCAGACATAGGGGATCATAATGTATTGTAGGCAGAAAACATACCCATTAACAAGTGCTCGAGATTGTTGTATCTCTTTACCTTTCCAAAATGGTTGCACCACCTTCGTTGTTTCTCCAGTTCGTGATCTCCCTCCTATCTACTAACCCTCTTTGTTGTCAACCAACTCTATTGCATGTGAATGCCACCTTCCTTCTTCCATATTATCTTAACCATGCGGACAACCAACATGCCTTGTGCTTCGACTGTGTGGGAAGCAATGGCACTTCCTTCGAACATCCTTGTCATGATGACCCTCTTAATGGGTCTGTCAGCCACCTCTCACCCCGATTAGGGGATAGTACAATTAATATTTTAATATAATCATATTTTAATAATAGATTTTTTTATGAAGAAAATGTAATTTTATAATTAATTTCGTAATGATGTACTTGATGAGCCCCAGTATTGCAACAAGAATGTTGCAACTCCCAAAGCTACCAACTTAAATTATCAACCTGGGGTTCATATAAACTTAAGAGGTGTCGACACTATATGTGCAACATACAATGTGTCCTTCTTTCGTTGACCTGATGTAATTGATTGAATTTCATTAAATCAAAGCTTAAACTAATTATAGAAATGGAAATGTTACCCTGAAAAGAAATTAATCCTAGGAAAGAACAACAATTTGTAATTGAAATCCTAATAGCATGAATTCAAATAAATAGGTCTAATCTACATTGTAAAAATGGATGTCCTAATTGGTGTTTATGTTGGGTGTGTGTTATATTCTTTCCATGACTACAGCACGTGTGGGGGGGTGGTTAGTCCCCCTTATATGTTGTGTAGGACGCAAAATTGGGGGTGGCAACTGTTGAGCATTAGAAAAGGTATGTAATTGCCACTTATTAATTTATCTTTTCCTTTAATTCATAACTTCTTTGCATTCTAAGATGGGCATATGATAAAGGATTATGATAAAGTTAAGGGGATTTCTGATTAATGTGAAATGATTTATTATTGCATTTTTCTATGCAGAAAATGAAGAAAATGGAAGATTGCCATTTTGGAGGAAAAGACAAGGCAAAACCAACTATTGTCCCTTTGACAGGAAACTGCATCCAGACGAGGAAATCAAGATTGGAGCGCATGGGCCAGGAAAAGGAAGAAGAAATGCAATATCAATGCAAGAGGACGAAAAGATAACTAAAGATTAAAGAAATGGCAAATCCCTTAGGATCCTTTGATCTTGAGGGATCGCTACCTTAAGGATATCTGTATTTTTGGTATTTCCGCTTGGCCACTATAAAAAGGGACAACGCTGCTAGCCCAAGGGGTGGATTATTGTTGATTTAAAAAAAATTTGTTGCAATCTGAACTTTGATCATCGGCTCTCTTTAAAGAGCGATCACTGTAACTCTGTTTTTATGATTAATACATAAACTTCATTGTCGTTCCGTCATCTGATTCTGGAGTAACCATAGCAGTGCGTCCCTGGTGGCTAAGGGCCTGGACCTAGTGGATCACTTGCTTTCTATATCATTATTTTCCAATTACAAGTCATGTGTGGTTTGATTTCCTTTACTTGCTCTATTTAGTTGACATTTATGTTCATTTACAGATTGACATTACTGTTCATTTATAGAGTAACATTGTTGTGCATTTACAGTTTGGTATTGTTGTTCACTTAGCCATGGTTTACCTATAATTGTGATTGTTGTTCACTCATATTACTATTCCATTACAATTGCAATTTATGTTCCCTTATAATTGTGGTTAATACCTATGCTAAACGAAGATTACTGATTCCATTATTCTAGATTCATTGCGTGTTTACATTTCATTAAGTTTATTGTTCAATATTTCATATACTTGCTTAGGTTTGCTGTTTCGTTCTTGGATTGATGTTCAATTCATTTACTAGTTAAAGATTGATGTTCAATTCCTTTCATTTATGATTGCTGCTTAATTCATTCATGTAGGTTAAGCTTTTTTGTTTGGTCTTTTCAATAGATTAGTTGTTGTTCCTTGTTCTGTTAATTGAATTGTCATTTCAAGTATTTGCTTTGGTGTGAACAGAACGATCTACAACTGTAGCGAACATTGACTATTGTTGTCTAGTTCCCAGATTGAAGATCTTCTCTTTGATTGATTTTCACTTGCATCAGTTTACAAAGGAAAGGGTTATCATTACTGCATCCTTGACTGATGATTGTTGTAGTTGCTTAAGTGAATGATCTAATTGCAAAGCATTTAAGTTTCTTGCCATTCCATTTAGAGTTTGTTTCCAGCATTTGCTTACTTTTGTAAAAGCACTATACTACTAGCATTACTCTTGACAAGTGACCGCCTCAGACTGAGTACACTCTTGAGATAACAAATCGCACCTGGATTGATAATTAATGTAGGGTAAATAGAGGTTAAAATGACCCTTTTTAATACTCAACATTTTGGCACCGTTGTTGGGGAAGAGTGTAGCCATTTGTTTCTTTTGAAGAGAGAGTAGTGTAAGTACCTACTAGGAGAGAGTCGGGTTTTAAAAATGGAAGGTAAGAACCTGCGTATGGAGCATGTAACAGCCCTGCTCCCCCGCCCACTTTCCTACAGTTTTGTTGTTATTTTGGGTAGAAATAAGTATTTGATTTGTGTGCATGACTAAGCAGAAAAAGCCTAAAAATAATCTTAAGCCACTACCCAAGCTTGATAAAGCTAAGGGGTCGGTGACCCTTGGTCAATCGACCTTTATAGAGGAAATCCTTAAAAAAATAGAATCTCAGCCTTCAGTAGGACCTAGAAAAGATACTTCTAGACAACCTACTAGTTCCCTTTGGGCCATAGAATCACCATCTGTAGCCTTTGTTGAGGTGCACAGCCAAACAGAGTAGCAAGATTTTCAAGAAATTGAGAATTCTAGCCCAAAATCATTACAAGAAGGGAACCTTAGTAATCTTTGCGAAGGAAGAGGAGAAATAGGGGAAACTGAAGAACCAAGATCTCCTCTTGGAATACTTTAGCCATTAAGCAGCCCAGATAAGGGAAGTGATATAAAAATCATCCAGAATCAAGTTGAATAACCTGAAGAGCTAAGATCCCCTCAGACATTAGTTCAGCAAGGAACTCTCATCATCCTAGACAAAGGAAGTGATGTTAAGGCCATTCTTGTTCCTTCTAGCTAGCCTAGGAATACCCTCCTAGAAATCCTAGAAGGTTATTGGCACATATTTGACCAAATGGCCCACAACCAGCAAATCCCCCAAACCTCCACACTGCAATATACCATTGTAGATACTACAGTTAATGCACCTATGAAGGCCATTCCTCTCCAGCACGTCCCTACATTCCATGGCCTAACATTGGAAGATCTAGATGCATTTTTGTTTGAATTTGATGTGTTGTGTAGAGGGTATGACTATACTACTGATCCCTAAAAGCTGAAATTATTTCCCTCTACATTAAAAGGGGCTGCTTTACGATGGTTTATGGGTTTAGGTGGAGGTGTCATAAGTCACTGGGATCATATGAAAGGTGCTTTCTTAAAAAAATATCAGGATTATTGTAGGTCTAGAGAGTTAAAAGATGAAATATTTCAGATGTTAGCTAGACCTAATGAGACATTAGAAGAATATGTTGAACGTTTTCAGTATAATCTTCAAAGGTCTCCTTATGCATCATTACCCTTACCTGACAATGTATTAAAAAAAACATTAATTAAAAGCGTGAAGGAACAATGGGTTGAAACACTAAATATTATGGGAAAAGGAGGTATTTATCAAGAAAATTTTGTTGACATTATTGACTTATGTATCAGGAGTTCACGAGGCAGCACCAAGGCTAAAACCAATGGAACATGACAGGTTCACAAGGGACAACAAGATCTTTGGAGAAGGAGTAACTCGCGTAGAAATTGAAAATTTACTGGAGAATTTCAAAACTGATATATTTGGGACTCTGACAATGTGGCTCAATATTATGCAAGAAAAATAGAAACAAGCAGAAACAGAGCAAAATCTGGCAATATTCTGCCCAAACACAACCACAAAGAGTGCCCACTAGATGCAGTTCAAGTCTACGCTATCTGTACAAAAGACCACTCTACAGAGAACTTCCCCTCACTTCTTGGTTTGAAGGCAGTATACAAAGAAACAGAAGAAGAATCAGAACCGGTGTACCTACTCAATCAGCGCCTTTAATGGTAACCACGACAATCAGGTATGTCCTCTGATCCGTATTCTTCTTTCCAGCCTCTTCAATATCATGCTTAGCAATATAATACAATGTGGCAAAATCAACCTCCCTTCTCAAATTGGTCACAACAACCATTTCCTTCATCATCTCCATGGCCGAACCAAACAAGCCAATCTAATTGGCCAAATTTTCCCTACGCTCCACCATATTGGAAAAACAATGTATATCCAACATAATGGTCCCCTCCCACTTCGTAGAGTCAAGCCTGGCAGACAAACTGGTAAATACCGATGAATCAGCCAGCAGGAGCCATTCCACTCCCTCAACCTACACTGCCAGCACTACAACAAAATCCCCAGTCCAACTTAAGACCACAACTTCCAACCCAGCCCAACACGAACCCAAATAACAGACCGATTCAATCCGTTCAAATAATCAAAACACCAGAACTAGATACCAATCTAAGGGAGTGCAACGATCTTCAATTAAGGTCTGGGTGCATTATAGAAACTGAGGGAGACAAACATGCTCAAGTTGAAAATCAGTTACCTGCAGAACAACCATTACAAGAAGAAGATGTGGTTAGAAAATAGACTCATGACCAAGCAACCACATCTTCTCCCCCATTCCCGGAATGATTAATCATATCGCACCCTATAGAACATCCTGAATTTGATATTCTGGGAGAACTAAAGAATTTGTATATAAAAATCCCACCCCTCCAAGCTATCCAAGATATCCAATATATGCAAAAACCATTAAAGAGCTATGTATAAAAAACCAAGGAGGAGAATAACAAATAACCCAACAGTCCAAGTAATTGGCACCCTATCTGATCTGTTATCAGGAAGAGAAGCACCTGTCAAATATGAAGACCCAGGAAATCCAATAGTGACAGTGCAAATCAATGGATAAACCTTTTCAAATGCCTTAGTTTATTTAGGGGTTGCAATTAATATTTTAACAATCGCTACTTGTCAAAAGCTAGGCATTACATCAATAGAACCAACCTCCACCTTATTAGAATTGGCTGACTGATCAGTAGTTAGGCCAGAAGGTACACTACATGATGTTATGGTATCTGTTGATTCTTGGGAATATCCTGCCGAATTTCTGATAATAAAACCCAAAAGCCGACTCGATGGACACCCATTAATTTTAGGTAGACCTTGGCTTGCAACTATTGATGCTTACATTGGTTGCCAACAAGGCAGTATGACCATAACTAGAGGGAGTAATATCAAGAATCTGGCTCTATACCCTCCAGCCCAACCAAGTGTAACAATAATAAAAACTAATAAACATCCCGTATCATACCTCACAAAAAAATTAGGTTCCCATTAACCATGATAGAAGATGCCCTCGATTTTAAAGATCAAACAAAGGATGATGTTATCAACAACTTCATTAATCAAGCTGAACCCAGATCCCATCTACAATGTCACATGATAGAGGTAGCATTTGACAATGAACTAGAAGAAGATCCTCTCAAAGACACCCATGATCAAACAATACCCACTACCTTTGTTTCAAACATCAAAACTATAGAGATTGAGCCAGGAAAAACCTTGAACATCAATAATAACCTGAATCCTGAACAAGAAGAAAAGTTGGTCCAACTAGTGAGAAAATATAAGGAAGCTTTTGCATGGGATTATCCGGACATGAAGGGAATCGTCCTGAGCTGTGTACGCACCACATTTATACAGAAAAAGATGTTAGACCTATTCGCCAACCCCAACGGAGACTCAACCCTCACCTGAAAGACATTGTGAATGTTGAATTACAAAAACTTTTGGATGTAAACTTTATTTATCTGATCTCCGGTAGCAAGTGGGTATCTCTGCTAGTAGTGGTGCTAAAGAAGAATGGAAAGTGGAGGATTTGTGTAGATTATATAGAATTAAACAAAGCGGCCCAGAAAGACCACTTTCCCCTTCCATTCATTGATCAGTTATTAGACACTTTAATAGGAAATAAATTCTTTTCTTTATTGTATGGCTTCAGTGGATATAATCAGATTCAGATTGGCCCTGAAGACCACAACAAAACTACTTTTACCTGTCCGTGGGGAACATTTACCTACAGAGTCCAACCCTTTGGCCTATGCAATGCCCCTGCCACATTTCAAAGGGCCATCCTCAACATATTTTCATATTTAATAAATGAAGGGCTTGAAGTATACATGGATGATTTCACACCATACGGAGATGATTTTGACCCTGCACTAGACACATTGGAAAAGGTGATGCAACGATGTATCACCACCAAGCTCTGCTTGAGCCATGAAAATTTCTATATGATGATGACTGAAGGACTCATCCTAGGTCATTATATCTCAGCGGTTGGAATACAGGTAGATTCAGCCAAAATTCAAATAATTTTGCTAATACCTACTCCTACCACACAGACAAAGGTACGCAGTTTTCTTGGATTTTCTAGTTATTATAGGAGATTTATAGAACATTTTTCTCAAATAGCTACACCTCTATAAGCACTAATAGGGAATGTTGATTATTTTTGGACAGATAAATGTGACCGTGCTTTTGAGGATTTGAAAAAGCTTGTGTCAATGACCCCAGTGCTCAGAGGCCCAAATTGAGACCTTCCATTTCAAATTTCATCAGATGCTTCAGACACAGCTATTGGAGCAGTCCTTGGGTAGGAAGAAGATAAAAAACCATATGAAATCTGTTATATCAGCAAGAATTTGTCTCTTGTTGAGCAAACTATACTGTTACTGAAAAGGAATTCTTAGCTGTAATATATGCTGTAAATAAATTTAGGCATTATATCACTGGATATCCTATTGTTTTATATACAGATCACTCTGACATAAAATATTTAGCAAATAAACCTATTATAAATGGTAGAGTAACAAGATGGTTGATTTTATTGCAGGAATTTGACATCACAATAAAAGATCGGCCTAGGAAAGAGAATCTTGTAGCTGATTTTCTCTCACAAATGCCAAAGCTAGTGGACGCAGCAGTAGCCAAAGATCAATTTCCAGATGAACATTTATTTGTTGTTACTGTCAAGACACCCTGGTATGCTGATGTTGCAAATTATTTAGTAGTAGGAAAATTACCAAAGCATATGACCGCAAATGAACGAAAACAGATTGTGCAACATAGTGCCTGATTTTCTTGGATTGGGGGCTACCTATTTCATACAAGGGCAGATATGCACATCAGAAGATGCATCCATGAAGATGAAATATTTAACATTCTGAAAGCTTGCCACGACGGACCATGTGGTGGACATTTCACAGATCGAAGAACTGGTCACAAAGTTCTACAAACAGGGTATTTCTGGCCCATAATCTTCAAAGACGCGAAGAAATTTGTTCAAGCCTGTGACAGTTGCCAAAGAGCAGGACGCCCTGGATAGTTCGACGAAATGCCTTTAAATCCATAGCTAGTAATCGAACCATTTGAGCGTTGGTAGCTTGATTTTACTGGTCTGATCAACCCATCATCAAACCAGAAAACATATATTCTGGTAGCAACAAAGTATGTTACCAAATGGGTTGAAGCAGAGGCACTTCCAAGAGCTACAAAGGACTCTGTGATTCATTTCCTATTCCAAATATTTGTACGATATGGTCTCCCAAGAGACATAATCATGGACGGAGGACCACAGTTTGCAGGTAATAAAATCACTGCAACGTTAAAAAATTATCACATTCAACACAAAATTACCACTCCGTATCACCCACAGGCAAATGGCCAAGTAGAAAGCACAAATAAAGTGATAGAGGCAATATTAACAAAAACCATTGCGTCACACAGACGTGATTGGGCTTCAATATTGCGAGAAGCCTTGTGGCATACTGAACAACGGTGAGAAACACCACCGGTTATTCACCATATCATCTAGTATTTGGAAAGGAACCCATATTTCTAATAGAGTTCGAAATACAAACATTAAGAACAGCACAGGAGGTCGGTATGGATTTAAATGAGGCCCAGACTAATATATTACATAAATTAACAAGCTAGATGAAATTAGGCTCTCGTCTCTTCAACACACTGCATTAATCCAACAACAGAGAATAAAATGGCATGACGCCCTGATCAAAAAGAAAATCTTCCACGAAGGAGATTGGGCACTCCTATACGATTCTAGGTTTCAGGATTTTCTGGGAAAACTTCAGACTCGATGGCTTGGACCGTATGAAATCTAGAAAGTGCACGACAATGGCACTATTACTCTGACTACTATTGACAGATCTGGACATACCTTTAAAGCAAATGGCCACCGAGTGTGACTGTACCATAAACCGCTTACTCGGGAATCCTTCTACCAACAACTCTGGGAAGATTCTGATATGCAGATTCTTGCTGAGGAAAAGAATTCTTCCTTAGCTTTGGTTCATTAAGTAAATTCATTGCTTTTAAGATTTTGTACATAAATTTTTCTGTTCTTCTTGTATAAATTACTTTCTGTACAGATTTTTGCATTTTTGCATTTGTTTTACATTTTTTTGTTCCTTTCCAAAGGAACAACATTTTCTCCGTTTTTTCTGTTCCTTTTTTAAGGAATAGAATTTTACATTTTGTTGTTCCTTTCCGAAGGAACAACACTTTCACCGTTTTGCTGTTCCTTTTCGAAGGAACAACACTTTTTCATTTTGTTGTTCCTTTCCGAAGGAACAACATTTTCTTCATTTTGTTGTTCCTTTCCAAAGGAACATCACTTTTGCATTTTGCTGTTCCTTTTCGAAGGAACAACATTTTTGCCTTTTTGTTGTTCCTTTCTGAAGGAATAGCACTTTAGCATTTTTTTGTTCCTTTCCAAAGGAACAACAGTTCTTTCGTTTTGTTGTTCCTTTCCGAATGAACAACACATTTGCATTTTGTTGTTCCTTTCCGAAGGAACAAAACTTTCACTCGCATTTTTGTTGTTCCTTTCCAAAGGAACATAACTTTCGTTTTTTTTTGTTCCTTTCTGAAGGAACATCACTTTCGTTTTTTGTTGTTCCTTTTCGAAGGAACATCACCTTTGCCTTTGTTGTTCCTTTTCCCAAGGAACAACATTTTCATTTTTATTGTTCCTTTCTAAAGGAACAACACTCTCACATTTTTGTTGTTCCTTTCCGAAGGAACATAATTTCCGCATTTTTGTTATTTTATTTTGCGCTTTCTTTATTTGCTATTCCGATTAAGGAATAACTATTGTTCCTCTTGAGGAACAATAGTTTTGAGTATGCTTCTTTTGCTTTTGCTTGTTGTTCCTCTTAAAGGAACTGTGGTTTTTATGTGCAAATATTATTTTGCTATCCCTCTAAAGAAACAACAGTTGTTCCATCTAAAGAATAACACTTTTTGAATGTATTTTTCTTCTTTTTGCGTATATGCGTGATTCACCATTTAGAGGATTTTTGTGAGTGATGGTCATTTAAGGCACAGCTATACATTTATGCAAGAATACAGAAACTAGAGGACATTGAAACCAGCAAACCAAAGAAAAAATTTTATCTTTAAAGAAATTGCTTTGAATTGATAAGAGAAAAGAGGAAAGGACACAACTATTTATATCCCTTTGCTGTCTTTACTTTCACTACCACCAATTTGATTGATTATTTTTATCATGATGGTTCTTTCTAAATCCCCAAAATTCTCTTTGATCATTATCATTGAATAAGAATAAGGTCATATTTTTCTCTATTGAGATATTCAAACTTCTTCCAACATCCCTACTCTTAAGGAGTGTTGAGCCACCCTCTGTATATAAATAGGAAAGTGCTACATAAAAGAAAAAATAAAAAGAAAAGACAATTATTTATATGATTACTAACATGATTTGTCAGATGAAGGATAGGGGGTCTCATCAAGAGTCAGCATACCATGATCATAAGGAAGAAAGTGAAGTGGCATTCCCACTATGGCCACCACACCAGGGATATGATCCAAGAGGCACATCAGAAAAATAAAATGTTCTTGGAATAGGAGGTCTCATCATGAGCCGACCTGCCCACCTTTCACTCCTTCCTGGTGAATGGCATTGCGATTCATTTGGTTACCAAGCCAACACAATGGCCTCCATTCTGACATCGCACAAAACTTTCCTAGGCATACACAAAGGATTATGGTTCCAAGGGTCAAATAAGCAACTCTATCAAAGTAATGGACACCTGTGGGCAACAAAGCTCTATTGATGGTATTGAAGTCATATTTTTTGTACACCAATAGTCATTATAAACCCTTCTTCTTATATCTTTATAGTGATTTCAAATGTGATTATGTTATATAACCCTTTCGAACCTTTGATACATTAAAATCATTTATAAATCAATCATAATGGTTAAAGTGGATAATGATCGCATAAGAACTTTTACTTATGTTAGCTGTTCTATCCTCTATTTTTTGCATCATATCATGGCATTTTCATATTTATTAGTGATTTCCATCATAAGCCTCGATTTCAGTGATCAGCCCATTTTTGTAAATATGTCATATATCTATACATTGTTCCTTTATTCCACTGTATGATTGCAGTTCAACATGCTAATCCTTTATTTGATGGCCAACGACGGCCTATCACAATTCAGGGGGGTGCAGGTGATCTCCATAATTCACTAACATACATGTCAACTCATTATTTGGAGGTATTATGACTCCATTAAAACTCGAGAATAGCAAGTCTAACGGTATTGTATTTTCCAACATGCATGGCTTGCTGCTCCAATGCCATTTCCATGTTTTTCTCTGTAAAAATTAACAGTAAGATAAAGTTTGAATAACTTGTTGTTCCATCGTTTCCTCTATGTCTTTTTTTAACAGTGAGCTAAAATTTGAACAGCTAGCTGTTCCATTGACATCTCTATGTTTTTTTGCAGTGTGCTAAACTTGAACAGAATGGGAGGGAGATCAATTCGCAGTGAGCCACAGTTGTTAATGGTCTCTGATGCTGCACACGAAATCTTAGTAAGCGTAGGATGGATAGCCTACCTTAACCGTCTACAACAATCTAACGAGATAGTGGCAATTGAATTTCTGCAGAATTTGCAGGAAGATCATTCCATGGTGAGAGGGAGACAAATAGCAGTAACAGATGAGATAATTGCTAAAGTTTCGGGACTGCTAGCCATTGGACTAGTATGGACCCTAAAAAAGGTGAGACTGCAAGATGCTATAACCATCTTCTGAGACGAAGGGCAGAACCTTACTGTCAAAGGAAAAGGAGTCCTGCCGACAACCCTGGGAGAGCCTTGGCCAAAATTGGCCAAAATTATCCAAAGCTACATCACTTGTGATGGCAGAAAAGACATGGTAACAACACGCCATCTCAAATTGTTAGTTGTATTGAAGCAAAAATGTGCTGTGAATTTGCCTACGTACTTAAATTTATTATTGCATGATGTTGCCTGAAGTATAAGAAAATCTCGCCATGTAGAATCAGTAGTAAGCCATCACATTTTAATTCGGTTGACAGTCAGTTATAGTCTTGAACAATAGCAGAGTAGTTGGGAATAATTGATTTTCTCAAAAGATTGGCGGACTAGCTTTACCAGCCCCAAAACGAAAACAGATTGCTAGCACATCAATTACACCACTGACTGAAAATCCTTCTCCAGCCTATTCCCTGACTGCCTTGCATGTCAATTACAATGTTTTCATGAGGGCATGAAAAAGGGTAAGCAGGGGGGTGTGTTGAGCATTAGAAAAGGTATGTAATTGCCACTTATTTCTTTATCTTTTCCTTTAATTCATAACTTATTTACATTCTAAGATGGGCATATGATAAAGGATTATGATATAGTTAAGGGGATTTGTGATTAATGTGAAATGACTGATTATTGCTTTTTTCTATGCAGAAAATGAAGAAAATGGAAGATTTCCATTTCAGAGGAAAAGACAAGGAAAAACCAACTACTGTCCCTTTGACAAGAAACCACATCCAGAAGAGGAAATCGATATTGGAGCACATGGGCCAGGAAAAGGAAGAAGAAATGCAATATCAGCACAAGAGGACGAAAAGATAACTGAAAATTAAAGATATGGTGAATCCCTCAGGATCCTTTGATCCTGAGGGATCGCTACCTTAAGGATATCTGTATTTTTGGTATTTCTGCCTGGCCACTATAAAAAGGGACAGCGCTGCTAGCTCAAGGGGTAGATTATTGTTGATTTATAAAATTTACTATTGCAATCTGAACTTTGATCATCGACATTCTTTAAAGAGCGATCACTGTAACTCTGTTTTTATGATTAATAGATAAACATCGTCGTTGTTTTGTCATCTGATTCTAGAGTAACCGCAACAGTGCATCCCTCGCAGCTAAGGGCCCAACCCTAGTGGATCACTTGCTTTCTGTATCATTATTTTCCGATTACAAGTCGTGTGTGGTTTGATTTCCTTTACTTGCTCTACTCAATTGACATTGTTGTTCATTTACAAATTGACATTACTGTTCATTTACAGAGTAACATTGCTATGCATTTATAGATTGGTATTGTTGTTCACTTAGCCACAGTTTACCTATAATTGTGATTGTTGTTCACTTGGATTACTGTTCCATTACAACTGCAATTGTTGTTCCCTTATAACTGTGGTTAATACTTATTATTCTAAACGAAGATTACTGATTTCATCATTCTAGATTCGTCGTGTGTTTACATTTGATTAAGTTTTCTATTCAATATTTCATAGACTTGCTTAGGTTTGTCGTTCCATTCTTAGATTGTTGTTCAATTCATTTACTAGTTAAATATTGATGTTCAATTCCTTTCGCTTATGATTGCTGCTTAATTCATTCCTGTAGGTTAAGCTTTGTTGTTCGGTCTTTTCAATAGATTAGTTTTTGTTCCTTTTTCTATTAATTGAATTGCCATTTCAAGTATTTACGATGCTGTGAACAGAACGATCTGCAACTGTAGTGAACATTGACTATTGTTGTCTAGTTCCTAGATTGGAGATCTTCTCTTTGATTGGTTTTCATTTGTATGAGTTTACAAAGGAAAGAGTTATCTTTATTGCATCCTTGACTGATGATTGCTATAGTTTCTTAAGTGAATGATCTAGTTGTAAAGCATTTAAGTTTCTTGCCATTCCATTTAGAGTTTGTTTCCAGCATTTGTTTACTTTTGTAAAAGCACTATACTACTAGCATTACTCTTGACAAGTGACCGCCTCAGACTGAGTACACTCTTGAGATAACAAATCGCACCTGGATTGATAATTAATGTAGGGTAAATAGAGGTTAAAAATATCCTTTCTACTGCTCAACAGAAACCCTGCCTATGGGGGGGCATGATGGTTTTCTTTCCATGTTATTTTGTAGATCCGATCAAGGGTACTACATTTATGTTCTAATCCAGGGTTAATGGATTGGGGTTTATGGATGCTTCAGCATGTATATATATGTATTGTAACATGAAAGGAATATAATGAAAAATCAATCTACGAGTCTCGTCTTTGGGATCTAGGGGAAAATCTCTGTGTATATATGTTTTATGTTTTATGCTCTCATCGTTGTTTATTTTCTATTTTTTAGAATTCGGATGTAGGTAATTATTATACAAGGTTAAAACCTACAATTTATTTTTCCTCAATCATATATTTAGAGCCTATGGGTTATGATTCAAGCCTAAGAGAAGAAAAACCAATCTTTTCGAGAAAATATGGTCAAGTTTATATGTGCTACAGAAGGTTGCTATAAGTGAAACAGAAATGTTACAAACAAAAACATAATTGGTCCAAGAGGAGATAATTCACTGAATGACCTAGTAAATCAAATGAAAATTGTACAAGACAAATTTTTTTATTACGTAGGATGTATTAGGACTCCATTCCAAGTGGAATCACTCCAAAATACCCATGTTAAAACGTGCTAAAAAATAGCAGAAAATTACTACTCTAAAAACTACAAATTCAAGAAATAATTAGTTAACCTAGCAAATGTCTAACCTAATCAAGTGAAAATTCATTGGAGTAAATTTTGTCATTAACTTGAATGTTTTTATGATCTAATACAATTCAAATCAACTCAATTGAAGCTCATGAACATGTTCTAAACAATAGTAGAAAATTACTACTTTTTGCTACAAGGGACTTTCATAAATTCTAGATTTGTGAACTAGTAAACTAATCCAAGTAGCTCAATGATGAATATGACTTATAAAATATATTATAAAAATGAATCATGCTTGTGACTCTACAAATAACCTGAAAAAAAACTCACTTCAATCATTTAACCCAATCCTACAACAAAATAATCATCAATACTAAATGCAGAAATAGGAAAAACAAGAATAAGAGATGCATGTGAATAAGAAGTGAAAAGAAGAAAAACAAATTATACAAAAGGACTTTGAGGCTCATAGGATGGCCAATCCAAAGGATACTCAAATTCCTATGAAGGATACCAAGATTTAGAAGCTAAAATGACACCAAACTTCGTTATTTGAATCAATCCAAGTACATCCCTGTTAGAAATGAAAATGGAGCTGCAAAAATACAAGTTTTCACCACAAGAAGACTAAGAAATACATGCCTCTAGAGGAAAATTAGAATTTTTACTCATACAAATTGATGAAGAAGCATTATCCTTAAAAGGAGGAAGCTTTCCCCTCCAAAATACCTCAAATAGTGGATCTAGTTCCCAACACTAGGAATTTGCATTAAATGACATGGAACACATTCCTAGATTTTCTCAATCAATCGAGCTCCAGAATTAGTCAATGATTTCATGATATTTTCTTAATTTATTAGCCAATCTTGATCCTCCTGTAGTAGGGAGCAAGTCTGTAGATTATCTACTCCTCTAAATCTTCATAATATGCCCAATATCTCACAATATTCTACAAAAATAAATAATATTAGGCAAAAACATGGAATTATCTCTAAACCTTCCAAATGACCATATTAAAGCTAAAAAAACATTATTAAGTGTAGAAGGAGAGGTTTAATATATCATTCATGCGTCTAATAAATTTTAGATAATTCTTAATATGTGTCTAATTTGGAGACCCATCATACCCCCCTACTGAAATTGTTCCTCATCCTCTGAGCAACCCATTCATCCTCCTTGCCCTGTGGTTCTTCATGTATGCTGATCTGTTTCATTCTCTTTTTATTGGTCCATGTGTTGCTCCTCATGTTTTTCTTCTTGCTACTCTTATATTTTAATTTCTTCCCATATCTCAGTTTCTCGTGGATCTTCTAATGTAGGTTTAGGCTACTTGTTTCTGTCAAATGGTTCTTCAATTGTAATGGTTTCTATTTGTGAGGGAAACACCTTGATTTTGGTTTGTCTTCTTTGTATTCCTATGGAACTTATCCTTGTGAAAAGAAGTATTTCTTTGCATCCATTACCTTATTAATAATGTCATTCTCATTGAAGTCCAAGCCTCTTACTACTAATACAAATTATTGGCCATGACACATCATACTATCCATCAAATTCTTATGAAAACCCTGAACAAGCAATCTAAATTCTCTTTGATCATTAAATTCTGTAATTGAAAACAATAATCAGAGAGATATTTCTTCTTACAGAGGAAGAAATGATATTCAATAAATTGAAGCAAAAGAAAGGAAGGATGTGATGACCAAAATAGTGACTTGGATACCTTTCACCCTTGGAGAATTTACCATGTCTATAGCAAATCCTTTGCAACTTTGTTGTGTTTCTTTGTACCTTGTAGCAATTAATTAATCATTATCCAACACCCTAGTAGCAAAATTTTTCTCTTGTATCCCTTTGCTAACTTCCCGTAGCAATTTGGTTGTCTCCTACAGAAAATTTGTTCATTCATGTAGCAAATTTGTCCTTCTTGTACAAAAATTGTTCTTCCTATAATAGTTACCTTGCTCTTGTAGCAACTATGTTTTTTCATGTAGCAACCAACCCAAATCTTGTAGTAGTCATTCCTTGCATTCCAAGAGGTGGTAGGTCCACCTTTTTATTCTCGTATTTTTATTTTTCTATTGATTTTTTCTTTAGTTTTTATTTTTTCAATTTTTCTCTCTTTTTTTCATTGCACACAAAATAAACTCAAAGTGCTTTGAGTTAACTGAGTTGGCCCTCACATACCCCTTTGTACTCCTTGTTTTCCATCACTACTACATGATTACAACCCACTTTATCATGTCCTCTTCACTCTTGTATTTTCCCTCTCCCACACATGTGGATGTGTTGGTGGAAAGGTGAAGTTATTTGCTAGATAACGCCAAGGGTTTTTTGCTACTAAGTTTGGCTATAAAAAACTTTTTCCTTCATACACTTACATTTTTTTTTTAGATAAAATAATTCTATAGGATAGGTTTTTAGGATTTCATACCTAGGCCTTACCCTTGATGTATTTTTGCAAGTGATATTGAGGTTGTTGATATGACTATTGAAGTTGCCTTTGATGGTTATAAAGCTACTAGTGATGATCCTTTGATGGTTGCATGCTACTTATGAACAAAGGTAATGGATGATATGTTGGCTTCTTGAGGTGTCATATTCTTATGCTTGTTTCTCCATGCATTGGCTTTACTCTCAATTTTTTTTTTTGAAATGTGCTTGACTGATCAAAGTTGTTGGTGGGCTCCAGTATTGTAGCAATAATGCTACAACTCCTGGAACTCCTTCTTTAATTTTATCAACCCGGTAGTTCGTAACAAACTTGGAAGCGACGGTGTTGTATGCACAAGTACTAGCTCTTGCCGCAGCTGTCACTTGGTCAGCTGGCACAAGTCCGCTAGGAGCTTAAGCCAACTTCTATGAGCTCTTAGAAGAAGCTTTTTAATTGATGGATGAAAGCTAACTCGAAGGAAGCTAATCTAATTGCAAAAAGAAACTGAAAGCCAAAAACAAACGCAAACCCTAGCAAACCCTAATTCTACCAACTAGTCCTACTGATGCAAAAATGAGAATGCAAACTACGAGAAGAGATGCCATTACTTCTATGAAGGTCAAATGCATGTGTCTACACTACCTCTAGCTGAAGAAAACATCTTTTTGTATTTTTAACTAAGTTATGAGAATTATCATGCATGTGCTTTTAACTAGCTTTTCACTGTGCAGAGGTGGATCAAGGAGGAGAAATGCTTGGGAAAGGTTGGGAAGGTTCAGAGAGGGTCTAAGGGGTCCCTAACACCCTTCCAAAGAGTCTCACAAAGTTTGGCTGCCAAGAAACCACGTTTATGAGCTTCTACAGGAAGTCTGCAGGGGTTCTACAGGATGTTCAGGATTTCTACAGGATGTTCTGTAATTCTTCTACAGGATGTTTCGAAATGGGATTTTGGAGCATGGATGGAGGGAAAAAGATGGAGGAATGAGTATGGAGGTGAAATAGGGGTGTGAAGAGGCCTAGGACTTGGTGGATGAGGCTAAGGAGCGATTGGATTTGTTCAAGGATGGAGGAAGCGATGATGCACAAGAATGTAGGAATTAGGGCAAGGTGGGGAAAGTATGGCAAATGAAGGGTACGAATCATGGACTAAGGGTTGGAGCAGATTATCAGATGGATTATGGGTAGATAGAGAAGGATAACAGGTACTCTGCAAGTGGTTTTTCAAACTAAACAAACAAAGACATGCAAGAAAACAAAGATCTAGTTATGCTACCCTAATATGATCTAGCTAACAGTAACAAGAATGGACAGCAGCTTTATTTATAACAAGAACCACGTACAACATGTGAGCAAGAACATTCCAAAAGATTTGAATGCATGACTAACTCCTACCAATCTATTCTAAACATAAAAAGCTACTTTACCCATCAAAAGCAACCTAAATAACAAAGCAAGATTTAAATTTAAAGAGCAGATTTTATTTTAAGAACGCAGCAAACACACATAAAGATAAACAAAGGAGGTACTGGGTGCTTGAGATGGGCCCAACCCCAAGAGCTACAGCCTCCTAAGAGAGATTTAGAGCTGGTGCAAAGCTGGATTCATCTTTATTGATCAAGAAATGAAGAGTTACATCAAAACTGTCCACAAGGAGAGCTTGAGAATGAGCTGAAAGCAAAGCTAATCTATTGCCTAAAAATCGAACTACAAAAATGACTTCAACAAGACTATGAAATGACTAACTACCAGCTAACAAAATGACTAACCACTAGCTAACCAAAATGAGGCCCTAAGCCTTCTTATTTATACAAATTGAGGACCCAACAGTCCTCCTAAACTTTAGGGACTCGGCTGCCCAAAACTTGTAGTTAACATCAGTCCTACTTGACTTGCTTGGCTGCCCTTGTGCTAATTGATTTGGTGGCCTTTGAACTCCGAGCTGATGGTGGAGAATTCGAGGTAAGGGCCCATAAATGAAGGGGACACCTTCCTACAAATCCTCTCCCTTGTTCTCCCACGAATTTGGCTGCCAAGTGCTCATTAAGACCTTCAATTTTGTCTCCAAATTGACCAAAAAGGCTACACAAAGCACCCATTAGACTTGTTGGCATAATGACTAACCAAATTCACTCTATTAGCATAAATATAATCAAAAACATGCAATAAACTAATGAGAATGGTGGATTAAGTCGAATTAGGAGGTTGAATGAGCCCAAATAATTATCCATTTTTGGGGCTCATCATCACCCCCCTACTAAAAGTGTTGCTCATCCTCTGAGCAACCAATCTCTCTCCTCATCTTTGATGGCCCTGGTGGCCTCCTTAGCTAAAAGCTCGGCCGATTTCTCCTTTTGCTGCCCTTTTTCCAAACTTCCTATAGAAAGTCCTGTAGCTGAGTTCTGGCTTCCTGTAGAAACAGTCAGCACCACTGTATCCTGCTTGGCTGTGGGTGATTTTCCTTTCAGCTTGGCTATGGCAGCCTTCATCTTCTCCCCCTTTCTGCTCTTCTCCCTCGCTGTTAGAAGGACTGATATCATAGGTGAGGGATTTTATGTCACTTTCTGCTATCAAGTCCCTGAAGACTTCCCAATTTTCTTTCTAACTGCATGGTGTTGACCAAAAGATTCATTATTAGGATCATATTCAGCAATGGAAGAAGCATGCAAATTCCCTTCTGTTGTATTCTTTCTTTTCTTTTTGGCAGCTTGTTTGAGGAAGGGCAATGCCTGTGGGAGCAACACCATTATCATCGACTTTGCAAATTCCTGTCCCATGGAATCTGAATCTACCTTGCCTAAATTTCCATCCAGTGATCGGGTGGTATCACATTGTCTATTCTGTTCTGAGGAACTCAAACTACACTCATTAGAAAGTATCTGACCTTTCCCAGATATCTCAGGGACAGACTGCAAAGGAATAGCACTAGCTTGAGGAATAAACTGATTGTATTTCTCAACTTTCAGCTGTCCCTCATCATCCTTTCTGTCTTGTAATACTTCTTCACAATCTCCAATAGAGGAATCAAACATGGAACCATCCTGTAATTTATCCAGTAGTGTGCATTGCTGTGGGCAATATGACTCTACTTGAGAACCTGAAAGTATGCCCTTGCCAACATTAGCTATTGCTGAATGGTTTTCCATGCGTGGTCCTGCATTTATGATTTCAGCTACAGTCCCGCCATGCCCAAAATGTGAAATTTCCATTCTCTTTAGATGAGAAGGTTGATCTGAAATGAATAGCCTGCTAGCAGTGCCTTTGTTATTTATCAGAATACCAGGACAAGTATTTGCATCCTTGTCAAGGGAATCTGGCACAAACAATCCAGTTTTCCCGACAATATCAAAGCTTTCAGAAGGCTGATTTTTGTTATTGTCATTCTCAATTACCATTGCAGGAATACCACAATCCATGTTAAGTTTAGGAGAGTTTAGACATGCTACACAAACAACCTTCTGTTTATCAAGCCTGAAGCATTTCCTTCTTATTGATCCTTCTATTGTTGTAGTTGGCAGTTTCTGACTGCAGAGTGTCTCCATTCAGATGAATGTCTTCAATGTTCTGATTTGCTGTCCCATTTTCATTTGCAACAAGTTTACGGAATAAGCGTTGAACCAATGGATTTGTAAATCCAAAAAGCTCAACACCGTCAATTATCGAGAACTGATCTCTATGAAACTTTTGAATTCGCATGTTATTTTTCTTCTGGATTTTTTCCCAGGCAATGGTAGGAGTTTCCCCGTGGCACGAAATCCCTTTGTCGGATACAATCACAAACACAGGCCCTTTGGCACCTTCCTGAATCTCCATTTCATATATGTGTCCAGCATAATTGCGTTGAGCTTGATATCCAATGGGATAGGGATATCTGTCCTTCCCCTCGTTTTGAGCTTGAAATTTTCTAAAACTCCCGAGTTTTCTTTCTGCAGGGCTGTTTTCTGCGTTTCCTGTAGACGACTTCCTGTAGAAACGCCTGTAGAGTGCGACAGGCGGGAATTTTTTAAGGAACTGTAGAGATCTCGAGAAAAAAAGGCAGAAATCTTGTAGAGCACCATTGGTTAACTGATCTGGAAATGGTGGACATGCGCTTCAGTTGACCGCAGTTGAACAAAGAGTGGTGAGAGTTTCAGCCGAGCGTCGTTTAACTGCAGCGTGATTCACGTGAGAGAGTGAAGTGGCCAAGTGTACGTGGCCACATGCAGACTGTAGTTCTATTTATTAACTGTATGTTTTCTTCTTGATCCGCTGCACTGGAGTTCAAACAGCTGACACTAACTGTGTTTTTCAACTTCCACGTAAATGACTTATCCATGCATGCTGCGTGATTTTTGCCTTGATGAGTGCAGTCGAATATGGCTAGCTTCCTGGCTGAATCCCCCCATCTCATTCGTTCATGCAATGCTTAGATTAGACTCATGTAATAGAGGAACAAGGTTTAGTCACGTACCTAAAGTCAAATGGCTGCTGTGAAGTGCTTTTTGCTGCTGCATGCTCATATTCTGTTGCTGCATGCTTGGATCCTTTGGTTGCATGAGGGCTTGGCTGATGATTGTTGATTGTTTTTCCTTTTGCAGGTGTCCTCTGACCAGATCTAAGTTGCAGGCATTTGTTTCCACGTTCAAATCTGCACCTTCAAGCTGCTGCTGCTACATTTTCACCAGACCAGAACTTATTTTCGCCATTGCTCCCAAAAGATAGATCAGATCATTCTGAAAATTGCTGAGCATCTTCCTATCATCATGATGCACCTCCCATAGCAAAATCGTGATCAATGGATGCACGGATTTCGAGAAAAATGGAAAATGGCTGAAGATTTCATAGATCAATTTCTCGGAAACCGTGCATCGGAATCGGCTGAAACTGCTCAGGCATGTTTCCATCACCCTTGTACAATTCCCCATAAAACGGTTTTTCAAATGGATGCATGGTTTTCAAGTTATGGGAAAAACAAATTTTGTTCTAGGTATTTTTGCTTGAAGGCATTTTGCATTTTTGTTGCATGGTATGAAAAATGAATTTGGGTTGTGATGCAGGTATGGAGATGATGGAGGAGGAGTTGGAAGATTGCATGAGGACTTCTGAACCCTTGAGGAAGCTACCATGTTTGCCAAACCACTTTTTCCAATCCATTTTTAACTTCTTGTAGCTCCTACAGGAACTTCCTGTAGAAAACACAGTTTTGAGGAAAGAAGCACAATGACATGAAAAAAATGATGGAAAAGGGATGAGGGATGGAAACATGGATTATTGCAGGCATAACCGATAGATTCCAAGCTTTAAATTCCCTTCCAAAATCGAATCTGGCTCGCTTGAAGGTTCTACAGGATGTTTCCTCTAGAAATATAGAACTTCCTCTAGAAGGCCCAAAAAATCCTTTCTCTTTGTTTTGAGTGATCCTCCTGACCTGCAATGTCATTGCTGCAACATGAAATTATTCAATGGAGATTAGCTTTATTTTTCTTTTTCTTTTTCTCTTCTTTTTTTTTGAAAAACAACTAGGGCGCCTCATGGAGGTTTTCACCCTAATTGCCTGCCTTGGGCGCCTCCAAGGGAGGTTTTCACCCAAGGATCTTATTCCCTTTTATTTTCTCTTCTTTCCAACCCATTGACTGCCTCATGGAGGTTTTCAATCAATGAGCCAATCTAAGGCGCCTCTGAGGAGGTTTTCACCTTAGATTTTTATTTTCTTCTTATTTTCATTTTTTTCTCTTTTTTTTTTTTTTTTTTCTTCTACCCTACCCTACTTGAAAAACAAAATCATTTTCAAGTATAAGAATACTTCCAATGGAGCCATGTGCACATCGAGATTAGAGAAAAAATGATGTGAAGGCTCGAAATGCATGCTTGGACAACTATCCGGAGTTTAGAGACCAAATGATCTGACTTTGAAGGGATCAAACATAGCTGAGGAAGAGAGTACCGCTGCAACTTAGTCACCTTCTGAAACCATATCTCAATATAGCTTTGATATCCTTGGTCCTTTTGCTGATCTGGATCATTCTTCATGTCACCTTCTATCATGACCTTCTCATCTTCCTCTTTTTGCTGATCTTTCTCTTGAGTACATGGAGGATTTGATGGTAACCATGAAGGAACTCTCTCGATCTCTGATTCTGATCTCTTCTCTTCATCAAGTGCAGCCCATGGTTCTTTGATCTCCTCTTTGGAATCTTCTTTTTCCTTTGGTCCTTCAATGTTGTCAGTATAATCTCTATTTTGCAACACTCTTCCTGAGCTTTGGTGAACATCATTGAGCTCAAAAGGAGTCATTTGCACATGTTGTGCCTCAGCTTTGCAATTGGGTTGAGCTACTCCATGGTATGGCTTTGGAAATGGTACGGGTTGTTGAGTGGAGGTGTGAAATTGAGATGGAGATGGATGGCATTGTGGTTGGGTAGGCATTTGGGGTTGCCTTGGTGGAGGAGGAGGCGATGGTTGTGGATGAGCAGGTGGTGGAGGAAAAGAAGCAGGAGGAGTGTTGTATTGGGGCCTCCACCCTTGATGAGGTGCATTCCACTGAGGTTGTGGCTGAGCATAAGAGTGAAACGAATGAGCAACTGGTAGGGCATAATATGGATCTGTGAAGGAACAAGGAGAATATGACCAAGGAGGAGGTGTAGACCAGGAAGGATGAGCGGGGGGACCCCAAGAAAGCATGAAAGTGGCTTGATAGGGGTCATAATAGGTCTCGGATGTCCCTTGCACTTCCTGCTGATAAGATCTAGGTTCATGTGGCCTCCTTTGGTTCATATAATAGAGTGATTCAGTGGCTCCTTTAACTCTTTGATATGCAACTTTAAGTCCAGGCAAGGAAGGGCACTGATTTGTAGGATGGTATTCTTCACAGATGAAACACACTTGTAGGGAGTGCATTGGACATTCATTCCTAGGATGCTTTCTAGTGCACCTAGGACAAAAGATGACCAAAGTGCTCTTGGCTCCCTCTTGCTTCCTTTGGATCTATAAGGTATCCAGTTGCATGGCAAGAAACTGCCTCATATCACTCTTGAAATCTTCGATTTGAGTTGCAAACTCATTCTTGGACAAGGTATTGCTCCCAACATTTCTACTTGTAGCCATTTGCTCCAGAGGAATGTTTTCTTCTTCTTCTCCCCTAGAGGTTCTTTAAATATGCCTTGATGTCCATCCAGGGGTTCTTCTTAGTCACAGCCATCGAAGAAGAGAGAAGGTTGGCCGTGTGAAGCAATGGGGGGTGTTGTGAAATCATTTTTCTAACTTATCTCTACTCCTACAAGGCATGAAATGAAATCTTTTTGGTTGATTTTTTCTTTTTTCTACTTCTACCTGCAAAACTGAAATATATTGAACTGCAACTAACTATCTTGCTGAAATGAAAATGCGGAATTGAAATGAAAGCAGGAAAGGACTAATCTATTTTTCTCAAATGAAATTGCAGGAATGAAATGCTAGGCTACACTTGCGGAATTGAAATGCTAATCTACGCTTGCAGAAATGAAATTGCAGAATTGAAATGCTAATCTATGAAAGCGGGAAATGCTAATCTACTTTTGCATAAACGAAATTGCATAATGGAAATGAAATAAACTACTCAGAAGATTGTAGTGGAAAATAGGAGAATAGCAGCAATCACCAATACTCTGACGCTTCCCCGGCAACGGCGCCAAAAAGATGGTGGGCTCCAGTATTGTAGCAATAATGCTACAACTCCTGGAACTCCTTCTTTAATTTTATCAACCCGGTAGTTCGTAACAAACTTGGAAGCGACGGTGCTGTATGCACAAGTACTAGCTCTTGCCGCAGCTGTCACTTGGTCAGCTGGCACAAGTCCGCTAGGAGCTTAAGCCAACTTCTATGAGCTCTTAGAAGAAGCTTTTTAATTGATGGATGAAAGCTAACTCGAAGGAAGCTAATCTAATTGCAAAAAGAAACTGAAAGCCAAAAACAAACGCAAACCCTAATTCTACCAACTAGTCCTACTGATGCAAAAATGAGAATGAAAACTACGAGAAGAGATGCCATTACTTCTATGAAGGTCAAATGCATGTGTCTACACTGCCTCTAGCTGAAGAAAACATCTTTTTGTATTTTTGACTAAGTTATGAGAATTATCATGCATGTGCTTTTAACTAGCTTTTCACTGTGCAGAGGTGGATCAAGGAGGAGAAATGCTTGGGAAAGGTTGGGAAGGTTCAGAGAGGGTCTAAGGGGTCCCTAACACCCTTCCAAAGAGTCTCACAAAGTTTGGCTGCCAAGAAACCGCGTTTATGAGCTTCTACAGGAAGTCTGCAGGGGTTCTACAGGATGTTCAGGATTTCTACAGGATGTTCTGTAATTCTTCTACAGGATGTTTCGAAATGGGATTTTGGAGCATGGATGGAGGGAAAAAGATGGAGGAATGAGTATGGAGGTGAAATAGGGGTGTGAATAGGCCTAGGACTTGGTGGATGAGGCTAAGGAGCGATTGGATTTGTTCAAGGATGGAGGAAGCGATGATGCACAAGAATGTAGGAATTAGGGCAAGGTGGGGAAAGTATGGCAAATGAAGGGTACGAATCATGGACTAAGGGTTGGAGCAGATTATCAGATGGATTATGGGTAGATAGAGAAGGATAACAGGTACTCTGCAAGTGGTTTTTCAAACTGAACAAACAAAGACATGCAAGAAAACAAAGATCTAGTTATGGTACCCTAATATGATCTAGCTAACAGTAACAAGAATGGACAGCAGCTTTATTTATAACAAGAACCACGTACAACATGTGAGAAAGAACATTCCAAAATATCTGAATGCATGAATAACTCCTACCAATCTATTCTAAACATAAAAATCTACTTTACCCATCAAAAGCAACCTAAATAACAAAGCAAGATTTAAATTTAAAGAGCAGATTTTATTTTAAGAACGCAGCAAACACACATAAAGATAAACAAAGGAGGTACTGGGCGCTTGAGATGGGCCCAACCCCAAGAGCTACAACCTCCTAAGAGAGATTTAGAGCTGGTGCAAAGCTGGATTCATCTTTATTGATCAAGAAATGAAGAGTTATATCAAAACTGTCCACATGGAGAGCTTGAGAATGAGCTGAAAGCAAAGCTAATCTATTGCCTAAAAATCGAACTACAAAAATGACTACAACAAGACTATGAAATGACTAACTACCAGCTAACAAAATGACTAACCACTAGCTAACCAAAATGAGGCCCTAAGCCTTCTTATTTATACAAATTGAGGACCCAACAGTCCTCCTAAACTTTAGGGACTCGGCTGCCCAAAACTTGTAGTTAACAGCAGTCCTACTTGACTTGCTTGGTTGCCCTTGTGCTAATTGATTTGGTGGCCTTTGAACTCCGAGCTGATGGTGGAGAATTCGAGGTAAGGGCCCATAAATGAAGGGGACACCTTCCTACAAATCCTCTCCCTTGTTCTCCCACGAATTTGGCTACCAAGTGCTCATTAAGACCATCAATTTTGTCTCCAAATTGACCAAAAAGGCTACACAAAGCACCCATTAGACTTGTTGGCATAATGACTAACCAAATTCACTCTATTAGCATAAATATAATCAAAAACATGCAATAAACTAATGAGAATGGTGGATTAAGTCGAATTAGGAGGTTGAATGAGCCCAAATAATTATCCATTTTTGGGGCTCATCAGTTGTCATTGTAGGTCTTGTTGATGATGGATCAAGCTTCTATTATTTAAGATGATTAGTGACCCTATAGTAACCCTACAGAAGTTTTGTGGCTATCCAAGATCGAGGAGATGATGCCCTCAATGCTTCATATTGGTCAATTCTTCATTTTGGTGCTTCCAAGTGCTTTTGATTGTGGTTCTAGAGGGCTTGTGTAGATTGGTATAGGACTATGTGTATTCTTGTAACAATCATACAGACCCTCCTAGGATCATTATTTCCTTAAGGTGACGCCTTTAAAAATATTGATAATTCATGAGTAATCTTTTGACAAGGATCAAAGGCATTTTCTGTGGTGGAAAGGATGGAAGAAGGGGTGAAAATGGGTTCTTTTCATGGAAATGGATGAAAATGAGAGTGGATAAGTGGTCATGTGATGTGGAAAATGAATGATGAGGCTATGGTGGATATATTGCAAGATTTCCTAAAGAATACATGACCTGTTGGCCTCTTTATCCAATCCTATCTGCCTCCTATAACAATTCTAGTCTCTCTTGTAGCATTTCACGACAGCCTCCTATAGCAATTCTAGTCCCTCTTGTAGCATTTCACGACAGACTCCTGTAGCAATTTTTTTTATCCATATCTCTCACGGTAGACTAGATTGACTTGAAATATTTTGAGCATGTTGACATCATCCTTGTGCAACTCCCCTTAAATAATATTAACCAATAGATGCATGAATCTCGAGAACAATAAAAAATGGTTGTAGGTGATGGAGGTCGATTTTTTGAAGAGTGTGCTCTAGAATTTGCTTAAATTTCTTGAGCATATTACCATCATCCATACGCATCTCCCCATGAAACGTCTCAGCCAATATATCCATAGTTTTCAATATATGATAAAAACAATTTTATGCTTTGTGTATTTTGGCCTCCTGTAGCGTAACAAAGCCCTCCTGTAACGTTTTAACACAACGAGGAAAATGCATGAGAAAGGATTGGAAATGATGGGTGGATGTTGGAAATGGATGAGGGTGATGGATTGAAATAGCTTTGGTCCTTTTGGAGAATCTGAGAAAATGAGGAGAAAGTCCAAGTTTGAGTTCCTTTGGCTAGGTTTTTGACGAACTTTTTCTTTTCATGTTCGCTTCTTTTTATTGCTTGCAAATATTAGATAGCACCTATATTCATCACAGAGATATACATGGAGCAAAGAATTTTTTCATTTTTCATTTTTTTTTTCCTTTAGGCATACTAGTTGCCTCAATGAGGTTTTCAACTAACAGGTCTTCTTAGGCGCCTAAAGGAGGTTTTCACCTAGGATTTTTTTTTTATCTTTTTCCAACCCATTGACCGTCTCATTGATATTTTCAATAAATGAGCCAATATGATATGCCTCAAAGGAGGATTTCACCTAAGATTTTGTTTTTTCCTCTTATTTTTCATTTTTTATTTCTTTTTCTATCCTACTCTACTTGACAAACAAATTCTCTTTCAAGTATAGGAATACTTCCAATGGAGCCATGCGCACATCAAGATGACAGATAAACTCATGTGTAGGCCCAAAATGTATGCTTTGACATGTACTTGAATTATAAAGACTAAATACTTTGATTGAGATGAGATGAGGAATTGTTGAAGAAGATTGTGTTTCTGCAACTTAATGATTATTTGGAACCATATTTCAATATAGTTTTGATGTCGGTGGTCCATTTGCACATTTGGACCTCTTTCTATGTCCTCTTCCATAATGACATTTAAATATTCCTCTCTTTTTTTATTGTTCTGTCGAACACACGGAGGATTTGATGGTAACATGAGGGAACTTTCTCAATATCTGATTTTTATATCTTCTCTTCATTAAGTGCAGCCCATGGTTCTTTGGTCTTATCATTTGAATATTATTTTCCTAAATGTTGTCTTTCAATGACATCAAGATAATCCTTCTTTTGCAATACTCTTCTTGAGCTAAGATGAATACCATTGAGATCAAAATGAGATGTTAGGAAGTCTTGTACCTCAGCATTGTAAGTGGTATGAGTTGCTTCCTTGTGTGGTTTTGGAAATGATGTTACAGGTAGTTGAGTGGGAGTGGATCTTTGAGATGGATGTGGTTGGGGTTGTGGTTGTGGTGGAGGTGCATGGTGGTGACAACATGGAGTTGGTATGGAGGATATTGAGGAAAATATTGAGTATATTGTGGATTTATCCCATAAGGGCCTTACCAACCTTGTTGCCAATATTGGTTTTGGGGTTGAGTTGGCCAAGGTTTCCAAGGAAAGGGTCTGTTCCAATTACTTTGAGATGGATGTGCATAACCTTGAAATTTTGAATTAATTTCTTGCATCATACTAGGTTGACTAGGTTGTCATGTTCCTCTTGGAGCTACATAACATAACTTCTTTGGTGATTGAATTGCTCCATTGTCCTCTTGGTAAACTTCCTTCAACCTCGGTAATGATGGGAAATATTTAACAACATGTGATTCTACATGGATAACACAAATATCAACGTATTCTTTTTCTTCATCTTGCATTCTTAACATTTCTACTTTTTCGCTTAGATTGCTAATAATTGTTGTTTTAAATTCATCAAACAAATTTCCAAGTTTAGCTTAACTTACCGATATTGATGTTGATTTACTTACTCTTTCCCTTCCTCTTGATATGTGTTTCCATGTTTCACAAATTTATTCAAATGATAATTGGCATACATCACCTCAACTCATGAGATCAAGGAGAGGCATCCACTCATCCCTAATTGTTCTAAGTAAGATGGTTTTAGTGTGTCTTATCCTAAATGATGTAATCTGTCCCTCTTAACATTATACATGAACTTCTCTATTAGATCTTATATGCTCTCATCTTATTTTTTATTCATTCTAAATATTTCTTCTTTAAGATCATGACATTTATATTTTTCTCGAAATATATTTTGCATATCATTCCATGATCTTGTTGAATTCATCCCTAAACTCATGAACCATTTAAGAGCTCTATCCTTCAATGTTGCCAGAAACAATCTCAATTTTTGAGTGCTTAATATGTTAGGGTCCCACCTTAACCCCCTTATTTATGTCATGGGATCACGTCATAGTCAAGAGTCAATAAAGCCCATATTAATATTTGTAAGTGGTTAACCCGCAATTAATGACGGGACCACAGTTAGTTGCAAATGGGTCGTAGTATTAGGTAGATGGTATTAATAAAACCCATGGTATTGGCCCGTGGTATTGCATGTATGAGTCATATATAAAGGATAGAGACTCCCTGCGAGGAGCATCGTGTCTTATTTTGTAGTCGAGCTCTGCTCTATTGGAGGTTGCCCCCTCGAAGAGGCAAGTGAACATTACTCTCTGAATAATAAAATCATTGCTATTCTGTGTTCTGGGTATCTTTTCTTTGCATATTCTGTATTTGGGTATCATTTTGCAGGTTAAGAGCATAACAAGTGGTATCAGAGCACTTTCCAGGGCCGGTGGGATCTCCAATTCTTAACAAAAAAAAATTTCGGCTAGAGACGTGTTTCGGCGTCTTTAAACCACGGGATCTGTCGTTGAGCGCATAAACCTGCAGATTTGGGGAGGCATGCACACAGGAAATACAAGAGGTAGTCACGTCTGTTGGACTCCCTTGTAACCCCTGTGGGTACCCCTTCGAGTAGTAGCGCATTAGACCGAACCGCGCACGGACTGTCTTCCACGTACCCTCTAGGTATATCGGAAGCCCCCTAGGCTCCCTTGAAACCTCGCCATAGATAAACCGTCGGCTGTCTTGTGGCTACAGTACACCGAGAATAGCACTCGAAGAGATTACTCGCCCGTACGATAGGGTAGTCGGGTTGTACAGCTAAGGGTACGGTAGATCCTCCTTAGTTAGAGCCCTGAAACATTGGGCCGAGTACTACTGCCAAACCCTTATGTATATTGCAATCTGTAGCACCTGACACTCCTCAAGACCATAGTTCCCTTTTCTATCGGGGGATCACACATCATCTATATTAGATCCGCTTATGCAAAGGAGTGCAGTAGCAGCAGCAGACATCAGTCCCGCAGTCTCGAGTTCGCAGATCAGTCATTCCGATCTATTAGATCCAGCCGATCTGCAGCAGCAGTCTGTTCCGCCGCCCAGAGCTATCCGATCCGCCATTCAGATCTCTCAGATCCACCAGATCGGAGTTGTTGTGAAGGGTTCCTATACTGGGGTATAATTTTCGCAGGACTTTTGGCTACATTGACATTTTGAGGATTTGGCGACTGCAGTATTGATCAGGAAGGAGTAAAACTCCGTTAGGAGTTTTCAAAAAAAAAAAGAGTCTGAGATCTTCCAGGGCGCTTATTGGTGATCTAGCCCATCAGAATCAGGACGACGAGCTGAGCACGGTGGTACCATTCAATTATTAGTGAAAATTTTTTAGGCGGTCCCAATTGTTCATCAGGTTGGTGTATGGTAGAAACTAGAGCCCAAGCGATGGCCAATGAAAGGATGGACAAACTTGAAGAATCCATGCAAACCCTCACCAATCAGCTTAACGGACTATGTATCCAGGTCCAACAATTAATCCCGAAGGGCAAGGAGCAAGCCCACGAGGAGGTGTATAATGGCAATGAATAAAATGAGGGTGAGTCTAGCCACTCTCCTCACGTCTGGCATACCCACCAACAACCCAGTCAGCGACCTCCCAAGTTGGATATGCATAAATTTGATGGGTCTCACCCGTCGGCATGGATAGCCGAAATGGAGCAGTATTTCAAACTGAATCGCATCTTAGATAATGCAACTCAACTTATGTTGGGGAGCATGTACTTGGACAATGAAAGGTGGCAATGGTGGGAATGGCATCAACGTTGCAATGGACCTTTTAGGACTTGGACCCAATTTACAAAAGCTCTTAAAGACCGCTTTGAACAGGAAACCTTTTTTTTGGGTCATCTTACTAAGCTCTGACAGACGGGTACAGTGGATGAATATATTACAACTTTTGAAGCCTTAGCCTTCCGCACTTGGGGTCTCTCAGATGTGTTCTACACTGAATTTTTTATCAGCGGTCTTCAAGAAGCCATCAAAGCTCAAGTCTTACTGCACCACCCTCCCACTTGGACAGAGGCTTGCAAGGTAGCCCGTAACGTGGAATGTGAATTAGCAGCCCAATACAGTCGCCCAAATTTCTCCACTAAAGGTCGCCCCCCACAAGCTCACAACACGACTCAAACACTTAAGGTCCAAAAGGTGTCACCTGCGGAAATGGCCGAAAGAAGAAAGCAAGGACTATGTTACTACTGTGATGAAAAATACTCCCCAGGTCATAAATGCAAGGAGCCCAAATTTTTTCAAATAGATGCCACTGACTACAGCTCAACAGAGGAAGATCCACCACTTGAGGAACATGAGGTGCTAGAAGAAGACAACCAAAAGGACAATGTCTCTGACGAACCAGTTATTTGATTGCATGCGTTGGCGGGGATTTCTTCCCCTCAAACTCTCAAAATCAGAGGTTTTCTTAAACATCGCCCAGTAGTAGTCTTGATTGATAGTGGAAGTACACATAATTTCATCCATCAGAAAGTCGCAGAAGCAGTGCATTGTTTTGTACGAGCAGTTTCTAACTTCCAAGTCCAAATTGCGGATGGGGGCACACTGAAATGTGAAGGCCGTTGTGAAAATGTCAAACTTCAAATGGGGGATTATCAGCTGAAAACCCACATGTTTGCCATACACATGGGGGGTTGCGACATTGTCCTCGGTGCTGAATGGCTCCACACTCTTGGGCCAATCACAATGGATTTCCAGGAGTTATATATGAGTTTTAAGCAAAACAACTACACACATACCCTCCGTGGACTCCAGGCGGGAGCCCCCTCTATCATCAGCTCGCATAGGATGGAAAAATTGTTAAAAAAGGGCCATCATGGAGTGGTAGCTCAATTTAATGCCATCCAGGTAGTCGAAACCAAGTCTCTGCCAATTCATCCTGAGATGCAACAGATTTTAAATAACCATCTGCCGGTCTTTGACAAGCCTCATGAGCTTCCACCCTCGCGAGGGGAACATGATCATAACATCACCTTGGTTCCAGGGGCCCAACCCCCAAATGTGCGGCCATACAGATATCTGTTCACCCAAAAGAATGAAATAGAAAAAATAATCAAGGAACTTTTGGAAGCAGGTGTCATTCGTCCCAGCATTAGTCCTTATTCATCCCCAGTGGTCATGGTGCTCAAGAAAGATGGGGAGTGGCGGATGTGTCCCGACTTCAGGGACCTCAATAAGTTGACAGTCAAAGATAAATTTCCCATCCCGGTGGTTGACGATTTGCTGGACGAACTCAATGGGGATCAATTCTTCACTAAGTTGGATCTTCGCTCAGGCTACCACCAAATTCGCATGAAGGAAGTCGACATTCCCAAGACTGCTTTCAGAACTCATGAAGGCCATTATGAGTTCCTAGTCATGCCATTTGGTATTTGTAATGCCGCCTCTACTTTTCAGAGCCTTATGAATCACATCCTCAAACCATATCTCAGGAAATTTGTCCTTATCTTCTTCGATGACATCCTCATCTATAGTGGCACTTGGGCTGCACATCGTCAGCATGTAGATCTACTCTTGCAACTGCTTCGCAAGCATAAATTATTTGTCAAGATGTCCAAGTGTTCGTTTGGAATGGAAGAAGTTGAGTATTTGGGCCACATTGTGGGGCGTGAAGGTGTCAAGGTGGACCCCAAAAAGATCCAGGCAATGCAAGAATGGCCTCAACCTAAGACCTTGAAGAGCTTGAGAGGATTTTTGGGTCTCACAGGCTATTATCGTAAATTTTTCCAAAACTATGGCCGCATAGCGAAGCCCCTCACTCAACTCCTAAAGAAAAATTCCTTCTTCTGGAACGAGGAAGCACAACAGGCATTTACCGCTCTCAAAAACGCCATGTGTTCCACTCCAGTCTTAGCACTACCTGACTTCACCAAATCCTTTGTCATTGAATGTGATGCTTCGGGGACAGGTATTGGGGCGGTCTTAATGCAGGAAGGGCGACCTTTGGCCTTCACAAGCTAACAACTAAGTGGGAGGAATCTGGGCCAATCTACCTACGAAAAAGAAATGATGGCCATCTTACATGCAGTCGAGACCTGGCGACCTTACTTATTGGGGCGACGTTTTCAAATCCGTACAGATCATCACAGTCTTAAATATTTTTTGGAGCAACGCCTATCCTCCCCACAACAAAATAAATGGCTCGCCAAAATGCTGGGATATGATTATGAGATCATTTAGAAGAAAGGGAAAGACAATAGTGTAGCAGATGCATTATTTCGCCAATTTGAGGAAGAAAGTACTCTGCTAGCAATTTCCCTCCCCATTCCAGAGTGGATTGAAGAGGCTCGCAAGGAATGGTTTTCACACCCCGGGTTATCCCAACTCATTTCTCAATTGCAGGTAGATCCAAATTCCACCAAGGGCTACTCGTGGCAGGATGATATTCTTCGCTACAGGGACATAGTCGTAATAGCACCAACATCCACCCTCAAAAGTTGCATTTTGGCAGAATTGCACTCATCTCCCATTGCAGGACATTCGGGCTTTCAGAAGACGTATGCTCACACCAGAAGACCATTTTTTTGGACAGGCATGAAAAAGGACATCCTTACTTTCGTAGCAGAATGTGATGTCTGTCAACGCCACAAAGGGGAAACTGTCAACACACCAGGCACATTACAACCATTGCCCATTCCGACATCAATTTGGATGGAGGTTTCTATGGATTTCATTACAGGTCTTCCAAAGTCCGGGAACAAGTCAGTCATCATGGTGGTTGTGGACCGACTGTCGAAGTATGCTCATTTCTGTGCCCTACCCCATCCGTTTACACCAACTTTGGTCGCTCAATCTTTCATGGATCAGATTTTCAAATTGCATGGCATGCCCACTTCTATTGTGTCTGATTGCGACCCGATCTTCACCAGTAATTTTTGGCAGGAACTTTTCAAGATACAAGGCACTCAACTAAAACTCAGTACTTCCTATCATCCGCAAACGGATGGTCAAACTGAAGCCGTCAACAAATGTCTAGAAACTTACCTTAGGTGTTTCACTTCAGAAAAGCAACACCTTTGGGTACAGTGGTTACCTCTGGCTGAATGGTGGTATAACACCAACTATCATGCCACCACCAAAATGACTCCCTATGAAGCAGTATATGGTCAACTTCCGCCTTCCCCTACTTCTTATCTCAAGGGGTGCTCCAAAGTACCAGCAATGGATCAACTCCTACAACACCGCGCAACCATGCTCGTCCATCTTAGAGAGAATCTTCATCAAGCTCAGAACCGCATGAAGCAACAGGTCGACCAGCATCGCTCAGAGCGCCAATTTCAAGAAGGGGATCAGGTCTTTTTGAGGCTGCAACCATATAAGCAAACATCACTCAAAGACAAGGGTTGTCAAAATCTCTCTCCAAAATTCTACAGACCATACCAAGTACTTCAGCACATTGGAGAAGTGGCTTACAAGTTGGCTTTGCCACCTACTGGAAAAATCCATCCAGTTTTCCATGTATCGTGCCTCAAGAAAGTGATTGGGAACAATTGCCGAGTTCAAACCAGTCTACCTGAATTGGACGAAGAAGGGTCAATCTGGCTTCAACCCGAATAGGTTCTAGACACACGAGACAAGCACCTGCGCGGCCGCATGATTAAGGAAGTCCTCGTCAAATGGAAAGACACCTCTCCGGAAGATGCAATTTGGGAACTAGCCACTATTCTTCAGCAGTTTCTGCAGCTTCAGCCTTGAGGACAAGGCTAGTCTTAAGGGGGAGGGCATGTTAGGGTCCCACCCTAACCCCCTTATTTATGTCATGGGATCACGTCATAGTCAAGAGTCAATAAAGCCCATATTAATATTTGTAAGTGGTTAACCCGCAATTAATGACGGGACCACAGTTAGTTGCAAATGGGTCGTAGTATTAGATAGATGGTATTAATAAAACCCACGGTATTGGCCCGTGGTATTGCATGTATGAGTCATATATAAAGGATAGAGACTCCCTGCGAGGAGCATCGTGTCTTATTTTGTAGTCGAGTTCTGCTCTATTGGAGGTTGCCCCCTCGAAGAGGCAAGTGAACATTACTCTGTGAATAATAAAATCATTGCTATTCTGTGTTCTGGGTATCTTTTCTTCGCATATTCTGTATTTGGGTATCATTTTGCAGGTTAAGAGCATAACATAATAAGTAACCATAAGGTCTACAAACAATTTCAAATTCAAAGAGAAAGGTTTTTGGATCCTCTGACCTCATACCATGGAAGTTGGGAAGGAAAGATGGAGGGATGTTATTCATATGCACACTGGTATCAGTATCTTGAATGGGAAATCCAATAGTATATTCTTCATTGTCATCATCTCCATCCATTTCTTCTACCTTCTCTGTCACATCCTCTTCTTCTACCTGAAAAAGTGGATGGTTATGTGGCTCTTAATTCACCAAGTGATCAAATGAGGAAGGGTTGGCATTGGAGAAGTTTTTTTTGTTTTTATAAAAAACAATTGAATGGGAATGCTAAACGACAATTTGTAATTGAAATCCTAATAGCATAAATTCAAATAAATAAGCCTAATCTACATTGTAAAAGGGTGTGTCCTAATTGGTCTTTATTGTTCCTTACTCATGGATTTTGAGCCTAGGGTTTATGATTCAAGCCTAATAGACAAAAAAAAGATTTTGGACCAAATTTGGTCAAGTTTATATGTGCTGCAGGAGGTTGTTATAAGTGAAACAAATTTGCTACAGGCAAAAACATAATTTCTACAGGACCGGATAATTCACCAAATGGCCAAGTAAATCAAATTAAAATGGGATGGGACAATTGTTTTTGTTAAGTAGGATGTCTTGGGACTCCATTCCAAGTGAAATCATTCCAAAATACCCCTGTTAACATGTGATAAAAAAAAGCAGAAAATTACTACTCCAAAAACTAGAAATTCATGAAATAGTGAGTTACTTAACCTATCAAATGTCTAACCTTGTCAAGTGAAAATGCATTGGGGTAATTTTTTTTATTAAATTGAATTATTTTATGACCTAATCCAAATGAAATAAACTCAATTGAAGCTCATTAACATGTTATAAAAATTAGTATAAAATTAGTACTCTTTACTACAAGGGACTTCGAGACATTCTAGATTTGTGAGCTAATAAACCAATCCAAGTAGCTCATTGATGAATGTGACTTCTAAAAGTTATTATAAGGATGCATCATGCTTTTGAATCTATAAATAACCTTCAAAAAAACTCTCTTCAATCATTTAACCCGATCCTACAATAAAAGAATCATCAATACAAAATGCAAAAATAGAAAATCCAAGAATAAGATATGTATGTGAATAAGAAGTAAAAAGAAAAAAAGAAAATTATACAAAAAGGTTACTTAAAGTCCTATGAAGGATACTCAAAGTCCTATGAAGGATACCAAGCTTTAGAAGCTAAAAATGGCACCAAATTTCAATATTTGAATCAATCCAAGTACATCCCTATTAGAAATGAAAGTGGAGCTGCAAAAATACAAGGTTTCTCCACAAGAAGGCTAAGAAATACATGCATCTAGAGGAATATTCGAATTGGTATTTTTACAAATTGATGAGGAAGAATTCTCCTTGAAATAAGGAAGCTTTCCCCTCCAAAAGCCCTCAAATAATGGATCTGGTTCCCAAAACTAGGAATTTGCATTAAATGACAGGGAACACATTCTTAGATTTTCTCAA